>CM056739.1:67640177-68988510 GCA_029844215.1 Przewalskia tangutica | reverse complement strand
CATCAAGCATCTTGTCCCTACACCCCTCAACAGAACGGTGTAGCAGAAAGGAAGAATCGACATCTCATTGATACTGCTCACACTCTTCTCATTGAATCCCATATTCCGCTGCGTTTTTGGGACGATGCAGTCTTCACGTCGTGCCATTTAATTAATTGAATGCCCTCATCTTCTATTCAGAATCAGATTCCATATTCCATAGTATATCTTTAGTCATCTCTATACTTTCTTCATCCTTGGGAGCACAAGTTTTGTGCATAACCTAACTCCATGAACAGATAAATTAGTCTCTCGCTCTCTTAAATGTGTCTTTCTTAGTTATTCTCGGGTTCAAAAAGGGTATCGTTGCTTCTCACCTGATCTCTGTCGATATCTTATGTCTGTTGATGTCACATTGTTTTAATCTCAACCTTACTTTAAGTCTCCTGCTAATCTGATATCTCTGAGGTCGTACCTATACCTCAGGTTTTACCTATACCGACCTTTAAGGAATCTACAGTTACTTATACATCTCCAGTCACAATGCCACTAACTTATCATCGTCGACCGCGTCCAACATCAGACCCAACATAATGATTCATGTCATGTGTCGGACCCTACACCTATTGTGGACTTGTCTCCATCTGATCAACTGATTGCACTTCGGAAAGGTAAACGGTTCACTCGTAATACTAATCCACATTATACCCTTTTAAGCTATCATCTATTATCATCCCATTATGCCTCTGTATCATCATTGTCATTTGTCCTCATTCCTAAGTCTACAAGTGAAACCTTTTCTCATCCCGGATGATGATATGCTATGATTGAGGAGATGTTTATTTTACACACGAGTTGTACTTGGGAGTTTGTTCCTCTTCCTTCAGGTTTTTACCTGTTGTTGGTTGTCGTTGGGTTTATGCAGTCAAAGTTGGTCCGCACAATCAAGTTGACCGACTTACGACTCACCTTGTTGCGAAAGGGTATACATAGATATTTGGGCTTGATTATAGTGATACTTTCTCTTCTGTGGCTAAAATGACATTTGTCCGTCTCTTTCTATCCATGGTTGTTGTCCGTCATTGGCCTCTTTATCCGTTGGACATTAAGAATGTTTTCTTCATGGTGATCTTGAGGAGAAAATTTATATGGAGCAACCATTTGATTTTGTTGCTCAGGAGGAGTCTAATATGTTGTTGATTATGTCGATCATTTTATGATTTGAAACAGTCTCCTTGAGCCTTGTTTTAGGAGTTTGGCACAACTCGCAATGAAACAGATCATTCTGTGTTTTATCGACATTCTGCTCCAGATTGAGTATTTATTTGGTTGTTTATGTTGACGATATAGTTATATCACTAATTTAAAGCAACATCTCTTTCAGTATTTTCAGATTAAAGATCTCGGTTGACTGAAGTATTTTCTAGGTATTGAGGTTGCCCAATCCACGTCAGGTATTGTTATTTCGCAACGCAAGTATGACTTAGATATTTTTTAGGAGACATGAATGATGGGATGTAGACCACACTCTTATAGATTCGAATGCTAAACTCCTGGCCTGGGGAACCATTCAGTTGGTAAGTTGAATTATTTCACAGTGCCTACTTGTCATTTCGTTTCCTGTGAGTGTTGTAAGTCCGTTTATGGATTCTTCATATGATAGTCATTGGGATATAGTTACCCGCATTCTGTGATATATTAAGCCAGGTCCACGTAAAGGACTACTTTTCTAAGATCGAGGTCATGAGCAAATTGATGGATATATAGACGCTGACTATGTAGGATCACCCTCTGATAGATGTTCTACATTTGGATATTATGTGTTAATAGAAGGTAATTTGGTGTCCTGAAAAAGTAAGAAACAAAGTGTCGTTGCTCGATCTAGTGCTGAATCAGAATATCGAGCAATGATTGTAGTAACTTGTGAGATAGTTTGGATTAAGAAGTTGCTCAGAGAATTAAAATTTGGAGAAATGAGTCAAATGAAACTTGTGTGGGATAACAAATCAGTCTTTCATATCGCATCAAATACGGTATTTCATGAGAGGACTAAGCACGTTGAGATTGACTATGGAAAAGATACTCTCCGAAAATATTGTTACTAAATTTGTGAAGTCGAGTGATCAGCTTGCGGATATTTTCACCAAGTAACTCAGTGGTCCTCATATTAGATACATCTGTAATAAGTTCGGTACATATGACTTGTATGCACCATCTTGAGGGGGAGTGTTAGAATAGAAATAGAAATAAGATTTGTATATAGTATCCTACATGAAAAAGCATTGGGATGTAGTGTTTATAAATAGGGATAAATGTAATAATGTAGATACACAATTCAATAATAATATTTTCTTCCATATTATTCTCACAATCTATGACAACATCTTTGAAGAAGACATGAATATATCCTAGATTGTTGTTACAAACCTCAATCATTGAATGCAAGGTCATTTTTGTATCTTGAAACATTGAAAATTAGGTTTTGCTATTTTCTGTTTCTTGTCCCTCCTTTATCTAGTTGTCCTTCCACAATTGGAGTTTATATGTTTTCTATCTTTTACTAAAAGCAAGCTATTGTATTTTATTGATAAATAAAATATTTGGTATCATTAGCTTATTACCAAGGTTGCACTCGCATGTGTGTCAGTGTCTAAAAGAAACAATTACTACCTGTTAGACCCTCGGCCTAAGTAATCGAAATGACATGGGCGTGGCAAGGGATTTACATGATGGAACTTGTTACGATAAAAAAACGGGGGTATCGTGTTGACATGGGCGCCAAGACATGTCAAGGCCATGGCTTGGACAAGTTGTGGCAAGGCAAGGCAGTGTGGGACAAAGGCATGGCAAAGACAAGGTGGTGAGTGACTAAGGCAAGGCGAGCAGTGGTGCGAGCAAGGCAGTGTCATGGGCAAGGCTGTGTGCGGCTAAGGCAAGGCAAGGTTGATGGTGCGTGCTGGGCAGTGTTAGTGGCAAGCTGCACGTGCGACAAAGGTCGGCATGTGCACATGGCATGCCGTGCAAGAAAATGGCGCGAAAGGCGAACTGGGCGTGAGACCTTGGCGGGAAAGTCGTTGGCGCCAAAACTTGGTTGGCACGCGCATGTGTGCAGTTGGGCAGTTTTATCCATTTCCTTGTATTCAACCGAAATGGCCAAGTCTTTTGGGCGGTTGCCTTTGTATTTTAAGCATTTCGTTGTATTTCCTAACAGTTTGGGATGTCAACTGCATTAGCCTAGGATAAGGGCTGAGTGGGCTGTGTTTGGCCTATCATTGTAAGCCAAGTGTCGGGCAGTTGGCTGGCACACGAAAATATAAGTGTGTAGCCCTACACTTATGCAAGTTCGGGTTTTGTGAGATAGAGTTTGAGGCAAAATTCTAGAGAGCAAAATCTGTATAAGGTTAGGGGATCTTGTGCCAAGGGTGGTGCGAAAATGTTCTTGTAATGACCTTAAATAATACAAGTTGGGAATTGGTTTCCTGTATATTGCTGCCTTGTGTTCTTATTTTATGTTGCCTTTTCTTCCATCTTATGCTGCCTAAAATCGGCTATCTTACTATGTTGCTTGCTGCTGCCTAAATTTGAGTCATAGGCCAAACTGTCTGAATTTTGGCAAGTGTTGGAACAGGCTGAGTCAAGGCACTGCTTGACTGCCGCGCAGGGATAAACCTCGCCTGTCGGCTGGTTGAAAATCGCCCCTGTGACACTACCCACAGTGGAACGCGAGGAACCAGTTCCTCAACAAAGTGAACCAAAACAAAAAGTCAACTGAAAGAATCAACTAAAGAAAGAAATTTCTTTGCACCAAACAAAGTGTTCTCACAACCAAAAAAAACCACTATGCTTCAATCATGAGCTAGCCGGGTCAGCTATATGTATCCTCATTATCCATTTTTTGCCATTTGGACAGACTTCTCTTTTTTTTATAAGTAAAACTGATTTCTTTCGAATATCCAATAACATACAGGTTCTCCAACACTAAAGGTCTAACTAACTAAAAATACTCCTAGCAAACAATGAACCTAATGTAGAGACACCATCATGACTAAGCCTTAATACTTGTTATGACCTATTTCTTTCCAGCCAATATACTACAAACATGAGCTTAGAGTAATTTATAGAAAATTCTCCCTCTTCCTTTGCGACATCGCCTCCAGCTAGCAAATAGCCAATAAAAGGGTGTCAGTGGTGCAATTCCGCAACTGTCAAAAGAAAGTTCCAGCAAGCAGCAGCCCAGCCCGAAATTTTCTTTTTCGGATAATCTCCGTGAAAGTACTAATGTAAGTTCCAAGTTAACTAGCGAAGAAGTTTGAGACCTAATCTTATGTGTTATTTTTATTTCTGCTCTTTTCTTCTTCTTGAACGTATCCGCTTCCCCACCCAACACCCAACCCAAAGGAAAACTGTTTTATGGCTTCTTCTGAATGTGACGTTTGAAGTCTCTGTTCATGTAACCTAAGCACCTCTGCTAATCAACCACAGAAACTTCAGACTTTTGTGAAGGATCCTCACTTGTCCTATTTCAGCTTTGAAGTGAATGAGTAATCTCTTAGGAGGATAAAGGAAGATCTATTCAGGAACTCTTCCTTTGTGCAATTTTAGCATCTACTCATATAATGATCAAAAGATAAAGTTATCAAGGTCTAATGAGGATAGAACAAGTTCAGTTTAGTAAGACGAATCACCTAGTATATAGAAGGAAAAAATATAAGCAGTGATGAACTTTTCACTTATATCTCATATTCTCATCCCATGTATACTTTATCTTATTTATTGCTTTGCCTTTCTCCTTACTTTTGTCTTAAAGTCTTCATAGTATGATGTGTTCAGCTGCTGAACTTTAGTAACTGATCAATTGCATGCAAGTGCCCTATTTATATTAAAATCTATTCTCATTTCACCATTTTTACCTCAAATTTATTGTACTTATGGACAATATGCGATTTTCGTGTTGAATAATTTACTAGAATGAATCTTCAACAATAGATGATAGATGGGATGTGGATCGGGATGATCGTTTAGAGAAGAAAAGTGAATATAAGTCTGCTGCTCGTCAGAGAGATCGCTCAAGGAGAAGGATGCGTAAGTTTGTAATCTCATTACACTATTGGCTTCTCTGCATTCTTATGTTACACTATGAAAAATATCAGTGTGTTTCAACCTTTGGCCCCCTTCTAGATATTCTGAAATTCCAGATGTAACTGAAAATATATTGCCATTAGATTTTGGTGGTTTGACCTAATTTGTTAGGTCCTTTTGGGGCTGGGATAGCATTTCTAAAGCTCCTTTACTGCTCATTAGCTAGCTGGACTAGTGGGGTACCTATCAGGAAACATACTGAAAATGATGCCTTAAAAGGTTTATTGGCAGTGAGTTGGTTGCTATAGTGCTGCGTAAAATGGGATGAACTTGCCTTGGTTTGCATATTTTCCATGTAGGAGTTGTATTGCAATTTGCAAGGCTTTGAGCTGCTCAAAGTAACATTTGAATTAATGCTTCTTTAAAGAATGGAAATTGGATTTGTTATCTGTCACAAAGTTACATATGCTATAACTTTAGATAACCTTCTGTTATGCTTTCTGATTGTTATTCTCTACTATCGTTACATGGCTGATGATCACACGATACTGAGAGTTTTGACCTGTTAATTATTCCTTTTTAGGAAAAATGAAGAAACGAAAGTTATATGAAGACTTTGAAGATTATCCTGAGACAGTATTCCAAGCAACTTTTGGTAAGAAGTGGTACACTTGGTCTTTTAGGCCTGGTAAATCATCTCCTTTTGAAGATCTATTCTCCCGAAGACAAGAAACAGACTGGTCAGAACAAAAGCATTGCAGATGGGACAATGAAACTGCACATGAGACTCAGACAGAATCCAACTATGAATCTTGTAATATAGGGTCTTACTCTGAAAGAGCTATTCTCGGTTTGCCCCCAAGAGGTCCTCTGAAGATTGAGGATGTCAAGAATGCGTAAGTTCTAGAAGTTTTGTGCTCTCCATACTCTATCTATATTGAATACTAATGTAGACACTATTGTCCTTGCAGTTTCCGTTTATCAGCTTTGAAGTGGCATCCTGACAAGCATCAGGGCCCTTCACAGGTGAGCTTGTAGTTATAGAATTCCTTTGTTTTGTTTGTCTGCTTATGTGATGAACTTATTCTTGTAAGCACCAGTTGAAGGCTTTTAGCGATTATCAAGTCAGAAGCATTTCTTAGGAGTCAAAAGGAAGTATATTTTGAAAATGTATAAAATGGTCATTAGAATCATGTTGTTTATGGTCATTACATTGTTATATGAAGGTAAGCATTATGACAGTGCAGCATAGAGTGCATTCTTGCTGTCTTTTAGTTTCAAGCAAGGCATCATATATTAGTCGGGTTCATTGATAGAGCAGCATGTTACTCCTGTAGCAACATATATAGCAGCTATTTCTAAATAATTCACTAAATACTGAAATAAGTATTGGCATGTTTATTTTGGATGTAAATTGAAGATTTTTATCTTCTACATCGCATTACGTTAGTCTATCCTTCTTTTTCGGTTTCAAGGCCTGTATTGGGGGACTGTTCTGGAATTTAGCTACACATATTTGCATTCTCAGTTTCCTCACGAATGAATCATTGCATTTGTGCAGGCAGCAGCAGAAGAGACATTCAAATCTTGCGTCACTGCATACAAGTCATTGTGCAACGCGTTCTCCCCAGCTTAACCATTATCTGCTCTTACTCTTCTTTTATCTGGTCTATCCATGGGTTCTTTTCTTCGAGCTTCAGAAGCCAAAATTACCATTCATAGTAATAATAGATAGCCAGTCTTATGTATTCTAATTTAGTGCTGTATTATAACTTGCTTACTCGGGCAATAGAGGGCTCTTTCTTTCCTAGCAGAGCCATGAAAACGTACTTAATAAAACTTAATAGAGTCATAGTATACAATCAAAGAAATATGCAACCTAATCTGATTGCTTGGTTTCTCATAAGAAGAAAGATCATTTACAATTTACAAACATTTCTTAAGCCGTGTAATTTTCGTCGTGTGTTTGCTTGGTTGCTTTGTATTCTTTATTTCATCGTTATCTTTTGTTATCTCAACAATTTTAGCAACCGGCTAAAAAAGCTTCACCTGCCCAGACGTATTTGTTTTTGGTGTATACTCAGTGTATAACTTGTTCACAGATTATCCATTCATTGACTATACGTTGTATACTTGCTATAAATTTGTAAAAAAAAAAAAAGATTAGGATTTTCTTTTTGTTATGGGCTTGGTTGACAAGAGTTTCATAGACGTCTACAACTTTATTTGAAACTTAAAAGCAAAAATCAAGAATCTATAGAGCAATGATATATACTGTTTTACTTGTCCACTATTCTAAAAGTAGATTTTCACTTTTACTTGTTAAATTTAGCATATCAGGATAAAAATAATTTACTTTTCCTGTTTTACCCCTCGTATTAATTACACATTTCAAATTATTTTTAAGTCCCATTTTAGATTGTACACCAATTAATGTGTATCATGGTAAAATACGCATTTCATTTATTAATTCTTAAAAGGCTTACAAAGTTAAATGTGTGAGGTCTCTGATATAATCTAATTGCTTCAAAGCATTTAGTTTAAGGGAGGGAATGAAGAGGTCTACTGCAGTTAGAAGTCTGTTTTAATAATGTCCTGATCTTCAGGATAGTCCTAGTCATTAGGTTAATTATTTGCTTTGAATTGGTGTAGGTTTCTGTTAGCACTTAGCTATATTTTTGCTAAGTGGATTACTACTTGGTATGTACTGAAGGCTATTTAAGTCGGCTCTATTCCTAATAAAATCAAATCATTAAATACAGTTTTATTATTTGAGTTCATTGTGTCTCTTGTTCTCAACAATCGGGTATTAGAGCCAGGAAGTAAAGAGTGAGAGTGAGTGATTTCCAAAAAAAAAAAGTGAGGAAGTGAAGAGATGGTAGCAGAGACAAGTAACTTCGCACAATCTTGTATCCCAAAATTTGATGGGGATTACGACCATTGGAGCATGCTGATGGAAAATCTTCTCCGTTCAAAGGAGTTTTGGAGTATTGTTGAGACGGGGTATACAGAGCCCGCACTTGGAGAAGTGTTAACTGGTGCACAGAGAAAAACCTTGGATGAGACAAAGTTGAAGGATTTGAAAGCCAAAAATTACCTTTTTCAATCCATTGACAAGTCAATCCTGAAGACAAAGCAGGTGTGGGATTCAATGAAGGTCAAGTACCAAGGAAATGCTAGGGTGCTGCTCAACTTCAAATCCTTCACAGAAATTTTGAAGTCTTGGAGAATCTGTAACAGATTACTTTGCAATGGTGATGTTGGTGGCAAACAATATGGGGAATCTTGGAGAAGATATGCCCGATGTGAAGATCGTTAAGAAGATCTTGCGCATGTCACGCCCTTTTTCGACCGCGACATTTTCAGCGAATCCTGCTTAGAAAGGTTAAAAGATAAAAATAAATAAAAAAATAAAAAATGCTAAAGGCTGAAAATGCTAAAGAGTGTAAAAGCTAAAAATAATGTTAAAAGTAGTGCTAAAATGCTTAAGGGGTTGCAAAAGGTGCTAAAAGGGCTAAAGAGTTCGCGGAGTCGCCACCTAATTAGTTTGGGTGAATTAGGACACCTAAATAACAACTAGGTTAAAGTCAACACTAACTCCATTTAAATGGTCTGCTAAACTAGTGTGAGATTCTGGGTAAGGGTTCTTTATTATCCTAAAGGGAATGGGTCAGGCACCCTATAGGATCCGCTAACTTGTGGTTGTCCGATCAAACCTAGGTTAATTATTATTGCTAAAGAATGCATGTTTTGAAAGGTATTTAAAATATTTAAAACACCTGAGATGTATTTTTGACTAAGAAAAAATGTAAGATTATGTTTAAAATGTACTTAGTGGGAAACATGCGTTCATAAAATGTTTTAATGACATGAAAAATGTGTGTTTACAAAATCATATGAAAAATACCTATTATGCAAAGGCTAAAAAAAATGATTTTATTATGCATGTTAGCAAGAGTTCATAAAAAATGGGTTTCTCCTGTTGTTAATAATATCTTAGCTACCTGAATATTTATGCCAGTGAAAAATTGTTAGATGATTTAATATGATTTAAGCAATGCTAAAATAATTAACTTAAAGGAACAAGCAAATTTCTAATGTCGAACTAATTTCTAATGGTGACCCAAAGTTTAACTATTCTAGGTATCTTACTGATAATGTACGAGTGCTAGACAGTTAATTATACAAATAAACGGGGCGGGATAGGAAATAAAAAAGGACTCGATAGAGTGGGGGTGCTATTCGCCGGTTGCTGGAATTGCCGATGTGGATAGGATGATGCACGTAGATGCAGTCTTCATTTGAAGTAGCTCATGATGAGTCTCGCTATGAGACTCTTCTCCGGACAGCGAACCGAGACAGCGTATCAAGTCGTCGATTCACTCGGGGAATGTATTGCGATGCGATTGAAGGGTGTCGAGAAGGAGTGTTGACTGTGCGTGAGCCTGTGAAAAGAGAAGTTCTTCGGCTATGAGCGAGGATTTCTGATGCTGAAAAACCTCTTTTGAGTGTGCACATTCATTTCTTTATATAGTCTCAATTCTGGGTTCCAAAATTGGTAGGCTTTGATGATAATTTTGGGCTGATTTGAAGGAGATTTGTCATAATTTTTGAGATTGATTTCGTGCAATTTTTGGACTGATTTTGTATTATTGATTAAGGTAAGTGTTGGTATGTCAATTTTGTTTATGGTAAGGGAATATGCGATTTTGGTTAAGGAAGGTGGAGGCGTCGGCTATGGCAATTAGGGTTGTTGAGGGAGAAAGGTTTTGTTTTAGGTTAAGGGAGATTTGGGCAGGCTTTGGTAGTGGGCTGGTCGAAAAAATGAGGGAGATTTGGGCTGGTGAGTTGTTTAATTAGGTATTAGTTTTAGGTGTGTTATTAGTTTGATGTTAGATTTTAATTAGTGGTAAATTAATGGGGACTTAAATTGCAAATGATAATTATGAAATTGCTTTGGGTATGTAGATATAATTTTAAGAAATGCTTAATGCTTGAGATGTCATTATTTAATTATTTATTTATTTATGTATTTATTATTATTAAAATTATTAAGAATTAATGAAAATAGAATAGGGCTTAAATTGTGAATAATATTTATGCGAATGCAGGCGTGAGACTCAAAAAATGCTTAATACTCTACGTAAAATGTGATGTTATTATTAAATCGCTTATTTATGCACGTATTAATGTTTATTGTTGCATTTTATTATTATAAAATTGTTAAACTTATTTTGAAAATTAGTGTCATTCTATGGTTAATGATTGGACGAGAGAGTCAAAATTGGGTGTCAACAGCGCACACTTACTGAGAGGTTTAATTATATTGTTTGTTTAATTGAGAAGTTGAAAGACATCAATCATCTTTCAGTAGATGAGCTGTAGAGTTCATTACTTGTTCATGAACAAAGTTCCGAAAGAATGAAGGAGATGACCAAACACTAAGGGTCTATGATGAGAGAGTTGGAGGAAAAGGCCGAGGCAGAAGCAATTACAAAGGAAGAGATCGTGGAAGAGGGCAAGTGCTTAATAGAGACACAATAGAATGCTTCAAGTGCCACAAGCTTGGGCATTTTCAATATGAATGTCCAACTTTGAACAAGGAAGCAAATTATACAGAGCTAAATGACGAGGGTGAGATGTAGTTGATGTCGTATGTTGAATTGCACAGAGTGAAAAGAAATGATGCATGGCTTCTTGACTCAGGGTGCTCCAATCATATGTGCGGGTATCGAGGTATGTTTTCATATTTAGATGAAAATTTCAGCATTCAGTAAAGTTGGAAAACAATAGTAAAAGCTGAAAAAGGAAGTGTAAAGCTCTTGTTGAATAGAGTCAATTATACTTCGATGAAGTTTACTATGTTCCAGAACTCAAATATAATCTTTTGAGCATAGGACAACTTCAAGAGAGAGGATTAGCAATTTTAATTACGGCAAGAATCTGTAAAATTTATCATCCAAAGAGGAGTTTGATCATTCAAACTCTAATGAGCGCCAACATAATGTTCATCCTTCTAGCACAGACTCCAGCTGAAGTACCTGCACCATCTCAACCAAATAGATGTCTTCACACAAGTTCTCAAGAGAGTTCTGCACTTTGGCATCGACGATATGACCATTTAAGTTATAAAGGTCTAAGCACCTTGTAATCGAAGAATATGGTACACGACCTCCCTCTATTCACTGGCCCAGGTCTTCCATGCACATATTGTATCAATGGCAAGCAACATAGTGATGCCATGCCGCAGAAAATCACTTGGAGAGCAAGTTAGAAATTGGAGCTAATTCACGCTGATATTTGTGGTCCTATCACTCATGCATCTAACAGTGGAAAGCGGTACATATTGTATTTTATTGATGATTTTAGTCGCAAATCATGGGTGTTTTTATTGGTTGAAAAGTCAGAGGCAATGAATTATTTTAAAAGGTTCAAATTAATGGTGGAAAAAGACATAGGGATGTTTGTGAAGTGTTTACGTACTGATCGGGGGGGTGAGTTTACTTCCAACGAGTTTAATGAGCTATGCAGACAGCATGGTATCAAGAGGCAGCTGACCACGACTTACACTCCGCAACAAAATGGTGTAGCCGAGAGAAAAAATAGAAGAACATGGTTCGATCAATGCTTTCTGACAAAAGACGTTCTGGCTAGAGGCAGTGACTTGGGCAATCTATGTTCTCAACCGGTGTCCGACAGTGGCAGTGAAATATATTACCCCACAAGAGGCATGGAGCGCGATAAAACCCTCAGTTGATCACTTTCAAGTCTTTAATTGCTTGACACATGTACACATTTCAGATGTGAAACGAGGTAAGCTTGATGATAAAAGTTTTCCTTGTGTATTTTTGGGAGTTAGTGACGAGTCAAAATGGTATAGATTGTTTGATCTTGTTCATAAGAAAATTGTAGTGAGTAGGGATGTGGTTTTCGAAGAAGACAAACATTGGGATTGGGATGTGTCTTATGAGAAGCAAATTCTTTTAGACTTAGAATGGGGTGATAGTGAGGGTGAAAATGAAGAAGGGGTTATTAATAATGGAGATGAAGAAAATATTGTTGGAGAGGTCGGAGAGAATCATGATAGGACAGTTAGAGAAGGGGAAGATGATTCTAGTGAGGGTGAAGTGAGAATGAGGGAGTCGAGGCCATCTCGTGAGAGGCAACCTCCTGTATGGCTGGATGATTATGTTAGTAGTGAAGGTTTAATTGAAGATGAAGTTCATATGGCATTAGTGGTTTCAGCTGATCCATTATATTTTGAGGAAGCTGTGAAGAGTAAAATTGGAGATTGGCTATGAATAGTGAAATTAACTCCCTAAAAAAAATCAAACATGGACACTCATTGAGCTGCCAGCTGGGGTCAAAAGAATAGGAGTGAAGTGGGTTTACAAAAAAAAAAACAATGAACATGGACAGCTTGATAAGTACAAGGCTTGTTCGGTCGCTAAGGGGTACTCTCAGAAGTATGGAGTGAACTACAGAGAAGTCTTTGCACCAGTGGCTAAAATGGATACAGTAAGAATGATTGTTGCTCTAGCTGCACAGAAGAATTGGACAATTTTTCAGTTGGAGTCAAGTAAGCTTTTCTTCATGGTGAGTTGAGTGAAGATGTTTATGTGGAGCAGACAAAAGGGTATGAAAAATAGGGCAGTGAGCATCTAGTTTACAAGTTGCACAAAGCTCTGTATGGATTAAAGCAAGCTCCACGAGCTTGGTTTAGTCGCCTCGAAGCACATTTCATTGGCGAAGGATTTTCGAAGTGTGATAGCGAGTAAACATTATTCACCAAACGAAGCATAGAAGGAAAAATCATCATTGTAAGTGATTATGTTGATGATTTAATTTTTACCGGTAATGATGAGGTTATGATGTCTGAATTTAAATGTTCTATGTTAAGAGAGTTTGATATGCGTGACTTGGGGAAAATGAGGTTTTTCTTGGGATCGAGATGCTACAAAATTCTGGTGGTATTTCTATATGCCAAAAGAAATATGCATTGGAGGTTTTGAGAAGGTTTGGTATGATGGAAAGTAATTCAGTAGGCAGTCTAATAGTTACAGGTTTCAAAATCAGCAGTGATGGAAATTGAGTCTATGTTGATGAGACGTATTACAACCAGTTGATGGGTAGTTTAATGTATCTCACTGCAACGAGACCTGACATGGTGTTTGTTACGTGTCTCATAAGTAGATATATGAAAAAACCAACTGTGCTACATCTACAAGTAGCTAAAAGGGCACTTCGATACTTAAAAGGGACTGTGAATTATGGAATTCATTATAAGAGAGGAGGAGATGGTAAGAAAAGTCAGTTGTTGGCGTTTACAAATAGCGACTATGCTGGAGATATGAAAGAAAGAAAGAGTACTTCGGGTTAGGTGTTTCTAATGAATTCAAGTGTTGTTTCATTGTGTTAAAAAAGCAACCTATTGTGACTTTATCAACCACAAAGCTGAGTTTGTGGCCATCGCAGTTTGTGCTTGTCAAGGAATTTGGATGAAGACAATTTTAAAGGAGCTAGATGAATCTGATGAAGGTCGTACTACTGTAATGTGTGACAATAGTTCAACCATCAAGTTGTCCAAAAATCCAGTTATGCATGGTCGTAGCAAGCACATTGATGTGAGGTACCATTTCTTAAGAAATCTTACTAAGGAAGGTACAATTGAATTAATTCATTGCCGGAGATTTTCCAGAAGCTTCGCAAGCTAATGAGAGTATGTTATAAACTAATTGCTTCAAAGCATTTAGTTTAAGGGAGGGAATGAAGATGTCTACTACAGTTAGAAGTTTGTTTTAATAATGTCCTGATCTTCAGGATAGTCCTAGTCTTTAGGTTATTTATTTGCTTTGAATTGATTTAGGTTTCTGTTAGCACTTAGCTATATTTTTGCTAAGTGGACTACTACTTGTTATGTACTGAAGGCTATTTAAGCCGGCTCTATTCCTGATAAAATCAAGTCATTCAATACAGTTTTATTATTTTGAGTTCATTGTGTCTCTTGTTCTCAACAAAATGTATACATGTAAAAATGAACGGAGGAAATATGATTAGTGAGGATTTATCTAATAATGGAATAACATAATTAGACAAGTAAAAGTGAACGGAGATACTAAACTTTTAACATTCTTAAGATTTTTCAACATTTTAGAATGTTCAATTTTCTTTGATGGCACTTTTGTTTTTTGTAATAAAAATATTGTGAAAAGGCTTAGATGCATAAATGTCTATAATCAATTGGAAACCTGTAATACCTTAACCTTCAAAGTCTAACTTTTTGGAAGCAGTTATATAGTCGTTGGTAGCATTATTGTGCTTCTTTCGGAAGCGTTGGTAGTATTATTTACGTTTAATCTTTACAATTTTATTTTAGTAACTCATATTTACATTGTTTTAAGTTCTAGAATGAAAAAGGTCTATATAGGTAATATTTACTAGATGGTCTTATTAGTTGTACGTTTTTTAATCTATTATTTTAAAGAGTATTTTGACCTTATCATTGATTTCTAAGTCAATAAAAGTATAGATTTTTTTTTAATTTTATTATTAGTAATTTTTAAAATTTTATTTTATTTTTATATATTTAACTTATTTTTATTTTACTTTATATTTGATATGCTAATAATATGAGTTGGTATTAGGGTGTCTGCTATCTCTTCTCATTCTCATTTGCTTCTCTCGTACTCCCTCCTATCGAAAATTACTTATATTTAAGGCTTGAACATATGCATTAAGAAATTTACTTACTCCAAAATATCATTATTTATGATTATTATTTTCTTTTTCAATTGACATAATTATCATTAAATTTGAACATTGAATTATGAATGTCCAAAGTAAATTTTGGAGGAGAAAAATTAACGTCTCGTGAAACATTAATTGTTCTGAATTAACTTTTAAAGGCTAAAACATCAATTATTTAGACTACCAAATAGTAAAATATACAGTAGTACTTCTTTTGCCTTATGTTGAGGGTCTATCGGAAACAACATATTACCTTCCAAGATAACAATAAAGTCTGCATACATTCTACCTTTCCGAGACCTCACTTTGTGAGATTTCAGTGGGTTATTGTTATTGTTGTTGTTGTATAGTAACTTTCACGAGACCTCACTTTGAGAGATTTCAGTGGGTTGTTGTTGTATAGTAGGAGTAGTAGTACTTTTGTACAAATAAATTGGTAAACAATCTTTATAATGCATTAAATAACTTTAACAATAAGGTCTTGAAAGTAGGGCTGACCAATGGGACGGGACGGGATTAGAGGGACGGGGATTTGGGGGGGATGGTAGAGTGGATCGGGATCGGGATTAGGGGGATAGGAAGTTGTCCCATCCCGTCCCACATCCCACTATCAGAGGGAACGGTATTTGGAGGAACGGGAGGGGGGATTTGGGAGACATTTAAAAACTTTTTTCTAGACACTTAATTTAAAAAATATATATATATATATTTAAACACTTAAATGATTGAACAAGATAGTGAAAAAACATCCTAAGGCTAATTGCCTCTTATATTATTTAATAGAAATATGATTTTTTTTCTAATACAATTTTAAAATTATAACTTTGTTTCGTAGTTCAAAAGTTGCAAATCACGTAGTAAAATTGGCATTAAAAAATTACATATGCAACCATATTTTTTCTAATTTTCTGACAATCTCTTGAAGATCTTCTGTTGGAATTGGAATTTGTTGGTCAAATTATTCAACGTCGCTTCCTGCTCCCTCGGATAAGATTTTATTGTAATTGTAGTCGTCTTCTTCATTGATCTCTGATTGACCGCACCTTCTACGCTCCGCTCTAATCTAATCTCTAAATAAAACTGTAATCTTCAAACTGTCTTCCGTCAATGAGTGTTTGTGCTTTCCTATTTGAAACCTTCCAGCACAAAAAAGTACTTTCAGAAGTTGTAGATGACGCTTGAATATTCAACACATCTCGGGTCATCTTTGATAGAGTCGGAAATGTCTTTTGATTATCCCTCCAGTATTTCAGCAAGTCTTCACGTCCATTTTATTAGCAATTGATTCGATCGGTACAACACCCTGCAAAACATAAACATCAAACTTGCTAATTTGATGCACTTGAACCACTATACATTCTATTTCGAAGGCCTTGAATACTTGAAGCAGAAACCACATATTTTTATAAGGTTGAAGTGAAGTAGAAGAAGATGGTACAAAAGCTGATTGATTATTTACACTTTTCTCTTGGTAATACATATACATAGTTTTGCATTGTGTTTGTATGCTAGAGATAACATGTTCTTTAGTTGGTTTTGTTTCAAGTATTTCTATATGCTATTATACGTTTTTGTATAAATCAAGGCCTATGACAGAAGTGATAGCCACTTTGCCCTTAAAACGATACAATGCATAACGTAAATATTGTTGATATTTATGCGCAAATTTAAAAACAACTCTTCTAATAGTTGATCTAGGAAAACTGTTAAAAGCAGGATTATATGTTTCTCGAATGTAATGAATAAAACCAAGAAAGAAAGGAAATGAAAAAACAAACCCTCCACAACAACTAATTTTGCTACATTTTTTCGATCTTTGTGTTTATCATATTTCGGAGATATAACTCCCCGTCATCGGGTTAATTTGATCCTGTATTTGGTCGGAAACACTATGTGAACCTTGTCCCGACTCAGAAGGCATTTGCACACTCGCTTTTTTAGCCAAGTATTGATTCTACCTTGCTTTGTGATTCTTTTCCATATGTCTCATTAAACCTCCTATTCCACCTTGACCTTTTTCAGTTTTAAATTTATAAGCTTCGCGGTAAATTTTACAAATAGCTAGTTTGATTAGGAATGTCTCTTTCAAAAAAACTTCATGCAAGTGAATTTAATTTTCGTTGTTTTTGGCATCTTCTCATAATAGGGGGATAAGAGGGATTACAGTTTCAGTTTGAGGTGGAGCTGCACTAGTGGGTGTGTTATCTAAATTATCTTTTAATTCATTTTCTAAATCATAGTCTGGTTCAGTAGTTGGAGATGCAGAATATACCTCATGATTTAATGATTGCGCATTTGCATTAATATCAACATTAAAAAGTTCAGTTTCATCTACATAAGTGAAATTATCACAATTAGGATTACTAGAAGATGCACCCTTACCCTTGTTACCCCTAATACCTCTACCAAAAAAACGCACATACCGTTTCATTATAATTATTCAAATAAAGAATTAAAGTTAAGAAAATTAAGTATGATAATTAAAATTAAACAATAATAATTTAAATAAAAGAAGGAACGAGTGTATCAAACGCCGACGTAACGTCGACGTGTAATCGAGGTTGGAAATTGAAACTTTGCTCGATGATCCTCAAGCTAGTTGCCAACTTCACTCCCAATTTTTTAACTTTGATAGAAATTAGCAAGTAAAATATAATATTTAGTGTGCAATTTAGACTTGTAGAGAGAGAGATAGAGAAAGATGGTAGGAAGATTTGTGAGAAAAATGAAGAGAAAAATGAGGTATTTATAGTTGAAATATAGGGTTAATGTGTGTATATATACTAACTTAGGGGTAAAAAATAAATATTAAGGGGGTACGAGTTTATGGGGTGTTGGGGGGCCAAAATGGCGGTTTGTAGTCGTTGCCAACAGCTAGAATTGCAAATGGTCGTTTGTGCAACGGCTACTCTCCGGGGAGGAATCGAAACGAGGCAGGGGCGGGGCGGGATCGGGATGAGCCGGGCGGAATCGGGGCAGGACCGGGATAGATGCGCTTGTCCCATTCTGATTTCAAACCCGACTAAAGTCAATTCCTATTCCCTAATTTACCCAGCGAAATCAGAACGGAGCGGGATCGGATTATCCCTGTCCACTGACCAGCTTTACTTGGAAGAGACCTAAAGGGAAATTCTACAAGGAGAAAAAGGGAGCACATTCTGGCTGGCTTTAATGTTAGCTAGAAATGGAACTAACGGACATGTGTTAAAATCTCTCATTACTATTGCTAAGCTACACAAGTGTTAATAAAGTACTGGTATATGTTCAAAAAAAGATGTAACTAGATATCCAAAAATTAAACAAAATCTAACATGTTAGGATCAAGCTTTCAGAATTGTTTATTTTGAAAAATAATTTTAAAAGGTAAAAATTTGTTTTTGACTAATTAATTTGAAAAAACACTTGATCAATATTACAACAACAATTTGGCTTAACCAAAATTTCAAAAGTGTTTCGGGGTGAAAAAGCTATTTTTTTCAGGCATCGACTATCTAAAATAAGTATTTCTTAAAAAATAATACATGTAATTTTTCCTTCAGACAAGCTAAATATCATGTAAAATGCAACAAAAGACAAATATACCAAAAATCCCACTTTCTCCATAGACTATTCTTTTTAGTCTTCTTAAATCGCAATTTAATTTTTCAAATAATTTATAATTTAAGTACGCGTCTGGTCATGAAAATAAAATATTTTTCATTTTATTTGAAATTTTGTCATGACTAAACGAGTCATAAAAATATTTAAACAATCATCTTATTTATATAGTACTAATTACATACAAATCTCTTATTTATATTTGGTATTATGATAAAAAGGAAAAGTAACCAAACTACTATACTCGTGTTATACTATCCTGATGTCACCAGACAAAATTCATAAATACGAGGAAAAGGGGTGTATTTGTCATCCAACTTTTTAAAAGGGGTCATATTTATTTCCGCTAAAGTATGGGTGAAATATACTCTTTCCGTTAACAGCTATATATTTGCCCTCCATGGACGAAAATTCCACGTGGATGCCACATGAGATCCACGTGGAGGATGTGACCCACCTTCGTCTCCACCTTAGTCTTCAACAACCACCCCGCCGCCGCCGCCGTGGAGTTTTCTGCTTCCCCAACTAGTGATCGATTCTTGAAAATTACAATATATATTTTTTTGCTTTGTAAGTCTTGAAAAATGCAATCTTTTTAAGTGGAGTTTTTGTGTTTGATGAGAAATTGGAGGCGGAGGTGTGGTTGTTGAAGAATAAGGTGGATCCCACCCTCCACGTGGATTTTATGTGACATTCACGTGAAATCTCCGTTCATAGAGGGCAAATATAACAACTTTGCTAACGGAAAGTGTATATTTGATCTCATACATGACAAATATGACCATTTTTCAAAAGTTGAATGATAAATACGATCATTTTCCCTAAATACAAACATAACAAAATGTACATGTCCACATACGTACACATCTACTATTTCGAATGAACAATACCAAAAGTATCACAACCATAACTCCAACCAAGTTCGTTAAATTGCAAGAAAATTGGTCCACTCAAACCCTAAATCAAAATCTACCCTAAAAACAAAGGATTACAACAGATGAAGAAATCATAAACCCATAAATAAAAATCAAGAAGCCAAAATGCAAAGCCCAATTCCTCTTAAACTTACCAAAATAACTCTCTGGTGGTTCTTGATAATGTATCTCAAATTCATCTCCAATTTCTTCAACCCCACCATTTCCAATACTCATCTTTAATTGCCTAAGTCTCTCAGTAGCCAACCCTAATGTCAACTTATGACATCTCCTTTGATACTTAAACCCATTAATACATCTCAAAGTTTGGGCCACTGATACATAAAATATCAGATGGGCTAATGAGAGAAGCCCAATGGGTATCCAGCAATGCCTGCATTGGAGCTTAGGGGAAATGGCTTGACCCAAGAAGATTAAGGATAAGAAGAGGAAAAAATGTTGAAACATTTTCCATAGTTGTTTTTTTTGCAAGTCTATAACTCTCTTTTTTTCAAGGGTCTTTTCGAAGTGGAGTTGGATGATTGTGTTGATGGCTTGTAATGCTGTTTCTTTTTGGATTACATTTTCCGCCATTGGAGAAGCCTTGGAAGAAGAGTGGGTGGGTGTTGGGGATATCAAGGTGGTGAGTGGGTGGGTGTTGGGGATATCAAGGTGGTGAATGGTGATACTCATATTTCTGCCTATTCTTACAACGGCAGGGAAACGTGATGGGGTGGGGTCCATGTTTAAAAATTATATACTCTCCAAATAAAAAAAAGTGTCAATTTAGTCATTTACACACTCCTTTAAAAATATTAATTTTTTAATAAAAATAGATAATTTAATTAAAATATCTCTAATTAAATACTCCCGTCATTCTATAATAAGTGATTTATTAGATTTTTTAAAAAAAGATTAAAAAATATGTGGTGTTTTAGAATTTCAAGAAGACTTTGAGCAGATTTTTCCAAGATTATACTTATTTAAATAATCAAAATTTATTAACTACCTTTTCTTTTCTAGAAAATAATAAAATTTGATTAGGGATAAGTTTATAAAAAACACTCATAAATATTTAAGAGTTAGCAATTTCTTAAGGAGTGTGTATTGAGATTTGATCACTTAACACTTAATGTGAAAAAATAAGATTAGTTCATTCTTAATTCGGTAAGTGGACAATCTTTTTGAACAAAAAATAAAGGGTAAGTGGACACTCTTTTGAATCCGAAGGGAGTACTTACTGACTAGTATTTTTTTGTTTTCACCCAGTGCCCGATACTCACATTAGAGCTCGATCATTTCAAATTGCGCTGAGTGAGAGAAGCGATCTCTGATTAAGATTAAGGGAGGAGCATCGACTGTATCATATCCCGCATTTCAGTTATTTTATTACTCCCTCCATTCACTATTATTTATTGGCGATAGTAATAAAATAATTTTTTTTTGTCAACTTTAAAGAAAAATAATTATTCTTTTGTCTATTTGACGCTTAACATTAATTATTCATTTTCAAATTTATTAGATTATACATCAATTAATCTGATAATTATTGTGAAATATGCATTTTATTTATGGTTTCTTTAGTGGAGTACAAAGTTGATTGTGGATAAGTAAAAATATATAGAGGGAGTATAATTTTATTATTAATATTTTCGTTAGGCAGATCAAAAAATCATTAATTTTATTCTTTATTTATACTACATTTTGAAACTGGTGTCCTATAATTTTCATACATTTTCTTAACCTCCAGGCTACACTGAGATGATACATAATTAAAATATTTGTTGAAAAAATTAAACGTTTACAATTATACCGATCAAGAGTTATTCCTATAATAATTTCGGTTTACTCCATATCAAAAGTGGAAAAATCAAAAGTTCTTTTTGACAAGTTTTAAACAAACGAAAAGTATTACACAAGTTCAATTTTCATGACAATAGGAACACGAAACCTTTCAACATTTTTTTAATTGAGTTCGTATAGGCATTTTGGATGCGGATAGTGAAATAGCCCTTATGACTGACATGAGTTAAGCATATAGTTGATTGATATTTCTTTTGATTGAGCGTCGGTACTTTTGAAGTCTCTCTAGAGGCGTGTAAAATAACAGAGTCAATGCTCGCTTTATTAAAGGTGATGATGTCGACAATTCCTTACTACAACTTCAAAGGAGCATCTTTGCATGAAATCAATACTAACTCCTCAATCAGCTGACCTTTGATTTCAGAGATTAGAACAGAAGAACTTTGTGTTGAAAATATTTATTAAACGTGAAATAAAGTTAATCCTATTTAATTACGAATTAAATAATTAGGGACCCCACACGTCGGAAACGTTATTTCCACACACGTGTAGATACAATGTCAAGGATCATAATTTCCTTAAATGAAAGAGATATTGGTACGTATACGAATTGTTTGAGACGTAAGATAATAGACGGTTATTGGTCAAATGACGTTGGTAAATGAAGGAAGAAGTGTACAATGTGTTTAAAGATGAAACGAGTCATGACGCGCCAAACTGCAGGGCCACGACGTCAACTTTCTGAAGTTTGAGTGTCGCGGCGCCACCCAGCAGGGTCACGACGCGAACTCTTCGGCGTGTGGCGCCTAATCGCAGGCCACGACGCCAATACTACGAAGTTGCCGTGGGCGCCTCGCAGGCCGCGACGCAGGTAGTCCAGAGGCTGCGACGGGAGACGAAAAAGACATGACTCTTGGGCTGATTTTTGAGGCATTAAACCTCCATTACATCCCAAATGAATTCAGTCATTATTTGGCTGAATTAACACTCCATAATCAAGGTCATTACATGGTCATTCAAGGCCATTACATGGGCAGTTGGAGAGTCATCTTCACAACACTATAAAATGAGGCCTTAGGCTCATTTGCAAAACACTTGAAAATCTGAAATACTTCTTCCTCTCTTGCAATCACAAAACACTCAAAGATCTTTCTTCCAAAGCGAACACTTGAGTTCCCTTTGCTCATTTATTTGATTGTTGTTTTATCTTGGGAGATAAGTTGCCATTACAACCGTTGAAAGGATATACAGGGCAATATTATCTTAAGGATAGATCAAGAATTTGGTCGACTCAGCAAGCCCTTCTATTTGATCATTTCAAAGTTTCATTACAATTTGTTGTTGTTGTTATTTTTCCGTTTTACACATTATCACTCACACTTTGTAACGCCGGAGAGGGGCTGAAAGCCACTTGACTGATTGAAGAGGGGTTTCACCTCGAATCCAAAGACTTCTTCTATTAAGATATTCTAGTTAGGACTTGATCGAGGGATCAATTGACTCTGAAATATAAACTAACAATACCATAACTCTATGCCCCCGCCTTAAAGGATACCAACTCATTACCCTCCCCATTGCGTTGCAATTATATTTTAATTGTTTGACACATTAGGTTTCGAGAATATTACGGTTCAATCAGATTGTATAGTCTAGTGGGCAAAACATAAACTAACGAGTGAAGATGTCCATACTCCATATATTAATATAAAACTGACCTCTCTATCCTTTCTCTTATGGGCAAGTAAAATACAATTAAATACTAAGACCATAACATCAATCACTTGAATAAGATTTTCTCATTTCTATTCACTTTGTCCCATCTCATAGATGCTTTATTTAAGGAGAATCTGCTATTTTTCTCTAGAGGTGAATATTTGCATATTTCTCTCTTTTGTTCACATTTAGTTTCTTAATATCAACGATGCTTTTATTTTCTAACAAAATTAGATTCTATTTTCACTTGATAGAAGATATTGCCCTCTAAGTATCATCGAGCAAAGTTTCAAAATTAGATTAACACTGATTATACATTAGTTATACACTAAGTATACACCAGCAACGGCTACAAACTATTACAGCTAGGCGGGTAAAACCTTTTTAGTCGGCTGGCTAAAGATATTGCCCTTATTTTTTTTTATGTAGAAAAAGTTACATATAACTTTCTATTCATTTTTGCTATTGTGTTGATAATTATATATAAATTTGATATAACAATAAGTCGTTTGTTGCTAGCTAGTTGAACTTTTGGGCCACCCATAAGGTGCTAATTGGGTTAGTCTCGAGTTTTGGGGCTTGTGAGGTGTTTCATGTACCCACTTTAATATAGTTTAGCCCAATTGTAGCCCAACTATGGAGGGTAAATAAGACAGTCATTATTGTTAATCCAAAATAGGTCACTGACTATGGCGTCGACGTTTCATTTGATCGATTTTCAATTTTAGTGGAAATTAAATGGACATATGAAAAAGAGGGATAACTCCACAATAGCATTGGATTTAATGCACTCTACTGCTTGAAACTTCATAATAGCATTGTTGCTTATGCATATGTCTGTCTTGAGCCAAGGGTCTCTTGAAAACAACCATTCTATCTACTAAAATACAGGTAACGTTTGCATACACTCTACTCTCTCCAGACCCACGATGTGAAATTTCACTGGGCATGTTATTGTTGTACTGCTTGAAACTTTGAAAGGTAAAAAGGAGAGAAAAAAAGAATTAGCCTTGTATATCTTATTAAGGTGTGACTGTCTTATACTAAAGAACACAAATAATTGTCAAGTGCTAATATTTTGCAGTTAATAGTTTACTTTATAAGCTTGTCCCAACATGCTTACTTTACAAAATTTAATTTACTCTTATATAGGTGATGCGCGTTAAGATGCACACACTTAAACGCAAGTGCACGTTATCGTATCAAGTAGTATAGTCTTAGATAAGACCGAATATCGTCCTCTAGGATTAGGGTTCAAGTACCAATTATCTATTTTCTAGTATCTATTTGGTGAATTAATGATTGATTGGTTGTTTATGACTAAGAATTATAAAAGCTATTTAGAGTATAAAGATTTACTTCAGGAGTGATGAGAATAGGGTTTCTATGTATCCTCACTATCCGCTTATGCTACTTACTAATGCATTACTTATGGTATTCTTCTTTTGGAGAAAGCAGGTTTACGAAATCGTTTTATACTCCTGTTAGGGTTATATAAACATTCAACCTCAAAGATCGCTCCTTACCTACCTTTCTGATAAGGGTAACTTTATAGGAGGATTAAGAACAAAAACCTAGTCAATCGCCACGCACAATGCGCAAAATTAGGGTTGTTAAGCCTCTCATCAACGCTTACATAAATAATTGAGGTATTTTCATCCCCAATCCAAGAATGTCTACCCAACTTACAAAGATATTCACAATCCCCTTTTCGTAACTGATTAGAAATCATATAGTGATAATTAGTTGTCAATTAATTACCAAGAATTCAACTCAATTATTGGATAGATCTCACAATAAGAATAATAACCATAAGTATGCATTAATTTATAACATAAGTTTCAAGTAATTCAACATAGAAAGCCCTATAAGAGAATTAGTTCCTAGCCATAAAGATGACAAGAACTAATTCCATGTTCATCATGCAAAAATGAAATAAAGAACAAGAAAGGGAAAAGAAATTACTAAACTAATGGTGTCCAATTTCCAAGCAAAAAGTCTTGTGTTGTGCAGAGGGAACCTCAAAACGCTAGTGGTTCTCCTTTATAGCCGCAAACCGCCTCCTCTTTTCCTTCGCCCGATTTTCGTCAAAAGACCTAATTTTTCCGCGTCGGCTGCCGCCTGCGACATGGCGGCCGAAGTTCTGCAATCCGTCGGTGTTTTGGCGCCGCGCCCGATATTCGCTGTCGGAGCGGCGGCACTGCAACTCCCGTGGCTACCGGGTTTTAGGCGCCGCGCCCGTGATCCCAGTCTTCGAGCGCCGCGAAGTCTTCGCAGCCTCTTCGAATGCGGCGCCGCGGCCCTGCTTTTGCCTGCAGGAGGCGCCGCGGCGCTGGTCTGGATTTTAGCCTCATTCGCCACTTTCTCTGTTTTCAGCTCTGGCATCTCCTCTTTTGCCCTCTTTTTGTTCCTTTTCCGCCATTTTGGCCATTTCAACCACTTTGACTCAAAAGGAAGAAAAACTATCCTAATACGACACTTATATGTGCAAAACGGGACAAAAAACTAACTAAAACTGACTCAAAAGGTGTATATAAAATACACCGATCAATAGGCAAATGTTATCCTAAAGAAATTATCAATTGTTTCATATCATTGATACCTCAAGCAAAAGCTTCATGCAAGTTATGTGAAACTTAGTTATGTTACACATATGGGTGACATATCAGTCATTTGGATTGAAGTTGAGTTGGTTAAGATGGGTCAATGCCCAACCCGCCCAGAACTGGCATGAACTAAGATGAACGGATCAAGATGAGCTAAATGATGGGTTATAACTCAACTTGACCAATTACTTTTATAAATTTCAAAGTTACCTTCTATGATGTTATTTTATTTTGTATGATATTTGATTTTTCCATATCTTTATTTTAAAATAAGAATAATATTTTTAATTTTTTTTTCATGTTTTTATAAAATAAAAAATATATGAAATAGAAATTTAATGATAGAGGTAGGTATGAGCCGGGGCGGGGGGGGGGGGGGGGGTAAGAAAAAATCATATTTTTTTATAAATTGTTTGAAAAAGGAAAAATAAAAAAAAGAAAATTTAGTAGGGGTACGACGGGGGGGGGGGGGGGTGGGTAAGAAAATATATAATTTTTTTTATAAAAGAAACAAAAAATATGAAATAGAAATTTGAGGATGGGGTGGGGTGGAGGGGGTAGGTGGGGTTAGGGCGGTAGGGGGGAGGTGTTGAGTCTATTTTTAGTATTGTTTTTAGAGTATGTTTTAGGAAGTCTTTTAGTTGTTTTGTACAGAATTATGCGTGTTTTTGCTTTGTTTTCAGTTTAAACGATTCATGATGGATGAAGTGGAGATTAAAGAAAATAGGCAGCTACTGAGGATAAAAATAGCTACTGAGGCAGATGAAGCGATTCAGAGCAGTGTTGAAAAATCGAAAGATGAAGAACTGCGGCGCAACAAGAATGGAGTTGCGGCGCTGAAGGGCAGCAGCCGAGGAAACAAGAGTCGCGGCGCCACTGTACCTGAATTCCAATCAGTTTTTTGGCAGATTAGAGCAACGACGCCACTCTACAAGATCCGCGGTGCTCCACCAGCGAAAAGTTCAGAAGCGAAGCTCTAATAGCTGAGTCACGGCGCCGCCGACGTCCAGACATTGAAAACCCTAAATTTAACAAGGGCAGAAAGGTCCATTTTGAGGTTTTTCATTATATATGCTGGGGAGGCTAATTTTGAAGGGGGGTCTCACATTGGAGGTAAGGAACAAGAGAGCAAGTAGCAATTATGGACATCAATTGTCCAAATTCTTTTCATTTTCTTTATTTTAATTCAGTTTATGTTGGATATTAAGTTAATTAATCTTATTAGCAAGTCTATGAGCTAATTACTTTTATTAGGGTTTTTCGTTGAATCACTTGAAACTCTGTTATGATTTAATGCATTGCTAGTGTTTCTTCTTCATCTATTAAGATCTATTCAACATGCGTTTATTGAATGAGAATTAATTGGCCATTAGTTTTCAGTTCCTATATGATTTTAAATCAAGATCTGAAAAGTGAGATTTGAATATGCTATAGTTGATTAGACGTAGGTTTAATCTTGAACGAGAGTATCATGATTGCATGTGTAACTTTTTAGGTTATTGATCTTAATCCTCCTATGTGATTGAATTTATCATAGAAATATAAAATATTCTCACTTAGGTTGAGTTTCATATGTCCTAATCGAGATATAGATCATCTTAGTTAATCTGCTATCTTAATAAGAAGAAGAATCACTAGTCTTGCGTTAATGAATGAAGTGGAAAGTTGATGAGATTGAAAACTCCAATTGCCTTTATTACTGAATTAAACTTCGTGTGTTTTCACTGCTATTTTATTCCCGCAATCTAATTTAGTTTGTTAATTCTTTAGTATAGAAATCACCACTTATATTCGTTTGCCAAATAGAATCTAAAGATTAGTTAATTGGTAATTGATAAACCAGTCTCTGTGGACGATACTCAGTTTTACCGAAATTATTACAAATTGCGATACGTACACTTGCGTAGCATCTAGAAATTTCGCAATAATTTTTTGACGTCGTTGTCGGGGACTGAAATATTATCAATATCAAAATAATTAATTTTATTTCTAATTTGATTGTTCCAGAACAAGTTGCGTGCATCTCTTGATCATTTTTCAAGTAGTTTTGTTATATGCGGAGAAGAAGAGGAGAAAACAACCTTGTTCCTATTAATCCTGAGATTGAGAAAGCGTGCAAGTAGAATCGAAGAAACAAGAGAGCTGGTAGTTCCTCTATGGTTATGGCAAATCCTCAAGATAATGATGGGTTGAATGAAGGAGTACCAGCAATGATGATAGACCCAGTTCAGAATCCTGCAACGAGGAGCTTACGAGACTATATATTGCCAATTGTTATAGGAGTGCAGACATGCATAAGGCCACTAGTTGTGGAGGCAAATAATTTCGAGATTAAGCCAGCAATCTTGCAGATGGTCCAGGGCACAATTTAGTTTGGTGGGTCGTCCTCAGAATATCCACACATGCATTTGGCGAATTTTTTGGAGTTATATGCTATATTTAAGTATAATGGTGTTATTGATGATGTCATTAGTTTGAGGCTTTTTTCATTCTCACTCAGGGACCGAGCCAAAAGTTGGTTGAAATCTCTGCAAGATAACTCTATCACTACGTGGCAAGACCTGTCTCAGAAGTTTCTTACAAAATTCTTTCCTCCATCAAAGGCTGCTAAGCTAAGGGGAGAACTAAACAACTTCTATCAGCTGGAAGGAGAATCTCTGTATGATGCTTGGGAGAGATTCAAAGAGTTGCAACGGAAGTGTTCTCATCATGGACTTGAGCAGTGGATGTTTGTCCATAATTTTTACAATGGTTTGTGTGGTACCACTCGTACCATAATTGATGATGCTGCTGGAGGGACATTCATGAGCAAGAGTGCTAATGAGGCGTATGAGTTGTTGGAAGATATGGCAACAAATAACCATCAGTGGTCTGATGAAAGATCTACCAACAGCAGAATACTATGGCAGCTAATGTTTTTCAGACACAAGTGAGATGTGAAATTTGTGGGGGACCACATACTTTTGATCATTGCACAGCAGTGGATTCCAACAATGTACATATGGATCAAGCACAAGTTTAGGCAGTTGAAAACTTTTAGAGGCCCTACAACAACCCATTCTCCAACACTTACAATCCTGGATTCCAACAATGTACATATGACATCATCATGAGTTTATTTGGACTGTTGATTTATGATTGGTCAAATTGGGCTAGCCCAAACCAATTTATTATCAAAATCACTCTTGCCCAAACCCATGAAATCTTAGGCGGGTTGGGAGAGTCATTTGGATTTGGACTAATTTTGTCACCCCTAATTACACATAATAAAACTTTGGCTGAATACACACGACCCTTTAACCTTGTTCGATTTTTTTTAAAAAATATTTAAAATTAAAAGTTGTACCTGTAGAGCACTTGATGTTAATTAAAAATGTATTGATTAAACACAAACCACTAACATGGCATGGACCGTGTACTAAAAACGTATTGATTAAGAGAGTGAAAGGCCTAGTGAAGCCCCGCCCGCCTTTTCTATATAGCCGCATAACCAGACCTACGACATCTGATGGTCAGATGCCTACGATCGGTATATCTTTGAAAGCTTAGACGGAGAGAATAAACGGACTCCTCGAAACCCGGGTACACTGAAGACAAAGCAATTCATTGCGTACAGACAAACTCATAATCAACAAGACATGGAAGTATCAACAAACCCGGTTAGACAAATGATAGAGATTCAACACCCAATCCAAGCAAAATGACCACCGAAGGGGATTTGAAGTCTTTCCACTTTCCATGCTTGTAGGGTGAGTACTTGAACTCTATTCATTTCGGGGTGATTTCTTTTTAATTCTTTTTGCAGTCCCTTTTTAGTGATACTCAAATCATCATCTTCATGCATCTCGACCCTCATCTTTACCGAAAAACCAAAAAAGAAACAAAAAAAATTATAAAACTTTTTTAAAAATAAATTATTATTTTTCGGAGGGTGTCGGGGTTGGGGGTGGGGTGTAGAAAATAAAAAAAACTTTTTAATTTTAATTTGGAGAGGGCTGGGGTGAGTTGGGGGTGGGAGTGGGTGGTTGGGGATAAGTTGAATGATGATGGGATAGTTGGTTGAATGTCACTTGTCACGCTTGTTTTCCCTGTTTTCATTAGGAAAGTCATTTTCATTATTTTTAAGGAAGTTGTTACTCTAAAAAAATTATAAATTATTTTAACCAAACGATCATGAAAAAAATTAAAAAACGTTTTTCAAAAAATATTTTCCTCCCTACCGAACACGCCCTTAATGTTACTCCCTGTGAAGTCTACATTTTACATTTGTTTTGGTGGATAATAAGGTGTTTAATAGGAAAATTTAAATAGATATTAAAGTGTACTGTATTTGTTTTCATTAAGATTAAGATGCCCGAATCTGAATATACTTTTGAATATTAAGATGTTTATTAAGATTTAGATGTCAGAATCTGAATATATCTGAATTGTAAGATGTTGTATTAAGATCTGAATGCTAAATAATTAAAATTATTTTTTAACACCTGAATATATAAAATTTATCTTTATTTAAAAAATAATAAATATAAAATTTAATAATATTTTTCAAAAAATTATATGACACTATTTACCTATTCCTTCTCTCACACTATTTACCTAACAACAAATAATTAAATATACATAACTAGAAAGAAAAGATGCCACTTCTTTGTGTATTTTTAGTAAAAAATAACTTTGCCAATGAAAAGGTCCTCCCTCACACTTAATGGAATCATGACCCACATTTCTATGGGACAATAACTCCAATGAATTACCCGCAAGGGTAGCCAAGGTGGTGGAGTAGGAGAGCGCGAAACCGAAAGGTCATGAGTTCGATTCCCCCTGTCAACACCTTCTTGGTTGAGCCTGTCACATGGCTTGCCAAGTGTGATTTACCTAATTGACGTGGTTTGCAGGCTATTGCGTCAGTCCGGAGATTTACCCAGTGCGTTTTTGTAAAAAAGTAGCGGATGTGGGAACCCCGTCATAAAAAAAAAAGAATCACTCCAATGAATTTGCACCACTTCTAAAAAATGGTATACTAACCACAATAAAAAAGAAAAATATTGTCCCTCCATCTATCCATTATAGATTATTTGAAGTAATCTATCACCCTGAAATCTAACTGAGCTACGCCATGACTCATCTATCCATTATTGTTACTCAAGAAGGGTTTGTTTGCACAACTATTTGATATTATCAATCTCCATTGTCATCCTCTTCTTATTATTATTGACTTTGTTCAACATTGTGTTGTTGGTTTATTATTTGCATTAGTATCTCTCCATCCTTCATATTGGTACTTGGATTTTCTGAAATGGGCAATTGTTTGTTGGACTTGTTCTGATATATACAATCCAGTAGATGGAAATAAGGACATGTCTTTGAATCTTCTGGCCTTTTCTTTTGGTTTCTTTAACACTCCTATAATACTTGTTTATAGGGCTGGTCAGTAGGCCGGACCGGGTGATGCGCGAAAAGATGCACACACTTTAACGCAAGTGCACGTTATCGTGACAAGTAATATAGTCTTGGTAAGACCGAATATCATCCACAAGGATTAGGGTTCAAGTACCAACTATCTATCTTTTGGTATCTATTTGGCAATTGATATTTGATTTTGTGGTTTATAACTAAGAATTATAAAAGCTAATTAACTATATGTTTACTTCAGTTGTGATGGGAATAGGGCTTCCACGTCTCCTCAACTATCTGCTTATGTTATTTATCAATGCAATGAATTATGGTCTTCTTCTCTCGGAGCTATCAGGTTTACGAAATCGTTTTATATTCCCGTTAAGGATATATAAACACTCAACCCCAGTATTGCACCTTTCTACCTTTCGGTGATAAGGATAACTCTATAGGAGGATTAAGCACAAAAACCTAGTTAACCGTCACGCACCATGCGTAAAATTAGGGTTGTTAAGCCTCTCATTAACGCTACATAAATAATTGAGGTATTTTCATCCCCAACCCAAGTATGTCTACCCAACTTACAGCATATTCACAACCTCCTCCTTTCGAAGTTTGATTAGAAATCATATAATGATAATTAGTTGTCAATTAATTACCAAGCATTCAAAGCAATTATTGGATAAATCTCTCAAAGAAGAATAACCATAGACATGCATTAATTCATAACATAAGTTTCTAGTGAATCAACATGGAAAGCCCTATAAAAGAATTAGTTCCTAGCCATTGACATGACAAGAACTAATTCAAGGTTCATCATACAAAACTGAAATAAAGAAAAGAAAAGAAAATTACTAAGTTTAAGGTCTCCAATCTTCAAAGCAAGAATCCTTGAGTTGTGCAAGAAAGGGGACCCTTAAAATCTGCCTAGGGTTCTCCTTTTATAGGCTGAAAACCGCCTCTAACTTTTCCTATTCAGGCCTGGCCCAGAAATTCGTCAATTAACCTGATTATCCCGCGTCGGCGCCGCGGCCCTGCTTCGGCGCGCGCGGAACCTGCGATGCCGGGTGATTTGGCGCGCGGCCGATCTCTGTTATGCATGGCGCGCGTACTGGATCCTCTGCAGCCTCTCTGATGATTGGGCGCCGCGACCTCGCACAGTGCGAGGCGCGCGTACTGGTATGGGTTTCTGCCTCGTTCGCCACTTTCTCGTCTTTTAAGCTCTGGAACCTCCTCTTTTGCCCTCTTTTAGCTCTTTTTCCGCCATTTGGCCATTTTAACCACTTTGACTCAAAAGAAAGAAAATTTATCCTAATACGACACTTATTTGTACAGAAAGAGACAAAAGACTAACTAAAAAAGACTCGAAAAGTGTATATAAAATACACCGATCAAATACCCCCAAACTTAACATTTGCTCGCCCTCGAGCAAAGATAGTAAGAAATAAAAACTCAAAGAAACGAAAATAAAAGACTCACTGACATTGATCACTTTTTGCTGCATTAGTGTTATCTAGAAAAACATGAAGGTTAGCAGAATAATATGCAGGAACATATAGCATGAAGTTTTAGCACACTAAACACATTAAGCTAGATATTTCGCAAATTCGTTTTTATCATGCTTAATGGAAGTCAACTTACTAAATCATGCATATAAATTCAAAAATCCTATGGCATTTTTACTTGCTATTCTCCACTAATCTTGGATATGCATAAAAGAGATCTTCAGGACTTTAAGGGTTGAAATGTAGGCTTAGGTATAGGTAGGTAAAAATAGGCATTTTAGGCTCATTCTGTGTACCATAAGCTCTTTAGCTTTTCCATTTTTCCCTTTTCCTTTGGTTCTTTTCTTCACTTCAATTCTATCTTTTCCCTCTTTTGTTTTAGGAGAGTGAAGAGTATTATAATAACAAGCACCCCCAAACTTAGGCTTTTGCCTATTTCTTATTACTTTTTTTTATTGGGGTGCAACAAGCTTGTTCACTCTTTTTGTCTCTTTTTTAACACAATTTATTCCACTATTTCATTTTTTTCTTATGGCACAATTTGTGGGAATATAGGGTGTCAAAGAAGAAGTTTCAATTTTTAGGCTCAATGGGGCTGACTAGGGATACTTTTAAAGTCCGGGATAGAAAAGAGTGGTAAAAATTGGCTATCAAAGAAATGCTTGAGTCATCTCCCTAACATGCATATCCTAACTATTTCGCCTCAAATAGCAAGCATCATAACACATAGGTTTTCTTCATTTAGCACATAATTTAAACAAGCAACTCCAAATAGACAGATTTTGTGAGTTTTTGACATATCTATCCTATGTGTTTAGATAGTTGCTTCTAATTCCATTACATTATTCCACCTTACTTCACTAGGTGTTTCTAGTAACTATAGCATACATGATCTTTGACAGGCAATTATGACTCAAAAGAAAAAAAAATTGTGACTCAAAATATACAAAAACAATAAACAAGACTTAAATGAAACATAACAAGACACAAATAAAACACCCCCAAACTTAAATCACACATTGTCCCCAATGTGTGTAGACTCAAAGACAATAAAAGAAATATGACACTTACAGACTTTGGCTAAAATGGTGGTGGTGGCGGTGGATAATGCATCGACCATTGGTTGAACAGGGAACTCATCTCGTCAAACTGCTGGTGCAATTGTTGTTGCTCCTGCCTCAATTCTTGTTGCCCTTGTCTCAACTCATGTTGTCCTTGTATTACTGTGTCGAAATGTTGCATCATCATTCTCTGGTTTTGGAGCAACTGCTCCATCATAGGCACTGAAGGTTCTGATTCTGTGGTTGGCTGGTGGCTAGGCCCTGCTGCATATTGAGCCTCTATTTCAGGCTCATCTTCGTTCATTGCGGCCTCTGCTGCTGCCGCTTGAGTGGTGCTCTTCTTCTTCTTTGGGGCTTGGAGTGCAGGAAAGAGTGCACGATCCCATAGGACACAGGCAGTTGGTTTCTCTCATTAGTATCAGTGGGTAGGATTGGGACCCCATTCATGTGGCATAAACTGGTGATAACTGAGCCATGTCCCAATCCACCTGTTGTCACCAACCTGCTGATTTCCTCAATGCTCTGCACTATTTCTTTCCCTTATCAATCGTCATCCTCATAATTCCATATATCGGTTTGATCCTATCTTACGGCACTCTGGTGAAGTGCGTGGATGGAATCACGCGGTATTGAAAAATATAGCCAACCCTTCGCTTTGTTGGCGGCACCTGCTTAGTGCTCTTGACCCATTTCTTGCAATGTCAAATGCAGCCCCAGGGTAGCTTACTGTGTCTGCGACGGCAGTCCAGTTGATGTTGTTGGTGCTCCTAGACAATGTTCTAAAATGGTTACAATCACTACTTTCTTCAACATCAACCGTCTTCAATTGTGTATTTTTATCTTCTGCTGTCACAGACACATAATTTCCCCTTACAAAGCATCTCCTTTCCACCTTCTCCGGAAAGTTGGCATAGAATTCACGCACCATTGTTGTGTTCATTGGTGCTATCTTCTCCGGATTTACAAATCTCCTCCACCCCCTTAACTCAATCATTGCCCGAATGAGCTCTTAAACATCCTCTTCCCCAAACGACTCCCTCTGATAGTCCATTCCCCTTTCAGGGATTAAGGGCCGAGTACTAAGCCTTTTGTATCTTTGGAAGGCTTGGTAGCTCACAAACCTAGTATTATCGTAATGTGGGGCTGGGGTGGATGTGGAGGCTCTTCTCTTTCTGGTGGACATGGCTAATACTTTCTGCAGCTTACAATTTAGTAGCACAAATGCTCCCCAACAAAATCAACAATTAGCAGCTACAACACAAAACACCCCCAAACTTCAACTCTCCTGCCCAATACCCACACCCTCCTTGTCTACTCCTTCTCTAAACTTCACAACCAATTTTTCAGCACCCCAACTATTTCAACACTACAATACTCCTTCACACTACTACCTCATGTGACTACAGTAAAGATCTCAATAACAGACAAAGATTACCTTTTATGGTGTTCTTCAAGGTGTTCTTGCTTCTAATGGTGATTTGAGGCAATGGAATGGGGTTTTTGTTGGTAGAGATGGCCGAGGGTTCTAGGAATTTAAAAGTTTTGGTTCTTGTTGGGTTTGATTTGTGGAGGATTTGTGGGTAAATTATGGATTTTCGTGGGTTTTGTGGAGAGGGGGGTTAGGTTTTGGTTTTGAAATTGGGGAAAATCTGATTTCTGGGCGTCCTTTAATTTCTGGATTTCGCCAGTGTGCCGCGGCTGATCTTCGCACTCCTCGGGAATTTCCGCGCGCGACCACATTCTGAGGCCCGCGGCGCCTAGACTGGCGATTTTACGGATTTTTGGCGCGCCCTCTTAGGCGCGGCGCGCTTAAACTTCAGCGCCTTTTACATTCTTTTAGCCATGGCTGCCCGTTTTTCTGGAAATCCTGCTGTTCCTCAGTTTTTCGCCCTTCAATTCATTGGCCTGTACCTGTCAATCACAGCACAAACACTAGAACCCAAGACCGTGAGATTGTTCTAGACAAAATAAAATAAAATAAAGACAGAAATTAAAATAACATAATTGAAAACGTTGGGTTGCCTCCCAACAAGCGCTGTCTTTAACGTCTTTTAGCCGGACGCAATTAACCGGTACGAGTGCCCATTGGATCCTTCTGCGAACTGCTTGCAATCCACAGATTTATTGTTGTAGGTCTCAATTTCCCTACGACCATTTGTTCAAACAAGAGCCTTAAACATACAATTATCCCCCAAGTACACAAGACAGGCTTGTCTTTTATGCTTTCTATAATGTAGGAATCCGTGAAATTCTCTACATCTCTCAACTCTAGGGGGTACCCTTGATGGTATGAGCTTCCTAATTGGGGATCAGTCGTGATAGCTAGTGGTGTTTCTTCTGTAATAGGTGCAAGAAAAAGAATTTCCACAGAATCCAAGAAGGTAAATAATTGAATCTCTGCAATCTTTTCCTTTTCTACACCAACTATCTCACCAGATTCCTCAATAGTTGAGTTTGGTTCAGGCTCCTCAATTTGTTGTTCGCTGTTCAAAATGACTGCGAGTTCTCCTATTTGCAGTTCCAACTTCTTCATGGCCAATCTCGTTTCGTCCATGAACTGAGTTTGATACCTAGCGAAACTGAGTATGGCTTCTCGTAATTCCTCCCTTTCTTCCTCTATGGTTGGAGCTCTATCATATTGACAGTAGAAATCCATGTCTAAAGGATCTCTGAGATGCATCAAAACCAACAACGGATCACGACACCCTTGTTTTCACACAATAAATACATAAAATGAAAAAGAATAAAATAAAATAAAAAATTAAAAAAATAACAAAGAATAAAAACCAAATTAGAAATTAAAAATAGATAAATTTGATATTGAACTATGCCTAATCCCCGACAACGGCGCCAAAAACTTGATGCGCGAAAAGATGCACACACTTTAACGCAAGTGCACGTTATCGTGACAAGTAATATAGTCTTGGTAAGACCGAATATCGTCCACAAGGATTAGGGTTCAAGTACCAACTATCTATCTTTTGGTATCTATTTGACAATTGATATTTGATTTTGTGGTTTATAACTAAGAATTATAAAAGCTAATTAACTATATGTTTACTTCAGTTGTGATGGGAATAGGGCTTCCACGTCTCCTCAACTATCTGCTTATGTTATTTATCAATGCAATGAATTATGGTTTTCTTCTCTCGGAGCTAGCAGGTTTACGAAATCGTTTTATATTCCCGTTAAGGATATATAAACACTCAACCCCAGTATTGCACCTTTCTACCTTTCGGTGATAAGGATAACTCTATAGGAGGATTAAGCACAAAAACCTAGTTAACCGTCACGCGTACGCGTAAAATTAGGGTTGTTAAGCCTCTCATTAACGCTACATAAATAATTGAGGTATTTTCATCCCCAACCCAAATATGTCTACCCAACTTACAACATATTCACAACCTCCTCCTTTCGAAGTTTGATTAGAAATCATATAATGATAATTAGTTGTCAATTAATTACCAAGCATTCAAAGCAATTATTGGATAAATCTCTCAAAGAAGAATAACCATAGACATGCATTAATTCATAACATAAGTTTCTAGTGAATCAACATGGAAAACCCTATAAAAGAATTAGTTCCTAGCCATTGACATGACAAGAACTAATTCAAGGTTCATCATACAAAACTGAAATAAAGAAAAGAAAAGAAAAGAAAATTACTAAGTTTAAGGCCTCCAATCTTCAAAGCAAGAATCCTTGAGTTGTGCAAGAAAGGGGACCCTTAAAATCTGCCTAGGGTTCTCCTTTTATAGGCTGAAAAACGCCTCTAACTTTTCCCTTCAGGCCTGGCCCAGAAATTCGTCAATTAACCTGATTTTTCCGCGTCGGCGCCGGAACTTCTGCAGTGCTTCGGGTGATTTGGCGCCGCGGCCCTGATCTCTGTTGTTTGTGGGCGCCGCGGCGCTGGATCCTCTGCAGCCTCTCTGATGATTGGCGCGCGCGCCTCGCTGATCGCAGGAGGCGCAGTCCTTTACGCCTCGTTCGCCACTTTCTCGTCTTTTAAGCTCTGGAACCTCCTCTTTTGCCCTCTTTTAGCTCTTTTTCCGTCATTTGGTCATTTTAACCACTTTGACTCAAAAGAAAGAAAATCTATCCTAATACGACACTTATTTGTACAGAAAGGGACAAAAGACTAACTAAAAAAGACTCGAAAAGTGTATATAAAATACACCGATCACCGGGCCCACTAGATCGGGATAGGCGGGGTCGAGACGGGGTCAGGACGTAGAGGAGGGGCGGGGTCGGGCTGGGGCGGGCCAGGCGGGACTGGTACTAGCGGGACGATCTGTGTCGTCCGTGCCGTCCGATGGCGATTGGTCGGGGCAGTCGGGACGGGCGGGACATTTTTTTAAATTTTTTTCCCACTAAATTAAAAATACTAACAAAGTAACATATAGTCATATAGTGATAGTCGTATACTCATATTATAGTATTATACTCATATATATTTATAAACTAAATAATTAAACAAAGACAAGAAAAGTGTAAAAAAAAACATCTCAAGACTGTTTTTGTGCCTCTTATATTATTAATTATTTCATTGAAATATACAAGATTCAGAATTACAACATTGTAGTGTACTGTTGTTGAATTTTTTTGCAAAAGACATAGAAAAAAAATACTAAAATTGCAATGAAATATATTACCAATTTGAATATACTTTTCTAGTTTCTTTATAATTTCGTGTGGTTCTTCGGTTGGAATTGGTATATCTTGGTCAAATTGTTCCACGTCGCTACTCATGCCTTCAGATAAGATGTCGTTGTAGTTTTCGTCTTCTTCTTCGTTAATCTCTGGGTGACCGCACCTTCTTCGCTCCGCTCGTATCTAATCTCTGAATAGTACCGCCATCTCCAAACTGTCTCCGGCTAATGAGTGTCCGTGATCTCCTATTTGAAATCTGCCTGCAGAAAAAACGCTTTCAGAAGAGATTGATGACGCTTGAATGTTCAAAATATCTCGGGCCATCATTGAAAGTGTCGAAAATGTCTTCTCATTTTGCATCCAATATTTCAGCAAGTCTTCCTTTCTGACTTCATTGACAACTGCTTGATAAGGTAAAGTGTCCTGCAAAACAAAAACATCGAACTCGCTAATTTGGTTAGCAGTGCTACCACCGCACATTCTATTTCTGAGGCTTTCAATATTGTCCGCAGAAACATCATGTCTTTTTTGAGGTTGTGTTGAAGCAGAAGAAGATGGTACGAAAGTCGGTTGGTTACTAGCACTTTCTTGCTGGTAATGCCGATATACTTTTTTGCATTCATCTTCTACGCTATCCAACACTTCTTCTAGCGTTTGTTCAATAGGTGACTCAACATTTAAATTTTTGGGAGTTGGAGGTGGTAGTACGTCCATACAGTTATAAATATTTTCAATAAGACTTTTACAACCGTCTACTTTAATAGTCGGGTTTAATACAACACCAATAATATAAATAGGGAGAATAGGAATAAATATTTTCTTGAATTTCATAAACATTTTTTTAATAGCTGCCTTATAAGCAGGTTTTTCCATATATTCTTTAAGAAGTAAAAATATTATAGCTATATAAAACAACATAGTTGAAATAGTAGGATAATATAAAGTAGAAAATTCTTTTGTTGCTCGTTGAAAATTCTCTAGAAATACAATAAGTTCTTTAATTTTGTCTCAATCATTATCCACAATCATATCAGTTGGATTTTGATTATGGGCGTTAAAAAATAAAGTGATAGATTTTCTATAGTTATAAGCAACAACTAGTTTGTCATATAAAGAATTCCACCTAGTTGGTACTTCTTCGAAATTTTTTCTGTAAGATAGTACACAATCGTGACAAGTTTTTTATATTATTTTCTCTGTTGAATTTTATTATTTTTAAAAATAAAGTTTATAGCAAATTGTATTTTTTCAATAATATCTTGAAAAGGTGAAAGACCATCCTTTACAACTAAGTTATAAATATGACACGCACATTTGATATGAAAATGTTTTGGAAAAGACGGAGTTAAAACTTCTTTTAAAACATAAATAACAGAATTGTTAGAAGCTGCATTATCTAATGTAATACTCATAACTTTATCAGTTATTCCGTAATAATCGCAAAATAAATAAATATTTTGTGAAATAAACTCACCAGTGTGCCTACTATCTATATATCTATATGCTAAAATACGTTTTTGCATAGACCATTTATAATCTATCCAATGACAGGTTACTTTTAAATAATCATGGTCGTTAGTACTACGACCTATATCAGAAGTTAGAGCGACTTTGCAATTTAAATGATATAATGAATAACGCAAATATTGTTGATATTCGTGTGCAAATTTAAACACATCTCTCTTAACCGTTGATCTAGGAAAACCTTTATAAGCAGGATTATACATATCTCTAATATAATGAATAAAACCAGGCGATTCAGGAAATGAAAAAGGCAAACCATCCACAACAACTAATTTTGTTAGTGCTTCCCTATCTTTATGTTTATCGTATTTAGGGCCTACAACTCTCCCCGTCATAGGGTTAATTTGATCCTGTACTTTGTCCGGGACAGTATGTGAACCTTGTCCCGATTGAGAGGACGCTTGCTCACCATCTTTTTCAATAAGGTATTGGGCATACACGGCTTTGTGTTTTTGCAATAGGTGTTTTGCTAAATCCCCCGTCCCACCATGACATTGTCCAGTTTTAAAAGTATAAACAAATTTACAAGTTTTACATATAGCTACTTGATTTGGTACGTCCCTGTGAAAATATTTCCATACAACTGATGTTAATGGTCGTTTTGTCGGACTTCGTCTCATACTAGGGGGGATATGAGGCATTTCACTAGTGGGTGTATCATCATCTACATTAGTAGGTGTATCATCATCTAGAGTGTCATCTAAATTAAAATTTTCTTCATTTTGAGGATAAACATTTGTGTCAAGATCATATGGTATTTCAGAAAACAGTTCAGGATCCATAAAATCATTTTGTCTATGAATACTAGAAGAAGTACTCTTGCCCTTGTCCAAAGCATTTTTTGTTCTTTTCATTTTAATTATGGTAATAAATAGTTAAAGACTTAAAAAGTTAAAGATAATGAAATTAAATGTGCTAAATGAAATAAAAACAAAATAATAATTTAATGAGAGAACGAATGTACCAAACACCGACGTAGAGTCGATGTGTAATCGAGAGAGGTTGAAAATTGAAACTTTGCTCGATAGATTAGTCCTCAAGCTAGTTGTCAACTTCACTCTCAATTCTCAAATTAATAAATAGAGTGAATATGTAGTAGACAATGTTGTATAGAGATTGATTGATTGAGATTTGAGAGATTAGAGATTGTAGGAAGATTTGTGAGAAATAAGAAGAGAAAATAAGATATTTATAGTTGGAAAATTAGGTTAAAGTATAAATATAATAACTTAGGGGTTAAAAATAAATATAAGGGGGTAGGGGGAGTGGGGGAAGCCAAAAATAGCCGTTGTCTAACGGCCAAAATGTAAAATGACCGTTATTGCAACGGTTATTTTTGGCAAGTGGTTGTTTTTGGGCGGGACCGGAACGGGTCCTAGCGGGACCGGGTCGGGCGGGACCATACCATGTCCCGTCCCGATTCGAGCCCCGGACCCGCTAATATTTTTTTTATGTTAATCGGGTCCGGGACGAGACCGGGTCGGACCCGGCCCGGCCCACTGATCAGCCCTACTCGTTTATGTTCTCCCATTTCTCTTTACACCTCTTTGCATTTTTATTATATCCAAGTTTCTTCATACCTGATGAAATATCCTCCCATAAAGGATGCCCTTTTGATGATCCATTGTCTTGATATTGCAAGTTGACATTCGTTCTTAACCTGACTAACGCTTCAACTTCTGCTTTAGGCCACCGGGAAGAACTCATTTGAAACGAATTCCAAGTCTCACTGTCAATTTTGTTTTTCTCCAAAATGTTATCCTCCTTGTCACTCTCCCGTTCCTCGCTATGTTTCTGAGATACTTGGGGTAAGTCCATTGGCAACTGTAGTTGAACGGTTTTCTCCGACATTTTCTGCGAGAAAGCATTTACCACTGCGTCTTTGGCAGCGGAAATTGATCTTCCGTGGGCTAGTGTTTCTTGTTCTTTCTTTAATCTTGTGATTTCCTGCGTCTTCCGAACTTCGTCCGATCCTTGTCACATTTCTCTATTGCTTCTAGGAACTTGTTTTGCAAGTCTTGTTGCTTGTCCAAAACTTCCTTCATCAACCTCTCAAAATAACCAGCCAATTTCATTTTCTTCTTCACACTACCATCGGATTCTTTACCCGAGGACAAGGTTGTGGACATGAACTCCGAATTAAAACCTCCACTAGTAGCGGGTTTTATCATTGTCATTGGCACTGGCATTGCCATTGACGATATCATCTCCATCCTATTGAATTGGATATGGTTCGATGAAAGTAAGGATTGGTTGTCCAATACTTTTAATTGCTCGAAAAATCTATAGTTTTTCCCATTTTGTCTGCCAGATCTTCCATCTTTTGTTCTCTTGTGATACTTATAAATGTTCTCAAATTTCTCCCTGCATTTCGATTATACCCAAGCTCACCCATTTTCCTGCCAATTAAAACAAGTACAATAATTAAAATAAATTCCAACAATCAATCAGACACACACTGAAAAATAAAAAACTACTCATCTACATAAAATTCAAAAACAATAACTCTCACTAATACACCAATCTGCAATAAATAAATAAAAAAATAAAATCAAAGGCTAAAATTTATAAAAGAGCAAGTTAGAACCTTAGCTCAATAAACAAAACAAATTAATATATATATATATATATACCCTTCCTAGGACCTTTTTGATCTCTTACTAACTCGAACTTAGGCGGAGGTTGTTTACCACTTGAGCAACTGATCGGTGTATTTTATATACACCTTTTGAGTCTGTTTTAGTTAGTCTTTTGTCCCATTTTGCACATATAAGTGTCGTATTAGGATAGTTTTTCTTTCTATTGAGTCAAAGTGGTTGAAATGGCCAAATGGCGGAAAAGGAGCAAAAAGAGGGCAAAAGAGGAGATGCCAGGTGAAACAGAGAAAGTGGCGAACGAGGCTAAAATCCAGACCAGCGCGGCCTCCTGCGACAGCGAGGGCGCGACGCCCACTATTCGAGAGGCGAGACACGAGCGCGGCGCCCTCGGCAGCGATCACGGGCGCGGCGCCAAAACACCGACGGATCGCGAACTTCGTAGCGCGCTTATCTGCAGGCGCGGCGCCGAAAAATTAGGTCTTTTGACGGATTTTGGGCCAGCTGCGAGGAAAAGAAGGCGTTTTAAACCTATATAAGGAGAACCCTGGCGCTTTTGAGGTTCCTTCCTTGCACAACTCAAGATTTTGGCTTGGAGATTGGATACCATTAACTTAGTACTTTCTTTTCCTTTTCTTTTCTTTAATTCGGTTTTGCATGATGAACTTTGAATTAGTTCTTGTCATATTCATGGCTAGGAACTAATTCTCTTATAGGCTTTATGTTGAATTTCTTGAAACTTATGTTATAAATTAATGCATGCTTATGGTTATTTTTTTCTTATTGAGAGATCTATCCAATAATTGAGTTGAATTCTTGGTACCTAATTGACAACTAGTTATCACTATATGATTTCTAATCAGTTACGAAAAGGGGATTGTGAATATCTTTGTAAGTTGGGTAGACATGCTTGAATTGGGGATGAAAATACCTCAATTAGTTTTGTAAGCGTTGATGAGAGGTTTAACAACCCTAATTTTGCGCATTGTGCGTGACGTCAACTAGTTTTTTGTTCTTAATCCTCCTATAGATTTACCCTTATCATCGAAAGTTATGTAAGGAAAAATACTTTTTTTGAGTGTTTATATAACCCTAACGGGAGTATAAAACGATTTCGTAAACCTGCTTTCTCCAAAAGAAGAATACCATAAGTAATGCATTAGTAAGTAGCATAAGCGGATAGTGAGGATACATAGAAGCCCTATTCTCATCACATCTGAAGTAATTCTTTATATTTACTTATCTTTAATAATTCTTAGTTATAAACCAAACAATCAATCATTAATTCACCAAATAGATACTAGAAAATAGATAGTTGGTACTTGAACCTAATCCTGAGGGCGATATTCGGTCTTGTCTAAGACTATACTACTTGATACGATAACGTGCACTTGCGTTTAAAAGTGTGTGCATATTACGCGCATCAAGTTTTTGGCGCCGTTGCCGGGGATTAGGCATTAGTTCAATATCAAAATTATCTATTTTCAATTTCTAATTTGGTTTTATATTTTTTTATTTTTATTTTAGTTTTTACGAAAATTCGAGGTGCCGTGATTTTTTTTTTTTGTTGGCTTTGATTCGTTTCAGGAACACTTTAGATATGGATTTTTACTGTCCATATGATAGAGAGCCAACCATAGAGGAACAGAGGGAGGAATTACGAGAAACTATACTCAGTCTCACGAGGTCCCAAGCTCGATTCATGGACGAAATGAGGTTGGGTATAAAGAAGTTGGAAAGCGAAATAGCGAGAACTTCGCGGTCATATTCAATGAACCGCAAGAAGAGCAATCTGCATCTGGGATAAGCAATAAGGAAACACAATGTCAGGCAATTGACCTGAAGGATGCCGAATCAGGGGAGAGAGAAAGTTTGCAGCAGCTGCCGCGCCGCGGCGCCAATGATCAGGGCCGCGGCGTCGAGGATTCGGAGATAGTACAGGAAGTTCTGGCATCCGAGACAGTGCAGGAAAGTGAGCGCCGCGGCGCCCAAGATCAGGGCCGCGGCGCCCAGAACCCAGAAATCGAAAAAACAGCACCAGCGGTGGAAACGGCACCCCAAGTGATGATACCATATCCCCAGAAGTTAAAAACATGCACTCTTGACAAGCAGTTCTCCAGATTCGTGGAGGTTCTCAAACAATTGCAACTCAATATCCCGTTTGCTGAAGCACTAGAACAAATGCCGAGCTACGTCAAGTTCATGAAGGATGTGCTTAGCAAAAAGAGGAAGATAGAGGATTACGAAACGGTGATGTTAACTGAAGAATGTAGTGCCATCCTACAGAGACAACTGCCTCAGAAGTTACAAGACCCTGGGAGCTTTACCATCCCATGCACTATTGGAAAGTTTGAATGTCAAAAGGCAGCATGCGACCTGGGAGCAGGCATAAATCTGATGCCCTATCTAGTTTTCTGCAAACTAGAAATGGGAGAAATCAAACCTACAAACATCACCTTGCAGCTAGATGACCGCTCAATTGTTCATCCGAGAGGAGTCATCGAAGATATATTAGTAAAAGTGGACAAGTTCATCTTCCCCGCCGATTTCGTTATCTTAGACATACAAGATAACGATGGAATCCCCATCATACTGGGCAGACCCTTCTTAGCCACAGGACAGGCTCTCATTGATGTTCAAAAAGGAGAATTGAAGCTTCGAGTAGATGAAGAAGAGGTGATTTTTAATGTTTTCAAACAGCAAATTTTCCAGAGGCCAAAGATAACTGCTCAGCCATTGAACTTATCGAAGAGACAATGTCAAACAAAGAGTTCGAATGTGATGATACGCTTGAAGAAGTACTGACCACATGGGATGATGATAGTAGAAACGATCCAGATCTGATGGAGTATGCAAATTGGATGAATGCTTATGAAAAATGGGATACCAGGACACAGAAGTAGGAAGAGTGGGGCAGTACGGAAAGATCATTACCATCTAGAGAAGGCCCGAGTTAGAGTTAAAAATCCTACCCAATCATCTACAATACCAATACCTAGGTGAAGAGAAAACCTTACCAGTGATCATTTCATGCCACCTATCCACCGAAGAGATTGATAAACTGCTAAGAGTACTAAAGAATCACAAGCGGGCTATTGGATGGACATTAGCAGACATAAAAGGGATAAGTCCATCAACGGTAATGCATAAGATCCGTCTAGATGAGGAGAGCAGACCATCCATCGAAGCCCAGAGGCGACTGAACCCAAATATGAAGGAGGTAGTAAGGAAAGAAATCCTAAAATGGCTCGATGCAGGAGTAATTTACCCCATATCTGATAGCACTTGGGTAAGTCCAGTACAAGTGGTGCCGAAAAAGGGTGGAATAACAGTGGTGGCTAACGAAAGAAACGAACTCATCCCTTCGAGAACAGTCACCGGATGGAGAATCTGCATTGACTATCGCAAGTTGAATAAAGCAACTAGAAAATACCACGTCCCGTTGCCATTCCTAGATCCAATGTTGGACCGACTCGCAGGCATAACTACTATTGCTTTTTGGATGGATACTCGTGGGTATCACCGATTGCAATAGCCGAAAGATCGTGGAAAAGACAACATTTACTTGCCCTTTTGGCACATTTGCATTTAGAAGAATGTCATTTGAACTCTGCAATGCACCTGCTACTTTTCAAAGGTGTATGATGACAATTTTCTCAGATATGGTAGAGAGGACTATAGAGATCTTTATGGATGACTTTTCGATCTTTGGAGCATCATTTGATGAATGTTTAAGTCATCTAGAAGCAGTGTTGAGCGGTCTGAAGAATCTAACCTTGTGCTAAATTGGGAGAAGTGTCACTTCATGGTGTGAAGGAATCGTCTTGGGGCATAAAATATCAAGCCAAGGTATTGAGGTAGACAAAGCAAAGATCTCAGTGATCGAAAATCTACCACCTCCAGTATCAACAAAAGGAGTCAGAAGTTTCCTTGGACATGCAGGCTTCTATAGAAGATTCATCAAGGATTTTTCAAAGGTCTCAAAGCCCCTCTCCACATTGCTAATGACGGGAGTAGCCTTCGACTTCAATAAAGAATGCTTATCCGCATTTCAAACGCTCGAGAGAAGCTTACCTCAAGACTCATAGTCATTGCACCAAATTGGGAGCTCCCATTTGAACTCGTATGCGATCTGGCGACTATGCGATTGGAGCGGTACTTGGACAGAAGAATCGACAAGGTATTTAGATCCATTTACTATGCTAGTAAAACTCTAAATGACTTGCAATTAAATTATGCAACTCTTGAAAAGAATTACTAGCTATAGTATATGCGTTTGAGAAATTCAGGCCCTACTTGATTGGAAATAAAGTGATAGTATACATGACCACTCGCTATAAAGTACTTAATGACAAAGAAGGATGCAAAGCCTCGCCTCATTCGATGGGTCCTACTTCTACAAGAATTTGACGTAGAGATTCGTGATAAGAAAGGAACAGAGAATTGATTCTGAACCACTTGTCGGCATGGAGAACACAGAGCGAACACGAGGATGTGCAAATAAATGATCACTTTCGGACGAACAACCGCTTTGAGTAAGTATGAATTCTAATTTACCTTGACTGATTTTGTTAACTTTCTTGCGGCTAAAGTTCTACCCCGTGCTTGTCAAGGCAAGTGAAGAGGTTTTATTCTCAAGTCAAACATTATTATTGGGAGGAACCATGCTATACAAACACCGTGCTTGACGAGTCATCAAAGCGATCGTCGGAGGAAGAGATCGCGAGTTCTCACCCATTGCCACACCTTATCATGTGGTGGACACTTTGGGGCATCAAGAACGGCGGCAAAGGTATTGCAATGCGGATTCTATCGCCAACGCTCTTGAGATGCCCATGCCTTTGTGCAGATATGTGATAATTGTCAAAGAACGAGGAACATCTCAAGACGAAACGAGATGTCTTCGCACGGGATCGGAAGTAGAACTATTCGATGTGTGGGAATTGATTTCATGGGATCATTCCCGCCATCTTTTGAAATCAATACATCCTTCTGGCAGTAGACTATGTGTCCAAATGGGTAGAAGCAGTGGCCACCAAAGAAAACGACAGTAAAACTGTTCAAAAATTCCTCCGAAGAATATTTTCACAAGGTTGACACCAAGAGCCCTCATCGGTGATGAAGGAGCCATTTCTCGCAATAAGCGGTGAATTCATTGCTTTCCCGATATGGAGTTTACCACACTACAACCGCTTACCATCCTCAAGCTAATGGGCGGCGGAAGTGTCAAATAGAAGTGAAGAGCATATTGGAAAAGGCGGTGAACGGCTCAAGGAAAAGCTGGTCTATCAAATTAGATGACGCGTTGTGGGCATCTGGGACAACATTCAAAACACCAATTGGTATGTCACCTTATAAATTAGTTTTGGTAAAGCATGTCATTTGTCGGTAGAGTTGGAACACGAGCATCTTGGGCAATGAAGAAGTTAAACATGGATACCACGGCGGCGGGACGGAGGAGGCTACTACGGTGGCGAATTAGATGAATTCGAAACAATGTCTATGAGAATGCAAAGATCTACAAGAGCGAACGAAAGCATGTACGATAAGAATTTGATACCAAAAGACTTTCAAGAAGGACAACAAGTGCTGCTATTCAACTCAAGTTAAGATTGTTTCGAGTGCAAGTTAAAATCACGTTGACAGGACCATACGGTAGTAAGAGTATTCCCATACGAGCAATTGAAATAAAAGGGAGAGTGAGCGCGCCAAAGTAAACGGACAGAGGTTAAAACCCTACCTGATCAATGAAATGGAATACATGAACTTGGTGACTTCTCAATCCTTAAATTAATAAGGAACTTGCGTCCGGCTAAAAGACGGTAAAGACAGCGCTAGTTGGGAGGAAACCCAATGTTTTAATTATGTTATTTCAACTTCTGTTTTTAGTTTATTTTATGTTGTCTTGATCAGTCTCACGGTCTTGGGTTCGTGTGTCTGTGCTGTGTTGACAGGTGGAAGCCAAGGATATCCAGAAAAATCGCCAAATGATCAGAAGGCACCCAGAAGCTTGGGCGCCGCGGCGCCCATTTGCAGGGCCGCGGCGCCACAACGGAAACGATGAGTCTGGAGGATACCCTGATCCGAAGGCCCTATCGCCAAATCAAAACATCAAGAATATTCCTCCCCTCACGGAATTCAAAGCATTACCCACCGCCACCACCACCATTTTAACCAAAGTTTGTAAGTGTCGTTTTCTTTTATTTTCCTTGAGTCTTGCACACATTGGGGACAGTGTGTGATTTAAGTTTGGGGGTGTTTTATTTGTGTGTCATGTCATGTTTTATTTAAGTCTTTTTATTTGTTTTATGTTTATTTTGAGTCACCAAAATTTTTTCCTTTTTTGAGTCATAATTGCCTGTCAAAAATCATGTATGCTGTAGTTGCTAGAAACACCTAGTGAAGTAAGGTGGAATAATGTAAAGGAATTGAAGCAACTATCTAAACACCTAGGATAGATATGCCAAAAACTCACAGAATCTGTCTATTTGGAGTTTCTTGCTTGAGTCATGCATGCTAAATGATAAATGCTTATGTGTTATGATTGCTTGTTATTTGAGGCGAAATAGTTAGGATATGTATGTTAGGGAGATGACTCAGGCAGTTCTTTGATAGCCAATTCTTACCATTCTTTTCTACCCTGTACTTTAAAAATATCCCTAGTCAGCCCCATTGAGCATAAATTTGAAACTCTTCTTTGACACCCTATATTCCCACAAATTGTGCCATAAGTGAAAATATAAAATAGTGGAGTACATTGTGTTAAAAAGAAGAAACAAAAAGAGTGAACAAGTTTGATGCACCCCAATGGAAAAGTAATAAGAAAGAGGCAAAAACCTAAGTTTGGGGGTGCCTATTAGTATAATACACTTCACTCTCCCAAAACAAAAGAGGGGAAGGATAGAATTGAAGTGAAGGAAAGAATCAAAAGAAAAAGGGAAAAATTAAAAAGTCAAAGAGCTTATGGTACAGAAAAATTAGCCTAAATGCCTATCTTTACCAACCCCTACCTAAGCCTACATTACAACCCTCAAAGTCCTGAAGATCTCTTTTATGTATATCCAGAATTAGTGGAGAATAGCAAGTAAGCATGCCATAGGAATTCTTGAATTTATATGCATGATTTAGTATATTGACATCCATTAAGCATGATGAATATGATTTAGCTAAATATCTAGCTTCAGTGTTTAGTGTCTTTGAAAATTTCATGCTATATGTTCCTGCATATTATTCTGCTAACCTTCATGTTTTTCTAGTTAACATTTATGCAGCAAAAAGTGATCAATGACAGTGAGTCTTTTATTTTTTTCGTTCTTTGAGTCTTTTAGTTTATTTCTTTCTATCTTTGCTCGAGGGCGAGCAAAGGTTAAGTTTGGGGGTATTTGATCGGTGTATTTTATATACACCTTTTGAGTCTGTTTTAGTTAGTCTTTTGTCCCATTTTGCACATATAAGTGTCGTATTAGGATAGTTTTTCTTTCTATTGAGTCAAAGTGGTTGAAATGGCCAAATGGCGGAAAAGGAGCAAAAAGAGGGCAAAAAAGGAAATGCCAGAGCTGAAAACAGAGAAAGTGGCGAACGAGGTTAAAATCCAGACCAGCGCGGCCTCCTGCGACAGCGAGGTCGCGGCGCCACTATTCGAGAGGCGAGAAGACACGAGCCGCGGCGCCCTCGGGCAGCAGTCACGAGCGCGGCGCAAAACACCCGACGGATCGCAGAACTTCCGCGCGCCGCTATCTGCGGGCAGCGGCGCGGCAGCGGAAAAAATTAGGTCTTTGACGGATTTTTGGGCGGACATGCGAGGAAAAGTAGGGCGTTTTAAACCTATATAAGGAGAACCCTAGGCGGTTTTGAGGTTCCTTCTTGCACAACTCAAGATTTTGGCTTTGAGATTGGATACCATTAACTTAGTACTTTCTTTTCCTTTTCTTTTCTTTAATTCAGTTTTTGCATGATGAACTTTGAATTAGTTCTTGTCATATTCATGGCTAGGAACTAATTCTCTTATAGGGCTTTCTATGTTGAATTTCTTGAAACTTATGTTATAAATTAATGCATGCTTATGGTTATTTTTTTCTTATTGAGAGATCTATCCAATAATTGAGTTGAATTCTTGGTACCTAATTGACAACTAGTTATCACTATATGATTTCTAATCAGATTCTGAAAAGGGGGGATTGTGAATATGCTGTAAGTTGGGTAGACATGCTTGAATTGGGGATGAAAATACCTCAATTAGTTTTGTAGCGTTGATGAGAGGTTTAACAACCCTAATTTTGCGCATTGTGCGTGACGGTCAACTAGGTTTTTGTTCTTAATCCTCCTATAGAGTTACCCTTATCACCGAAAGGTAGGTAAGGAACAATACTGGGGTTGAGTGTTTATATAACCCTAACGGGAGTATAAAACGATTTCGTAAACCTGCTTTCTCCAAAAGAAGAATACCATAAGTAATGCATTAGTAAGTAGCATAAGCGGATAGTGAGGATACATAGAAGCCATATTCTCATCACATCTGAAGTAATTCTTTATATTTACTTATCTTTAATAATTCTTAGTTATAAACCAAACAATCAATCATTAATTCACCAAATAGATACTAGAAAATAGATAGTTGGTACTTGAACCCTAATCCTAGAGGACGATATTCGGTCTTGTCTAAGACTATACTACTTGATACGATAACGTGCACTTGCGTTTAAAAGTGTGTGCATATTACGCGCATCAAGTTTTTGGCGCCGTTGCCGGGGATTAGGCATTAGTTCAATATCAAAATTATCTATTTTCAATTTCTAATTTGGTTTTATATTTTTTTATTTTTATTTTAGTTTTTACGAAAATTCGAGGTGCCGTGATTTTTTTTTTGTTGGCTTTGATTCGTTTCAGGAACACTTTAGATATGGATTTTTACTGTCCATATGATAGAGAGCCAACCATAGAGGAACAGAGGGAGGAATTGCGAGAAACTATACTCAGTCTCACGAGGTCCCAAGCTCAGTTCATGGACGAAATGAGGTTGGGTATAAAGAAGTTGGAAACAGAAATAGCAGAACTCGCGATCATATTCAACAAAACCGCAGAAGAGCAATCTGCATCAGGATAAGCAATAAGGAAACACAATGTCGTGCAATTGACACGAAGGATGCCGAATCGGGGAGAGAAGGTTTGCGGTAGCGCCGCGCGCTAATGATCGTGCGCGGCGTCGAGGATTCGGAGAGAGTACAGGAAGTTCTGGCATCCGAGACGGTCTGCAGAAAGTGGCGCGCGCCAAGATCGAACGCGGCTCCCGAACCCGTAAATCGAAAACGGCACGGTGGAAACGGCACCCAGTGATGATACCATATCCCCGAAGTTAAAAACATGCACTCTTGACAAGCGCTTCTCAGTTCGTGGAGGTTCTCAAACAATTGCAACTCAATATCCCGTTTCTTTGAAGCACTAGAACAAATGCCGAGCTACGTCAAGTTCATGAAGGATGTGCTTAGCAAAAGAGGAAGATAGAGGATTACGAAGCGGTGATGTTAATCGAAGAATGTAGTGCCATCCTACGAGACAATCGCCTCGAAGTTACAAGACCACAGGAGCTTTACCATCCCATGCACTATTGGAAAGTTTGAATGTCAAAGGCATGCGACACGGGAGCGAGCATAAATCGATGCCTATCTAGTTTTCTGCAAACTAGAAATGGGAGAAATCAAACCTACAAACATCACCTTGCAGCTAGCTGACCGCTCAATTGTTCATCCGAGAGGAGTCATCGAAGATATATTAGTAAAAGTGGACAAGTTCATCTTCCCCGCCGATTTCGTTATCTTAGACATACAAGATAACGATGGAATCCCCATCATACTGGGCAGACCCTTCTTAGCCACAGGACATGCTCTCATTGATGTTCAAAAAGGAGAATTGAAGCTTCGAGTAGATGAAGAAGAGGTGATTTTTAATGTTTTCAAACAGCAAATTTTCCAGAGGCCAAAGATAACTGCTCAGCCATTGAACTTATCGAAGAGACAATGTCAAACAAAGAGTTCGAATGTGATGATACGCTTGAAGAAGTACTGACCACATGGGATGATGATAGTAGAAACGATCCAGATCTGATGGAGTATGCAAATTGGATGAATGCTTATGAAAAATGGGATACAAGGACAAAGAAGTATGAAGAGCTGGGACAGGTACCAGAAAGATCATTACCATCTACAGAGAAGGCCCCAGAGTTAGAGTTAAAAATCCTACCCAATCATCTACAATACCAATACCTAGGTGAAGAGAAAACCCTACCAGTGATCATTTCATGCCACCTATCCACCGAAGAGATTGATAAACTGCTAAGAGTACTAAAGAATCACAAGCGGGCTATTGGATGGACATTAGCGACATAAAGGGATAAGTCCATCAACGGTAATGCATAAGATCCGTCTAGATGAGAGAAGCGGACCATCCATCGAAGCCCGAGGCGATCGAACCCAAATATGAAGGAGGTAGTAAGGAAAGAAATCCTAAAATGGCTCGACGCAGAGTAATTTACCCATATCCGATAGCACTTGGGTAAGTCGGTGCAAGTGGTGCCGAAAAGGGTGGAATAACGATGGTGGCTAACGAAAGAAACGAACTCATCCTCGAGAAACGATCACGGATGGAGAATCTGCATTGACTATCGCAAGTTGAATAAAGCAACTAGAAAAGACCACTTCCCGTTGCCATTCCTAGATCAAATGTTGGACAGACTCGCAGGGCATAACTACTATTGCTTTTTGGATGGATACTCAGGGTATCACCAGATTGCAATAGCCCCCGAAGATCAGGAAAAGACAACATTTACTTGCCCTTTTGGCACATTTGCATTTAGAAGAATGCCATTTGGACTCTGCAATGCACCTGCTACTTTTCAAAGGTGTATGATGGCAATTTTCTCAGATATGGTAGAGAGGACTATAGAGATCTTTATGGAACTTTCCAGCATTTTCTACTTCTTCTTGGGCTTAGTAGTAGTAAAATAATTGAGGGAGGCACTTATCCTCTCTCCTTTTTCTTTTGGGTTGATTTGAAATTTGTTTAAATTCATCCCCCCACTAGTTATATTTTCTTTCATTTGTCTAACGGGTCAAGTAAAGTAGAATGGGGAGTTGGGGCGCCGGGGTGGGGGTGGGATGGGGTGAATTAGGGTTTTTATTTTCATATTTTTTTTATATTCAGCTTCGCGACTCACGTCAGATTATTTTTGAAGATATTAGTCCCGGTCCCTCAGCACTACTATTAGTAAATCGTGAAATGTGTCTGAATGACCAGAGTTTGAGAAGAGAGCAATTGATATCACCTACAAGGTCATACCCCATAAGAGAGCAAATTGCTCCACCAGGGTTCGAACCCGCGTTACAGGCCTTGTTGGAAATTTATTAACGTAAAATAAAGTTAATCCTATTATTTATGACTCGAACAATTGGGGCCCCGCACGTCGGAAACGTTGTTTCCACATACGTGCACACGTTCTACCAATGATCGTAAATTTTCTTAGTGAAAGAGATATTAGTACGTAAATGAAATGTTTGAGACATGAAATGATAGACGGTTATTGGTCAAATGACGAGTGTTTTACGTTGGTAAATGAATGAAGAAGTGTACGATGTGTAAAAGATGAAGCGAGTCGGAAATCACCGCGGAGCGGTGAAGGGCCGCGACACAGCACCGTCGGAGCCGCGGCGCCGGGTGGCTGGTTGGTTACTGGAATTCAGGCACCGTGGCGCCTTCCACGCAGGGCCGCGAGACTTCGATGACAGTGAGGTCGACGGAAGACGAAATATTTCTGACGTTTGGGCTGGTTTTGGAGCATTGATCCTCCATTACTTGGCACTTGAATTCAGTCATTATTTGGCTGAATCATAACCTCTCAATAAGTGTCATTACATGGCTTTGATTGCCATTAGTTGACTAGATGAGAGATCATCTTATACACACTATAAATTGAGACATTTGGCTAAATTGAAGAACACACTTGCAATCAGATTTTTCTGAATATTTTTTCCTCTCTTGCTTTCTTTCACACACTCAAAATGTTCTTCTTTTTAGTAAACATTTGAGTTTCCTTTGCTCATTTGTTTGTTGTTGTTTTATCTTAGGATACAAGTTGTCAATCACCATAAAAGGATACATACAAGGTGATATTGTCTTAAGGACATGGTGTTAATACCCGACTCAACAAATCCTTTGTAGTAGTTCTTTCTCTATCAAATTTCAAATTGTAATCTTTGTTGTTGTTACTTACTTCCCATTTCCGTGTAACATTCATTGTAACTCACAATCTTAAGACAATATTTGTTGTAAGAGTCGTTGACTGCTCGGATCTAGTGAACTCCGAAGTGGCTGATTATCCAGAATCTAGTGTTCCAGATTCTCAGGACTTGGAGGTCCCAGAGATGGAACCAAGACGAAGAAAAAGGGTCAGGATAGATAAATCCTTCGGTCTGGACTTTGTATCTTATATGGTTCATGATGAACCACATACAATTGATGAAGCATTCTCAACTCCAGAAGCACCGCTCTGGAAAGAAGCTATAGAGAGTGAGATAGACTCCATTCTGCACAACCATACTTGAGAATTGGTTGATCTTCCTCCAGGAAACAAATCGTTGGGTTGTAAATGGATACTCAAATGGAAGTTGAAAGCAAATGGATATATAGACAAGTACAAGGACAAGTTGGTAGTCAAGGGCTATCGACAAAAGGAGGGCATTGATTACTTTGACACCTACTCTTCGGTGTCTAGAATGACGTCCATACGAGTATTCATAGCTATCTCCGCATTTCGGGATACTACGATACTTGAAATACACGCTAGCTTACGGGTTGCATTATTCAAGATATCTAGCTGTACTATAGGGGTACATTGATGCAAACTGGATATTTGATATAGAGAACACCAAGTCCACCAGTGGGTATATATTTACAATTGGTGGTGGGGATGTGTCTTGGATAGGGGTGTTATCGGTCCGGTCCGGTCCGGGTATCCACTTACCGGTCCCGGACCGATAAGCTTACCGGTCCGGACCGGTCCCGGACCGATAAGGTTTCGGTCCTGGAACGAGATCCGGTCCCGGACCGAAACCTTATCGGTCCGGTTCTCGGTCCGGACCGGTAAGAATTTTCCGGGTCGGACCAATTTTTTTTTAAAAATTGAATTTCCAATACTGAAATTGGCATTCTCGGACACATTACCATGAAATTTTTACGTTGAAATATATGGTATAGCGCGAGACGAATTTGTGGAAGAGGGACAATAGGCGGTCTTCATATATATATGTTTGAAATTGAATTTAAAGGGAGTCTTTTTAAGTAGTGGAATGAAATAGCCGATAATGACATGTTCTTTTAAGAAGTTCGATAGAATGTTGGCAAACATTTATTTTAGCTTGGGTTGGACAGAATATGAAGCATTCTTTTAGGCGCTAAATCAAAATTGGCACACTGTTGTTGATTAAGATGATTTCGTTTCTTTTATACCGAAACTGAAGAATGTCAAAACTGCCCTATTATTATGGAGTAAGGAAACTTTTGAAGATGTTTTTAAGAAACTAAGTTTTAGGGAGGATATTGTTAGATTTAAAGAGGAGTTGTTTGAAAAATTTCCAACAGAAGCAAATGGAATAATTTTACAAGGAGTTAAGGTAGACTTTGAAAGAGTATGAAGAAGTTTCTGGCCATTTGATCAATAAAAGGAGAGTTTTGTTTATATGCATGCTAAGACTCCTAGTAACCTGGTTCAGCAAGAAAAAAGTATTACTGATTTCACAAGGGAAACATTTCCATTCATGTATTTAGGATATCCAGTATTACATGTTAGAAAGAGGAAGATAGACTATGCTGAATTAATTAAGAAGATTAAAGACAAGTTACAGGCTTGGAAAGAAAAATTGTTGTCACCATGAGGTAAAACAGTGTTGATTAATAGTGTATCACAAGTGTACCTATACACATACTGCCTGCTATAAGACTTGCAAAATGTGTGATCAAAGATTTACATACAAATAATTGTAATTTTCTTCTGGTGTATAGTAAGGATGATGTTAAGGCTAAGCATTGGTTTACATGGTTAAAAACGTACTTGCCTAAGGATGATAGTGGATTGGGATTCAGACCTCATTTTGGATATATTAAATGCATTGTGTAAAAAGCTATGCTGAAAATCTAAGACCACCAACTCTCTATGAGTTAACTTTCTAGGGTACATGTACTTTGAAGCATTACCCTCAATATGTGCAACGGGAAGGTGATTCTCAGGCCTTGGAAATGGGTGTTGAGGTAAAAGATAACATTGAACAAGAAACATGGTGGAAAACAAAGAGTGGGACCGCTAATATTTGATTTGATAATCGTACCAAATTGGAAACATTACACTATGTACTACTATCAGAGTTTCTTATTGATGAAAGGGTGGAAGATTTCAAAAGAACTGCTATGTGGAGATTGATGAGATTTGTCAAAGCTAGGACAGTATATACCAGATGACATTGTCTCACATGTCACTACATACTTGGTATATACCTTGTGGATAATCCTTGGTGGATAATGACAAGTTCTAGTAAATTTACTATGTCAAGTGTATGAGATTTATTGAGATAAAGATCCTATCCTTCTGAGGCATATAGGTAAATGTGGGTTAAAAGAATGTCATTCAAGGTATATTTCTTTCTATGGATGATGTGAAATCTAAAATTCCAATGGATAAAGTGTTGCATAATATTGGAATTAATATAGTATCAAGATGTTGCTGATATAATGTCTTACATCAAGGAATAAGAGATCCTTATTTCATACAAGGGAGTTGTCAAATCTCTATGGAACTATGTTAACAATGCAGCGGGTATACACATGAATTGTCGTCATGATTAAGCATGCAGTACATATTTGGGAGAAACATTACATATCATTTACAAATTAAAGCAGGTGTACAAGGTAGTACCAACTGGAATGTTGTGGCAAATTCGAAAATAGAGGAGTATAGCACCGCATGGAGACTCTTTAACTTTGTTCAAGGTATTACATAAGATTCAGTTGAATGTTCACAGGTAATTTGGTTCCTTAACGATTTTGAATTGATGAATTACATGTGTGTTATATTGTGGCCCTGTGAGGCATCTGTTGGTTTGTTGGATATAGGTGAATAGACATAGTTACAAAGGAGACTCTGCCGAAATTTTTCTGGCATAAGACTTGTTATGAACATTCGAGGACGAATGTTTCTAAGGGGGGAAGAATGTTACACCTCGTGAGTTTAAGACAATAAGTAAGGACGTAATTAAGGAAAATAGAATTCGAGTATTGGAAATTAATATACTTAAGGATGTGATTATAGAATAATTTTTGGTAATGACAAATGCGACGCCGGAAAATTCTTTAGTAATGGTGGTATATATACATATATAATTTCCGTTATGGATTAGTAAGGTATATAAGATACGACGATAAGAATTTAAGGCAACGAGTGTTGAGATTAATTGAAGGAGGGGTTAAGATTTATTACTTGGGGTTGTTTTTAACTAAGAGGGCATTAAAGAGGGCCAAAGTGTAAGTCTAAACAAGTATTTTCAGATTTCCTTAAAATACCAAAACCCTTCTATTCTAATTTCAATTTCATTCTAAATACCAAGTTCATCTCCTCCTCTCTCAACCCAAATCCGAAAATTGCACCATTCTTAGCAAGAATTGAAGTCATTCTATAACCTTCTTCCTAGATTAATCCATCTAACAATTAGAAGCCCAAATAGGAACCAAAAACAGTGAGTTTTTCGGATTTTTGGGGCAGAATTTTAGTCAACTTTGGAGGGATATATATCCTAGGATATTAGGAGTTTTTGGGTGTTTCAAAAGCCTAAAATGACGTTTGTCGAGTATAGTTTCCAACGCAACGAACCTATCATCGATAGGACACCGGAGTAGAGAGTTACGGACGTTACAAATTCAGCTGACAGAACAGTGGGCATTTCGCCAATGCTGCCCGCGATTTGAGCCTCAATTTTCGGATTTTCGAGACGAATTTGTGGAAGAAAATATGTTAGAATGTTGGGTTAACATTGTAGAACACATGCATGTCAATTTGGAGTTGAAGAAGTAACAAAATTGGACAAGAATTTGATGCAAGTTGGAACAAAAATCGGGGCAATGGTGACATTTTGGGATCGTTGGGGACCAATTTAAGGTATGAAATTCTTCTTTTTATGGAGTATTTGGAAGATTAAGTGATGTTGTAACTAAGGGATTAACTCTTGATAAAGAAAGAACTTGAAATTTGAGATTGCATGTGAATATTTTGGGGTGTTAATGTCGATTGTGGACTGTTTTGTATATATGGGTTTGATTATTGTTGTTGTTAACATTATCACTAATTGCATGTTGAGAATTGAAAAGAGATCATGATGTTTAAGTTATAATTGGTTATATGAAAGTATTGAAACATGAATTGGGTTTTAAGGAGTTAAGAAAAGGAGCTTGGGTAATGTGGATATTGGCCGAAAACTTGCTTGAAATTATTGGAAATTATTGTGATGTATTAGGGGTTGTTTTTGTTAAGTTATAATGATGAAAAAAAAAGTTATGAACTTATAAATACGCTGTGGTAATTGTCAACACATATCTTAAAGAAATTAAAATGTAGTAAGGTGATATGTTGCAAACTAGAAGACTTGCACTCTTGATGGTTGTATTCCATAAATGTAAGGAGAAAAAATGCATAACTATGGTGTAAATAAAGTATATGGACTGATTTTATGATATCTTGGAATTGTGACTTGTTAATTGGTACTGTTATCATCTGTTGAAAATTGTGGATGTACATATAAATAGGGGAAGTGCTGCCCAAATTTTTAAGGAAAAGGGAGCCGTTATTCAATATAAAGTATGCTAGTAATCATAGAATTGACGGACATATTACCATTATTATAGGTTGAAGCACTAGACGAGACGTATTCTAATATTGAGTTGATTAGTTCGACTAAAAGGTATGTGAGATATTTCCTTCTTTCTTTTGGCATGATTTTTATGAAAATACGGCGGACGTACTTAACTCCTACCAGTTCAGTTTTAAAAATGATTATTTACTAGTGATTATGATTTCAGTAACAGAGTTTATGGTAATAATTTTATTGAGAGTCACATAATGATTTTAATTGCATACAGTTGCTTATGATATCTACTCGTGCTAAGTGTTACTATTTCACTCCACCGAGTCGGGCAGTCGTGTTCGTGCGCGACCACGCATCATTCACCGAAGTTCCTCACTGTAGAGCCGAGACACGTTATATATATATACAGATTACATCGAGTCCCTCCTTAGGTCGAGACACGTTACACGCAGATACAGATTCCATCGAGTCCTCCATGAAGCGAGACATGTTATCTGATTTTATATCTGCACGAGCATGATGATTTATGATTCAGCATACATGATATGATTTTCAGACAAAATTCTCAGTTTTATGAAATTTGACGACTCTCTGTTTTACTTTGTACAGTTGTTATTCAGTTTTCAGTATTTTATGTTTTACATACTCAGTATATTATTTCGTACTGACCCCCCTTTCCTCGGGGGGCTGCGTTCATGCCCGCAGGTTCAGGTGTTCAGATAGGTGACCCTCCAGTCTAGAATTTATGTACAACAGTTGGAGAGCTCCTTTGTTCCGGAGCCAGCTATTTTGGTACAGACCTTTATCTTTCAGACTTATGCATATTTTGGGCACGACGGGGTCATGTCCCGTCATATGTTAGTATTACACTCTTAGAGGTCTGTAGACAGTTGTGGGTTGGACGTTTGTACCTTATTTTGGGTTTTGATGTTATTATCTCGTGGCAGCCTTACCTGCTTGCTTATTTTGATTATGCCTTTGTGAACGTGATGTTGGTTGGTGGCAGCCTAGTCGGCTAGCCTATTATGACTGTTGTTTTGTTGTTGTTTTGGCAGCCTTGTCGGCTAGACCATTTTAGGGAAATGTTGTAAAAGCAGCGTTGTGCTGCCGAAATTTCTATAAATCTCTGTATTAGATGGATCAAGAGTGACAGGTCAGTAATGACGTCCAATTAGGACGTTAGTCGCGGCCCGTCGGGTTGGGTCGTGACAAATCGTCTGCTCCAAACTGCTTTAGCTGTTTGTCCAGCCATATCTCGAAAAAATACGCGAAATCAAAAAAAATATTAGGTCAAACGGACATCCGAGCGCAAAGTTATGACCATTTAAAGTTTCATTAATTTACTAATTAGAGAGCCGGGAGGGACGGTTGGTGGTGGAGGAGGCGGGGGTGGGGTTGGGTGGGTGGGGGGGTTGTGGGTGTTACCGGGTATTTTACCGGGTTATTGGTTCGGCTCCTTATCGGTCCGAGTATTTTTTTGGTACTCGTATCCGGACCGTTAAGGTTTCGGTCCGAGTATCGATCCGATTTACCAGTCCGGTTCTCGGGTAATTACCGGAAGTATCCGGACCGCTAACAGCCCTAGTCTTGGAAATTCTCTAAGCAAACTTGCATCGCCCGATCCACGATGGAATCAGAGTTTATCGCTTTAGACAAAATAGGAGAAAAAGTTGAGTGACTTCATGACATCTTAGAGGATGTCTCGTGTTGGTACAAATCCGTACCTTCTGTAATGATCTACTGTGACAGTCAGTCGGATTTAGGAAGGGCATGGAGTTTTATGTACAACGGCAAATTTCGTCATATTCGACGGAGACATAAGACCTTTCGGCAGCTGATCACCACAGGTATTATTTTCATTGATTATGTAAAATCAAAGGAGAACATAACAGACCCTTTGATAAAGGGCATACCCAGAGATCAGACAGTCTGCCTGTCTAGGGGAATGAGCCTAAAACCCAAACAATAAGAACTGATATGGTGGATACCCAACCTTACTGATTGGAGATCCCAAGAATTAGGTTCAATGGAAAAATTAAGTCGTAAATGTTCTGTTGAGCGCTTAGGTGGAAGCAAGAGCACTTCAGATAATGATTTATGCATAGAAACATGAATCCAAGGTCGTTCCCGTGATAGACATTAAGTGTTATCTGTAGTGTGGGTAAAAATTAAGTTTCCAAAACCTTTAATGATCCTCGACGATTGAGGTTAGATTTGGGAAAACTTTTAATGGTTCCTAACACTCATGAAGTGGGGTATAACAGAATACCTTGTAGGAGACCACCTATTTAAGTGTGAGGATAGGCCACTTCAAATGAACGCAATTAAGAATCCAAGATGTGTCTACGGCCATAACAGACAAAACCTTAAAGAAGAACAGAGTAAGGAAATGTGTTGTGTTGGTACCATTGTCTTGGCTTACACTAAACACTGATGGTTCAAGACATCAAGTTCACCGCGCAGTAAGTAAGTCCGATGGTATTCTACTATGGAAGGTTCAAAGCCACGACTACCTATCCAGATGTAACATCAATCCGCCGAAAGATTGATAGAAAGACACAATGTGGGTGCGCCAAAATCTCTTTCAAGAGGGGATTGTTGGAAATTTATTAACGTGAAATAAAGTTAATCCTATTATATATGACTCGAACAATTGGGGCCCAAAACGTCGGAAATGTCGTTTCCACACACGTGCACACATTGTACCATTGATCGTAAATTTCCTTAGTGAAAGAGATATTGGTACGTAAATAAAATGTTTGAGACATGAATGATAGACAATTATTGGCCAAATGACGAGTGTTTCACGTTGATAAATGAAGGAAGAAGTGTATGACATGTAAAAGATGAAATGAGTCGGAAATCATCGCGGAGTTGTGAAAGGTCGCGACGCAGCACCCTCGGAGCCGTGGCGCTGGGTGGCTGGTTGGTTACTGTAATTCAGGCTCCACGGAGCCTCCCAGGCAGGGCCGCGACGCGTCGATGACAGTGAGGTCGATGGAAGACGAAATGTTTCTGACTTTTGGGTTGACTTTAGAGCATTGATCCTTCATTACTTGACACTTGAATTCAACAATTATTTGGCTGAATCATAACCTCTCAATAAGTGTCATTACATGGTCATGATTGTCATTAGTTGGCTAAATGAAAGGTCATATTACTCACACTATAAATTGAGACCCTTGGCTCAATTAAAGAACACACTTGCAATCAGATTTTTCTGAATATTTCTTCTTCTCTTGCTTTCTTTCACACATTCAAAAAGTTCTTCTTTTTAGTAAACATTGAGTTTCCTTTGCTCATTTATTTTTTGATGTTTTATCTTTTGAGACAATTTGTCAATCACCGTAAAATGATACATATGGGCAATATTATCTTAAGAACATGGTGTTAACATCTGACTCAACTAATCCTTTGTAGTAGTTCTTTCTATATCAAATTTCAGATTGTAATCTTTGTTGTTGTTACTTACTTTCCATTTCCGTGTAACCTTCATTGTAACTCACAGGCCTGCAGCTGGATTTTAAGTTCTCCTCATTTGCCATCCAACTATGCCGAGTACTTAATTTCCACATTTGACAGAGAGATGGTGTTACACCCCGTATTTCCAACAGTTTGAGATAAGAACGTACGTGAGAAATTGGGATTTGAATTTTAGAAAGAATGAAAAATTCCGAAAAAATCTCGGAACCTCGGGAAGGAAAAAGGTTCATTAATTGGAATATGATTCTCAAATTTGGTATGTGAGATTCATAGAATATATTAGAATTATGGAATTTTATTTTCGGATTTGGTCATGTGGGGCCCACCCGGGAAATTTTATAATTTTGTGGGGCCCACAAGTTTTTCAATTTTTTGGCCAATTATGGACTTTTTGGAGGGTGAAAATATTTTAGACGAATTATAGGGTGACACGTGACACATCCCCACCCCCTTGTCTTGGTCTTGGAAGACTTTGACCATTTTAGATATTTTGGAGACAAGTGAAGGTGGGTCTCACTCCACTTGTCTTGCTACACATAAGGCCATACACTTGTCAAGCATCCAACCTTAGAGATATATTATATATACAAGAGATGAGGTGGAAGACAAGTTTTCCAACACTTAGAACATTTTCAAGAAATATATTTTCCCCTCTCTATATTGTTGCTCCCGGTTTTGGCTAAGATTCTTGGACAAAAATTCTTAAACCTTCCAAGTTAGTTTATTAACACATGATTAGGGTCCCTAACCTAGTGATTAGCCAAGATAATACACCACTAACCCCAAATCTAGGTTGGGCCGAAAATGGTGATGAAACCCTAGGGGTTTCCGTCGACTTTTTGGAAACGAAACGTGAAGAGAAGTTGCTCCTAAGGTTGTAAGGGATACATATATGTGATTGGAACTTGAAGAAGTGGAGTGAAACGAACACTGCGGACCAAAACATAGCATTCTGCCCGGGGCATTTTTAAGGCTAAAAATGAGGTAATAATTCTTCTTTTTCCGCAGTAATTGGATATTACTCATTGTTATAGTGTATAGATGACTTCTTGTTAAGGACGATATGGAAAATAAGGCGTGCATGTACCCTTTTTATGTTGAGGGCCGAGGCTAGGAGTTTTTCGGGCCATTGAATTCGTTGATTTTTAGTGTCGTCATCTACACTTATCGCATGTTATATAATGAAGGAAATATAGTTGATAAATTGTTATAACTTATATAACATGTTGGAATGAGAATTGGATTAAAAGGAATTAAGGAAAAGGACTTTGTATTGTTGTAGTTGTGGTTAGCCGAAAACTGCCTAAAATTGTTAGACGTTGTTATGCAGTTTTTACGGACTGTTTTGGGGTGTTAATATGCTGGAAATTCAGCCCCTAACCTGCATGATTAATGTAGTAATTGGCTAATGGAAGTCCTAAGAAATAAGGGTGTTGAAGGCTTCACATGGTACCCTTAATGTTGGATATTGTGGACTGTTTTGCGGACTATTTTATTATGATTGTGGGACAGAATTTTACACGTCCAGTTAGGTGTGTAATCCCCTTTGGTTAACTGTTGGTTGCGCCTTAAATGTGGCTTGTTGGTACGGACCTTGAAAAAGGTGGAAAAGTACGTAGAAACAAAGGAAGTGTTGCCCGATTTTCCGTAAAATTAGAGGGCTATTAATTGGTATAAGTCTTACAATAGTAAGTAGAATTTTGATAGAAGTACTATGACCATTTTAGGTTGAAGTACTACGTGTAGCATGGTCTACTTGGCTTAAGGAATAGCCGATGAAGTTGAAGTACTTGGAGCATTTTTGCTACGTGTCGAAATGGTTAGTCGTCGCGAGGTATGTGGACTTCCTCTTCTATAAGACATGAGTATTTTTATGGTATACTTGCCTTGTTGTTAGGAGTATACATGACTTGATATTTGAGTATACTTGTCTTGTTGTTAGGAGTATACATGACTTGATATTTGAGTATACTTGCCTTGTTGTTGGGAGTATACATGACTTGTTGTTTGAAGTATACTTGCCTAGTTATTTGGAGTATACGTGACTTGCCTTCTTGAAGTACTTGCCTTGTAATTAGGAAGTATTCATGTTATAGATCTTAGGCTAAAATCATGTCTAGAATATTCCTAAGTTTTTACCAAGTCTTATGGGGGATGTTGGTAAGAGTCGTTATGAAGTAGTAGAGTCTAGTTGACCTTCCTAAGTTACTACACTAATGAAAAAGGGACCGAACAAGCCATTGCAGCGTTAATGAAAATGTATCGGTAATCAATTATATTGAAATGAGTAGAATCTTCCATCTGCATAGAAACTAAGATAAAACAAAATTGTATTACATTTTATAGATCATGGCTCAATGGACAAGATCGTTATAAACGTGTATAACCTATTCACAGTTCAATGAATATTTATTTTGAAAGTTATGAGATTTGATTTTCAATGTTATGAGGCTTGTTTTATTTAAATAATTATGAGACTTTATTTTCAAGTTATGGGACTTGATTTTAAAAAGGAGAAGTAACTTGATTTAAAAGAATAGGTTACTTGATTTTAAAAAGGAGAAGTAACTTGATTTAAAAGAATAGGTTACTTGATTTTAAAAAGGAGAAGTAACTTGATTTAAAGGAATAGGTTACTTGATTTTAAAAAGGAGAAGTAACTTGATTTAAAGGAATAGGTTACTTGATTTTAAAAAGGAGAAGTAACTTGAGTTAAATGAATAGGTTACTTGATTTTAAAAAGAAGAAGTGACTTGTTTTACAGGATTCTTTTATAAAGAATAGATGTACATAATACTTTTGGGTTCAACTCCCTTATATGACATGATATGATTCTTTTTATAAGATTAGATGTAAATAGTACTTTGGGTTCATTTCCCTAATGTTACATCACATGACAATGCCTTGGTTTTATTAAAATGAAAGAGGTGACGTGCCTTGGTTTGTTTAAAGAGAAAGATGTGGTAGTGCTTTAATTTCTAAAATGAAAGTTGTTATAATGGCTTTATGGGAAGTCTTTTATAACGGTTTTATGGAAAGTCAAGAGATGGTTTAAAATGACATATGGTTGCATTGATACACCGAGTCCCATGGTGGGCCGAGACACGTTGCATGTACACACATGAGGATTATATGGATAGTCATGATTACACCGAGTCCCCTAATGGGCCGGGACACGTTATAGGTACATATGTGAGGAAGATGACCACACCGAGTCCCATAATGGGTCGGGACATGTTATACGACTTATATGACTTTACACCGAGACCCAGAAAGGGCCGGGACATGTTATACCTTATATGACTTTACACCGAGACCAGAAAGGGCCGGGACATGTTATACCTTATATGACTTTACACCGAGACCCAGAAAGGGCCGAGACATGTTATACCTTATATGACTTTACACCGAGACCCAGAAAGGGCCGGGACATGTTATACCTTATATGGCTTTACACCGAGACCCAGAAAGGGCCGGGACATGTTATACCTTATATGACTTTACACCGAGACCCAGAAAGGACCGGGACATGTTATACCTTATATGACTTCACACCGAGTCTCAGAATCGGTCGGGACATGTTATACCTTATACCACCTTACAGCGAGTCCCAATATGGGCCGGGACATGTTAGATACAGAGTATGAGAACCGAGTTCCAATATGGGTCGGGATAGGTTATAGATATGGAGTATGATACGTTATCTATACGTGTATGAACAGGATGATTCTATGAGTAGGAATCCATGGGGCGAGTACAGTTGTAAAGTGGTACAGGGGTACAGTGATACAAGGTACAGTTGACTCTTATTTTATATGACACGGTTGGATCTGATATTTGATTATTTTACTTGTCCCTGTCATTTTTTGGCCAACCATGATTTTAATACTGTACTTTATTTCCGTTCCATACTTAGTACTTGTTGTACTGACCTCCTTCGGGGGGGCTGCATTCATATCCGCAGGTCTAGGTACTCAGTTGTGGATCCACGAGCTTAGGATCCTTGTTCAACATTTTGGATAGCTCCAATGTTCTGGAGCTTATCATTATGACTAGGTATATTCGAGTGCGACGGCCTTGTCCTGATTGTTGTCAAATTTTTAGAGTGCGTATTCATATGAAATTGGATGGTGAGAGTTATATTTATATTGTTGTACAGTGTAGACCCAGTTGGGTATGATATATATATATACGGCAGCCTTATCGGCTTTGCCTTTGCTTTAAGAAAAAAAATGAGTGTTATTATCTTCCGCGTGTTACTCATGTTGTATGTGTAGAAGGGTGCCCAGGTAGGGTATCAGTCGCGGACCCGGGGTCCGGGACGTGACAGATGGAAAAATTGAAGTGGGACATGTTATTGATTTTACAAGTTGTCAAGGTTTTAATTGGTGAAACTAGAGATGGCAGTGGATCTTGGACCCGGTCCGAATCTGGTGGATCCATATCCGTTTGATAGGATATGGATTTTCAAATTTTGGACCCGACGGATCCGGATCGAACCCGGATCCATTTCTGAATGATCAGATCTGGATCTGGATCTTGTATTTGAGATCCGTATCCGGTCCAGATCCGACCTGTGGATCCGTTTTTTATTAAATATATCTAACTTAGAATGTAATTTTATAAGCATTTTCTTAAAACATTTCATAATTTTTGTAGTCTAGAATTTTAATACAGTTTTTGCATCACTGATTAGAGAAATGCATATCAAAATACACTTATAATACAATTTTGATACTCTTTACCCCAATTTATATTATTTAAATTACACACATTTTACATACAACTTTAATATATGTGTTGGGACTTTATTACAACTATTTATATAATCGGGAAACATTTGATATGATTACATATATTATACACTTACAAGATAGTTTTAATACATCAATATATAAAATGATCAAAAAAGCAATGAAAACGTTTAAAATACAAGTATGATATAATTTTTTGGCATTATTAATGAAAGAGATACATCTTAAATACTGTGAAAATATTGTTTTAATGCACTATTTTACTTTGACCTATACATAGTACATATTATATACATTTTACATACAACTTTAATATATGTGCTAAGATTTTTTACTACTATTTGTGTAACTAGGAATCATCTTATAAAAGTTTCAACATGTGGAAATATTATTCAAGGCAATTTTTTTTACATGTTTGTGTAGGTTGATTGAATGAACTCAAACATTTTTTTAATCAGATTGGGTTTTTATTTGTCAAAAAAATTTCAACATGTGGAATATTATTCAAGGCAAAAGTTTTACATGTGGATCCAGACCCGATCCGATGGATCCAGATTTGGATATGATCTTTATGGATTCGATGGATTTGGATCCGGATCCAGGTATGAAAACGAATCTGGATCTAGTAGGATCCGGTCCAGATCCGATCCGTTGTCATCCCTAGGTGAAACACGTTTTTTCTCTTAATTTTGACTTTTCTACTTATGCGCTATTGAACTAAAAATGGCTAGTCAACTTTACTAGGGGTGAAGTCCAAAATTACAGCTTGGATACACCATGACTAGGGCTGCACAAAAGTCGATCCGGACCGAAAAAATGGATCGGACCGAACCTGTTCGGACCGGACCGAATCAGACCGATTATTTTCGGTCTGGTCCTTGGTCCTTAGAATTTGTTTTTTCGATTTTCGGTCCGATCCAGGTTCGGTCCGATCCCGACCGAATTTTAATTATAATATAATATATATAATTTCTAATATATATTGAATTATATAATTCCTAATATATATAATATATATAATTCCAAATATATAATATAATATAATATAATTTCGGGTCGGGTTTCGGGGCCCGATTTGTTTTGTGTTTTATTTTTAAATTGAATTTCCAATACTGAAATTGACATTCTCGGACATATTACCACAAAATTTGAACGTTGAAATCTATTGTATATCGCGAGATATTTAGCTTTGAAAAGGGAAAAAACGTAACGATTTGGGGGGAAAGTGAAATTGATTGTCAAGAAGGACGTTTTTGGAGAAATCGGCTGAAGCATTTGAGATGGCTTCGTCTCGAAAAATACACGAAATAAAAAAAATTAGATCAAACGGACGTCCGAGCGCAAAGTTATGACCATTTAAAGTTTCACTCATTTATAACCTATATTTGATATGTCAAACGTCCGGGCTGGCTGGGGGGAACTGGCTGGGGGGTTGGTTGGGGGTTGGCTGGGAGGGGTTGGAAGTCTGGAACCAATGCATTCGGTCCATTCGGTCCAACTAACCGGACCGGATCGAAAATGACTTGGACCAGATCGATAAATTCGATCCGATCTTCAGTCCTAATATTTCGATTTTTCGATCCTCGATCCTCGATCCTCAATCCGATCCGATATAATTTTAACCTTTTGTGCGGCCCTAACCATGACCATGTTGGAATAATCAATGATGTGAAAAATTTGGGGTCAATAAAGGATGGTTAAAGAGAACACTCATGGTTTTCAATTTATCCCCCCCACCCCACACACACACAATATTCCTCCATCTTAACTTAAGAGTGTCATTCTGTTTGTTGATTTCTCATTTGGTATTTTGTATTTACATTGTTACACGATTAATTTAAATTTATATACAAAATTTTATTTTAAAAATAAAATATTCTTATCAAAAATATTTTTTTTTTGTGAAATTTGAATATGACACCTCTTCTTATTTTGTTTATGCATTAATAAAAATAAACACCTCAAACTTATAGATCTTCTAATCATTGAAATATCTTTCTATATTTTAGTAACTTTAGCCCTTTCATTTGCTCTTAATGACATGTTATTTTGCAATTACAAAAACATCGTGACATTTTCTAATCATAAATTTTAAGAAGTCTTTTTTGGTTAAACTTCCGTGCTCAGCCAAATATTATTACATAAAAAATAAAATAAAGAAAAATAAATTAAATTTATAGTTTTCAAAATATAAACATTAATGAAATTATAATATTTTTAAAATATATTTATTTCTCGTTGTAGAGATATTAAGAAGTGTAGAAGAAACAAGAATTTCTTTTTAGAATTAGACACAACCTTGGAATAACTAATTTTGGAAAATAGGAATATAATAATAAATAGAAAAAGAAAGAAGGGTAAGAGATGAGTCATGGTTTATCAATTTGGCCATTTGAGGCGAGATACCAACAAGTGGAAGATAAAGATGAAGTAGATTGAAATAGCTGAAAATTATATCATCATTTTCCAAGTTGATATTTCCCAAAGGGCCTGATGATAAGTTAGTTTTGCCCTTTGGGAAAGGGATAGAGACAACTAATCATAGAGATATCAATATACTACACCCGGACACAGTTCAGTGACAAATGAGGGGGTTTAAGGCGTGCTAGATACTTATAGCGTAAAATCGATTCTCAGTGAGAGTATTATGCTGAGATTAATCATTGTACGTGTTATCAATTGTTCATTTTCAAATCCTGATGATTGAAGCAACGAGCGCAAGTCAATAACCTGAATATAAAAAAAAAAAAAGTACTACGGAATTCATTTACGTAATCTCGAAGCCAGGTCACTTTCGTATAAACAAAATATGGGCAGTAAAAATTATTACTATTAAAAAAGAAAAAAGGAATCTAAGAAGGTGTGTCATTTTCAAACTTTCCCAAAGAGTAGGGCTGTTAGTGGTTCGGATATACTCGAGAACCGGATTGAAATCGGACCGGTAAATCCGGACCGAAACCGTACCGAAACCTTAACGGTCCGGATACGAGTACCAAAAATATATCCGGACCGATAAGAGGCGGGACCGTGCCATTAAAATACCCGTAACACCCCCCCACCCGGCCCCTCCGGTCGGCCCACCAGCCAGCCCCATGATCCCGCACCTAATTAGTTGTAAATTGATCAAACTTTATATGGTCATATCTTTGCGCTTGGACGTCCGTTTTACCTAAAAAACTTTTTGATTTCGCGTATGTTTTCGAGATAGGGCCGGACAAACAGCTAAATCAGTTTGGAGAAGCCGATTTCTCAAAAAACATCCGTCTTGCCAATTAATTTTACTTTTCCCCCAAATCGTTACGTTTTCCCCCTTTTCAAATCTAAATATCTCGCGATGTGCAATTGATTTCAACGTAAAAGTTGCGTGGCACCGCATCCGAGAATGTCAATTTCAATATTGAAAATTCAATTAAAAAAAAAAAAAAACGGCCCGACACGAAAAGTTCTTACCGGTCCGGACCGAGAACCGGACCGATAAGATTTCGGTCCGGGACCGGATCTCGTTCCAGGACCGAAACCTTATCGGTTCGGTCCCGATCCGGACCGGTAAGCTTATCGGTACGGTTCCGGTAAGGAAATATCCGGACCGGCCCGGACCGGCCCGGACAGATAACAACACTACCAAAGAGTGAAGTAATTATCTTTGAACCAATTATCAACCACTTGGAGTGAATCTGTGGTTGTAACTTGCGTACTGTCCTACACGGTTTACTTTTAAACTGATGAAAAGAACTCCAATAGTAAACTATACAATTATACAATGAAAATATCTAGGTTGGTCGTCAATTATATTAACTCTTATTATTCTAGTGTAGTGATGAGTTCTTTTTAATCAGAAGTCTCGAGTAATGATTCTATATAGTGATGACAAACGGATGAATTGGGCGTATAAAAATGGGTGAAGCAAAAATTGGGTTAGGTTTCAACCCGCCTTACTAGTACGGGTAAACGCTGAGTTCGGTAAAATATAAAGTAATTTTTACATACTATAGCTAAGTATTTAAGTATAATGCCTATACTTTAAATAAAATACAATTTGCAGATATATTGGGTATTCAAATTACCGTTTGTAGCTATATTATATACACATATTCAAAAGCTCAAATTTCAAAAAGCACGAACAACATCGTCTTCCTTACCTCTCCGTCATCTCTGGCTGCCGGTGAAGGAACTCCCCTCCGTCATGTCTGGCTACCGGTGAAGGGTCTCCCCTCCATCATCTCTGGCAACTCCCAATAACCTCTGTCGTCCCTTATGTATAAGTTGAAACAGAAATATAATCATCACCCCACATAAATAACAAAAAGATAAATAAAAGAAAAATCAAATCACAACAGAAAACTTAAGGGGTCATTTGATAGATGGTTTGGAGGTGAATTATGCGAGTATTAAATTTTGCGTAAGTAATAACATGTTTGGTAGCTGGTTAGGAGAAAAGTTATTCATATATAAATTTAATACGGTGCTTGATTTATAATTGAGAAATCCGCATAACTAATACATGTATAAGTTACGATGAAATATGTGTATTATTTTATACATGATAAAAGATATAATAACAAATATATAAATAATTAATCTCTGCACAAAATAATAAGTAGTAACTAATAACTAATCAATGTATTATTAACACCTCCCAAACTCTAATCCACTACCGAACAACCCCTGAGAGCCAACACTTTCCATCTCAATTGGGCTCAGATGGGCCTATACTTGGGCTTACTGTATAAGTTTGACAGGGCTGCCAACCAAACCCTGCCTACTTCCTTATAATCAATTAGGGAAAGGAAGCACAAAGTTGAATCAGAATAAGGCAATGGGAAGTGAAGAGGAGAGTACAGTGAAGGAGCCATTGGACCTCATAAGGCTCAGTCTTGACGAGAGAATCTACGTTAAACTCCGTTCCGACAGAGAACTCCGTGGCAAACTTCATGTATTTATTTTTGTATCTGTTGAATAGTAGAATTGAGCCTTATATTGATGCAAATTGGTATTTAATCTTGCTAGCATATGTTGTACCTTTAGCCCCTTTGCTTCGTATTCTAGGGTTTATTTGCTTAATAGCAGTTTTTTTAATTGGTTGGACAATATTCAACTTTTATTACGGGAGTCGCACATACTAGTAATTATATGAATTGAAATGCATTGGCTGGATATGATTTCAAGTCTTGGCCCATCATCCTCTAGGCCGAAGCTTCTTGCAAAGTGGTATTGTAATAGGAAATCGAGGCCAACTCCAAGTGTATGCTAATTTGATAAATAGGAAATAAGTAGATGCAGAAAGGAGACCTTATCTGTGAAAGGAAGGAACTAACAGACAATAAAACTAGACTATCATTAGAGCAAATATGTAAAAGCATATTTCCCTACTGTCAACATCCAGATGGTTGGATGCGCAAGCTTTGATAAATAATGTTGAGATGGTGTTTCTTGTTTGCCTGGTCACTCAGTCCTGAATAGGAAAAGAAGAATGTTTTCAAGTTGTTGCATCACCAAGAACGCTGAAGAACAATTACATGATGTTGCTGGAAATTACTGAATTATGTTACGGTCTTTAGGGGATCATCTTGCTATTGCTCTGTTTTAATGATACAAGAATTTGTTTGTGCCTTCTGATTCTTGGTAATTTCACAGGCATCATAAGTTCCAAAAATCCACTTTGATTAACAAGCATACATGATTTGTATTTTATTTTACCAATTCCACACTAAGCTGTTGTGTGGTTTCTTTTTCAGGCTTATGATCAGCATCTCAATATGATTCTTGGTGATGTTGAAGAAATTGTGACCACAGTTGAGATTGATGATGAAACATATGAAGAGATAGTTCGGGTATGTTTAATTTCACTAACTCACTCTTTTCTTGGTTTGAACTTGATATTTTTCTTTTCCCCTTTTCTGGTCATTGCAATACATTGTTCCAATTAGCATCAGACCCTCAGTTGTAATATGTTTGACAAGTGGACTCACCTAGTAATCTGTACAATAAGCTGGCTGACGGCCACCCATCCTACGTCAGTAGGACTTCACTTTAGAATTATCCCAACTTCCAATAGAGCTTATTCCTCAGCAGATAATGTTTTTGATTTTTCCCCCCAATATGTTTTTGTCTACACTTTATTTTGTTTCATTTCTTCCTCTAATTCTTTTTGTACCTGATAAAGTAGATACCTAATTTAGAAGTGGAGGGGGAGCCCATTATCTTAAGTAAAATAGGGCATTTTTAAGAAGCATTGCATTCTTAATGTGGCTTGAATGTAAATTAATGAGTTATATGGGTACATGAAACGATATGTTGCTCCTTTTATGTTACATGAACTCGGATAATGGTCTAAAATAAGAATACATGTTGAGGCAGTTGATTTCCTAGACCCCTAAGTATGGATACAAGGATATGAACTAAATGCTGGACACTGGTGTGAGGCTATTGAGAACCAATAAATGCTGAGTATACATTGATTTACAAGTCTGGTGATTAAATTTCCTTTTACTTTTTTTTTGGGGAGTTAAGAAAGTTTGTCTTAGAATTTCTTTCATACTTTATGATTAGCACAAACTTAAGTAATCCTCTTTTGTTCTCCCCATTTAAACCTTCCGTGGTATAGCATATACACATTTTTTGGCAATTGATCATGCTAGAGAAAGAAGGCCATAGAACACGTGTATGTGCCTATATCTGATTCAGTTCTCATCCACAGCATATCAGGTCATCACAGACCAGGGTGTGTCAGGTCAACTAAAGGGTCAGCCTGATTTACTTTTAGAGGAAAAAACTCTATCTGCTTGTGTCCCTTTGTACAGCAGGGTGAAATGTACTGGAATGGGATTGGGGTTATTGTAGAAAGCCAGAAGTTTTGAATGGTTGATTCAGTTTAGTAGTTAGGATGGGAGTTAATGAAAGACACGTGGAGGGCTATGTGGTGCAGGAAATTCTGGTAAATGAATGTGGTCACCCCCTCCCAAAAAAAAAAAAAAATGAGTAGAGGTGGTTTTCTCATTCTTCAATTTTATTGGGTTGGGGGAGTGGAATTTTGGTGCAGTTTGAGCAGCAGAGGGTGGTATCGATTAAGTGGGCAAGAGATAAGGAGCCAAGTTGCTATAGACTCTGCAATTGTTGTGGCTCATATGACATATCTTGAAATGAACTTTAGCTCTCAGAAGATAGATGCTCCTTTTCCATCTGAAGTTCCGAGAAGCTTTTTACTTTTAGACAAAATACAAATACCAGGAACTTTTTAATGTCAGAACCAAACGATGCTATGAGATTTAATTGATCAACAGTTACAGTGTATGACAATTGAGTGATGTAGTGATTCCTAACTTTATCTAATTGAAGTGGCAGTAACCTCTTTTTTGTCTTAACACTAACTTAATTTTCGTGCATGTATTTAATTTCCGGTGAATGGCAGAGCATCACATTCTGTTAGGCCAAAAATTTTATGCAATGAAATGGGCAACACCTGACATATTACACTTGTAGTAGAATCAAGGGTGTATCCAAAGGGAGGGGTGTGGGTTAGCGCACATCCATGCTCCCTTCCTTATACCATGTATATCAATATTATATCTCTTCAAAGCTACTTAAATATATGGGTGCAATCAAAGTCTCCTATGGCAGAATGGTTATTGGGTTCACCTCTATGCTTGAGGTTGAAGTTAAATGTTCAATTCCCATGTCCATCTTGTGTTTTATTAAGTACTTTTTCTGTCTTTCTTTCTTTACTTGGGTTTTTATTTCATAATTCCCAAATCTGACATATTATTTTCCTATTATAATCGTAATTTTTTTAATATGGAGTATAGATATATGTGAAAAGTTACTAAAATTCTAAAAATAAAATTGAACATGTAATTTCAAGAGTGTAATTGGTTCAATAGTAAGAATCATAGAAATGACACTACGTAGCTGCTTGTAGTTCCCTTGTTTAAAATATATTTAGTTTATGAACACTATTTAAAGATTAGTTAATTTTGGCAATCTTTAGATTGAACCTGCCTTTTCTTCTAGAGACCTTCGGATATGAAGTTCAACGGTGTCAAAGTCTAACTTCATATCCGAAGGTCTGAAGCTTTAAAAGCCAAAGCTCAAATTCAGACCTTGGCGTTAGAATTTGAAAACTTGATGTGATTTTCAACTTTGACCTGCATGTCTGAAGTTGATTCTGAGGTGGATAAACTTTTAAAACTTTGTAAATCTCATTATTTCTTTAAACTAGGGTCCTAAAACGGCTGCTTGTGCACTTCGCCCGTACGAATCTAAAGGCTGAATCCGTCAAATTTAAATCCTGGATTTAGTATTCAAGATAGTGCAACCATCTTCTTGAAATCCTGGATCCGCCCGATGTAGAATGTGTTTATTTTGGATTGCTTTTTGCAAGAGTTGTATGTATGTTAATGTTCGTTGGGGAAGAATGATTTTCCACTTTCTGCACGCTAATGGTTGCAAAATCAATGGTTCTCCTGATTGTGTTTTAGGCGACGAGGCGGACCATTCCATTCCTATTTGTTCGTGGAGATGGTGTAATACTGGTGTCTCCTCCACTGCGGACTACTTGACCAGGAGAGGCATAATTGTGTATCCAAATCTGCAAGCACGCTATATTTTGTTTAAGGTGCTGCAGTTGACTCAATAGACTATTGTTGGGATCCGGTGGTCTGATCTGTAGCATATCTGTTTTTCAAAGCAAAAGACTATTAAGTTTGAAATCCTTGTGATCTTTCTAGCATTTGATATTTGTAACCCGAGCTTCACAAGTTTATGTAATTGATTAGGGCCTGATAAATATTGAATTGCGTAGTGGTCTCATGAATCTTGAACTGCACATCAAAATTGGGGCCTCAAAGCCTGACAACGCTCTCTAACTTGAATCTGTTCTTTTTTTCTTTTTTTTTTTGTTATCGTGGTATATGGCTAGTTTGTGCGCACTTCAATCCAAGTGCTATGTAAAACTTTAAAATGAGAAGATTGCTCCTCCTAGTTTTTTTCCAATTTAATTGTCCTCGGGTTTTTAATGATCTCTCTCACTGTTAAATTCTTATATGTTGGGCGTATGCATCCTTGTTTCAAGGCCAAGTGTCAAAAGTTTCCATGGATTTTGCAAAAAAGCAAAGATTACAGGCAGTATTCATTCTGTATTACTAGGACTTTTTGTGAGAAACTCTTATTGTAAACTGATGGTAACTCTTATTCTTTATCTTGCTTGGAACTTGCAAAAGTGAGCCAAAGTTAAACTGCGTTTGTGTGGGGGTATATGTTTCATGTTTGTATGAATGTTCTTTGCCCTTGATCTACTGGCAATTATCCATCAAAATTAGTTGTGGTCTTGTGTATATGGAAAACAATTTAGTCTGGATCACTCACCTAAATTAGCCTATTTATTCCACAAAGGTAGAGGTAAGGTTCGTACCCTCCTCAGACTTCATTTGGTGGGATTATACGGGGTACGTTATTATTGTTGTTGTACTCACCTAAAGTAGCTGTTTCCCTCATCAGATAAGAATTTTTTTTTAGTTATAATCTTGTAATATGGAACAAAATTTAGTCAACTAAAATATTTGAGATAAGACCAGACTTTATCAGTAGTTTTAGTCAACCATATTTTGCAGTTCTTGTTAAATCAAGAACTAAAGTTTATTCAATATTTTATGGAGGCAAAAAAAAATACACATATAATAATTTTAAAGGATTAAAACTGCTCAAATATTTAAGAAACAATTTTTTAAACCTAACCATAAATAGAAGTCTATTTATGTCATTTTTCTTCAATTCCCTATGTAAGACAAAATCACAAAGAAAAACGAAAGCGGTGCAAGTGTAAAGGAGCAAAGTAGAATCTTCACTAACGGCAAAACTCAGCCCTTCTCATCTGGTAAATCTCTACAAATACTTCGTAAATATTAGTATATAAATATTGCCTTGTAATAGAAATTCTTCCAAATGCTAAAATTTTGATGCGATATGTTAAAGCAGATTATGAATACACATCTTAAAGTTTTAGGTTAACAACAACAACATATTCACTAAAATCCCACAAAGTGGGGTCTGGGGAGGGTATAATGTACGCAGATCTTACCTCTACATTGAGAGGTAGAGAAGTTGTTTCCGATAGACCTTCGACATAAGAACATGCAATTCAAAGCTGTGCTAAAAGGAAATAACGAGAGCGACTAAGTCATATTACATGATAGAACAGTAACAAACACACAAAAAAGGATATTGACAATCATAAATTAATATGATAATCAAAGTACAAGAAACAACAAATAATAGCAGGAATCGAAAGGAAAGAAACTACAAAAGTAATACTATAACTTAGTATAAAAGGACAAGTGAGACAATGCTCCACTACCTACTCGTATAAAAGAAAAGGAAAATGCTATTGAACTTGATGTGTAGCAGAGAGATTAGCATGACGGATGATCGGGGACTAATTATATACTAATGATGAGTGATTATTTGATGAGGAATTGAGTCTTTTCAAAATTTTAAACTAAATATATACTGTACATAGATTTTATGGAAATCACTGTACATAGTTCTTTCTATCATACTATTCAATTGCAAAAAATTCTGTGTTTCATTTTTTTCGTTTTTCTTTTTTTAAGTTTTCTATTAAGCCACAATTTTTTCATACTTAGAATCCTACTGGAATCATGTTACAGTGTAAGGTTTTGTTGGGTCTAAAACACACAAGTAAGACATAATGAAAGTTTAAAATTTTGTTTACTTACTTGTCTCAACAATTTCGTATTATGTTACAATTGAAATCCGCAAAGACACAAAGAAACTTACAATTACAAGCTTTAGAGTCTTCTACTAAAAGGTGCGCACGCGACTATCTGGTTGGGTGCAAGCCTTGTTTCGGTATATCACTCTGTTAGGAAAGCTAGGAAATCTTGGAGGTTTGAGAGGATTTTAATCTCTGAACTCTGAGTTCAGAAAGTAAGAATTGAGTGTAAATTTTGTAACCTAAATTATGAGGTTAAGTGCTGAATATATAGGGAGATTTTGGGATATAAATCAGACTGGAATTAGGATTAAAACCTGTCCCAAAATCCGAATTGTAGTGGGCCAGTCGGACTGGGCCCACTGCCGTACCAGCGCCGCGGCTCAGCCCCTTTATTTTAAAGTTTCAGCACGTTTTAATTTTAATTAAATCCAAAATCTAATTTTGACTTAATTAAATAATTTCCATCAAATGAAAATTATCCATAATTTATTTTGATTAAAATAACTCGATTCTAAATCGAATATTTTATCCTCTCTCAATATACCCTTAGACCAAAAAGAGAATCAACTTAGTGTGACCCATTAGACTTTCACACATCGACACTTAATCAAATTAAGGTTCACACGGAACTCATAGACTACGTCATATGACGAACTCAATATGTGAAGTACGTTTACATGACTCCTGTAAACTTAACCTTTATGTGTTTCATTCGCGACAATCGATCAAGCTTAGGATTTGCCAAGTGTCTATCCAAATGACTTGATTACTTTATCTCATCTATATTAGTCGACAACTAGATCATACCCTAGATATGTCTCTTGCATTGGCCAATGACTTGGTTGACCTAATATCACTGAGAAGCTGAGTGTTCTCTCGAATATCTAATCGAGGAATGAATAATATTCTTGGCTCAACTACCACATTACTCTGTATCGCAATGTACCCAATTCAAGTCATGTCTTATCCTATAAGGAATTTAAGCCCAGGACAGGATCAAAGTACATTACTCTACAAACCAGGTGCGTATTGACCTTAAGTCAAAAGACCTCTATCTCCCACATGCTGATAATACTCTAGACATGTATAACAAATAGTTTATCAGCAGGGCATGCCAATATCCTCTAAGAGTATCCATGTGTCCATCACCAGCAATCATTACTAGTAGTAAGTGATACATACTACATTCTCTAAGAATGTGATGCAAACCACATGTCGACTTTATAATATATCATTGATATCTCATTCTCAATGATCATCAGTCGAGACTACTTTAAGAACTACGCTCTATCATTAATATCTCACCCTATCAATGACAACGTAAGCTCAAAGGATGCATATTAATGAATAATACAAACAATAAAATAATAATTCAGTAATTGCAAATGTCAATATATTAATCTTATTAATAATACGAATGCGTTCAAGTACATCTGTCCCTAAAATAATTTTCTCTAGGACATATATACTTTCAATCTCCCACTTGGCCTAGAGCTAATCTCCAACGTATCTAATGCCCATGTTTTCGAAATGACCATTATGCTTGACTAAGCTTAATGGTTTAGTAAATGGGTCTGCTAGATTTTCATCTGTGAGAGCGTAGTCTAACTTTATTTCTTCAGTCTTCACCATCTCCCTGAGTATGTGGTATTTCCTTGGTACATGCTTATTTCTGTTTGTTGATATTGGTTCCTTAGCTTGCGCAATCGCGCCAGTGTTGTCACAATAAATCGTTATTGGACAAGTGGCACTTGGAACAACCCTTAGTTCTTTTAAAAACTCAGATATCGCGACAACTTTCTTACGGCTTAGATCGATGTGTACGGCTTGATAGTTGAATCAACAGTTGTAGCTTGTTTGGAACTTTTCCAACTCACTATTCCACCATTTAAAATGAAGGCATATCCAGATTGAGATTTAAAGTCATCAAGATCTTTCTGGAAGCTAGCATCAGTGTACCCAGTAGCTACTAGCTTTCCTTATCCACCATAGAATAAGAAATATTCTTTAGTTCGTCTAAGATACTTAAGAATACTCTTGACTGCTTTCCAGTGTTCCTTCTCAGGATTCTGCTGGGATTTGCAAGTCATGCTAAGTGCATAGGCACATCTAGCCTCGTACAGGTCATGACATACATGATTGATCCTATAGCTGAAGCATATGAGATCCTCTTACGTGCGTTGAGTTATGACGATGAAGGACTATCCTTCTTTGATAACTTGATGCCTTGACCTATAAGAAGATTTCTGTTCTTGAAGTTCTCCATAGAGAAACGTTATAACACTTTGTCTATGTATACCGATTGTGACATGCCCAACAATCTATTAGGTCTATCTCTGTAGATCTTAATTTTAAGAATTTAGCAGGCTTCACCCAAGTCCTTCATCATGAAGGTGCTGGATAACCATTCCTTGACCGACTGCATGAGAGTCTTATTGTCTCCCATTATTAATATGTGTCGCGCCTTTTTTTGACCGCGACATTATTTCAGCGAATCCTGCTACGTTAGAAATAAAATAAAATGGTGCTAAAAAGTGCAAAAGGGTTCGCGGAGTCGCCACCTAATTAATTTGGGTGAATTAGGACACCTAAATGTCAATTAAGTAAAGTCAACACTAACTCCATTTAAATGGTCTGCTAAACTATGTGAGATTATGGGCAATAGTTCTTTATTATGGTAACTTATGATTTTGGGGGATTTTGGTTCTGATTTTGGGCGATTCTTTGGTGATTCTTATTGCGATTTTGGTTTATGGTAAGGGAATGGTAGGGATGTCCTGGTTATAAGGGATGAGCTGGCTGGAGGCGTGGGCTAAGGGAAGCCCCGGATTCTCCGACGAGAATCTCGGCTGGGGCGCTGGAGGCGATAGGATTGTGTACGTTTTGGTTTTAGGTATAAAATTCTTTTGTTTTGCAGGGGTGATGGACAATATAAGGATTGTGGGCTGGTCTCACGGTTCTGGGCTTGGGGAGTTTGGGAAATTAATGGTTGTGGGCTGATGGGTAGACGAAAATAATAAAAGCTTATGAGCTGTGGGTATTTAATTTATTTTGGGTAGGATTTTAGGTGTTTTATTAGTTTTAGCTTGGGTTTAAATATTTTTATTATTATTTAGTTTTGAGTATTATGATATTTAAGGAGTTCTTAATGCTCTATATAAAATGCGACACCATTATTAAATTGCTTATTTATGTATGTATATATTTATATATGCGTGTATTAAAATTATTTTGCGGTGTTTAAAATTAGTTTAATTTTATAGGTGAATGATTGGAAGAGATAGTCAAAATTGAGTGTCAATAACTTGTCCCTCTTTGACTGGAGACGATGGAAGAATTTTCAGACACCAATTTTGTCTCGATCATCTGAATTAGAATGGAGATTAAGAAATACACGGGCAAATGCCGATTAAAAAATTTGTTCCATTGTCGAATTATGATGACACTGAGTCGTGGTGATAGAAAATGACACTAGGTTGTTGGTGTTGGAAAATTATGGAACGACTGACAAACGGGCTGACACAGATTTAAAATTTATCCCAATATCGTATTATGATGACACTGGCTACCGTGATGGTAAGACACTAAAGATGAGCTGACGCAGATTCAAAATTTATCCCAGTGTCGGATTATGATGACACTGGGCTGTTGTGATGTTAGAAAATTAAGGGTAGACTGACGCAGATTCAGAATCCTGTCCCAGTATCGAATTATGATGACACTGAATTATTGTTGTGGTGTTGCAGGATACTGAAGGAGAGTGAATCGACGCTCGAGGCCGCTTTTGACTTTTGTTGGAAAGTCTGGCTCCTCAACAAATTGCCTCAGTTCGCCGTAAGAGATAGGTTCACGTTGTGCTCCGCTCCTAAATTAAGGTACATGCATGCTAAAGCTTAAGAAAACGTTAGTGCATAACTGTTAAAGCAAACAATGATAAAGTATGGATATATAAGCAATGCGATCATATAAATGAGAATGTCGTCCTGCGTAGTGTGCTGACGATGCTGTTGATGACGTCCTTGTGTTTATATGATGTTGCAAATGCTGAGATGTCATCCTTGCATGAACATGCTGCCGTTGCGAATGCGGATATGTCGTCCGTGCTGCAACTGCTCTTGTAAATTGAGGATCTTGTAGGATAAAGCTCAGGAAAAAGTTAGTGCATAACTGTTAAGGCAAAAATGATAAAGTATGAATATATAAGCAATACGATTCTGAGAGTAGAGATGCTGTCTTGGGTAGCGTGTTGGAGATGCTGTTGACGGTGTCATTGTGTTAATGTGATGTTGCCAATGTTGCCACTGATATGTCGTCCTTGCGCAGACGTGCTGCAACTGCTCCTGTAAGTTGAGGGTCCTGTAGGCTAAAGCTTAAAAAAAAGTTAGTGCATAACTGCTAAGACAAAGTAATAAAGCATGAATATATAAGAAATGCGATCAAGTGGATATGAATATCGTCCTGTGTAATGCGATGACGATGGTGTTGATGGCGTCATTGCGTTGATGTGATGCTGCAAATGCTGAGATGTCGTCATTGCACGGACTTGCTAGATACTTTGAATGCTGAGATGTCGTCACTGCACAGACTTGTTGGATGCTGCGAATGCTGAGATGTCATCACTGCACGGACTTGCTGGATGCTGCGAATGCTGAGATGTCGTCACTACACAGACTTGTTGGATGATGTGAATTTTGTCGTCTCTGCACGGACTTGCTGGAGCTGCGAATGCTATTGTCGTCTCTGCACGGACATGCTGGATGCTGCGAATGCTGATGTCGTCTCTGCACGGACTTTTTGGATGCTGCGAATGCTGATGTCGTCTCTGCACGTACTTATTGGATGCTGTGAATGCTGATGTCGTCTCTGCGCGGACTTGCTGGATGGTGCGAATGTTGTCGTCTCTGCACAGACTTGCTAGATGTTACGAATGTTGTTGTCGTCTCTGCACGGACTTGCTGGATACTGTGAATGCTGATGTCTTCTCTGCACGGATTTGCTGGATGATGCGAATGCTGATGTCATCTCTGTACGGACTTGATGGAATTTGAACTTTGATTGTTGCTGTATTTTCTGGCTCTGCTAATTATGAAGAACCTTTGGTCAGGATGCTACACGTCTGTGAACCGCATGAGTTGCAATGATGTCATTGTTTATGTGTTTGTGAACCGCATGACGTCGTTGTGCGTTTGTGAACCACATTGATTACAATGGTGTCGTTATCTGTACGTTGTGCGTTTGTGAACCACATTTGGTTGCAATGATGTCTTTGTTTTTGCGTTGTGCGTTTGTGATCCGCATGGCTGGAGTGTGACTCTGTGATCGAGCTGATGTGCTGGATTTTGTTGCAGGATTCGAACTTTGATTGCTACTATTCTTTTCTGCTTTCTTTGCTTCCGCTAATATGAAGAACTGCGAAATTTGAACTTCGATTGTTGCTGACTTTTCTGCTTCTGCTGCAGAATTTGAACTTTTATATTATTGCTATCTGCTTATGCTGATATGAAGAATTGCGAAATTTGAGCTTTGATTGTTGCTGTCTTTTCTGCTTCTGCTGCGGAATTTAAACTTTTTGATTATTGCTGTCGTTTCTGCTTCTGCCAATATGAAGAGCATTCTTGTTGTATTTTCTGTTTCTGCTAATATGAAAAACTTTTTTTTTTAGATTTGAACTTTGATCGGGGCTGTCTTTTCCACTGCTTCAACTATGAAAAACATGCGCTCAAAGAAAACTTGTGAGTTTTGGGGGGGTGGTCGATTCGTATTGACTCAACAGCTTTTCTCCTTGATATTTGCACGCCTGACTTGTTTGGCTCTGCCACCCCTGTCTGGTTTCCTGCCTTGGCTAGTTGTTAATGAAAATATTTATCGCTTGTGACTAAGTGTGTATTTTGATAAAAGTTCTGTCGGATTGACTGAATGAACATCTTATCCAAAAATCAAAATTGTCCTAGTTTTAGCTTTTAAACATGCAAGGACGCTAAAACGAGTCTTATGGGGGATTGTTTGTTTATCCTACCAAAACTGTGTATTTTGATATTGTAAAGCAAGTGGAGAAAAATTTCTAATGGTGTGATCGAAGCCGATTTAGGCTGCCTACATATCCCAACGAGGAAATTAGGCCATAACTTAGTTTGTTACAAGCAAAAGGGAATTGAGATTTTTCCTAAAAGTGGGACCGAATTCGATATGACTGCCTACGTATCCTGCCAAGGGAGACAGGTCAAACGTAGTCCAAATACAAGCAAACGGAAGAAAAGCATTATTAAAATTTAAATATGAATCTAGACTCAACTTATTCTGTTAAACTAATACTCTTTTTTTATTAAGATTCTAGGTGGGCCAGGATAGGGGTGTAAGTCTAATTTTTAAGTCGCCTCCTTGCTCTGCATCCCAGATGACTGGGTCTTCAACGAGATTATGCGTCGATGTCAGTATCGTCTTCTTTTGACTCCTGCGTGGTGCATGCTTGGATAAATGACTGATTCGGGCTGGGCAGGTTTTGACAAGGGAACATCTCTATTCCTTTGGGGATAGGTCGATGATTCAGCCCTCTCATCTTTCTCGTCTAGTCCAACAGTCCTATTCAGACTGATTTCTCCATTGACAGTAATCATGATTTGCTCGGCATTGCCAGGATTACCATAATTTGGCAGGGGATCATTGTGCACATTGGGGGAAGCTTCTTTCAGCTGAATGATTCCCTCTTTGATCAGCTCCTCGATTTTGTTTTTAAGGGAATAACAGTTCTCAGTGTTATGTCTGATGACCCCTGAATGGTATGCACAACGTTTAGTTTCATCATACCCTCTGAGAGTAGGATTGGGGATATTTTTTGGGATTGGTTGGAGTATCCCTGCGGCTCTCAACCTTTCGTACACATGGGGTAAAGGCTCGCTAGATGAGTGTATGTTTTGGCTGGCTTTTTCTTAGGATTCAGGCGAGGTATGGGTTCATTTAGTGGATGGGCTTTTGGATGCGATGAGTATGTGGGTTGATAATGTAAGGGGTTATTGTGCACATGGGGGGAAACTTCTTTCAGTTGGATGATCCCCTCTCTAATCAATGGTTCGATCTTATCCTTAAGTGCATAGCAGTTTCCGGTGTCATACCCAGGGATACCGGAGTGGTATGAGTAGCGTTTAGTCTCATCATACCATTTTGGGAAGGGGCTGGAAATTTTCACTGGGATCGGCTGGAGCATCCCTGCGGTTCTAAACCTTTCGTATAGCTAGGGGTAAATGTTCGACTAAATGAGTATATGTTTTGGATGGCTTTTCCTTATGGCTTGCGTTGGCTTTCGGTATGGCAGTTCTTTGGCTTTGTGAGTATGAGGAATAGATGGGTGCTTGAGACGCATTGTGTTACACCCCGTATTTACAGGACATGGTGTAAGAACGTACGTAAGAACTCACAGTGTTAAGATTTGAGACTTGTAAAAGTTTAACGGAATTTTGGAATTTGTCGGAAAACGTATTATTGTGACGAATGGGAGGGCGACATGTGTCACCCCCCCTTAGTATGCCTTGGTCGAATAGGGTATGTCCCTAATGGTCATTTGACCTTTGGTAGGATGAATTAGTCTTGCAAGTAGTAGCATGAGAATATTGACTAAGTCAAAGGTCCCACTAGACTTGATATTTAGAAAGAGATCATCCAAACCACCCATTTGTGTGTATCATGACCCTCCAATACACCTTATATCACTAGTAGTAGTATGACAAGTTCCATACTTAGCCAAAAATCACAAAAATTGGAAGAACCACAAGAGGAGCTCTCGGGTTTGGCTAAGCTCTCTTTGCAAAAAAAATTTGTTTGTTGTCCAATAATCTCCCCACTTTAAACCAAGGTTCCTAAGTGTATTGTGAGTGTATCTCAATAGAAAAATCTTGGAAAAAAATAGTTTACGGGTTAGTCGCAAAACGAAAACCTAAGGGTCTTTCTAGGTTTTGGATTGGAAGTTGAAGGAAAGTTGTTGGTATGGTTCTAAGGGTCTCAACGAGCGGATTGAAGTGTCTTGGAGAGGTTCTAAACTACTAGGAGCGACTTCGGATTGGAATTGGATTAAGATTCGTTGAGGTATAATTTTGTCCTTTAATGTGTTACAAGATTATATATTTATATTGTTGTTGTTAGCTTTACGTGTTGCTAGCATGAAGTTGATATGTAGAAGTTTATAATGATTATGGATCGATTTTAGCCTTGGAAATCCGATATGTAATGTAAGCCATGTTAAGTTGGATTACTAATTGATCGTCTATTAGAATCGTCGCATGTTATTGATTTGAAGATTGTGGTAGTTTTAACCAAATGCGACGTGATATCATGTTATGATTAACAAATTGGATTGAAATGGAAATTTGATAAGTATTGGTATGGTTGAACTCTAAGTGGTCGAATTTGGACTACTTTCTTATTGTGAGCCAATTGGGGCTGTTTAGTTATTCATTTGTATTGGACTACCTTCTATATTGTTGTGAGCCAATTGGGGCTGTTTGGTTATTGTATTCGACCTTGAAAAAGGTGGCAAAGTAAGTAGAAACAAAGGAAGTGCTGTCCGATTTTCCGTAGAATTTGGCGACTTAGCACTTAGAATATTCTACGTTTGAAGTAAGAGGTTAATGGACATATTGTGACCATTATAGGTTGAAGTACTAAGTATAGCGTATCCTACTGGGAGAGTGGAATAGCTATCAAGGTTGAAGTACTTTGGAGCATTTTGCTACTTGTCGACAATCGTCGCGAGGTATGTGAACCTCTTCCTTCCTTTGGCATGATTCTATGTATGGAATATACTTGTGGTATCATTTCATGTTTCCTTCTACTCTTAGAAGTTAAGAGGTAGTTATGTGATTTACCCTATGTAGAACTTTTCCTATCTTATGAGCATGACTAGTTGCACGTATGTAGTACGGTAGACGTACAAGACTATGACATTCTTTACTTGTTTTATGTAATGCCAAGTCGGGTGGGTTAGGAGATTAACTCACTTCTTTGAAAATAGTAAGGATGTCTTAAGTTGATTTTAAAGTTAAGGGACTTGAAGAGTTTTAAAGTATGTGATACTTGTCCCGTTTTAAACGTATAAGTCCCTTGGATAGGAAATTGTTTATGGCTAAGGTATAAAGTGAATATAACGGCTTTATGGGAAGTTAGTTATATTTGCCTTATGGAAAGATAAATGACTTGACTATGTAAAAAGGCAACTTGATTTTACGGCATCAATTGCCTAAGGTTTTATAATAAAAAGGAGTCGAGTTGATTTGGCTAATTTACGGCACAAATGAGATTAAGTATCGAACAAGCCACTGCAGCGTTAATAAAGGAAAATGTAATGACAATCCATTATGTTAAAACAAGTAGAAATCCTCCATCTGCATAGAAGCTAAGATAAGACAAAATTGTATTACATTTTCTAGATCATGGCTACTTGAATAAGATCGTTATAAATAAGTATAACTTATTCACGACGCACCAAAGATTTGTTACTAATTTTAAAAGAGTTTACGTATGAAGCTTTTAAGACTTTGAAACTTGTTTTCTTAAAAGTTAAGAGACTTGAAGTATTTTGAAAGTTAAGAGAATTGATTTGAAAGTATAAATCTCTTGGTTATAAAAGGAACGTGTTAGTCTAAACCATAAAGGGTTATAACGGCTTTATGGGAAGTCGGTTATAACGGCTTTATGGAAGATTAAGAGAATGGTTTTCTCTAGTAAAGTAATCAAAGGAATAACTTGTATTAGGTAAGGGCAAATTGGTTTAAAGGTACCAATTGCTTAAGGTTTTTAATAAAGAAGTCACTTGATTTAGTTCGGTAATTGTATTTCTAAAAAGGTATTGTGACTTGTCTTGAAAGGTGGATAGGACTTGATACTACGGTGGTTAGTATCGGGGAAGTTTTATTTGGAAAGGAGTCTTTTGAAAAGAATGTACGTACGTAGTACTTTGGCTTGGTTAATTGAGATTTAGCCTATATGTCTTTGGTGATAGCCTTTGAGTGCAAGTATTATGTTTTATTACGTTGCGCGACTCTCGGTTGAGGGCGATTGTCTTGTTATAGGTTACTTGGGCGTCACAAGCGGTGATGTGGGATTCCACGTATGCTTCCGTTATTTGTAGCACTTGGGTTAAATTCGGATTTTATAAGAGACATGGTAGTGCTTATGTCTTGTTTGATGGTCGGTCGAGCTAGGGTAAGAGTATAAATGGCGGCAAGCCCCAAGACGTTATACCACCTTCTCCAGGTAAGAGTATAAGTGAGGGTAAACCCCAAGACGCTGTACCACCGCTTTATGTGTTGTTTGACGACCGGTCGAGATAGGGTAAGAGTATAAATGAGGCAAGCCCAAGGCGTTATACCACCTTCTCCAGGTAAGAGTATAAATGAGGGCAAGCCCAAGGCGTTATACCCCCGCTTACCACCTTCTCCGGGTAAGAGTATAAATGGCGGGCAAGCCCAAGACGTTATACCACCTGTTTTGATTGATATTATGGGCGTGAGACCTATGATTATGTTTTACACTTTTAGCTGTTGACAGTGATGGGGGATTCCACGGGCATGCTTTGATATTGGTGAGACTTGATCGCGTCCCAGTTTGGGCCGGGTAGTATATGTGTCCCTCCGTAGTGGGCCGGACTATGTTATGAAAGATAAGTAAGTTAGATAGAAATGAACTTAATGACTTCTCTAGTAAGTACGTAAGATATGACTATAACTCTTAATGGAATGGAAAAGATATTGATGTGAAATTAAGTTCATAAGTGGTAATGACACGGCAGGATGCGTATGTATTTTTATACTTGTCCTTGTCATTCTTTTATCTGATTATGATCCGCATCAGACGTTATTTCTGTTCCATATTCGTACTGTTGTTATCGACTTCTTCGGGCCGCGTTCATGCCCGCAGTTTAGGTACGATTGTGGATCCGCGAGCTTAGGATCGGTTCGAAGTCGAGATGGCTCGGTGTTCGGAGTTGTCACGTTTATGTTTATTCAGTGCACGGCGGGCCTTGTCCCGCCACGATTGTTATGTTAAAACTCTTAGAGGTGCGTAGTCACATATCGTGGGTCGATCAGTAAAGAAAAGGAGCCGAGGCAATCGTTTATGTATGTACGTCGGGAAGGTAGCCACATCGGCTAACTCGTTGTTTTATTCTCATTGTTTTATTTTATAAGTTTCATGTATGTTCATTGATTATCTCGATGTTTACTAAGGGTGCCTGAGTAGGGCACGATCCACGCCCGGTCGGTCGTGACACATTGTATATGTGTTGTGTGTGATAACTGGGATATGAAATAGGTGGGTATTGGTAGTAAGGTGCAGGATTTTGAATGTTTGGATAGATGTTGACACCCAATTTTGACCCTCCCGTCCAGCCATTAACCATAAAATTACACTAATTTTGTAAAATATTTTTTAGGATTTTTATAATAAAATACAACAATAAAACATTAAATACAGGCATAAATAATTAATTTAATAATGGCATCGCGTCTTACGTAAAGTTTTAAACACTTAGAATCCCGCGCCCGCATTAACTAACTTTAAGCTTTGTCGTAATTCTTAAATAATTAATAAATGCATAAAATAAATAATTTAGCGATAACGTCGTGTCAAGTAGCATATCCGCATTGTAATCAATTTTAATCTAATACATGCATTTAATAGCGTCGCATTTATAAAAAGGGCTTTAAATAATTCTTAAATATCATACTTGCATTTAGCATTTAAATAATTTAATCTAAACTCAATTCAATTTTAATTTAACTTCGCAATAATGCATAACAATAAGATTTTAAATAATAGCGTCGCATTCTAAAGTATTAAGCATTAATTAAATAACGCGCCCGCATTTAGCACCTAAATAATTAGACTAATTTAGCACCTAAATAATTAGACTAATGTAGCACCTAGATAATTATAATAAAGCACCTAATTAATTTAATCACATTTGTTAATTAATTAATAATACACTTACCTAGAATTAACTAGCCTAAAACTATTAATTAAAAGCTAATTAAAACTACCTAACTAATACCCTTAACCCGCAGCCCACTCCCTATTTAACTCACCACTAATTAAACAGACCCGCGCGCATTGACACCCATCAGCCCAACACCCGCAAGCCCTATCATTTCCTTTATACCAGCAGCCCACAAGAAACTTGACCTTCACTTCGTCTCTCCCGCAGAAAGCCCAGAACGAACCCCTAAAAAAAACCTAACAGCAATCGCTGCACCTCCCAGCTCCTTCACCCGTCGCCGCCATGCCCGGATTTCTCGCCGGAGAATCCGGGATTTCTCCTTACCCACGCACCCCAGCCAGCTCTTCTTGCCATAACTAAACCAAATCATTCAAATCATTTACCTTATTTCCGCCTGTTCGAATCGCACGAAATCCCGTCAAAAATCACAAGAAATCAGCACAAATCAGCCTTTATTATCTACCAAGTTTAGAACCCGATATTGAGACTATAAATTGAGTATTTTACACATGCAAAAGGGAGGAGTGGACAGCAATCCAGACCCCCACCCCTTTTGCTAACAGAGTCCAATAGCAATAGACGACAGAGCTCAGTGAGGTAGCACCTTCCTCACTGTCGAACACCCCCTTAGCAGCAGTTAAGAATCCTTTCTTTTCCAGCCAAGAAACCAGCAAACAAACCTCGCCCCTCTATTCGCATCGCAAACCTAAAGCCCGTCGAGTGGATCGACGACTTGATACGCTGCTCCGGGTCGCTGTCCGGAGAAGGTAAATCCCATTCCTTATTGATTTCGTTGCATCTCGGCATTTCTATGTTTTCGTGACATATGTGGTAGTCTGTCTGTATTATTGCATTAATCAATATGACAAACTATTTAATCAACTGAGGCACCTTTGCATCTCAAGTTATCGATTAAATTTATATTCGCTGCTATTTTGTGGTGTGTCGACCATGTTTAATTGAGAGTTGATATTTTTGGATTTATTAGGCTAATACTCTGCTTTGCTGGGACCTTTTTTTTCGCATTATGATCCTTCCTTTGCCAAAACTGAATCAGTTCATGTGATTGTATCGTTAGCATGTTATTTAGTTGATAGAAAGCATGTGCAGGTTCCTTATAGATTGAGTTTATATAATCCATGCTTTATTACATTATTTCACCCTCTAACATTAATTTGAAGCTAAAAATGAATTGAGACATGCATGTAATTAGATTAGTTAACTTATTTCCTATCCTTAAAGGTGGATATCTGGTTATTGGTGCTCTACCGTGACTGTCCATACTTTTAATGGTTACACTTGGATTAAATACTACTCTTACTGTCTATAGTGTTCAAGGTTAGGTATAAGTGTAAAAACGATTGTCGTCAGTAGTAGTAATTAACTTCTCTTATGTTACGAGCTTGTATCCCACCCTTCTCTGCTTTCCTGATCTGAATGCACAAATACCTGCTTAGAATCGTACACGATCACGCGTGAAAGACATCTCGATCAGATCACATATTGTTAGGAGTTATAGTTGGTAGTTTTAAGTTTAAACACTTTGTTGATCGATTTAGACCTTGCCATGTTTTCCTGAGTCTTGTTTGTACATCTTAAACCATATGCTTGAGGAAAATATGCTATATTTGTTTTCTTGTGACTTAAAGTCTGTTGAGCCACTTACCCATTTTGGTATAACTTAGATAAGTTTTAAAGCCCTAATTAACATGTATGTTGTTTAGGTAGTGTATGTGTTCTTTTGCCACACAGGTCCCTGCTTGCAAGAATTTCCACCTTTCAAATTGATTACCCAAATCTAAAAAAAACAGACAACACCTAAGTAAGTTGTCTGTATGGCTGTGTTAACTTGATGTGTGATTAGTTTCTCCCTTCCCTTGTTAAGACAAGACAATGTACTTGTCCTCTGTTATGATGATATGTCAAGCACGCACGACATACTGGTCTAAACTTGGTTTATTAGTATAAAGGACTACCTCGGGCCCTTCCCCTAGCATTTAAATGTCTCGGTCCATGTCCTACATGCGTAGGGCTAAGCCCATTTTGTTTATTCCTCTGTGTTGTTTGCTGTCCTGCATGTTCAATCATAGCCTACATATTTAAGTATGAATCGTGTGTGTTAATTTTTATGCCAAATGCCTATCCACTATGTTTAATGAAACTTGGGTTCGTACTAATCCTTATCTTTCTTGTTTTTACATGAAGCGCATTGGAGCAACAAGAGTCTCATCACGAGACACATCGTGGCAAATAAGTACCCGCGTCTATGTGCATCTCTATCCGCATCGAATTCCAAAGCATGAGCGAAAGACATTGCCATCCTTGAGTCCTTTATATTATTTTCTACCCCGCCCCCATTCATTTATTTATTGTAAATTAATTGTTTAACATTACACTAATTAGTAGAATAGTTGGAATAATTAAATCTTGAATCAACAGATTAGTAAGTAGTTGGACATTAGAAATGTATTCCCTTTAATTTAATTCTTGCAGGCTTGCCACGACCAAAACTTTGCCAAATGATAACCGTCTCTTGCACTAGGCCACATAAATTAAATTTTTCAAGTAAGTGCATGCATTTAATTTATAAATTAGTTTCGCGTCACTTATTTAAATAATATAAATACCTCTAGCACCTTAGCATCTTTTCTATTTAGCACCCCCTTGGCATTTACAGCTTTTCTATTTAGAACACCTTGACATTTTAAAATCTTTAAGTCTTTTAAACATTTTAGCACTTTTATCATTTTCTAACACTTTTCTAAGTAGGAGCCCTTCTAGCATTTAATACCTTTAGCAAACTTTTGCCCTTTTAAGCACCTTTTAAACATTTTAACATTTTTAGCATTTTATTAAACAGAAGAGCTTTATTTTGCATTTTCTTAAACATAATAATTACCTAGGTTTGGCGGGACAACATGAGTTAGCGGATCTTAGAGGGTGCCTAACCCTTCCTCTAGATTAATAAAGAACCCTTACCCAGAATCTCACTAAGTTTAGCAGACCATAAAATGGAGTTAATGTTTTACTTTAAACTAGTTAAACATTTAGGTGTCCTAATTCACCCAAACTAATTAGGTGGCGACTCCGCGAACCCTTAGCATTCTAGCAACCCTTTAGCATTTTAGCACCCTTTTAAACTTTAGCACCTTTTGCAATTTTAGCATTCTTTTAAAACATTTTAGCTTTTATTTTTATTTTCTAACCTTTTATTTGAGCAGGAGTTTAGAAAATAAATGCATGACGAAAATGGGCGCGAAATGGCGACTCATCGGGATTTTAGGTTCTTAACCACAACAGACCTAGGATAATTATTTGGCAATTACTTTGGCATTTAATTTTTGTGTGTTGTATTTTGTTTTATTTATTTTTGATTGCTACCTGCTTTACTGCTTTCCTTAAACTGGCATTCCGCTCATATTTCTTCCACTCTGAAAAATTCGCACAAACACACACTACATGCGAGGTGCGCTGGGTGCATCAGCAAAATTCTTTCTTCAAAATCCAAATTTAGGGAGTTGGTAATATCGTGGAGTGCGGTCTAGCAGGTGGCGCGTAGCCTTCTCGCTCGAGTTGTCGCTCGGGAACCTTGCGTCTAGAAAAGCCAAATCTTAGAAACTTAAGATAGAGCTATACCACCCTTATTTTAGGGCATGCGTGCATTTACCTTAGGTGGGTCGGTCGCGCATCGGCGCCACAATTAGGAAAACACCAAACTTGTCGGCGGGTTTCTCAACCCAACGACCAACCAGATATTATGTGTAGCGTGACAATGACGGACAAATCCAAGCTCAATCATGACATGCTGAAATTGGAAAAAGTGCACCGTCATTTGGTCGCCATTTCCAACAAAGGCATTATAGTTGGGCGACTCGGACAAACCCGTCATAATCTCGCATAAGTGACGTTTAGGCTTACCTCTGGCATAAAGAGTTCCGCCTGCATGTTAGGAAACGTTTGAATGTGCTTTGTGGGTTATATACGCTACATACACGCAAATTATGTGCTTTATGCTAACATCGTTTGTTGCATTTTTAGAAAATTTATCATCCTCCCGAAAGGGTCGGTTCGTATTTGACTCAACACTGTCGGAGCATCCACACTTCACGAGGTCCAAGGCAAGAAATGATGCTATGACTGGCTCGGGGGCGTCGGAGCCAAAGGGTTTGGGAATTATTCTGTCGGTAAGCAGAACCTTGAAGGGAGGAATATCACGGTCGGGAAGAATGTATTGCACAATTTCTGCGACAAATTGGCGATATGCGAGTTGAGATGGAGAGGCTACGGAATCGACCAACCTATCCATTAGCTTGAATACCACATGCGGATCAAAGGGCCACTACTTCACAAACCATCCCGGATCGACCTCGCGCACATATCTCCCAAAACTATCCACAAAGGCCACGATCGCGAAAAAACCGCCTCGCGGCCCAACCCTCAACCCCACCTTCAAAAAGAACCTACAACTACCCATATACCTCAGCCCCGCTTTTCACCATAATCAGCCTAATCGCGAGCCAACCAATACCCACGCACCACACCCATTACTGAAACAACCTGAACGGTGACTTATGCAGCGAAACCCGCTTTTACCGTCCGTGCTTCGCGAAGGATCATTACTAAGAAATATAGAGGGAAGTCCGAGCCAAAATGGACGAGGACGTGGCCAAAGAAATTCATAGTTTGAAAGAAGCAGTTCGGGGCATGCGATCGGACAAAGGTCACGAAGGACTAGACTACGAGGATCTTTGCATGCATCCAGACGTGGAACTGCCTATGGGGTACAAGGTGCCGAAGTTTGAACTATTTGATGGAAAAGGGAACCCCCGTGCACACCTGAGGTCATATTGCGACAAGCTAATCGGGGTAGGGAAGAACCCAGCGGTCATTATGAAGTTGTTCATTCGGAGCTTGACCGGCGAGGCACTAGATTGGTATACCAGCCAAGATCCGCGGAAATGGCATAGCTGGAATGCATTGGCCCAAGATTTTGTGGAGCGGTTCAGGTTCAACACAGAAACCGTTGTGGACAGGTTTTACTTAATGAAGTTGGAGAAGAAGACTACAGAAACATTCAGAGAATACGCCATGAGGTGGCGTTCAGGTCGAAAGTGCAACCACCCATGGTGGAGAGTGAGATGACCACATTATTTGTACAATCTTTGAAGGATGCAACCTACTATGAGCGGATGATAAGCGTCATCGGGCGGAATTTTGCGGAAGTTATTAGAATGGGCGACTTCGTAGAAGAAGGTATTAAAGCGGTAGGATTACAAATGCGGCATTACGAGGCAACTAATAAGGCGATTGATCGGGGACACTGGGAGTACTTCAGAGGAAGAAAGAGAGCGATTTCCCTTCCATGTTTGTACAAACGCAAACCCGAAGCATTCATAACATACCAAAACCCATCATACTACCACAACTACCACACACTATATATAACACTTCACAAGCACCGTTTATCACGCCCGTAGATCCACCCATCAAACCCGCCCGGCAGAATAGAGCACCCGATGCGCGAGCAAATAAGAATTACGAAGGAAAACCACCCAAAGTCGCGCACTTCATTGAACCCATACCTCGAATATATGAAAGGTTGCGGTGCGGGCCTAATCCAACGATTCGAAGGATCACGAACCTATCCCAAGATGGTATGATGAGAACAAGCGCTGCGCGTATCACTCCAATAGCCGGGACATGACGCGAAGGTTGCCACTCCGCCGGGGGCGAGAATCGAGGCACGATCGGAGAAGGGTAATTCGGCTAAAGGATCACGCCCCAATGTGCATGATAACCCTTGCCAAACCACGGCGCGTCAATGTGCACTGATAACCTTAGATGAGAATACACTCCCTGCCATGCCCATTCCGCCTCGAATCGATCATTTATCCGGCATGCGCCACGCAGAGGCCAGAAGAGGGAGATAGCAGAGCATGAAGACCCAGCCATCCACGAAGCAGAGCATGAAGGCATATTGATTGGATTTGCACCCCTGTCTTGGTCCGCCTAGAGCCTGGATAGGAAAGACGATTTATTTTAGCAGAATAATTTATAAACTCATATTTAAGCTTTAATAATGTTTTCTTTCGTTTTGCTTGTAATGAACTACGTTTGACCTGATTCCCTTAGTGGATACGTAGGCGGCCGTCTCGGTCCCACACCTAGAAATTTTAATTTTCCCAATATTCGCTTGTAATGAACTACGTTCGACCTGATTCCCTCATGGGGATACGTAGGCGGCCTAAATCGGCTTCGGTCACACCATTAGGAAACTTTCCCTTTGCTTTGAAAATGACAAGAATACACATAGCCTACAAGCAACTACATTGAGACCCATTTAGGCGGACACCCTTTTCAAAGCGGGGCGCAGAGAAACGAGCGGGGTTGCAAGTCCCAAACAAGCTGTGCACGCAGATATCGAGCAAGGCGTGAGTCAAATATGAATCGACCCCCCCCCCCAAAACTCACAAATTTTCTTTGAGTGCAGGTCTTTTAATATTAACAGAAGCATAAAGTGCAACAGCCGAAACAGAAAATACGACGAAAAGTCTCTTCGCAGAAGCAGGAAAAACAGCAAAAGCAGAGGATGACAACAATCCAAAGTCGCGGCAAAGCGTGGCAGAAAGGGCATCAACAATCGGTCAAAGTTGAGTTCATGACAAAACCTAGCGCATCAACTCGGCATAAAGTCAAACTTGCAACCCGCATCGCACACAACAAAGGCATCATAACAATTGGCGATCAGCGGTAGGGCAACATCTCGATTCGTCGCATATCGGGACGGCATCTCTATCCATAAAATTGCACTTCATATATATTTATCATTTTGTTTAAACGGTATACACTAACGCTTTTCAAGCTTAGCTTGCGAGCATTTGTTCTACAAAGCCAATACGTCCAGTAACGGCGTTATCGGACAAAGAAGACTATGCAGCGACGCCCGAAGAACACGCCCGCATAACGACGTAATCAGCAAGTCCATGCAACGACGCCAGCAGCAACACGTCCAGGCAACGACGTTATCAGCACAGCAAGTCCACGCAACGACGCCAGCAACAACACGTCCAGACAACGACGTGATCAGCAAGTCCACGCAACGACGCCAGCAGCAATACGTCCAGACAACGACGTTATCAGCACAGCAAGTCTACGCAACGACGCCCGAAGAACACGCCCGCACAACGGCGTAATCGGCATTGCGTCTACGCAGCGACGCCCGGAAGAACACGTCCGCATAACGGCGTAATCGGCAAGTCCATGCAACGGCGCCCGGAAGAATACGTCCGGACAACGGCGTTATCAAGACAAAGAAGTCCATGCAGCGGCGCGGAAGAACACGTCCGCATAACGACGTAATCGGAAGTCCATGCAACGGCGCCCGGAAGAATACGTCCGCACAACGGCGTTATCAAGACAACAAGTCTACGCAATGACGCCAACAAAGAACACGTCCAAGCGGCGCTTATCAAGACAACAAGTCCGAAACGACGCCATCATCAAGATATCACGCAGGGCGATTTCTATACTCCGAAATTGCATTTCTTACGCATGCTTTATTATTCGTCTTAGCGATTATGCACTAACTCTTTCACGAGCTTTAGTATACGAGGACAATTGCAGCAAGGACAACATACCCGCGTTCACAATCGCAACACGTGCGTGCAAGGCGAAAATCACGATTCGCAACATCGCATCAACACAACAGCATCGCGTTTTGCGGGATAACCTTTTCTATTCACGGTACATTGTTTTTAAAATTATTTTGCCTTAGCGATTATGCACTAACCGTTTGTTCAAGTCTTAGCATGCGTGGCAGGAGCACAACGTGGATTTTCTCTACAATGACCGGCAATGTTGGGGCCAACCTTCCCAACGATTAGCGACCTCAGCGTCGGTCCACTCGCTCCACATCACCATAGAACCAGACCACAAGCCATAGCAAGACACCCTGTGTTCAAGCCGCTTATTTTCTTTTACTTTTGACCATAACCTGTCATCATAACTCGACCTCTGGGACGGCTTTAAGTCGCGTTAAGCGCGCCTTGGTGTTTTGACCATGGTAGCCCAAAGGTCGCCATAACTCGACACCAGGACATCTTTAAGCCCGCGTTAGCGCGCAGTGTTTTGACCATGGTAGCGATGTCGTCATAACTCGACATCGACATCTTTGAGTCCGCATTAGCCCGCCCTGGTGTTTTGACCATGGTAGCCCAGTGTCATCATAACTCGACACTGGGACAGTCTTTGAGTCCGCGTTAGCACGCCTTAGTGTTTTGACCTTGGTATCCCAGTGTCGTCATAACTCGACACTGGGACAGTTTTTGATTTTTTGCGTCAGCCTTGTCTACCTGCCTAGCATTTTTGCAATTCTGAAGATCGAGACAAAATTGGCTATGAGTCAACGTCTTTGTCCGAAGATTCTTCCATCATCTCCATACAAAGAGGGACATCTGTTGACACCCAATTTTGACCCTCCCGTCCAGCCATTAACCATAAAATTACACTAATTTTGTAAAATATTTTTTAGGATTTTTATAATAAAATACAACAATAAAACATTAAATACAGGCATAAATAATTAATTTAATAATGGCATCGCGTCTTACGTAAAGTTTTAAACACTTAGAATCCCGCGCCCGCATTAACTAACTTTAAGCTTTGTCGTAATTCTTAAATAATTAATAAATGCATAAAATAAATAATTTAGCGATAACGTCGTGTCAAGTAGCATATCCGCATTGTAATCAATTTTAATCTAATACATGCATTTAATAGCGTCGCATTTATAAAAAAGGGCTTTAAATAATTCTTAAATATCATACTTGCATTTAGCATTTAAATAATTTAATCTAAACTCAATTCAATTTTAATTTAACTTCGCAATAATGCATAACAATAAGATTTTAAATAATAGCGTCGCATTCTAAAGTATTAAGCATTAATTAAATAACGCGCCCGCATTTAGCACCTAAATAATTAGACTAATTTAGCACCTAAATAATTAGACTAATGTAGCACCTAGATAATTATAATAAAGCACCTAATTAATTTAATCACATTTGTTAATTAATTAATAATACACTTACCTAGAATTAACTAGCCTAAAACTATTAATTAAAAGCTAATTAAAACTACCTAACTAATACCCTTAACCCGCAGCCCACTCCCTATTTAACTCACCACTAATTAAACAGAATCAGCCCACACCCGCACAGCCCAACACCCATCAGCCCAACACCCGCAAGCCCTATCATTTCCTTTATACCAGCAGCCCACAAGAAACTTGACCTTCACTTCGTCTCTCCCGCAGAAAGCCCAGAACGAACCCCTAAAAAAAAAACTAACAAAGAATCGCCGCACCTCGACTCCTTCACCCGTCGCCGCCATGCCCGGATTTCTCGCCGGAGAATCCGGGATTTCTCCTTACCCACGCACCCCAGCCAGCTCTTCTTGCCATAACTAAACCAAATCATTCAAATCATTTACCTTATTTCCGCCTGTTCGAATCGCACGAAATCCCGTCAAAAATCACAAGAAATCAGCACAAATCAGCCTTTATTATCTACCAAGTTTAGAACCCGATATTGAGACTATAAATTGAGTATTTTACACATGCAAAAGGGAGGAGTGGACAGCAATCCAGACCCCCACCCCTTTTGCTAACAGAGTCCAATAGCAATAGACGACAGAGCTCAGTGAGGTAGCACCTTCCTCACTGTCGAACACCCCCTTAGCGTGATTAAGAATCCTTTCTTTTCCAGCCAAGAAACCAGCAAACAAACCTCGCCCCTCTATTCGCATCGCAAACCTAAAGCCCATCGAGTGGATCGACGACTTGATACGCTGCTCCGGGTCGCTGTCCGGAGAAGGTAAATCCCATTCCTTATTGATTTCGTTGCATCTCGGCATTTCTATGTTTTCGTGACATATGTGGTAGTCATGCGTATTATTGCATTAATCAATATGACAAACTATTTAATCAATCGAGGCACCTGCATCTCGAGTTATCGATTAAATTTATATTCGCTGCTATTTTGTGGTGTGTCGACCATGTTTAATTGAGAGTTGATATTTTTGGATTTATTAGGCTAATACTCTGCTTTGCTGGGACCTTTTTTTTCGCATTATGATCCTTCCTTTGCCAAAACTGAATCAGTTCATGTGATTGTATCGTTAGCATGTTATTTAGTTGATGGAAAGCATGTGCAGGTTCCTTATAGATTGAGTTTATATAATCCATGCTTTATTACATTATTTTACCCTCTAACATTAATTTGAAGCTAAAAATGAATTGAGACATGCATGTAATTAGATTAGTTAACTTATTTCCTATCCTTAAAGGTGGATATCCGTTATTGGTGCTCTACCGTGACTGTCCATACTTTTAATGGTTACACTTGGATTAAATACTACTCTTACTGTCTATAGTGTTCAAGGTTAGGTATAAGTGTAAAAACGATTGTCGTCAGTAGTAGTAATTAACTTCTCTTATGTTACGAGCTTGTATCCCACCCTTCTCTGCTTTCCTGATCTGAATGCACAAATACCTGCTTAGAATCGCATACACGATCACGCGTGAAAGACATCTCGATCAGATCACATATTGTTAGGAGTTATAGTTGGTAGTTTTAAGTTTAAACACTTTGTTGATCGATTTAGACCTTGCCATGTTTTCCTGAGTCTTGTTTGTACATCTTAAACCATATGCTTGAGGAAAATATGCTATATTTGTTTTCTTGTGACTTAAAGTCTGTTGAGCCACTTACCCATTTTGGTATAACTTAGATAAGTTTTAAAGCCCTAATTAACATGTATGTTGTTTAGGTAGTGTATGTGTTCTTTTGCCACACAGGTCCCTGCTTGCTTCTGCAAGAATTTCCACCTTTCAAATTGATTACCCAAATCTAAAAAAAACAGACAACACCTAAGTAAGTTGTCTGTATGGCTGTGTTAACTTGATGTGTGATTAGTTTCTCCCTTCCCTTGTTAAGACAAGACAATGTACTTGTCCTCTGTTATGATGATATGTCAAGCACGCACGACATCGGTCTAAACTTGGTTTATTAGTATAAAGGACTACCTCGGGCCCTTCCCCTAGCATTTAAATGTCTCGGTCCATGTCCTACATGCGTAGGGCTAAGCCCATTTTGTTTATTCCTCTGTGTTGTTTGCTGTCCTGCATGTTCAATCATAGCCTACATATTTAAGTATGAATCGTGTGTGTTAATTTTTATGCCAAATGCCTATCCACTATGTTTAATGAAACTTGGGTTCGTACTAATCCTTATCTTTCTTGTTTTTTACATGAAACGCATTGGAGCAACAAGAGTCTCATGGCGAGACTCATCGTGGCAAATTAGTACCCGCATCTATGTGCATCTCTCTATCCGCATCGGAATTCCAAAGCCGCAGGCGAAAGACATTGCCATCCTTCGAGTCCTTTATATTATTTTCTACCCCGCCCCCATTCATTTATTTATTGTAAATTAATTGTTTAACATTACACTAATTAGTAGAATAGTTGGAATAATTAAATCTTGAATCAACAGATTAGTAAGTAGTTGGACAGTAGAAATGTATTCCCTTTAATTTAATTCTTGCAGGCTTGCCACGACAAAAACTTTGCCAAATGATAACCGTCTCTTGCACTAGGCCACATAAATTAAATTTTTCAAGTAAGTGCATGCATTTAATTTATAAATTAGTTTCGCGTCACTTATTTAAATAATATAAATACCTCTAGCACCTTAGCATCTTTTCTATTTAGCACCCCCTTGGCATTTACAGCTTTTCTATTTAGCACCCCTTGGCATTTTAAAATCTTTAAGTCTTTTAAACATTTTAGCACTTTTATCATTTTCTAACACTTTTCTAAGTAGGAGCCCTTCTAGCATTTAATACCTTTAGCAAACTTTTGCCCTTTTAAGCACCTTTTAAACATTTTAACATTTTTAGCATTTTATTAAACAGGAAGAGCTTTATTTTGCATTTTTCTTAAACATAATAATTACCCTAGGTTTGGCAGGACAACCGCAAGTTAGCGGATCTTAGAGGGTGCCTAACCCCTTCCCTCTAGATTAATAAAGAACCCTTACCCAGAATCTCACTAAGTTTAGCAGACCATAAAATGGAGTTAATGTTTTACTTTAAACTAGTTAAACATTTAGGTGTCCTAATTCACCCAAACTAATTAGGTGGCGACTCCGCGAACCCTTAGCATTCTAGCAACCCTTTAGCATTTTAGCACCCTTTTAAACTTTAGCACCTTTTGCAATTTTAGCATTCTTTTAAAACATTTTAGCTTTTATTTTTATTTTCTAACCTTTTATTTGAGCAGGAGTTTAGAAAATAAATGCCGCGGCCGAAAATGGGCGCGACAATAGATAGGCTGGAGTGGAGTATTTAGGCTCATGGATGGGTTGGTGAGATTCCGGAGCCTCTCAATTTTGGCCTGCATAATTGTCATTTATTGCGGCAGTTGGGCGAAGTATTCAGCATGATCTGTAGTGTTTCTCTTTTCTGAGGCCTCTTCTTTGTCTATAGGTACAAGGATGGGTCCCAAACCATTCTGCTCAGATGCCCCTGAATCAGTCATGTCTTCGTTCCTTTCCTTTGACATTATGAAGTGCTGATGCTCTGCCATTTCTTAATCAAATAAGAATCGGCCTTGGGGAAAGTGATAAATTCTTTAAAATGCAGCAAACCGAGTTAGTGTAAGACATATAATTTGAAAAAGGTGTAGATAACATTTAGCAAGTATATATTGCACATAAATCGTCACATTGAGAGCGAGTCCTAATATGCATGGGGGTGCCTTTATGCCAGAGGTAGGCCTAAACGTCACTTATGCAGAATTATGACAAACGGGTCCAAGCCACTGGATTGAGATGCTTTGGTTGGAAAATAAAGCTAAAGTTCATAATAACAAATAAGCCTAAGACTAAGTTGTGCTTATAGTCATGTTACAGTAGTCATGATACAAGTAGTCATGATACAAATGTGAAAAATGAATTTACGTTTCTCAACTTTGGCATGTCACTTTTGGCTTGGACCCATTTATCATGAGCATGCAACACATAATATGTCGTTGGGACGTTGGGTTGTGAAACCCATTGACCAGTTTGGTATTTTCCTAGTTGTGGAGACGATGCCAAGGATCGACCCACCTAAGATAAATGCATGCATGCCTTAAGATAAAGGGTGGTATAGCTCTATCTTAAATTTGCTAAGATTTTGCTTGATAGACACAAGGTTTCCGAGCGGACTACTCGAGTGAGAAGACTACGCGGCTAACTAGATGAACCGGTCAACTCCGCGCATGCGCCAACTCTCATAAATTTCGGGTATATGAAAGAAATTTTGCGGGTGCGCAAAGCACACCTCGCGTGTAGTTTGTGATAGTGTGAATATTCCGTAAGAGAGGAAATATGAGCGGAATGCCAGTTTAAGGAAAACAGTAAAAGAAAGTAGCAATTAAAGAAGTTGAGCATACAAAATTAAAGCAAGCAATTTAAGGCATTTAAAATAAATAAAAGCAAATAAAGTCAAGAAATAATAAACCTAGGTTTGCTATGGTCAAGAACCTGATTATCCCCAGCGGAGTTGTCATGCTGTCGCACCATTTTTTGATCGCAACATTATTTCAGCGAATCCTGCTACGTTAGAAATAAAATAAAATGGTGCTAAAAAGTGCAAAAGGGTTCGCAGAGTCGCCACCTAATTAATTTGGGTGAATTAGGACACCTAAATATCAACTAAGTAAAGTCAACACTAACTCCATTTAAATGGTCTGCTAAACTATGTGAGATTCTGGGCAAGAGTTCTTTATTATGGTAACTTATGATTTTGGGCGATTCTTTAGTGATTCTTATTGTGATTTTGGTTTATGGTAAGGTAATGATAGGGATGTCCTGGTTATGGGGGGTGAGCTGGCTGGAGGCGTGGGCGAAGGGAAGCCCCGGATTCTCCTACGAGAATCTCGGCTGGGGCGCTGGCGGCGATAGGGTTGTGTACGTTTTGGTTTTAGGTATAAAATTCTTTTGTTTTGTGGGCTGGTCTCACGGTTCTAGGCTTGGGCGTTTGGGAAATTAATGTTTGTGGGTGGGTAGACGAAAATAATAAATGCTTATGGGCTTGAGTATTTAATTTATTTTGGGTAGGATTTTAGGTATTTTATTAGTTTTAGCTTGAGTTTAAATATAAAAAAATTATTATTTTATTTTGAGTATTATGATATTTAAGGAGTGCTTAATGCTCTATATAAAATGCGGCGCCATTATTAAATTCCTTATTTATGTATGTATTTATATATGCGTGTATTAAAATTATTTTGTGGTGTTTAAAATTAGTTTAATTGTATAGGTGAATGATTGGAAGAGAGGGTCAAAATTGGGTGTCAACAATATGTTATCTACATATATAACAATGAAGACAATACTCTCATCTGTGCGTTTACTATAAATTCATGGATCTTCCTTTCTTCTAACAAAGTCAAACGATTTGACTGCTTTGTCAAAGCAAATATTGCAACTCCTTGAGGCTTGCTTAAGTCCATAAATAGACTTCTGTAGCTTGCATACTGCTTTGGGTTGAGTCTTGGATGTAAAACCCTCTGGCTGTATCATATACACCTCCTCAATCAGAAAGGAAAACAGTTTTATCATCCATTTGCCAAATATCATAATCATAGTATGCATCTATTGCAAGCAAAATCGAAATGGACTTAATCTTTGCAACATGTGAAAAAGTTTCGTCATAATCGACCTCAGGTCGTTGATTATAACCTTTAACCACCAATATTGCTTTATAAGTCTGTACTTTGCCATATGCATCAATCTTCTTCTTGAAGACCCACTTGCATCTTATGGGTCTAACTCCTGTTGGAAAATCAACCAAGTTCCATACTTGATTTATGTACATAGATTCCATTTCGAATTTCATGGCTTCTTGCCATCTCTGTGAATCAATGTCTAACATTACTTTTTTGCTGTAGGTAGTAGGCTCATCATCATCAGGAATATCTATTTCATTATGTGTTTTAACAAGGAGGTTAAGTCTTTCAGGTGCACGATGAGTCCTAGTGGTCCTACGGAGTTGAATATTCTGCGTTTCAGTGTTTATTGTATTTTGATTGTGAGAAGGTGTTTGTGTGTTGGACAATCCAGAACCTTGAGAGCTTTCAGGAATATCATTTTGAACAGGATGATGCACAACCATTGTGTCATCTTCCATTGGTTGTGTATGAGAGTCTTGAATTTCTGCATTATCTCTCACATCACTCCGACTGGCTAAAGGGCGTACTCTAAGTACCCAATCATCATCAAATACTCCCACTGAATCCTTGCCTAGGTCATTTGACAAGGGTCATCCTCTATATTATTTTGCGCTTCTTTAATTTCTTCAACTTCTATCTTGTTGTAACTTTGTTCCTTGTAGACATAGTCTTCTTCAAGGAAAGTTGCATTTCTGGAAACAATAACCTTATGTTCGCCAGGAAGATAGAAGTAGTATCCCCTTGTTTCCTTAGGATACCCCAAAAAATAATACTTCTCACTTTTAGATTCCAATTTTTTAGTAAGCAACTTCTTTACATATGCAGGGCACCCCTAGGGTCGCATGTATCTAAGTGCTGGCTTCTTGCCATTCCATATCTCATATGAAGTTTTCTCTACAGACTTTGAAGGAACTCTGTTCAAAATATAGATTGAGCTTTGTAATGCATATCCCCATATGTATGTTGGTAGAGCTGAAAAGCTCATCATGGATCTAACCATATCTAATAAGGTCCGATTTCTCCTCTCAGCAACACCATTCATTTGTGGCGTTCCGGGAGGTGTCCATTGTGATTGAACTCCATGAAGCTTCAAGTAATCTAGAAATTCTTTACTTAGGTATTCACCTCATTGATCGATCGAAGGGTTTTGATACTTGTTTCAAGTTGCTTCTCTACTTTTGACTTGTACTCCATGAATTTCTCAAAAGCTTCGGACTTATGCTTCATGAGATACACATGCCCAAATCTTGAGAAATCGTATGTAAAAGTGATGAAATAAAGAAAGCCTCCCTTAGCTTGAGTTGAAAACGGCTCACATACATCGGTATGGACTAAATCAAGCACCTCTTTGGCACGTACCCCTTTCCTAGAAAGTGATTTGGTTGTCATCTTTCTTCTTAAGCATGATTCACAATTATCATATGACTCTAAGTCAAATGGGTCTGGGTAATCTAATTTCCTCAATCTTGTTATTCTTGATTCATTGATGTGACCAAGTCTACAATGCCATAAGTAGGTGGGATTTCTAGGATTACTAATTTTAGCTCGTTTATTTTGAATATTGAAAATTTCATGGCTACAGTTTAAAACATACAATCCATCCACAAGCGGTGCATTTTCACAAATAAAACCATTATAAGATAAAACATAATTGTCACGACCCGACCCGACGGGCCGTGATTAACGTCCTAATTGGACGTCATTACTGACCTGTCACTCTTAATCCAATTAATACAGATGTCTACATAAATTTCGCAAAGACCTGTGCTTTCACAACATATCCTAAAGCGGGCGGCCGAGCAAGTCGCCAAAACAACAACAAAACAACAGTCATAATAGGCTAGCCGACTAGGCTGCCACCAACAACATCACGCGCACAAAGGCATAAGTCAAAATACGCAAGCCGGCAAGGCTGCTACTAAATAACGACATCAAAACCCCAAAACGAAGTACAAACATCCAACCCACAACTGTCTACAGACCTCTAAGAGAGTAATACTGACATATGACGGGACAGGACCCCGTCGTGCCCAAAATATGCATAAGTCTGAAAAATAAAGGTCTGTACCAAAAATAGATGGCTCTGTAACAAGGGAGCTCTCCAACTGCTGTACAGAAATCCTAGACTGGAGGGTCACCTATCTGAACACATGAACCTGCGGGCATGAACGCAGCCCCCCGAGGAAGGGGGGTCAGTACGAGATAATGTACTGAGTATGTAAAACATAAAATACTGTAAAACTGATTAACAACTATACCAAGTAAAATAGAGAGTCATCAAACTGTCATAAGCGAGAATCGTATGCAGAAAGCATATCGTGTATCTTGAATCATAAAACATCGTGCTCGTATGCGTATATAAAAGCGTAAAACATGTCTCGGCCTCATGGAGGACTCGATGGAATCTGTATCTGCGCGCGTAACATGTCTCGGCCCTCTGATGAGGGACTCAATGTAATCTGTATATATATACGTGTCTCGGCCCTCTAGTGAGGGACTCGATGAAATCTGTATCTGGCTGTGCACGATCATGATCGGCGGGACTCAGTGGAATGAAATAGTAACACTTAGCACGAGTAGATATCATGAGCAACTGTATGCAGCTAAAATCATTTTGTGACTCTCAACAACATTACTACCATAAACTCTGTTACTGAAACCATAACTAGTAAATAATCATTCTTAAAACTGAACTGGTAGGAGTTAAGTACGTCCGCCGTACTTTACTAAAAATCATGCCAAAAGAAAGATAGAAAGGTCTTACATACCTCTTAAGCGAGCAAATCAGCTTGGTATTAAAGTATTCCTCGTCTAGTACTTCAACCTATGATAAGGAACAACATGCTCGTCAATTCTATGGTTCCTAATGTAAGTTATATGCTTAAAGGCTCCCTTATTTCTACGAAAATTTGGGCATCATTTCCTTTGTTTATGTGCGTATCCACAATTTTTCAATAATCCAAATCAACCAACAATTCAACTCCAGCTACAATCCAATCAACCAACAATCCAATTCAAACCAATAATTCAATTCAAACCAACAATTTCCCCTTTATTCCAGAATATATAAAATTAATACTTTTCTTACACTTAATCCTTTCGAGGCATGTATAGGTATCTTATTGCAATACATATGTATGTTTGTAGCTTATTTACACACTAATTCAGTCCGTAATACATTATCGAAATTTTCAACAATTTCTATCAACTTTCCGGTCATATCAACATTTTACAATTCCAAAGCTTTTTCCGAAATTCCTTACTTTCCAATTAATCTCCCAACAACTTCAATTAACAACTTTAACTTTAAACATCAAGGTTTCATCTAAATTTTCACATGCAATTAGTAATAACATACCAACACAATTACTCAATTCCAACGTACGCCAAAATAGGTTCTAAATCGGTGTATATATCCTTAATACAATCACATGCATTTCATATTTCCAATTCCATCTTAACACCAATTCATATCTTCAACTACAACAACATGCAATGTCATTAAACTATAAAAGAAGAATTTTATACCTCGAATTCGTCCAAAACAGTCCCCAAAAACGTGTCTGTCCAGATTTTTAGCCACTGCTTCGTCAACTGAACTTGTAACGTCGATAACTCTCTACTCTAATGTCCTATCGACGAGAGGTTTGTTGAGTTGGAAACTAGACTCGACAAACTTCATTTTAGGCTTTTGAAACACCCAAAACCCCCTAATATACGAGGATATATACCCCTCCAAAATTGACTAAAATTCTGCCCAAAATGCCGAATTGCTGCCCAGTTTTTTTCTTTTTCTTGCCCACAATTTGGGTGTTGTTTTGATTCTAAATTTTGGTGGACAATGCAGTGTAAGGAGGGGGAAAATGACTATAATGTTTCTATGGGGAGGGAGCAAGAAATCGTTTGAAAAGAAGGAGATGAGTGGAGTTAGAGGGATTTGTGTTGAAGACAAGTGTGCAATGCTTAGGGTAATATAAAAAAATTCAGATTTACAATAATGCACTTTAGTCCCCCTAAATGTTACACTTTGCCACTCTAATTGTTTATTTAACTAAATCAACCCCCACTTCTTTTAATCTAATTTCCCATAGCCTTAATTTCTTATCATCGTACCTTTAATTACCTTACTATCTCATAACGGAAAAATACCTATTTATTTATTCCACCATTTCTAAAAAGATTTCCGGCGTCACATTCGTCATTGCCAAAAATTAAATCGTATTAGTACGTAAAATATATGTAATTTCGAAAATTGGAAATCCCAATCCTTAATGACGTTCTAAATCTTTGTCTTAACTCACGAGGTGTAACAATAATTTTTATTGGTAATAAATGAGGAAAACCCCCCAATGTCTAACATAAGAACAAAAATAATATTCCTCGTTAACGAGGAAACAAAATAAAAATTATTGAGTTCTAAACAAAAGCCTGAAGGTAAATCTAGTCTATAAGTCCCCACACGTTCAACATCAACTCCTGCTCCATTTCCAATACATAGATCTACTTCCCAAGGTCCAACCTTTCTGCTGTCAATTAGCCCCTGCACATTGTTACAAATGTGTGAGCCACAAGCGGTATCTAATACCCAACAGTGAGAATTAGTTATAGACATATTTATTTCAATAACAAACATACATTGTCCAGTAGGGCCAGAAGCATCTTGTGCTTTGTCACCCTTTGAGGCTGTACAATCCTTCTTCCAATGCCCATTCCTATTGCAATTCATGCACACATCCTTAGCCGGCATTACCTTCTTCTTCTTCGCACCTCCCTTGAGCTTCATTGCTGTAGGCGCAACGATAGCTTTGCCCTTCATCTTATGAGATTCCTTACCTTTCGGTTTGGAATGACTAGAGGGGCTAACCATAAGCACATCTTTGCTCTTAAAGATTGAAGATTCAAAAGTTTTAAGCGTATTATGTAATATCGACAGACTCGCTTTAGTTCCATCCATGTTGTAATTAATGATGAAACTCTCAAACGAACGAGGAAATAGATTTAGGATAAGCGTGGAAGCAACTCTGTAATGAAACGTAATATTAACAGAAGCCAACCTTTCAATCAGCCCAATCATCTTCAGCGCATAGGGAGACACTTGGACCCCATCATTCAGCCAACACAAAGAGATCTATAAGCAGTTCATACTCCATTGTTTGAGACTGAGAGTCATAGAGGCTATTTAGGTGTTCTAGCATCTCTTTAGGACCCATGTTCTCATGCTGCCTCTGCAAATCCATTGACATGGAAGATAGCATAACGCGTTGTGCAAATGTAGCATCATCGAGGTGTTTCTGATAGGTTGCCTTGTCAAACTGTGAATACGCTTCAGAATCTTCAGTAGGGACTGTAGGGAGTGCTGTCTCTAATACATACTCAATCTTTTCTAATCGCAACACCAAACACAAATTTATTAACCAGTCAGTAAATGTGCTTCATTCAGTTTATTTGTTTCAACCAATATTTTAAGTGACAAATTCGACATTGTAACTGAAGAAAAGATAGACTTGAAATTAACATTCCAACATTTTCTAGTGAACACATTCGTTAACTAACTAACATGGTCTTTTGTTTAATCAGCTCCCACTATTTTAAAATACTCTTTTACCCCATGAAAGAATACAGACTCATATCAAATACAGTCATAATGGGTAAAGATCCAGACTCATGTTGTTTCCACGTTTGCTGAGGTTGATATCTTCAACAACATGATCTGGTAGGTCTATAAACCAATTACAAACAATTTGCAACTCTTGGTTGATCGCATGTTCTAAATAAAATGATCTGCGTCCCTCGGCTGTCCGACACTGGGGCACCAAGACAACCTAGCAAGTCAACCCCGTTATGCGACTGTAATTATGTATCTAAGTGGGCTTTGCCTTCATCAAGCAAACAATGGGGTGTAAATACTCACGAAGGTTTATCACGTACTACAACATTTATATGCATCTATGAAAGGGTCTGGGTCCTCGTAGACTTAGAGCAAATGCTGGGGCATAAATACTCATCTTGCCGAAAAATATTTTGCACCACAATCAATTATAACGGATGGCGCTTTCATTTTAATGAGACTTGTATTAAATTTTGGGGAACATTTTAATTCAGGGTTATATTCAAGATCAACTATCACATGTTTCAAACATTACTCAAAGCAGTTAAACATGTATTTGGGCGCCGCCTATCCAATCATGATTGCGAACTCTAAACTAGTTTTGAGCGTCGCCTACCCAAACATGATTGCGGACTCTAACTAGTTTTCGGCGCCGCCTACCCAAACATGATTTGCGGACTCTAAAACTTAGTAAAGTAAATGACAATCATTTAGTACGTAAATAGTATACCAACACAATGTGTAAAAACAATCATGGATTATATTTTGAAAACTGAGATTTTAACTTTCTGGACGTCAGGCGCCGCAGCGCTCCATCATGGAGCTGCGACGCTCCTACAAGCATCCACGATGCTTAACAGGCAAAAACTTTTGGTTTATGTTTCTGTGAATTAGGACCGCGGCGCTACACTATGTGGCCGCAACACTTCAGTTTCAGTAAGCTCCGAATTTTAAAAGAAGGTTTTAATCACGACCCCTGTTAATTATCGTGATCGGCGCCGCGACGCTCCAACATGGAGTCGCTACCATGAAACCCTAGCTGACATCGCGACGCCCTACAATAGGGCCGCCGTGCCGACGTCCTTTTCAGAGCGGGGTCCGTGCTGATTTTCTAAAAATAGTCCAACCCCTAAATCTAACTTAGGGTTCAGATTATGGGTCCTTTACTACCACCCACCATTATCAATAACACACATGTCGACCATCATCCATTCCTACACGTTCTTCGCCGTGCACTATGTTCGCAATGAACCGGTTTATGCACAAGGCTCAGTTCGTGCTAGAACGAAATGACTTCCTCAATTTAGCATAGTTGATAATTTAGGATAATTACAAAGGTTAATCGCTCAGTTAAAGTATGTCAGATTTCAAGTAGCCTTGTTTTAATTCAGAATAAATCAATTTATGTTTAACGCAAATTTATATGTCTTTCAAGACGTAACAATTGAACTAGCATGGGCTCTGATACCACTGTAGGGTTTTGTTGGGTCTAAAACACACAAGTAAGGCACATCATAAGTTTAAAATTTTATTTACTTGTCTCAACAATTCTGTCTGGTATGATTATGTTATAATTGAAATCTGCAAAGGCACAAAGAAACTTACAATTTACAAGCTTTAGAGTCCTCTACTAAAAGGTGTGCACGCAACTGTATGCTCGAGTGCAAGCCTTGCTTGGGTATATCCCTCTGTCAGGAAAGCTAGGAAATCTTGCAGAGGTTTGAGAGAATTTTAATCTCTGAATTCTGAGTTCAGAAAGTAAGAATTGAGTGTAAATTCTGTAACCTAAGGGCGCATATCCATTGTTTAGAACAGTCGGTCAAACCAAGAGTTGCAAATTGTTTGTAATTGGTTTGGAGACCTACCAGGTTGTACTGTTGAAGTTATCAGCCCTAGCAAACGCGGAGACAGTTTGAACTTAGATCTTGGCCCATTACGATCATATTTGGTATGAATTCGTATTCTTCCATGTGGTCGTAGAATATGTTAAAATAATGGGAGTTAATTAAACTAAAAGTCATGTTAATTAGTTAACGAATGTGTTCATAGAAAATATATTTGAGTTTAAATTTCAATCTATCTATTTCTTCAGATTATTTAAAATGTCGATTCTATCATTGAAATGCTTGGTTGAGACTAATAAGTTGACTGGAGCTAATTATATTTGAGTATGCTTTGTTTGACAATGTTGCTTATCAGAAGCATTTGGATGATTCTACCTCGGCACAATGTGTCATGTTGTCCTCCATGACTGTAGAGTTACAGAGGCAACATGAGAACGTGACCCCCTATGAGATGCTAGAACATTTGAGGAGTCTTTATGATTCACAGTCTCAGACTATGAAGTATGAGCTGTTGAGAGACCTCTTCAAATGTAAGTTGAATGACGGGGGCCAAGTGTCTGGTCATGTTCTGAGGATGATTGGGTTGATAGAAATGTTGACTTCGATTGGAACGAAGCTGCCCCAGAATATGTCTGTTAACCTGATTTTAAATTCGCTTCCTGGTTCGTTTGAGAATTTCATTTTGAACTTCAATATGAATGGAACCACGATGAATCTTCCAGAACTTCACAACATGCTAAAGACTTATGAATCATCTACTTCAAAGGGAAAGACTGCACTCATGGTGGACTCATCTATTAGGTTCAAACCTAAAGGTAAGAACAAGAAGAATAAGGGTAAGGCTGGTGCCAAATCCATAGTCTTGAAATATAAAAGAGGTGTTCAGAAGAAGTCTAGGTTGGCCAGGGACGTATGCCTCAACAGAAAGCAGAAGGGGAATTGGAAGAAAGATTGCACCGCTCCAGGAGGAGACAAGGCACTAGGTGCTTCTGGACCTGTTGGACAAGGTATGTTTGTCATTAAGATTAATATGTCTATAAGTAACTCTCACTGCTGGGTATTGGATACAACTGTGGCTTACACATTTATAATTATATGCAGGGGCTAATGGACATCAGAAAGGTTAGACCATGAGAGGTGGACCTACGCGTTGAAAATGGAGCACGAGTTGATGCTGAGCGTGTGGGAACTTATATATTAGATTTACCTTCGGGTTTTACATTAGAACTTAATAATTGTTATTTTGTTCCTTCGATTACGAGGAATATTATTTCCATTCCAATGTTAGACATTGAGGGGTTTTCCTCTTATATTGCCAATGACAGTTACATACTATCTTTTAATGGTATTGTTTGTGGAAATGCTTCGCTTGTGAATGATTTATATATTCTCAATTGTAATCGTGAAATTATCAATGTGCAAAACAAATGAGCTAAAATAAGTAATCCAAGAAATTCCACCTACTTATGACACTGTCGACTTGGTTATATCAATGAATCAATGATATCAAGATTAAGAAAGTTAGGCTACCTGGAACCATTTGACTTGGATTCCTATGGTGACTGTGAATCATGTTGAGAGGAAATATGACCAAAAGACCACTTTCCAGGAAAGGTGTGCGAGCCAAAAAGGCACTTGAGTTGGTCCATACAGGTGTATGTGGGCCATTTTCCACTCAAGCTAAGGGAAGTTTTCCTTACTTCATAACTTTTACAGACGATTTCATAATGTTTGGATATGTGTATCTTATGAAGCACAAGTCCGAAACCTTTGAGAAATTCTAAGAGTATAAGTTAGAAGTAAAGTAACAACTTGGAAAGAGTATCAAGACCCTTCGATTAAATCGAGGATGTGAATACTTGAGCAAAGAATTTTTAGATTACTTGAAATTTCATGGAGTCCAATCAGAATGGACACCTCCTGGAACACCGCAAATGAATGTCATTGATGAAAGGAGAAATCGAACCTTATTGGATATGGTTAGATCCATGATGAGTTTTTCAGCTCTTCCAACATACATTTGGGGCTATGCTTTACAAAACTCAATCTATATTTTGAATAAAGTTACTTCAAAGTCAATAGAGAAAACACCATATGAGATATGACATGGCAAGAATCATGCTCTTACACATATGCGAGCCTGGGGCTCCCTGCATATGTAAAGAAGATGCTTACTGACAAGTTGAAGTCTAAAAGTGAGAAATGTTATTTTGTGGGGTAGTCTAAGGAAACAAGAGGATACTATTTCTATCTTCCCGGTGAACATAAGGTCATTGTTTCCAGAAATGCAACTTCCTTGAAGAAGACTATGTCTACAGGGAATATAGTTACAATAAGATAGAACTTGAAGAAATTCAAGAACCACAAAGCAACATAGAGGTTGAGTCCTTGTCAAATGACATAAACAAAAATTAAGTGGGAGTATTTGGTGAAGGTGTGTTACTTAGAGTGCAACCTTCAGCCAGTGGGAGTGATGCAGAAATGCAAGATTCTCATACACAACCAATAGAAGATGATACAATGGTTGTACATCATTCCATTCAGGAAACACATGTAGATGATATTCCTGAAGACTCTCATAGTGGTGGAAACACACAAGAACCTTCTCATGATCAGAATACAAGAACCACAGAAATACAAAATAACCAACTTCATAGGTCTACTAGGACTCATCGCCAGCCTGAAAGACGTAATCTCCTTGTTGAAAGTCAAAATGAGATAGATATTTCAGATGATGATGAGCCTAAAACCTACAGCGAGGCTATGTTAGACATTGACTCGCAGAGATGGCAAGAAGCCATAAAGTCTGAAATGGACTCGATGTATGTCAATCAAGTTTGGAACTTGGTTGATTTGTCAACTAGGGTTAGATCCATAGGATGCAAATAGTTCTTCAAGAAGAAGATTGATATATTTGTCAAGGTGCAAACCTACAAGGCTAGGTTGGTAGCAAAAGGTTATAAATAGAGGCCTGGGGTCGATTATGATGAAACTTTTTCACCAGTTGCGAAAATCAAGTCCATTCGGATTTTGCTTGCAATAACTGCATACTATGATTATGAAATTTTGCAGATGGATGTTAAGACCACTTTCCTCAATGGTAATCTAATTGAGGAAGTGTATATGATACAACCTGAAGGTTTTACATCCAAGTAAAAACTCAAAGCAGTATGCAAACTACAAAATTCCATTTATGGACTTAAGCAAGCCTCAATGAGTTGGAATATTTGCTTTGACAAACTATCAAATCGTTTGACTTTGTCAGAAGAAAAGATGATCCATGCGTTTATAGTAAGCGCAAAGAAGTGAGTGTTGTTTTCATTATCATATATGTAGATGACATATTAATAATGGAAAATGATAAGTCCCTTATACAATCAGTAAATGAATAGTTGTCCAGCACCTTCATGATGAAGGACTTGGGTGAAGCCTGCTACATTCTTGGAATCAGGATCTACAAAGATAGACCTAATAGATTGTTAGGGAGGTCGTAGTGTATATACATAGACAAAGTGCTAAGACGTTACTCAATGGAAAACTCCAAGAGATGAGGTTTTCCTATGGGTCAAGGCATCAAGTTATCTAAGAAGGATAGTCCATCTACTGTTACAGAACTTGAACATATGAAGAGGATCCCATATGCTTCCGCTATAGGATCAATCATGTTTACCATGACCTGCACTAGGCCAGATGTGGCTTTTGCACTTAGCATGCCTTGCAAATTCCAGGATAATTCTGGGGAGGAACATTGGAAAATAGTCAAGAATATTCTTAAGTATCTTAGACGAACTAAAGAATATTTCTTAGTCTATGGTGGGCAAGAGAAACTAGTTGCTACTGGGTACACTGATGTTAGCTTCCAAATAGATCTTGATGACTTCAAGTCACAGTTTGGATATGTTTTTACTTTCAATGGTGGAGCAGTAACTTGGAAAGGTTTCAAGCAAGAAACCACTGCTGATTCGACAACTGAAGCCTAGTACATTGCTGGATTGGAAGATGGTAGAGAAGTTGTCTCGGTATCTGAGTTCTTAAAAGAACTAGGGGTTGTTCTAAGTGCCAGTCATCCAATAACGATATATTATGACAACACTGGTGCGATTGCGTAAGCTAAGGAACCAAGATCAATAAACAATAACAAGCATGTACAGAGGAAATACCACATACTCAGAGAGATGATGAAATCTAAAGAAATAGATCTAGACTATATTTCCACATATGATAATCTAGCTGACCCATTTACTAAACCATTAAGCTTAGCTAAGCATAAGAGTTATTTCAAAAACATGGGTATTAGATAAATTGGAGATTGTCTCTAGGCCAAGTGGGAGATTGAAAGTATGTATGTCCTAGATATAATCTACATTAGGGACAAAATGTACTTGAACACATTCATATTATTAATGAGATTAATATATATGACATTTGCAATTATTGAATTATTGTTTGATTGTTTGCAATTATTCATATATGTGCATCCCTTGAGCTTACATTGTCATTAATAGAGTGATATATTAATGATAGAACGACTCTCAAAATAGCCTCGACTAATGATCATTGAGAATGAGATATCGATGATATGTTATAAGTCGACATGTGGTCTGCATCACATTCTTGGAGAATGTAGTATGTCTCATAGCTATGAGTAATGGTTACTCGTGATGAACACATGTATACTTTGGAGAAGTATTGGTATACCCTGCCGATAAACTATTTATTATACATGTCTATAGTGTTATCGGCATGTGGAATATAAAGATCCTTTGACTTGAGGTCAATACACACTTTGTTTATAGAATGATGTACTTTGACCAAATTCTAAGCTTAAACTCCTTCTGGATAAGATACAACTTGTGTTGGGTGCATCAGGATGTAAATCAAGGCGGTAGTTGAGCCAAGAATATGATCATTCCTCGATTGGAAATTCGAGAGAGCACTCAACTTCTCATTTATTAGGTTGACTAAAGTCACTGGCCAGTGCAAGAGACATATTTAGAATATGGTCTAGTTGTCAACTAATAAATGTGAGATAAAGTGATTAAACATTTGGATATACACTTGGCAAATCCTAAGCTTAATCGAGTGTGTCACGAATGAAAGGAATTTATAGTTCCGCATAAAGTTTAAGTTTGATGGATTCATGTAAACGTACTTCACATATTGAGTTCGTCATATGACGCAGTCTAGGAGTTCCGTATGAACCTTAATTAGATTAATGTCGATATGTGAAGGTCTATAGGGTCACACTATATGCGACTGTTTCTTAGATCTAAGAATGTATTGAGAAAATATTAAATATTCGATTGAGAATCGAGATATTTAATTTATAATAATTATTGAATATTTATATTTGATAGAAATTATTTAATTAAGTCGAATTGAATTTTGGATTTAATTAAATGTGTTAGATATATTATATGGGTACACAGACAAATACATGGAAGAAATTGGGCCAGAAATTATTGGCCCAAGTTGTAGCCTTGGCTGTCCACTTTGACGTTTGAAGTGGACCAGCTGGGCTGGTCCACTGAACATCAATATGGCCCCCAGGTTTTTATTGTTTTATATCTGTTTAGGTTTTGTCATGAACTCCTATATATATAACACATACCTTATAATTATAAGGTTACAGAAAACAATTTCTAAGTTCCTAAAGCAAGATTTCCTAGCTTTCTTGATTAGGAGATACACTGGAGTTAGCTCTTGTAGTCGAGTTATCAAATCGCGTGGATACCTTAGTGTTGAATCCGCGTTCGAAAACCTGTAAGTTTTCTTTTATTATGTTTTGAACATAGTTGATTATCGTATAAGCCATATCAGGAATGTTGTTGGGTAAGTAAATTTGACACTTCCGTTGTGCATACGAACCCAACAAATCCCTACCATTTATAACACACTAATCTTTCTTAGAGTGGACCTAAAAAAAACCATATAGATAGCAATTCTTATAATGGATTACATAATATATGCAGGAATAAAACCATTTTGTGAAGATCTATCATAATGACTATCGGTTTTTTTTTTTGCTTTAGTTTCTAGAATAACTTTAAGAAAACTGTAGAAATATAATAATGTTAAATTGTGGACTTTGTATAATTTATGCTCTAACGTTATTAATTTTAGTCTGTTATAAATTTGTAGGTGTGAACGGAAATGGAAGAACTGAAAGGGTAAACACAAAGAGGTTTAGAGCAACGTTTGTCGAGTTGATTGTTTGGAAATCTCTCCTTAAGACAAAATTACCTCCGTATATAATGGCTTATGGTAAGTGGGTAATAGTCTCCCAAGATAAAACGACAATACTTTTTCAAGCACAAGTCAAATACTTGAGAATCCTTTTAGAAGAAACAGGAACAAGAGATTGCTAGAAGAAGTCTAGAGCTCTCAACAATTTCATATTTTTTGTTTTGTGAATGAGTATGTAAATCTGAAAATTCAAGCTCTATTTATAGTTGCAAAATACTATCCACAAGCTTGTGTGAATACTTTAAATGGGTTGCTTTGATCTCACAAAAAGCCATCTTGAACATGCCAAATGTTGGATAAGATGTGGCCTTTTCAAGAAGATCAAAATCCAGAAGATTCTATCCAATTTTGGTTCAGTGGACAGGAAGGGCCGCGGCCCTAATTCAGCAAAAATTTCTGGACTTACTGGAAATTAGGAGCCGCGGCCCCTAGCTGAAGGGCCGCGGCCCTTCCCCTATTTTTTGTGTTTTTGCACATTTCTTCTTTAAATATACCGTCGTGGGAAACACATTAATTTGGTCAATTAAACGTCCATCCTTACCTAACTTACGAACACTTTAATATGTGTATCAACATCTCTTTCACTACGTGAAATTTAACTAGATATTGTACGACATGTGCATGTGTATGGAAAATGTATTTCCGACATGCGGGGCCCCATTGTGTTCAAGTCATTAAGGACGGGATAAGCTCAATCCCACTAGGTAACATTTCCAATAATCCCCTCTTGAAAGAGGTGTTGGTGCACGCGGAGTGCCAAACCATTAGCAATCTAGTAGCGGAAGTATATTGCATCGGAATAGGTAGCACACAGATTTGAACCTTTCCTAGTCAACTACCATCAGATATATTTACTGAGCGGTGAACGTGATATCTTGAACCGTCAGTGTTTAGTATATGCCAAGACAATGATAGAGACGCAAATAACAGTCCAATCTCTTGTTTCTTCTTATGTTTTGTCCGTTGTGGCCGTGGACACACTTGGATTCTTAAATGCGTTCAACTAAGGCGGCCTGTCCTCGCACTTAAATATGTGACCTCCTACAAGATACCTTATATTACCTTGCTAGGAGTCATTAAAAGTATCCTTACCTCAACCTCGAACCTCGAGTGTTATGTTGAGATGTTGAAACTTATCCTGTACCCATAATTCAGGTAGCACTATAATGTTTATCGCGGGAAGACTTTAGATTAGTGTTTCCGTAAGGAACTAGTATCTGAAGTGCTCTTGCTTTTCTGTAAGCGCTCAACTAGACCTTTACAACTTAGTTTTCCCATTGAATCATATTTCTGGGATCTCCAGTCAGTATGGATGGGTTACCACCATATCAGTCCTTATTGATTGAGTTTTAAGCCCATTCCCCTAGACAGACAGTTCATCTGATCATTGGGTATTCCCTTAGTCAAAAGGTCACCTATATTATCCTTTGACTTTATGTAATCGATGGAGATAATACCCGTGGAGCTCAATTGCCTAACGGTCTTATGTCTCCGACGTATGTGCCGAGATTTGCCGTTGTATATGATGCTTCGTGCCCTTCCTAATGCCGGTATCGTCGCGATGGATCATTACGAAGATGCGGGTTTATCGGCGAGGATATCCTCCAAGAAGTCATGAAGCTACTCAGCTTCTTCACCTGCTTTGTCTAAAGCGATGAACTTCGATTCCATGGTGGATCGGGCGATGCAGGTTTGTTTGGAGGACTTCCAGGACACAACCCCACCACCAATTGTAAATACATACCCACTGGTGGACTTGGTGTTCCGTATATCAGATATCCAGTTTGCATCACTGTACCCCTCTAGTACAGCTTGATACCTTGAGTAGTGCAATCCGTATGACATTGTATATTTCAAATACCGAAGTATTCGATTAAGCGTTTTCCAGTGATAATTTCCGGGATTGCGTGTGAACCTCGCCAGTTTATTGACGGCATAAGCGATATCAGGCCGGGTACAGTTTGTTACATACATTAGACTACCGATTACCTGCGCATATCGCTCCTGGAGCACGTGTACACCACGATTCTTGTCAATGCTTTGACTCATATCCATTGGTGACCTTCGTGGCGGACAGTCAAACATCTCAAACTTTCTCAAGACACTCTCTATGTAATGAGATTGAGATAGTACTAGTCCGTCAGGTGACTTAGAGATCTTAATTCCTAATATGACATCTGTGATACCCATGTCATTCATGTCAAAACATTATTTCAACATGTTCTTGGTTTCCAGGATCAAGGCTCTACTACTACATGTGATTAACAAGTCATCTACGTAGAGGCATATTAAGATGAAGGAGTCTCCTTTCACGTAGACACATTGTCACACTCATTAATGGAGAAACCTTTCGATAGTAATGTACTATCAATTTTTTCATGCCATTGTTTTGGAGCCTGTTTCAGCCCGTACAGAGTTTTGATAAGTCTACAGACTTTCTTCTCTTGTCCTGGAACTACATAATCCTCGGGTAGTTCCATGTATATCTCTTCTTCCAGATCACCATTCAGGAAGGCTGTCTTAACATCCATTGATGGATCTCAAGGTCATGTAGTGCTGCAATAGCAATTAATACCCTTATGGATGTCATTCTCGATACTGGAGAGTATGTGTCGAAGTAGTCAAGACCTTCGGTTTATCGATATCCTTTGGGTACCAACCTAGCCTTGTACTTATCTATAGATCCATCAGCTTTGTACTTGCGTTTAAGTACACACTTACAGCCTAGTGGTTTGTTTCCCGGAGGAAGATCAACCAACACCAAGGTGTGATTTTGCATGATGGATTCTATTTCACTTTCCATAGCTTCTTTCCAAAGCGGTGCTTCTGGAGTTGACAATGCTTCTGCAATTGTCCATGGTTCATTCTCAACCAAGTAAGCTAGAAAGTCAGGCCCAAAGGATTTCTCTATCCTGGCCCTTTTGCTTCGCCTAGGTTCTGTCTCAGGATCAGTTGGATTCTCGTCCACATCTGTATCCATTTGGTCAGACTTGTCATATTCCAGGGAATCATGATTTCTCTTGCGCGAGGCGACTTCATTTTCCTTCTTAGGAAAGATTGTCTCAAAGAATTCAGTGTTCCTTGATTCTATGATGGTATTCTCGTGTACATCTGGTATGTTTGACTTATGTACCAGAAAGTGATAAGCACTACTGTTATTTGCGTATCCATTGAATATGCAATCTACAGTCTTGGGCCCTATCTTGACCTGTTTTGGCTTAGGTGCTTCGACCTTGGCCAAACAACCCCATACCCTTAGGTATTTGTAAGAGGGTGCTTTTCCTTTCCATAGTTCATATGGAGTTTTTTTCTTGCTTCTGTGAGGGACTCTATTGAGTATCATGTTGGCAGTAAGGATTGCCTCTCCCCACACATTCTGCGCAAGGCTAGAATTGATAAGCAAGACGTTCATCATTTCCTTTAGTGTGCGGTTCTTGCGTTCTGCCACACCGTTTGACTGTGGGGAGTATGGTGCAGTAGTTTGATGGATTATGCCGGTTTGGGCACAGTATTCCTCAAACGGAGCTACATACTCTCCCCCTCTATCGCTACAGATTGCTTTAATTCGTAGGCTTAGTTGGTTCTCAACCTCTACTTTATAACGCTTAAAGTCATCGAACGCTTCGTCCTTACTTTTGAGCAAGTAAAGGTAGATGTACCTTGTACTATCATCTATAAAGGCCACAAAGTACTTATTCCCCCCTCTAGTTTGAACAAACTTTAGATCACAGATGTCCGTATGTATAAGTTCTAGAGGAGCGGTATCTCGTTCTACGGAACGGAAAGCCAATTTGGTATGTTTTGCCTCTACGCATACCTCACATTTGGATTGAGGGTTTACAACATTAGATGGCAATAACTCCAACTTTACCAATCATTTAATTGACTGGTAGTTTACGTGTCCTAGTCTATGATTCCATAGACTGGACGACTTAAGCAAGTAAGAAGATGCATTTTCATTGATGTTGCGAATTACAGATATGGCATTTAGTTTGAAGAGGCCTTCACATGAGAATCTCCTTCCTACAAACACGCCGTTCTTAGTAATAACAAACTTGCCGGATTTGAACACAACTCGAAATCCAACCTGAACTAAAACATTAACATAAATTAAATTCTTCCGGATGTCCGGAACATGCATGACATTCTTTAGCTTGAGGTCTTTACCAGAAGACATCTTGAGTACTACAATGCCTTCTCCCAGTACATCTGAGGTAAGTCACGACCGACCGGGCGCGGCCGGTAGTGCCTGCCGGCACCCCGTCAGGTATACATCAGAGAATAACAGCGGAACATACATAACACATAAACCTGTAGATAGTAGACATCCCTGGATAGCCGACAAGGCCGCCTTCCATAGAATATACTTAATCAAAAGTAAAACAGTACAACTTTGTTCTTACAGCCCAAACCACAAACGTGACTACAGACCTCTAGGAAACAACTGTGGCGGGACAGGGCCCCGCCATACCCCCTGAATGTACAAAAGTCTACAACCTCAGGGAACCGTACCAAAAGACAAAGCCTCCGGAGGAATGGAGCTTTCCAAGAACCGAACAGTGATCCTAAGAGTGCGGATCAGCGAGATATGCACCTTAACCTGCGGCATGAACGCCCCGAGGAGGTCGATCTGACATGTACAGTATGTAAAGCGAAAAGTCGTATTTAAATCATAATAGTCTAAAATAAAGGCGATGACATGTATGATACCCAATTAACGATCTGCGTGCCTTACCAAGTGAAAGTAATGAAAATCGGTTTACCGCATGCACTGTCTCAACATATGAACCATAATCACACGAGCTATGAACACCGCCTTAACATCGAACGCACTGGGATCCCCATCGCCGATTGCTAGGTATAAAGCTAACCATGTGACGCGCGTGGCATCCTACCTCATTTGTCGTACACGCGCAACACATATACACATAAATCCTCCGTCAGTGGAATCCCCGAATCGCTGACGGCCGTAAGAGTAACCTACAATCATGTGGCGCGTGGCATCCTACCTCACCGTCGGGCGTACACATACAACACATGTATATATATATCTCATGCGTGGAATCCTCATCTCGGTACATGACTTCGTGGGAGCTAATCCATGGGATAATAATCGTATCCGAATTTAACCCGCGTCGCGGTCGCGTGCCTCGGAATCCTCATCGTAAGCATGTCGAGGTGCGCCTCGGAATCCTCATCGTAAGCATGTCAAGGATCAACCACAATGGAAGCATACGGTGGAATCCCACATCGCGTCGATGCGTCGGGTAAACTCATCTGCGTGCCTCGTAATCCTCATCGTAAGCGTGTCGAGTGCATACGGTGGAATTCCACCTCACTGTCGGTACGTCCAAGTAAGCTCCTACTACGACAATGGAAGCATACCCGTGGAATCCCACATCACTGTCGGTACGTCCAAGTAAACTCATACTAAGACAATGGAAGCATACCCGTGGAATCCCACATCACTGTCGGTACGTCCAAGTAAACTTCATAACTTCTTTAGACTTTCATTAATATACAAAATGGATCTCAATTTTATGACTTTAAGGCACTTTCTTATTGCTTAATCAAATCCGGAGAATTTAACCCGAAGTACTATGTACTTCTACTCTTTTAAAGATCTCCTTTTTCACATAAGACCCCAAGATACTATCACCCGTAGTATCAAGACTTATCTACATTTCAAACAAGTCACTATACTTTTAGAAATATGTTTCGGACTTCTAACTCAAGTGACCCTCATTTAGACGTTAAGCAATTGATGCCTTTAAATCGAATTGCCCTTCTTAGTTTCAATTCTTTCATATATGTTTACCTTATTCAAGAAAAACCAACTCTTTAACCTTCCATAAAGTTATTATAACCAACTCCCCATAAAGCCGTTATACTAACTTTATGCTTTAGAAATTAAGACATTCTTATCCTTTCATAAGGCTGTTATAACTACCTTCCCATAAAGTCGTTATAACTCCTTATATCTCAAACAATTTCGTTCTTTTATTAACCAAGAGACTTATACTTCAAATCAGTTTACACAATTTTCAAAATACTTCACGTCTCATAACTTTAGAAAACAAGTTTCTTAACTTAAAATCATGTCTCTTATCTTTAGAATAATTCAATACTCAATACTTCCACTCCATGTATTCTATACTTTTTCATGTCAAGAAATCCTTGTCTACCTTATTTAGAATAAACCATTCCTCAAGAACAAGTGAGTTAACTCCTTAACCCAACCAACTTAGACATTTCTTAACACAAGTCAAGTATAACGAATGGATTTACTTCATTTAAATCACGTACGTCTACCGTACTATATAGTTATAACTACTCATGCTCAAAAGATAAGAAAGTTTCCACATACCTCTTCGGGTCAATCCACTTGCAAGTCCAATATACCACACGTAGTACGTCAACCTATAATGACCATAACACGTTTATTAACCTCTAGCTTCAACGTAGAATATTCCAAGTGCAAAGTCACTAACTTCTACGGAAAATCGGACATCATTTCCTTTGTTTCTATATACTTTTCCACCTTTTCAAGGTACGAATTCAACATCCAACACCACTTTTAAGGCCCAACAATCCAATCAATACAAAGGGGATTACACCTAATCTTGGATGTGTAAAATTCTGCCCCACAATGCATATTAACTAAATCAATAAGTTAAAGGTAGTATCTTGACTATAACATGCTTACATATCATTCTTATCCAATCCTTTCATATCCAAACCATATTTCCTACATGCAATATATCTAAGAGCAATATTGACAACTACAAGTCCTTTCTTCTTCACATGCAACATAATTTATTATCAAAAGAGAAAAGATTGTTACCTTAGAGCTTACCCAAATTAATCCAACAAATTCACTAGCCTCCTTTCCAAAATCACCACCACAAAACTCCTACAAGCTTGCCAACAAGTTTCCTTCTTGCCACCTTTTTCAGATTTTTCTCAAGCCTTGATTTCCTCTCGATTTTCTAGAGAGAAGGGAGAGCTTTTAATTTTTAGAGAGAGATGAGAGCTTAAAGAATGACCAAGTCTTCAAGACTTGGTCAATAAATAGGACATGCAAAATCAGATGGGGGGGGGACACTTGTCACCCTCCCATAGCCTTTTTTAAAATAAAACAGTTCAGATTTTTCCCCCCAGCCTCGCAGAACTCGCCTCGGCGCCGCGGCGCTTAAACCTCCCAACCTCTCAGAACTTCCGCGCGCTGCTTTCGGCGCACGCCCATGGCCAGATGTTGCTTTTACGCTCATTGCGACCGAACTTGTAACCTCCATAACTTTCTACTCCGATGTCCTATCGACGAATGATTGGTTGCGTTGGAAACTAGACTCAACGAACTACATGCTAGGCCTTAGAAACACCTGCAAACTCTGGATGAACTATGAGATATACCGCTCCAAAGTTGACTAAAACCTGTCCGAATCATTCTGACAACCTATCTTTCTAAAATTTTAAATCTTAACTCCTGTCGTACGTTCTCATAGCATGACCTGAATTACGGGGTGTAACAGTAGCATTGTTTCCCATATACAACATCTTACCTTCAACTCTTGCATAAGTAGAGAAAGTATTTCGGTCGGAGCATATGTGACGGGTCGCACCCGTATCCAACCACCACTGCTTGGGGTTTTCAACCAGATTTGCTTCTAGCATAGAAGCACGACGGTGAGAAGTCTTCACAGAGATCATTGAGAGTCTTGTCTTCAACCATGTTAACATTGGCCTTCTTCTTACCTTTGGCCTTGTCCTGTTGCTCGCGCTTCAACTGGCGGCATTCTTTGATCATGTGGCCTGTCTTGCCACAATGGTGACAACTGCCTTTGAACTTCTCAATGGCCTGAGTTTTGCCTTCCTTTAGAAACTTTCGTTTCTTGTTCGGATTTCCTTTGGTCTCCACCAAGTTAGCCTTAACATCAGTAGTTTGTTTGCCTTTTACCAATGTTTTTTTGTTATCTTCATGGATATGTAGCTTGATGACAAGCTCTTCAAAACTAATTTCCTTGGATTTGAGTTTCAGATAACTAGTGAACTCGCTCCATGAAGGAGGTCGTTTCTCAATAAGCGAAACGACCAAGAAAGACTCATTGGGCTTCATCCCCTCTAGATCCAAATCATGGATGATTAACTGGAATTCATGCACATGTGACATGACGGATTTGTCATTCACCATTTGATACTTCAGAAACTTCTCGACAATAAATTTCTTCTCACCCGCATTATGGGTACTGTATTTCTTCTGCAATATATCTCATAACTCTTTTGCGGTGTTCATAGTGCAGTACACCGTGTAGAGTGGATCGCATAGGCAGTTCAGGATGTAGTTCCTGCGCATATAGTCATTTTGACTCTAGGAGTCAAAGTTCATCATCAAGCCAACAGTAGCCTGGATATTTTGGCCCGCCTCAACCGTTATGTCGGTTTGGACGTCCATATCATCTCCAACAGTAGGAGGATCCTCAAATAAGTGTTTAGACATACCTAGAACAGTGAGATAAAACAACATCTTTTGCTGCCACCTTTTGCAGTTGGTGCCCGCAAACTTTTCGGGTCTTTCGGCTTGGAAGTTTGGAGGGAGCATAGTAGTACCAATGGTTCCGAATGTGAAACCAACAACCGGGGTGTTACCCGGAGTAGCAGTGCCAGAATATGTGGCGTTGTTGGAAGCGGTGACTTGTTCTTTTCCGTTAACCATCTTTCGTTCTTCATAATAATAATTTTGTCTTAATTGTTGTAAATTTGTGGGTGTGAACGAGAATGGAAGAACTGAAAGGGTAAACACAAAGAGGTTTAGAGCAACGTTTGTCGAGTCGATTGTTTGACAATCTGTCCTTAAGACAAAATTACCCCCGTATATAATGGCTTACGGTAGGTGGGTAATAGTCTCCCAAGATAAAACGACAATACTTTCTCAAGCACAAGCCAAATACTTGAGAATCCTTTTAGAAGAAACATGAACAAGAGATTGCTAAAAGAAGTCTAGAGCTCTCAACAATTTCAGATTTTTTATTTTGTGAATGAGTATGTAAATCTGAAAATTCAAGCTCTATTTATAATTGCAAAATACTATCCACAAGCTTGTGTGAATACTTTGGGTTGCTTTGATCTCACAAAAAGCCATCTTGAACATGCCAAAGGTTGGATAAGATGTGGCCTTTCCAAGGAGATCAAAATCCAGAAGATTCTATCCAATTTCGGTTCAGTGGACAGGAAGGGACGCGACCTTAATTCAGCAAAAAATTCTGGACTTACTGGAAATTAGGAGCCGCGACCCCTAGCTGAAGGGCCGCGGCCCTTCCCCCATTTTTCGTGTTTTTGCACATTTCTTCTTTAAATATACCGTCGTGGGAGACACATTAATTTGGCCAATTAAACGTCCATCCTTACCTAACTTACGAACACTTTAATATGTGTATCAACATCTCTTTCACTACGTGAAATTTAGCTAGATATTGTACGACGTGTGCATGTATATGGAAAATGTATTTCCGACATGCGGTACCCCATTGTGTTCAAGTCATTAAGGACGGGATAAGCTCAATCTCACTAGTTAATATTTCCAACATAGTCTTCTATATTTTCACTCAATACCATATTTAATAAGTCCTATCTTTACACCTAATATCATTCGTCCAAATTTTGTTTAGACGATTCCTAATCAAATAAAAGTGAACAAGTAAAAGAAAATTAAACAAAAGAAAAACCACTCTAAAAATAAATAGAGTTGAATCCTATCATATGAGGGATATATGAAACTGCGAAAAAATTATTAATGTTATAGTAAACTTGTGTGATAGCAAAAATAGCAAAAATAACAAAATGAAAAAGCAAATTTTAAAACTTTTGTTGGGCGGGTTGAAAACGCTGGCGAGGGAAAGCATTGAGAAACCCGAGAGGGTTTTAATTCTTTTAATACCCATATGAACTTGAAAGAGAATAATCTCTTTCTCATTTAATTAATGTGAATGATTTATATACATGATATATAATAGTTATTCTATACTATAATTATGAAAATTAAATAGAAACCCGAGAGACTTTTAATTCTTTTAATACCCATATGAACTTGAAAGAGAATAATCTCTTTTTCATTTCATTAATGTGAATGATTTATATACATGATATATAATAGTCATTCTATGCTATAATTATGAAAATCAAATATATACTTACCTAATACAAAAAATTACTATCATAATTATAAATGTACATGATAATTAATAATATCAAAAGAATATACTGTGTATATTCTATCACACACCGCAGTCATAGCGGACGATTGTCGTACGCTGAGACTGTCCCTAAAATCTTCAAATAGAACTAAGGGAAGACCCTTAGTAAATATGTCAGCAATTTGATAACGTGAGAGGACATGCAAGACATGTACTTGTCCACGAACTACCTTTTCGCGAACAAAGTGAATATCCATCTCGATATGTTTAGTGCGCTGATGTTGGACAAGATTCCCCGAGAGATATATCGCACTAACATTATCACAGTAGACCAAGGTAGCTTTCCGAATAGGAAAATGAAGCTCTAAGAGGAGGTTACGCAACCAACATGATTCAGATACCATATTGGCAACCCCCCGATATTCGGCCTTTGCTCTAGAGCGCGATAAAGTATCCTGGCGTTTAGCCGACCAAGATACAAATTATCACTAAGAAACACACAATAACTAGACGTCGAACGCTTGATATATGGATATCCACCCAATCAACATCTGTATAAGACATGAGAGTAGATACGATGATGGATATAAGTGTAAACTATAATCAAGAGTGCCCTGAAACATACAATAACCAGATGTCGAACGCTTGTTATCTGGACATCCACCCCAATCAACATCTATATAAGACATAAGAGTAGGAACCGATGATGTAAATAAGTGTAAACCATAATCAAAAGTGCCCTGAATGTAACACACAATGCATTTGAGAGCGTGCATGTGTTCTTTCCTCGGATCATACATGAATAAACACACATGCTGCACTACATAAGTAATATCAGGCCTCATAAATGTGAGATATTGAAGAGCCCCCGCAAGACTACGATAGTGGGAGAGATCCTCGTATGATGTGCTAGAAGTAGCACTTAGATTCAGTTTAGTGTCAAACGGAGTAGGAAATGACTTACAGGCTGACATGCCAGATTTTTCAATAATATATGTTGTATACTTCCTCTGAAGATAAAAATAGACCACCTGCATGATGAGTGACAGCTATACCAAAAAAATAGCTCAATGGCCCCAAATCTTTCATAGCAAATTCTGAGCTGAGAAGAGATATGATAGACTTGCGCAATTTGTCAGAGGAAGAAGTCAATATAATATAATCTACATATAATAGAATGTATGAAATAGAGTACCGTGACGATAGATGAACAGAGAATGATCAAACCTGTTCTGAGAAAACCCAAGAGTAGACACATAATATGAAAATCTTTTGTCCCAAGCCCGAAGAGTCTGTTTTAGCCCATACAACGACTTCTTCCGCAAACACACAAGACTAGGATGAGTGGGGTTCCTGAAACCCAATGGCTAATGAATGTATACAGTTTCCTTGAGTTCACCATGTAAGAACGCAATGAATGTGTCATGATTTTGAGGGAGCTAGACTGAGAACAATGCGAATAGTTGCCGTTTTGACCACCAGACTAAATGTCTCTCCACAATTCATGCGAACCTGTTGAGTTTTGACATCACCTACAAGACGGGTCTTATGCCTCTCAAAAGAACCATTAGATTTTTCCTTATGAGCAAAAATCCACATAGAACGAATCACTTTAACACCGGGTGGACGGGGCACCAATTCCCACGTCTTATTTTTAATAAGAGCATTATATTCATGATCCATGACCATTTTCCAATTCGGGTCATGAAGGACAGACACAAAATTACGTGGTAGGGGGATTTAGTGGCATTAGAATTGAGATTAAACTGTCACTTTGGTTTAAAAATACCCCGTTGACTACGAGTAACGGGCCCTTGTCCCGGAATAGAAGTGGGCTATATAGGAGTGAAAGTCGTGGGCTGGCCCAATGCAAAAGGTGCGGTATTGTACTGGATTCGGGTTGGGAGAACAGTGGTTGGGTAATGGCTGAACGAGGTTGGGCCAGCAGACAGCGGGCCTGTTGGAAGAAGCTGCGGACCGGGGGTATTTGGGAAGATGTATATGGACATGAAAACCGAAAATATATACCATTAACCTTACAAAATACTCTAAATGACCCATTAGCAAATTTCCTTCAATTATCACATTGAATGTTCTTAATTTTCCGTTCAAATTGAGTACAAATGAATGCTCTAAATGATAAGAATATGGAATAAACTTGAGACTGTTTAGATAACAGAAATGTCCACAAAAATTAGAATAATCATCCAAAATAATACATAATAACGGTGTCCCGAAGAGCTCAAAACGGGAGAGGACACTATGAGTAATATCAAATGACAAGAAAGTACTAGAATTTGAGGCAACAAATAATAATTTAACATATTTTCCAAGCGGACAAGAAGGACAAACATTAGTACTACGAGTACTATTACACTCAATAAATTTATTATTTTTAAGGGAGGAAAAACAGACGCTTCCGGATGACCCAAATCTGCATGCCATAAGGAAGGTGCTAAAGCGGCAAACGTCGACGGTGTGGCTTGTCTAGTGGTGATGGAATAGATCTCACCCCGACTATCACATCTCATTAGATGTATCCCCGTCCAAAAATCTTTCACAGAAAATTCAACAGAAATTGAGTTATCAGTTGTAAATTTCCGAACAATTATCAATTTTTAATTAATTGAGGAGCATACATGACATTTTTCAAGGCTAAAGGTGGGTTCGGTGGAGACAAATTTGTGTGACCATAACCACGAATTAGAATTTAATTACTATTACCAACAATTATGTCACGATTTTTGCTCAAATTGAAATAAGACGAGAGATTGCCTGGTGCGGATGTCATATGAGAAGTATCATTGGTGTCCATATACCAATTTTCACCTGGAGGATTTAACCTAAGTGTATGCATTGCCGCCTCGATATCCGTGTAGGTCGGAGATACGAATAGGCATGACAACAGCTTTGTTGTGGTGAGGCCCAGCGAGGACATCTTCTTTGCGGGTTGAGTGATTGTGAGGCCCATGCCCATTCTAGGCTTGTTGTTGTTGTTTCAGTCCATTGGGCCTAGCCCAGTTTTGAGATGGATAAGGGCAGGGCCTATGCCCAATGGCCTAAGACTGACCTCATGACCACTGCTCACTAGCCCAGGCCTTCTGCCAGGGGTGTTGTGGCACGACCCCCTATTGACTGCCACTACCGCCATTGTCGCCACTGTTGACGCCGCGGCCACCGCCCTTGCCAATGCCACGTCCGCCACCATAATTTTTCTACGATCTTGACTCTTTTTGCCACCCCCGTTGTTACGATTTTGACCATAATTTTCAGAGAATGATTGAGAGTCATCGGTTTAGCGGGACCTGCCCACCATCATGGTGGAATTGGCTCCGTTTGCAGCCTTTTTAGTCAACCCTGCTTCTTCCAAGGTGAGCATGGAACGTGTTTGGTAGAACTGTGGGAGAAGATTGATTTGATGAAGAAGAGTTCCAACCCCATTATACGCCTCAAAGAGGCATGCAACCATCTGAAGAATGAGACGATCATTCATGATGCGCGCGCTGACGTTCTTGAGTTGATCCGACAATTCCTTGAGCCTTTGACAATAGGCTGAGGCATTCAAAAAATTCTCCATATTTATGTGAGAGAATTCTTGCTCAAGGGTCACGACACGAGAATTTTGTTATCTTGGAATATATCACGCAACTTATTCCAAGCTTCCATTGTCGTGGCATCGGGTTCAATAATTATGTGTAAGAGGTCCGAAAAGATAGTGGAATAAATTCATTGGAGGACCGTAACATCAAGAGTTTCCCATAACTCTATTTAATCATCGGTGGAAGGCACATTCTCCTTGCATTTTTCTGATTTGACGATGTGATGGAGGACGCTATGAGACCTTGTGTGAATTTTCAAAAGTTTCGCCCACGTCTCGTATTGGACGTTCTCCATTTCTAGGACGATAGAGATGTTGTTCTTGATGTTGGAGACTACAAGTGCAGGATGAAAGATATTCTTTGTGTTAGACATGATGGAGGAACAAGAAAAGAATTAGGGTTTCAGAAAAAAAAAGTTGAAGGGATGTTCGACAGGTGAGGGCGGCGGAAGTGAGTGGAGAAGGAAATGTTTTTGTCCTAGATTGGTGATACCATGAAAGAGAATAATCCCTTTCTGATTTCATTAATGTAAATGATTTATATACATGATATACAATAGTCATCCTAGACTATAATTATGGAAATCAAATATACACTTACCTAATACAAAAGATTACTACTATAATTACACCATAATTACAAATGTATATGATCATTAATAATATCAAAAGAATATACTATGTATATTCTATCAGAACTACCTATTATTTATATCAATACGAGAGACGTTCGTCATGTACATCGTAATTCTTCTTTACTGTATTTAATTGTGTTATAGTATGCCAATCTCTAAACACAAAAGGTGCCACACGATAAAAGCTTCAAGCACTATTCATCTGGAAAGCAATATCTTCAGCCACACTTTCTAATGTAGAAAAGATCAATGAGAAGGAAAGAAAGGAAGTTACATTTATGTTAGGTTTAAGGGAGAGAGGTATGATGAGTTTGTGGAGAGCATAATTAGGGTACAAGCACCAAATGTAGGCTAGAGGCAATCATATATGAAGTTGATATCTGATCCTTCTTAACGAGGATTTCACATGGAATAATAATTTGTTGATCTACCAAAAGCCACAATTTTTCCCTCACTTAGCATCTCTTAGGCATGTTAGTCTATTTTCTTCTTATGACAGTGTTATTGATTAAACAGAATCAAGGTGAACAACTTAGAGACAAGAATCAGGGAATACTTGAAGTTGTACTCAAACATTTATAAAAAAAAATGATTTTTGCTTATATTTGTTTTGTGATTGCAGTTATTTCTTTTCTATATTCCAAATTTGTCACGAACAAATTTCTATGAAACTTTATTACAAAAATTCGGTTCGGTCGCAGGAGTGGAAAGCTACTCGCCTTTGAACAGCTACGCAAGAAATTAAATAGTGAAATTATTTGCGTAGCCGTTCGAATTAAAGAACTATTCCACTTCTTAATAGTATTATAAAGAACGTTCAAGAAATGAGAATCGTTCAATTCGAACTACTACGCAACGAGACAGAGAGAATTAAACTATGCGCCTAAGCGCCATTTAGCTGCGGTTCGCTATATAAATCCTTTGTATTTGTTCCTCTTTTCGAGATCCTTTTTTGTGAATCCTCTTTTTCTTGTATGATGCTTGTAGAAATTCTTCAATATCTATATATAAGGTAGATTTTTTGTGTTTATGTACATATATTAACTTTTGAACACCTTGAACAAATGCAAAAGGCTAGCTTAAGTGGTCCAATGTATTCAAAATTGGCTTCAACATCCTAGGTTTGATTCTCAAGGACACATTATTTTTTATATTTAGCTTTCGTTTTTTGGAACCCCCGAGTGAATCCTGGATCCACCACCGAGTGTCTGCATCACTTTTCTCTTAAAAACTAACTTGAAACTATTGCTGGAGATATAGCTAACTTGAGTGAGATTTCATGCACCACTAATTTGCAAGAGATTCACTATAGATTGTAGGTTGTATGTGACTGTTTTTCATCATTTGCTGGTTAGTGCGCTTGGAAGAAAGAGCGCAAGGAATGCACAGTTTCTGCTTTCAGTTCTTCAGATGGTTCTTGTAGTATAGATGTTATTTAGATTTGAACCTAATTGAGTCAAATTAATTTTTTTATTATTAACCATATGTAGATGATCTTAATCTATCATTGTAAAATCCTCCTACTAATGCTTCTAACACAATTATGCATCTAAAGCCATCACATGAACAAATCAGTCACCAGCAGTCGTACTTTGTCTTGAAGCTTTTATAAGAATCACTGTAAAAATAAACAAATAATTAAATTAGAAAAGAGAAGTATTTGAAATCCACTGACCAAAATGTTACCTTTTTATTTTTTAAAAGTTGGAGTCCCTTGGGGCACGTTTGATACGCTTTATTACACTGGATTGCACTGGATAAAAAATAATATAGCGTTTGGTGGACGTTTTCAGCTGGACTGTACTATACTATTTCTAAAAATAGTACACTCCAACTGTTATTTTTGAGACTCATTACTCCCCTGGACTGTACTAAAATAAAAAATAAATAAAAATACAATTCATTATATATTAATACTCTAATATCGTCCATTATATATTAATACAGTTCAGTCCATGTAAAATTATACAGTCCAGTGCGACGTACCAAACGAGCCATTAGTGGCATGTGATAGGTTAATTCTTTATAATTCCACATATAAAAACAGGTGTCAATCAATTCCATTCTTTGAGCACTTCAAGCACCATCTACCCTAGCCTTTGATAATCAAAAGTACTAAGGGGTATATTCAACTAAACATTTAAAAGATTTTTTTGGGATAAAAAAATCATGTGGTATTCAATTAAGATTTTTAAACAATCTAAAAAAGTCTTGTAGTATCAATCAAGAATATTAGGATTTTTTAAATAGTGTGTTCAAATCTAATGGTATTCAATTAGGATTTTAAAAGACTAACAAAAAATCTTTTGGTATTCAAAATTTTGAGATTTCGAAAGATTTTTAAAAAATATGGATTTTGGAGGACTTTTTAGTGGAAGGTATAACTAACAAATCCTATAAACATTCCCAGTCTAACATATACTTTTTTTCATTCTCAAAATTTTATTTCATATATATATATTTTACTTTTATAAAAATATGGATTTTTTTCTTACCCCACCTACCTCCCACCCCCCACCCTATCCTTAAATTTCTATTTCATATTTTTTGTTACTTTTAATTTTTTTTATTAAAAATATGAAATTTTATCTTACCTTTTCCTACCCCCTACCCCGCCCTACCCCAATCTCAATTTTTTATTTTATATTTTTTTTACATTTATAAATAATTTATAAAAATATGAATTTTTTTATTACCCCCATACCCACACCTACCCCTTCCACCCTACCCACACTTACCCCCTCCACCCTCACCCCATCCTCAAATTTCTATTTCATATTTTTTTTACTTTTATAAACGATATAGAATTTTTTCTTACCTTCCTGTTGACAGTCAATTTTGACCCGTTTTTTGTATATTTCGTGCAATTTTAAGTATTTTAGCACACCGCATTTTAATCGTTATTTTTGCATATTTTATATAATATTCTATGTTTATTTATTCACAAAATGACATTGCATCTTTTTATTTTTATTTAAGCATTATGTTTTTGTTAATATTATGTTTCTATTATAATAATATTTTGCATCTCTTTAAATAATTAATTGACATCCTGCTTTAATTTTAATCAGACATTAAACATGTCTTAAATATTGCGTTTTTGCGTCGGCATTTGCATTTTTATAATTTTGCATCTTTTTAAATAATCTTTCTTTTAAAATAATTAACCCGCGTTGCATTTTGTCAAACCACGAAGACGGAACCAATCCAAATCATTTCAATCCAACACCATTTTTATTTTCATCCAAACACCCCCTTTTATTTCCCCCTCTTTTTTTAAATTTCAAACCCACTTTTCTTTCCCCCCTAAAATACCTTACCCCCCTTTATTAAATAAAGAGGGGGCAGCCAACGTACAAAGGGGAGTCCAACGTTCAGCAGCAAAAAAATAAGGAGGGGCAGCCCACGTTCAAAAACAAAAGAAAGGGCATCCGCCCATTTGATTTTTTCAGTCAAAAAAAAGGAAAAGGGGATCCTGTCCCCTCTCTCTAGCCGCCCCAGCTCCCTCTCAGCCGCCGCCCTCCACCGCCCTTCGCCGGAGTTCTAAAAACTCCGGCGAAACCCCCCTTTAAACCAGTCTACCCCTGCCCTCTCCCTCTCCACTCATCTCCCTCACTTATTCCCGTCAACCTCCACACCTCTCCGGCGAACCCCTGCTCCCGTCGCCGCCATCCCGTCGACCATCTGTTGGTTTGTATTTTAGGCGTTGCTCCGGTGAAAACCGTCGAAGCAACGTCGTTGCTTCCCTTCCCCTCTGTTTTGCCGGTTCTCCGTCAGACTTGACCACTGGCGGCGGACATTACCGGCGATGTCGTTTGTTTCTCTGTTATTGCAACTATATTTTGCGTTTGTTGGACTGATGTTGACTGTTGGTAACTTTCCTGAGTTTAAAAACTCCGGCGAATCTTGTTGGCTTTATTTCGATATATGATTTTCTGATTTTTTGTTGTGTCGCCGGAATTTAAAACTCCGGCGACCTTTGTTCTTGACTGCATCTGTTGGCATCAGTTGTTATCTTGGCTTAATGGGCTGATTTTATGTTTTTGAGGTATCTGCCGGAGTTTTAAGACTCCGGCGACGTTTTGAAAATCCTGTTGGGATTTGTCACGACTTCCCATCGCTCGCGAATTGCCATTGTTTCGCGAACATTCTCGTTCCGGCATGTTGTCCGCTGTTCATTGGTTTCTGCATTAATTTTAGGCTATTTGGCTTAATTTATTTACTGATTTTTGAACAAGTTACTACACTTGGTATTTTACTGATTTTTGAACAAGTTACTACACTTGGTATTTTATTGATTTTGAACTTGATACTACACTGGCCAAAGAAGGATTTATCCGTCGATCTGGAGGCCCAGTGGTAGCGAGACGGAATATGTGGGCGAGGAGGAAAGTGAAAAGATTGGATGAGAATGCATAGTATCGTTCACCGGGAATGAGTCGGCCGCCGTAGCGATATTGGCTTCTCATGTCTTAGTATTCTTGGCATAACACTAATGAGCCCACACTATATAAAAATATATCTTTTACAATATATTTTACATATATATCTATATATATATATACATATATTGTTGTTTGTTTGGTAATTTATTTATCATTTACTAACTCTTCTACTAAGTGTCTTTTGCAGGTACCCGGAGGCGCACCCCAAAGTTAAATCATTCGTATAAAAATGAAATAAAAGCAAAATGTGGCTAATTTATCTTCATTACATCTTTTATGTTTATTTGCTTTCATTACTATCTTGTTAAATACATATCTATATTAAATATTTGCATGCCTAGTTTAAATATCTTTTGATTAGTTTAATAATTAGAACACTTTTAGAATTGTAAATTGCATGTTAGCACAATAATTTTAAACCTAAGTTTGAACGGACAACATGAGTTAGCGGATCCTTTAGGGTGCCTAACCCTTCCCTTTAGGATAATAAAGAACCACTTATCTAGAATCTCACATAGCTTTCATGGTTGCTTTAAAATGGAGATCATTCGTAGTATTTTATGCTACATTTTCAGTGTCCTAATTCACTATAATAATTAGGTGGCGACTCCTTATAAATGCATTTTAGGAATCCAACCATATGTAGCGGTAATCCCGTTTCCGGCTCCGGTCGAAAATGGGGCGTTACAGATGGCGACTCTGCTGGGGATATTTAGGTTCTTAACCATAACAAACATAGGTTAATTACTGTGCTTTATTTTCTTTTTGCTTAAATTGCTTCCTTTATGTTTTACACTTATTTGCTTTTATTGTTTTGCCTAAATTATTCTGCTTTACATATAAATATTTGCATATTGTATTAACTGCTATTTGTTACCGCTTTCCTTAAACTGACATTCCGCTCATATTTCTTCCACTCTGGAAAATTCACACAATCACACACTCACGCGCTGGTGTGCTTCGCGCACCCGCAAATTTCTTTCAAAATATCCAAATTTTAGGAGAGTTGGCGCCTGCGCGGAGTTAGATCGGTTCGTCTGATCAGCCGCGTAGCCTTCTCGCTCGAGTTGTCCACTCGGGAACCTTGCGTCTAGAAAAACCAAATCTTAGAAACTTAAGATAGAGCTATACCACCCTTATTTTAGGGCATGCATGCATTTACCTTAGGTGAGTCGGTCCTTGGCATCGACACCACAATTAGGAAGACACCAAACTTGTCGACGGGTTTCTCAACCCAACGACCAACCAGCATATTATGTGTAGCGTGGCAATGACAGACAAATCCAAGCCTAATCATGACATGCCGAAATTGGGAAAAGTGCACCGTCATTTGGTCGCCATTTCCAACAAAGGCATTATAGTTGGACGACTTGGACAAATCCGTCATAATCTCGCATAAGTGACGTTTAGGCTTACCTCTGGCATAAAGCGGTCCCCTGCATGTTAGGAAACGTTTGAATGTGCTATGTGCAATATATCTGCTACATACCTGCAAATTATGTGCTTTATGCTAACACCATTTGTTGCATTTTTAGAAAGATTTATCATCTTCCCCAAAGGTCGATTTGTATTTGACTAAGCAATGACAGAGCATCAATACTTCACAAGATCAAAGGCACGGTCCAGCGACATGACCGATTCGAGGGCATCTGAGCGGAACGAGTCGGAACCTGTCTTGGTTCCTATAGGCAAAGCAGGGGTCTCAGAAAAGAAGAGCAGCATGACACCTTTTTCAAAACTGGGACAAAGTAGGAAACCAGACATGGGTTGCATCAAACAGGCCAGGCACGCAGATATCAAGGAACAAGGCGGTGAAGTCAGATACGAATCGAGCCCCCCCCAAAACTCACAAATTTTCTTTGAGCGCAGGTCTTTCCATATTAACAGAAGCAGAAAGTGCAATAGCCGAAAGCAGAAAATGCGGCGAAAGGTTTCGTCGTATTAACAGAAGCAGCAAAAAGCAGCGAAGGCGGAGGATGACAACAATCCAAAGTCCGCAGCAAAAGCAGCAGCAGCAGAAAGGGGCATCAACAATCAGCAGTCAAAGTTCAAAGTTCCGCAACAAAACCTAGCGCATCAACTCGGGCATAAAGTCAAATTGGCAACCCGCGCATCGCACACAGCAAAGGCATCATGACGATTCGTCAGTTGCAGCATTTAGCATGACCGCGCAAGGACAACATCTCAGTATTCATCTGGCGTATCAGGGACGACATCTCTACCCATAAAATTGCACTTCTCATATGTATTTATCATTTTGTCTAAACAGGTATACACTAACGTTTTCTCAGGCTTAGCTTGCAGGAGCATTTATTCTACAGGAGCAGCGAAGAACACGCCCGTAACGACGGCGTTATCGGACAAAGACGCGTCTACGCAACGACGCTTATCGGAACACGCCCGCATAACGACGGCGTTATCGAACAACAAGTCTACGCAATGACGCCAACAACATCACGTCCAGGCAACGACGTTATCAGAACAGCAAGTCCATGCAGCGGCGCCCGGAAGAACATCGTCCATGCAACGGCGTTATCGGACAAAGAAGTCCACGCAACGACGCCCGGCGACACGTCCAGTAACGGCGTTATCGGACAAAGAAGTCCACGCAGCGACGCCCGGAAAGAATGCGTCTACGCAAACGACGCCCGGCACACGCGTCAGTAACGGCGTTATCGGACAAGTCGAAAATGACGCTTATCATCAAGACATCACATCTACGCAGGGCGATTTCTATACTCGAAATTGCATTTCTTATTCATGCTTTATTACTCTGTCTTAGCGATTATGCACTAACTCTTTCTTGAGCTTTAGTCTACGAGGGCGATTTGCGGCAAGGACAACATATCCGCATTTCACAATCGCAACACGTCGTGCAAGGCGAAATCACAACATTCGGCGGCGCATCACATTTTCGCAGGATAGCATTTTATACTCAAACAGTTACATTGCATATAAATTCATGCGTTATCATTTGCCTTAACAGTTATGCACTAACCGTTTGTTTAAGTCTTAGCATACAGGAACAGGAGCACAACGTGGAACTACCTCTTACAGCGAACCGAAGCGATTTGTACCTCGAATGTCGATCCGCCCTCCAAAGATCCTCTGCAACGCCAATGACCCCAGTGTCATCATAATTCGACACTGGGACAATTTTTAAATCTGCTCCCGCTTTGGTTTTAATTTTTCAGCCTCACAGAACCCAATATCATCATAATTCGACACTGGGACATTTTTCAATCTGCGTCAGCTTTACTTTTTACTTTAGCATCGCAACAACCCAGTGTCATCATAATTCGACACTGAGACATTTTTTAATCTGCATCAGCTTTACTTTTACTTTAGCATCGCAACAATCCAGTGCCATCATAATTCGACACTGGGACTTTTTAAATCTGCGTCAGTTTTGCTTTTTATTTTTCGCATCACAACGACCCAGGGTCATCATAATTCGACACTGGGACAATTCTGAGTCTGCATCAGTCCCACTTTTGAGTTCTAGTTTATAAAACAGGACAAAATTGACTACGAGTCAACGTCTTTGTCCGAAGACTCTTCCATCATCTCCGTACAAAGAGGGACATACTGTTGACAGTCAATTTTGACCCGTTTTTGTATATTTCGTGCAATTTTAAGTATTTTAGCACACCGCATTTTAATCGTTATTTTTGCATATTTTATATAATATTCTATGTTTATTTATTCACAAAATGACATTGCATCTTTTTATTTTTATTTAAGCATTATGTTTTTGTTAATATTATGTTTCTATTATAATAATATTTTGCATCTCTTTAAATAATTAATTGACATCCTGCTTTAATTTTAATCAGACATTAAACATGTCTTAAATATTGCGTTTTTGCGTCGGCATTTGCATTTTTATAATTTTGCATCTTTTTAAATAATCTTTCTTTTAAAATAATTAACCCGCGTTACATTTTGTCAAACCAGTCCAGTACGGAACCCAATCCAAATCATTTCAATCCAACACCATTTTTATTTTCATCCAAACACCCCCTTTTATTTCCTCTTTTTAAATTTCAAACCCACTTTTCTTTCCCCACAAATACCTTACCCCCCTTTATTAAATAAAGAGGCGACAACGATACAAAGGGAGTCCAGCGTTGACAAAAAATAAGAAGCGACCAGCGTTCAAAAACAAAAGAAAGGGCATCCGCCCATTTGATTTTTTCAGTCAAAAAAAAGGAAAAGGGGATCCTGTCCCCTCTCTCTAGCCTTGACTCCTCTCAGCCGCTGCCCTTCGCCGCCCTTCGCCGGAGTTCTAAAAACTCCGGCGAAACCCCCCTTTAAACCAGTCTACCCCTGCCCTCTCCCTCTCCACTCATCTCCCTCACCTATTCCCGTCAACCTCCACACCTCTCCGGCGAACCCCTGCTCCCGTCGCCGCCATCCCGTCGACCATCTGTTGGTTTGTATTTTAGGCGTTGCTCCGGTGAAAACCGTCGAAGCAACGTCGTTGCTTCCCTTCCCCTCTGTTTTGCCGGTTCTCCGTCAGACTTGACCACTGGCGGCGGACATTACCGGCGATGTCGTTTGTTTCTCTGTTATTGCAACTATATTTTGCGTTTGTTGGACTGATGTTGACTGTTGGTAACTTGCCTGAGTTTAAAAACTCCGGCGAATCTTGTTGGCTTTATTTCGATATATGATTTTCTGATTTTTTGTTGTGTCGCCGGAATTTAAAACTCCGGCGACCTTTGTTCTTGACTGCATCTGTTGGCATCAGTTGTTATCTTGGCTTAATGGGCTGATTTTATGTTTTTGAGGTATCTGCCGGAGTTTTAAGACTCCGGCGACGTTTTGAAAATCCTGTTGGGACTGTTTCACGACTTCCCATCGCTGCTCGTGAATTGCCATCGTTCCGAACCGCCATCGTTCGGCATGTTGTCCATTGCTATTAGTTTCTGCATTAATTTTAGGCTATTTGGCTTAATTTATTTACTGATTTTTGAACAAGTTACTACACTTGGTATTTTACTGATTTTTGAACAAGTTACTACACTTGGTATTTTATTGATTTTGAACTTGATACTACACTGGCCAAAGAAGGATTTATCCGTCGATCTGGAGGCCCCGTGGTAAGCGAGACGGAATATGTGGGCGAGGAGGAAAGTGAAAAAGATTGGACGAGAATGCATAGTATCGTTCACCAGGAGGCGAGTCGACCGCCGCCGTAGCGATATTGGCTTCTCATGTCTTAGTATTCTTGGCATAACACTAGCTGAGCCCACACTATATAAAAATATATCTTTTACAATATATTTTACATATATATCTATATATATATACATATATTGTTGTTTGTTTGGTAATTTATTTATCATTTACTAACTCTTCTACTAAGTGTCTTTTGCAGTGCAGGCGCACTTCAAAGTTAAATCATTCGTATAAAAATGAAATAAAAGCAAAATGTGGCTAATTTATCTTCATTACATCTTTTATGTTTATTTGCTTTCATTACTATCTTGTTAAATACATATCTATATTAAATATTTGCATGCCTAGTTTAAATATCTTTTGATTAGTTTAATAATTAGAACACTTTTAGAATTGTAAATTGCATGTTAGCACAATAATTTTAAACCTAAGTTTGAACGGACAACCGCAAGTTAGCGGATCCTTTAGGGTGCCTAACCCCTTCCCTTTAGGATAATAAAGAACCCTTACCTAGAAACTCACATAGCTTACGCAGACCTTTAAAGTGGAGAGCATTAGTAGTATTTTATGCTACATTTTCAGTGTCCTAATTCACTATAATAATTAGGTGGCGACTCCTTATAAATGCATTTTAGGAATCCAACCATATGTAGCGGTAATCCCGTTTCCGGCTCCGGTCGAAAATGGGGCGTTACAAGTCCCCTACGCCCCTAACCCCGCCTCTCTCCCACCCCCACCCCGACACCCACCCATCCTCAAATTTATATTTCATATTTTTTGTTACTTTTATAAAAAAAATTATTAAAAATATGAAATTTTATCTTACCTACCCCTTACCCCGCCCTACCCTAATCTCATTTTTTTTTACTTTTATAAATAATTTATAAAAATATGAATTTTTTTCTTACCCCCATATCCACACCTACCCCCTCCACCCTACCCACACTTACCCCTTCCACCCCCACTGCATCCTCAAATTTCTATTTCATATTTTTTTTACTTTTATAAAAAATATGGAATGTTTTCTTACCTCTCCCCTACCTCCCTAACCCCGCCTACCACTACCCTTCATATTTTTTGTAACTTTTATAAAAAAAAATATTAAAAATATAAAATTTTATCTTACCTCCCCCCTACCCCGCCCTACCCTAATCTCAAATTTTTATTTTATATTTTTTTACTTTTATAAATAATTTATAAAAATATGATTTTTTTTATTACCCCCATACCCACACCTACCCCTTCCACCCTACCCACACTTACCCCCTCCACCCTCACCCCATCCTCAAATTTCTATTTCATATTTTTTTTACTTTTATAAACGATATGGAATTTTTTCTTACCTTCCTGTTGACAGTCAATTTTGACCCGTTTTTTGTATATTTCGTGCAATTTTAAGTATTTTAGCACACCGCATTTTAATCGTTATTTTTGCATATTTTATATAATATTCTATGTTTATTTATTCACAAAATGACATTGCATCTTTTTATTTTTATTTAAGCATTATGTTTTTGTTAATATTATGTTTCTATTATAATAATATTTTGCATCTCTTTAAATAATTAATTGACATCCTGCTTTAATTTTAATCAGACATTAAACATGTCTTAAATATTGCGTTTTTGCGTCGGCATTTGCATTTTTATAATTTTGCATCTTTTTAAATAATCTTTCTTTTAAAATAATTAACCCGCGTTGCATTTTGTCAAACCAGTCCAGTACGGAACCCAATCCAAATCATTTCAATCCAACACCATTTTTATTTTCATCCAAACACCCCCTTTTATTTCCCCCTCTTTTTTTAAATTTCAAACCCACTTTTCTTTCCCCCCTAAAATACCTTACCCCCCTTTATTAAATAAAGAGGGGGCAGCCAACGTACAAAGGGGAGTCCAACGTTCAGCAGCAAAAAAATAAGGAGGGGCAGCCCACGTTCAAAAACAAAAGAAAGGGCATCCGCCCATTTGATTTTTTTCAGTCAAAAAAGGAAAAAGGATCTGTCCCTCTCTCTAGCCGCCAGCCTCCTCTCACCGCTCATCGCCTCTTCACGGAGTTCTAAAAACTCCGGCGAAACCCCCCTTTAAACCAGTCTACCCCTGCCCTCTCCCTCTCCACTCATCTCCCTCACCTATTCCCGTCAACCTCCACACCTCTCCGGCGAACCCCTGCTCCCGTCGCCGCCATCCCGTCGACCATCTGTTGGTTTGTATTTTAGGCGTTGCTCCGGTGAAAACCGTCGAAGCAACGTCGTTGCTTCCCTTCCCCTCTGTTTTGTCGGTTCTCCGTCAGACTTGACCACTGGCGGCGGACATTACCGGCGATGTCGTTTGTTTCTCTGTTATTGCAACTATATTTTGCGTTTGTTGGGTGATGTTGATTGTTATAACTTGCCCGAGTTTAAAAACTCCGTGAATCTTGTTGCTTTATTTCGATATATGATTTTGATTTTTGTTGTGTCGAATTTAAAACTCCGCGACCTTTGTTCTGATCATCTGCTGCATCGGTTGTTATCTTGGCTTAATGGGCTGATTTTATGTTTTGAGGTATCTGCCGAGTTTTAAGACTCGCGACGTTTTGAAAATCTGTTGGGATTGCTTCACGACTTCCCATCGCTCCGGCGAATTGCCATCGCTTTCCGTGAACCGCCATCGTTCGACATGTTGTCCGCTGTTCATTGGTTTCTGCATTAATTTTAGGCTATTTGGCTTAATTTATTTACTGATTTTTGAACAAGTTACTACACTTGGTATTTTACTGATTTTTGAACAAGTTACTACACTTGGTATTTTATTGATTTTGAACTTGATACTACACTGGCCAAAGAAGGATTTATCCGTCGATCTGGAGGCCCCGTGGTAAGCGAGACGGAATATGTGGGCGAGGAGGAAAGTGAAAAAGATTGGACGAGAATGCATAGTATCGTTCACCAGGAGGCGAGTCGACCGCCGCCGTAGCGATATTGGCTTCTCATGTCTTAGTATTCTTGGCATAACACTAGCTGAGCCCACACTATATAAAAATATATCTTTTACAATATATTTTACATATATATCTATATATATATATACATATATTGTTGTTTGTTTGGTAATTTATTTATCATTTACTAACTCTTCTACTAAGTGTCTTTTGCAGGTACCCGGAGGCGCACCCCAAAGTTAAATCATTCGTATAAAAATGAAATAAAAGCAAAATGTGGCTAATTTATCTTCATTACATCTTTTATGTTTATTTGCTTTCATTACTATCTTGTTAAATACATATCTATATTAAATATTTGCATGCCTAGTTTAAATATCTTTTGATTAGTTTAATAATTAGAACACTTTTAGAATTGTAAATTGCATGTTAGCACAATAATTTTAAACCTAAGTTTGAACGGACAACCGCAAGTTAGCGGATCCTTTAGGGTGCCTAACCCCTTCCCTTTAGGATAATAAAGAACCCTTACCTAGAATCTCACATAGCTTTCGCAGACCTTTAAAATGGAGATCATTCGTAGTATTTTATGCTACATTTTCAGTGTCCTAATTCACTATAATAATTAGGTGGCGACTCCTTATAAATGCATTTTAGGAATCCAACCATATGTAGCGGTAATCCCGTTTCCGGCTCCGGTCGAAAATGGGGCGTTACACTTCCCCTACTCCCCTAACCCCGCCTATCTCCCACCCCCACCCCCACCCCCACCCATCCTCAAATTTATATTTCATATTTTTTGTTACTTTTATAAAAAAAAATTATTAAAAATATGAAATTTTATCTTACCTACCCCTTACCCCGCCCTACCCTAATCTCATTTTTTTTTACTTTTATAAATAATTTATAAAAATATGAATTTTTTTCTTACCCCCATATCCACACCTACCCTCCACCCTACCCACACTTACCCCTTCCACCCCCACTGCATCCTCAAATTTCTATTTCATATTTTTTTTACTTTTATAAAAAATATGGAATGTTTTCTTACCTCTCCCCTACCTCCCTAACCCCGCCTACCACTACCCTTCATATTTTTTGTAACTTTTATAAAAAAAAATATTAAAAATATAAAATTTTATCTTACCTCCCCCCTACCCCGCCCTACCCTAATCTCAAATTTTTATTTTATATTTTTTTACTTTTATAAATAATTTATAAAAATATGATTTTTTTTATTACCCCCATACCCACACCTACCCCTTCCACCCTACCCACACTTACCCCCTCCACCCTCACCCCATCCTCAAATTTCTATTTCATATTTTTTTTACTTTTATAAACGATATGGAATTTTTTCTTACCTTCCTGTTGACAGTCAATTTTGACCCGTTTTTTGTATATTTCGTGCAATTTTAAGTATTTTAGCACACCACATTTTAATCGTTATTTTTGCATATTTTATATAATATTCTATGTTTATTTATTCACAAAATGACATTGCATCTTTTTATTTTTATTTAAGCATTATGTTTTTGTTAATATTATGTTTCTATTATAATAATATTTTGCATCTCTTTAAATAATTAATTGACATCCTGCTTTAATTTTAATCAGACATTAAACATGTCTTAAATATTATGCTTTTGCGTCGGCATTTGCATTTTTATAATTTTGCATCTTTTTAAATAATCTTTCTTTTAAAATAATTAACCCGCGTTGCATTTTGTCAAACCAGTCCAGTACGGAACCCAATCCAAATCATTTCAATCCAACACCATTTTTATTTTCATCCAAACACCCCCTTTTATTTCCCCCTCTTTTTTTAAATTTCAAACCCACTTTTCTTTCCCCCCTAAAATACCTTACCCCCCTTTATTAAATAAAGAGGGGGCAGCCAACGTACAAAGGGGAGTCCAACGTTCGAAGAAAAATAAGGAGAGGCAATGCTCAAAAACAAAAGAAAGGGCATCCGCCCATTTGATTTTTTCAGTCAAAAAAAAGGAAAAGGGGATCCTGTCCCCTCTCTCTAGCCGCCCCAGCTCCCTCTCAGCCGCCGCCCTCCACCGCCCTTCGCCGGAGTTCTAAAAACTCCGGCGAAACCCCCCTTTAAACCAGTCTACCCCTGCCCTCTCCCTCTCCACTCATCTCCCTCACCTATTCCCGTCAACCTCCACACCTCTCCGGCGAACCCCTGCTCCCGTCGCCGCCATCCCGTCGACCATCTGTTGGTTTGTATTTTAGGCGTTGCTCCGGTGAAAACTGGCAACGTCGTTGCTTCCCTTCCCCTCTGTTTTGCCGGTTCTCCGTCAGACTTGACCACTGGCGGCGGACATTACCGGCGATGTCGTTTGTTTCTCTGTTATTGCAACTATATTTTGCGTTTGTTGGACTGATGTTGACTGTTGGTAACTTGCCTGAGTTTAAAAACTCCGGCGAATCTTGTTGGCTTTATTTCGATATATGATTTTCTGATTTTTTGTTGTGTCGCCGGAATTTAAAACTCCGGCGACCTTTGTTCTTGACTGCATCTGTTGGCATCAGTTGTTATCTTGGCTTAATGGGCTGATTTTATGTTTTTGAGGTATCTGCCGGAGTTTTAAGACTCCGGCGACGTTTTGAAAATTCTGTTGGACTGCTTTCACGACTTCCCATCGCTCCCGAATTGCCATCGCTTCCGTGAACCGCCATCGTTTACATGTTGTCCGCTGTTCATTGGTTTCTGCATTAATTTTAGGCTATTTGGCTTAATTTATTTACTGATTTTTGAACAAGTTACTACACTTGGTATTTTACTGATTTTTGAACAAGTTACTACACTTGGTATTTTATTGATTTTGAACTTGATACTACACTGGCCAAAGAAGGATTTATCCGTCGATCTGGAGGCCCCGTGGTAAGCGAGACGGAATATGTGGGCGAGGAGGAAAGTGAAAAAGATTGGACGAGAATGCATAGTATCGTTCACGGGAGGTAGTCGGCCGCCGTAGCGATATTGGCTTCTCATGTCTTAGTATTCTTGGCATAACACTAGCTGAGCCCACACTATATAAAAATATATCTTTTACAATATATTTTACATATATATCTATATATATATACATATATTGTTGTTTGTTTGGTAATTTATTTATCATTTACTAACTCTTCTACTAAGTGTCTTTTGCAGGTACCCGGAGGCGCACCCCAAAGTTAAATCATTCGTATAAAAATGAAATAAAAGCAAAATGTGGCTAATTTATCTTCATTACATCTTTTATGTTTATTTGCTTTCATTACTATCTTGTTAAATACATATCTATATTAAATATTTGCATGCCTAGTTTAAATATCTTTTGATTAGTTTAATAATTAGAACACTTTTAGAATTGTAAATTGCATGTTAGCACAATAATTTTAAACCTAAGTTTGAACGGACAACCGCAAGTTAGCGGATCCTTTAGGGTGCCTAACCCCTTCCCTTTAGGATAATAAAGAACCCTTACCTAGAATCTCACATAGCTTTCGCAGACCTTTAAAATGGAGATCATTCGTAGTATTTTATGCTACATTTTCAGTGTCCTAATTCACTATAATAATTAGGTGGCGACTCCTTATAAATGCATTTTAGGAATCCAACCATATGTAGCGGTAATCCCGTTTCCGGCTCCGGTCGAAAATGGGGCGTTACACTTCCCCTACTCCCCTAACCCCGCCTATCTCCCACCCCACCCCACCCCACCCATCCTCAAATTTATATTTCATATTTTTGTTACTTTTATAAAAATTATTAAAAATATGAAATTTTATCTTACTACTACCGCCTACTACCCTAATCTCATTTTTTTACTTTTATAAATAATTTATAAAAATATGAATTTTTCTTACCCCATATCCACACCTACCCTCCACCCTACCCACACTTACCCTTCCACCCCCATCGCATCCTCAATTTCTATTTCATATTTTTTTTACTTTTATAAAAAATATGGAATGTTTTCTTACCTCTCCCCTACCTCCCTAACCCCGCCTACCACTACCCTTCATATTTTTTGTTACTTTTATAAAAAAAAAATATTAAAAATATAAAATTTTATCTTACCTCCCCCCTACCCCGCCCTACCCTAATCTCAAATTTTTATTTTATATTTTTTTACTTTTATAAATAATTTATAAAAATATGATTTTTTTTCTTACCCCCATACCCATACCTACCCCTACCCCCTCCACCCTCCCCACACTTACCCCCTCCACCCCTCACCCCATCATTTAGCCCATCTTGATCTGCCCATCTTAGCCCATGTAAGTTTTGGGTGGGTTGGACATTGACTCATCTACAACTTCAACCTATCTTGACCCGCTCAACTTCCGCCCAAACTGCTCATCTGTCACCCCTAGTTGTAGCCCTCAAGTCATGTGAATAATTCAACTGTAATAGGAGAAAGCAAGGGATCCTTACATTTGTTTGTGCTATTTTATTTTACTTTGGTTGAACTCTTTGGTACTTTGGTTGAACTATTTGGGTTATAATTTTGTTGAACTATTGATATTGTAATTTGGTTAAATGTTTTATTGTTATTTATAGAATTAAGCAATATTTTAGACAATTAATGAGAAAGAATAGTTAATGGAACTTTGAATACTATATATTGTTATTTTAGAAGTACAATAACGACTTTTGATATATTTTACATTGAAAACTAGTGATGAAAAATTATAAAAAAATGGTGATGATGAAAGCAAAAGGATTGGAGAAAAAATCCATGTGGTCCTTTCAAATCTTTATAAATCTTATGATAAGTCTTTAAAATCCAAATATCAGAAATTTTGATTGTCAAAATAGTCTTTTAAAATCATAACAATCCTAAATAGTCTTTTAAAATCAATAAGACTTATTTATCCCAAAAAAGTCTTTTAAAATCCTAATTGAATACACCCCCTAAGGCTTATGTTTTAATTTTTTTGTAACACTGAAAAAACCTTCTTATTTGTTAAACAGTGGGTCCAGCCGTGTGGCCCATGTACCGTGTGGGTCCCTTCCCCTTTCCTTGTGTATTTGGTAAATATTAGACTTAAGTTTGTACCTTAATTAGGAGTGTAATATTACCATAATTGTAAAGTTAGTCTTCAAATAGAATAGAGATTTCTAGGTAGAATAGGAAGGGGATCTTCCTTGTAACTTGTATATATATGTCTTTCATTAATAAGAATAATCAGGAGATTATTTCTTACATTCTTTCATGATATCAAGAGTCTAGGTTCTCTTTACCCTTCTTCCGCTCCTCAAAATTTCTTCTTTCTCGAAATTTTTCCCTAAAATTCTCGATTTTTGTGTGTGTTTCTTCTTTCACAAAAACCGAGTTTCTTCTCTTTCAAAAAACTTTATCACAAATTCCCTTCTCTGAATATTGTTGTTCTATTCCATATGGCTGATAAGAACATTTGTCACTCTGCCCTCACAGTTTCTAATATCAAGAGCGTTCTTCCTATCGTTCTTGACCTAGAAAACGTTCAATATGGGACATGGGCAGAATTATTCAAGATTCATGCTAAAACACATAAAGTTCTTCACCACATCATCCCTTCTCCTCCTTCAAAGGAGGGTGATAAGGCGTCTACATCTAATGTGCCCACTCAAGAAGCAGACCTAGAATTATGGGACATGCTTGATTCCAAGGTTCTTCAGTGAATTTATGCCACTATCTCATTGGATCTTTTACAGACGATTATGGAACCCAACTTTACAGCTATGACGGCGTGGAACCGTTTGCGTGACATATTTCAAGATAACAGTCATTCTATAATTTTTATTCTTGAGCAGGAATTTTTGCAAGTGGCTATGACAAATTTTCCCAACGTCTCTTCTTATTGCCAACGCCTCAAGGACTTGGCGGATCAACTTCGCAACGTGGGTTCTCCTGTTTCTAACAGTCGTCTAGTTCTTCAGATGGTTGCAGGCCTGTCAGAGGCCTATAATGGTGTTGCTTCAGTTATTCGACAGAGTAGCACCTTGACAGAGTTCTATCAGGCCAGTTCCATGCTTACATTGGAAGAAGCTGGCTTGGCTAAGAAAGTAGCGATTGGGAGTAGTCATGTCGGTATGGTGACTGCTTCCAATTTTTCCCCTTCCAATCCAGCCACCGTGATCCAAAGTCACAACAACAGATGTGGTAAGAAAGGCTAGAATAAGAAGAATAATGGCAAGAATCGTGGCGGCAACAACCGACAACAGCAATAGCAGTCTTGGAGCCCACAGGGGCCCCCTGGACAGTGGCAGTGGGTCCCAGCACCTCATAGCGCAGCGGTTCAACCTTACAGCGCCGCAACTCCACCTTACAGCGCCGCGGCGCCTCAGTATCCGCCAGGATACTCGCCTCGGCCCAACTTCTCCCCAGTCCAGACTCCTGGGTTCAGACTATCGTATGGGCAGTCTCAGTAGTCTAGTATCCTTGGGCCTCGCCCCTATCAGGCTCACAACGCAGTGGGAAATACACAGACCGAAATGGAAGCAGCGATGCACATACTTGGCTTGACTCAACAGAACCTTAATTGGTACATGGACACCGGCGCCACTACCCACATTCATCCGATCAAGGTACTTTCTCATCTTATTTCAATTTGAGCACTAATCGTGGTATAACTATTGATAATGGAAATTCTATTCCAATTAAGGGTTATGGTCATAAAACCTTGTCCCCTCCGCATCCACCACTTCTCTTGAAAAATACCCTTCATGCCCCAAAATTAATTAAAAATTTAGTATATGTCTGTAAATTCATAACTGATAACTGAGTTTCTATTAATTTTGATCCATTTAGATTTTCTGTAAAGGATTTCAAGACCGGGAGATATCTCATGAGGTGTAACAGTTGGGGGGGGGGGGGGGGCTATATCCAATCACACCAAGTCCAAGTGTCTCGCGTCAAGCTATGTCATCCACCTTTGCAGCTTTTTCTCCTTCCTTGTGGCATGCTCGTCTAGGTCATCTGGGGTCGTCTATTTTATCTTTTTTAGATAGACATACGTTTATTTCTTGTAAGGGTACGCGTAGTACTCCAATTTGTCAATCCTGTGCTTTGGGAAAGATTATTAAATTACCATTTGTAGCTTCAAATTCGAATACTTCTATGCCATTTGAAATTATTCATAGTGATTTTTGGACATCTCCGGTTCTCAGTTCTATGGGTCATCGTTATTATATTCTATTCTTAGATGACTATACTAAATATTTATGGACGTTTTCAATTGCGAAAAAATCTCACGTTTTTCCATCTTCATAAAATTTAGAGTCTTCATAAGAACGCAATTCGAACGGAAAATAAAAAACATTCAATGTGATAATGACAAAGAATATGATAATGGAGAATTTAGGGAGTTTTGTGCTCAAAATAGGATAAATTTTCGTTTTTCTTGTCCTCATACGTCTTCACAAAATGGAAAAACTGAGCGAAAAATTCGTCCCATTAATAATATTGTCAGCACTTTATTGGTTAATTCTTCTGTTCCTCCATTCTTTTGGCATCATGCACTACAAATGACTACCGATCTCCTAAATATTCTTCCCTCTAAAGGCTTGACATATTCACCCCCTCTAAAAGTGTTATACAATAAGACTCCGTCATACACTCATCTTAGGGTCTTCGGATGCTTATGTTATCCACTGTTTCCATACACTACAATCAACAAACTTCAGGCACGTTCTACTCCTTGTGTATTTTTGGGTTTTTCGTCAAATCACCGTGGTTATAAATGTTTTGATTTGTCCTCTAAACGAATCATCATTAGTCGTCATGTTCTCTTTGATGAATCTCAATTTCCCTTCTCTAAAGTAGAAAAACTCGTGTCTAGTTCCTATGATTTTTTGGATGATGCTATCCCCCCTATGTTCTCCGTCATTTTTCAGATTTGCCAAAAAATACACAGGTTCCCCAAAACCCGCCCTCAGCGCCGCGACCCTGCATAGAGGCACCGCGGTGCCAAAACTCCTGCGAGCCCTGCAGTACCGCGACGCCAGTCCCTAGAGCCGCGGTGCCTTCGACGGTACTTCCAGATATTTCCGAAAATTCCCAAAATTCACTCAATCCAGCCCAGAGTCATGGTCCAGTCACTCGTAGTAAAATGGGTATTTTAAAACCAAAAGACATTTCAATTTAAATTCAAATGTTCTTAAATCTCCATTACCCTGTAATCATGTGTCAGCTCTAAATGACCCTAATTGGAAAATTACCATGACCGAGGAATATAATGCTCTTATTGATAATAAGACGTGAGAGTTGGTACCCCGTCCATCTGATGTTAATATTATTCGGTCTATGCGGATTTTTATTCATAAGGAAAATTCTGATGGTTCATTTGCAAGGCATAAGGCTAGACTTGTAGGTGATGGTAAGACTCAGAAGGTTGGTGTAGATTGTGGTGAGACATTTAGCCCAGTGGTCAAGCCGGCTACCCTTCGTATTGTGCTCAGCTTGACTCTTTCGAAATCATGACCCATTCATCAGCTAGATGTGAAGAATGCTTTCCTACATGGTGATCTTCAGGAGACAGTGTATATGCATCAGCCTTTGGGATTTAGGAATACTAGATATCCTAATCATGTCTATCTATTGAAGAAGTCCTTGTATGGGCTTTGTCACGCCCTTTTTCGACCGCGACATTATACAACTCCTGCTTAATAAAAAAGTTAGAAAATAAAATGCTAAAAATGCTAAAAGATGCTAAAAGGGCTAAAATGCTAAAGTGGTTGCTAAAAGAGAGTTAAATGCTAAAGGGGTAATGCTAGGGTGCTAGAGTGCTAAAAGGGTTCGCGGAGTCGCCACCTAATTAGTTTGAGTGAATTAGAACACCAAAATGTCAACTAAGTTAAAGTCAACACTAACTCTATTTAAATGGTCTACTAAACTTAATGAGATTCTGGGTAAGGGTTCTTTATTATCCTAAAGGGAAGGGGTTAGGCACCCTAAAGGATCCGCTAACTTGCGGTTGTCCGTTCAAACCTAGGGTTAATTATCATTCTATGGAAAATGCATGCTTGAAAGATATTTACGTAAAAGGTAAAGTATTTTTGACCAACATAAAATGTGAGATTTGTTAAAACATATAAGTTAGTAATGGTTGAAAAATGCATTCAAAAAAGTAATTAGAAAGCCTATGAAATTATTCTATAAAATATATGTATTGCTTAGTATAATATAGAAGTAATAATGCAGGACCTACTATGACCAAAATATATACTTTAAACATAGGATATGAAAAAATGTATATCATGCAAAGGCTAAAAATCCTACAATTTAAATAGGGATTTAATGAAAAGGAGTTTCTTATGTTAGGATTTAGTAATAAATGATGACTTGACTACTTAAATAATTATGCGAATGAAAATTACTAAATGGCTTAATGATAATTTAAGCGGGCTAAAATAATTAGCTTAAAGGGGGAAAGCAAATCTCTAATGTCAAGCTACTTTCTATTGGTTCAAGGTTTAACTATTATAAGTATTCTACTAGTAGCGTAATGTTAGACAAATAGTTACAATAAATAAATGGGAAAAAGGGAATCAATAATAAAGACTCGAAGAAATGGCGAAGTCATTCGCCTATGGCTTGGAATTTCTGATGCGCAGAGGATGAAGCACATAAATGCGGGTCTTCGGGAGTTGCGACGAGTCTCGTATTGAGACTCTTCCTTTTGCTCCAAGGCATTGCATTTCATGTAAAAAATAAGAAAATGATAAGGATTAGTACGAATTCAAATAACATCGGATATGAATAATTGAACCTTAAACACATGCGTATGACGTATGCCGATTACATAGCTTTTATCGGGTCGGCACATTCAACAATCCATTTTGAATTTTTGAGTCTTATTGGGCTTGGACAGGATGCATAATATGCATAAAACCAGCAGATAGGCACACTTAACAGTCCATTTGTTTATAAAGGATGTTTATTAAAGCAGTTTGGCAGGAATAATTTCCACATTATGACAAACAAACAGTGGGCCTCAGTGAGCCCATTATTGAGGTCAGTTCATACATGCAGATGGGAAGCTAGATTAGGACACTTATTTCAAATGTTGTATATTTCATAACAGACTGGCCCAGATAAGTGCATGCATAGTAAAATAAACACAGCCCATAAGAAATAAGTTTCTATTCTTGTTTATTTAGCCCAATATGTTTTGCACCAGGAACCAATATTCGACATGATATGATTGAAACCAGTAAAGCATTCTGCAGAGGTATGATATACTCGAGCACATCAGATATTTCAAAGCCTTGCTTTTAATTCGATATTTAACTGGGCGTTTTAATACTAACAGATTCAACATGTTATGATAGATCCCATCCAAACCACACCTCATTACATATGATATAGACAATGATTTCCAGATTTTAAGAAGGCTCGGCCCAAATATGATGATTTTAGAACTCAAGAAAGAAACGACATGAAACAGACAATTATCCAAGATAAGATCATATGATTCAGTTTTAGAACAAGACATATTGGACAGTTCAGATCTCAACACTACTTTATTAATATAACATGTTTCATTAAGTGAAGGATAAACAGAAGCAGGTCACTTTAGAATATCTATTTTGAATTAACATGACTCTTGATATTGATCTAAAAGTAACAAATGATGATTTGCATTAAAATCCTTTACAAACTCAAACGAACATACGCCTAAGGAAGGGACTTCATTATTATTTTTTAGAGGAGAAGTGCATCTGAGAAAAATGACTCTCAAACATTATCAACCTTCAACAATTCTCAACTAACTGATTTATGAGACATGCTCAAATTCGAATTCATATCCACAGTGATGTCGAATGTTATCGGATAACAGACAATACACCACCAAAGCTATATTAATGGGCATAGTCGCGATCAATAGCGATTAAAGTTAATCACACAGATTCGACATTAAACCAGTAACTTCGACCACACACAACAGCGATTAAGAGCATTAAACATTATTAACAGAGCACACCATTCAAACAGATTATAAAGTGTAAATCGCATAAGAAACCTGAAAGGGAATGAGTTTACCTTCTCCGGACAACGAACCGAGGCAGCGTATCAAGTCATCGATCCATTCGGAGATTTGTTGCTTATGCGATTAAGGGGAACCGATGCTTTTTCTGTTGCTTTTAGAATTTCTAGCCTTCTTAACTGCTGTTCGAAGGTACGTTTGACGGTAAAAAGAAAGCTCTGGACTGTTTCACCGATTAGGTTATTAACTTCTACCAGGGGTATGAATCGATCCCTATCGGTTTTGTATCCTCTCCCCTCATTTTCTTTTTCGGATATTGGGTTTCCTACTGGTTTTCGATCTGTTTCTCTAGTGTTTTCCTTCCATCCCCTCGCCGATTCCGTTGCATGTGTAGATTGGTTTCTTTTATAGTTTTCTTCTGGGTTTCTAATTTTGGGTAAGCTTTAATACGATTTGGGTTGCTGATTTTGTAAGATTATGTTACCGTTTGGTGTTTATTGGTAAAGATTGGTATTGATTTGTTACCATTTTGATTCGGTCCTAACAAGGCAAGACATTGGTATTGTTCTGTGCGATTTGGTTAAGGAAGCGCCGGATTCTCCGGCGAGAATCTCGGCTAGGACAATGGGGTGCGAGGTGCTGGCGGCGGATTACCTTAGGTTTAGGTTAGAGGGGTTTTCGTTTTTTTAGGGTTGGTTAGGTGAGGGAGACAACAAAGTGATGTTATAAGGGCTGGGGGTGATAGGCCAGCGGGTTGTGGGCTGCTGGTATGTTTTGGGTCGGGTAGAGTTTAGGTATTATGTATTTAATTATAGTGTGTTATTAGTTTTAGGTGTATTATTTAATTAGTGGTAAATTAAATTATTTAAATACAACCCTAGGTGTTTTATTAGTTTTAGCTTGGATTTTTATTATTACAATAATAAATGCGGACACGCTATTTAATTAGTGCTTAATATTTTATAATACGATGCCGTTATTAAAATCTTATTTATTATGCGTATTTTGCGATGTTAAATTAAAATTGAATGGGGTTTAGATTATTATTAAATTATTTAAATGATAAATGCATATATGATATTTAAGGATTGCTTAATGCTTTTTATAAATGCGACGCTATTAAAACGCATGTATTAGATTAAAATTAATTTAAATTACAAATAATAATTATGAAATTGCCTTGCGTATTAATAAAATGCGAATATGCTATTTAACACGACGTCATTGTTAAATTATTTATTTTATGTATTTATTTATTTATCATTAAGAATTGTTTGAGTTTTAATTAATGGAAAATAGGGCTTAAATTATGAATAATATTAATGAAATTGATTGTTATTAAAATGACGAATGCAGACGTGAGTCTCAAGGTGTGCTTAATACTCTACGTAAAATGTGGTGCCATTATTAAATCGCTTATTTATGTGTGTATTAATGTTTTATTGTTGCATTTTATTATTAAAATATTGTTAAAATTATTTGGAAAATTAGTGTAATTTTATAGTTAATGACTGGACGGGAGAGTCAAAATTGGGTGTCAACAGGCTTAAGTAGTCTCCACGAGCTTGGTATAATAGGTTTGCTGATTTTGTTTCGACTATGGGTTTTTCTCACAGCAGATCTGATAATTCATTATTCGTATATCGTCGAGGATCTTCCATGGCTTATATTTTGTTATATATTGATGATATTATCTTGACTGCCTCTTCTGATACTTTGCGCAAGTCTATTATGATAATGTTCAGTTCTGAGTTTGCCATGAATGACTTGGGCCATTTGAGTTACTTTTTGGGGATTGCTGTAACTCGTCATGCATGTGGATTGTTCTTATCACAGAGAAAGTATGCAGCAAAGATCATTGAGATGACTGGGATGTCATCCTGTAAGTCCATTTTTATTCCAGTTGATACTAAATCCAAGTTGGGTGTTGCAGCTGGCTCTCCGTATGAGGATCCCACCAACTATCATAGTCTTGCAGGCGCCCTTCGGTATCTGACGTTCACGCGACCAGACATTACATATGTCGTACAACAGGTGTGTTTGTTTATGCATGATCCATAGTTGAGCATATGAATGCACTCAAACGCATTCTTAGGTACATTTAGGGAACACTTGAGTATGGTTTGCATTTGTATCCTTCGTCGACGTCTACATTGGTCTCTATCTGAGATCTTGATTGGGGTGGTTGTCGACACCGGAAGGTCTACGTCACGGATATTGTATGTTTTGGATAACAACTTGGTCTCGTGGTGCATCAGCGTCAATCTACGCTTTTACGTTCAAGTGCAGAGGCCGAGTATCGAGTGGTAGCTAATGTGGTCTCCAAATCATGTTGGTTACGAAATCTTCTTTTAGAGCTTCATTGTCCCATTGAGAAAGCTACCTTGGTGTATTGTGATAATATAAGTGTCATCTACTTTTCTGGTAATCTAGTTCAACACCAGCATACTAAACACATATAGATGGATATTCACTTTGTTCGAGAAAAGGTAGTAAAAGGACAAGTACGATCTGTCATGTTTCTTCGAGATATCAAATTGCAGACATCTTTACAAAGGGTCTTCCCTCAGTCTTTTTTGAAGATTTTAGAGACAGTCTCAGCGTACGAAGACCGCCCGCTATGACTGCGGGGGTGTTTTAAATAGTGGGTCCAGTCGTGTGGCCCATATACCGTGTGGGGCCCTTCCCCTTTCCTTGTGTTGGTAAATATTAGACTTAGGTTTGTACCTTAATTAGGAGTGTAATATTACCATAATTGTAAAGTTAGTCTTTAAATAGAATATGAATTTGTAGGTAGAATAGGAAGAGTATCTTCCTTGTAACTTGTATATATATGTCTTTCATTAATAAGAATAATCAAGAGATTATTTCTTACATTCTTTCATTATTCTTCTTTATTTATTCCATTTTGTTTTCCTGATAAATTTCCTAAGCATTGCTTTGTTTCCTTTTCTTTTTTTAGAAGTGATTGATGATTCTGGGGGGTACATTCCTTTACATTGTATTCAAAACTAAATAATTGCTTTTAAACTTCCATGTCTTTGGGCTCTCTTTTCTGACATAATCCATGTTCTTGTTTTTAGTTGTGGTGCGAAATTCTCGATTGTTATTGTGACAGAACAATTTGAAGGAAAAAGATTGCTGGAGAGGCACCGGATGGTTAATGATGCAGTGGACGAGGAGATGAAGGAAATCCACACTCTCTGTATTACAAAAGCTGTCACTCCAGAGCAGTGGAAACAACAACAGGAATCTAAAAAGTCTCAAGCAACTGGTTAAATCATGATATAATCCTCCTTCTCGCCCAAATGCTCGATGACTCAACCATATGGCTAATACTCTCTTCCCCTTATCTAATGAGGGGGCAACTGTTATAGGTTAAGAAAAATGTCGTCTATTATGTTTTGATTAAACTTGTTGGATTTGAGACTGTATGATACATTTAACTAATGAATAATGCAATAGCTCTGGGATTCAATCATGTGTTATGTCTTTCTTTGACTTGGGTTTTCAAGGTGTTTATGTATACATGTGTTGGCATGTGTGAATGAAGCTTTGCCATAGGCTAGTACGGGCATTTTTAGTGTTCTTTATTGCTCTATCATTATTGTTATGGATGTTTTTGGGCTATATTTTATAGGCCGCCCTCTGTTTGGATGGTGAGTTTGTATTCTTGGAGGGGATGACCTCTTTTGCTCAGCACAATGTATGGACTGCTCTTACTCGGATGAGCTCATTCAGCTTGTTATGTGCTCAGAACTTTGCCGATCGTGTGTTTTCCTATAGTTTGCTAGCTTAGCCATTAAAAAGTTCTTACGAGCTTTATACAGAGTAGCGCTTTCTTTTTTTTTTTTTTTTTTTTTGTTGACGAAGGAACCCGCAGCCGCTACTCTTTCGAGTGCGCACAGGGTAAACCCCGGACTGACGCAGTGATCGCAAACCACGTCGACCATGTAAACCACACTTGGCAAGCCATGTGTGCGCTCAACCAAGAAGGTTTATGCGAGGATCGAACTCGTGACCTTGCGGTCCGCTCTTCTCATCACACTTAACATTGCCTGCGGGTAGAGTAGCGCTTTCTTTAATATGATGAGAATGGGAGTCAGCCTCTTTTCTGTATCAATCCTTATTTACTATGTATATCTTGTATCTGATTTGATAGAGCATTGACCTATTAACCTAATGGTCACACCTTTTGATTATTTTTGCATGAAAAGAACAGTACCTTCTGTCTGATCAAAGCTGAAGGATGATGCTGAAAAGTTGATTTTTGTTCATGTTTTGGAGGTGCTCGTTGACAACCTAAATGGACATAATAATTAAAGTGCAAAATCTGAGTTTATATTTTAAAATTTTGCAACTTTTGTGTAGTTAAAAGCTTTTATAAAGTAGCACCAATGGGCTGTAGACTGTAGTCATAGACAATTCAACCCAAAAAATGATGCCATATTGGTCAAGTTGGTTCCAACACTCATGTCTTGGTTATAGTAGTATCCTGAAAACCTACAATAAAACAGAGATAATATTTCATTACCTTTTGGTTTACAAATACTTATGCTTGGCTAACATGTCTGTCATGGTATTCTATATTACATTATGATACCTTGTTATAACTTATTCTTTTGCTAGTGTAAAGATACGAGTATGCTTCCATTGATATGCACATCTCTACAAACCACGTCAAGAAACTACTCCCTGTCGTCTTAAAAGTATTTGTGACTTTCTTATGAGATGGATAAAATAAGATTAATAGTAACGTTTAAAGATAATTCACTTTTTTCCAGAAGTACCCTCAAGTAGATATGTAGCCCACTATGGAAGAATCTTGTTCCTCAGAATTTCAAGAACATAAATTCACTTAGAAGTAATAATATTTTGACTCTGAGATCGATAGTTCTAATTAGAGTATCGTTATCAAATTAACTGTCACATAACATTATTGTTGGACATATTACCTAGTGGGGTTGAGTTTATCCCGTCCTTAATGACTTGAACATGAGGGGCCCCACATATTGGAAATACGTTTTCCACACACATGCATACATCGTACGACGTCTAGCTAAATTTCACGTAGTGAAAGATATGTTGATACACATGTTAAAGTGTTCTTAAGTTAGGTAAGGATGGACGATTAATTGGCCAAATTAATGTATCTCCCACGATGGTATATGAAAAGAAGAAATGTGCAAAATACGAAAAATGGGGAAGAGCCGCGGGGCCTCGAGAAAAAGGACCGTGGCACCGAGCCAAGAAAGGAAAGCACCGCGGTGCTACCTGGCCAAAGGCCGCGGTGCTCCAAGCATCGTGGTGCCTCTGGCAAGGACCTACGTGTCTCCCGTCCAGTAGCTCGAATTTTCGGTTCTTTGATTTAGGGCCGCGGTGCCTCCAGAGGCACCTAGGTGCCTCCGGAACAGTGAATCGGAAAACTGTCCAGAATCTTCTGATTCATGGACAGATTTGAAGGGCCAAGGATTAACCAACTCTTGACATGATTAAGGTGCCTTTTGGTAAGATCAAGATGCCTTTTGGCAAGATCTATGCACCCCAATTAAGGCATTCACATGTCTTGTGATCCACAACTTTGCACCTATAAATAGGAGTCTCAAAATCAGATTTTACATCATCCATTGACAATACAAAATCTGAAAATAGTTGAGAGCCTTTCTTCTATTCCTAGCAATCTCTTGTTCTTGTTTCTTCTACAAGGACTCTCAAGTATTTGGCTTGTGCTTGAGAGAGTATTGTCGTTTTATCTTGGGAGACTATTACCCATCTACTGTAAGCCATAATATACGGGGGTAATTTTGTCTTAAAGAGAGATTGTCAAACAATCGACTCGATGAACATTGTACTACACTTTCATTGGTTTGCTGATTTGTTTCGGCCATGTGTCCAACACCACTTGTGGAATTCGAAGATATCAGGAACCATACTTCAAGACGAAGAATAGAAATCTGCTATTTCCATTATCTTGTAACCACTACAATAATACATGTTGTTTGTAGTTTTGTCTTTCATTTCGACCATACTTGTAACAATATTGTACTATTCCCCATACAGCCTCATTATTTACAATAATTTAAGACAAAATTATATTAGTAGTCGAAAGATGTCGGTCAACTTTGGGGTGACCGATTCTGGTTATGGAAATGGATTTCTAGTTGATGACAGTTTGGTTAACAGTTCAGTTGATAGTTCAGACACTATCTCTGTCAACAACGGTGGCTGCAAATCAGGTCCTAGTTTTGGATCTCTATTTGACAACAATACAAGATCTACTTACGTCGAAGAATCGACCTTTACTGATCTTCAAGACACGGCTGATAGTCATGTATGTGCGGGTCAAAAATCTGCTCACAATCAAGCTGCGAAGAATCATCCAGAAGAAGACTTGGATATCAACTGGGACAAGAGGAGAAGGCTGAAGATGTTGTTCTACCTTGTGGCAGGGGGCCTGCATCGGTCTCAGAATCCGAGTTACGGTAAGGAGATGATGGACACTCGTTCTGAATAGAGGGGTCCAGATCTCTAAAAGGCCAATTCTATTTCCTTACCATCCATAGTTAGTATAATCAATATCTGTGTAAAGTAATATGGAAATATTTATCATTAAAACTTGTATTTCCTACTTTAAAAATCAGATATTGAGTCTCATCGGCTTCCCGATTAAAGATAACCAAATTCAAAAGATCCATTTCTTTTGAATATGAAAGTGTGTAAAGTATGTTCGCACATAAACGAATCGATTTCCACTAATTGTGTGAAAACTGTTACCACTCTTAATTTACACAGTTTTCTAAGCAAGCGCCATAAATTATATGGGCATCAATCTTAAGGGGAAGAAGATTAAAACCAAGTTAAACCTGTTAGAGTTTTCGACAGAAGATCCTTCATTTGATAGGATGGTAAGAAATGAACCTGTCACACCATCGGACAGAAGATCCTTCATAGGATAGAGTTGGACACCCGATAAGGTGGGCCAAAATAGACACTCAGTCATACAAAACCTATGGGCGACTGGAGTGGGCTAGAACAATTAAATCTTAGATGATCGGAAAGCTAAGGCTATCGTTGGGCAATATAAGGATAAAACCTTTGGATCTTGACAACAAGGTTGTGGATAAAAAGGATCCAATACACCGGCATGCAAAACTTCCAAAATAGGCTGATTCTGATAAGGGACCGCGGCGCCTGAATTAAGGGCCGCGGTGCTCCCCGCCTAGAGGGGCAGCCGAAGCTCGGTGCTTCCTCGGACGGTGTGGATCCGCGACACCAGTCTGACTGAGCCGCGACGCTAAAACCCAAAAGCAGTGGACAGAAAACCTAGAGTTCTTGTTTTGAGATCCAGAGTCTTGTGACTTTTGAGATGACTTCTGGTGAGTTGAACCAACATTCAATCTTCACTACACAGCCAAATATTGAAGTACTAATTCTCCGTTAACCGGAAGCATCTTCCGATCGCGTCCTATTTACAGACAAGAAGATCAAGACACAATTGATCAAGTTAAGATTGTTGTCGTCTGTCGGCATAAACCCTCAGAATAAATGTGAGGTAGTTGAAGAGGCAAAATCACCTTTCCATTCTGTCAAACGGAATAAGCGAAAGAATAACCTCTCCTCTACGTGGTTGATACAGAGTTATACAAACTAGAGGGAAATCACATTACTAGTGAAGAGTCTCGTTCACACTACATGTAAAGAGTCACATTCACATTACAAGAGAAGAGTCTCGTTCACACTGCAAATGAAGAGTCTTGTTCCCACTACAAGTGAAGAGACACATTCACATTGTAAGTGAAGAAGCACATTCACATTACAAGTGAAGAGTCATGCAAGTAAAGAGGTATGTTCCCACTACAAGTGAAGAGGCACATTCACATTGTAAGTGAAGAAGTACGTTCCCATTGCAAGTGAGGAGACACGTTCACATTGCAATTGAAGAGTCACGTTCAAAACTGACTGAGGTTGAAAACAGGTCAAGTTGGACCTAAGACTGTAGATTGCATATCCACCGGATTTGCAAATAACAGTAGTGATTATAGCCTCTTGGTTTCAAATAATTCCGAATTCTTTAAAGGTATCTTCTCTTGAGAAGGGAAAATAAATACTTGCTCGAGGTTAACAAGAACCCGTGAGGGCCTGATAATCCGGAATGAGTGTTCTAGATCTATAGGACTCGGGGCTCTAGAGGTTGAACTGATACGGAGCAAAGAGGGGGCTGAACTTAGCCTAGGTCTTCTAACCTATTTGGTTAATAACCTCTCTATTCCAGAAGCACAACTCTGAAAAGGAAAATAATGGAATCCATCTTGTAGAACCATATTAATGGTTGACCTTCCTCCAGGAAATGAACCCTTGGGTTGTAAAAATGAATACTCAAATTGAGTACAAAGTGGATGGATTTATTGACAAGCATAAAACCTCCTATGTGAGTAGCTTAACCTCCAGGGTCACCACGGCATTGCGTGACATGGATGTTGAGACAACCTTCCTAATCGGAGAGTTGGTTTGTAGAACTATTGGGCTCTTTCCTGAACTTCCTTACAGTCCCTGGAATGTTTACTTTTTTGTCTTGGAAGTTTCAGATAAAACAGAAACAATGAATCTGACTACAGAAACATTGACTCTGACGCTAGAAAGCCAACAGTTGGAAAACCAAAAGTCCAAAAGTGGAAGAAGAAAGTAACACAGAACAACCTGAGGGGTATGTGGTTCCAGGAATGGGAAGAAAGTCTATCGACTTACCCAATCTCTATATGGGCTGAAACAGGCTCCGAAGCAATGGTACGAAAACTTTGATAGTACTATCGAAGGGTTTATCCATTAATGCCTGTGATAACTGTGTCTACATGAAAAGTAATTATGACCCGTTCATGATATGCATGTACGTAGACGATATGTTGATCACAGGGATTGTTGAAACAATGTTTCAAGAATATGGGTATTATAGATGACATCTTAGGAAGTGGAACTTCTAAGACATCTAACGGACTAGTCTAATTAAAAACTCATCTACGAGGATCTTTGACAGTCTCGTTGAAGTCACCAATGGATAGAAGTCATGAACTGACTAGAATCATTGTGCACCCATATGCCAGGAGCGATATGCACAGGTCTCAGATAGTTCAGAGTACAACTACGCTCTACCTGATATTGCTTGACGAATCAACCAGTTGAACCAGGTTCACTCGTGATCTTGGAAACAATCACTGGATGTCACTAAGACAGATATGACGATATCTGAGATGTTCTCTAATCTATGGATTAAGGTATTGCGAATGTCCGGTCGTTCTGGGAGAACACAGCGGTGCAAACTGGATATCGGATATGAAGAACGCCATAGCCACAAAGAGAATGTGTATGATGTATCTTATAAATCCTCTAAAACTTGCATCAGCCGATTCGTGAGGGAATCAAAGTCTTCCGCTTTATACAAAGCGTGAAAAGAAGTTGAGTAACTTCACCACAACTTAGAGGAAGTCCCTTATCGGGAGTAACTGTGCGCCTTGGCGATTATACCGTGGCAAGCCAATCGGCTTCTGGAAGGGCACGGATGAGGGCGTCTCGACATATTCGTCAGAGACATAAGACCGTTTGGCAGTTGATCATCACGGTAACACTTCCTTGATTACAAATCAAAGGATATCACAAATCCTTTAAACTAAAGAAATACCCAAAGATCAAGAGTTCTGCATGTCTAGGGGAATGTGCTTAAAACCCAATCACTAAGGGCCGATATGGTGGTAACCCATCCATACTGACTGGATATCCCAAGAATTTGGTTCAATAGGAAAACTAACCTGTAAAGGTCCAGTTGAGCGCTTATAGAAAAGCAAGAGCACTTCGGATATTGGTTCCTTATGAAAACACTAATCCAAAGCCTTCCCGCGATAGACATTAAAGTGATACCTGCATTGTGGGTACAGGTTAAGTGTCGGGGTCTTAACATAACACTCGAGAATCCAGGTTAAGATGAAGATACTTTTAATGATTCCTAACACTAGTGTGGTGGGGTACTGCAGGGTACCTTGTAGGAGATCACTTATTTAAGTGCGAGGTGTGGCCTCCTCAAATGAACGAACTTAAGAATCCAAGAAGTTGTCCATGGCCCACGACGGACAAAACGATTTGAAGAAATGAGAGATTGGACCGTTGTTTGTGTCTCTATCGTTGTCTTGGCATACAATAAACACTGACGGTTAAAGACATCACGTTCACCGCTCAGTAAATATGTTCGATGGTAGTTGACTAGGAAATGTTCAAAGTTGCGTGCTACCTGATGTGCGATTTATACACACGCTTAATGCAAGTGCACGTATCGTTATAATTAATATAGTCTAGGTAAGACCGAATAACGTCCTCAAGGACTGGTTTTCAAGTACCGATTATCTATGCTTTAGTTTCTATTTGGTTAACGTTAATTGGGTTGGAATTATAAACTAATAATGCAGGAAATAAACTAATTATGAAAATACTTTGATTTAAATCAGTTATGATTAGGGCTGACCAGTGGGCCGGGCCGGGCTCACTGGGATCGGGATAGGCGGGCTCGGGACGGGGTCAGGATGGAGATGAGGGGCGGTGTCGGGTTGGGGCGGGCCAGGTGGGACCGGTACTGGCGGGACGATCTGTGTGTCAGATCCGCCGATCCAGCGATCGGTCGGATCGTCGGGGTCGGCCGGACCAGGGGTTTTTTTTTAAAATTTTTTCCACTAAATTAAAAATACTAAATTACTAACAAAGTAACATATAGTCATATAGATAGTCATATACTCATATTATACTATTATAGTATTATACTCATATATATTTATAAACTAAATAATTAAACAAAGACAAGAAGAGTGTAAAAAAACATCCCAAAGCTGTTTTTGTGCCTCTTATATTATTAATTATTTCATTGAAATATACAAGATTCAGAATTACAACATTGTAGTGTACTGTTGTTGAAAAAATTTGCAAAAGACAGAAAAAATTAAAAAAATACTAAAATTGCAATGAAATATATTACAATTTGAAAATACTTTTTCTAGTTTCTTTAAAATTTCGTGTGGTTCTTCGGTTGGAATTGGTATATCTTGGTCAAATTGTTCCACGTCGCTACTCATGCCTTCAGATAAGATGTCGTTGTAGTTTTCTTCTTCTTCTTCGTTAATCTCTGGGTGACCGCACCTTCTTCGCTCCGCTCGTATCCAATCTCTGAATAGTACCGTCATCTCCAAGCTGTCTCCGGCTAATGAGTGTTTGTGCTCTCCTATTTGAAATCTGCCTACAGAAAAAACGCTTTCAGAAGCGATTGATGACGCTTGAATGTTCAAAATATCTCGGGCTATCATTGAAAGTGTCGGAAATGTCTTCTCATTCTGCATCCAATATTTCAGCAAGTCTTCCTTTCCGTCTTCATTGACAACTGCTTGGTAAGGTAAAGTGCCCTGCAAAACAAAAACATCGAACTTGCTAATTTGGTTAGCAGTGCTACCACCGCACATTCTATTTCTGAGGCTTTCAATACTGTCCGCAAAAACATCATATCTTTTCTGAGGTTGTGTTGAAGCAGAAGAAGATGGTACGAAAGTCGGTTGGTTACTAGCACTTTCTTGCTGGTAATGCCGATATACTTTTTTGCATTCATCTTCTATGCTATCCAACACTTCTTCTAGCGTTTGTTCAATAGGTGGCTCAACATTTAAATTTTTGGCAGTTGGAGGTGGTAGTACGTCCATACAGTTATAAATATTTTCAATAAGACTTTTACAACCGTCTACTTTAATAGTCGGGTTAATTTGACCCTGTACTTTGTCCGGAACAGTATGTGAACCTTGTACCGATTGCGAGGATGCTTGCTCACCATCTTTTTCAATAAGGTATTGGGCATGCAAGACTTTGTGTTTTTGCAATAGGTGTCTTGCTAAACCCCCCGTCCCACCATGACCTTGTCCAGTTTTAAAAGTATAAACATATTTACAAGTTTTACATATAGCTACTTGATTCGGTACATCCCTGTGAAAATATTTTCATACAGCTGATGTTAATGGTCGTTTTGCCGGACCTCGTCTCATACTAGGGGGGATAGGAGACATTTCACTAGTGGGTGTATCATCATCTATATTAGTAGGTGTATCATCATCTAGAGTGTCATCTAAATTAAAATCTTCTTCATTTTGAGGATAAAAAATTGTGTCAAGATCATATGGTATTTCAGGAAACAGTTCAGGATCTATAAAATCATCTTGTCTAGGAATACTAGAAGAAGTACCCTTGCCCTTGCCCTTGATACCCAAGGCCTTGCCCAAAACATTTTTTGTTCTTTTCATTTTAATTATGGTAATAAATAGTTAAATACTTAAAAAGTTAAAGATAATGAAATTAAATATGCTAAATGAAATAAAAACAAAATAATAATTTAATGAGAGAACGAATGTACCAAACGCCGACGTAGAGTCGATGTGTAATCGAGAGAGGTTGAAAATTGAAACTTTGCTCGATAGATTAATCCTCAAGTTAGTTGTCAACTTCACTCCCAATTCTCAAATTAATAAATAGAGTGAATATGTAGTAGACAATGTTGTAAATAAATAGATTGATTGAGATTTGAGAGATTAGAGATTGTAGGAAGATTTGTGAGAAATAAGAAGAGAAAATGAGGTATTTATAGTTGGAAAATTGGGTTAAAGTGTAAATATAATAACTTAGGGGTTAAAAATAAATATAAAAGGGGTAAGGGGGTTGGGGGAGTGGGGGAAGCCAAAAATGGTCGTTGCAATAACGACCAAAATGAAAAATGGGCGTCGTGGCGCTGATGACAATTTCTCTGGGCGTCGTGGCGCTGATGACAATTTTTCTCTGTTTTCAACGTTTTTGCTCCTTTTTTTTCAGAGTTAGCTTTTAGTCCACCTGTCATCCAACAACGCAAAACAAGAACCCAAGACCGTGAGACTGTTCAAGACAAAATAAAAACAAACTAAAACAAAAATTATAATAACATAATTAAAAATATTGGGTTGCCTCCCAACAAGCGTTGTCTTTAACGTCTTTTAGCCGGACGCAGTTAACCTTTACTAGTGCCCGGCTGATCCTTCTGCGAACTGCATGCAATCCGCACAGTGTTTGTTGCAGGTCTCACTTCAACTACAACAACTGTTCCAAACAAAGGCCCCAGATCTAAGATTATCCCCCAAGTACACAAGACAGACGTGTCTTTTAGGCTCTCAATAATGTAGGGATCAGTGGAATTCCCTACACCTCTCAACTCTAGGGGGTGCCCTTGATGGTATGGACTTCCTATTTGGGGATCAACAGTGACAGATGGTGGTGTTTCTTCTGCAATAGGTACAGGAAAAAGATCTTCCAAGGAATCCAAAAAGATGAATGATTGGATCTCAGTAACCTTTTCCTTCTCTACACCAACTATCTCTCCAAATTCCTCAACAACTGGGTGTGGTTCAGGCTCCTCAATCTGATTATTACTTTCCAAAATTGTGTCGCTAGGCAGATTTTCTTGCGGTACATTGGTCATCCTATCCATCAGATGCCCTATTTGTGTCTCCAAATTTTTGAGGGACACTCTTGTCTCAGCCATAAACTGAGTCTGACACTTGGTGAGCCTGAGTATGTCTGCCTGCAACTCATCTAGATCTTCCTCTGAAACTTGTGGGTTAAGCTGCTGTTGATGAATTTGGCGCCCCTGATAGAAGTAGTAGTCCATGTGCCTGTTTTTTTTTCTTCCCGAATTTAACCTGCAAAATAAGAATAACAACAAAAGGTGATAAAAAGATTCTCGTAGAACAAGTTAGAAACTTGTTCTTGGAGCAACCAAATTAGAAATAAGAATAGATAAATCGATATTGAAAGTACGCCAGTTCCCGGCAACGGCGCCAAAGACTTGATGTTCGATTTGTACACACGCTTAACACAAGTGCACGTATCGTTACAAGTAATATAGTCTAGGTAAGACCGAATATCGTCCTCAGGGACTGGTTTTCAAGTACCGATTATCTATGCTTTAGTTTTTATTTGGTTAACGCTAATTGGGTTGTAATTCTAAACTAATAATACAGGAAATAAACTAATTATGAAAATAATTTGATTTAAATCAGTTATGATGGATAATTTAGGCTTCCAAGATCATCAACTATCCACTATATTCAATCCTTAATACAATTAGACTAACTTCTTCTTCTACGTTAAGATAACAGGTTAACTAGACCATTTTATACTCCTGTTAAGGTAATATAAGCACTCAACCCCAATGGTGTACCCTTCTATCTTTCGATGACAAGATTGACTACAAAGGAGGATTAAGAGCAATAACCTATTAAGCTACACAAGTATCGGGGTACTTTCGTCCACGATTTAAACCTATGTTTATTCAACTATAGCATATTCACAATCTCCCGACGGCGCCAAAAACTTGATGTGCGATTTATACACACGTTTAACGCAAGTGCATGTATCGTTACAAGTAATATTGTCTAGGTAAGATCGAATATTGTCCTCAGGGACTGGTTTTCAAGTACCGATTATCTATGCTTTAGTTTCTATTTGGTTAACGTTAATTGGGTTGGAATTCTAAACTAATAATGCAGGAAATAAACTAATTATGAAAATACTTTGATTTAAATCAGTTATGATGGAGAATTAGGGCTTCCAAGATCATCAACTATCCACTCTATTCAATCCTTAATACAATTAGACCAACTTCTTCTTCTACGTTAAGATAGCAGGTTAACTAGACCGTTTTATACTCCTGTTAAGGTAATATAAACACTCAACCCCAATGGAGAACCCTTCTATCTTTCGATGACAAGATTGACTACAAAGCAGGATAAAGAGCAATAACCTATTAAGCTACACAAGTATCGGGGTACTTTCGTCCACGATTTAAACCTATGTTTATTCAACTATAGCATATTCACAATCTCCCCTTTCGGATTTCGATTAGAACTCATATAAGTGATGATAACTATTGATCAGTTAATTATCAAGCAAGCAAAACAACTATTGAATAAATCTTAAACAAGTGAAGAAGAAACTAAACTAATATATTAATTCATGAATAGAGTTTCAAGTGAATCACAAGGAAATCCCTAATAAAGTAATTAGCTCCTAGCCATAGTCACGCTAAGAACTAATATAATCTCCATACATGAACTGAAATAAACAAAGAAAAGAGAAAGAAAAGAAAATACTTGAACTAGGTCTCAAATCTTCGCCTCCTAGAGTTGTGTTGTATGTACAATTGATGGATTGAATCCCCCCTCTAGAGAATGATGTAGAGAATATATATAGCCCAAGAATCCTTCAGGTCAAGGGTTAGGAATTATGTAGGTAGGAAAAGTTATCCCTTTTGGACCCTAAAAATGTGTCAAATTCGGCCCAAAATGTCAAAATACCGCGTCGGCGCCGTGGCCCTGCAGTCGGGCGCCACGACGCCTAAAAATCAAAGAGTTTCGGACAACTTCAGTGGTCGGCGCCGCGTGATCTTGGTGGCGTTTTCGGCGTTTCTTAACCGTCGTCCAGTTTTCATCCGGGCTTCGTCTGATCTTTTCTATACTTCCCGGGACTTCATAGACTTCATTTATTGGCCCCTTTAAGTGTGCAATTCCATCTCAATTAAGCTCATTTCATATTCTTTTCGTCATTTCTCCATTTCTGACCGTTGTGACACAAAAGAAAGGAAAACGACCATAATACTATACTAAACATAAATGAAATGAGTAAAATACTAACTAAAAATGACTCAAAAGGTGTATATAAAATACACCGATCAAACATCCCCAAACTTAAACTTTGCTCGTCCTCAAGTAAAGCTCAAAAAGATAGAAATAAAGACACGAAAGAAAAGAAAATAAAATGACTCAAAGACACTGATCAATCTGCTGCACAAATGTCACTAGAAAACATGAAGGCCAGTTGGATAATATGCAGGAACATGTATAGCAAGGATTTTTTTTAGCACTCTAAACTTTCAAGTCAGATATTTCGCAAATTCATAACAATCATGCTCAATGGAAGTAAGAGTACCTAATCTATGCATGTCAATTTCAAAATTCTATGGTATGTTCACTTGCTATTCTCCACTAATCATAGATACACATATTAGAGATCTTCAGGTCTTTTCAGGGTTGTAGGCTTAGGCAGAGGTAGGTAAAAATAGACATTTAGGCTCAACGTACGTACCATAAGCTCCTTTCCTTTCAATTCTTCCCTTTTATTTTGATTCTCTTTTTCACCTCATACCTATCTTTCCCTTCTTTTATTTTGAGAGAATGAGGTGTATGATGAATAACAGGCACCCCCAAACTTAGGCTTTTTGCCTATTAATTTTTTTTTCCATTGGGGTGCATCAAAATTGTTCACTCTCTTTTTGTCTCTTTTTCAACACTTTATATTCCAAACATATCAATTTTTCCACTTATGGCACAAATATGGAATTTTAGGGTGTCAAAGAAAAGATCTTATTTTTGGCTCAAATGGGCTGACTATGGATTCAATTGTAATGTCAGGGATAGACAAAGAATGGTAAGAAAGGGCTACAAAGAAATGTCTGAATCATCTCCCTAACATGCATATCCTAACTATCTCGCCTCAAATAGCAAGCAAGCAGACATATATGTTTAATCACTAACAATGCATATATCAAGCAAGATACCCCAAATAGTTCGATTTCATAAATTTTTGGCATATCTATCCTAAGTATTCAGATTTTCTGCTTCTAATTCCATTACATTATCTCACTTTACTTCATTAGACGTTTCAAGTAACTACAGCATGCATGATCTTAAAAAAAAATTATGACTCAAAAATACTCAAAATCACACAAAACAAATCACAAAGACTCAAAACAATAAAACAAAATATAAGACACCCCCCAAACTTAATCGACACATTGTACCCAATGTGTGAAGACTAAAAATAGGGACAACTTACTGACACAACACATCGGTCATAATGGAGGTCTGGGAGGAAAAATTCTGGAATTTGCTGTCACGACCCGACCACGGACCCGTGACTGGTGCCTTACCCCGGGCACCCTTGTGATACAACATTAGAGAAAACCAGTGGAAAATAAACTCACAACAAGAACCCATATAGAAAATAAACAGGCTAACCAAAAATGGCTACCTCTAATATAACAAAGCTGAACAGTTACATCCTTAACAACACAAGCTATAACAGGACTACAGGCCTCTAAGAATGAGTAAACACTATGACGAGACAGGGCCCCGTCATGCCCCTGAATGTACAAATATCTACAACACCGGGGAGAACCGTACCAAAGGTCGAGCCTCCGGAGAAATGGAGCTCCTGACACCTGAGCAAGATCCTAAGAATGAGGATCCACCACCTGTTTACCCTTACCTGCGGCATGAACGCAGCCAGGAGAAGGGTCGATAATGATATGTACCAAGTATGTAAAACTGGAAAATACTGTATTAATATCATAAGTCTAAAACAAACTGGAGTCATGGAAGAAAATCAAAGTACAGTGCACCGTGCCTTACTAACAATGAGAGTAACAAGTATAAACTTTACTGCATGAAAATAGGAGGCTCATGATCAAGCGGTCTCCGCGTAGTATCATTAAGCAATCCTACTCCAGGACTATTTCACCGCGTGGGTCTGTGGACCCGCATAAGGTCATCACCTCGCATGGGACTATTTCACCCGCATGGGACTATTTCACCCGCATGAGGTCATCCACCTCGCATGGGACTATTTCACCCGCATGGGACTATTTCACCCGCATGGACCCAGTCGGCCCGCATGAGTACAAGCGCCGCACTCGCATCATGGGTAGCAAATCCATGACATAAATAGTAATAATACATAAATCAGCACAACCGGCTATCATACATAATATAAGCGCTACCGGCTATCATACATAACGTAGGCAAGTTAAGAATATCTCCTAACTTCTTAATAACATTTCTAATACATCCTCTCATTTTAGTTACTTAAGGCACTACATGTCATTTTAAAAGAAAATTCGGGAATTTAACCCAAGTACCACGTTCCTTAAACCTTTTAAGAAAATGACTCATTTTTATGTAAAAACTCCCAAGATACTAATAACCGTAGTATCAAGTCACGACAACTTTTCAAAACAAGTCACGTTTTCCTTTAAAAAAAATACAATAGGCTTCTAAAATCAAGTGACTTCATCTCTTTTAAAACCTTAGGCAATTATTGCCTTAAAAGCAATTTGCCTTCCCCAAATTCAAATCCTTTATCCGTACTTATTTTACTTGGAGTAAACCTTTCCTTATTAACATTTCATAAAGCCAATACAACCAACTTCCCATAAAGTTGTCATATTATCATTATACACTAGTCAAACACATCTCCCTATATCCAAGAGACTTATACTTTTAAACGGAACAAGTATCACATACTTAAAACAAGTGAAGAATGCCGATTCTTGTACGTCTACCGTACTACATAGGTACAACTACTCATGCTCAATAGATAAGAAAGCTCCACATACCTCTTCGGTCAATCCACTTGCTAAGTCCAAAATACCGCACGTAATATGTCAACCTATAATGACCATAATACGTTTATTAACCTCTAGTTTCAATGTAAACATTCCAAGTGCAAAGCCACTAAATTCTATGGAAAATTGGGCAGCATTTCCTTTGTTTCTACATACTTTGCCACCTTTTTCAAGGCCGAATTCAACATCCAAACGCCACATTTAAGGCCCAACAATCCAAACATTTCAAAGGGGATTACACACCTAAACTTGGGTGTGTAAAATTCTGCCCCATAAGGTACAACAATTAACTTAACAAGTCTAAGGTAGTTTTTAGGCTACAACATGCTCACATAACCTTCTTAACCAATCCTTTCATATCCAAACCATATTTCTTACATGCAATGAATCTAAGAGCATTATTTACTACTACAAGTTCCTTCTTCTTCACATGCAACACCAATAACTAGCTACAAGAGAAGAATTGTTACCTTAGAGCTTTAGCCAAAATTATTCCAAAAACTTTGCTAGCCTCCTTTCCAAGAACACCACCACAATAACTCCTACAAGCTAGCCACAAGCTTCCTTCTTGCTACACTTTTTCAGATTTTCCTCAAGCTTGAATTTCTCTTTGAATTCTTAGAGAGAAGTGAGAGCTTTAGCTTTAGAGAGAGAGAAGGACTTTGAAAGATGACCAAGTCTTCAAGACTTGGTCAATATATAAGACATGCAAAAATCAGATGGGGGGGACACTTGTCACCCACCCATGGCCTCTTTAAAATAAAACAGTGCAGAATTTTCCACTCAACTTCGCAAAACCCGCCTCGGCGCCACTGAAACCTCTGCCGGCCACCGAACTTTCCGCGCCATGCTGCTTCCTGGCCGCACTGCAACTTTAGTGAATACTCGGCTCTTACGGCGCGCTGACCTCAGATCCGGCGCCAGCAGCTCTGGCGATCAAACATATTTCTGTCCAACTGTGCACTGAACTTGTAACTCCCATAACTTTCTACTCCGATGTCCTATCGATGAACGGTTGGTTACGTTGGAAACTAGACTCCACGAACTACGCACTAGGCCCTTGAAACACATAGGAACCCTCAATGTATCGGGTCATAACCCGCCCCAAAGTTGACTAAAAACCCGTCCGAAACAATCCGTCAACCCATCCTTCTAAAATTTAAGTCTTAATCCCTTACGTACGTTCTCACACGTATGGCCAGAACTACGGGGTATAACATTATCCCCCCCTTAGAAACATTCGCCCCGAATATTCCTTCTAGGCCTACTCAAATCACGATATCGACAAGGACCCTCTTACTATTCCTTTTTGCAATTTAAAACACTCTACATAGCCACAACATTACTCAAGCATAATTGCCAAATTAAAACTAACAAGCAGGAAAGTGGGTTACCTAGAGGTATAGGGAATAAGTGAGGATACTTCTTCATCATGTCATCCTCTGCTTCCCACGTCATCTCCTCCCTGTTCTCGTTCCTCTATAAGACTTTGACGGAAGCCACATCCTTTGTCCGAAGTCGCCTAACCTGACGATCGAGTATCGCTATGGGACTCTCCTCATACGATAACCCCTATGTCACTTGGACATCATGAATCGGGTGCACTCTAGATGGATCTCCAATACATTTCCGCAACATAGACATATGGAAAACTGGATGTACTGCCTCCAGATCGGACGACAGATCCAACTCATAGGCAACTTTGCCTACCCTACGGACAATCAGATAAGGCCCAATGTACCTTGGGCTAAGTTTCCCCTTCTTCCCAAATCTCATCACGCCCTTCATGGGTGACACCTTCAGAAAGACCCAATCATCTACCTCAAACTCTAAGTGTAGACGCCGATGATCCGTGATACGACTGGCCGACTCGGTGACGATAATCGCTCCCGGATAAGCTTCACCTTATCATCGCTCACGAATCAAGTCCGCCCGACTAACTGCACTTCTCCCACCTCGAACCAGCCTATCGGTGACCTGCACTTCCTCCCGTATAAAGCCTCATAAGGCGCCATCTGAATACTAGAATGGTAGTTGTTTGTCACGACCCGACCCCGGGGCCGCAACTGGTGCCCTACCGAGGCACCCCGACAGGTATACATCATAGAATAGCAGCGGAACATACATAACACATAACCTGTATAAAGTAAACATCACTGGCCAGCCGATAAGGCTGCCTTCCATAAAAATATAATTAATCAAAAGTACAACTTATTCTTACAGCCCAAAACACAAACGTGACCACAGACCTCTAAGAATAACAACTGTGGCAGGACAGGGCCCCGCCATACCCCTGAATATACATGATACCTATAGCATCAGGGAAGAACCGTACCGACAAAGCAAGCTTCCGGAGGGATGGAGCTTCTGACACCGGAATAGTGATCCTAAGAATGAGGATCCACCACCGCTACTCTACCGCGGATGAGCGTAGCCCCCGAAGGGGTCGACACACTGATATGTACTAAGTATGTGAAACTGGAAAATACTGAAAATTACCTCAAGTATAAAATAACTGGAGACATGTATAAAAATCAGTTTACCGCACACTGTGCCTTACTAATAATGAGAATATCAACCATATACAATACTGCATGAAAATAGGAAGTTCATGGTCAAAGCAAGGTCATCCGCCCCGCAGTATCATTAAGCACTCCTACTCCTGGGACTATTTCACCTGCATGGGTCCTGTGGACCCGCATGAGGTATTCTCGTGATAGTCAGACTTCACCCGCATGGGACTATTTCACCCGCATAAGCCCTACGGACTCGCATGAGGTATTACTCGCATCGTGGGTAGCAAATCCACGGAATATGTGGTATAACGTCTTGGGGGTTTACCCCTCATTTATACTCTTACCCTGAAGCAGGTGGTATAACGTCTTGGGGATTTACCCCTCATTTATACTCTTACCCTGGAGAAGGTGGTATAACGTCTTGGGATTTACCTCATTTATACTCTTACCAGGCGGTGGTATAACTTCTTGGGGATTTACCCCTCATTTATACTCTTACCCTGGAGAAGGTGGTATAACGTCTTGGGGATTTACCCCTCATTTATACTCTTACCCTGGAGAAGGTGGTATAACGTCTTGGAGATTTACCCCTCATTTATACTCTTACCCTAGCTCATCATACATAACATAAATAAGTTAACATATCTTAGTAAAAGAAAATCCGGAAATTTAACCCAAAGTACTACATACTTCCACTCTTTTAAAAATGACTCTTTTTCACATAAAACTTTTGGGCAATTGATGCCCTAAAACCAATTTGCCTTTCACAACCTCAAATCATTTATCCGTACTCATTTTACTTAAAGTAAATCTTTCTTTGTTAACCTTTCATAAAGCTAATAAAATCAACTTCCCATAAAGTCATTATATTAACGTTATACCTTAGTCAAATACATTTTCCTAAAACCCAAGGGACTTACATTTTTTTAAAAAGGAAAACAAGAATCATATACTTGAACACATCAAGTCCCTTAACTTTGAAAACTCAAGACATCCTTAAAACAAGTAAGGGATATCAAACCTTGTACGTCTATCGTACTACATAGGTAAAACCATTCATGCTCAAGAGATAGGAAAATTCCACATACCTCTTCGGTCAATCCACTTGCTAAGTCCACAATACCGCACGTAATATGTCAACCTATAATGACCATAATACATTTATTAACTTCTAGTTTCAATGTAGATATTTACAAGTTCAAAGTTACTAGTTTCTATGGAAAATTGGGCAGCATTTCCTTTGTTTTTACATACTTTGCCACCTCTTTCAAGGCCGAATCCAACATCCAAACGCCATATTTAAGGCCCAACAATCCAAACATTTCAAAGGGTATTACACACCTAAACTTGGGTGTGTAAAATTCTGCCCCACAATGTATAATAACTAACTTAACAAGTTCAAGGTAGTTTCTAGGCTACAACATGCTCACATAACTTTTTTATCCAATTCTTTCATATCCAAACCATATTTCTTACATGCAACGAATCTAAGAGCATTATTTACTACTACAAATTCCTTCTTCTTCACATGCAACACCAATAACTAGCTACAAGAGAAGAATTGTTACCTTAGGGCTTTAGCCAAAATTATTCCAACAACTTTGCTAGCCTCCTTTCCAAGAACACCACCACAACAGCAACTACAAGCTAGCCACAAGCTTCCTTCTTGCCACACCTTTTTCAGATTTTTCTCAAGCTTTGAATTTCTCTTGGAATTCTAGAGAGAAGTGAGAGCTCTAGCTTTAGAGAGAGAGAAGGACTTGAAAGATGACTAAGTCTTCAAGACTTGGTCAATATATAAGACATGCAAAAATCAGATGGGGGGGACACTTGTCACCCACCCATGGCCTCTTTTAAAACAAAACAATGCAGAATTTCCCACTCAACTTCGCAGAACCGCGGCGCCACGCACGGCCATCATGGCCAGCACAAACTCTCGACTCGATCTTTCCGGCATCGCACTCGCTTCCCGGCCAAGGACAGAATCTCCGAATACTGGCTCTTACGTGCCACGCCATGCATGCATCCGCGCCATGTTCGCGGGCTCTCGATCAAACATATTTACGTCCGTGCACTGAACTTGTAACTCTCATAACTTCCTACTCCGATGTCCTATCGACGAACGGTTGATTACGTTGAAAACTAGACTCAACGAACTACGCACTAGGCCTTTGAAACACTTAGGAACTCTCAATGTAATGGGTCATAACCCGCCTCAAAGTGGACTAAAACCCGTCCGAAACAATCCGTCAACCTAACTTTCGAAAATTTTAAGTCTTACTCCTTTCGTACGCTCTCACACGTATGGCCAGAACTACGGGGTATAACATTCTCCCCCCCTTAGAAACATTCGTCCCGAATGTTCCTTCTAGGCTTACTCGAATCATGATATCGGCATAGACCCTCTTAACTATTCCTTTTCGCAATTTAAAACACTCTACATAGCCACAACATTACTCTAGCATAATTGCCAAATTAAAACTAACAAGCAGGAAAGTGGGTTACCTGGAGGTATAGGGAATAAGTGAGGATACTTCTTCATCATGTCATCCTCTGTTTCCCACGTCATCTCCTCCATGTTCTCGTTCCGCCATAATACCTTGACGGAAGCCACATCCTTCATTTGAAGTCGCCTAACCTGACGATCGAGTATCGCTATGGGACTCTCCTCATACGATAACCTCTCTGTCACCTAGACATCATGAATCGGGTGCACTCTAGATGGATCTCCAATACATTTCTGCAACATAGACACATGGAAAACTGGATGTACTGCCTCCAGATCGGACGGCAGATCCAACTCATAGGCAACCTTTCCTACCCTACGGCAATCTGATAAGGCTCAATGTACCTTGGGCTAAGTTTCCCCTTCTTTCCAAATCTCATCACGCCCTTCATGGGTGACACCTTTAGAAAGACCCAATCATCTACCTCAAACTAAAAGTGTCGACGCCGATAATCTGCATACGACTTCTGTCGACTCTGAGCTGACAATAACCGCTCCTGGATAAGCTTCACCTTATCCACTGCCTGCTGAATCAAGTCTGGCCCGACTAACTGCACTTATCCCACCTCAAACCAACCTATCGGTGACCTGCACTTCCTCCCGTATAAGGCCTCATAAGGTGCCATCTGAATACTAGAATGGTAGCTGTTATTATAAGCAAACTCTACAAGAGGTAAATGATCCTCCCAGCTACCTCTGAAATCAATAACACAAGCCCGCAGCATATCCTCAAGTGTCTGGATAGTGCGCTCGGCCTGTCCGTCGGTCTGAGGATGAAACGCCGTACTGAGACTCACCTGTGTCCCTAATCCCTTCTGGAAAGACCTCCAGAAGTTAGCCGTGAATCCAGGATCCTCTGGGGAAATAATCGATATAGGGACTCCGTGCAGTCTCACAATCTCTCTGATATACAATCTAGCATAATCCTCGGCCGAAAAAGTCGTCATGACTGGAAGAAAATGGGCTGATTTCGTCAGCCTGTCGACAATAACCCAAATGGAATCATGCTTCCTCTGAGTGGTAGGTACCCCTGTAATAAAGTCCATATTGATCACCTCCCACTTCCACATCGGAATATCAATAGCCTGTAATAGCCCACCGGGCTTCTGGTGCTCAACCTTGACCTGCTGACAATTCGGGCATTGCGCCACAAACTCCGCAACGTCCCTCTTCAGGCCATCCCACCAATTCACACATCTGAGGTCACGGTACATCTTAGTCGACCCCGGATGAATAGAATAATGAGCACTGTGTGCCTCCCCCAGAATCTGCTGACGAAGTCCTGTCACATCGGGAACACACAATCGGCCCTTAAATCTTAGCACCCCGTCAGGTGCTACCTCAAATAGACTCTTCTCCTCGCAAGAGTCGTGATCTCGATACCGCACTGCGAATCGGATCCTCATCGTCACCTCTTCACTCTCGACGATGGAAGACTCGCAACCTCTCGAACCCGAACTCCATCACTATCGACCAACCAAACGAACCCCAAGGCTCGCTACCGATGTAACTCTCGGACCATATCCCTTTCTGCGTCAGACATCGGACGACTACCCATCGATCTGCGACTAAGGGCATCTGCAACTACATTGGCCTTCCTGGGTGGTATAGAATATCAACATCGTAATCCTTAAGCCCCAACCACCGCCTCTCGCCGCAAGTTCACTCCTGCGGTGAAGATATACTGGAGACTCTTGTGGTCTGTGTAAATATCCACATGAACTCCATACAAATAATGTCTCCAGATATTCAAGGCATGAATCACTGCTGCCAACTCTAAGTCATGTGTGGGATAGTTCTTCTCATGCTTCTTAAGATGTCGATATGCGTAAGCTATAACTCTGTCATGCTGCATCAGCACGCACCCAAGCCCGACACCTGAAGCATCACAATAAACCACATATCCATCTAATCCCTCTGGAAGAGTAAGAACTGGGGCGGTCGTCAACTTCTCCTTTAGCAACTGGAAACTCTCCTCACAAGCATCCGTCCACCGGAACATAGCTGTCTTCTGAGTCAGCTTAGTCAAAGGTGCTGAAATGGAAGCAAACTTCTCCACAAACCTCCAATAATAACATGCAAGGCCCAAAAAGTTGCGCACCTCCGTTGGTGTAGTGGTCCGCCAAGTCTTGATCGCTTCAATCTTCGCCAGACAACCCGAATACCATCGGCCCCGATAACCTGCCCTAAGAAAGCCACTGAAGCCAACCAAAACTCGCATTTCGAGAACTTGGCATACAACTGCCGGTCCCGGAGGACTCCCAATACCGTCCTCAAATGATCCGCATGTTCCTGCTCTGTGCGCGAATAAACCAGGATATCATCAATGAACACTATAACAAACATATCTAAGAATGTCCTGAACACCCTATTCATCAAATCCATGAATACTGCTGGAGCGTTGGTTAACCCGAAAGACATCATCCTGAACTCATAGTGCCCATACCGGGTCCTGAATGCAGTCTTTGAGATATCTACTGCCTAACTTCGACTTGATAACTGCATCGCAGTCTATCTTGAAATACACTTGCACTCGCAATCGGTCAAACAAATCGTCAATCCTGGGGAGGGGATATCTGTTCTTGATAGTTACCTTGTTCAACTGCCTGTAATCAATACACATACGCAGCGTCCCATCCTTTTTCTTTACAAATAACACTGGCGCTCCCCAGGGAGAAACACTTGGCCTGATAAAGCCTTTCTCCAGCAAGTCTTTCAGCTGGTCTTTCCATTCCTTCAACTCGGCAGGTGCCATCCTTTATGGCGGAATGGATATCGGTCGAGTGTCTGACGCCATATCAATGCAAAACTCAATCTCCCTCTCAGGAGGGATACCCGGAAGCTCATCTGGGAACACGTCTGGAAACTCTCTAACGACCGGAACTGACTGAAGGTCCGATATCTCAGCCTCAGTATCGAATACCCGAACCATTTGGTAGATATACCCTTTCAGCACCATCTTCCTAGCCTCGAGGTAAGAAATAAACCTACCTCTACGACGCAGATTCCCTTCCACTGAGCAACCGGCCACCAGAAACCGAACCGAACTAATCTCTCTCTACAGTCCACATTGGCATAGCAAGAGGCTAGCCAATTCATACCCATAATCACGTCAAAGTCCGTCATATCCAACTTTATCAAGTCGGCTAGAGTCTGACGACTGTCTATAGTCACTGGGCAAACCTTATATACCCGCTCAGCTACCACCGAATCACCCACAGGCGTAGCCACCTCAAAAGGTTTTATGGACTCGGGCTCTATGCCTATTCTACCAGCAATATGAGGAGATATATAGGACAAGGTAGAACCTGGATCTATCAAAGCATATACATCACAACAAGAAACCAATAATGTACCTGTGACGATATCTGGTGACGCCTCCCGGACCTGACTGCTGGACATAGCATAGATGCGGTTCTAAGGACCGCTGGAACTGGGACCCCTACCACGACCTCTGCCGCGGCCTGCTGGTCCGTGAACACCACGCCTCGGGGCGCATGCCGTCGAATACGAAGATCCGACAAGCCCGGCCACTCGGTGAACCATCACACTTCCGCCACCTGCGGGCGGACAATCTCTCCTCAAATGGCCTGCATCACAAGAGTAACAAGCTCACGAAGGAACACGACACTTTCGCTGGTGAGACCTACGCATCGAGCACACCGAGATGGGGTGGTCTCGATTAGTAGCGATCTCGCTTCCTGAAACCAGAAGTCCTGGAGCCACGACGCTCTCGAATGACTGGTTGATCGGACCTCCCGCGTAAAATCGAGAAGGAGCACTCTGTCTTTGGTGAAAAGTGGACTAGTCTGCTGCGAAATTGCCGCCTCGAAAGCCGCCTGAGACCTGCGTCACAGCCTCTTGGGCTGGCCTAAGTCTAGCTGATCCTCCCTCTCTCTGTCCTCAATCCCCTGCGCATACGCCTGCATCCTGGCAATATCCATCCCTGGCTGAAGAGCCACTCCTAAGCAAGCAGTAATCATGTGACGGTCTAGCCCCATCACATATCTATGAACCATGTCTGCCATGTCAGCTACAATGGTGTGCGCATATCTGGCCAAGGAGTCAAACTCCAGGCCGTACTCTCTGATAGTCCTCCCATTCTGCCTCAAGGTCAAGAATCTATCTACGCGGGCTCTCCTCATCTCAGGAGGTAAGAAGTGATCTAGGAAAGCCTCTGTGAACTCCTCCCAAACAGCTGGAAGAGCATCCTCACGTCTCGACAACTCCCATGACGCAAACCAGTTCAACGCAATGTCGCGTAACCGGTAAGAGGCTAGCATGACGTACTCAGTCTCGGAGGCCCTAAGCACCTGCATAGTCCGCTGTAACTGCCGAACGAACTCCTGAGGATCCTCCTCGGACCTCAAACCATAGAACTCGGGTGGATGACAACCCGAGAAATCCCGAATCCGTAAACTGTCGGCTCTAGGGTTGGCTGCCTGCTCCTGTCCGCGCTGCCCAGCCACTATGCTGGTCAACAACCGGATCTGCTCCCCGTAATCTCTATACTCAGCCCCTGGCTGTGGGACTGGAGGCTCCGGTACTGCGGTCTCAGTAGCCGCTTCCGCTGCCTCGAACTCCGCTGAGGCTAGCGACGTCGTGGAACTCGCCGCCCGAAATATCATCTCCGGTAAGGACTGGGCCTGTGCCCTCGTAACCCTCCGCATCCCACTAGCACCTCCCTCCGCTGCCTTGCCCTTCTAGGCCGCGGTTACCTTGCGTGGAGGCATAACTGGTACATAAAGGAAAATATCAGAGGGAGTTCAACCTATAACACAGCTCTATTGTACGATCTTAGAGTGAAAGAATGGAAATCAATCCTAAATATCTTGCAGCCTCCTGATTATAGATGTGGTGCACGACACACCGATAATCAAGACTCTACTAGACACGGTTTGTAGACGCTTTCCGAGGACTAACTGCTCGGATACCACTTTTATCACGACCCGACCCCGGGGCCGCAACTGGTGCCCTACTGGGGCACCCCGACAGGTATACATCAGAGAATAGCAGCGAAACATACATAACACATAACCTGTATAAAGTAAACATCACTGGCCAGCCGATAAGGCTGCCTTCCATAAAAATATACTTAATCAAAAGTACAACTTATTCTTACAGCCCAAAATACAAACGTGACCACAGACCTCTAAGAATAACAAATGTGGCGGGACAGGGCCCTGTCATACCCCTGAATATACATGATACCTATAGCATCAGGGAAGAACCGTACCGACAAAACAAGCTTCCGGAGGGATGGATCTTCTGACACCGGAACAGTGATCCTAAGAATGAGGATCCACCACCTTCTTACCTCTACCTGTGGCATGAACGCAAATTGCGGAGGGTCGACACACATGATATGTACTAAGTATGTGAAACTGGAAAATACTGAAAATTACCTCAAGTATAAAATAACTGGAGACATGTATAAAAATTAGTTTACCGCACACTGTGCCTTACTAATAATGAGAATATCAACCATATACAATACTGCATGAAAATAGGAAGCTCATGGTCAAAGCAAGGTCATCCGCCCCGCAGTATCATTAAGCACTCCTACTCTTGGGACTATTTCACCCGCATGGGTCCTGTGGACCCGCATGAGGTATTCCTCGCATAGGCTGTACTCACCCGCATGGGACTATTTCACCCGCATAAGCCATACGGACTCGCATGAGGTATTCCTCGCATCGTGGGTAGCAAATCCACGGAATAGGTGGTATAACGTCTTGGGGGTTTACCCCTCATTTATACTCTTACCCTGAAGCAGGTGGTATAACGTTTTGGGGATTTACCCCTCATTTATACTCTTACCCTGGAGAAGGTGGTATAACGTCTTGGGGATTTACCCCTCATTTATACTCTTACCCTGAAGCAGGTGGTATAACTTCTTGGGGATTTACCCCTCATTTATACTCTGTCCGACTGTGCACTGAACTTGTAACTCCCATAACTTCCTACTCTGATGTCCTATCAACGAACGGTTGGTTGCGTTGGAAACTAGAATCAACGAACTACGCACTAGGCCTTTGAAACACTTAGGAACTCTCAATGTAACGGGTCATAACTCGCCTCAAAGTGGACTAAAACCCTTCCGAAACAATCCGTCAACCTAACTTTCGAAAATTTTAAGTCTTTCTCCTTTCGTACGCTCTCACACATATGGACAGAACTACGGGGTATAACATTCTCCCCCCCTTAGAAACATTCGTCCCGAATGTTCCTTCTAGGCTTACTCGAATCACGATATCGGCATAGACCCTCTTAACTATTCCTTTTCGCAATTTAAAACACTCTACATAGCCACAACATTACTCAAGCATAATTGCCAAATTAAAACTAACAAGCAGGAAAGTTTGTTACCTAGAGGTATAGGGAATAAGTGAGGATACTTCTTCATCATGTCATCCTCTGCTTCCCACGTCATCTCCTCCCTGTTCTCGTTCCTCCATAAGACTTTGACGGAAGCCACATCCTTCGTCTGAAGTCGCCTAACCTGACGATCGAGTATCGCTATGGGACTCTCCTCATACGATAACCCCTCTGTCACCTGGACATCATGAATCTGGTGCACTCTAGATGGATCTCCAATATATTTCTGCAACATAGATACATGGAAAACTGGATGTACTGCCTCCAGATCGGACGGCAGATCCAACTCATAGGCAACCTTGCCTACCCTACGGACAATCTGATAAGGCCCAATGTACCTTGGGCTAAGTTTCCCCTTCTTTCCAAATCTCATCACGCCCTTCATGGGTGACACCTTTAGAAAGACCCAATCATCTACCTCAAACTCCAAGTGTCGACACCGATAATCTGCATACGACTTCTGTCGACTCTGAGCTGACAATAACCGCTCCTGGATAAGCTTCACCTTATCCACTGCCTGCTGAATCAAGTCTGGCCCGACTAACTGCACTTATCCCACCTCAAACCAACCTATCGGTGACCTGCACTTCCTCCCGTATAAGGCCTCATAAGGCGCCATCTGAATACTAGAATGGTAGCTGTTGTTATAAGCAAACTCTACAAGAGGTAAATGATCCTCCCAGCTACCTCTGAAATCAATAACACAAGCCCGCAAAGATATCCTCGTTGTGCGGATAGTGCGCTCGGCTGTCCGCTTGGCACGAGGATGAAACGCAGTACTGAGACTCACTTGTGTCCCTAATCCCTTCTGGAAAGACCTCCAGAAGTTAGCCGTAAAATGGGATCCTCTGTCTGAAATAATCGATATAGGGACTCCGTGCAGTCTCACAATCTCTCTGATATACAATCTAGCATAATCCTCGGCCGAAAAAGTCGTCCTGACTGGAAGAAAATGGGCTGATTTCACACCATCGACAATAACCCAAATGGAATCATGCTTCCTCTGAGTGGTAGGTACCCCTGTAATAAAGTCCATATTGATCACCTCCCACTTCCACATCGGAATATCAATAGCCTGTAATAGCCCACCGGACTTCTGGTGCTCAACCTTGACCTGCTGACAATTCGGGCATTGCGCCACAAACTCCGCAACGTCCCTCTTCAGGGCATCCCACCAATACACATATCTGAGGTCACAGTACATCTTAGTCGACCCCAGATGAATAGAATAACGAGCACTGTGTGCCTCCTCCAGAATCTGCTAACGAAGTCCTGTCACATCGGGAACACACAATCGGCCCTTAAATCTTAGCACCCCGTCAGGTGCTACCTCAAATAGACTCTTCTCCTCCTGAAGAGCTGCATCTCGATACCGTACCAGAATCGGATCCTCATCGCCGCCTCTTCACCTCCTCGACGATGGAAGACTCGCAACCTCTCGAACCCAACTCCATCACTATCGAATCAACCAAACGAACCCCAAGGCTCGCTGTGATGTAACTCTGACCATATCCCTTTCTGCGGTTGTACATCGGACAGACTACCCATCGATCTGCGACTAAGGGCATCTGCAACTACATTGGCCTTCCCTGGGTGGTATAGAATATCAACATCGTAATTCTTAAGCAGCTCCAACCACCGTCTCTGTTGCAAGTTCAGCTCCCTCTGGCTGAAGATATACTGGAGACTCTTGTGGTCTGTGTAAATATTCACATGAACTCCATACAAATAATGTCTCCAGATCTTCAAGGCATGAATCACTGCTGCCAACTCCAAGTCATGTGTGGGATAGTTCTTCTCATGCTTCTTAAGCTGTCGAGATGCGTAAGCTATAACTCTGCCATGCTGCATCAGCACGCACCCAAGCCCAACACCTGAAGCATCATAATAAACCACATATCCGTCTAATCCCTCTGGAAGAGTAAGAACTGGGGCGGTCGTCAACTTCTCCTTTAGCAACTGGAAACTCTCCTAACAAGCATCCGTCCACCGGAACATAGCTGCCTTCTGAGTCAGCTTAGTCAAAGGTGCTGAAATGGAAGCAAACTTCTCCACAAACCTCCGATAATAACCTGCAATGCCCAAAAAGCTGCGCACCTCCGTTGGTGTAGTGGGTCTAGGCCAAGTCTTGACTGCCTCAATCTTCGTTGTATCAACCCGAATACCATCGGCCCCGATAACATGCCCTAAGAAAGCCAATGAAGCCAACCAAAACTCGCATTTCGAGAACTTGGCATACAACTGCCGGTCCCGGAGGACTCCCAATAGCCACCTCAAAAGGTTTTATGGACTCGGGCTCTATCCCTATTCTACCAGCAATATGAGGAGATAGATAGGACAAGGTAGAACCTGGATCTATCAAAGCATATACATCACAACAAGAAACCAATAATGTACCTGTGACGACATCTGGTGACGCCTCCCGGTCCTGACTGCTGGACATAGCATAGATGCGGTTCTAAGGACCGGCTGAATCGGGACCCTACCACGACCTCTCGCCGCGCCGCTGGTCCGTGAACACCACGCCTCCGGCGCATAACCGTCAAGACGAAGATCCAAAGAATCGACCGCTTACCGAACCATCACACTTCCGCCACCTCTAGACGCATAATCTTCTCTCAAATGGCCCCGCCGCCACAAGAGTAACAAGCTCCGGCGAACACGACACTGCTCGTGAGACCTACCGCATCGAGCACACCGAGATGGGGTGGTCTCGATTGTAGCGACCGCTCGAAACCTCAAGTCTCGAGCCACGACCGCCTCCGAATGACTGGTTGATCGGACCTCCGCCAAAATCGAGAAGGAGCACTCTGGCCGGGCCGAAAAGTGGACCTAGTTCGCCGCCGAGGCCGCCCGCCAAAGCCGCCTCGAGACCTCGCTGCCCCGCCTCTTGGGCCGCCTAAGTCTAGCCGATCCTCCTCTCTCGCCTCAATCCTCGCGCATACGCCGCATCTCCGCAATATCCATCCTCGTCAAGAGCCACTCCTGGCAGCAATGAATCATGTGACGGTTCAGCCCCATCACATATCTATGAACCCCATCGCCATGTCGCCACAATGGTGTGCGATATTCGACAAGGATTCAAACTCCGTGCCGCATTCTCGATAGTCCTCTCGTTCTGCCTCAAGGTCAAGAATCTATCTACGCGGGCTCTCCTCATCTCAGGAGGTAAGAAGTGATCTAGGAAAGCCTCTGTGAACTCCTCCCAAACAGCTGGAAGAGCATCCTCACGTCTCGACAACTCCCATGACGCAAACCAGTTCAACGCAATGTCGTGTAACCGGTAAGAGGCTAGCATGACGGACTCAGTCTCTGAGGCCCTAAGCACCTGCATAGTCCGCTGTAGCTGCCGAACGAACTCCTGATGATCCTCCTCGGACCTCAAACCGTAGAACTCGGGTGGATGACAACCCGAGAAATCCCGAATCAGAAATCGCTCGGCTCAGGTTGGGCCGCCGCTTCCGCCCGCCGCCAACCACTATGCTGGTCAACAACCGGATCGCTCCTGCATCAGTATACTCACCGGCCGTGGGATCGAGGCTCGTGACGCGGTCTTAGTAGCCGCTCACGCCTCGAACTCGCTGAGGCCGGGCGACGTCGTGGAACTCGCCGCTCAAACATCATCTCCGTGGGGATCGGGCTCGTGCCTCGTAACCTCCGCGTCCCACTAGCAGCTCCCTCCGCTGCCTTGCCCTTCTAGGCCGCGGTTGCCTTGCGTGGAGGCATAACTGGTACATAAAGGAAAATATCAGAGGGAGTTCAACCTATAACACAGCTCTATTGCACTATCTTAGAGTGAAAGAATGGAAACCAATACTATATATCTTGCAGCCTCCTGATTATAGATGTGGTGCACGACACACCGATAATCAAGACTCTACTAGACACGGTTTGTAGACGCTTTCCGAGGACTAACTGCTCTGATACCACTTTTGTCACGACCACCCTCGGGTCAAGAATCGTGCCCTACCGAAACCCCGATGTATACATCAGAGAATAGCAACGAAACATACATAACACATAACCTGTATAAAGTAAACATCACTGGCCAGCCGATAAGGCTGCCTTCCATAAAAATATACTTAATCAGTACAACTTATTCTTACAAAACACAAACGTGACCACGCACTTAAGAATAACAATCGTATGGACAGGCCCCGCCATACCCCTGAATATACATGATACCTATAGCATCAGGGAAGAACCGTACCGACAAAACAAGCTTCCGGAGGGATGGAGCTTCTGACACCGTAACAGTGATCCTAAGAATGAGGATCCACCACCTTCTTACCTCTACCTGCGGCATGAACGCAGCCCCCGAGGAAGGGGGTCAGTACACAATATGTACTAAGTATGTGAAACTGGAAAATACTGAAAATTACCTCAAGTATAAAATAACTGGAGACATGTATAAAAATTAGTTTACCGCACACTGTGTCTTACTAATAATGAGAATATCAACCATATACAATACTGCATGAAAATAGGAAGCTCATGGTCAAAGCAAGGTCATCCGCCCCGCAGTATCATTAAGCACTCCTACTCCTGGGACTATTTCACCCGCATGGGTCCTGTGGACCCGCATGAGGTATTCCTCGCATAGGATGTACTCACCCGCATGGGACTATTTCACCCGCATAAGCCCTACGGACTCGCATGAGGTATTCCTCGCATCGTGGGTAGCAAATCCACGGAATAGGTGGTATAACGTCTTGGGGGTTTACCCCTCATTTATACTCTTACCCTGAAGCAGGTGGTATAACGTCTTGGGGATTTACCCCTCATTTATACTCTTACCCTGGAGAAGGTGGTATAACGTCTTGGGGATTTACCCCTCATTTATACTCTTACCCTGAAGCAGGTGGTATAACTTCTTGGGGATTTACCCCTCATTTATACTCTGTCTGACTGTGCACTAAACTTGTAACTCCCATAACTTCCTACTCTGATGTCCTATCGACGAACGGTTGGTTGCGTTGGAAACTAGACTCAACGAACTACGCACTAGGCCTTTGAAAGACTTAGGAACTCTAAATGTAACGGGTCATAACCCGCCTCAAAGTGGACTAAAACCCGTCCGAAACAATCCGTCAACCTAACTTTTGAAAAATTTAAGTCTTACTCCTTTCGTACACTCTCACACGTATGGCCAGAACTACGGGGTATAACACTGTTGTTATAAGCAAACTCCACCAGAGGTAAATGATCCTCCCAGCTACCCCTGAAATTAATAACACAAGCCCGCATCATATCCTCAAGTGTCTGGATAGTGCGATCGCCCCGCCCGCTTGGCCGAGGATGAAACGCGATCTTGAGACACACTCGTCCCTAATCCTTCGAAAGACCTCCGAAGTTAGCCGTGAATGGGCTCCGTCTGCGAAATAATCGATATAGGAACTCCGTGCGCCTCACAATCTCTCGATATCTGCCTAGCATAATCTTGGTAAAAAGTCGTCCTGACTGGAAGAAAATGGGATGATTTCGTCAGCCTGTCGACGATAACCCAAATGGAATCATGCTTCCTCTGAGTGTGAGGTAACCCTGTAATAAAGTCCATATTTATCACCTCCCATTTCCACATTGGAATATCAATGACTGTAATGACCGCTTCGTGCTCAATTCGACTCACGACAATTCGCATCGGGCAACAAAACCTGCCACGTCCCACTTCAGGCCATCCCACCAATACACACATCTGAGGTCATGGTACATCTTAGTCGACCCCGGATGAATAGAATAACGAGCACTGTGTGCCTCCCCCAGAATCTGCTGTCGAAGTCCTGTCATATCGGGAACACATAACCGGCCCTCAAACCTTAGCACCCCATCAGGTGCTACCTCAAATAGACTCTTCTCCTCCTGAAGAGCTGCATCTCGATACCGTACCATAATCGGATCCTCATACTGTCGCCTCTTCACCTCCTCGACGATGGAAGACTCGGCAACCTCTCGAACCCGAACTCCATTACTATCAGAATCAACCAAACGAACCCCAAGGTTCGCTAGTTGATGTAACTCGCGGACCATGTCCCTCTTCTCTTGTCAGACACCGACGGACTACCCATCGACGGCGACTAAGGCGCTCAGAACTACATTGGCCTTCCATGGATGGTATAGGATATCGACATCATAATCCTTAAGTAACTCCAACCACCATCTCTGCCGCAAGTTCAGCTCCCTCTGGCTGAAGATATACTGGAGACTCTTGTGGCCTGTGTAAATATCCACGTGCACTCCATATAAATAATGTCTCCAGATCTTCAAGGCATGAATCACTGCTGCAAACTCTAAGTCATGTGTGGGATAGTTCTTCTCATGCTTCCTAAGCTGTCGAGATGCGTAAGCTATAACTTTACCATGCTGCATCAGCACGCACCAAAGACCGACACCTGACGCATAACAATAAACCACATATCCGTCTAAACCCTCTAGAAGAGTAAGAACTGGGGCGGTCGTCAATTTCTCCTTTAGCAACTGGAAACTACCCTCACAAGCATCCGTCCACCGGAACATAGCTGTCTTCTGAGTCAGCTTAGTCAAAGGTGCTGAAATGGAAGCAAACTTCTCTACAAACCTCCGATAATAACCCGCAAGGCCCAAAAAGCTGCACACCTCCGTTGGTGTAGTGGGTATAGGCCAAGTCTTGACTGCCTCAATCTTTGCTGTATCAACTCGAATGCCATCGGCCCCGATAACATGCCATAAGAAAGCCACCGAAGCCAACCAAAACTCGCATTTCGAGAACTTGGCATACAACTGCCGATCCCGGAGGACTCCCAATACCGTCCTCAAATGATCCGCATGATCCTGCTCTGTGCGCGAATAAACCAGGATATCATCAATGAATACTATAACGAACATATCCAGGAATGGCTTGAACACCCGGTTCATCAAATCCATGAATACTGCTGGGGCGTTGGTCAACCCGAAAGACATCACCCTGAACTCATAGTTCCCATACCGGTTCCTGAACGCCTTGGGATATCTCGCCTCTAACTCGCACTGATGATAACCAGATCGCAGTCTATCTTGAGAAACATCTCGCACTCGCAATCGGTCAAACAAATCATCAATCCCGGGAGGATATCGTTTTGATAGTTACCTTATTCAGCTGCCTTTAATCAACACACATACGCAGTGTCCCATCCTTCTTCTTTACAAATAACACTGGCGCTCCCCAGGGAGAAACACTTGGCATGATAAAGCCTTTCTCCAGCAAATCCTTCAGCTGGTCTTTCAATTCCCTCAACTCGGCAGGTGCCATCCTATATGGCGGAATAGATATCGGTCGAGTGTCTGGCGCCAAATCAATGCAAAACTCAATCTCTTTCGGGAGGGACACCTAAGCTCGCGGGAATACGTGCGAAACTCTCTAACGATCGGAATCGATCAAGGTCCGTATCTCACCTCGTGATTTAATACCCGAACCATATGGTAGATATACCCTTCGCACCATCTTCCTAGCCTTGAGGTAAGAAATAAACCTACCCTACGACGCAGTTGTTCCCTTTCCACTGAGCAACCGGCCACCAGAAACCGAACCGAACTAATCTCTCTCATACCCACATTGGCATAGCAAGACGCTAGCCAATCCATACCCATAATTACATCAAAGTCCGTCATATCCAACTCTATCAAGTCGCCAGAGTCGAATCATCGCCTATAGTCACCGGGCAAGCCTTATATACCCGCCACTACCACCGAATCACCCATCGCGTAGCCACCTCAAAAGGTTTTATGGACTCGCTCTATCCCTATTCTACCAAAGAATATGAGGAGATATATAGGACAAGGTAGAACTCGGATCTATCAAAGCATATACATCACAACATGCAATCAATAATGTACCTGTGACGATATATCCGTGACGCCCCGATCTCGACGGCCGACATAGCATAGATGCGCTCGAGGACCATCGAATCGGGACCCCTACCACGACCTTCGCCGCGCTCGCTGGTCCGTGAACACTCGCCTCCGGCGACGCCATCAAGACGAAGATCCATCCATCGACTTCGCTTACCGAGCCATAACATTCTCGCCGCCTAGTCGGACAATCTTCTCAAATGGCCTCGCCGCCACAAGAGTAACAAGCTCCTGGAGTAACACGACACCCTCCATAATGGCAATCGCCACATCGACCACACCGAGATATAGGTGGCCTCATTCGACCGAACTCGTCCTCCGAGAACCCGGCTCAGGACCTCGCCCCGCCTCAATGCCCCAGACGTCCGGAAGATGGGAGGAGCGCTCAACCGGCCGAGGTGCAACCGGTCGCTGCCGAGGTTGTCTACCTCGAAACTACCAGTGACCTCGCTGTCCCGCCTCTTCGCTGCTACTGTCAATCCGCTTACCGCGTTCTCACACCTGCGCATATGCTCGCATGCGGGCAATGTCCATGCCCACAAGAGCTACTCCTGCAACTCTCGCCAAGTAATCATCGAGCCTCGTGACATAGCGGTGCACTCGCCCTCCATGTTCGCTACAAAGCGGTACATACCGAGCCAATGAGTCAAATCTACATTGTACTCCCGAACCGCCCGCCCACTCGGTGTCAAAAATCTATTCGCCCGAGCTCTCTCATTCGCGGAGGCAAGAAATGGCTATGAACGCCTCGAGAACTTCGCCCCAAATAGCTGGAAGTACATGCTCTCGGATAGTTCCCATGAATCATACTACCAATCGCAGATTCCCGCACGATGTGAACGAATAATACCGACTGCTCAAGCCCTCGATCATTCTCATGATCCAGAATCGTCGAATAAACTCCCGAGGATCATCCTCGTGCCTCGACCCATAGAACTCGTGGGCTGCAACTCAAAAGTCCCGCAGCCTCGTTATCATACAGGGTGACCACGGTACAACCGGAACCGCCTCCGCTCGCCCTCCCGCCTAGCTACGGCCCCGCATAATCGGGTCATCTCCTTGTAGCCCATATCCTCTCGCCTGTGCCGTAATCGAGGTTCGGTATCGCAGCCTCGCAGCTTGCGCCGCCCAACTCGCTGGGTTGGCGACGTCGTGGAACTCGCCGTCCAAACATCTCCTTCGTAAAGATGGCTCAGGCTCGTAACCCTTTGGTCCTACTAGTTGTTCCTCGCCGCTTTGCCTTACGGGCCGCGGTTGCCTTGCGTGGAGGCATAACTGATACAGGAAAATATGTCAGATGGAGTTCAACCTATAACACAGCTCTATTGCACGATCTCAGAGTGAAAGAATGGAAACCAATCCTAAATATCCTGTAGCCTCATGATTATAGATGTGGTGCATAACACACCGATAATTAAGACTCTACTAGATACGGCTCAGACCCTTTCTCCGAGGATTAATCGCTCGATACCACTTTTATCACGACCACCACGACCCGGATCGTGCCTTACCTCGGCACCCTTTGTGATACAACATCGAGAAAACCAAATGGAAAACAAACTCACAACAAGAACCCATATAAAAATAAACATGCTAACCAAAAATGGCTACCTCTAATATAACAAAGTCGAATAGCTTACATCCTTAACAACCCAAGCTATAACAGACTACGTGCCTCTAAGAATGAGTAAACACTATGACGGGACAGGGCCCCGTCATACCCCTGAATGTACAAATATCTACAACACCGGGGAGAACCGTACCAAAAGTCGAGCCTCCGGAGAAATGGAGCTCCTGACACCTGAGCAAGATCCTAAGAATGAGGATCCACCACCTATTTACCCTTACTCAGATGAACGCAACCCCGAGGAAGGGGTCAAGACACACATGTACCAAGTATGTAAACCGAAAATATCAGATTAATATCATAAGTCTAAAACAAACTGGAGTCATGGAAGAAAATCAAAGTACAGTACACCGTGCCTTACTAACAATGAGAGTAACAAGTATAAACTTTACTGCATGAAAATAGGAGGCTCATGATCAAAACAGGGTCTCCCGCCCGTAGTATCATTAAGCAATCTTACTCCTGGGACTATTTCACCCGCATGGGTCCTGTGGACCAGCATAAGGTCATCACCTCGCATGGGACTATTTCACCCGCATGGGACTATTTCACCCGCATGAGGTCATCCGCCTCGCATGAGACTATTTTACCCGCATGGGACTATTTCACCCGCATGGACCCAGTGGGCCCGCATGAGTACAAGTGTCGCACTCGCATCATGGGTAGCAAATCCATGGCATAAATAGTAATAATACATAAATCAGCACAACCGGCTATCATACATAACATAAGCGCTACCGGCTTATCATAACGTAGGCAAGTTAAGAATATCTCCTAACTTCTTAATAACATTTCTAATACATCCTCTCATTTTAGTTACTTAAGGCACTACATGTCATTTTAAAAGAAAATCCGGGAATTTAACCCAAGTACCACGTTCCTTAAACCTTTTAAGAAAATGACTCTTTTTTATGTAAAAACTCCCAAGATACTAATAACCGTAGTATCAAGTCACGACAACTTTTCAAAACAAGTCACGTTTTCCTTTAAAAAAAATACAATAGGCTTCTAAAATCAAGTGACTTCATCTCTTTTAAAACCTTAGGCAATTAATGCCTTAAAACAATTTGCCTTCCATAAATTCAAATCCTTTATCCGTACTTATTTTACTTGGAGTAAACCTTTCCTTATTAACCTTTCATAAAGCCAATACAACCAACTTCCCATAAAGTTGTCATATTATCATTATACACTAGTCAAACACATCTCCCTATATCCAAGGGACTTATACTTTTAAACGGAACAAGTATCACATACTTAAAACAAGTGAAGAATGTCGATTCTTGTACGTCTACCGTACTACATAGGTACAACTACTCATGCTCAAGAGATAAGAAAGCTCCACATACCTCTTCGGTCAATCCACTTGCTAAGTCCAAAATACCGCACATAATATGTTAACCTATAATGACCATAATACGTTTATTAACCTCTAGTTTCAATGTAAACATTCCAAGTGCAAAGCCACTAAATTCTATGGAAAATTGGGCAGCATTTCCTTTGTTTCTACATACTTTGCCACCTTTTTCAAGGCTGAATTCAACATCCAAACGCCACATTTAAGGCCCAACAATCCAAACATTTCAAAGGGGATTACACACCTAAACTTGGGTGTGTAAAATTCTGCCCCATAAGGTACAACAATTAACTTAACTAGTCTAAGATAGTTTTTAGGCTACAACATGCTCACATAACTTTCTTAACCAATCCTTTCATATCCAAACCATATTTCTTACATGCAATGAATCTAAGAGCATTATTTACTACTACAAGTTCCTTCTTCTTCACATACAACACCAATAACTAGCTACAAAAGAAGAATCGTTACCTTAGAGCTTTAGCCAAAATTATTCCAACAACTTTGCTAGCCTCCTTTCCAAGAACACCACCACAATAACTCCTACAAGCTAGCCACAAGCTTCCTTCTTGCCACACTTTTTCAGATTTTCCTCAAGCTTGAATTTCTCTTGGAATTCTTAGAGAGAAGTGAGAGCTTTAGCTTTAGAGAGAGAGAAGGACTTTGAAAGATGACCAAGTCTTCAAGACTTGGTCAATATATAAGACATGCAAAAATTAGATGGGGGGGGGGGGACACTTGTCACCCACCTATGGCCTCTTTAAAATAAAACAGAATAGCGCAATTTCCACTAATTCACAAACCCGCCTGCCAGCCTGCGCGCCATGCGTCAAACCTCTGCCACCTCGAACTTTCCGCGCGCCGCTCGCAACTTCTGAATACGGCTCTTACGCGCCATGGCCAGCATCCGGCCCGCTGCCCTGTGGGCTTTCGATCAAACATATTTCGTCCAATCACAGACCGAACTTGTAACTCCCATGACTTTCTACTCCGATGTCCTATCGATGAACGGTTGGTTGCGTTGGAAACTAGACTCCACGAACTACGCACTAGTGTCACGACCCGATCCCGGGCCCGTGACTGGTGCCTTACCCCGGGCACCCTAGTGATACAACATCAGAGAAAACCAGCGGAAATAAAAACTTAAACATGAACATGAGACAAGATAATAAAACAGGCCAACCAAACGGTTACCTTCCATTAAAATATATATAAACAACTCTTTCAAAACGAGCTTTAATCCTTTTTACAAAACCCCGCCACACAAAGGCTGCACTTAAGATTTACAATAACTATGACGGACAGGGCCCCGCCATACCCCGAATGTACAAGAACCTACAACTCAGTGGAACACATACCAAAAGATAAGCCTCCAAGGAACGGAGCTTCCCAATACGAAAGGTGATCCTAAGAGCGGATCGACGACCAAATTTCTACTGCGGATTTAACGCAGCCTCAAGGAGGTCAAGCATAACAGTACCAAGTATGTGAAATCAGAATATCAGAAATGAAATCATAATAGTCTATATAAAGCAGGAGACATGTATGATGACCAAACTACAAGACATATAACATATAACTAGTTACATCAAGTCGTGACTCACGCTCCAAATTATCACTCGTGCTGGAATTCCTTCCTCACCGCAGCTTTATGATATGACAATACCAAGGAGTATACATGAACACGTGTCCCACTGTGTCATAAAACCGTATAGACAAGTATAACTACCAGATCCGACCGCACCAATAATATAATGCAACCAAAACACGGCCGACACGGCAAGCGAGAGCCGACATCGGATACCAAGGCCGGCCACGTAGCCGACCGGGCAAGTACGAGGTCGACCACTGTGGACCGAGGTCAGACACGACTTCGCTACTACAATCGAACGGCAAGCGCGAGGGTCGACCACGTACCAAGGCCGAATCACCATGAGACGGCAAGTACGAGAGCCGACCACCGTGGACCAAGGCCGAACAAGAAGAAACCTCATGGAGAGCTAGTCCATAAAATAACCATTCTTGCACAACCAAGGCTATCACCACAAGCATAAGCAAGTTACGCAACAACAAGCATAGGCAAGTTACACAACACAAGCATAGGCAATTTACACAACAACCAGTATAGGCAAGTTACACAACACAAGCATAGGCAATTTACACAACTCAAGTTACTTTCATTTTATGCCAAAGTCCGGGTTTTTAACCCTAAAGTACTACGTACGTTAAATTCCTTTTAAAGAGATCCATTCCTTTTATAAAAGTCACCCGATGTCCGTAGTATAAAAATAGAGTGACGAGCATTGTTAAATAAACAAAATGCTTTCCTTTGTAAAATCAAGTAACAACCTTATTTTCCAAACGTTCAAGTTTGCCTAATTTCAAATGCTCAAGTTTCTCATTTTTAGAAAAGGTTTCGTAGTTCATAGTTTTAATCCTTTAAAACATAATTCTCCTTTAATGATTTGAGAAACATATGCCTTATATGTGAGTAGTTTATTCTGCTTATAATCGATCTTATTAAGCAACCATGATCTAGGATATGTAATATCATTTTGTCTCATCTTAGCTTCTGCGGATGGAGGTTTCTACCGGTTTTAATACAATACTTCATTATTCAATACATTTTCCTTTATTAACGCTGCAGTTGGTCCTGTCGATACACATTCGATTTCCAAATCAAGAAACATTATCCCTTTAAATAAACCAAGTACTCATTACTCACGAATGAGGTTTCACACAAGCATCCACATTAAAACAAATAAGTTAAGTCTCTTATCTTATAAGATCAAGTCTTTTAACTTCTAACATCAGAAAACCATTTTCTTTACCTTTCTTAAGACATTATACCTAACTTCCCATAAGCTAGTATAACTCTTTTTAAAACCTTTAAAACCAAGTGTTACTCTCCCTTCAAAACGATTTATAAATCTTTTGAAATACATCAAGTTCTTTGTTATAACTAGCCAGTTATAATTCACATCAGTTACCTTTTAAAACCACAAAGTATTTTCTTATTTACATAAAGCTGTTATAACCAACTTCCCATAAAGCCGTTATAACACTTTATGTTTTAAAAACAATCAAACACGCTTAACACACGTACGCCTACCGCACTACATAGTTCACACATATCATGCTAGAAGAGATAGGAAGAGGTTCACATACCTCGCGACGAGTGCCGACTAATAGCAAAACGCTCCAAGTACTTCAAACCGCTTGGCCACTCCTTAAGCCACGTAGATCGCACCACACGTAGTACTTCAACCTATAAGGCCACAAGGCGCTTATTAACATCTAGATCTCATCGCTCCATATTCTAGTAAAATTCGGCAAAGACTCTCCCCGCAATGGCGTTAAACTCCTCCTTTACCGAGGCCGCCACCAAGCCAACCGTGGGGTTTGCACGCCTAACCTGACGTACAATCTTACTCTGCAATACTACACAAGTCTATCGTAATACACCCTATGTAATTACTCAGATTCACTTCTTTAAATTCAGCTTAAGTCGCAAGACATTGCCGTAAGTATTATTCAGCTTAAGTCAAAAGACATTGCCGCACTATTATGTTCAATTCTATATATAGTATACCTTAACTATATATTCCAACAACATGTAATTTCCAATTACAAATGTAAGGTCAAGAGTGTTTACCTCGATAAGCCCAAAATTATCCAAGTTTAATGTCGCTTCCCGAGCAAGGTTTAGCTCCTACTCCGAGTGCTCCAATCCGCTCCAAGAAACCCTAGAAGTTCTACGCAACTTCTACTTATAACTTCAACTACGGGTGAAGATTTCCTTAGGGTTTCGTTTTGGCTAAAGGGAAGTATAATAGTATTTTCCGGATTTTCAGATAAAGTGGTACTTTGGAAAGTACTACAAGGTATTTGGCTAAAGTGTTTTGGGCATTATAACAATACTCAAGAGTATTTCTATACCACAAAGGGTATTTATACGAGGCAACTAGGCTAGTGGGGTACCCTACGCTAACCACTACAAAGGGGAGGGGAGTTTCGCCAAGGGCCACTAGGAGTGGAGGGGAGAGGCTTGACGAGAACCACAAGAGGAGGGAGTATTTTGAGACTTAGGTAGATTGCTCAATTTTTGATGAAGAAAGTTCATCAACTAAGGGGTATTTATAGGTCAAGTGAAGGCCAACCAATGGCCAAGATGAAGACAAGTGCATAGCAAGTGTAAGGCCAAGATTTAGCCATGTGCTACCTTATCCATCTACCACAAAATATCCTACCTAACCTCGACCAGGGAAAGGCACAAAATCGTCCAACCTTGCCCCTTTGTTGCCGTCCACTCTTCCAATTGAGGTGACAAGTGTCGCCTCTCGTTGGTCCAAAATGTTTCGCCTCTCTAAAAATCCGCAAAAATATTAATGACATAGCCGGAATTTTCCCTACGAAAGTCGTGGAAACGCTTTCACGAAAAACGACTCTAATCGGGTGTTGTACAATTTTCAAACTAGCCAATCCTAAGGCTTAAATTATTATACGACGCCTCACGCATATACTGAAATACAGGGTATAACATTCTCCCTCCTTAGAAACATTCGTCCGAATGTTCCTTCTCAAGACGGATAACGATAAAGTCCTTCTAAAAAGTTGCCAACGCCACAATTGGCCACGAAACAACACATGCACGCAAATACTTATATCCAAGTCCACGAGGAAACACCTCTAACATCACAACTTTTGTCACTTTGCCGCGAGGTTCTAGTGTCGCTCCGACACCCAACAAATGGTACCTGATCGCATGCGATCCCCGAGGTCTAAAATATACATCCTTCACACCTTCTCCTTTACAAGAAATGATCATATCTATGCTCGCAATACATGCCGTCTCTACTCTTACTCGTCGTACTTTCTCGAACACCGATCTCTTCTAGTATCGTACCATACTTCGCTTCCAAAACTTTGGAGTCACTACCCCCAAACTTGGTCATCTTACTAGCCTCGATCTTCCTTAAGGCCATTCCCGGCCTTCACGATCTACTGCTGGTCGAAACACCCACGAACTCATACCAGAGTCAACTAAACTTGGGCCTAGCACCCTCGTGACCCTACCACTGGCGGGACCACCTGTGGCTGACCCCACTTTGAAATGACCGCGGTTGCCCTCAACATGGCCCCAACCCGATCCACTAACGCATCACGCCTTGTTCCCGACACGGAACAATCTTACTCAACAGTCATGAAAGCTACCACTTCCATTTAACATTACTCAAGGAAATTATCACACAACACATTCTAGGCATAAAATGTATTCACAAGGATCACTTGCAAAACTGGTACTCAAGACGACCTTACATCTAAGGTCTCAACATGAAATATTCTAAAGTTCACACTTTCCATGCCCCCATACAAATCCTTTCAACTAGCCAAGATTTCTAACTCATAACCATCATAACGCTATCCGAACGTAGCACACAATAATAAGGTCATCATATCATGCATACAAATCTTTAAAGGGTTAAGGATATACCTGAAAAATAGGCGGTTCAAAGGACCGCTAAAACTGGGAACTTCCACCGCGACCTTCACCGGCTCACGGCACGGTAACATCCCGCTGGCATGGAAGGTGAAGAACCCGCAATCGCTTAAGAGTCCATGCTATCCTACCATACCGGTCGGACAGCTTCTGCCGATGGCCTGTTGGCCGCAAAAATAACAATCTCCCGAGTTAGTACGACACTCTCCTTTATGAAGCTTTCCACAACGGCCACACTGAGACAAGGGCAACCTCATCCGGCGAGCACTCCCGCTTCCTCAAAATCTGAAACTCGGAGCCACGACCGCTCCGAATATCTCGGCGTCCCGGCGTCGCGAGGACCACTCAGACCGCGGAGGCGCATAATCGCTCAGCCGAGGCGGTCCGCCTCGAAAGTCACCAAAGGACCACTGCTCGCCTTCTTCACGACCGGTCATTCCGTCGATTTATCCTTCCTCACATCCCAGCAGATAAGCTCGCATGCGGCAATGTCCATGCCCGATCAAGAGCTACACCCGAACAACTTCGCCAGGTGATCATCGAGCTCAGAATAAATCGGTGCACTCGATCCTCCATACTAGCTACCAACGCGGACGCACGCCAATGAGTCGAACTCACATTGTACTCCGAACCGAACGCCTGCTCGCCAGAACACCAAAAACTGTTCGCGAGCCCTCTCATCCGCGAGGCAAGAAATGTGCAAGAAAGGCCTCGAGAACTCGTCCCATAAAGCCGGAAGTGCATGCTCTCCCGACGGCTCCCACGAATCAAACGGCCGATCATGCGGATCACGCGGTGATGCGAACCTAGGACCACCGACTCGGTCTCCGATGCCTTGATCACTTACGATCCGTCAGAATCGCTTGATGAACTCATGCGATCATCCTCGTGCCTCGACCCATAAAACTCGCGGCTACAACTCGTAAAATCCCGTAGCCTCGAACTATCTCGATTTAGGGTGAACCATGGTGCATCGAATCGCTGCGTCCACTTATCCTCAAGTTCGCCACAACTCGCCATTAATCGGGCCTACCTTGTAATCACTCTCTCGCTTCCGCATCGCGGATCGAGGCTCAGTGTATCGTGGTCTTCGCCACGTTTACTCGCAGCCTCCTTCACGCTTTGCCCTTCGCCCGCCGTTTTACGCGAGGCATAATCGTAAAACGGTATGTCGAGGGGTCCAATCTTATCACACTTCTAAGGCACGATCTCGAATGAGAAAAATGGAAACCAATCCTAAATGTCTCAGACCTCACGATTATAGATGTGGTGCACAACACATCGATAATCAAGACTTACTAGACACGGTGCAGACACTTTCCGAGGACTAATCGCTCGATACCACTTTTGTCACGACCCGATCCGGCCCGTGATCGTGCCTTACCGGGCACCCTAGTGATACAACATCGAGAAAACCAAATAAAATAAAAACTTAAACATGAACATGAGACAAGATAATAAAACAAAGCCAACCAAACGGTTACCTTCCATTAAAATATATATAAACAACTCTTTCAAAGCGAGCAGTTTAATCCTTTTTACAAAACCACCCGCCACTGCTGCACCTCTAAGATTTACAACAACTATGACGGGGCGGGGCCGCCATACCACAGAATGTACAAGAACCTCTGACTCGGGAACACATACCAAAAGATAAGCCTCAGAAGGAACGGAGCTTCAATCTGCTGAAAGGTGATCCTAAGCGGGGATCGACAAACGATGTACTTACTGCGGCATGAACGGCCCGAAGGTCGATCTAACAGTACCAAGTATGTGAAATCAGAAATCGTAAATGAAATCATAATAGTCTATATAAAGCGAGACATGTATGATGACCAAACTACGATGCATAACATATAACTAGTTACATCAAGTCGTGGACTCACGCCTCCAAATTATCACTCGTGCGGTGGAATTCCTTCCTCAGCTGCCGTGATTTATGATATGACAATACCAAGGAGTATACATGAACACCGTGTCCCACGTGTCATAAAAACCGTATAGACAAGTATAACTACCAGATCCGACCGTACCAATAATATAATGCAACCAAAACACGGCCGACACGGGCAAGTGCGAGAGCCGACTCTCGGATACCAAGGCGGCCACGTGGCTGACCGGCAAGTCTGGTGACCACGGGGACCGAGGCAGTATCACGAGACCGTCACACTACTGAGCAGGGCAAGTCACGGTGACTCACGGTACCAAGGCGAATCGGCCGTGAGGCAGGGGCAATACGAGCGACCACTGAGGACCAAGGCGAACGAAGAAACCTCATGGAGAGCTATTCCATAAAATAACCATTCTTGCACCTGACCAGGCTATCACCACAAGCATAAGCAAGTTACGCAACAACAAGCATAGGCAAGTTACACAACACAAGCATAGGCAATTTACACAACAACCAGTATAGGCAAGTTACACAACACAAGCATAGGCAATTTACACAACTCAAGTTACTTTCATTTTATGCCAAAGTCGGGTTTTAACTCCAAAGTACTACGACGTTAAATTCCTTTTAAAGAGATCCATTCCTTTTATAAAAGTCACCCGATGTCCGTAGTATAAAAATAGAGTGACGAGCATTGTTAAATAAACAAAATGCTTTCCTTTGTAAAATCAAGTAACAACCTTATTTTCCAAACGTTCAAGTTTGCCTAATTTCAAATGCTCAAGTTTCTCATTTTTAGAAAAGGTTTCGTAGTTCATAGTTTTAATCCTTTAAAACATAATTCTCCTTTAATGATTTGAGAAACATATGCCTTATATGTGAGTAGTTTATTCTTGTTTATAATCGATCTTATTAAGCAGCCATGATCTAGGATATGTAATATCATTTTGTCTCATCTTAGCTTACATGCAGATGGAGGTTTCTACTGGTTTTAATACAATACTTCATTATTCAATACATTTTCCTTTATTAACGCTGCAGTGGTCTGTCGATACACATTCTGATTTCCGAAATCAGTAAAACATTATCCCTTTAAATAAACCAAGTACTCATTACTCACGAATGAGGTTTCACACAAGCATCCACATTAAAACAAATAAGTTAAGTCTCTTATCTTATAAGATCAAGTCTTTTAACTTCTAACATCAGAAAACCATTTTCTTTACCTTTCTTAAGACATTATACCTAACTTCCCATAAGCTAGTATAACTCTTTTTAAAACCTTTAAAACCAAGTGTTACTCTCCCTTCAAAACGATTTATAAATCTTTTGAAATACATCAAGTTCTTTATTATAACTAGCCAGTTATAATTCACATCAGTTACCTTTTAAAACCACAAAGTATTTTCTTATTTACATAAAGCTGTTATAACCAACTTCCCATAAAGCGTTATAACACTTTATGTTTTAAAACAATCAAACACGGTTAACACGTACGCGTCACCGTACTACATAGTTCACACATATCATGCTAGAAGAGATAGGAAGAGGTTCACATACCTCGCGACGAGTCGACTAATAGCAAAACGCTCCAAGTACTTCAAACCGTCGGCTACTCCTTAAGCCACGATCGCACCACACGTAGTACTTCAACCTATAAGGCCACAAGGCGCTTTATTAACATCTAGATCTCATCGCTCCATATTCTACAGAAAATTCAAGACTCTCCCCGCAACGTTAAACTCTCTCTTTACCGAGGCCGGCTACCAAGCCAACCGAGTGGGGGTTTGCACGCCTAACCGGGCGTGTACAATCTTACTCACGAATACTACACAAGTCTCAGTAATACACCCCATGTAATTCTGATTCGATTCACTTCTTTAAATTCAGCTTAAGTCGCAAGACATTGCCGTAAGTATTATTCGAGCTTAAGTCAAAAGACATTGCCGCACTATTATGTTCGATTCTATATATAGTATACCTTAACTATATATTCCAACAACATGTAATTTCCAATTACAATGAAGGTCAAGAGTGTTTACCTCGATAAGCCCAAAATTATCCAAGTTTAATGTCGCTCCCGAGCAAGGTTTAGCTCCTACTCGAGTGCTCGATCCGCTCGAGAAACCCTTAGAAGTTCTACGCAACTTCTACTTATAACTTCAACTACGGGTGAAGATTTCCTTAGGGTTTCGTTTTGTGGCTAAAGGAAGTATAATAGTATTTTCCGGATTTTCAGTATAAAGGGTACTTTGGAAAGTACTACAAGGTATTTGGCTAAAGTGTTTTGGGCATTATAACAATACTTGAAGAGTATTTCTATACCACAAAGGGGTATTTATACGAGGCAACTAGGCTAGTGGGTACCCACGGCTAACCACTACAAAGGGGAGGAGCTCTCGGCGAGGCCACTAGGAGGAGGGAGAGGCTTTGGACGAGAACCACAAGAGGGAGGAGTATTTTGAGACTTAGGTAGATTGCTCAATTTTTGGATGAAGAAAGTTCATCAACTAAGGGGGTATTTATAGGTCAAGTGAAGGCCAACCAATGGCCAAGATGAAGACAAGTGCATAGCAAGTGTAAGGCCAATATTTAGCCATGTGCTACCTTATCCATCTACCACAAAATATCCTACCTAACCTCGACCAAGGAAAGGCACAAAATCGCCCAACCTTGCCCCTTTGTTGCGTCCACTCCTTCCAATTAGAGGGTGACAAGTGTCGCCTCTCGTTGGTCCAAAATGTTTCGTCTCGGAAAAATCCGCAAAAAATATTAATGACATAGCGGAATTTTCCTACGAAAAGTGGAAACGTTTCGTCGAAAAACGACTCTAATCGGGTGTTGTGTACAATTTTCGAAACTAGCCAATCCTTAAGGCTTAAATTATTATATGTACGCCCTCACGTACATACTCTGGAAATACAGGGTATAACAACTAGGCCCTTGAAATACCTAGGAACCCTCAATGTATCGGGTCATAACCCACCCCAAAGTTGACCAAAAACCCGTCCGAAACAATCCGTCAACCCATCCTTCTAAAATTTAAGTCTTAATCCCTTACGTACGTTCTCACACGTATGGCCAGAACTACGGGGTATAACATTTGCACGAACTGGTTTCAACCTTCGCGCCACGGCCACAGGATTCGGCCGTGGCGCCAATCATGGGCTCTAAACTCTTGACGCCACGACGTTGATTCTGGGCGTCGTGGCGCTGATGAAATTTTTTCTCTGTTTTCAGCATTTTTGCTCCTTTATTCTTAGAGTTAGCTTTTAGTCCACCTGTCATCCAACAACGCAAAAAAAAGAACCCAAGACCATGAGACTGTTCAAGACAAAATAAAAATAAACTAAAACAAAAATTAAAATAACATAATTAAAAATATTGGGTTGCCTCCCAACAAGCGTTGTCTTTAACGTCTTTTAGCCGGACGTAATTAACCTTTACTAGTGCCCGACTGATCCTTCTGCGAACTGCTTGCAATCCGCACAGTGTTTGTTGCAGGTCTCACTTCAACTACAACAACTGCTCTAAACAAGGGCCTCAGATCTAAGATTATCCCCCAAGTACACAAAACAACTGTGTCTTTTAGGCTCTCAATAATGTAGGGATCAGTGAAATTGCCTACACCTCTCAACTCTAGGAGGTGTCCTTGATGGTATGGACTTCCTATTTGGGGATCAACAGTGACATATGGTGGTGTTTCTTCTGCAATAGTTAGAGGAAAAAGATCTTCCAAGGAATCCAAAAAGATGAATGATTGGATCTCAGTAACATTTTCCTTCTCTACACCAACTATCTCTCCAAATTCCTCAACAACTGGGTGTGGTTCAGGCTCCTCAATCTGATTATTACTTTCCACAATTGTGTCGCTAGGTAGATTTTCTTGCGGTACATTGGTCATCCTATCCATCAGATGCCCTATTTGTGTCTCCAAATTTTTTAGGGACACTCTTGTCTCAGCCATAAACTGAGTCTGGCAAAATGGCAAAAAGGAATGGAAAATTGGCATAAAAGGGGGGTCCCGAGGCAGGAAAAGGTGAAAAATCGGAATTCGGACGAAGGCAAAGAAGCACTGTGGTGCCCAACAGCAGGACCGTGGTGCCAAAAGATCAGAGAACCCGCAAGACTTTCAGCACCGCGGTGCCATTCAGCAGGACCGCGGTGCCGATGCGGAATTTTCCAAATCCGAAACAGAATTGGCCAAGGACTGACGGGTCCATAGGGAGCAAAATTTGCAACATACTTAAGCCCTAGGGATTATTCTAAAAGGGCATTTTATTCCATCACACAACACAACTCAGGGCAAGGTTTGGAGCTACAATTGGAGACTTTAGTTCGCAGTATTTTTCTTTCTTTCTTTTTAATTCAATTTATGTTTGGAATTGTATTAGTTCTTAGCATGTATATGGCTAGGAGCTAAACACTTTATTAGGACTTTCCTTTTGAATCACTTGAAACTTTATTTCATGACTTAATGCAGTAGTTGATTTCTACTTCACTTGTTTAAGATTTATTCAATAATTGGTATGAATGTTTGATAGTTAATTGATCACTAATTATCATAATCTATATGATTTCGAATCAAGAACCGAGAGGAGAGATTTGGATATGTTGTAATTGAATAGACATAGGTTAAAATCGCGGACGAAAGTACCCCGATACTTATGTAGCATTATAGGTTACTATTCTTAATCCTCCTATGTGGTAAATCCTATCATAGAAATATAGAAGGGTTCTGCACTGGGGTTGAGCGTTTATATATCCTAACCGGAAAATAAGGCAGTCTAGTTAACCACTATCTTAACGTAGAAGAAGAAGTCATTCTAGTTGCATTAAGGATTGAATAGAGTGGATAGTCGAGGATTTTGGAAGCCCTAATTCCTTCATAACTGATTACACTTAAATAGTTTAGTTAATTCTTGCAATTATTCTAGTAGTTAAACAAAACCCCAACTCAATTATCGATTGTCAAATAGATAACATAAAATAGATGAACGGTAATTAGAAACTAGTCTCTGAGGACGATATTCGGTCTTATCAGACTATATTACTTATGAACGATACGTACACTTGCGTGAGCACGAGGAAATCGCCCAACAAGTTTTTGGCGCCGTTGCCGGAGACTGACGTACTTCTAATATCGAACCATCTATTTTTATTTCTACTTTGACTTTTTATTTGTTTTTTTTTACTGTTAGAGCCCTGTTGCCTTGATTTGTTTGTTGGTTTTGGTCTTTTCAGGGATTTAGTGTATGCGAAGAAGGAGAGAAGAAGATACACTTGTTCCCTTCAACCCTTAAATTAAGAAAACGTGCAAGCAAAACAGGCGAAATAAAAGGATAGCTGATTCAGTGACCATGGACAACCAACCACTGAATCAGAATGGGGAAAACAACGAGGTTCCTGAACATGTAGAAGAGCCAGTCCAAGTCCCAATAGAAATAAGCTTGGGAGATTATGTTTTGCCCACGGTCACTGGTGCACAGACATGCATCAGGATCCCATCATAGGGGCTAACAACTTTGAGATCAAGCCAGCCATCCTGAGCATGGTCTAGAACACAGTACAGTTTGGGGGATTACCATATGAAGACCCCCACATGCAAATTGCCAACTTTCTGGAGTTGTGTGCCACTTTCAAGTACAATGGCGTTACTGCCGATGCCATTAGACTGAGGCTCTTTCCGTTCTCACTTAGGGACAGAGCCAAGAGCTGGTTGAACTCACTGCCTACCAACTCTGTCACCACCAGGCAGGACCTAGCCCAAAAGTTTCTTGCAAAGTTCTTCCCTCCTTCAAAAGCGGCAAAGTTAAGGGGAGAGTTGAACAATTATTACTAGGTAGATGGTGAGTCACTCTATGATGCATGAGAGAGATTTAAGGATTTGCAGAGAAAATGACCACATAATGGCATAGAGAAGTGGATGCTGGTCCACATTTTTTATAATGGACTGAGTGGTACTACTCGTACCATCATTGATGCTGCAGCAGGGGGAACGTTCATGAGAAAGAGTGCCAATGAGGCACATGAGTTACTGGAAGACATGGCTGTCAACAATCATCAAGGGGCAGATGACAGGTCAGTGAATAGCATAAAGACTATGGGCATACATGAATTAGATGTCATCACTGCCCTGAATACACAGGTGGCCCTTATGACGAAGCAACTGCAGCAGAACACTATGTCGGTGAATGCAGTCCAGATGTCGGTAAATTGTGAGATTTGTGGTGGACCGCACTCTTTTGACAGATGCACATTGGTGGACCCTAATAATATGCCAATGGAGCAGGTTCAGGCAGTTGGGAACTTTCAGCGGCCTTATAATTCCAACACATACAATCCAAGGTGGAGAAATCACCCTAACTTTTCGTGGAAGAACGACCAGGCCCAGCAACAACCATATCAAGGTAATTACCAGAGCCAACAAGCACAGAATCAAGCTACCTCATCCTAGCAGTTTAGACCACCTACACAACAGGAAAAGCCTGATGAGCTGAGGGATGCATTGCTTATACTCACCAATTCGCAGAATCAGTTCATGTCTGAAACCAGGTCATCTCTCAGGAACCTGCAAATGCAGGTTGGGCAACTGGCGAAGATGGTAACCAACAGGCCGTCGGGTACTCTCCCAAGAAATACAGAGGTCAATCGAGAAGCGATGTCGAGCGGTGTTGTTAGAGTGGAAGCGGATGGAGCGAGTTGCTCCCCCACCTTGATGGTCCATGAGAAAGAGGATGAGAAAGCAGTTAAGGAAGGAAATGAGGGGGTAACTGGGGACCACCCTACAGTTGACAAAGCCCCACCAACACCTTTGAGAGAATACACTGATAGAATCTCTTACCCTCAGAGGCTCCAAAAGAAGGCCGTAAACAAGCAGTTCTCCAAGTTCTTGGAGGTGTTTAAGAAGCTTCACATCAATATCCCCTTCATTGAGGCGTTAGAACAGATGTTCGCATACTTCAAATTCATAAAGGAGATACTTGGGAAGAAGAGAAGGTTAGCGGATTATGATACAGTAGCGTTGACAGAGGAGTACAGCGCAATCTTACAAAAGAAAATGTCTCATAAGTTGAAAGATCCAGGAAGTTTCTGTCACGACCCGACCCCGGGACCGCGACTGGTGCCCTACCTGGGCACCCTTACAGGTAAACATCAGAGAAAATCAGCAGAACATACATGAAACTTATAAATAAAACATCGGAAGTAAAACAACAGGTTAGCCGATAGGGCTACCTTCCTGAACATATATAAATACAACCGAAGCAGTTGCCTCATTTCTTTTACAAACTGACCCACAATATGTGACTCTGACCTAAGAGTTTTGACATAACAACTGTGGCGGGACAAGGCCCCGCCGTACCCCTGAATAAACATAAACGTGACAACTCCGGAACACTGGAGCCATCTCAACTTGCCGAACCGGGATCCTAAGCTCGCGGATCCACAACTGTGTACCTAAACCTGCGGGCATGAACGCAGCCCCGAAGAAGTCGATAACAGTGCGAATATGGAGCAGAATATAACGTCGATAAACAAATCATAATCGTACAAAAGAATGACAAGGACAAGTATAAAAATACATACGGATCTGCGGCGTCATTACCACTTATGAACTTAATCGTACCTTATTATCCTTTCCATTCCCAATAAAAGTTATAGTCACATTCTTACGTACATTATTAGAAAAAGAATCATTAAGTTCATTACCATATAACTTACTTATCTTTCGTAACATAGTCCGCCCATTACGGAGGGACACATATACTACCCGCCAACTGGGACGCGATCAAATCACACTAATATCAAAGCATGCCCGTGAAATCCCCATCACCGCCGGACTATTAGTGTAAAATATAACCACGTGACGCGCGCGTGGCATCCCACCTCACCGTCGGCGCATACATACACAATACATATATATATATCACGCGTGGAATCCACATCATCGCTGCCAAGCGATCCGGTATAATAATACACCCATAGGCATACATGAACACCAAGTCCCACCGGTGGTATAGCGTCTTGGGGTCTACCTCACTTATACTCTTACCTGGAGAAGGTGGTAAGCGGTGGTATAGCATCTTGGGGTCTACCCTCACTTATACTCTTACCCTGGGGAAGGTGGTATAACGTCTTGGGGCTTGCCCCTCATTTATACTCTTATCCTATCTCAACCGACCATCAAACAAAACAAGCAGGGGGTATAATGTCTCGGGGGTTTACCCCTCACTTATACTCTTACGGAGAAGGTGGTATAACGTCTTGGGGCTTGCCGCCATTTATACTCTTACCCTATCTCGACCGCCGTCAAACAAGCGGAAGCACTACCATGTCTTTTATAAAAATCGGAATTTAACCTGTGTACTACAAATAGCTAAGCATACGGTGGAATCCCACATCACCGTCGATGCGTCCAAGTACTTATAACAAGGCAAATGCGCCTCCAACCGAGAGTCGCGCAACGTATTAAAACATAAGACTTGCACTCAAAGGCTATCACCAGCACATACTTAGACTAATTCTCAATTAATCAAGCCAAAGTACTAATCAAGGCACAAATAGAATAATTCTCATTTAACAAGCCAAAATACTTATCAAGGCACACTTAGACTAATTCTCGATTAATCAAGCCAAAGTACTAATCAAGGCACAAATAGAATAATTCTCATTTAACAAGCCAAAGTACTTATCAAGGCATACTTAGACTAATTCTCAATTAATCAAGCCAAAGTACTAATCAAGGCACAAATCGAATAATTCTCATTTAACAAGCCAAAGTACTACGTCGTCCATTCTTTTCAAAAGACTCTTTCCGAATAAAACTTCCGATACTAACAACCGTAGTATCAAGTCCTATCCACCTTCGAGACAAGTCACAATACCTTTTAGAAATACAATTACGGCTTCCAAATCAAGTGACTTCTTTATTAAAACCTTAAGCAATTGGTACCTTTAAAACAATTTGCCCTTCCTTAACACAAGTTATTCCTTTGATTACTTTACTAGAAAACCATTCTCTTAACCTTCCATAAAGCCGTTATAACCAACTTCCCATAAAGCCGTTATAACCCTTTATGGTTTAGACCAATACGTTCCTTTTATAATCAAGAGACTTCTACTTTTTGAAACCAAGTATTATATTCTTTCAAATCAATTCTCTTAACTTTCAAAAATACCATTTGTCTCTTAACCTTTAGAAAACAAGTGACTCCTTTTATTATAAAACATTAGGCAATTGATGCCTTAAAAACAAGTTGCCTTTTCACTTAAAATCAAGTCATTTGTCTTTCCATAAAGCAAATATAACCAACTCCCCATAAAGTCGTTATATTTACTTTATACCTTAGCCAAAATACAATTTCCTATCCAAGGGACTTATACGTTTAAAGCGAGCAAGTATCACATACTTTAAAACTCTTGAAGTCCCCAACTTTAAAATCAACTTAAGACATCCTTACTATTTTCAAAGAAGTGAGTTAATCTCTAACCCACCCGACTTGGCATTACATAAAACAAGTAAAGAATGTCATAGTCTTGTCGTCTCAGTCACATACGTAAACTGGTCATGCTCGAAAGATAGGAAAAGTTCTACATAGAGTAAATCACACAACTACCTCTTAACTTCTAAGAGTAGAAGGAAACATGAAATGATACCACAAGTATATTCCATACATAGAATCATGCCAAAGGAAGGAAGAGGTTCGCATACCTCATGACGATTGTCGACAAATAGCAAAATGCTCCAAAGTACTCCAACCTTGATAGCTATTCCACTCTCCAGTAGGATACGCTATCGTAGTACTTCAACTATAATGGTCACAATATGTCCATTAACCTTTCACTTCTAACGTAGAATATTTTAGGTGCTAAGTCGCTAAATTCTACGGAAAATCGAGACGACACCTCCTTTGTTTCTACTCACTTTGCCACCTTTTCAAGGCCGAATACAATAACCAAACAGCCTCAATTGGCTCACAACAATATAGAAGGTATTCCAATACAATGAATAACTAAACATTTCCAATTGGCTCACAATTTAGAAAGTAGTCCAATACAAATGAATAACAAACTAAAAGTCCAAATTCGCCACCTTGAGTTCAACCATACCAATTCTTATCAAATTTCCATTTCAATCCAAATTGGTAGCATAACATGATATCAAGTCGCAACCAATTATAATTACTACAATCTTGAGTTAATAACATGCGGCGATTCTAATCAGCGACCAAATTGTAATCCAACTAAACATGGCTTACATTACTTTTGGATTTTCAAGGCTACAATCAATCCATAATCCTTATAAACTTCAATACATATACTTCATGCTAGTAACAAGTAAGGCTAACAACAATATAAATAACCTTGTAACACTTCAAAGAACAAGATTATACCTCGCGAATCTCAATCCAAATCTTCAAATCAAGTCGTTCCTTAGCAACTTAGAGACTCTCCAAGATACTTCAATCCGCTTACTGAGACCCTTAGAACCATACCAACAATTTTCCTTCAAACTTCCAACCAAAACCTAGAAAAGCCATTAGGTTTTCACCTTGCGACTAATACGAAAACTCTCTTTTTCGGGATTTTTCTATTGAGATATACTCACATACACTTAGGAACCTTGGTTTAAAGTGGGAGATTATTGGACAACAAACAAATTTTTTCCCTCTTATGGATGCCCAACCCTTGAGCCTCCCTCTCATGTTCTACAATTTTTGTGAATTTTAGCTAAGTGTGGAACTCTTGTCTTGCTACTAGTATTATATAGGGACATGGAGGGTCGAGGTGTGCACAAATGGTTGGCTAGGATGAGGTCTTAACAAATATCAAGACTAATTGTCCCTTGACTAAGTCAAACATGTCAAGCTTTCAAGTTGCAAGACTTGTCTTGCTAACAAAGGTCGATGACCGCTTTAGCCCTTGCAAAAATCGTCAAGGCATCATCTAAGGGGGTGACACGTGTCGTCCCCATTAAATCCTGATAATACGTTTCGAAAATTTCATAATTAGAAATTTTTACAAGTCTCAAATCTTAACATTGTGAGTTCTTACGTGCGTTCTTACCGTATCCTGTAAATACGGGGTGTAACATTCTTCCCCTTAGAAATATTCGTCCTCGAATGTTCTTTGAGTCAAACTTATAATTCGAGCATAGTATCTGTCACAACCGTCATACCAACAATGATACCACATGGCCCTAATACGCATACACGCATACTCGTCCATCTTAAGCCCAAAGAGATTATCTTTCGTACTTCCAACTCATACTAGCATACATACATAACTTCCATACCGATTCGGCCTCAAATCTTTGGAGTAACTCTATAAAACAATATAAGGCCATTTAAACTGTGACTGGATTCGGTGGAACGCGTCCACGAACAGTAAACAATTAACTAAACTTGGGCCTTGCGCCGCCGTGACCATCGCGTGGCGGAACTACTACCAAGATCCCAGCTCCATTCCGGGCCATGGGAGACCCGTGTAGTCCTCGGCCGACTCGTCGCGACTTAACTCTTATCCTTGTGCGACTTAAAATCTTATTGCGGAGAAAACCTTATACATCTAAGGTCTCGGCGATTATCAATATTCTTAGGCTCGCAATTTCCATGCTCGACCTATCTTATCACCCAAGATGCGGTACAAAAACTTCTCACAAAACCATAATCATGTTGTCTCGATCACAACAACCATTATTTACTCTATACGGGCCTCATCAGTATAATCTTCTTAAGCTTACTACGGCTTAATCTATTAACATGACATTCAGTTAGGTTCCTTAATATGGCTTAAGGGTTCACTACCTGTCAGACATTTCATCCTTTCCCGATTATCTCGAAATAAAACACAAAACCTTGGCGAAAATTCATTAACTATTTCATACCTTCCGGTATCTAGTTAGTCTTTACCGATTCTGGTAATCTAAAATCATTCTAAGCAACACGCGTCGACCCTCATACATAACTCCGTATAGATGTATGTCACAATACCGACTATACTATAATCATTACCAACCCGTTACGCGATCCACAACATCTTTCACGGGTCATCTGCGCCTTTCGTGGCTGCAAACAACATAACTGTTAGGGAGGGGCGACCACAACAACCGACTCTATCGCACAATCTCGAGTGAGAAGAATGGAAACCAATCCTAAATGTCCTGCGGCCTCACGATTATAGATGTAGTGCGCAACAGCGATAATCAAGACTACTAAGCGATGCGTAGACACTTTCCGAGGACTAATCGCTCGATACCACTTTTGTCACGACCCGACCGGATCGCGGCGGTGCCCTACAGGCACCGCTACGAATAACATCGAGAAAATCAGCGGAACATACATAAAACTTATAAATAAAACATCGGAAGTAAAACAGCGAGTTAGCGATGGGCTACCTTCCGAACATATATAAATACAACAAGCGGTTGCCTCATTTCTTTTACAAAGCGACCCATGATATGTGACTCTGGACCTCTAAGAGTTTTGACATAACAAGCGTGGCGGGACAAGGCCCCGCCGTACCACGAATAAACATAAGCGTGACAACTCGGAACACTGGAGCCATCTCGACTTCTTTGAGCGGGATCCTAGCTCGCGGATCCACAATGTACCTAAACTGCGGGCATGACGCGGCCACAGAAGAAGTCGATGCAACAGTGCGAATATGGAACAGAATATAACGTCTGATAAACAAATCATAAGCGTACAAAAGAATGACAGACAAGTATAAAAATACATACGGATCTCGGCGTCATTACCACTTATGAACTTAATCGTACCTTATTATCCTTTCCATTCCCAATAAAAGTTATAGTCACGTTCTTACGTACATTATTAGAAAAAGAATCATTAAGTTCATTACCATATAACTTACTTATCTTCGTAACATAGTCAGGCCCATTACGGAGGACACATATACTACGACCCGATGGGACGCGATCAAGTCAAACTAATATCAAAGCATGCGTGAAATCCCCATCATCATCGCCGACTATTAGTGTAAAATATAACCATGTGACGCGTGGCATCCCACCTCACCGTCGGCGTACATACACAATACATATATATATATATCCTGCGCGTGGAATCGCATCACTGCCGATCCGGTATAATAATACACCCATAGGCATACATGAACACCAAGTCCCACCGGTGGTATAGCGTCTTGGGGTCTACCCTCACTTATACTCTTACCACGGAGAAGGTGGTAAAGCGGTGGTATAGCGTCTTGGGGTCTACCTCACTTATACTCTTACAGGGAAGGTGGTATAACGTCTTGGGGCTTGCCGCCATTTATACTCTTACCCTATCTCAACCGACCATCAACAAAACAAGCGGGGTATAATGTCTCGGGGTTTACCGCCACTTATACTCTTACCACGGAGAAGGTGGTATAACGTCTTGGGGCTTGCCTCATTTATACTCTTACCACTATCTCGACCGGCCGTCAAACAAGCGAAGCACTACCATGTCTTTTATAAAAATCCGAATTTAACCCAGTACTACAAATAGCGAGCATACGTGGAATCCCACATCGCGTCGATGCGTCCAAGTACTTATAACAAGGCGGACCTCGGCCAGAGTCGGCAGCGTGTTAAAACATAATACTTGCACTCGAAGGCTATCACGGACATACTTAGACTAATTCTCAATTAATCAAGCCAAAGTACTAATCAAGGCACAAATAGAATAATTCTCATTTAACACGCCAAAGTACTTATCAAGGCACACTTAGACTAATTCTCAATTAATCAAGCCAAAGTACTAATCAAGGCACAAATAGAATAATTCTCATTTAACAAGCCAAAGTACTTATCAAGGCATACTTAGACTAATTCTCAATTAATCAAGCCAAAGTACTAATCAAGGCACAAATAGAATAATTCTCATTTAACAAGCTAAAGTACTACGTACGTCCATTCTTTTCAAAAGACTCCTTTCCGAATAAAACTTCCCCGATACTAACAACCGTAGTATCAAGTCCTATCCACCTTTCGAGACAAGTCACAATACCTTTTTAGAAATACAATTACCGGCTTCCAAATCAAGTGACTTCTTTATTAAAACCTTAAGCAATTGGTACCTTTAAAACAATTTGCCCTTCCTTAACACAAGTTATTCCTTTGATTACTTTACTAGAAAACCATTCTCTTAACCTTCCATAAAGCCGTTATAACCAACTTCCCATAAAGCCGTTATAACCCTTTATGGTTTAGACCAATACGTTCCTTTTATAATCAAGAGACTTCTACTTTTTGAAACCAAGTATTATATTCTTTCAAATCAATTCTCTTAACTTTCAAAAATACCATTTGTCTCTTAACCTTTAGAAAACAAGTGACTCCTTTTATTATAAAACCTTAGGCAATTGATGCCTTAAAACAAGTTGCCTTTTCACTTAAAATCAAGTCATTTGTCTTTCCATAAAGCAAATATAACCAACTCCCGTAAAGTCGTTATATTTACTTTATACCTTAGCCAAAATACAATTTCCTATCCAAGGGACTTATACGTTTAAAGCGGAGCAAGTATCACATACTTTAAAACTCTTGAAGTCCCTAACTTTAAAATCAACTTAAGACATCCTTACTATTTTCAAAGAAGTGAGTTAATCTCTAACCCACGACTTGGCATTACATAAAACAAGTAAAGAATGTCATAGTCTTGACGTCTCAGTACTACATACGTCTGTTGGTCATGCTCGAAAGATAGGAAAAGTTCTACATAGAGTAAATCACACAACTACCTCTTAACTTCTAAGAGTAGAAGGAAACATGAAATGATACCACAGGTATATTCCATACATAGAATCATGCCAAAGGAAGGAAGAGGTTCGCATACCTCGCGACGATTGTCGACAAGTAGAAAAATGCTCCAAAATACTTCAACCTTGAGCTATTCCACTCTCCAGTAGGATACGCTATCGTGATACTTCAACCTATAATGGTCACAATATGTCCATTAACCTTTCACTTCTAACGTAGAATATTTTAAGTGCTAAGTCGCTAAATTCTACGGAAAATCGAAAAGACCTCCTTTGTTTCTACTCACTTTGCCACCTTTTTCAAGGCCGAATACAATAACCAAACAGCCTCAATTGGCTCACAATATAGAAGGTATTCCAATACAATGAATAACTAAATGACCCAATTGGCTCACAATTTAGAAAGTAGTCCAATCTGAATGAATAACAAACTAAAAGTCCAAATTCGCCACCTTGAGTTCAACCATACCAATTCTTATCAAATTTCCATTTCAATCCAAATTGGTAGCATAACATGATATCAAGTCGCAACCAATTATAATTACTACAATCTTCAAGTTAATAACATGCGGCGATTCTAATCAGCGACCAAATTGTAATCCACTAAACATGGCTTACATTACTTTTCGGATTTTCAAGGCTCTGATCAATCCATAATCCTTATAAACTTCAATACATATACTTCATGCTAGTAACAAGTAAGGCTAACAACAATATAAATAACCTTGTAACAACGAAAGAACAAGATTATACCTCCACGAATCTCAATCCAAATCTTCAATCCGAAGTCGTTCAGCAACTTAGAGACTCTCCAAGATACTTCAATCCGCTACTTGAGACCCTTAGAACCATACCAACAATTTTCCTTCAAACTTCCAACCAAAACCTAGAAAAGCCATTAGGTTTTCACTTTGCGACTAATCTGAAAACTCTCTTTTTTAAGGATTTTTCTATTGAGATATACTCACAATACACTTAGGAACCTTGGTTTAAAGTGGGAGATTATTGGACAACAAACAAATTTTTTCCCTCTTATGGATGCCTAACCCGTGAGCCTCCCTCTCATGTTCTACAATTTTTTGTGAATTTTAGCTAAGTGTGGAACTCTTGTCTTGCTACTAGTATTATATAGGGACATGGAGGGTCAAGGTGTGCACAAATGGTTGGCTAGGATGAGGTCTTAACAAATATCAAGACTAATTGTCCCCTTGACTAAGTCAAACATGTCAAGCTTTCAAGTTGCAAGACTTGTCTTGCTAACAAAGGTCCAATGACCCTTTAGCCCTTGCAAAAATCGTCGAGGCATCATCTAAGGGGGTGACACGTGTCGTCCCCCCATTAAATCCTGATAATACGTTTTCCGAAAATTTCATAATTCCGAGAAATTTTTACAAGTCTCAAATCTTAACACTGTGAGTTCTTACGTACGTTCTTACACCATGTCCTGTAAATACGGGGTGTAACAGTTTCACCCTGCCCTGCACTATTGACAAAGTAACATGCAACAGGGAACTTTGTGACTTAGGGGCTAGTATCAACCTCATGCATCTGTCTGTATTCAAGACATTGGGTTTGGGGGAAGCCAAACCAACCACAGTTAATCTGCAGCTGGCTGACCGAACCGTGGTGCACCCCAGAGGCATAGTGGAAGATGTGCTTGTCAAGGTGGGAAAGTTCTTCCTCCCAGCAGACTTCCTCATTCTTGACATGGAGGAAGATGATGAAATACCCATCATTTTGGGGAGACTATTCCTTGCAACGGGTAGAAACCTAATCGATGTGGAGAAGGGAGAATTGAGACTACGGGTTCAGAAAGAAGAGATAGTATTCAAGGTGTTCAAACCCACCATTGAGTCCCAGGCTAGCAACAGGTGCTAGCGATGGCACCTGAAAACAATTCGTGGCCAGCACGAAAACTAGGGAGGTCATTCCTATAGCTGTGGACTCACATGCTATTTTGAAAGCTGCAACAAAAGTTCATGACATGAAAGCTGACAAACAGATAAATTTTACTGAAACCAATGATGTGAAAAAGAAAAATAGAGTGAGGAAGAGGAAAATGATTCTCAAGTGGATAGGTTGTGGGGCTAAATTACCCAATGATTAATAAGGAATTTGCATCCGACTAAATGACGTTAAAGACAACGCTACTTGGGAGGCAACCCAATGTTTAAATTCTGCAATTAGTTTAAATTGAACAGTCTCACTTGTGGTATTTTTGGTTGTGATGTGATGCAGGTGCGGTATTCGGAGACTGAGCAGGAACAAAAGGGTGGAAAACACAAAATAGGATCAGCACCGCGGTGCCATTCTGCAGGACCGCGGTGCCGAATGTTCAGAGAGGCCACAGTAATTTTGGCACTGTGGTGCCATTATGCAGGACCGCGGTGCCGGGACGCGAGTTCAGAAATAAAAAGGCCTAAAATCCCCAATTCGCCGCCACCATCACCATTTTGAGCCGCTATTGTCTGTAAGTCGTCCCTTTTTAATTTTTGAGTCGTTACACATTTGGGACAATGTGTCATTTAAGTTTGGGAGGGATACTTATGTTTTTGAGTCTTTGTGATTGAGTTTTTTGTGTCTTTTATTGTGTCTATATTGAGTCAATTTTTTTTTATGATCATGCATGCTGTAGTTGCTGAAAAAGCCTAGTGGATTAAGTGGGATAATGTAATGAAATTAGAAGCTAAAATATGTGTGCTCAGGTTAGATATACCAAAAATTCATGAAAATCTAACTATTTGGGATATTTTGAGCTTAGCCTATGTGTTATCAATTGTGAAATATGTCTATGCGTCTGCTTGCTTGTTATTTGAGGCGAAATAGGTAAGACATACATGTTTAGGGAGATGATTCATGTATTTATTTGTTAGCTCTTCGTACATTTCATTACCTACCATGCAGAAAATTGTATTCCTAGTCAACCCATTTGAGTCTAAAATAAGTTATTTCTTTGACAACCTATGATTTCCTTGTGTGCCATAAGCAGTAATTGAAACATTGGGATGAAGAAGTGTGAAAAAGAAATACTAAAAGAGAGTGAAAAATTGATGCACCCCAATGAAAAATGAAAAAAATATAAAAGCTTAAGTTTGGGGGTGCCTATGTGGATGTGTTTCATGCTCTCAAAAAGAGAAGAGGGGAACGATAGGTATGGACTGAAAAAGAATACCAAAAAGAAGGACAAAATGGTTGAATAGGAAAAACGCTTATGAGTACGTAAATTGAGCCTAAATGCCTACTCTTACCTACTCCTGCCTAAGCCTACATTACAACCCTGAAAAGTCCTGAAGATCTCTAGAATGTATGTCTATGATTAGTGGAGAATAGCAAGTAAACAGGCCCATAGAACTAAATGACATTGACATGCATAGGGTAGGTGTTCATGCTTCCATTTAGTGTGATTGAAATGAATTTGTGAAATATCTGGCTTGAAATTCTAGATTGATATGTTCATGCTATATGTTCCAACATATTATCCCAACTGACGTTCATGCTTTTCTAAGTAACCTTGTGCAGCTGCTTGATCTGAGTCTTTGAGTCTTTTTTATTTTGTTTATTTGTTTTTGTTTTGATCTTTGCTCTAGGGCGAGAAAAGGTTAAGTTTGAGGGTATTTGTTAGGCGTATTTTGTATACGCTTTTTGAGTCATTTTTAGTTAGTATTTTACTTGTTTTTGTTGTGTTTAGTATATTATTAGGTTTGTTTTTCTTTCTTTTGAATCACAACGGTTCAAAAAGGTAAAATGGTAAAAAGGAACAGAAAATGGGCATAAAAGGGGGCCGAGGCAGAAAAATGTGAAAAAAATGGAGATTCGGACGAAGGCAAAGAAGCACCGCGGTTCCGATGCTAGGATCAGCGGTGCCAAAATCGAGAGAACCCGAGGACTTTACGCATGGTGCCATTCAGCAGGACCGCGGTGCCGATGCGGAATTTTCCGAATCCGAAACAGAATTGGCCAAGGGAAGAAGGGTCCATAGGGCACGAAATTTGCAACATACTTAAGCCCTATGGATTATTCTAAAAGTGCATTCTATTCCATCACACAACACAACTCAGGGCAAGGATTTGGAGCTACAATTGGAGACTTTAGTTCGCGGTATTTTTCTTTCTTTCTTTTTAATTAAGCTTATGTTTGGAATTGTATTAGTTCTTAGAATGTATATGGCTAGGAGCTAAACACTTTATTAGGACTTTCCTTTTGAATCGCTTGAAACTCTATTTCATGACTTAATGTATTAGTTGATTTCTTCTTCACTTGTTAAGATTTATTCAATAATTGATATGAATACTTGATAGTTAATTGATCACTAATTATCATAATATATATGATTTCGAATCAAGATCCGAGAAGAGAGATTTTGATATGTTGTAATTGAATAGACATAGGTTAAAATCGCAGACGAAAGTATCCCGATACTTGTGTAGCATTATAAGTTGCTGTTCTTAATCCTCATATGTGGTAAATCCTATCATAAAAATATAGAAGGGTTCTGCACTGGGTTGAGCGATTATATATCCTAACAGGAATATAATACAGTCTAGTTAACCGCTATCTTAACGTAGAAGAAGAGGTCATTCTAGTTGTATTAAGGATTGAATAGAGTGGATAGTCGAGGATTTTGGAAGCCCTAATTCCTTCATAACTGATTACACTTAAATAGTTTAGTTAATTCTTGCAATTATTCTAACAGTTAAACAAAACCTCCAACTCAATTATCGATTGCCAAATAGATAACATAAAATAGATGAACGGTAATTAGAAACCAGTCTCTGAGGATGATATTCGGTCTTATCAGACTATATTACTTGTGAACGATATGTACACTTGCGTGAGCACGTGGAAATTGCCCAATAATGTCGAAAATACGTTTTCCACACATATACATACGTCGTACAACGTCTAGCTAAATTTCACGTAGTGAAAGAGATGTTGGTACACATGTTAAAGTGTTCTTAAGTTAGGTAAGGATGGACGATTAATTGGCCAAATTAATGTATCTCCCGCGATGGTATATGAAAAGAAGAAATGTGCAAAATACGAAAAATGGGGAAGAGCTGCGGGGCCTCGGGAAAAAGGACCGCGACACCGAGCCAAGAAAGGAAGGCACCGCGGTGCTACCTGGCCAAAGGTCGCGGTGCTCCAAGCATCGCGGTGCCTCTGGCAGGGATCTAGGTGCCTCCCGTCCAATAGCTCGAATTTTCGATTCTGTTGATTTAGGGACGCGGTGCCTCCAGAGGCACCTAGGTGCCTCCGGAACAGTGAATCGAAAAAGTGTCCAGAATCTTCTGATTCAGGACAGATTTGAAGGGCCAAGGATTAGACAATTCTTGGCATGATCAAGGTGCCTTTTAGTAAGATCAAGATGCCTTTTGGCAAGATCTATGCACCCTATTTAAGGCATTCACATGTCTTGTGATCCACAACTTTGCACCTATAAATAGGAGTCTCAAAATCAGATTTTACATCATCCATTGACAATACAAAATCTGAAAATAGTTGAGAGCCTTTCTTCTATTCCTAGCAATCTCTTGTTTTTGTTTCTTCTACAAGGACTCTCAAATATTTGGCTTGTGCTTGAGAGAGTATTGTCGTTTTATCTTGGGAGACTATTACCCATCTACCGAAAGCCATAATATACGGGGTAATTTTGTCTTAAAGAGAAATTGTCAAACAATCGACTCGACGAACATTATATTACACTTTCATTGGTTTGTTGATTTGTTTTAGACAGATGTCCAACACCACTTGTGGAATTCGAAGATATCAGGAATCATACTTCAAGACGAAGACTAGAAATCTGCTATTTTCATTATCTTGTAACCACTACAATCATACATGTTGTTTGTAATTTTGTCTTTCCTTTCAACCATACTTGTAACAGTATTGTACTATTCTCCGTACAGTCTCATTATTTACAACCATTTCAAAATCTCTGTCGAAAATAAGATACATATTCATAGGATTTTAGATTAGACTATTGGAGAGGTAACTATATGTCACTTTAATTATGTTTTGGTAGTAATGGTATCACATAATGCAGCTAATGTGGTAAATCGTGAACTTTCGTTTCTTTCCTAGTAATTAAAAAATCATGCTATATGGCATCGAGTTTACTGTGCAATCTCAAATAAGGGTGGCAGGAAAAACTTTTTATTTTTTATTTTTATGGCTGCTAATAAGAAATACAAACTGTTTACATTTTGAATTAATTCTAAATGCACAGATCAAAATTATGAGAATCTTTTAAAATATTGGAATAAAGAAACGGATTGAGAAATTTTCTCATTTTGATTGATGATGTAAAGAACTGTACATTCCTATTATTAGAATGTGATTTAGCCATATTTAATTTTATGTAATTATAGTAAATATATGATCCTTATTATATAAAGATTTCACATTGTATATCATATATATATATATATATATATTATTAAGGAGAAATGCTCTCCAATTAATACAATCCTACACCTATCTTTATACAAATCTGTGAATTCTATCCTAGCACCTTCTAGTCCAGCTGTCTAAATATTATTGGTCTACTCTATAATAAACTTTGTAAGAAAAATCTTCTAAGTTATTTACAGCAAATAGAGAAATACAAAATATCTGGGAAGTTTCTAGAAAAGGAAATAGCTGGCAATTCTTAATGAACTTGTATTGTTTGCTGTTGGGCTGGATTTATTTGTTGTTGGGCTGAAGTTGAATATCCTTCGGATGGCCCAAAGTGAGATGAACCCATATGTGACTGTTAGTAACAAAGAATCCCTTTCAATCACTTTCCCTCTTTACTTCTACGGTATAGAATTGTATTAATCTCCATCGGAAAACCTTTCTCATTAATATAATATATATAGTGTGTACAATGTGGAATCCTAATACAAAAGGGATTCTATAATTACCATAATTATACAACACTAATAATTACAAAATATATGGTGAATATTCTATTAATATTCACTAATACACCCCCTCAGTCGAAGCGGGAGGATGCCGGACGCTAAGACTAGATCTGAAGTCGAAGAATAACTGTCTAGGTAGTCCTTAGTGAATATATCCGCATATTGATATGAAGAGGGCACATGCAATACCTTGGCATGTCCGATAGCAACTTTCTCACGAACAAAATGTATATTCATCTCAATGTATTTGGTTCGCTGATGTTGAACCGGATTGTGAGATAAATAAACAGCAGATATGTTATCACAATAGACTATAGACGCCTTACCCAAATGACACTAAGCTACAAAAGTAAATTTCAGCGACAACATAATATTCACTAATAAACAGAACCTCTACAAAACACATTCTCTTCATCTTTTCTTTCTTTTAGCTCAAATTCACAGAACCCATTGTCAACATAAAATAATTCTACAAGGGTGATATTAGCTACAGACTCTTCTAACTAATTAATTAAGATTTCACAAATCGTAAGCATTTGTGGCGTATAGTAACACATAACATCTTAATAATTAAATATAATTATTGATTTTTTTTCTATAGGTATTTTCATATTCTAGGTGTAATTCTTTTTTTTAATTTACTTAAAGTTTAACATATCAACTAAGCTTCACATTTAGCATTCAACCTGCAAATGTTAACTTCAAACTCCTTAAACTTTCTGCAAATTAATGCTCTTTGGTTCATCTAATATTGCCTTATCTAACGAGTCCAGTACTTTTGGGTCATGAGCAAGGGCCGATGTAGAGCTGCGGCACCCATTCATCTAAACTCAGTATCAGAACATAAATTTATGTGTAAAAGATCTTTAAAATTGCAACAAATAGTAAGTCTTTACTCATAATCTTAAAAATCTAACGAATGATCATTAAAGATTGAATACATAGAATTTAAATTTTTAGATTCGCCTCTACTTTGGTGGAAATCATCTTGCCTTTTTTTTCCAGTCACTTCAAAGTTTCTCTTCAATGTACAAAATAAGGACAAGACTGATCATATTAGTCTAATAAAAAATCATATTCCGAAAGAGATCATATTCTTATACACTGAAATGTCATTGAATATAAACCTAAATTCACCCTGAAAATGAATTAGAAGAAGAATTTGAAAAAGTGTTATCTATCCATAAAGAGAAAAAAAAAGTTTCTTCTAGTTCCACTTCATACTCTAAAAATTCAGATAGACTTCTTATATTAAATTTTTGTGATGAGACATTCTTGGTTCACGTTAGTTAGCTTCAAATTTTATTCTTTATGAGATTACCCTTCTTCTTCTCTCATAATATTAAAGGAGAGTCTGCCGTAACTGATAAAGTTGTTATCATGTGATCATGAGGTCATGTGTTCAACGAAATAATCTATGATAAAAATACAAGGTAAGACTGCATACAACAGACTTTTGTTGTCTGGCTCTTTTCCAGACCCAGCGCATAACGGAAACGTAGTGCATCGAACTGCCCTTTTTTATGATTCAAACAAGTTGGAGCAAACCCTTTTGGTGAACAAATGCATGCGGGATCCATGCACCATATATATCCATATATATATATATCCATATATATATATATATATATATATATATATATATATATATATATATATATATAAAAGTATCTGTGCATATATCAAACCAATAAATGCACGCTATGTATTTAGACATAAATTATTTCTTTACTTAATCACAGTTAATTAGTATATATTCATATCTTATGTCACTTAATCGTGATATGATATGTTGATCTAATTCAGTTCAAATGTCAGATACAAGTAAATATTTTCATTACTTGCATTGTGTCGTTAACTCGACACATAGGAAAAATTTAAAAATTGTATGAGGTGATTGATATTCTACAAGGTAATGACTTCTATAATAATTAAAGTTTCACGCATCAATTATTTCTGTGGGATAGCAATACATAACATCATCCGAAGCCCTAGACCAGTTGGTCTTGAAGGCGAAGGATCTGCCGTTGGGTGGTGTGGGAGAGAGCAGTCACAAGTTCAAACCCGAGGATAATGTCCGACTGCGCCGCCTCTTGGGAGTCTGTCACACACTTGCCAAGTGTGGTTTAACTGGCTGACGTGGTTTGCAGGCTATTGCGTCAGTCCGGGGTTTACCCTGTGCGCACTCAAAAAAGCAGCGACTGCGGGTTCCTTCATCAACGAAAAAAAGAAAAGCAATACATAACATCTTAAGAAAATCCTTTAAAATTTGAATTATTAGAAACATCTGCATATTTTCGTGTTCTATTTTTTTATTAATTTATTAAAAGTTAACATAGTATCAACAAAGCTTGACATTTTTTTTATTTCTCACCCAGTTTTTGTTGGAGAAATGATACGAAAATAGTAAATAACTATTACATTGATCGAAAGGATAAACTTCAATGATTATAACAATGAGTTTTTAATCTTTGACAATCTTGAACTAGAACTCCAATTCTGGATTTTGTATTAAAAATACAAGAGCATGAACTGCTACAAGTGTGACTTGTATGTTCGCGAGGAATCTGACTTGGTTAGAGTTCTTTGATAGCAAGATTCAACCTGAACACTTAGCAACAAATTAGAGAATCACAACACCACCGGCTGAGTCGAGAGATGACTCTCTGTCTTTAAGATAAAATTGCTCCGTATATATCATTTTACGTTGCTAGACAATAGTCTCTCAAGATAAAACAACTACTAACACAATTGAGCAAAGAAAACTCAAGTGTTTCTCTTGAAGAACTTTGAGTATTGAAAGGATGCTAGAGAGGAAGAAGATTTTAAGAATTTCTGATTTTTTTAAGTGTTCAACAATTGAGCCAAAGACCTCAATTTATAGTGTAAGAATTGTCTCTTCAAGTGTCAAGTAATGACATTGAATCACTCATGTAATGACAATGAATTGCCCAAGTAATGACACTCATTTATTAGCCCATGACTGATTAATGCTGGAATGAATGTCATTGAAGGCAGCCTAAAAGTCTCAAAAAATCAGATTTTCGTCTAAGATTTTCTGTCAGGGAAGCGCCTCGGCTCCGCGGCCCTTTACATTATGCACACTTCTTCCTTTGTTTACCAACGTGAAACACTTGTCATTTGGCCAATGACTGTCCATCATTCTATGTCTCAAACACTTTACTTACGTACCAATATCTCTAAATTTACGATCTTTGGTACAATGTGTGCATGTGTGTGAAAACGACGTTTTCGACGTACGAGCCCCCAATTGTTTGAGTCATAAATAACGGGATAAACCTTTTTTCACATTAATAAATTTCCAACAATTTTGATATCCGTTTCGAAACTCGACTAATTCGGATTCTGACCGGCCGAATGTCTCATTTTGGGGATATGGCTTCACTATCAAAGGCAACTTATTATCATGGCTGGAATAGGATACCTCTCCGATTAAGGATGAAACTAATTAAGCTTATATGGGTTTACATCTATGAATGCCAATTGTTCATCAAATTACTCTATGGTTCATCTAATATTGGTACGTTATATACTTAACGAGTCCAGTACTTTGGTGGAAATGATCTTTGCAATTTTCCTCAGTCACTTCAATAGGTCTATAGTCTCTTCAATGCACAACTTATATGGCGATATGGATATGATTGACCATATTAGTCTAATAAAAAAATCCTTTTTTTAAAGAGATCATCATATTCTTATAAGATAAACCTAAGTAAGAAGAAGAATTCGAAAAAGACTGTCTATTCATAAAGTGAAATTTATAGAATAAAGTTTTCTTCTAGATCTGCGCTTCATGCTCTAAAAATTCAGAAAGACTTGTCAAACTCATATTGTTTTATGATGAAACTTTGTTGGTTCATGTCCATTGGCTTCAAATTTTCAGAAAGACTTGTCAAACTCATATTATTTTTATGATGAGACTTTGTTGGTTCATGTCCATTGGCTTCAAATTTTCAGAAAGACTTGTCAAACTCATATTGTTTTATGATGAAACTTTGTTGGTTCATGTCCATTGGCTTCAAATTTTCAGAAAGACTTGTCAAACTCATATTATTTTTATGATGAGACTTTGTTGGTGTGAGTCCATTGGCTTCAAATTTTATTCTTTATGAAAGAAGATGGAACAAATTAACCCTATGGGTGGACAAATTAACGCACCATATATTACTAGCATTGTGTAGTTAACTCGATAGAATTGCTTTTGTACATGTAGAATCAAATTCTGATGAACCTATCTATGCATCAACCATTTATTCAACAGACTCACTAGCATTGAGGTTCTCTTCGTTTCTATCTGATAAGAACTTTAATTTGTAACAAGTTATGCTTTCAAGTTCAACTTTCATTTTTAATTATTCTCTCTTACAGAGAGTTCGACCAGTTCACATGACCCCAAAATGTCTAATCAAAGAATCATCTTCCTTTATTTTACTGTAGTATAGGCCTATAGGGGAAGAATATTTCTTGATTAGGGACTCGTTTGGATGGGCTTAAAAAAATGACTTTTATGTATAAAGTGCTTTTACATCTTTTAAGTGCTGAAAGTTGTTTTTAAAAATAAGCAGTTGAGTGTTTGGATAAAAGTGTTTATTGGTGGAGGGTAGTGTGGGAATTTTAATAAAATATAAGGGATACAAAAGTAATCTTAAAAGTCAACAGAAATGGCTTATAAGCCCCCAAAAAAAGAAGTTAGGATTCCTAACTTTTAAAAAATGACTGAATTTAAACACTTTTTGGCTTAAAGTCAGCACTTTAAGCCAGAAAATCAAACAGTCAAATAAGCTAAAAAAGACTGACCAACTTATAAGCCAATCCAAACGGGCTGTAGGTTCAAAAGCTGTCACATATTTATATTACTTCTTGAATAGTTGCTCTATAAGTTTTAATTATATACACGGTTAATGTTAGTGTAAAATTCTTTACATTATCGGGTTACTAAAAGAATATCTACAGGTAAACCTCCTTAAAATGTAAATTAATCTTAAAAATAAAATAAATTATTTGTTATAATAGCTAATTGTGCTACTACATACATATGTTTCAATATAGAAGAAATATAGGTTCTACGCGTATAAGATATTCGATAGAATGTCTCAATGACTCTGTTACCAGTGGAACCCTAAGTGTCGATTGATTGATTTGAGTTTCAAGCCCTTTGGTGGAACCCTAAGTGTCTATTGGTCCCGTCAGTTCTAAAAAATTCTTTTTTTCATGTGTGTGAGTGTGAATCGAGTGGAGAAGTGAAGTCTAAGACCCAACCTCGTGTGGTTACTTTTCTTATCTTCTCTGTTTAATTTTTGTAAGTAGAAGTCTTGTTTCACAAAATGGTACCAGACAGGTACTACAAAACTTTTCAAGATTTTACATTACCTGTGACATGCTCAACTTACTTGGTTACATGTAGCTTTATATCATTGGAATATTTGATCTATAATTTGTAAAGAATATATTCAAGACTTATATTTGCAAAATTAAGTTTCAACATGATATGTCATTTCCCAGTCATCAAAGGGCATCCTTATAGATGAGTATTAGAGAGAAGTTCCTCTAATTGTCAGCTGAATGTTGTAGCCTTAGAAGATATGAATTCCTTAACTTCTGAGTTTCTCTACTTCGTCATTGCTCCAAGGTAAATGAACCTGGGCACTTTTCTTTTTCTAATTTCAGGTATATACAAATATATCCTTTCTTAGGTACCAGAGGAGCTGGAACTTAGTATGGATCGTTCATTGACTTGTGTGTTCTATGTGAATGTGATTACTGTGATGGCATCCGAGGTATCATGCTTGTCAATTAGATCTATGTTTAAAAATATGTTGACTGCATTATATAGGTTGCAATAATGAAATAGCTCATATATCTTTTTTACTTCTAATGCATGTTTGGTTTGGACTCCTAATTCATGTTTACTTTTATTGTGGTAATAAGAGTTGTCCCTGTGTAAATATTAGTTAGAATATTCTAGAATAGGATCATTAATAGAATATTATGTGTATATCTTATATTAATGTAGATCTTTTCATATATGGTAGGAAATTATTGTATAGGAATATTCCTAGCATTATCCTAAGGAAGTCTTATTCTTCCTAATGATTGTAATTAGTGTATATATTGTTACCTAATGGAAGAAGAACATTTGGGGAAAATAATCTCAAAGTCTTACATGGTATCAAGAGTTTAAGGAAAAGATCCAATTTTCTCTCCACCAATTTTTTTTTTCCGACCAACCCTAGCCTTGGCCGAAAATTGTCTTCCAATTAGTTTCTTTTGCTTCATCCCTCCATTGTTGAACAATCTTCTTCTCAACCAAAATATGTCTGAATCAAAATCATCTTTTCATTTTGCTCTAGCCATTTCAAACATTAAGACACATATCCCTGTTAAACTGAAGATGGAAACCGTGCACTATGCTTCTTGGGCAGAATTGTTTAAGATATGTTGTAGGGCTCACAAAGTCCTTCATCATATCATTCCACCAAAAGATGGGAAGGGAAAGGAGCCCACTGATGCAGACAAAGACTTGTGGGATACGCTTGATGCCACAGTCCTCGGTTAGATTTATGCAACAATTTCCACGGACTTGTTGCACACCAAAATAGAGTCGGATTCGACAGCTATGGCAGCGTGGGACCGCTTGAGAGATATCTTTCAAGATAATCAAAACTCTCGAGCTGTTACACTGGAACAGGAATTCTCCACCGTTGACATAGCGGATTTTCCTAATGTTTCGGGTTATTGTCAACGCCTCAAAGTGTTGGCAGATCAGTTAAGGAACGTCGGTTCACCGGTTGCTAATAACCGGCTAGTGTTGCAATTGGTTGCTGGTCTCACAGAAGCGTATAGCGGAGTGGGAACTCTCATCCGTCAGAGTAATCCTTTACCACAGTTTTATCAAGCAAGATCCATGCTTGTACTTGAAGAAGCAGGCTTGATGAAAAAGGCCTCAAATACGTCAAATTCCGCCTTCCTTGCCTCCCCTTCGAATGATGGTAATTGTTTTGATCCCTCTCACCAAAATAAGGGACAAAAAAGACGTAATAATAACAAAAATAAGGGTGGAAATTGTGGAAATAACAAAGGAGGAGGACATCGGAATTCCGATGGCGGCGGGAATGGCGGCACCACCAACTCCGGTGGTGGACAATGGCAAAATGGTGGCGGCGCGGCGGAGGTCGACAGAGGCGGCGAGCCCGACTGGACGTGGCCCAGGCAGCGATGGCGGCCCGATGGCAACCAGCCGATGGCGGCAACGCCCGATTGGGCCTCAGCGATGGCGGCGATCCTCATCTCGGCAGAACGGGCCACATTTCGTCGAGCCCAAAGCAGTGTATTTTTCAAGAGCTCGGCCACAGCTACCCAAAGAATCAGGCGGGCCTCGGTACCACCCAGTGGCATGAGGAACACTCAACCATGGGCCATCCAACAGATATTGAGTCCGCCATGCACACTGTTGGACTCAATCCACCAGATTCAAATTGGTACATGGACTCCAGGGCAACGTCACACATGACGTGCTCCCAAGGTAATCTCACGTCCTGTTTTAATTTGAGTAATGATAGTGGTATAATTGTCGGAAATAGTCATTCAATTTCAATCAAAGGGTATGGTTCTACTACATTGTCACCACCTAACCCACCACTGTCCCTAAATAATATCCTACATGCTCCGAAACTAAACAAAAACTTGGTATCTGTTAGGAAGTTTACAACTGATAACTGGGTATCTGTTAATTTTGACCCCTTTGGATTTTCCGTTCGTGATTTTCAGACGGGAGTCTTCTCATGAGATGTGATAGCAAGGGGGAGCTCTATCCAATAAATTTTCCTAGTCATCAATCCAAGTTTTCTTCTACTTTGCAGCTTTTGCACCATCCTTATGGCACCAACGTTGGGACATCCGGGGAGGCTGTTTTAACTTCTCTTAAAGAAAATAATCTTATTTTTTGTAACCAGACTCGGATTTTGAATAAGTGTCAGTCTTGTGCACTTGGTAAACATGTGAAATTGTCATTTATTGCTTCTAATTCATGCACTCTTATGCCTTTCGATATTATGCATTGTGATATTTGGACCTCTCATGTTTTGAGTTCTTCTGGTCATAGATATTATTTGCTTATCCTTGATGATTATTCTAATTACTGTGGACATTTTCTCTAGCAAAGAAATCACAAGTGTTTTCCACATTCCTTATTTTTCGGGCATTCATCAAAACTCAATTTGAACGGGAGATTAAAAGTACTCAATGTGACAATGAGAGGGAATTTGATAATAATCAGATTTGGGATTTTTTCAAAACAAATGGTTTAAATTTTCGTCTATCTTTTCCTCACACCTCTTCACAGAATGGGAAGGCAGAACACAAAATTAGAACCATCAATAATATTGTTAGAGCATCCCTTGCTCATGCATCTATACCCCCTATATTTTGACATTATGCTCTTCAAATGACTACATATATGTTGAATATCCTTCCTCATAAACATGTCTTACCAAGCTCCACTAAATATGTTTTACTTACTAGAGCCTTCATATCATCACCTAAGAGTGTTTGGTTGTCTTTGCTACCCACTTTTTCCATCCACCACAATCACAAAACTACAAGTTCGGTCCACTCCATGTGTCTTCTTGGGATACCCTACTAATCATCGTGGTTACCTATGTTATGATATTTCTTCAAAGAGAATATTTGTCAGTCGCCACGTTATTTTTGATGAAACGGTTTTCCCCTTTGCTAAAATACATGAAACCAGGACCCATACCTATAATTTTTTGGATGATGATAAGCTCTCGTATTTAACACATTTTATTCATAGCCTGGGATCCGCAGGTACATAACCAGTGGGCTCACTAGACCGCGAACAAGCAGCCTGATGCGCGAAAAGATGCACACACTTTAACGCAAGTGCACGTTATCGTGACAAGTAATATAGTCTAGGTAAGACCGAATATCGTCCACAAGGATTAGTGTTCAAGTACCAATTATCTATCTTTTGTTATCTATTTGGTAACCGATATTTGATTTTTTTGATTATAACTAACAATTATAAATACTAATTAACTAAGTGTTTACTTCAGTAGTGATGGAAATAGGACTTCCAAGTCACTTCAACTATCCGTTTATATTACTTATTAATGCAATAAATTATGGTTCTTCTTCTTTTGGAGCTAGCAGGTTTACTAATTCGTTTTATACTCCCGTTAAGGCTATATAAACACTCAACCCCAGTAGCGCTCCTTTCTACCTTTCGGTGATAAGGATGACTCTATAGGAGGATTAAGACCAAAAACCTAGTTAATCGTCACGCGACATGAGTGAAATTAGGTGTTTAAACCTCACATTAACGCTACACAAGTAATTGAGGTATTTTCATCCCCAATCCGACCTATGTCTACCCAACTTACAGCATAGTCACAACCTCCTCCTTTCGAAGTTTGATTAGAAATCATATAAATAATGATAATTAGTGATCAATTAATTACCAAGCATTCAAAGCAATTATTGGGTAAATCTCAACAATAAGAAGAAAACCATAAACATGCATCAATTCATAACATAAGTTTCAAGTGATTTGACATGGAAAGCCCTATAATGGAATTAGTTCCTAGCCATTGACATGTCAAGAACTAATTCAAAATCCAACATAAAACTGAAATAAAGTAAAAGAAAGAAAAGAAAAATACTCAAGAACGAGTCTCCAAGCCTTCTAGCATCCAAGGATTGTGTTGTGGAATATTTACAAGATGGAATGGTGGATGGATGGATGTAGACTGGTGAATGGTAGAATGGAGAATGAATTCTTCTAATGATGTAGAGACTATTTATAGACCAAAAATCCTTTAGATGAAGGGTTAAGGATTTATGTAGGTAGGAAAAGTTACTAGAATCCTTTTAGGTAAAGGTTTTAAGGTAGGAAAAGTTATCCCTTTAGGTAGGAAAAGTTATCCCTTTAGGTAGGAAAAATTATCCTTTTAGGATTCTGAAAACATGTCAAATTTGGCCCAGAACTTCATAAATCCCGCGTCGGGCGCAGCGCAAAAACTGCAGACTTCTGAACTTCCAAGACATTGGGCGCGGCTGCCGCCGCATGGCCGGTTTCTGGCGGATTCCGTCTCGTCGCCATTTTTTCGTCCGGACTTCGTCTAATCTCCTCTATAATTTCTGGAACTTCTTAGACTTCATTTCTTGGCCCTTTTAGTGTGCAATTCCATCTCATTTATGCTCATTTCATCTCTTTTTCGTCATTTCTCCATTTTTGACCGCTGTGACACAAAAGAAAGGAAAACGACTCTAATACTGTACTAAACATAAATGAAATGAGTAAAATACTAACTAAAAATGACTCAAAAGGTGTATATAAAATACACCGATCAAATACCCCCAAACTTAACCTTTGCTCGCCCTCGAGCAAAGATATAAACAAAGACGTGAAAGAAAATAAAATAAAATGACTCAAAGACATTGATCAAATTGCTGTATAATTGTCACTTAGAAAAGCATGAAGGTTAGTAGGATAATATGTAGGAACATATAACATGGATTTTTAGCATTCTAAACACTCAAGTCAGATATTTCGCAAATTCAATTTAATCATACTCAATGGAAGTAAGAATACTTAACTATGCATGTTAATTTCAAAATCCTATGACATGTTTACTTGCTATTCTCCACTAATCATGGATACACATATTAGAGATCTTCAGGGCTTTTCAGGGTTGTAATGTAGGCTTAGACAGGGGTAGGTAAAAGTAGGCATTTAGGCTCAATTTACGTACCATAAGCTCTTTTTCTTTCAACTCTTCCCTTTTCTTTTGATTCTCTTTTTCACTTCATACCTATCTTTCCCCTCTTTTGTTTTGAGAGAATGAGGTGTATGATGAATAGCAGGCACCCCCAAACTTAGGCTTTTGCCTATTTATTATTACTTTTTTATTGGGGTGCATAAAAATTGTTTACTCTCTTTTTGTCTCTTTTTCAACACTTTATATTCCAAACATCTCAATTTTTCACTTATGGCATAAGTATGAAATTATAGGGTGTCAAAGAAAGGTTTTATTTTTAGGCTCAAAGGGGCTGACTAGGGATATAATTTGACTGTCAGGGATAGGCAAAGAATGGTAAGAAAGGGCTAACAAAGAAATGTCTGAGTCATCTCCCTAACATGCATATCCTAACTATTTCGCCTCAAATAGCAAGCAAGCAGACACATAGGTTTAATCATTAACAATGCATAAATCAAGCACAATACCCCAAATAGTCTGATTTCATGAATTTTTGGCATATCTAACCTAAGTGTTCAGATGGTTGCTTCTAATTCTATTACATTATGCTAATTTACTTCACTAGACGTTTCTAGTAACTACAGCATGCATGATTTTTGACAGAAAGTTATGACTCAAAAAAAAAAAAATATGACTAAAAAATACACAAAACAAATCAACAAGACTCAACAATAACAAAAACAATAAGACACCCCCCAAACTTAAATCACACATTGTCCCCAATGTGTGCAAGACTAAAAAAATATATGGACAACTTACTGACACAACACAGCGGTCATAACGGAGGTCTAGGAGGGAAAATTCTGGAATTTGCACGGAATACGACTCTCTGAAATTCCGGCGCCGCGGCGCTGACGACGACTTTTCCTTTTTTTTTTCTCAGCATTTTTGCTCCTTTTTCCTTGGTTTTAGCTTTCAGTCCACCTGTCATCCAACAACACAAAACAAGAACCCAAGACCGTGAGACTGTTCAAGACAAAATAAAATAAACTAAAGACATAAATTAAAATAACATAATTAAAAACATTGGGTTGCCTCCCAACAAGCGCTGTCTTTAACGTCTTTTAGCCGGACGCAATTAACCTTTACGAGTGCCCATTGGATCCTTCTGCGAACTTCTTGCAATCCGCATAGTTATTGTTGTAGGTCTCACTTCAACTATAACAATTGCTTCAAACAAGGGCCTCAGATATACGATTATCCCCCATGTAAACAAGGCAGACTTGTCTTTTAGGCTCTCTATAATGTAGGGATCAGTGAGATTCCCAACATCTCTCAACTCTAGGGGGTGCCCTTGATGGTATGGACTTTCTGTTTGGGGGTCAACATTGACAGCTGGTGGTGTTTCTTCTACAATAGGTACAAGAAAAAGATTTTCCAAGGAATCTAAAAAGATGAATGATTGGATCTCAGTACCCTTTTCCTTCTCTACACCAATTATCCCGCCAGATTCCTCAACGGCTGGGTGTGGTTCAGGCTCTTCTATTTGCTTACCACCTCACATAATGATGTCGCTAGGCAGATTTGCTTGAGTTGTATTGCTCATTTCATCCATCAATTGCTTTATTTGTGTCTCCAACTTTCTGAAGGACACTCTTGTCTCAGCCATAAACTGAATCTGGCACTTGGTGAGCATAAGTATGCCTGCCCGCAACTCATCTCAATCTTCCTCTGACATCTGTGGGTTAAGCTGATGTTGATGACTCCACTGTTTCTGATAGTAGTAGTCCATGTATCCTGATTTTATTTTTTTTTAACCTGCAAAATAAGAAAAACAACAAAAGGTGATAAAAAGATGCTCGCAGAACAAGTTAGAAACTTGCTCTTTGAGCAACCAAATTAGAAATTAATAATAGATAAAATTGATATTGAACTATGCCTAATCCCCGGCAACGGCGCCAAAAACTTGATGCGCGAAAAGATGCACACAATTTAACGCAAGTGCACGTTATCGTGACAAGTAATATAGTCTAGGTAAGACCGAATATCGTTGTCACGACCCGACCCCGGGGCCGCGACTGGTACCCTACCGGGGTACCCTATCAGGTATGCATCAGAGAATAGCAGCGGAACATACATGAAACAAAATCTGTATAAGGTGAACATCACTAGCAAGCCGATAAGGCCGTCTTTCATAAAATAACTTAACCGAAAGTGAAACAGTACATCTTATCATTACAGCCCAAACCACAAACGTGACTACTGCACTCTAGGAATATCGTGGCGGGACAGGGCCCCGCCATACCCCCTGATTGTACAAAAGTAAATAACCTCAGGGAATCATACCAAAAGACAAAGCCTCCGGAGGGATGGAGCTTTCCAGAAAATGAACAGTGATCCTAATAGTGCGGACCAGCAAGCTACGTATCTCGACCTGCGGATTTAACGCACTTCGGGCGAGGTCGATAACAGTACCAAGTATGTGAAATCAAAATAATCAGAATGAAAACATAAGTCTGAAAACAAGCTGGGATCAGGGATGAAATCAAATTACCTTTTACTGTGCCTTACCATCAAAAAGAACATCAATCATATACTACACGGCATCAAAAGAATAGGAAGCTCATAAATCAAATACAATGGAAGCGTACCCGTGGAATCCTTCATCACTGGCGGTACATCCAAGTAAACTCATAACTGAACAATGGAAACATACCCGTGGAATCCTTCATCACTGGCGGTACGTCCAAGTAACTCATAACTGAACAATGGAAGCATACCCGTGGAATCCTTCATCACTGGCGGTACGTCCAAGTAACTCATAGCTGAACAATGAAAGCATACCCGTGGAATCCTTCATCATCGGGCAGACGCCCAAGTAACTCATAATCGAACAATGGAGCATACCTGCGGAATCCTTCATCATCAAGGTACGTCCAAGTACTCATAATCGAACAATGGAAGCATACGTGGAATCCTTCATCATCGGCAGACGCCCAAGTAACTCATAATCGAACAATGGAAGCATACCTGGAATCCTTCATCATCAAGCGGACGCCCAAGTAACTCATAATCGAACAATGGAAGCATACCTGTGGAATCCTTCATCATCAAGTGTACGTCCAAGTAACTCATAATCAACAATGGAAGCATACCGTGGAATCTTCATCATGGCAAGTACGTCCAAGTAACTCATAATCAACAATGGGAGCATACGTGGAATCCTTCATCATCAAGCGATACGTCCAAGTACTCATAATCGAACAATGGAAGCATACCTGGAATCTTCATCATCAAGTGACGCCCAAGTAACTCATAATCGAACAATGGAAGCATACCTGGAATCCTTCATCATCAAGTGACGCCCAAGTAACTCATAATCAACAATGGAAGCATACCTGGAATCCTTCATCATCGGCGGACGCCCAAGTAACTCATAATCAACAATGGAAGCATACCCGTGGAATCCTTCATCATCAAGTGACGCCCAAGTAACTCATAATCGAACAATGGGAGCATACGTGGAATCCTTCATCACCGCGTACGCTCCAAGTAACTCATAATCAACAACAATGGAGCATACGTGGAATCCTTCATCATGGCAGACGCCCAAGTAACTCATAACTTCTTTAGGCTTTCATTAACATACAAATGAATCTCATTTTCATGACCTTATTCAAGAAAAACCAACTCTTTAACCTTTCATAAAGTTATTATAAACAACTCCCATAAAGCCGTTATACTAACTTTATGCCTTAAAGCTTTAGACGCTCATACTCTTTCATAGGCCGTTATAACTAACCTCCCATAAGGCCGCTATAACTCCTTATGTTTCAAAAGATTTCGTTCTTTTTATTAACCAAGAGACTTATACTTCAAATCAAACTCACACAATTTCCGTAATACTTCTTCATGTCACGAAATCCTTTTCTACCTTATTTAGGATAAACCATTACTTAGGAATAAGTGGGTTAACTCTCTAACCCAACCAACTTAGACATTTTCTTAAAACAAGTCAAGTACAACAAATGGATTTACTTCATTTAAAACCCGTACGTCTACCGTACTATATAGTTCAAACTACTCATGCTCAAGAGATAAGAAAGCTCCACATACCTCTTTTGTCAATCCGCTTGCCAAGCTCAACTACCGCAAGTAATATTTCAACCTATAATAATCATGATACGTTTATTAACCTCTAATTTCAATGTAGAATAATCTAAACTCAAAGCCACTAAATTCTAAGGAAAATTGGGCAGCATTTCCTTTGTTTCTACTCACTTTGCCACCTTTCTCAAGGCCAAATTTATCTTCCAAAACACCACATTTAAGGCTCAATCAATCCAACAATTCAAAGGGGATTCCACACCCAAAATTCTGCCCAATAAGTTTACAACAATTCACTTAACAATTCTAAGGTAGTTTTTAGGCTACAACATGCTCATAATCTCTTCTTAACCCATTCTTCATATCCAAACCACATTTTCTAGCATGCAATGACTCTAAGTGCATTATTTTACTACCACAAGATCTTTCTTCTAAGCATGCAACACTAGAACTAAATCTAAAGGAAGAAATGTTACCTTAAAGTTTTAGCCAAAACTTATCCCAAATATTGCTAGCTTCCTTGCCAAGAACACCACCACAATAATGCCAACAAGCTAGCTACAAGCTTCCTTTTCTTGTTCCTAACTTTCAGATTTTTCTTGGGTTTTTAGAGAGAAGGAGGAGCTGATTTTTAGAGAGAGGAAGATGTTTGAGAGATGACCAAGTCTACAAGACTTGGTCAATATAAGCCATGCAAGCAAAATCAGATGGGGGGGACACTTGTCACCCTCCCATGGCCTTTTTAAAAGAGAAATCAGACTTTCCTAAGTTTTTCCGCCCAAAACTCCAGCTGGCCGGCGCTGGCGGAACCTCCACTCTACGGACTTTCGCGCCGCGTCTGTCCTCAGCTGGCGCTGAAACTTCAGTGACCGAGTACTTTAGGCGCGCTGCCTGATCCGCGCCGCGCCTCGCCGCTTTGCCTGAAACGCATTTCTGCCCGACTGCGCGCTGAACTTGTAACTCTCATAACTTTCTACTCCGACGTCCTATCGACGAACGGTTGGTTGCGTTGGAATCTAGACTCAACGAACTACGCCCTAGGCTTTTAAAATACTTAGGAACTCTCAATTTACCGGGTCATAACCCGCCTCAAAGTTGACTAAGACCGCCTTAATAATCCACAACCTATCCTTTGAAAATTTTAAGTCTTACCCCTTTCGCACGCATCAAACGCATGACCTGAACTACGGGTGTAACATTCTCCCTAGAAACATTCGTCCCCGAATGTTCTTTTGGAGCCAATCTAATATCCCTCGGTACTCCCTCGTACTTTACACTAATGGAACTTTATTATGCCACACATGGTCCTAAGATATCGTACACACATATCCACTCATCACTATCACACAAGACAACAGACCCCAAGGGTGCACTAACGCTATCTTAATTCTTTTCAAGGCCTAAAAGGATTCTCTTATCGTACTTCCAACTTACTGCTAGCATACATACATAACCTTAATATCATCCACTCACGACATTCCATCATACAAGAATCCTATCATGCATAATAATCTCTAAAGTGGTCAAAGGTATACTGACGTCATATGCGGTCAAAGGACCGCTAAAACTAGAACCGCTTAAAATCGGAAACCGCTACCACGACCTCTCGGCCCCGCCGGTGTATGAACATCCCGCCTAGCCATTGAAAGTGAAGAACCCGAATCGATCCAATAGATTGTGCCATCCCACCGTGGCTACTGGTCGGACGATCTCGCCAAATGGCCTTGTTGGTCGCAAAGTGTAACAAGTCGCCGATCTAGTCCGACACTCCCAAAATGAGATCTACCACAATGACCACATCGAGGCAAAGGTGGCCCTCGTATACTATCTTCGATACCGTGAACTCGCCGCCGAGCTCGACCGCCCCGAATATCCTCGACGGCCAAACCACCCGCGGAAGACCGGAAGGGCACTCGAATGTAGACCAATCTGCCGAGGCCGTCCCACCGAAAGCTATCTCGAAACCTCGCTGCCCCGCCCTTCGGTCGGGCCGACTGGCCGGCCCTCACTCTCCCGCCCTCAATCCTCGGCAAACGCCGCATCCCGCAATATCCATACCGGGTGAAGGGCCACCCTGCATACGCAGTAATCATGTAACGATCTAACCCCATCACATAGCGGTGAACTCGGTCCGCCATGTTTGCCACAATAGTGGGCGCATATCTGGCCAATGAATCAAACTCTAGGTTGTATTCCCTGATGGTCTTCCCATTCTCTCTCAATGCCAAAAACCTATCCAAGCGGGCTCTCCTCGTCTCTGAGGCAAAAGTGTCCGAGGAAGGCTTCCGTGAACTCATCCTGCACCGGAGGAGCACCCACACCTTTGACAACAACCACGACTCAAACCAATTCAACGCAATATCGCAGAATCCTGTAGAAGCTAACACAACGGACTCGCCTCCGAGGCCCTAACCACTGCGTAGTCCGCCGACTTGTCGGATAAACTCCCGAGGATCCTCGCCGGACCTCAACCATAGAACTCGGGTGGATCACAACTTAGAAAGTCTGAATCCTTAAACTGCTTGGCTCAGGTTAGCACGGCCTCGCAGATCGCTCGCCACAATGCTAGTCAACAACCCGATCTTCTCCCCATAATCCCTATACTCGCCCTACTGTGGAACGGGAGGCTCTGGTACCGCGGTCTCAGTAGCCGCTGCTGCCTCGATCTCCGCTGAGGCTGGCGACGTCGTGGAACTCGCCGCCCGAAACATCATCTCCGGCAAAGACTGGGCCTGGGCCCTCGTAGCCTCTGGCCCCGCTGCAGCTTCCTCAATCGCTTGCCTTCGGGCTCGCCGTTTTACGCGAGGCATCATCGCTATAAAAGAATACGTCGAGGAGTCCAACTTATAACACAGCCTTCTAAGGCACGATCTCGAGTGAGAAGAATGGAAACCAATCCTAGATATCCCGCAGCCTCCGATTATAGATGTGGTGCACAACACACCGATAATCAAGACTTACTAGATACGGTCGTAGACACTTTCCGAGGACTAATCGCTCGATACCACTTTTGTCACGACCACCCCGGCCGCGATCGTACCCTACCGAGTACCACATCGGTATCATCGAGAATAGCAATGAACATACATGAAACAAAATCTGTATAAGGTGAACATCACTAGCAAGCCGATAAGGTCGCCTTTCATAAAATAACTTAACCGAAAGTGAAACAGTACATCTTATCATTACAGCCCAAACCACAAACGTGACTACGCACTTAGGAATAACGATCGCGGGCGATGTGGCCCCGCCATACCCCCTGATTGTACAAAAGTAAATAACCTCAGGGAATCATACCAAAAGACAAAGCCTCCGGAGGGATGGAGCTTTCCAGAAAATGAACAGTGATCCTAATAGTGCGGACCAGCAAGCTACGTATCTCGACCTGCGGCATGAACGCACTTCAAGGAGGTCGCATAACAGTACCAAGTATGTGAAATCAAAATATCAGAATGAAAATATAAGTCTGAAAACAAGCTGGGATCAGGGATGAAATCAAATTACCTTTTACTGTGCCTTACCATCAAAAAGAACATCAATCATATACTACACGGCATGAAGAATAGGAAGCTCATAAATCAAATACAATGGAAGCGTACCCGTGGAATCCTTCATCACTGGCGGTACATCCAAGTAAACTCATAACTGAACAATGGAAACATACCCGTGGAATCCTTCATCATCGCGACGCCCAAGTAACTCATAATCAACAATGGAAGCATACCTGGAATCCTTCATCACCGGCAGACGCCCAAGTAACTCATAGTTGAACAATGAAAGCATACGTGGGAATCCTTCATCATCAAGGCGACGCTCCAAGTAACTCATAATCGAACAATGGGAGCATACGTGGAATCCTTCATCATCAAGCGGACGCCCAAGTACTCATAATCGAACAATGGAAGCATACGTGAAATCCTTCATCAAGCGACGCCCAAGTAACTCATAATCAACAATGGAAACATACGTGGAATCCTTCATCATCGGCAGACGCCCAAGTAACTCATAATCGAACAATGGAAGCATACCGTGGAATCCTTCATCATCGGTACGCTCCAAGTAACTCATAATCGAACAATGGAAGCATACCTGCGGGAATCCTTCATCATCAAGTGACGCTCCAAGTAACTCATAATCGAACAATGGGAGCATACCTGGAATCCTTCATCGCTGGCAGACGTCCAAGTACTCATAATCAACAATGGAAGCATACCTGCGGAATCTTCTATCATCGGGCAGACGCCCAAGTAACTCATAATCGAACAATGGAAGATACCTGGAATCCTTCATCATCGGCGACGCCCAAGTAACTCATAATCGAACAATGGAAGATACCGTGGAATCCTTCATCACTAGCGTACGCCCAAGTAACTCATAATCAACAATGGAAGCATACGTGGAATCCTTCATCATCGTGGTACGCCCAAGTAACTCATAATCGAACAATGGGAGCATACGTGGAATCCTTCATCATCAAGCGACGCCCAAGTAACTCATAATCGAACAATGGGAGCATACCGTGGAATCCTTCATCACCGGGCAGACGCCCAAGTAACTCATAACTTCTTTAGGCTTTCATTAACATACAAAATGAATCTCATTTTCATGACCTTATTCAAGAAAAACCAACTCTTTAACCTTTCATAAAGTTATTATAAACAACTCCCCATAAAGCAGTTATACTAACTTTATGCCTTAATGCTTTAGACGTTCATACTCTTTCATAGGGCCGTTATAACTAACCTCCCATAAGGCCGCTATAACTCCTTATGTTTCAAAAGATTTCGTTCTTTTTATTAACCAAGAGACTTATACTTCAAATCAAACTCACACAATTTCCGTAATACTTCTTCATGTCACGAAATCCTTTTCTACCTTATTTAGGATAAACCATTACTTAGGAATAAGTGGGTTAACTCTCTAACCCAACCAACTTAGACATTTTCTTAAAACAAGTCAAGTACAACAAATGGATTTACTTCATTTAAAACCCGTACGTCTACCGTACTATATAGTTCAAACTACTCATGCTCAAGAGATAAGAAAGCTCCACATACCTCTTTTGTCAATCCGCTTGCCAAGATCAACTACCGCAAGTAATATTTCAACCTATAATAATCATGATACGTTTATTAACCTCTAATTTCAATGTAGTATAATCTAAACTCAAAGCCACTAAATTCTAAGGAAAATTGGGCAGCATTTCCTTTGTTTCTACTCACTTTGCCACCTTTCTCAAGGCCAAATTTATCTTCCAAAACACCACATTTAAGGCTCAATCAATCCAATAATTCAAAGGGGATTCCACACCCAAAATTCTGCCCAATAAGTTTACAACAATTCACTTAACAATTCTAAGGTAGTTTTTAGGCTACAACATGCTCATAATCTCTTCTTAACCCATTCTTCATATCCAAACCACATTTTCTAGCATGCAATGACTCTAAGTGCATTATTTTACTACCACAAGATCTTTCTTATAAGCATGCAACACTAGAACTAAATCTAAAGGAAGAAATGTTACCTTAAAGTTTTAGCCAAAACTTATCCCAAATATTGCTAGCTTCCTTGCCAAGAACACCACCACAATAATGCCAACAAGCTAGCTACAAGCTTCCTTTTCTTGTTCCTAACTTTGATTTTTCTGGGTTTTAGAGAGAAGGAGGAGCTGATTTTTAGAGAGAGGAAGATGTTTGAGAGATGACCAAGTCTACAAGACTTGGTCAATATAAGCCATGCAAGCAAAATCAGATGGGGGGGACACTTGTCACCCTCCCATGGCCTTTTTAAAAGAGAAATCAGACTTTCCTAAGTTTTTCCGCCCAAAAATCCCGCCTCGGCGCCGCCCGCCATCGGCCAAAAACCTCCGCCGGCTCACGGACTTTCGCGACCTGCTGTCTGGCGCTGGGCGCTGAAACTTCAGTGACCCTCAAGACTTTAGGCGCCGCGCCTCGCATCCGCGCCGCGCCTCGCCGCTTTGCTCAAACGCATTTACGCCCGATCGCGCTGAACTTGTAACTCTCATAACTTTCTACTCCGACGTCCTATCGACGAACGGTTGGTTGCGTTGGAATCTAGACTCAACGAACTACGCCCTAGGCTTTTAAAATACTTAGGAACTCTCAATTTACCGGGTCATAACCCGCCTCAAAGTTGACTAAGACCCGCCCGGAATAATCCGTCAACCTATCCTTTGAAAATTTTAAGTCTTACCCCCTTTCGTACGTACTCAAACGCATGACCTGAACTACGGGGTGTAACAATCGTCCACAAGGATTAGTGTTCAAGTACCAATTATCTATCTTTTGTTATCTATTTGGTAACCGATATTTGATTTTGTTGATTATAACTAACAATTATAAATACTAATTAACTAAGTGTTTACTTCAGTAGTGATGGAAATAGGGCTTCCAAGTCGCTTCAACTATCCGCTTATATTACTTATTAATGCAATAAATTATGGTTCTTCTTCTTTTGGAGCTAGCAGGTTTACTAATTCGTTTTATACTCCCGTTAAGGCTATATAAACACTCAACCCCAGTAGCGCTCCTTTCTACCTTTCGGTGATAAAGATGACTCTATAGGAGGATTAAGACCAAAAACCTAGTTAATCGTCACGCGTCATGCGTGAAATTAGGTGTTTAAACCTCTCATTAACGCTACACAAGTAATTAAGGTATTTTCATCCCCAATCCGACCTATGTCTACCCAACTTACAGCATAGTCACAACCTCCTCCTTTCGAAGTTTGATTAGAAATCATATAAATAATGATAATTAGTGATCAATTAATTACCAAGCATTCAAAGCAATTATTGGGTAAATCTCAACAATAAGAAGAAAACCATAAACATGCATCAATTCATAACATAAGTTTCAAGTGATTTGACATGGAAAGCCCTATAATGGAATTAGTTCCTAGCCATTGACATGTCAAGAACTAATTCAAAATCCAACATAAAACTGAAATAAAGTAAAAGAAAGAAAAGAAAAATACTCAAGAACGAGTCTCCAAGCCTTCTAGCATCCAAGGATTGTGTTGTGGAATATTTACAAGATGGAATGGTGGATGGATGGATGTAGAATGGTGAATGGTAGAATAGAGAATGAATTCTTCTAATGATGTAGAGACTATTTATAGACCAAGAATCTTTTAGATGAAGGGTTAAGGATTTATGTAGGTAGGAAAAGTTATTAGAATCTTTTTAGGTAAAGGTATTAAGGTAGGAAAAGTTATCCCTTTATGTAGGAAAAGTTATCCCTTTAGGTAGGAAAAATTATCCTTTTAGGATTCTGAAAACATGTTAAATTTGGCCCAGAACTTCATAAATCCCGCGTCGGCGCCGCGACCCTGCAAACTGGCGCCGCGGAGCCGCAAAACCTGCAGCTTTCGGAACTTCCAGCACATTGGGCGCCACTTGCTGCCGCCAGCGCGCGGTGACGTTTTACGCGATTCGCCTCGCCGCTCTTTTTTCGTCCGGACTTCGTCTGTTGTCCTCTATAATTTCTGGAACTTCTTAGACTTCATTTCTGCCCTTTAGTGTGCATTTTCATCTCATTTATGCTCATTTCATCTCCTTTTCGCCATTTCTCCATTTTTGACCGCTGTGACACAAAAGAAAGGAAAACGACCCTAATACTGTACTAAACATAAATGAAATGAGTAAAATACTAACTAAAAATGACTCAAAAGGTGTATATAAAATACACCGATCACAAATTTCACCATCGGATCAAATCGTCTAGCAGCTGGCTCGCTAACTCACGGCGCAGTGGTGCATTGCTTCAGCAGATGGGCCAACCTCCAAATTCTCCAGGCCACGCCTACCCACCCTTATCTTGGCCTGATCCTTTTCTCGACAGTAATAAGGCCCAAACAAGATCGATTCTATCGCGCTGATGGCGTCGATCCCATCGCCAAGCCTCCCGTCCGGTCACCCACAGTCAACATGGTATTGTTAAACCAAATACCAAATACAGCCTTCACACACAGATTTCCAAATCACCTTTGCCTCGTAACCCAGTGTCGGCTCTCAAAGACCCGAATTGGAAAATGGTCATGGATGATGAATATCATGCTCTAATTAAAAATAGGACATGAGATTTAGTGTCTCGTCCATCTAATGCTAACATTATTCGGTCTATGTGGATTTTTAGCCATAAAGAAAAATCTGATAGTTCTTTTGAGCGGCATAAGGGTCGTCTTGAAGGTGATGGGAAGACCCAGCAGATTGGCATAGATTGTGGGGAGACGTTCAGCCCAGTGGTCAAACCAGCTACCATCCGAACAGTTCTAAGTCTGTCACTCTCAAAAGGATGGTCACTTCATCAACTGGATGTCAAAAATGTCTTTCTTCATGGTCATATGAATGAGACAGTTTACATACACCAACCCTTGGGGTACAGAGATCTTGCTTATCCCCATCATGTGTGCTTGCTGAAGAAATCATTATATGGCCTCAAACAAGCCCCAGGGCTTGGTATAAGCAGTTTGCAGATTTTGTGTCACACATGGGTTTTACTCACAACCGTTCTGACAATTCTCTGTTTATTTATCGTCAGGGTAATAACACTGCTTATCTTCTTTTATATGTGGATGATATCGTTCTTACATCATCTTCAGATTCCCTACGCAAGAATATCATATCTCAGCTTGGGTCCGAATTTGCTATGAAAGATCTTGGTCCACTGCACTATTTTCTAGGCATTGCTGTGACGCGACATGCAGGTGGGTTATTTGTCTCTCAAAAGAAGTATGCATCCGAGATTGTGGAACGAGCGGGTATGTCCTCATGCAAATCTTCGGCAACTCCGGTGGACACAAAGTCGAAGTTAAGTGATGTATCTAGCAAACCCTATGCTGATCCTACATTATACATGACTGTTTGGATCGTTCGATCTTCACATTCACGGTAGGATATTGCATTATGCAGTACAACAAGTGTGTCTATTCATGCATAAACCGATGGAAGAACATATGCATGCCCTCAAACGCATTGTGCGGTATATTCAGGGCACTCTGGAGTATGGATTACATCTATATCCTTCGTCCATCACCAAACTTATCACTTACACAGATGCAGACTGGGCAGGGTGTCCGGACACCAGACGCTCCACCTCCGGCTATTGCATCTTTTTTGGTGATAATTTGATCTCCTGGTCTTCTAAACGACAACCCACAGTATCACGCTCGAGTGCTGAAGTTGAATACCGTGCGGTTGCCAATATAGTATCTGACTCATGCTGGATTCGGAATCTGTTACTTGAGCTTCATTGCCCTATTCCAACAGCTACTGTGGTGTACTGTGAATACATTAGTGCAATCTATCTATCAGGGAATCCAATCCATCATCAACGCACTAAACATATCGAGTTAGATATTCATTTTGTCCGTGAAAAAGTGACTCGCGGACAAGTGCGAGTGTTACATGTTCCGACGCGACATCAGATTGCTGATATCTTCACAAAAGGACTTCCGCTGATATTATTTGAAGAATTTCGGGATAGTCTCAACATTCGCCGCCCTCCAGCTTCGACTGTGGGGGAGTGTTAGAATATTAGTTAGAATATTCTAGAATAGGGTCATTAATAGAAAGTGTATATCTTATATTAATGTAGATCTCTTCATATATGGTAGGAAATTATTGTATAGGAAATATTCCTAGCATTATCCTAAGAAAGACTTATTCTTCCTAATTATTATAATTAGTGTATATATTATTACCTAATGAAAGAAGAACATTTGAGAAAAATGATCTCAAAGTCTTACCGTGCATATAGCATCATAATTTAGATTGTATATATAGATAAATCTTAGGCTACAGTCTGGTCTTCATTTGTTACTTCTAAGAAGTTTAACCAAATCCCAAAAGTATAAGGATATGAGGAACAATTACACACAGTTGACTGAATAGATGATATCTTAGTATTTTTGTGTGGTGGGAGAGGTAGGAACCTCATATGTTATGCAAAGAGACATGATTATACAAGAGATCTTAGACATATGACTTTTCAGCAGGCTCATAATTCTGATAAAAGGTAAGCCAATCCAAATGAAAATTTAAATTGTTTTGTTATATCACTTTATCTTCTCTACCAGAACCAATACAATGACAGAACGGGAAATAAAGTAAAACATGCAGGAGGAATTGGGTTAAATAGAGGTTAAGATAAAGTTTTCAGTTAAGTTGATGATGAAAATAATGACAAATGAAGCAGTATCTGGATATTAGTACTTCTTACAAACATATAAGTGCACAAATGATAATTACATGCTTAAAACTTGAAGAATGACATAATATATTAAACAAACATATAAATGCTTAAAGCTTACAAGCATGTTTAGCCGATGAGTTTTTTTGGTAATTAGAATATTTAAGAGTTATGTACAAAGCTTAAAGCAAATGGAGATTTAATTATTTTATGTTCTTTTCTTTTCTTTTCTGCTCTTTTTCAGTTTTAGCGACTAATTATTTCGGGAACCAGTTATATCATTAAATTTTGCTACATCTGGAGAAATTTAACATCGTCAGACTATTCTTTCTTTATCTGTACTGTGACTATTCTTTTTTTGCACTAGTGTTCTTCTGTGGGCAGATAAGAATGCCATGGTGAAAAAAACATTAAATCACCCATCGGTAATATATGTAATTAGCAAGATATTCATGAACTTTGGGTGGCTAAGTCTGTGACATTATTTATGGAATGAAAGAACAATAATGGACAATGTATCTATCTAAGTCTGTGAGTAATGTCTTGATTGTGTTATAACAACATCATCTTTTTTATCTTATGCTGCTAAGCATAAAATTTATCATCTATACTTTATGTGCTATAAAAGCATCATCTGTTTCCCCTCCACAAGTCTCAAGTCTCAAAGCATGTCGATTTTTTCCCAATCAATCTCAAGTATGTTAAATGACTTGTAATATTCCAGGTATACTTTTGGAGTCTGCCTAGTTGTGCTGGGAACCAGGTGCGTGGTTGGATTAATCTTTGCACATGCTTGTCATCTTTATTTTCAGCTACTTCATACATGATGCTCATTCGACAGATGAGAAATGTATCTAGAAAGCTTGAGACTGATCTTCAGGCCAGTAAAAAGTGGCACACTGAACTTGTTGAACAATGTAAGGCTTTGAAAAAGGACGGAAAGACTCTGTAAGTTTTCCAAGTTCTAGATGGTCCTCTAGGTTATTCTTGACATAATTTTGTAAGGATGAGTTGAGCTAATGGACTGTTTCTATTTGAACTCCTGCTTATCTTTACAGATACTACTGTAAGTTGAAATATATTTTTGGTATCTTTATGTTCCACTTCATAATGCATCATTTTAGTTGTCATCCTTATTATATTAACATGAAAAATTTATGGCTTTCTTCTTCTAATTTATTGGAATCTTCTTCTGTCATATAGGTATCGAGAATATTTTGATCGCATGCGGGTTGAAGGAGATGATGGTCATTGAAATATTTGAAGAGTTCGTGTTCGTATTGCATAGGAGATGAAATTTAACAATGTTTTAGTCTTATATTAAGCACTTTATTAAAGCTTTGAATGATTATCCATTTTGGGAATACTTTGTACAATATATTCTAGCTATTTAATGTATATTTTTGGTGTTATTTAAATTCTTAGTACATTTCATCGGTGCACTCAATTTGCAATATTGAAATTAAATTGCTAAAAAAAATCCCGCCAAATAAATTGCAAAAAAAAAAAAATCCAGCCAAATATAATTTTCCCGCCATATTAAAATTAATTATTAATTTAATAGAAATTTTAAAAAAGTTGAATCAAAATTTAAATTTTGTGACATTTGTGTGACGGGTAAAAACTGTCATCCGTTTGTGACACTTATGTGACGGGTAAAAACCATCATATGTCGTGTGATGGTTCCAGAACCGTTATCTGTTAGTGACAGTGGATAAGATGACACTTACATGAACCGTCATCTTAGGGGTTAGATGACAGTTTTTACCCGTCACCGTAGCCTGTTTTTCTTGTAGTGACTGACAGTGCATATTAATATAATATTTCTCAATATTATTTCATTAATTGTATATTTCATATTTTAGGTAGAATTATAATCCTTTTGTAAGTAGGTTAATTAGTTACCTAGTTTGTATCAAAGTAAATATTCTTGTAACCTTATATACATTGTAATCATTCATCAATAAAATCAAGGGAACATATTTATTTATGGTATCAGTAGCCTAAACTACAAACCCTACCCTAGCCGCCGATACACTTCTCGGCCGCCATCTTTTTTCCACGTCGGAAACCTAGTCGCCGACCTCTCTCGGCCGCCCCCCTTTTTTCCCCACGACGGAACCCTAGTTTTTCCGACCATTGTCCATCCATCTTCCTCCTAAATTTCCTCTTCCATGGCTGACAAAACTAAATTCCACCCAACACTTGCCGTAAACATTAAAAACTTCACCCTGTGACTCTTGAGATGGAAAAAGGGTCAATACTCCTCGTGGGCGGAGCTTTTTAAGATCCATTATCGTTTATGAAGTTATCCACCACATCATCCCTCCCACATCGAAGTCCACAGATGTACCATCGACTTTGAATTCTGATGATACACTCTGGTTTCGTTTTGACGCAGCCGTCCTCTAGTGGATATACGATACGATATATGATAATCTGTTGCACACCATCATTGCGACCGATGCTACTTCCCACCAAACATGGGAATGTTTGGACAATATTTTCTACGACAACAAAACTCAACGAGCGTTATACCTTGAAAATCAGTTCAAGGACGTTCATCAGGATGATTTTCCAAACATAGATGCCTATTGTCAAGAACTCGAGATGATTGCCAACCAACTCTACAACGTCGGTGCACCAGTCACTAATCAACAATTAGTCATGCAACTTATTGCAGGTTTGAACGAATCCTATGATGGCGTTGCCACCATCCTTCAGCAATGTATGTCGTTACCTTCATTTTATGAGGCCCGTTCGAAGCTCATCCTTGAGAAAACCTGAAAAATCAAGCGCACCACCACTCGAGCCAGAATTGCCCACGCCGCCCTTATCACCACCGTCGGGCCCTCCGCCGATGGTAGGGTATCCAAGTCCGGAGCAGGCTGTTGGACAAGGCCGCGGCGGAAAAAATTCCGAAAACAACGGGCAGCAACCTTGGCAACAACCTCTACCGTGGGCCTCACCGTCATAGGCCTCCCCTCTCTACCCATATACGACATCCTCGTAGACTCCACCTCAGAACCGATAGGGCCAACATGGCATATTTGACCCACGTCCACAACAGGCCTACACAGCACAGGCCCCCCGCCATCGACTTATGCATCGACTAACATTGAGGCAGTTATGAGCACAATGTCACTTAACACTCCAAACAAAAATTGGTATATGGACACATGCGCCACATCTCACATGACGACATCACAAGGTAATCTCTCGTCTTATTTCAATTTGAGTAATTTAAATCGAAATATTATTATTGGAGGTACACAAGGCATTCTCATCCGTGGTTATGGTTATTCCTCCATATCTCCACCACATCCACCACTAATCTTAAAAAATGTCCTACATGCCCCTAAAATCATTAAGAATTTAATCTCCATGCAACGTTTCACAACTGACAATTGGATTTTTCTTGACTTTGATCTTTTTGATTTTACTGTAAAGAATTTTACGACAGGAAGACGAATAATGAGATGTGACAGTACTAGAGATCTCTACCCTATTTCAAATACCGTCAACAATACATCCTTAGTTCCCCAACATTTGCTACTCTTTCATCTCTCTTAGGGCATTCTAGATTAGGACATCACGGAGACTCTATTTTATGCTCCCTTAGGAAAATAATTTTATTAATTGCAACCATATTTTTAGGATTCCTATATGTGAATCTTGTATTTTGGGAAATATGTCAAATTACCATGTTTTGCATCCACAATTTGTACTTTAATGCCTTTCGATATCATCTGTAGTGATTTGTGGACATCTCCTATTTTGAGTACGACTGACCATCGATATTATGTGTTGTTTTTGGACGATTATTCCAACTTTCTATGGACTTTCCAATTGGAAATAAATCTCAGGTCTACCTCATTTTTTTTCATTTAGTGCTGTCGTAAAAACACAATTTGAAAAGAGCATTAAATGTTTTCAATGACAGGGAATTTGATAATAACCAATTCAAACAGTTTTGCTCTAAAAATGGTCTTACCTTTCGGTTTTCCTGCCATCACACATCCTCCCAAAAGGGTAAAGCCGAATGAAAAAACTGAACCATAAACAACCCCATTCGTGCTCTACTTGCTCACGCCTCAATTCCCCCTCAATTCTGGCATTACACACTCTCCATGGCCACATATATCCTAAACATAATTCCAAACAAGTCTCTAGCTCAACGGTCGCCCACCCAAGTTCTATTTCATAGGAACCCCTCCTACCAATACTTACATATTTTTGGATGTCTTTGTTACCCTCTCCATCCGACCACTCACATACTCTAACTCCGGTCTTTCCCGTGTGTATTTTTGGGTTACTCTGCCAATCATCGTGGTTACTCGTGCTATGACTTGTCAAGCCATTAAATTACTATTTCACGTCATGTCATATTTGATGAGTTTCAATTCCCCTTTGCCTCTCTACACTCACCACCTCGACATTCCTACAACTTCTTAGATGATGGCCTAAACCCTCTTCTTATTCATCATTAACATAGTCCACTGTCCCAGACCCCGGCAGCCGCCACCACCTCGGCCAGTATGGGACTAGCTACCTTTCGAGTTCTGCCGACGTGGCCCAGAACAGCTCACCTCAGGGTGATTCCACAGCCACCTCTTGTCAAACTGAGGTTCGGCTAGCCAGTACCGTCACCCCTGTCCTTCCTCCTTTTCTCGACAGTCCCGCAGCAAACCCCCCTCCCATCCCGCATCCCGAGACACACTCTCGGACCATGGAAACCCGTGCCATGTATGGAATTCATAAATCTAAACAATTGTTTAACCTTTCTATTTAAGTTGTCCCTTTCCCTGTCCCTCGTAACCTGATGCCTTGTCCGACCCTAATAGAAAAGCCGCAATGATTGATGAATATAATACTCTTATTGATAATAAGACGTGGGACCTAGTACTCCGTCCATCTGATGCTAACATTATTCGTTCGATGTGGATGTTTAGACATAAAAAGAAATTTGATGGTTCTTTTGAGAGGTACAAGACTCGTTTTGTAGGTGATGTCAGGTCTCAACATGTGGGAGTGAACTGTGATGAAACGTTCAGCCCGGTCATTGTTAGGCGTATTTTGTATACGTTTTTTGAGTCATTTTTAGTTAGTATTTTCCCCATTTTCGTTTAAATAAGTGTAGTGTTAGGGTCGTTTTTTTTCTTTTGAGTCACATCAGTTTAAAAAGACAAAATGGCGAAAATGAGCGAAAAGCGGGCATAAAAGGAGGGTCCCGAGGCAAAAAGATTAAAAAGTGGAAATTCGGACGAAGGCAAAGCAGCGTCGCGGCGCCTAGCAGCAGGACCACGGCTCTAGAAGATCGGACTGCCCACAGAAGATTAGGCGCCGCGGCGCCAGAAGATTGTTTTTTTTTTTGTTTTTTTTTTCATTTTTATTTTTAGAACCCTGTTGCCTTGATTTGTTTGTTGATTTTGATCGATTTCAGGGACTTAGTTTATACAAAGAAGAAGAAGAGCAAATACACTTGTTCCTTTTAATCCTGAAATTGAGAAAATGTGCAAGCAAAACAGGCGAAATAAGAGTATATCTGATTCAGTGACCATGCAAAACCAACCGAATCAGAATGGAGCGAACAATGAAGTTCCTGAAAATGTTGGGGAGCTAATATAGGTTCCAGCAGAGAGAAGTTTGGGGGACTACGTTACGCCGCGATTCTGACGCATCGTGCTCCAAAGATAGGGGCAAACAACTTTGAGATCAAGCCAGCCATCCTGAGCATGGTCCAGAACACAATACAGTTTGGGGGATTGCCGTCTGAAGACCCCCGCATACACATTGCCAATTTTCTGGAGCTGTGTGTCACCTTCAAGTACAATGGCGTTACTGCTGACGCCATTAGATTGAGGCTCTTCCCGTTCTCACTTAGGGACAGAGCCAAGAGCTGGTTGAACTCACATCTTCATCGCATTACACAGGATGACATTCATATCTACCTGACTGCATTGATTATATATTTATGCTTTATTACTTTTATTATCAGTTAACTTTTTCTTAAGCTTTAGCCTACTGGACCCTCAATTCACAGGAGTATCAGCAACATCGTCAATATCATGATGCCCCCAGCATCTGCAACAACGACACCTTCAGCGCAATACAACATCCCTACTCACAAAATAACATTCAAGCTCTATCATTTTTGCCTTAGAATTTATGAACTAATTTTTCTTAAGCTTTAGCCCACAGGGTCCTTAATTTACAGGAACAGTTCCAGCAAGACCGCACATAAACTACATCAGCACTCACAACATTCAGCAAGCATTCGCAGCATCCAGCAAGTCCGTGCAGAGGCTACATCAGCATTAGCGATGATTCAAAGCATTCACGGCGTCCGGCAAGTCCGTGCGAGCGATATCGGCATCGCGGCATCCATGAGTTCGAGCAGAGACGACATCAGCATTCGCAGCGTCCTACACATCATACAGGGACGACATCTTTACTCACAATTTTTATTTTTTCATATATTCATTATTTAGATTTAACCGCTATGCACATTTTTCACAAAGTTTTAGCATGCAGGAGCATTAATTCACAAGAATAGTAGGATCAACACAATGACATCTTCATCAACATCGTGTCAGAAAACGACGCCAAGTCCAAAAACGACGCCAAGTCCGAAAACGACGCCAAGTCCAAAAACGACGCCAAGTCCGAAAACGACGCCAAGTCCGAAAACGACGCCAAAGTCCGAAAACGACGCCAAGTCCAAAAACGACGCCATGTCCGAAAACGACGCCAAGTCCGAAAACGACGCCAAGTCCGAAAACGACGCCATGTCCGAAAACGACGCCGAATCTGAAAACGACGCCAAGTCCGAAACGACTCCCGTCCGAAAATGACGCCGAGTCCGAAAACAATGCAGAGTCCGAAACGACGTCCGTACGAAAACGACGCCATGTCTAAAGATGACGTCATCAGCATATCATATCTACGCAAGGACACTTTCTCCACTCTCAAAATTCCATTTCTTATTCATGCTTTATTATTCTGTCTTAGCAGTTACGCACTAACTCTTTCTTGAGCTTTAGTCTACAGGGGCAGTTGCAGCAAGGACAACATATCCACATTCACAATCACAACGCGTCCGTGCAAGGACGAAAATCACATCATTTGCAGCATCACATCAACACAACAAGCATCACATTTCTACATGATAACATTTTTTACTCACACAGTTACATTGCTTATAAATTCATGCATTATCATTTTGCCGTAACAGTTATGCACTAACCGTTTACTTAAGTCTTAGCATGCAGGAGCATGAGCACACCGTGGATTTTCTCTTACAGCGAACCGGAGCAATTTGTTGGGGGGCCAACCTTCCCAACGAATGACAGGCATAAATAAGCGATTAATAACGACACCGCATCTTACGTAGAATATTAAGCATTTTGGGTCTCGCGCCCGCATTTATCAATTTTAAGCCCTATTCTATTTCCATTAATTCTTAATAATTTTAATAATAATAAATACGTAAATAAATAAATAATTTAGCAATGACGTCGCATCAAATAGCATAGTCGCATGTATTAATACGCAAAGCAATTCCATAATTATTGTAATAATTTAAATCCAAGCTAAAATTAATAAATCACCTAAAGTCATATTAAGATAATTTTAACTTAAATAATGATAAATAATGCACAATAAATAAGATTTTAAATAATAGCGTCGCATTTATAAAAGCATTAAGCAATCCTTAAATATCATATTTGCATTTAACATTTAAATAATTTAATTTACCACTAATTAATTAATACACCTAAAACTAATAATACACTACCCAAATTAAAACACCTAAAATAACTAATACCTAATTAAATAATTACCAGTCCACTCCCTACCCAATAAACTCGCCCAAGCCCAATATTAAAACTCAACCCGGTGGCCCACTCCTATCAGCCCACTCGCCTCAACCTTTTAAAGACTTCCCATCGTCCCTCTCCCCTAACCTAAACCTAAAAGACTCCCCCATCGTGTCACGACCCGACCCCGGGACCGCGACTGGTGCCCTACCTGCGCACCCTTACAGGTAAACATCAGAGAAAATCAGCGGAACATACATGAAACTTAAAAATAAAACATCGTAAGTAAAACAACAGGTTAGCCGATAGGGCTACCTTCCTGAACATATATAAAAACAACCGGCGATTGCCTCGCTTTCTTTTACAAATCGACCCACACATGTGACTACAGCACTTAAGAGTTTTGACATAACAATCGTGGCGGGACAAGGCCCCGCTGCACTTCAATAAACATAAACGTGACAACTCCGAACACCGAGCCAACTCAACTTTGAACCGACCCTAAGCTCGCGGATCCACAATGTACCTAAACTGCGGCATTTAACGCACTTCAAGGGCCGCAACAAAATTTAATATGGAATGAAATATAACGCATAGAAACAAATCATAATCGCATAAAAAGAATGACAAGGACAAGTATAAAAATACATACGGATCTGCCGTGTCATTACCACTTATGAACTTAATCGCATCTTATTATCCTTTCCATTCCCAATAAAAGTTATAGTCACATTCTTACGTACATTATTAGAAAAATAATCATTAAGTTCATTATAATATAACTTACTTATCTTTCGTAACATAGTCAGACCCATTACTGAGGGACACATATACTACCCGGCCCCATCTGGGACGCGATCAAGTCACCCTAATATCAAAGCATGCCCGTGGAATCCCCATCATCGCCGATGACTATTAGTGTAAAATATAACCACGTGACGCGCCTGTGGCATCCCACCTCACCGTCTGCATACATACACAATACATATATATATCCCGCGTGGAATCCCACATCATCGCCGACATCCGTGGTATAATAATACACCCATAGGCATACATGAACACCAAGTCCCACCGGTGGTATAGCGTCTTGGGGGTCTACCCCTCACTTATACTCTTACCCTGGAGAAGGTGGTAAAGCAGGTGGTATAGCATCTTGGGGGTCTACCCCTCACTTATACTTTTACCCTGGAGAAGGTGGTATAACGTCTTGGGGCTTGCCCCTCATTTATACTCTTACCCTATCTCAACCGACCATCAAACAAAACAAGCAGGGGGTATAATGTCTTGGGGGTTTACCCCTCACTTATACTCTTACCCTGGAGAAGGTGGTATAACGTTTTGGGGCTTGCCCCTCATTTATACTCTTACCCTATCTCGACCGGCCGTCAAACAAACAGAAGCACTACCATGTCTTCTATAAAAATCCGGGAATTTAACCCAAGTACTACAAATAACGGAAGCATACCCGTGGAATCCCACATCACTGTCGGTACGTCCAAGTACTTATAACAAGGCAGCCGGCCCTCCAACCGAGAGTCGCGGCAACGTATTAAAACATAATACTTGCACTCAAAGGCTATCACCAGCACATATAGGCTAATTCTCAGTTAACCAAGCCAAAGTATTTATCAAGGCACACATGGAATAATTCTCATTTAATCAAGCCAAAGTACTAATCAAGGCACAAATAGAATAATTCTCATTTAACAAGCCAAAGTACTTATCAAGGCATACTTAGACTAATTCTCAATTAATCAAGCCAAAGTACTAATCAAGGCACAAATAGAATAATTCTCATTTAACAAGCCAAAGTACTTATCAAGGCATACTTAGACTAATTCTCAATTAATCAAGCCAAAGTACTAATCAAGGCACAAATAGAATAATTCTCATTTAACAAGCCAAAGTACTTATCAAGGCATACTTAGACTAATTCTCAATTAATCAAGTCAAAGTACTAATCAAGGCATCACATAGAATTATTCTCAATTAAACAGGCCAAAGTACTACGTACGTCCATTCTTTTCAAAAGACTCCTTTCCGAATAAAACTTCCCCGATACTAACAACCGTAGTATCAAGTCCTATCCACCTTCGAGACAAGTCACAATACCTTTTAGAAATACAATTACCGGATTCTAAATCAAGTGACTTCTTTATTAAAAACCTTAAGCAATTGGTACCTTTAAAACAATTTGCCCTTCCTTAACACAAGTTATTCCTTTGATTACTTTACTAGAGAAAACCATTCTCTTAACCTTCCATAAAGCCGTTATAACCAACTTCCCATAAAGCCGTTATAACCCTTTATGGTTTAGACCAATACGCCTTTTATAATCAAGAGACTTCTACTTTTTGAAACCAAGTATTATATTCTTTCAAATCAATTCTCTTAACTTTCAAAAATACCATTTGTCTCTTAACCTTTAGAAAACAAGTGACTCATTTTATTATAAAACCTTAGGCAATTGATGCCTTAAAAACAAGTTGCCTTTTCACTTAAAATCAAGTCATTTGTCTTTCCATAAAGCAAATATAACCAACTCCCCATAAAGTCGTTATATTTACTTTATACCTTAGCCAAAATACAATTTCCTATCCAAGGGACTTATACGTTTAAAACGGAGCAAGTATCACATACTTTAAAACTCTTCAAGTCCCCTAACTTTAAAATCAACTTAAGACATCCTTACTATTTTCAAAGAAGTGAGTAAATCTCCTAACCCACCCGACTTGGCATTACATAAAACAAGTAAAGAATGTCATAGTCTTGTACGTCTACCGTACTACAAAAGTGAAACTCGTCATGCTCAAAAGATAGGAAAAGTTCTACATAGAGTAAATCACACAACTACCTCTTAACTTCTAAGAGTAGAAGGAAACATGAAATGATACCACAAGTATATTCCATACATAGAATCATGCCAAAGGAAGGAAGAGGTTCACATACCTCGCGACGATTGTCGACAAATAGCAAAATGCTCCAAAGTACTCCAACCTTGATAGCTATTCCACTCTCCAAGTAGGATACGCTATACTTAGTACTTCAACCTATAATGGTCACAATATGTCCATTAACCTTTCACTTCTAACGTAGAATATTTTAGGTGCTAAGTCGCTAAATTCTACGGACAATCTGACAAAGACTCTTTTGTTTCTACTCACTTTGCCACCTTTTCAAGGCCGAATACAATAACCAAATAGCCCCAATTGGCTCACAACAATATGTAAGGTATTCCAATACAATGAATAACTAAATGACCCAATTGGCTCACAATTTAGAAAGTAGTCCAATACAAATGAATAACAAACTAAAAGTCCAAATTCGGCCACCTTGAGTTCAACCATACCAATTCTTATCAAATTTCCATTTCAATCCAAATTGGTAGCATAACATGATATAAAGTCGCATTTGATTATAACAATCCATAATCTCTAAGTAGGTAACGTGCGACGATTTCTAATACGCGACCAATTAGTAATCCAATTTTCAAGTGGCTTATATAACATTTCGAATTTAGCTACAAGCACTCCATAATACTTATAAACTTCTACATATCAACTTCATGCTAGCAACATGTAAAGCTAACAACACAAAAAAAAAAATATAACCTTGTAACACTTTAAAAGACAAGATTATACCTCAACGACTCTTAATCCAACTCCAATCCGAAGTCGCTCCTTAGTAGTTTAGAACCTCTCCAAGACACTTCAATCCGCTTGTTGAGACCCTTAGAACCACACTAACAACTTTCCTTCAACTTACAATCCAAAACCTAGAAAGTCTCTAGGTTTTCACTTTGCGACTAACCCGAAAACTATCTTTTTCCGAGATTTTTCTATTGAGATATGCTTACACTACCCTCAAGGACCTTGGTTTAAAGTGTGGAGTTGAATGGACAAAGGACAAAAAAATTTCTTTCTTCGATGAAGAAGCGAGAGCACCTCCTCTTGTTCATCCAATTTCTTTTGTGAATTTGGCTAAGTATGGAGCTAGTCTCGCTACTAGTAGTATTATAAAGGGCATGGAGGTTAAGATGCAAACAATTGGGTGGCTTGGATGAAGTCTTACTTAAATATCAAGCTTGTGGACCCATTGACCAAGTCAATAATGTCAAGCTCACTACATTGCAAGACTTGTCTTCCTAACAAGCGGTCAAATGACCCTTGTGCCCACGCATTCGGCCCAAGACATCTATAAGGGGGTGACACGTGTCGCCTCCCATTCGTCACAATAAAACGTCTTCCAAAATTTCATAATTAGAAATTTTTACAAGTCTCAAATCTTAACATTGTGAGTTCTTACGCACGTTCTACACCATGTCCTGTAAATACGGTGTAACATTCTTCCCCTTAGAAACATTCGCCCTCGAATGTTCTTTCTGAGTCAAACTTATAATTACCGACATAGTTTCTGTCACAACCCCGCTATACCAACAATGCCACACATGGCCCTAATACTCAGACACGCATACTCGTCCATCTTAAGCCCAAAAGAGATTATCTTTTCGCACTTCCAACTCATACTAGCATACATACATAACTTCCATACCGATTCTCGCCTCAAATCTTTGGAGTAACTCTATAAAACAATATAAGGCCATTTCCGCTTTCATGACTGGTTAGGTGGAACGCGCCCACGAACCCGTAAAACAATTAACTAAACTTGGCCTTGCGCCTCGTGACTTCGCCACGTAGGAACTACTACCAACTGATCCCACTCCATTCCAGGCCATGGGGAGACCCGTAACAGGTCCTCAACCCGACTCAGCGTCGCACTTAACTCTTATCCTTGGTCTGACTTAAAATCTTATTGCCAGAGAAAACCTTATACATCTAAGGTCTCAGCTTATCAATATTCTTAGGCTCGCAATTTCCATGCTCCCAGCCTATCTTATCAGCCCCCCAGTAAACGGGTACAAAAACTTCTCACAAAACCAAAACCATGTTGTCTCGATCACAACAACCATTATTTACTCTATACATGCCTCATCCGTATAATCCTCTTAAGCTTACTACACACAATCTATTAACATGACATTCTGTTAGGTTCCTTAATATGGCTTCTAAGGGTTCACTACCCTATCGCATACCTCATCCTTTCCCAATTATCTCAAATAAAACACAAAACCTTGGCGAAAATTCATTAACTATTCCATACCTTCCTGTATCTAGTTAGTCCTTACCGATTCTGGTAATCTAAAATCATTCTAGGCAACACGCGTCCGACCTCATACATAACTCCGTATAGATGGATGTCACAATCCCGACTATACTATACTCATTACCAACCGGGATACGCAATCCACAACATCTTTCCGGTCATCACGCTTCTCAGAATGCAAACAACATTACTCGTTGGGAGGGACGACCTTAACAACACACTCTATCGCACGATCTCGAGTGAGAAGAATGGAAACCAATCCTAAATGTCCTGCAGCCTCCCGATTATAGATGTGGTGCACAACACACCGATAATCAAGACTCTACTAGACACGGTCGTAGACACTTTCCGAGGACTAATCGCTCGATACCACTTTTGTCACGACCACCCTCGGATCGCGATCGTGCCCTACACAGGCACTTTACTGTAAACATCGAGAAAATCAGCGGAACATACAAGAAACTTAAAAATAAACCCTAGTAAGTAAAACAACAGGTTAGCCGATAGGGCTACCTTCCTGAACATATATAAAAACAACCGAAGCAGTTGTCTCCTTTCTTTTTACAAATCGACCCACAATATGTGACTACTGCACCTCTAAGAGTTTTGACATAACAATCGTGGCGGGACAAGGCCCCGCCGCACTTCGAATAAACATAAACGTGACAACTCCGGAACACTGAGCCAACTCAACTTGCTGAACCGGGACCTAAGCTCGCGGATCCACAACTGTGTACCTAAACCTGCGGGCATGAACGCAGCCCCGAAGAAGTCGATGTAACAATATGGAACAGAAATATAACGTACAGTAAACAAATCATAACTGTACAAAAGAATGACAAGGACAAGTATAAAAATACATACGGATCTGCCGTGTCATTACCACTTATGAACTTAATCGTACCTTATTATCCTTTCATTCCCAATAAAAGTTATAGTCACATTCTTACGTACATTATTAGAAAAAGAATCATTATGTTCATTACCATATAACTTACTTATCTTTCGTAACATAGTCCGCCCATTACGGAGGACACATATACTACGACCCGATGCGGGACGCGATCAAGTCACCCTAATATCAAAGCATGCCCGTGGAATCCCCATCACCGTCGACTATTAGTGTAAAATATAACCATGTGACGCGCGTGGCATCCCACCTCACCGGCGCATACACAATACATATATATATATCCCCGCGTGGAATCCACATCATCGCGACATCCAGGTATAATAATACACCCATAGGCATACATGAACACCAAGTCCCACCGGTGGTATAGCGTCTTGAGGTCTACCCTCACTTATACTCTTACCCGGAGAAGGTGGTAAAGCAGGTGGTATAGCATCTTGGGGGTCTACCCCTCACTTATACTTTTACCCTGGAGAAGGTGGTATAACGTCTTGGGGCTTGCCCCTCATTTATACTCTTACCCTATCTCAACCGACCATCAAACAAAACAAGCAGGGGGTATAATGTCTTGGGGGTTTACCCCTCACTTATACTCTTACCCTGGAGAAGGTGGTATAACGTCTTGGGGCTTGCCCCTCATTTATACTCTTACCCTATCTCGACCGGCCGTCAAACAAACAGAAGCACTACCATGTCTTCTATAAAAATCCGGGAATTTAACCCAAGTACTACAAATAACGGAAGCATACCCGTGGAATCCCACATCACTGTCGGTACGTCCAAGTACTTATAACAAGGCAGCCGGCCCTCCAACCGAGAGTCGCGGCAACGTATTAAAACATAATACTTGCACTCAAAGGCTATCACCAGCACATATAGGCTAATTCTCAGTTAACCAAGCCAAAGTATTTATCAAGGCACACATGGAATAATTCTCATTTAATCAAGCCAAAGTACTAATCAAGGCACAAATAGAATAATTCTCATTTAACAAGCCAAAGTACTTATCAAGGCATACTTAGACTAATTCTCAATTAATCAAGCCAAAGTACTAATCAAGGCACAAATAGAATAATTCTCATTTAACAAGCCAAAGTACTTATCAAGGCATACTTAGACTAATTCTCAATTAATCAAGCCAAAGTACTAATCAAGGCACAAATAGAATAATTCTCATTTAACAAGCCAAAGTACTTATCAAGGCATACTTAGACTAATTCTCAATTAATCAAGCCAAAGTACTAATCAAGGCATCACATAGAATTATTCTCAATTAAACAGGCCAAAGTACTACGTACGTCCATTCTTTTCAAAAGACTCCTTTCCGAATAAAACTTCCCCGATACTAACAACCGTAGTATCAAGTCCTATCCACCTTTCGAGACAAGTCACAATACCTTTTTAGAAATACAATTACCGGCTTCTAAATCAAGTGACTTCTTTATTAAAAACCTTAAGCAATTGGTACCTTTAAAACAATTTGCCCTTCCTTAACACAAGTTATTCCTTTGATTACTTTACTAGAGAAAACCATTCTCTTAACCTGCCATAAAGCCGTTATAACCAACTTCCCATAAAGCCGTTATAACCCTTTATGGTTTAGACCAATACGTTCCTTTTATAATCAAGAGACTTCTACTTTTTGAAACCAAGTATTATATTCTTTCAAATCAATTCTCTTAACTTTCAAAAATACCATTTGTCTCTTAACCTTTAGAAAACAAGTGACTCCTTTTATTATAAAACCTTAGGCAATTGATGCCTTAAAAACAAGTTGCCTTTTCACTTAAAATCAAGTCATTTGTCTTTCCATAAAGCAAATATAACCAACTCCCCATAAAGTCGTTATATTTACTTTATACCTTAGCCAAAATACAATTTCCTATCCAAGGGACTTATACGTTTAAAACGGAGCAAGTATCACATACTTTAAAACTCTTCAAGTCCCCTAACTTTAAAATCAACTTAAGACATCCTTACTATTTTCAAAGAAGTGAGTAAATCTCCTAACCCACCCGACTTGGCATTACATAAAACAAGTAAAGAATGTCATAGTCTTCAGACGCTCACCGTACTACATACGTGCAACTAGTCATGCTCAAAAGATAGGAAAAGTTCTACATAGAGTAAATCACACAACTACCTCTTAACTTCTAAGAGTAGAAGGAAACATGAAATGATACCACAAGTATATTCCATACATAGAATCATGCCAAAGGAAGGAAGAGGTTCACATACCTCGCGACGATTGTCGACAAATAGCAAAATGCTCCAAAGTACTCCAACCTTGATAGCTATTCCACTCTCCAAGTAGGATACGCTATACTTAGTACTTCAACCTATAATGGTCACAATATGTCCATTAACCTTTCACTTCTAACGTAGAATATTTTAGGTGCTAAGTCGCTAAATTCTACGGAAAATCGGACAACACCTCTTTTGTTTCTACTCACTTTGCCACCTTTTTCAAGGCCGAATACAATAACCAAATAGCCCCAATTGGCTCACAACAATATAGAAGGTATTCCAATACAATGAATAACTAAACAGCCCCAATTGGCTCACAATTTAGAAAGTAGTCCAATACAAATGAATAACAAACTAAAAGTCCAAATTCGGCCACCTTGAGTTCAACCATACCAATTCTTATCAAATTTCCATTTCAATCCAAATTGGTAGCATAACATGATATCAAGTCGCATTTGATTATAACAATCCATAATCTCTAAGTAGGTAACGTGCGACGATTTCTAATACGCGACCAATTAGTAATCCAATTTTCAAGTGGCTTATATAACATTTCGAATTTAGCTACAAGCACTCCATAATACTTATAAACTTCTACATATCAACTTCATGCTAGCAACATGTAAAGCTAACAACACAAAAAAAAATATATAACCTTGTAACACTTTAAAAGACAAGATTATACCTCAACGACTCTTAATCCAACTCCAATCCGAAGTCGCTCCTTAGTAGTTTAGAACCTCTCCAAGACACTTCAATCCGCTTGTTGAGGCCCTTAGAACCACACTAACAACTTTCCTTCAACTTACAATCCAAAACCTAGAAAGTCTCTAGGTTTTCACTTTGCGACTAACCCGAAAACTATCTTTTTCCGAGATTTTTCTATTGAGATATGCTTACACTACCCTCAAGGACCTTGGTTTAAAGTGTGGAGTTGAATGGACAAAGGACAAAAAAATTTCTTTCTTCTTGATGAAGAAGCCGAGAGCACCTCCTCTTGTTCATCCAATTTCTTTTGTGAATTTGGCTAAGTATGGAGCTAGTCTCACTACTAGTAGTATTATAAAGGGGCATGGAGGGTTAAGATGCAAACAATTGGGTGGCTTGGATGAAGTCTTACTTAAATATCAAGCTTGTGGACCCATTGACCAAGTCAATAATGTCAAGCTCACTACATTGCAAGACTTGTCTTCCTAACAAGGGTCAAATGACCCTTGTGCCCATGCATTTCGTCCAAGACATCTATAAGGGGGTGACACGTGTCGCCTCCCATTCGTCACAATAAAACGCCTTCCAAAATTTCATAATTCCGAGAAATTTTTACAAGTCTCAAATCTTAACACTGTGAGTTCTTACGTACGTTCTTACACCATGTCCTGTAAATACGGGGTGTAACATTCTTCCCCCCTTAGAAACATTCGTCCTCGAATGTTCTTTCGGAGTCAAACTTATAATTACCGACATAGTTTCTGTCACAACCGTCATTATACTAACAATGCCACACATGGCCCTAATACCTTGTACACGCATACTCGTCCCTCTTAAGCCCAAAAGAGATTATCTTTTCGTACTTCCAACTCATACTAGCATACATACATAACTTCCATACCGATTCTGGCCTCAAATCTTTGGAGTAACTCTATAAAACAATATAAGGCCATTTCCGGCTTTCATGACCTGGTTCCGGTGGAACGCGTCCACGAACCCGTAAAACAATTAACTAAACTTGGGCCTTGCGCTCGTGACTCGCCACGTAGCGGAACTACTACCAACTGATCCCACTCCATTCCAGGCCATGGGGAGACCCGTAACAGGTCCTCAACCCGACTCAGCGTCGCACTTAACTCTTATCCTTGGTCTGACTTAAAATCTTATTGCCAGAGAAAACCTTATACATCTAAGGTCTCGGTAGTTATCAATATTCTTAGGCTCGCAATTTCCATGCTCCCAGCCTATCTTATCAGCCCCCCAGTAAACGAGTACAAAAACTTCTCACAAAACCAAAACCATGTTGTCTCGATCACAACAACCATTATTTACTCTATACATGCCTCATCCGTATAATCCTCTTAGCTTACTACACCTTAATCTATTAACATGACATTAGTTAGGTTCCTTAATATGGCTTCTTAAGGGTTCACTACCCTATCAGACAGCTCATCCTTTCCCAATTATCTCGAAATAAAACACAAAACCTTGGCGAAAATTCATTAACTATTCCATACCTTCCCGGTATCTAGTTAGTCCTTACCGATTCCTGGTAATCTAAAATCATTCTAGGCAACACGTCGACCCTCATACATAACTCCGTATAGATGTATGTCACAATACCGACTATACTATAATCATTACCAACCCGATACGCAATCCACAACATCTTTCCCGGTCATCACGCTTTCAGAACTGCGAACAACATAACTCGTTGGGAGAGGGGACGACCCTAACAACACAGGCTATCGCACGATCTCGAGTGAGAAGAATGGAAACCAATCCTAAATGTCCCGACCTCCTCGATTATAGATGTGGTGCACAACACACCGATAATCAAGACTTACTAGACACGGCCTCAGACACTTTCCGAGGACTAATCGCTCGATACCACTTTTGTCACGACCCGACCGGATCGCGATCGTGCCTACCCGGGCACCCTTACTGTAAACATCGAGAGAAAATCAGCGGAACATACATGAAACTTAAAAATAAAACATCGTAAGTAAACAACAAAGTTAGCCGACAGCTACCTTCCCGAACATATATAAAAACAACCGGCGATTGTCTCTTTCTTTTTACAAATCGACCCACAATATGTGACTACAGACCTCTAAGAGTTTTGACATAACAATCGTGGCGGGACAAGGCCCCCGCCGCACGAATAAACATAAACGTGACAACTCCGAACACTCGAGCCAACTCAACTTGTCAACCGACCCTAAGCTCATGGATCCACAATCGTGTACCTAAACTCGGGCATGAACGCGGCCGAAGAAGTCGATAACAAAATTTAATATGGAGCAGAAATATAACGTCTGATAAACAAATCATAATCGTATAAAAGAATGACAAGGACAAGTATAAAAATACATACCGGATCCTGCCGTGTCATTACCACTTATGAACTTAATCGTGCCTTATTATCCTTTCCATTCCCAATAAAAGTTATAGTCACATTCTTACGCACATTATTAGAAAAAGAATCATTAAGTTCATTACCATATAACTTACTTATCTTTCGTAACATAGTCCGCCCATTACGGAGGGACACATATACTACCCGCCCAATGGACGCGATCAAGTCACCCTAATATCAAAGCATGCCCGTGGAATCCCCATCACCGCCGTGACTATTAGTGTAAAATATAACCATGTGACGCGCCGTGGCATCCCACCTCACCGGCGTACACATACACAATACATATATATATATCCGCGTGGAATCCCATCATCTGCCGACGATCCGGTATAATAATACACCCATAGGCATACATGAACACCAAGTCCCACCGGTGGTATAGCGTCTTGGGGTCTACCTCACTTATACTCTTACCCCGAGAAGGTGGTAAAGCGGTGGTATAGCATCTTGGGGTCTACCTCACTTATACTTTTACCTGGAGAAGGTGGTATAACGTCTTGGGGCTTGCCCGCCATTTATACTCTTACCCTATCTCAACCGACCATCAAACAAAACAAGCAGGGGGTATAATGTCTCGGGGGTTTACCCCTCACTTATACTCTTACCCTGGAGAAGGTGGTATAACGTTTTGGGGCTTGCCCCTCATTTATACTCTTACCCTATCTCGTGGCCGTCAAACAAATGTAAGCACTACCATGTCTTCTATAAAAATCCGAATTTAACCCAAGTACTACAAATAACGAAGCATACCCGTGGAATCCCACTTCACCGCTTGCGACGCGTCCAAGTACTTATAACAAGGCATGACCTCCAACCGAGTCGCGCAACGTATTAAAACATAATACTTGCACTCAAAGGCTATCACCAAAGACATATAGGCTAATTCTCGATTAACCAAGCCAAAGTATTTATCAAGGCACACATGGAATAATTCTCATTTAATCAAGCCAAAGTACTAATCAAGGCACAAATAGAATAATTCTCATTTAACAAGCCAAAGTACTTATCAAGGCATACTTAGACTAATTCTCAATTAATCAAGCCAAAGTACTAATCAAGGCACAAATAGAATAATTCTCATTTAACAAGCCAAAGTACTTATCAAGGCATACTTAGACTAATTCTCAATTAATCAAGCCAAAGTACTAATCAAGGCACAAATATAATAATTCTCATTTAACAAGCCAAAGTACTTATCAAGGCATACTTAGACTAATTCTCAATTAATCAAGTCAAAGTACTAATCAAGGCATCACATAGAATTATTCTCAATTAAACAGGCCAAAGTACTACGTCGCCCATTCTTTTCAAAAGACTCCTTTCCGAATAAAACTTCCCGATACTAACAACCGTAGTATCAAGTCCTATCCACCTTCGAGACAAGTCACAATACCTTTTTAGAAATACAATTACGCTTCTAAATCAAGTGACTTCTTTATTAAAACCTTAAGCAATTGGTACCTTTAAAACAATTTGCCCTTCCTTAACACAAGTTATTCCTTTGATTACTTTACTAGAAAACCATTCTCTTAACCTTCCATAAAGCCGTTATAACCAAATTCCCATAAAGCCGTTATAAACCTTTATTGTTTAGACAAATACGTTACTTTTATTATCAAGAGACTTCTAATTTTTGAAACCAAGTATTATATTCTTTCAAATCAATTCTCTTAACTTTCAAAAATACCATTTGTCTCTTAACCTTTAGAAAACAAGTGACTCCTTTTATTATAAAACCTTAGGCAATTGATGCCTTAAAACAAGTTGCCTTTTCACTTAAAATCAAGTCATTTGTCTTTCCATAAAGCAAATATAACCAACTCCCCATAAAGTCGTTATATTTACTTTATACCTTAGCCAAAATACAATTTCCTATCCAAGGGACTTATACGTTTAAAACGGAGCAAGTATCACATACTTTAAAACTCTTCAAGTCCCCTAACTTTAAAATCAACTTAAGACATCCTTACTATTTTCAAAGAAGTGAGTAAATCTCCTAACCCACCCGACTTGGCATTACATAAAACAAGTAAAGAATGTCATAGTCTTGTACGTCTACCGTACTACATACGTGCAACTAGTCATGCTCAAAAGATAGGAAAAGTTCTACATAGAGTAAATCACACAACTACCTCTTAACTTCTAAGAGTAGAAGGAAACATGAAATGATACCACAAGTATATTCCATACATAGAATCATGCCAAAGGAAGGAAGAGGTTCACATACCTCGCGACGATTGTCGACAAATAGCAAAATGCTCCAAAGTACTCCACCCTTGATAGCTATTCCACTCTCCAAGTAGGATACGCTATACTTAGTACTTCAACCTATAATGGTCACAATATGTCCATTAACCTTTCACTTCTAACGTAGAATATTTTAGGTGCTAAGTCGCTAAATTCTACGGAAAATCGGACAGCACCTCTTTTGTTTCTACTCACTTTGCCACCTTTTTCAAGGCCGAATACAATAACCAAATAGCCCCAATTGGCTCACAACAATATAGAAGGTATTCCAATACAATGAATAACTAAATGACCCCAATTGGCTCACAATTTAGAAAGTAGTCCAATACAAATGAATAACAAACTAAAAGTCCAAATTCGGCCACCTTGAGTTCAACCATACCAATTCTTATCAAATTTCCATTTCAATCCAAATTGGTAGCATAACATGATATCAAGTCGCATTTGATTATAACAATCCATAATCTCTAAGTAGGTAACGTGCGACGATTTCTAATACGCGACCAATTAGTAATCCAATTTTCAAGTGGCTTATATAACATTTCGAATTTAGCTACAAGCACTCCATAATACTTATAAACTTCTACATATCAACTTCATGCTAGCAACATGTAAAGCTAACAACACAAAAAAAAATATAACCTTGTAACACTTTAAAAGACAAGATTATACCTCAACGACTCTTAATCCAACTCCAATCCGAAGTCGCTCCTTAGTAGTTTAGAACCTCTCCAAGACACTTCAATCCGCTTGTTGAGACCCTTAGAACCACACCAACAACTTTCCTTCAACTTACAATCCAAAACCTAGAAAGTCTCTAGGTTTTCACTTTGCGACTAACCCGAAAACTATCTTTTTCCGAGATTTTTCTATTGAGATATGCTTACACTACCCTCAAGGACCTTGGTTTAAAGTGTGGAGTTGAATGGACAAAGGACAAAAAAATTTCTTTCTTCTTGATGAAGAAGCCGAGAGCACCTCCTCTTGTTCATCCAATTTCTTTTGTGAATTTGGCTAAGTATGGAGCTAGTCTCACTACTAGTAGTATTATAAAGGGGCATGGAGGGTTAAGATGCAAACAATTGGGTGGCTTGGATGAAGTCTTACTTAAATATCAAGCTTGTGGACCCATTGACCAAGTCAATAATGTCAAGCTCACTACATTGCAAGACTTGTCTTCCTAACAAGGGTCAAATGACCCTTGTGCCCATGCATTTCGTCCAAGACATCTATAAGGGGGGGTGACACGTGTCGCCCTTCCATTCGTCACAATAAAAGGTCTTCCGAAAATTTCATAATTCCGAGAAATTTTTACAAGTCTCAAATCTTAACACTGTGAGTTCTTACGTACGTTCTTACACCATGTCCTGTAAATACGGGGTGTAACACATCGCTCAACAACCCTTAAGAAAGAAAATACCCCTAACCTAAACCTAAGAAATTCCGCCGCCAGCACCTCGCACCCCATCGTCCTAGCCGAGATTCTCGCCGGAGAATCCGACGTTTCCTTAACCAAATCGCGCAGAACTATACCAAGATCTTGCCTTGTTAGAACCGAATCAAAATGGTAACAAATCAATGCCAATCTTTACCAATAAACACCAAACGGTAACAAAATCTTACAAAATCAGCAACCCAAATCGTATTAAAGCTTACCCAAAATTAGAACCCAGAGGGAAGCTATAAAAGGAACCAATATATACATGCAATGACATCGGTAGAGGGGATGAAAGGAAAAACACTAGGAAACAAATCAAAAAACCAGCAGTGAGGGTTTCTTACCAGCGAAATCAGAATACCCTACTAGAGTATATCAAATATAGAAAAATCAGTAATAAACCTTAATCGCATCGCAATCGCAACTCCGGGTGGATCGACGACTTGATACGCTGCCTCGGTTCGCTGTCCGGAGAAGTTTACATGAAATGCATCGGAGCCGAATGAAGAGTCTCATTGCGAGACTCATCGCGACTTTGTCAAATGACGACCCGCATCTATGTGCATCTCTTTATCCGCGTCAGCAACACTGGGACTATTGGCGAAATGACATCGCCTTCCTCGAGTCATTTATTAATTTATGCCCGCCCCATTCATTATTTGTAAATTAATTCTCTAACATCACTCTACTAGCAGAACCTTTAGGATATTCAAGCTTTGAGTTGCCATTAAGAGGTAGTTTGATACTAGAAATTCGTTTCTTCTAACTTAATTATTTTAGGCTAGCTATATATTGCTTAAAGTTGCATTAAATAACCTAATGATTTTTTCACTTGCATAACTCTTCACGTAGTTAAAGTATTATTTGTTATCAAATTCTATAAACTCAATTATTAACATTCGTATAGAAAAATTAGTTTCGTTTGCTAGATAGATACCTTGCATGCTAGGTCCACTTCATAAATGCATCTTTGGTCATAATCAGTTTCTGGCATTATATACATGTTCTTTAAGTACTTTATGAATGAATATTTTCAAAACTTTATCTTTTATAAACAAATCTTATAAATCTTCTCAGGTTATAAAATGCATCATTTTGCCTTTTATTTGCAAGCATCTCTTTACTTAAACATTTTTAAACATGCATTTTCTTCAACATAATAATCAACCTAGGTTTGGCAGGACAACCGCAAGTTAGCGGATCTTAGAGGGTGCCTAATCCCTTCCCTCTAGATTAATAAAGAACTCTTACCCAGAATCTCACATTAAGTTTCGCAGACCATAAAAATAGAGTTAATGTTGACTTTAACCTAGTTGACATTTAGGTGTCCTAATTCACCCAAACTAATTAGGTGGCGACTCCGCGAACCCTTTAGCATTTAGCAACCACTTTAGCATTTAGCCCCTTTAGCATTTCTAGCACCCTTTTTAGCATTCTTTTAACATTTTAGTTTAAGCCCTTTTAACACTTTATCACCTTTAACATCTTAGCACATTTTAGCACTTTTATCATTTATTTTATTTTTCTAACATTTTATTAAGCATGAGTTTTAATAAAGTCGCGGCCGAAAAAGGGCGTGACAGAAATAGCGACTCCGCTGGGGAATAATGTTCTTAACCACAACAGACCTAGGTTTATTATTCGGCATTATTTTTGCATTTAATTTGTGTGTGCTGTATTTTGTTTTATTTATTTTAATTGCTATTTGCTTTACTGTTTTCCTTAAACTGGTATTCCGCTCATATTTCTTCCACTCTGAAAAATTCACACAATCACACACTCACGCGCTGGTGTGCTTCGCCCACCTACAAATTTCTTTCAAATATCCAAAATTTTAGGAGAGTTGGCACCTGCGCGGAGTTAGATCGGTTCGTCTGATCAGCCGCGTAACTTTCTCACTCGAGTTGTCCGCTCGGGAACCTTGCGTCTAGTAAAGCCAAATCTTAGAAACTCAGGATAGAGATATACCACTCTTTATTTTAAGGCATGCATACATTTACCTTAGGTGGGTCGGTCCTTGGTATCGACACCACAATTAGGAAAACACCAAACTTGTCGACGGGTTTCTCAACCCAACTACCAACCAACATATTATGTGTGCGTGACAATTATAGAAAAATCCAAGTCTAATCATGACATGCTGAAATTGGAAAAAGTGCACCGTCATTTGGTCGCCATTTCCAACAAAAACAAATTACAGTTTGACGGCTTGGACAAATCTATCCTGGTCTCGCATATGTGACGTTTAGGCCTACCTCTGGCATAAAGGGGTCCTCGTGCATGTTAGGACTCGATTGCAATGTGACAATTTACGTGCAACATATACTTGCTAAATATTATTTACACCTTTGCAAAATAACGTGGTTTACACTAACGCAGTTTGCTACATTTTGTTTAAAAGGATTTATCATCTTCCCCCAAAGGTCGATTTGTATTTGACTAAGCAATGACAGAGCATCGATATTTCACAAGATCAAAGGCACGATCCAGCGACATGACTGATTCAAGGACATTTGAGCAGAATGAGTCGGAACCCGTCTTGGTTCCTATAGACAAAGCAGAGGTCTTAGAAAAGAAAAGCAGCGTAGATCCGATCGAACACCTCGCCCAATTACCGCAGCAAATGGCAACCCTGCAGGCCGAAATTAAAAGGCTCTGAAACCTCACTAAAGCACTCGTCACTGCAAATAACCAAAATAATCAAAATCCTCCAAATTATTACCAGTACCCTCTTACTACATATTCCATTTACCACACTCAGCCAATATACAATGCACCCATATATTCCACACAAAACCAAATGTCTACCATACCCCAACCAAACACAAACCAAGATAAAAAGCCACCACAAACCTATTTTCGTAATACATACGACAACCTCTTGCGATACCCACCCGTGTATACGCCACGGCCAAAGGCCCGTCCACTAAATATCTTCACACCCCACCTAAATGCCACAGAAAGGCCAGCCAAAATATACACCCATTTAGCCGAGCCTTTGTCGCAGATGTACGAGAGGTTGAGAGTTGCAGGGATACTCCAGCCAATTCCAAAGAATGTTTTCCAATCACAAGTCCAAAACTCATGATGGGAACAAAAGTTGTGCATACCATTCTGGAGCCATCAGACACGACATGGGAAGGTGTTACACACTCAGAGACAAAGTAAGGGAGCTGATCAAAGAGGGAGTCATTCAGGTGGAGGAGGCCTCCCCCAATGAGTACAATGAACCCCAAAGGAAGAGGTGTTCCTGGCGTAACCCGCTGCTCGAATCGGTCATTTATCCAAGCGTGCACCACGCAGAAGTCAAAAGAAGGAGATACTGATAGCAGAGCATGAAGACACAGCCAACCATGATGCAGAGCAAGGAGGCATATTGGTAGATTGGATTTGCACCATTGTTCTGGTCCACCTAGAGTCTAGATAAGAAGAGCAATTTAGTTTAGTAGAATAATTTAAGACTCATATTTAAGTTTTAATAATGTTTTGCTTAAGTTTTCATGTAATTGGAACTACGTTCGACCTGATTCCCTTGGCGGATACGTAGGTGGCCATATCGGCTTCGGTCCCACCTTTAGAATTTTACCCAATTTCGCTTGTAATGAACTACGTCATGACCTGATTCCCTCATGGGGATACGTAGACGACCTAAATCGGCTTCGGTCACACCATTAGGAAACTTTCCCTTCATTTTGAAAATAACGAGAATACACATAATATACAAGCAACCCCATTGAGACTCACTTTAGGCCAAACGCCCTTTGCATATTCAAAACTGAGTAAAGGTAGGAAACCAGACAAGGGTTGCAGGTCCAAACAGGCCAGGCGCGCAGATGTCATGAAACAAAGCTGCGAAGTCAAATATGAATCGACCACCCCCCATACTCACAAGTTTTCTTTGAGCGCAGGTCCTCCATATTAGAAGAAGCAGAAAGAAGCAGCAGAGACAGATGATATAACAACAAATCCAAAGTTCAAAGTCCGCAGTAGAAGCAGCAGAAGCAGAAAGGGGCATAGACAATCAACATTCAAATTCCGAAACAAAGTCTAGTGCATCAGCTGGGGTATAAAGTCAAATTTGCAACCCACGCGTCGCACGTAACAAAGGAATCATGGCAATTCGTTAGTGGCAGCATTTAGCATGTTCGTGCAAGGACAACATCTCAGTATTCACATCATCTTGCATATCAGGGACGACATCTCTACCCATAGAATTGCATTTCTCATATATATTTATCATTTTGTTTTAACAGGTATACACTAATTTTTCTCAAACTTAGCTTGCAGGAGCATTTATTCTGCAGGAGCATCAGCAACGTCCAGACAACGACGTCATCAACATTATGTCTACGCAATGACGCCATCAACATCACGTCTATGCAACGACGCCAGCAGCATTACGTCTACGCAACGACACCCGGCAGCGTCACGCCCGTGCAACGACGCCACGCGATCACGCCATGGCGGCGTGCGATGCCTACGCAACGACGCCAACAAAGGCAACGATCGTCCGTGCAACGACGCTACGCGATACGCACGTGCGACGCCATCGCCGCGTCCGAAGCGACGTCATCAGCATCACGTCTACGCAACGACGCCAAAGCGGCATTACGCGCGGCGTCGCGTCATGGCGGCGTCAACGACGCGCGATTACATCACGCAACGACGCCAAGACGTCCGTACGCAACACGACGCAGCGACATCACGGCGGCGCAACGACGTGCGGCGACGCGTCGACGCAACGACGCCAGCAGCATTACGCCTACGCAACGACGCCCGGCAACACGCCCGTAACGACGCCATCAGCAATATGTCTACGCAATGACGCCATCAGCATTACGTCTACGCAACGACGCCATCGCGATTACGCCCAGCAACGACGCCACGGCGTCGCGATACGCTCACGCAACGCACGCCATCGGCGTACGTCGATTACGCGATCGCGGCGACGCTAGCAACAACACGCCCGCAACGACGCCATCATCGTCACGGCGGCGTCGTACGCAACGACGCCATCGCGACGCGCTACGCAACGACGCCATTACGCGTGCGCAACGACGCCGGCGGCACGTCCGACGCGTCATCGCCCAAACGCGCCGTCCGCGACATCGTAATAACACGTCCGCATAACGACGCCATCGCCAATACATCCGTGCAACGACATCATCAACACAACACGCCCGCATACAATGACGCTATCAAGACAACGCCGCCCCGCATAATGACGCCATCAATCACATCTTCATCGCATTACACAGGATGACATTCATATCTACCTGACTGCATTGATTATATATTTATGCTTTATTACTTTTATTAGCAGTTATGCACTAACTTTTTCTTAAGCTTTAGCCTACCGAACCCTCAATTCACAGGAGTATCAGAAACATCGTCAATACCATGACGCCCCCAGCATCTGCAACAACGACACCTTCAGCGCACTACAACATCCCTACTCACAAAATCACATTCAAGCTCTATCATTTTTTCCTTAGAATTTATGCACTATTTTTTCTTAAGCTTTAGCCCACAGGGTCCTTAATTTACAGGAACAGTTCCAGCAAGACCGCGCAGAAACTACATCAGCACTCACAACATTCAGCAAGCATTCGCAACATCCAGCAAGTTCGTGCAGAGACGATATCGGCATCCGCAACATCCCGCAAGTCCGAACAGAGACGACATCATCATTCGCAGCGTCCTACACATCATAAAGGGACGACATCTTTACTCACAATTTTTATTTTTTCATATATTCATTATTTTGATTTAACCGCTATGCACATTTTTCACAAAGTTTTAGCATGCAGGAGCATTAATTCACAAGAATAGTAGGATCAACACAATGACGTCTTCATCAACATCGTGTTCGAAAACGACGCCAACTCCAAAATCGACGTCAAGTTCGAAAACGACGCCTTGTCCGAAAACGACGCCAAGTCCGAAAACGACGCCAAGTCCGAAAACGACGCCAAGTCCGAAAACGACGCCAAGTCCGAAAACGACGCCAAGTCCGAAAACGACGTCATGTCCAAAAACGACGCCAATTCCGAAAACGACGTCAAGTCGCCAAGTCCGAAAATGACGCCGAGTCCGAAAACGACCCCATGTCCGAAAACGACGCCGAGTCCGAAAACGACGCCAAGTCCAAAAATGACGCCAATGCCGAAACGACGCCCGTCCGAAAACGTCGCCGAGTCCGAAAATGACGCAGAGTTCGAAATGATGTCCGTACGAAAACGACGCCATGTCCAAAGACGATGTCATCAGCATATCATATCTACGCAAGGACACTTTCTTCACTATCAAAATTCCATTTCTGCTTTATTATTCTGTCTTAGCAGTTACGCACTAACTCTTTCTTGAGCTTTAGTCTACAAGGGCAGTTGCAGCAATGACAACATATCCGCATTCACAATCACAACGCGTCCGGATAAAGACGAAAATCACAGCATTTGCAGCATCACATCAACACAACAAGCATCACATTTCTACAGGATAACATTTTCTACTCACACAGTTACATTGCTTATAAATTCATGTGTTACCATTTTGCCGTAACAGTTATGCACTAACCGTTTGCTTAAATCTTAGCATGCAGGAGCAGGAGCACACCGTGGATTTTCTCTTACAGCGAACCGGGGCAATTTGTTGGGGGGCCAACCTTCCCAACGAATGACAGAAGCGGCCTCGAGCGTCGGTCCAATCATTCCACATCACCAATAAACCCAGCATCATCATAAGTCGACACCGGTTCGTCATAACTCGACACTGGGACAAATTTTGAGTCCGCGTCAGCCCGCCTTGGTATTTGACCATGGTAGCCCAGCGTCGTCATAACTAAACACTGAGACACATTTTGAGTCCGCGTCAGCCCGCCTTGGTGTTTGACCATGGTAGCTCAGCGTCGTCATAACTCGACACTGTGACAAATTTTGAGTCCGCGTCAGCCCGCCTTGGTGTTTGACCATGGTAGCCCAGTGACGTCATAACTCGACAATGGAATAGATTTTGAGTCCGCGTCAGCCTTGTCTTAATTACCCAACATTTTTTAATTCTGAGGATCGAGACAAAATTGGCTATAAGTCAACGTCTTTGTCTGAAGACTCTTCTATCATCTCCACACAAAGAGGGATAAGTTGTTGACACCCAATTTTGACCCTCCCGTCCAGTCATTAACTATAAAATTACACTAATTTTCCAAATAATTTTAACGATTTTTATAATAATAAAATTCAACAATAAAACATTAATACAGGCATAAATAAGCAATTAATAACGACACCGCATCTTACGTAGAATATTAAGCACTTTGGGTCTCGCGCCCGCATTTATCAATTTTAAGCCCTATTCTATTTCCATTAATTCTTAATAATTTTAATAATAATAAATACGTAAATAAATAAATAATTTAGCAATGACGTCACGTCAAATAGCATAGTCGCATTTATTAATACGCAAAGCAATTCCATAATTATTGTAATAATTTAAATCCAAGCTAAAATTAATAAATCACCTAAAGTCATATTAAGATAATTTTAACTTAAATAATGATAAATAATGCACAATAAATAGGATTTTAAATAATAGCGTCGCATTTATAAAAGCATTAAGCAATCCTTAAATACCATATTTGCATTTAACATTTAAATAATTTAATTTACCACTAATTAATTAATACACCTAAAACTAATAATACACTACCCAAATTAAAACACCTAAAAAAACTAATACCTAATTAAATAATTACCAGTCCACTCCCTACCCAATAAACTCGCCCAAGCCCAATATTAAAACCCAACCTGGTGGCCCACTCCCATCAACCCACTCGCCTCAGCCTTTTAAAGACTTCCCATCGTCCTTCTCCCCTAACCTAACCTAAAAGACTCCCCCATCGCTCAACAACCCTTAAGAAAGAAAATACCCCTAACCTAAACCTAAGAAATTCCGCCGCCAACACCTCGCACCCCATCGTTCTAGCCGAGATTCTCGCCGGAGAATCCGGCGTTTCCTTAACCAAATCGCGCAGAACTATACCAAGATCTTGCCTTGTTAGAACCGAATCAAAATGGTAACAAATCAATGCCAATCTTTACCAATAAACACCAAACGGTAACAGAATCTTACAACATCAGCAACCCAAATCGTATTAAAGCTTACCCAAAATTAGAACCCAGAGGGAAGCTATAAAAGGAACCAATATATACATGCAATGGCATCGGTAGAGGGGATGAGAGAAAAAACACTAGGAAACAAATCGTAAAACCAGCAGTGAGGGTTTCTTACCAGCGAAATCAGAATACCCTACTGGAGTATATCAAATATAGAAAAATCAGTAAAAAACCTTAATTGCATCGCAATCGCAACTCCGGGTGGATCGACGACTTGATACGCTGCCTCGGTTCGCTGTCCGGAAAAGTTTACATGAAATGCATCGGAGCCGAATGAAGAGTCTCATTGCGAGACTCATCGCGACTTTGTCAAATGACGACCCGCATCTATGTGCATCTCTTTATCCGCGTCAGCAACACTGGGACTATTGGTGAAATGACATCGCCTTCCTCGAGTCATTTATTAATTTATGCCCGCCCCATTCATTATTTGTAAATTAATTCTCTAACATCACTCTACTAGCAGAACCTTTAGGATATTCAAGCTTTGAGTTGCCATTAAGAGGTAGTTTGATACTAGAAATTCGTTTCTTCTAACTTAATTATTTTAGGATAGCTATACATTGCTTAAAGTTGCATTAAATAACCTAATGATTTTTTCACTTGCATAACTCTTCACGTAGTTAAAGTATTATTTGTTATCAAATTCTATAAACTCAATTATTAACATTCGTATAGAAAAATTAGTTTCGCTTGCTAGATAGATACCTTGCATGCTAGGCCCACTTCATAAATGCATCTTTGGTCATAATCAGTTTCTGTCATTATATACATGTTCTTTAAGTACTTTATGAATGAATATTTTCAAAACTTTATCTTTTATAAACAAATCTTATAAATCTTCTCAGGTTATAAAATGCATCCTTTTGCCTTTTATTTGCAAGCATCTCTTTACTTAAACATTTTTAAACATGCATTTTCTTCAACATAATAATCAACCTAGGTTTGGCAGGACAACCGCAAGTTAGCGGATCTTAGAGGGTGCCTAATCCCTTCCCTCTAGATTAATAAAGAACCCTTACCCAGAATCTCACATTAAGTTTCGCAGACCATAAAAATAGAGTTAATGTTGACTTTAACCTAGTTGACATTTAGGTGTCCTAATTCACCCAAACTAATTAGGTGGCGACTCCGCGAACCCTTTAGCATTTAGCAACCACTTTAGCATTTAGCCCCTTTAGCATTTCTAGCACCCTTTTTAGCATTCTTTTAACATTTTAGTTTAAACCCTTTTAGCACTTTAGCACCTTTAACATCTTAGCACATTTTAGCACTTTTAGCATTTATTTTATTTTTCTAACATTTTATTAAGCAGGAGTTTTAATAAAGTCGCGGCCGAAAAAGGGCGTGATAATGTCCACTTGGAAAACATGTTCAAGTGCCATTTGTTTCATCTAATTCATGCACACTTATGCCGTTTGATATTATCCTTTGTGATATTTGGACATCACCCGTTTTGAGCTCTTCGTGCCATATATATTATTTGTTTTTACTAGATGATTACTCTACGTTTTTGTGGATGTTTCCTTTGGCTAAGAAATCACAAGTCTTTTTCATATTTCTAACTTTTATAATATTCATCCGGAATCATTTTGTACACTTACCATAATTATAGTATTCTTGTACTAATAGATAGAATTTTGGGAGTAGAATAGGAATATAAGTTTCCTATTATGAGAAATTGTATATATACTCTTTCATTAATGAAAATAATGAAAGAGATTATATTTTTCACTAACTAATGATAAAGTTAGCACGTATTAGTAAAGAAAACACTCAATATAAGTCACATACAAAGTCTTACTTATAAACTTGCGACTTTTTTATTTGTCTTAACTTGATAGTCATTAAGTCGACGGTTCATTGATAACATAGGCTATCAGTATAAATGTACAATTGCATCTCTGACTTGAATTTAATCTTATCAATCAAGATCGAAGGGGCCATCTTGATCCATCTTCATGGCCTAGACAAGTTGAGTAGTGGAGAAAATAATATCCTTATGAAAATAATTCCTTAAACAGTTGTGGTTCTTTAATTAAGTTTATCAAAATTGAGCATCTTGGTTACCATCACATATGTTAACAAGCTCTGTCAGTTAAAATTTGATTGGGAACAATAAAAAAACAATTTAATTAGAAGTGGTACAAAAAATACCGTCAAATCCTGAAAAGCAAAACACAAAAAAATTGCAATAGACACAAAAATAATTTTTCAAAATAGATTTCCGATATAGTCCAGATGAATGTGCATTATGTCTTGCCTATTTTTGGTTTGGCCATTATTTGGCAACAATAAAACATTGAAATGGCCTTATCTTGCTTCTTGCGAGCTTTGTCAACCGAAGCTATGGATCAAGGAGTCACACCAGTACCTGCAAGGGTAGCCAAGTTAGTGGAGTAGGAGAGCGCGGGACCGAAAGGTCACGAGTTCGATTCCCTCTGCCAACACCTTCTTGATTGAGTCTGTCACACATGGCTTGCCAAGTGTGGTTTACCTGGCTGACGTGATTTGCAGGCTATTGCGTCAGTCCGAGGGTTTACCCAGTGCGCACTTATAATAAAGTAGCGGCTGCGAATTTCCCCGTCATAAAAAAAAAGGAGTTACACCAGCAACAATAATCTTCGGATATTTGCCTAATTTAAAGGTTCTTAAATTAACTAGGATTAGTAACTCAATTAAGGAACTAGAGTATATTCAGTCAACAAAGAAGGGCACTAGATTACTAATCAATAATCATTCATGGATATTAAGGAACCAGATTATGACTATTGTTGGGTCCGGGGCTACAGATTAGTAAAAAGCGTAAGATTAAAATTGCAAAAGCTAGAACAACAAAAACAATCACTGTCAACATCTGAGGCAACATTGTGATAAAACAGTATAAACTTTTGTAGAGTAAATGCAGCGGAAAAAGTAAAGAGACACAAGGTTTATATTTTCAAGGGTATATATAAATATATCCCTTGATGGTCGATGACCAAAAGAATTGTATAAATTATATACAATTACAAGTGAATTTCTTTTACAAATTGAGCGTTACAAACGAAAAAAAAATTACAAACAAAAATGAAGTCGCAGATGACTTCGCCTAAAGTACAAAAGTCTAAAAGACAAAATACAACATCTTCATTACAATCGCTTGAACAATAAGCTTAATCTTGAATAAAGATAACAATTGTAATGTGAGACTAGATGTTGTTTAAACAACTTTAGGCTAGGTGTGTTGATCCAGTTTTCTAAGGTAAAATCCGAGAGTTCTCTTGGAAATTCTTCTTCTACAAATCTGGATATCGATACTGTGAATCTCCCCTCTATTTATAGTGTTGAACTTCCCTTGAAATCCTCACTGATTGGTTGAGGAGGTTGAGTAAAAGAAGCCAACTGCTTGGACCGATTTTTTCTCCTGAAATATCTCAGTTTTGGACTTGGTCTTCACGCTGCTTCTTCTCCAAGTCTTTGACTATTTCTTTCACCACGTTTTAAACACACCAACATTGTAAGTTTACCTATGTCATTTTTTACTCACAATAACACAAGCTGTTTTGGCCAGAAGAATAGGCAAAATTGTTACTGAGATGTTGTCAGGATTGTTGTCACAACATCACAGGCAACATACTGAAGATGTTGTCCTGGGCTTTCACATATGTTGTCACAACATCCTATCCAACATCAACAATTTCCCAATTTTTTGTCTTTCTTCACAAAACTCCATATGATGCTAAAATGACTAGGATACTGATTCCCGATGTAGCCATTACATTCCAAGAATCAGTAGGATCAGTGCTATGCTCCCCCTTAACCTACAGTAGAAAATATCAAGCCGTGTAGTACCGATGTTATGGTTAGTTAAGAGTTTATGTTATGTCCGTCGTGACTTACTTACAGCAGATGTGTAGTCAGTCTACAGTCATAACAATCCACATGAGACAAACATATATATATAGTTTAGAAAATAATCACAAACATATATCTGCCAGAACAAACCTAATATCCCATAGTTAAATATTACAGACCAAAAATAATAATTCCATTGTCAGTGAATCCAACATTCAAATAAAAACAGAGTAACAGATTGTCAGCCTTCAACAATTCATATTCCAATCCATCCATAGATTAACAACACCTATCATCTTCACGAAACTAGTAGTCAATAGGCATCATCTCAACTCTTCTCCCCCTGCAACATAGCTTGGCCCTGCACCCTCAGTAGCTCCCCCTGGCTGTCTGCGTCCAGCAGTATCATCAGCATTAGCATCAGCATATTCTCAAGTATGTCCTCATAATAACTCTTGACTCGCACAAGTTCTTGAATCTGCATGTCAATTTCGGTAATGTGCTTTCGAAGCCAGTCTGGGAACATCGGGACCTTTCCATGATCAATATTGCTAGGAATGTTGGCAACATCCTTCGATGTATCACAGTCTCATTCTTCTCTCTTCCAGGGCAGATCAACCACCCTATCACTGCTGTTTATAACTGCTCTCTGTACTGAGTAAACTTCTAAGGCTGGACTCAGCTTCTCTCCTTTCTGAGTTTTAAATCCTTGGTTGAGCAGGATTTGGAAGATTAAAGAGGGGTATGGAAGGGCAAAATTGCTTTGTTTTCTGCCAAATTAGCTACATGGTTGAAAATAATGGTTCCTAAGTCAATCTGCTGGTTCCTTCCAAGTTTATACCGCAGTGATGCTTAGTCAAGGGTTACAACTGTCTCGTTGAGATAGGGTAGCCAATTGTATATAGACAGTTTGTGCATGGTGGCAAACAAGACAGTGAGCTTAGAGACAGGACTGCGAGGGGTCCAAAAAGTGATCCGATTCCTGATAAGGTATTTGATCATTGTATTGAGTTCTTCGACAGTGGGGTTCGGTTGAGACTCTCTTTCATTAATACTTATTCCAAGTGTGGAGTTGATAATATCGGGTGTAAAGTTATATACTTTGTTGTAGAGATACACTTTCCTAAATTTCTTCGAGTTGGTGTCCCTCACAACAAGTTGCAGGTTAGCATAGAAAATCCTAATTACTTTCTCACAATAAGGTCTCTTTCCAAAAAACAGAGCTCAAGACTTTGCTACTACTCAATAATTTGACTAAATTATTGGCGGAAAATGAAGAATGGTCAATCACCTTCTCTCCTTTTACTCATCTATTTTAAAACTAATTCCATCTACTAGAGCATGATTTATTTTGGAACAGAATATGTTTCAGATTTTGTGTGCTCCTGTCCTGATGAGGTGGGTGCTGGTGTTGCCTCGGATGTTGGGGCAACATAGTCAGGGACTTTTGCCTCATCAGTTGCTCTCGATGTTGACGCAACATTTGGTGTAAAGCTCCAGAATGTTTTGCGGGTCCCCTTTGGAATGAAGTTCCTTAGGGGAATGTCATCTGACATTTCCTCTTCTACTTCTTTCTGGGCTTCATCTGACGGAGTGGATGTTAATGGAGAGCTGGGAGGACGTTGAACATCAAAGTCAATGTCAGTGCTTATACTTGTAGAGATGTCAACAGACGGCGTAGATTCTTCAACAGGAAAAGTCGACTCTGCCCTAGACCCAGTTTGACTTTCACCGAATTGGCTTGCAAAAACCCTTTTTGATATTCTGGTTGGCATTGTTGATTTTGACTCTCTCGATGCAATGTTGGAGAAATCAAATGTTGTATCAACATCGATTGGGTTTTCCGAGTCACCTGGATAGCAAACCTGTAATGGCTCATCTGAACCAAGCAGAATCTTTGCTACAGTGGCATCTTCCTCAGCAGGTTTCAGTTCATTGATGGCTACATAGTGTTTGTACATCTTTCTGATATTCGGTGGACTTGTTGACATAGGGGAATACTCTTTGGTATTTGTCGACTTTGGAGATATGGACATGAAAGAGGGTTTCAAAGAATTGGGCGTGATAGATAAGTTTTGGGTTTGAAAAAACTGGCGGTGATGTTTGGGCTTCCATTTGATGGATTGATGGGTGACTTGATGTGACAAGACAGAAATAAAATTGGGGGTTTTCATCATGGCAAACTATAATTACACAAACTCTTTTTTCTTAAATTTAGGTAGTATAAAATAATAATAACTCTTCACATACCTAAAACAAAGGATTTTACATAGCACAAAACATCATTAAAAGTTTAAAATGAAACGGTCCTCCATTTTTTTGGATTTTCGTTATTTAGAGAGACGTGTTACCTACCACAGCCTAGAATAAAATAAGAAAAAAACAAGATTGAACAATGTACTGGAACACGATGTTGTGAATAATGTTGGCAACATTTCAAAGTTCAACAAGCATTTTGAGACTCCAAGGATTTTCTTATTTGACAACAGATTATTCTGTATATGTTTCCTATGAGACTGATCGCTGGACTAATGTGACATTTTACCATTGTTCTTAATCAACTTAGTTGAACACATATAGAAAACAAAATAAAATATTAAGGAGTTTTCAACATTCTTGAAGCACATGGTACTCCTATAGAATAGGAACGGTACCAAACTTAGAGCTTTGCTCTTTTTGTATAAAACCAAATCTTTAGTAGAGGCTTCGCATTCTTATGATACTCCATTTTTATGATATACATAATTAATTTATATATATATCATCGCATAGAACGGTATCGCATTCAAACATTGTCCTTGTGAAGTCATGCTTGATTCTTTTGAAACACAATACAACATTACTACAACACATATCTTGTACATTGACTCAAACAGTAAATGTTACCCAGAATGTTAGGATAACATTTCGGACAACATCTACGTAGACTGTCTTATTTTCAAAGAAAACATGGACCAAGAGATTTTTTCAATATAAAAAATCTCTCATGATCTAGGGGTTTGGTTAAAATGTCAGCTAGTTGAGAAAGAATATCAACATGTTCGATTTGAACTAGCTATTTTTCCACTAAGTCTCTTAAAAAATGATGTCTTATGTCTATGTGTTTTGTACGTGAATGTTGAACAGGGTTTTTGGAAATATTAATAGCACTCTGATTATCACAATACAAAATCATGGAGTTGTTAGAAATGTCATAGTCATCAAGCATATATTGTAACTAAATCAGTTGAGCACAACAATTTTCGACTGCTATATATTCGGATTCGGCAGTCGAGAGTGACACACAATTTTTTTTACGACTGTACCATGAAACTAGATTATTGCCAAGATAAAAATAACCACCACTAGTTCTTTTCCTATCGTCTACATCACCGGACCAATCCGAGTCACTATACCCTATTAGATTAGAATTAATGTCTTTGGAGTACCAAATTCCCAAATCACTACCGACAACATATCGAATGATATGCTTCACGGCATTAAGATGAGATACTTTGGGACTGGCTTGGAACCTGGCGTAAATACACACGCTAAACATGATATCTGGGCGACTGACAGTAAGGTATAAAAGACTACCTATCATAGATCGGTACAATTTTGGGTCAACATCTTGTCCAACATCGTCTTTACACACATGTTGCGTAGAGCCTAATGGGGTCTTCATGCGTTTAGCATTTTCCAGACCAAATTTCCTAACAAGATTCTTGGCGTACTTGCTTTGAGATACAAAGATCCCTTCTTCATTCTGCTTAATCTGCAAGCCTAAGAAAAATGTTAGTTCTCCAATCATGCTCATCTTAAATGTTGTCGACATTACTTCTACAAACGACTTTAAGAAGGATTTTTTAGTCGAGCCAAAGACAATATCATAAATATAGATTTGAGCTATGATTATATCTACTCCGTATCTTTTAATAAATAAAGTCGGTCAGCTTCTCCACGGATAAAACCAAAATCAATAAGAAAGTTAGTTAAACGACCATCCATGCACGTGGTGCCTGTTTTAGACCATACAAAGCTTTCTTGAGCTTGTATACATGTTGTGGATGGTGAGGATCTTCGAATCATTTTGGTTGTTCAACGTATACTTCTTTGTTCAAGTATTCATTGAGGAAGGCACCTTTAACGTCCATTTGGTGCAAGGTAATATTCAAGTAACAAGAAATAGCAAGAAACAATCTTATTGACTCAAGTCTAGCCACAAGAGCAAATGTCTCGTCATAGTCGATACCTTCAACTTGTGTATCGTTAAGCAATAAGTCGAGCTTTGTTCCTCACAATCTTCCCTAACTCATCTAATTTGTTTTTGAATATCCACTTGGTCCCAATAACATTAGTGTTGTTGGGTCGTGATACCAAATCTCAAACCTCATTTCGGGTAAATTGCTCAAGCTCTTCTTGCATGGCTTGAATCCATAAATTATCTTTCAATGCTTCCCCAACATTTTTAGGTTCCATATTAGATGTAAGATAAGAAAGACTAACCTGTTGGTATATGGCGGACATACACACATACCTTACCATTTCTCGATAGTTCACTGGCTCTTTCTCTCTTGTTCGCCTCTGCTAAAAAACTCCCCATATCACTTGGTCGGTGGATGGTTCCTCCTAACCCTCGATGGAGGGTCTCTTCTCACTTGATCATTCAGCTCAGTAGCAACTCCTCCTCGATCCTCTGTGTTCTCTCTTTGAGGTTCAGATGTGTCCTCTAATGTTGGGACAACATCTATTGCTTCAGTGGATTTCTCCTCTTCAACTGCAACCACAATGTTGTTTTCTGAAGATCTACCAGATACATCTAGCAGGTCATCGAAAATAACATTGACAGACTCCTGGATGGTTTTTTTTCGAAGATTGTATATTCGGTAGGCATGGATATTCTGTGAGTAGCCAACGAATATCCCCTTGTCGATTTTAGAGTCAAATTTAGCCAGTTTATCCCTATCATTAATAATATAGCACACACACCCAAAAACATGGAAGTACCTCACTGTAGGTTTCTTTCCATTTAACAGTTCATAGGGTGTCATTTTGGTCTCTGGCCTTAGATAGACTCTATTACTTATGTGACATGTTGTGTTCAAGGTTTCTGCCCAAAACCTCTTTGATAGTTGTTTGAACTCAACATTAGTCTAGCCATTTCCTGTAAAGTTCTGTTCTTTCTCTCGGTAACCCTATTTTGTTGAGGTATTTTTGGTGCCGAAAATTCATGGAATATGCCTTTCTTTTTACAAAATTTTACAAAGCTTTGATTTTCAAATTTCTTTCCATGATAAGATCTTATTCTGAAAATTGAAGAACAAAACGGATTCCAAATTCTAGAGTAAAGTGTTCTAAACATCTCAAAGGTATGTGATTTTTCCTTTAAAAAATATATTCAAGTAAATCTGGAAAAATCATCCACAATCACACAAGAGTATCTCATTCCTCCTAGGCTATCTAGCTCAATTGGACCCATAAGATCCATATGCAATAATTGGAAATAATGAGATGTACCTGAATGTTGTCCGTCATGTTGGACAATATTGTGCGAGACTCGGGTCTGCTTTCCCTTCAAGCAATCTTCACACTGTGTTTTATCTTTTGAATCCAGTCTGGGAATGCCTTTGACAGCTTCAAACGAGATTAGCTTCTCCAAGGTGTCGTAGTTGACATGTCCCAACTTCTGGTGCCAAAGAGTTAAGTCACCTACCTTTGCAGAGTTGCAAAACTCTTGTCTATCTACTAGATAGCAGTTATCTCCGGTTCGGGTTCCTGACATGACACACTTGTTTGCAGAATCTGTAATTTTGCATCCAAGCTTGTTGAATTTCACCTCTAGATCGTCATCACATAGTTGGCTTATGCTAAGGAGATTAGCAACTAAACCTTCTACATGAAGAACATTCCTCAAGACTGGTACATTTGGAACATTAAGAGTTCCTCTACCAATAATCTTACTCTTTCTTCCTCCTCCAAAAGTCACGTACCCTCCATTGAATGCTTCATACTCCTTCAAGAGACTTTTGGTACCTGTCATATGACGTGAGCAGCCACTATCGAAGTACCAAGAACCTGTAATGTTGGTACGTAAGACAGTTATGCACACATTACATTTCAGATTCAGCTTGGGTACCCACTTCTTTTCAAACATTTTCTTCCTTCTTCTCTCAAGCTTGTTGCTTTGAATGTTGTCAGTGATGTTGGAAAATATTAGTGACAACACTTTAGGCAATAGTCTGAGTGCAGAGTTTTGAAGTTTGTAGCAGTATGGCATAAAATGTCCTGATCGTTTATAGAAGCTACATACAAACTTCGATCTAATCATAGTGATCTGAGAGTTACTCGCATTTTCTTTAACAAATTTTATTCTCTCAGTTTGACTATGGATCCTGGAAGTATTGGTTTTCCTAGGAGATTGGTAACCAAGCCCAGTCTTTGTGGGATTGCTGAAGTTCAGTATTTCATCCAGTTTGGAGGTTCCCATGTTGAGCCTTTGAAACGTGGTCTCAGTTGTGTTCAATTGTGCACGAATCTTACCAAACTCTAGATCCTTCTTGGTAAATATCACCTCTAATCGGTTGATTGTGCCTTTCAAATTGCTATTCTCAAGAGCCAATGATTTTGCTTTTGAGTCTAGTTGCTCAGATTTAGTGATTAAGGCTTTACAAAGATTTTATAATTCCTTTATCGTTTCGTCTTTGGAGTCAACTAGATCCAAATATTCAGCCTCAGTTGAAGAAATAAATCCACTAAAATAATTTACATCAGAATAATCAAAGTATACATACCTCTCTGATGGTGCAGACATTAGAATCTGATGTTGTTTCTGATGTTGTCGCAACATCTTCAACAACATCTTCATCGTCGGACAGTGAGTATTCAAACATGGCTGCAAGTATTGCATGTGGTTGTTCTTCTTGATTTCTTCCTCCTCTTCGTTCTCATCATCACTGAGGGTTACCTACATAACCTTATCAATTTTCCTAAGGGTGTTCGCACATTCATTAGCGTAGTGTCCCCAACCCGAACATGCATTACACTGCACTCCCTCGAGTTTTTTGGGATTGAAATTGGTACGGTCGGAGTTGGATTTCCTCAGTGGATTGTTATTTCTTTGATCAAAAGATGATTTGTTTAGCTGCTTATTGAAGATTGGGTTCTGATGCTGTTTATATTTAGCTTTATTTTGATCAGTGTTGATCTTTCTCGCCATAGAATTGAATCGGCGAGTGAGTAAGGCAACAGTTGCATCACTACCCAGTTCCTCCACGTTTTCATCCTCGTTTTCAAAATCAGATTCCGAGGGTTATCCTTGGAGTGTCAAAGTCTTGTCTTTATATAGATCTCTTTGGATCTTCATGTTTATCTCATATGTTTGAAAGATGTTCATTAAAGCATGAAGATCCATATTAGCAAGATTATGGGCCTCTTCAATAGCACAAATCTTAGTGTTGAATCTTTCAGAAAGAGATCTGAGAGCTTTATCCACACGTTGTGTGTTGGTTAAAAGAGACCCAAACACTTGACACTGATTAGCAATGTCAATCAACTTTCAAAATAGGATTTTATGTCTTCAGATTCTTCCATCCTTAAGAGTTCGTATTGACTCAAGATCATGCGAAACTTTGTACGTCGAACACTTGAGGTACACTAACAATGAGTTTGTAAGGTTTCCCAAGCATCCTTTGTCGTAGTGCAATTCTGGATAAGCTTGAACATATAGAGATCTACCCATCCAAATATCGCATTTAGGGCCTTTTCATTAAAGCTTGCACTGTTGATCATTTCCTGGGTCTATTCAGACTCGGGTTTAGTGAGAACATCACCATCCTCGTCTGCTGGATACTTGGGAATTACATAGCCTTCGGAAACTGATCTCCATGCTCAAACATCAATGGATTTGATGTGCGAAAGTAGTCGAATTTTTCAGTAGGCATAGTTAGATTCGTCAAGTATTGGAAGTGTACCAACGTTTTGTATAGCTGAGTCCATAGCCGTAATATTCAGAATCAAACACTTATTGTATCAAGTGCAGGCTGTGATACCACTTGTTGGGTTCGGGGGCTATGTGTCACGACCCGACCTCGGTCCCGCGATTGGTGTCTTACCACGGGCACCCTAGTGATAAAAAATCAGAGAAAAAAATTAGCGGAAAATAAAACTCATGAAAAATAAACAGTGATACAAAAACAGGCTGACCAAAACATCGCCTTACTGCATATATATATATAAATAAAATCTTGAACAGTTATCCATTACAAACCCTACCCATAATAGTACTACAGACCTCTAAGAATGTAACAACAACTATGACGGGACAGGGCCCCGCCATACCCCTGAATGTACAAGTACCTACAATGACAGGGGACTATACCAACAGATAAGCCTCCGGAGAAACGGAGCTTCCCTAAACGCAGAACTGTGACCCTAGGAGCGAGGATCAACCACCGGTGTACCTCTACCTGCGGCATGAACGCAGCCCCCCGAAGGAGGTCAGTACAACATGTACCAAGTATGTGAAACTGAAAAATACGGTAATGAAATCATAACAGTCTTAATTAAAACAAGAGACATGTATGATAACCAAAATACAGTACACAAAGCCTGGTTGACAACAAGAGTAATGAAAATCAACTTCGTCTTTTAGAAGACCATTTCACAATATATAAACAATCATGTCAAGTCAGGGACGCATGCCCTCAAAGTCATTACTCAAATATAACCACGGGTCTCATCCCCAACAATATCAAACGTGCCCGTGGAATTCCTTCCTCACTGCCGGCAGTCTATGATATAACAACACCAAAGTACATGAACACGTGTCCCACCTGTCATAAGAACCGTCTGAGGCAAATCTGACGGCCGACTACCGATACCTCTGCGTCACATCGCTGGCCGGGCAAGTCTGGCCAACTACCAGATACCTACCGTACCAACAATACTGTATAACTGTACCACGAAGCTGACCGGGGCAAGTACGAAAGCCACTACCAGATACCACCTGCATCACGTTGCTGACCGGGGCAAGTACGAAAGCTAACTACGGATCGCTGCGTCGAGACTTCGTCATAAAATCGCTATAACACAACTCACGGTGGCCGACCGGGGCAAGACTGGTCGACTACGGATACCACTGCGTCATATCACGGCCGGGCAAGTCTGGCAACTACCAGATACCTCCTGCATCACGAGACTTCGCCATAACACTGACCGGGGCAAGTACGAAAGCCAACTACCAGATACCACCTGCATCAGCTACGACCGGGGCAAGTACGAGGGCTAACTACCAGATACCTCCTACATCAGGAAACCTCATGGGGAGCTAGTCCATGGAATAACACTATCAACAGGGAACGAACCCGCATCATGGCCGCATACCCGTGGACCTTCCATCGAGTCAGTATGCCCAAAATGATCGAGAATAACATGACCGGCCCTCCATCGAGACACGCGGTAACATAAGGATACAATACTTGAACCACAAGGCTATCACAAGCAAACATAGGCAAGTTATTCACACTCAAGGTACTTTCATTTTATGCCAAAAATCCGGGTTTTAACCCCAAGGTACTACGTACTTTATCTCTTTAAAAAGGTCTATTTCTTTCACAAAAATCACATGATACTAACACCCATAGTATCAAAATAGAGTAACTATTATTTTAAATAAACCAAAACAATTTCCATACTTTCTTTTTAAATAAAACAAGACAATACCATGTCTTCCTTTAAAATCAAATCAAGACAATACCATGCTTTCCTTTTAAAATAAAAAAAAACACTTCTCCCTTTTTAAAGTCAAGTAACAATATACTTCTCAAAATAGTTTAGGCTTCCTAACTTCAAATTCTCAAGTCTCTTCTCTTTTAGAAATTAAGTTTCTTACTTTGGAAATTAAAGAAACCAATACGTGTTTATAATGATCTTATTAAAGCAGTCATGATCTAGAAAATGTAATACAATTTTGTCTTATCTTAGCTTCTATGCGGAGGAATTCTACTCATTTTAATTTAATTGATTGTCAATACATTTTCATTTATTAACGCTGCAATGGCTTGTTCGATATTATTCCCATTCGTGCCGTAAATTAGCAAAATCAACTCGACTCCAAATATTTCCTAACGACTCGTACCAACATCCCCCATAAGACTTGGTAAGATCTAAGATAACTTTATTTTTTTTTAAAGACCAAGTACCCATTACTCACGGATGAGGTTTCACAACCTTTTTACACAATTCAAGTCCTTAACATTTCATATCAAGTCACTTAACTTTAGAATCAAGTCAAGGACACACAAAAAGAAGTCCAACTCCTTTAACACACGTGCGTTTACCGCACTATATATTTCACAAATAATCATGCTCAAGAGAATAGGAAGAATCATATACCTCGCGACGATTATCGACAAGTAGCAAAATGCTCCAAAGTACTCTAACCTTGCTAGCCTTTTCCACCCTTCAAGTAGAATACGCTACTCGTAGTACTTCACCCTATAATGGTCATAATACGTCTATTAGTTTCTAGCTTAAACGTAGAATATTCTAATTGTAAAGTCTCTTATTCTACGGAAATTTGGACAATATTTTCTTTGTTTTTACGTACTTTTCCACCTTTTTCAAGGCTCGAATTCAATATCCAAACGCCACTTTTAAGGCCCAACAATCCAACAATACAAAGGGGATTACACGCCTAACTTGGACGTGTAAAATTTTGCCCCACAATTCATTTTAATAGCCTATTATTATTAAAGCCAATTCTCGGCTACAATAATGACAACATATATTTCTTTTTCCATTTCCTTATAACCCAAGCCGCTATTCCAAAGTTACTACATAATTCATGTTGACAATTTGAACGACTAAAATCGCTTCAATAAACCCCATATAGCAAGTGAAGACGACGACCATAAATATCTACGGCTAGAACTCGAAAACTGCCCCTTTTATCCTTTCATTTACAACATGGAAACCTTCGACTCTTATATCCATTTTTCTTATCACAAAACCCTTCTCCAATTTCTACAGTACGTGACATAATTTACCTTTAAAGGAGAAAGAGTTCTTACCTTGAAATTTGCCCAAAATAGTCCACAATCACCCACTTTCGCCCTCTTTCCGCAATTCTTCTTCACGTTAAAATCACCCACACGAACCCTCTATAAGCTTGCCAACATAATTCCTTCTTGTCGTCCTTCCAAAAATTTCATCACACCTAGGGTTTATCACTTTTTGGGAGAGAAGAGGGGATTTTCTTAGGAGGAACCTTTGCAAATGACCAAGTCTTCAAGACTTGGTCATAATATAAGGTCTTCTCTTGGTCAAAAAGATGGGAGGGACACTTGTCACCCTCCCATAGGCCTTTTATCAAAATATCTTCTGAAATTCCCCAAATTTCGCTAAAAAAACCCGCCTCGGCGCCGCGGCCCTGCAGCCGGCGCCGCGGAGCTGCAACTTCAGAATCCAACAAGATAATCCGCGCCGCCTGATCCCGTGGCCGTGTACTGGCGCTGACAACACTTTCTGTTAAATCGCCCGATGAACTTGTAACCTCCATAACTTCCTACTCCGATGTCCTATCGACGAGCAGTTTGTTGTGTTGGAAACTAGACTCAACGAACTTCATACTGGGATATTGAAACACCTAAAAACTCCTAATGAACTAGGAGATATACCACTCCAAAGTTGACTAAAAACTGTCCAAAATCATTCTGTCAACTAATCTTTCCAATTTCAATTCTTATTTCCCTTCGTATGTTCCCAATACATGACCTGAAATTTCGGGGTGTAACACTACGGATTAGTAAAAACGTAAGATTAAAATCGCAAAAGTTAGAACAACAAAAACAGTCACTGGATGTTGCCTTCAATGTTGTGTCAACATCTGAGGCAACATTGTGATAAAACAGTATAAACCTTTGTAGAGTAAATGCAGCGGAAAAAGTAAAGAGACACAATGTTATATTTTCAAGGGTATATATAAATATATCCCTTGATGGTCGATGACCAAAAGAATTGTATAAATTATATACAATTACAAGTGAATTTCTTTCACAAATTGAGCGTTACAAACGAAAAAGAAATTACAAACAAAAATGAAGTCGCAGATGACTTCGCCTAAAGTACAAAAGTCTAAAAGACAAATTACAACATCTTCATTACAATCGCTTGAACAATAAGCTTAATCTAGAATAAAGATAGCAATTGTAATGTGGGACTAGATGTTGTTTAAACAACTTTAGGCTAGGTGTGTTGATCCAGTTTTCTAAGGTAAAATCTGAGAGCTCTCTTGGAAACTCTTCTTCTACAAATCTGGATATCGATACTATGAAGCTCCCCTGTATTTATAGTGTTGAGCTTCCCTTGAAATCCTCACTGATTGATTGAGGAGGTTGAGTAAAAGAAGTCAACTGCTTGGACCGATTATTTCTCCTGAAATATCTCAGCGTTGGACTTGGTCTTCACGCTGCTTCTTCTCCAAGTCTTTGTCTGTTTCTTTCACCACGTTTTAAACACAGCAACATTGTAAGCTTGCCTAGGTCATTTTTTACTCACAGTAACACAAGCTGTTTTGGCCGGAAGAATAGGCAAAATCGTTACTGAGATGTTGTCAGAAATGTTGTCACAACATCGCAGGCAACATACTAAAGATGTTGTCCTGGGCTTTCACAGATGTCACAACATTCTATCCAACATCAACAACTACGTTAAAGTAAAAAAAAGAGGGCCAAAATCAATAATTGTAGCGTTATTCGCTATAATGTTTACTTTAAAAATATATTCCAATAATGGTTTTACTTGCTCCCATTAAAATACAAAAAATATATTTCTAGAAAAAATGTGTACTGTTGAGACGTAATTAATTAAGTATATAAAAGTACACTTTTAAAATGAAGATTAATAAGGTAGCACCTTGGTAACATGTCCTTAATTCAAATCTCACTATCGTTCAACAAGCAACCGAAGAAAAAAGAAATTTCTCCTATCATGTATATGAGTGTATAAATTTTATTTGATTTCCTCCATATACCTAATAATGTTAAATTAAAGTGAATAAAGGGACCACTTGTCTTCTTCATCTAAAAAGTTGAAGATGTCCCTTTTGTTCTTTGGATCTAGTTTCCCTGTTTGCTCAAAGTGCTCTCCAACATATGAGTGTCCCATCTTGTCTTTTTTTTCCAGCTTGTTTCCTACTCCCATTGATCACATGACTAATAGGTTAATTAAGATAATCTTGAACTAAGATTAGCTCAGTTTTCTTTTAATCACATCACGGGGGAATATTAAATAGTGAACTAATTAAAGATGATGTTGTTCTGTTGATCGAACAGACAAGATCGACATGAGAAGCCGATTAACTGTTTTATTAAGCATTGGCAATGGCATGTGCAACATTAGAAAAGAAGAGGATTAGATTTGCCAATATCCCTTTTTTTTTGTTCGTGGGACTATTCCTATTGATTCACATGGATGACTAATTAATCGGTAGAAATCATAGATGGTTAATTGACAATTTATAATGGTGCATTCCTTTTATCACGTCTTGTGCTCGTTTCATACCTTGATCCACTTTTATACGAATATCATTAGTTGTTGCGGTTTCATTCCTTTTTCTCATACCTTTGAATTCAAAAAGTACCAGCGGGGAACAAACCCTTACTCCATCCCATACGTTTGTAATAGTGACAATAATATTAATGAAATTAAATTTGTTTGAACATGAATAACTCCTTTCTGAAAGCTGCTTGACTTGATAGTATATGAGCAAAGTAAGTCATTCCATACAAGTTCTATGAACCTAATTTCTTTTAGGGTGTACCAACTAATTAAACCCGGGCTTTTGAAAAAGAGGAAGGATAAATAAGTAGCTAGTCCCTACTTGCATGTTATCCAATTAGGCAATTATAAAGCACCAAAAGTGACTCACATGTTTTACACAGAAGGTCCTTCTGGTGATAGTATCATGTTTGCGTTCCACTTTGACTCTTCTACCAAAAAATTGTATGATTGGAATACGGATCTGTTTGATCAAGTTTTTTTAAAACAGTTTCTGTTTCTTAGAAATAGTTTTGCAAAAATTGTTTTAATCTGTTAAGGTGTTTGACCTATAATTATAGAAGTATTTTTAAAAAACAGAAACAATTCTCTGTTTGGCTCGCATTTATGCAAATAAACTAGAATATTCTTTTTAATAGATTTAAAACTATTTAAAATATTCTTTTCTATTGTATGTTTCTAAAAATTAGTATATCTTTACAATTTAATAATTTTAAAAAATTATTTAGTTGCAATATTTAATCAAAAAATAATATTATATTGTACATAAGAAATGTAACGACAATATGATAGTCAATGACTCAATATGTCAAAAAGTTGAATATATTACATCATTACACAACTAATAAATTAGAATATATAAATATTATTACAACCCGCGACTCATTAAGAAAGTTGCAATGTTGTGGCGAACAGATTTCATACTAACATCATCCATCGATCCATCATGATCATCTCTCAAAGTCCTTGTTGTTCCTCCAATATCTTCATCTCCTTCAACTTCAGTAACATAATTAGGGTATGCATCACATTTATCAAATTCCAAATCTTCAAGTGCATGTCTTCTAATGTAGTTATGCATAGCCTTAGTTGCCGCAATAAGTTGTTTTTGTGTGTCTAATGAAAAACTTGACATTATTGATAATACCCTCCATTTTTTTTTCCACACCAAATGTTCGCTAAATTACATTGCTCAAAGAGGAATGGACAGAACAAACTAATACTTAAAATATGAGGAAAATAAACTCATATAAACTACATCCATGATTTGTATATATGACAAATCATTTTGAATATATATATATATGGCAAAGAGAAAATTTGTTTTTTAATACTGCTACAACCTATTTTTAACAATTACGCCTCAGTTTCAAACAATTTTTTTTGAAAAAAAAGAACATAAAACATATCGAGTAGTTATCAAAAACCCCATAAAGAATTAAACTCAATTGAATTTTTTTTAAAAAGTGAATAATTAAACCAAATTGAAAAAGTCGATCAACAATTTTATTCAAAAAAAAATTAAAAAATGTTTGAGAAACACTTTTCGAAGAAGTATCAAATTGATGTTTTTCCTTCTCTTCTCTTCCATTTTAGAAATAGTTTTTGACTTTTTAAAAAAATGTTTTTACTTCTGATAAGTATGTATTTGGCACAAAAAGTGTTTCTCAAATTAAGAAACACTTATAAAAATTTGACCAAATACATACTAAAGATGATTTTGGACGGAGATGGCAATGAGGGTGGGATCGGTGCTGGGGTGGGTGGGGGTGAGAAGTGGATCGGAGCTGGTGGGATCGACGCTGGGAGCTGGTTTTGGTTGGAGGAGCAGTGGAGGGATGGTGGGGTTGGTGGTTTCATGGTGGCTGGAGATGGAGGCTGTGATGGCAGATCTGGTGGATGCTGCCGGAGTTTCGTCAGCGGTGATGATTGAAGGAAAATTGAGGGAGGAAGAAGGGACAATAGTGGAGATGGTAAAATGAGAGAAGAAAAATTGAAAGAATTTGGGGAAGATGGATTTTGAATTAGTTATCACGTATAATTGAAATACAATATTTATCTACCGGATGTAATTAAAATAAAGTGTAGTTACTGTATATAAATATATTTTATATATTCTCTACACTATATAAAATTCTCTTTCTAAGTAACTTCACAAATGACTAGAGTATATATAGTCAAGTGAAAAAAAATAACACCCGCAGCAGAAGTATGGTGTAGAAGAGACTTGATGGCAAGGCCACGAGTTCGATCCCCGATAAACCTTCTTGGTTGACTGCATCACACATGGCTTGCCAAGTGTGGTTTACATGGTGGCGTGGTTTGCTGCGCCATCACGTCGGGGGTTACTGTCTTGCACTCGAAGAAAAGAATGCGTCGCCTTCACAAAAAAAAAAAAAGTGAAAAAAAATAACCATTATTCCTTCGAAATTCTGCAGAAAAGAGCATTGATTAACAAACGTATTATAATCCGCAATATGATTTTTGATACTTCAGTATATTTTTTGTATAATCCGTCATTTTTGCTTCATATTAATGTTGCTTAAAATGTGTATCATCATCTTAAACAATTGAACCAATTAGGTTACTAATTCATGTATTGCAGGAGATTGCCCCCAAGTACATTCATGTATTGCAGGAGATTGCCCCCATGTATTGCAGGGGATTGCCCCCAAGAAAATCTCTCCTAAAAATCTTGGGAACTTAACTCAGTTTGTTTTAGGGTGGTAGATTGTCCCCAAGTATGCATGTTCGAGCTCTGATAGCCGCAGTGTGAGAGTTTCATTCCTCCTTTGTGGAGAATAACTCCTTGTGGCACCAGACATTGTGTCTCACACCTAGTGAGCCGCTGAGTCACCATGATTTACCTCCTCCACCAATCTCTGTTGGGTCGGGAGGTGGGAGCCCTGTGAACGAGGAATTTCACTTTTTGCCCCCAATAATATACGAATTTGATGTTAACAATGTACTAAACGATGTATCGATGATCTGTTTTTCGATTTAAATATTCGGTATTTGAGGCCATTAGTTTAAGTTAGTATCTGATAGGAATACACGTTCAAGCGAAAGCTAAAGTTCTTTTTCAAATTTGAATTTGAGAGCTTTGATGAAGAGGTAAGAAATTCTAATTATCACACCATAGCTTCGGTGATACATACCAATGATTGTTGCAACTATGGTAGTCTCATGTAGCTGGCCAGATGGCTCAAAGTGGAAGCAGCTGCCTTATCTCTTGACTGCTTCATCATATGGCCAATTGACAAAGTGAATTAAAAAAACATTTGTGGAACATAGGGAGTACAATTTATTGGAAGCAATAGCACTTCCATGTCATTTCTTAATGGACTTCCCATGATTTGATTAATGTAGCACTTGTCACCAAACCAATGGCACTCTGTTCTAAGTTCCCAAGATTTTTAAGAGAGGGTTTCTTAAACCAAAAAGGGAAAATATATATAAAGGTTTTAAAGTACATATATATGGATTTGAAAATATCAAAGGGGAGTAAAGGACTACTCTATAATCTTCAATTAAAAATGGTAATGTCTACATTAATTAATCAATTTAGATAATTGAATACGTATGTGGTATAAAATTATAAATTCGATTACTAAAATGAAATTGAAATGAGTAACTAAGATAATATTGCTAGCTTCTGCATATATAAGAGACTTAAAAAAGTTCTCTTAATTCGTTTTTAGCACTTCTGTAAGTTATAGGCTAAGTCATTCTTGCTACATTTGTGACCTTAGGCCAGTTGATGTTGGAAATTTATTAACGTGAAATAAAGTTTAGCCTATTATTTATGACTAGAATAATTGGGGCCCGCACGTTGGAAACGTCGTTTCCACACACATGCACACATTGTATCAATGATCGTAAATTTCATTAGTGAAAGAGATATTGGTAAGTAAACAAAATGTATGAGACATGAAATGATAGACGGATGTTGACCAAATGACGAGTGTTTCACGTTGGTAAATGAAGGAAGAAGTGTACGACGTGCAAAAGATGAAATCAGTCGGAAATCGCCGCGGCGCCTCCTAGGCAGAGCCGCGGTGCTTCGGAGGCAGAATGGTCGACGGGAAGCTGAAAAGTTTCTGACTTTTGGGCTGATTTGAGGCATTGATTCTCCATTACTTGACACATGAATTCAATCATTATTTGGCTGATTGAAACCTCTCAATAAGTGTCATTACATGACTATTGAATGTCATTAGTTGGCTAGATTAGAGGTCATCTTTCTTACACTATAAATTGATGCCCTTGGCTTAATAGGAGAACACACTTGCAATAAAAAAAAATCTAAGTACTTCTTCCTCTCTAAGCAATCTCCCACACACTCAAAGGTTCTTCTTTTTAGTAAACATTTGAGTTTCCTTTGCTCACTTGTTCGTTGTTGTTTTATCTTGAAAAACAAGTTGCCAACTACCGTAAAAGGATATATATGGGGCAATATTGTCTTAAGGACAAAGTGGATATCACTCGACTCAGCAAACCTTGTTTGTGTTCTCATTTCCAGATTGTAATCTTTGTAATTGTTACTTACTTCTCGTTCATACAATTGTTATAATCGTTGTATTCATCATTTTACTCACAATCTTAAGACAATATTCGTTGTAAGTGACAAGAAAGATGACTGGAGGCGAACAATTTATTTCTTAATCTTCCACTGTTGCTCAAGGCACACCCAATGCCCTCCCCACTACTGCACAATGCTCAAACAACGTCTTTCCCGTTGCTCAAGGGAACGCTACAGTTCATCCTCCCGCTGGATTTCACCATGAACGCCTAGAGAAGTTCATGGGCTCTAACTTCAAGAGATGGCAACAGAAGATGCTATTCTTTTTTTACTGTTATGGGAATGTCTTGTTTCCTAACAGAAGATCATCCACAAGTTGGAGATGAAACGGACCCTCAGCCAAATGAAGCGGATGGAAGGGGCCAACGTATCCATGTCGTTAATGACGTGAAGATGGTTCATGATGCATAGAGTCATAGTGACTTCACCTGCAGGAACTATATTTTGAACTGCTTATCCGACCTTCTCTACATGGTGTATTGCACCGTTGGCACTGCCAAAGAGTTGTGGGATAAACTGCAAAAAAAGTACAACGCATAAGATGCGGGTACTAAGAAGTTCATCGTTGGGAAATTTCTGAAATTTCAAATGGTGTACAGCAAAACTGTGATGTCCCAAGTCCAGAAATTATTCTGCATCACCTGGATTTGGAAGGAATGAAACCAAATGAGCAATTTTTGGTTGCCTCATTGATTGACAAGTTACCTCCCTCGTGGAATGAGTTCATGAGTTACTTAAAACTCAAGACAAAAGAGATGACCTTTGAGGAACTTATTATAAAACTCCAGATTCAGGAGGATAATAAGAAGGTCATGCCTAAGGGTAAGCAACCCGTTGAGGCAAAGGAAAATCTGGCGGAGGCCAATGGGAACACAAGCAAGAAACGTAAGTTCCAGAAGGGGAACTGCTACCATTGTGGGAAACCTGGTCACATGATCAATGATTATCACAAACTCAAGAATGAGAATAAAGAGAAAGCCAAGGGCAAGGCTAAGTATAACATCGTCGAAGACACGCTTCTTGACGATATGATTGAGGAGTTCTCGACGGTGAAAATTGAAGCAAACCTCGTTGAGAATCCTATGCAGTGGTGGATGTACACGAGTTCTACCCATCACATTTGTTCCAATAGAGAGACCTTCTCCACATATACACCAGTTACAGATAAGAAGTTGTTCATGGACAACAATATTTCTTCTGAAGTGCTGGGGGTAGGAAAGGTGATCCTGAAGATGACTTCCGGAAAGGAGCTTACTCTGAATGAGGTGATGCATGTGCCTGATATTAGAAGAAATTTAATTTTAGGACTGTTGACACCCAATTTTGACCCTCCCGTCCAGCCATTAACCATAAAATTACACTAATTTTGTAAAATAATTTTACAAGGATTTTTATAATAAAATACAACAATAAAAAAAAAACATTAAATACAGGCATAAATAAATAATTTAATAATGACATCGCGTCTTACGTAGAGTTTTAAGCATTTAGAGTCCCGCGCCCGCACTTATTAACTTTAAGCTTTGTCGTAATTCTTAAATAATTAATAAATGCATAAAATAAATAATTTAGCGATAACGTCGTGTCAGGTAGCATAGCCGCATTAATTAGTAATCATTTGTAATTTAAAGTCAATTTTTTTTAATCTAATATATGCATTTAATAGCGTCGCATTTATAAGGCTTTAAACAATTCTTAAATATCGTACTTGCATTCGGCATTTAAGTAATTTAATATAAACTCAATTCAATTTTAATTTTGCAATAATGCATAATAATAAGATTTTAAATAATAGCGTCGCATTCTAAAGTATTGAGCATTAATTAAATAGCGCGCATTTATTTATTATAACAATTAGATTAATGAAGCACCTAATTAGTTTAATCACATGTGTTAATTTAAGTCATCACTAATTAATTATTAATACACTTGCCTAGAATTAATTAGCTAATTAACTAAGCCTAAAACTAATTAATCTATCACTAACTAATACTAATTAAATAACTTAACTAATTAAATACCTAAAGGCCTTAATTAATTAATTAACTAACCTAACACTAATACCCAATCTAAATTACTAGCAGCCCACACCCCAATTTGCTCGACCATTTCCCTTCTCATGACAAGCCCAATCCCATTATCCCCTTATCACCCAAAGCCCCACCCACCCTCATTCTTTCTTTACCTACGCACATCACCCTCACCGTCTCCCGAAGCCCAACACCCCTCTTCATCGACAACAAAAACAAAACGCTAAGAACCCTAAACCTAAGCTTCCAATCGCCGCAACAGCACCTCACGCCTTCGTCGCCGTGATTCTCGCCTGAGAATCCGGCGACTTTCCTTTCCCTTTCCTTACCCACGCACCCTAGCCAGCCCTTCCTACCATATAAACCCGTTCGAATCAAACCAAATCAGACAAGATCTTACGAAATATCAGCACCAAATCAAGCACAATTCAGCCTTTATTGCTTACCAATATTAGAACCTAGGGTTAGGCTATATAAGCACGTCTGATAGACCAATCAAGGAACACCCTTGGCGTGATGTCGAGCGGGACTCGAGCACGATGGGTCGAGCAATCGTCTTCTTTCTGACGAGTAGACATATACGAGAAAGCTCGGGGAGTGATTCGAAAAGGCAGCAGTCTAGTCGAGTGATCCAGAAAAGAACCCAATCCTCAAAATCTGCAATTTTCGCAACCTTTCGTTCACAGAATTAGCTAGCCTTTCGAGCGGACCGACGACTTGATACGCTGCCCCGGGTCGCTGTCCGGAGAAGGTAATCTCGCCTCCTTTCTTATTTTCTCCTTCGATTGATATTTTGTGATAGTATGTGTGAAATCTGTGTTTCGTGCGACGACTTAGGTGTATTAATTTGATTGCTGAATCTATTTAGTTGATATTAACTGTTATTATATCTGCGACTGTTAATTATTTTACTAGCATTTGTTATGTGATTGAATTATAAGTGTGGTTAGATATTAAGGAGTGTGTCTTAGAGGTTTCAATTTGGTGCAGTGGTTCAGTGTTAGCCTTAATTAGAAAGGGATCGAATAGGTTAGCATTTGGATTTAAGACAACGAAGTCAATATTCCTTAAAGACTCAATGTAATATATGACATGTACAGAGCTAGATAACTATTCAACTAATAATATGCATGTGTCTTGAATCAGAGTGATATTAGTGGAATTAATGTTATTATCTATCGTTAGCCTTATATTCTATTCACATTGGTCGAACCTGCTGTATTTTTGGGCTAGCATGTTCTGTTCGAACACATCAGTATCATGTCTTCTGTTATCTTATTTGTTTAGCCTATCCAACTTAGCCTGGGTTTGAAATATGTCGAGGGATATCCTAGTCTACTACAATATGCATACTATATTAAAATGTGGTTTGTTCTTAGAATAAGTTAGCCTGTGTCATCCATTCATCTGTCAATCACAAAGTATACATATGATAGCAGGTAGCAATCTCTAAGTCAATCATATCAGTTTGTTGGGTTTGTCTAAACATATAAATGTCCTAGAGTAGCATTATACGGATCTGGAATTTTTCAAATTACCCACGTCTGCTTTAGGATCCTTATCGACACTATATGTCAAGTAGTTATTAACTAATCTGAGTATGTCTCTGCCTCTCTCATATGCCTTACTTACTGCATACTAATATATATGCCTTAGCCATAATACCATGTTCTGATGCCTGCCTTAAAACATGATAGCTTGTTTGCACACTTGTTGAATATTACCCTGTATATGTGTGACCTCCCAGTCTATATGCAGCCGGCATCCGGTCATAGATCCTCCAAAGAAATTTGCTTGTATCTCCCTAGAGTGTTCCCTCTTCTTTGAATCTGAAAAAAAAGACATAAGTTATAATATACAAGCCAAGCTACTAATATTAGCACTTGATCAACACTTCAGATGCATACGAGTGGAAAACACCAGTACATCAGACCTATATATTCAGTACAACGCTATGTAATTACTGGGCCTATCATTGGGCCGATCGGTCCTGCCTTTTAAAGAATCTGAAATTTATTTCTGGGGCCCTCGCACATATTTGGTTGTCCTTTCCTTTTCCTCTTCTTTAAAATCCGAAATTATGTGCCTTTGAGTCCGTTCCTTGCTCCTACTTGCTGTTTGTATCCTAGGCTGGGTAGAATAATGCCGGGTTTTTTATTCGGATTGATATAATAAAAATGAAATCGTGATATGTATGTGTAAATAATCATTTATCTATTTGTGTCTTTCATAAAATATATACTAATCCTTTTCTTTCTTTGTTTTTTTTTACATGGCATGCATCGGAGCAATAAAGAGTCTCACGGCGAGACTCATCGTGGCAAATTAACACCCGCATCTATGTGCATTTTTCTATCCGCATCGGAATTTCAACCCGCCGGCGAATCACATCGCCTTCCTTCGAGTCGCCATTGTTAATTCATATCCTCTCCCTATTCATTTATTGTAATTAATTGTCTAACGCTATTAATTAATTATGTATTTATAATGGTTAAACCTTGAATCAATAGCTAGAAATCAGTTTGATTTACTTACTCTAGGCTTACCTCGCCTCGTTTAATAGTTATAATAAATCATTTAGCACCCTACACTTGCATAATAAGCTGAAATATTATTTGCCTAGATATCCTAAAAACCGTGGTATAATTTCCTATTAATACAAGAAAAGAATACTGTTTTTGCATAATAGACATGTCCTCCCTCTTATCACAAAAATATTATATCCTCATGCTAAGCAATATATACCCCTTGGATAAAGGAATACTTGCATACATTTTACTTCTATTATGACTAAGATAGTATCCAGGCATTCTAATTGCACGGTTGTAAAAACTAACCTTGGCTTTTGCAGATAAATCTTACAACTTTCTCTTAGTAAGAACACATTTCTTTTCTCACGAAGATCTTTTCTTAAATACCCTTCAAAACATGCATTTTTTAGTATAATAATTAACCCTAGGTTTGGCAGGACAACCGCAAGTTAGCGGATCTTAGAGGGTGCCTAACCCCTTCCCTCTAGATTAATAAAGAACCCTTACCCAGAATCTCACTAAGTTTAGTAGACCATAAAATAGAGTTAATGTTTTACTTTAAACTAGTTAAACATTTAGGTGTCCTAATTCACCCGAACTAATTAGGTGGCGACTCCGCGAACCCTTAGCATTTTAGCAACCCTTCAGCATTTTAGCACCCTTTTAAACTTTAGCATCCTTTTAGCAATTTTAGCATTCTTTTAAAAACATTTTAGCTTTTATTTTATTTTCTAACCTTTTATTTGAGCAGGAGTTTAGAAAATAAAGCCGCGGCCGAAAAAGGGCGCGACAGAAATGGCGACTCCGCTGGGGATTTTAGGTTCTTAACCACAACAGACCTAGGATAATTATTTGGCAATTACTTTTGCATTTAATTTTTTGTGTGCGGTATTTTGTTTTGTTTATTTTAAATTGCTACATGCTTTACTGCTTTCCTTAAACTGGCATTCCGCTCATATTTCTTCCATTCTGGAAAATTCACACAAACACACACTACATGCGAGGTGCGCTGGGTGCATCAGCAAAATTCTTTCTTCAAAATCCAAATTTAGGAGAGTTGGTAATATACGTGGAGTGCCCGGTCTAACCGGTGGCCGCGTAGCCTTCTCACTCGAGTTGTCCGCTCGGGAACCTTGCGTCTAGGAAAGCCAAATCTTAGCAAACTTAAGATAGAGCTATACCACCCTTATTTTAGGGCATGCATGCATTTACCTTAGGTGGGTGGTCGGTCCGGCATCGACACCACAATTAGGAAGACACCAAGCTTGTCGACGGGTTTCTCAACCCAACGACCAACCAGCATATCATGTGTAGCGTGGCAATGACAGACAAATCCAAACCCAATCATGACATGCCGAAATTGGGAAAAGTGCACCGTCATTTGGTCGCCATTTCCAACAAAGGCATTATAGTTGGACGACTTGGACGAATCCGTCATAATCTCGCATGAGTGACGTTTAGGCTTACCTCTGGCATAAAGAGGTCCCCCTGCATGTTAGGAAACGTTTGAATGTGCTATGTGCGATATATCTGCTACATACTTGCAAATTATGTGCTTTATGCTAACACCGTTTGTTGCATTTTTAGAAAGATTTATCATCCTCCCCAAAAGGTCGGTTCGTATTTGACTAAGCAATGGCAGAGCATCAATATTTCACAAGATCAAAGATACGGTCAAGCATCATGACTGATTCAAGGACATCTGAGCGGAACGAGTCGGAACCTGTCTTGGTTCCTATAAGCAAAGCAGAGGTCTCAGGAGAGAAAGACAGCATAGATCCAGTCGAGCAACTCGCACAATTACCACAGCAAATGGCAACCCTGCAGGCCGAAATCAAAAGGCTCAAGAACCTCACCAGAGCACTCGTCACTGCAAATAACCAAAACAGTCAAAAACCTCCAAATTATTACCAGTACCCGCTTACTACATATCCCGTTCAGCCAATATACAATGCACCCATATATTCCACACAAAACCGAATGCCTAACGTACTCCGGCTAAACACAAACCAAAGGCCTCCACAAACCTATTTACCAAACATCTTCGCACCCCGCCTGAATACCACAGAAAGGCCAGCCAAAATATACGCCCATTTAGCCGAGCCTTTATCGCAGTTGTACGAGAGGTTGAGGTTTGCAGGGATACTCCAGCCAATTCCAAAGAATGTGCCCAATCCCAAGTCCAAAGCTCGTGATGGAAACGAAGGCATGCATACCATTCGGAGCCATCGGACACGGCGTGGGAAGGTGTTATACACTCGAGAGACAAAGTAAGGAGGCGATCGAGGAGGAGTCATTCGGTGGAGGATGCTTACCCAATGAGTACAATGAACCCCAAAGGAAGAGAGGCATTCCACGGCGAGCCGCTCGCTGAATCGGTCATTTATCCAAGCAGCACGCGAAGCCAAAGAAGGAGATCTCGACAGCAGAGCACGAAGACCCGACCGGCCGTGATGCGAGCGAAGGCGTATTGGTTGGATTTGCACCCTTGTCTTGGTCCGCCTAGAGCCTGGATAGGAAAAACGATTTATTTTAGCAGAATAATTTATAAACTCATATTTAAGCTTTAATAATGTTTTCTTTCGTTTCGCTTGTAATGAACTACGTTTGACCTGATTCCCTTAGTGGATACGTGGCGGCGTCTCGCCGGTCCCACACCTAGAAATTTTAATTTTCCCAATATTCGCTTGTAATGAACTACGTTCGACTGATTCCCTCGTGGGGATACGTGGCGGCCTAAATCGGCCGGTCACGCGTTAGGAAACTTTCCCTTTGCTTTGAAAATGACAAGAATACACATAGCATACAAGCAACTACATTAAGATCCATTTTATGCCAGACACCTTTTTCAAAACTGGGACAGTGTAGGAAACCAGACAGGGGTTGCAAGTCCAAACAAGCGGTAGCGCAGATATCAAGGAACAATGGCGAAGTCAAATACAAATCGACCCCCAAAACTCACAAAATTTTCTTTGGCGCAGTCTCTTCATATTAATGAAGCGGCAAATGCAATAGCCGAAGCAGAAAATACGGCAAGAAGTTTCTTCGCGAGAAGAAACAGCAGAGGTAGAAGATATGACAAAAAAGAAAAATCTCAAAATTCAAAGTCCGCATCAGAAGCAGCAGTGAAAGGCATCAACAATCGGCAATCAAAGTTGAGTTCGCAACAAAACCAAGCGCGTCAACTCGGGCATACAGTCAAACTGGCAACCAGCCCATCGCACACATCAAAGGCATCATAACAATTGTCGATTTGCGGTCTGAGGCAACATCTATTAAATCGGGCATATCGGGGGCGGCATCTCTATCCATAAAATTGCACTTCTCGTATATATTTATCATTTTGTTTAAGCGGTATACACTAACGTTTTCTCAAGCTTAGCTTGCGGGAGCATTTATTCTACGGGAAGCGGCGAACACGTCCGTGCAACGGCGTTATCGGCAACAAGTCTGCAACGACGCGGCAAAGCAACACGTCCGCATAATGGCGTGTCGGCAAGTCCACGCAACGGCGCCCGGCAAAACACGCCCGCATAACGGCGTAATCGGCAAGTCCACGCAACGACGCCCGGCGGCACGTCCGCATAACGGCGTAATCGGCAAGTCCATGCAACGGCGCCCGGCGAACACGCCCGCATAACGACGTGTCGGCAAGTCCACGCAACGGCGCCCGGAAGAACACGTCCGCACAACGGCGTGTCGGCAAGTCCATGCAACGACGCCCGGCGGCAACACGTCCGCATAACGGCGTAATCGGCCAAAGCAAGTCCACGCAACGACGCCCGGAATATCGCCCGCGTCGGACACGGCGTGTCGGCAAGTCCACGCAACGGCGCCCGGCGGCGGCACGTCCGGACAGCGTAATCGGCAAGTCCATGCAACGACGCCCGATGAATCGTCCAACAACGGCGTTATCGGCCAAAGCAAGTCCACGCAGCGGCGCCCGGCGGCAATACGTCTAAGCAATGGCGTTATCGGCCGCAACAAGTCTACGCAACGACGCGGAAGAACACGCCCAACAAGTCGGCAGCGCCATCATCGCGATATCACGCGCGATATCACGGGGGACAATCGCAGCAAGGACAACATACGCGTTCACAATCGCAACACGTGCGTGCGGGGCGAAAATCACAGCATTCGCAACATCGCATCAACACAACAGGCATCGCGTTTTGCAGGATAACCTTTTCTATTCACAGTTACATTGTTTTAAAATTATTTTGCCTTAGCAGTTATGCACTAACCGTTTGTTCAAGTCTTAGCATGCAGTGGCGAGGAGCCTGGCGTGGATTTTCTCTACAATGACGGGGCAATGTTGGGGCGGCCTTCCCAACGATTGGCGAAGCGACCTCAGCGTCGGTCCACTCGCTCACATCACCATAGAACCCAAAGACCACAAGGCCATAGCAGACACCCTGTGTTCAAGCCAGTTATATTCTTTTACTTTTTGCACCATAGCCCAGTGTCATTATAACTCGACACTGGGACAGCTTTGAGTCCGCGTTAGCCCGCCTTGGTGTTTTGACCATGGTAGTCGATGTCGTCATAACTCGACCGGGGCGACTTTGAGTCGCGTTAGCCCGCCAGTGTTTAGACCATGGTAACCCGGTGTCGTCATAACTTCGACCTTTGGGGCGGTTTGATTTTTTGCGTCAGCCTTATCTACCTGCCCAGCATTTTTGCAACTCTGAAGATCGAGACAAAATTGGCTATGAGTCAACGTCTTTGTCCGAAGATTCTTCCATCATCTCCATACAAAGAGGGACATCTGTTGACACCCAATTTTGACCCTCCCGTCCAGCCATTAACCATAAAATTACACTAATTTTGTAAAATAATTTTACAAGGATTTTTATAATAAAATACAACAATAAAAAAAAAACATTAAATACAGGCATAAATAAATAATTTAATAATGGCATCGCGTCTTACGTAGAGTTTTAAGCATTTAGAGTCCCGCGCCCGCACTTATTAACTTTAAGCTTTGTCGTAATTCTTAAATAATTAATAAATGCATAAAATAAATAATTTAGCGATAACGTCGTGTCAGGTAGCATAGCCGCATTAATTAGTAATCATTTGTAATTTAAAGTCAATTTTTTAATCTAATATATGCATTTAATAGCGTCGCATTTATAAGGCTTTAAACAATTCTTAAATATCGTACTTGCATTCGGCATTTAAGTAATTTAATATAAACTCAATTCAATTTTAATTTTGCAATAATGCATAATAATAAGATTTTAAATAATAGCGTCGCATTCTAAAGTATTGAGCATTAATTAAATAGCACGCCAAGATTTATTTATTATAACAATTAGATTAATGAAGCACCTAATTAGTTTAATCACATGTGTTAATTTAAGTCATCACTAATTAATTATTAATACACTTGCCTAGAATTAATTAGCTAATTAACTAAGCCTAAAACTAATTAATCTATCACTAACTAATACTAATTAAATAACTTAACTAATTAAATACCTAAAGGCCTTAATTAATTAATTAACTAACCTAACACTAATACCCAATCTAAATTACTAGCGACCACACCCCACCCCATTTCATTTCCTTACTGCGACATGAGCCCAATCCCCATTATCCCCTTATCACCCAAAGCCCCACGACCAATTTCATTCTTTCTTTACCTACGCATCACCTCACGTCTCCCACAGAAGCCCAACACCCCTCTTCATCGACAACAAAAACAAAACGCTAAGAACCCTAAACCTAAGCTTCCAATCGCCGCAAAGACTCACGCCGTCGTAGTGATTCTCACGAGAATCGGCGACTTTCCTTTCCCTTTCCTTACCCACGCACCCTAGCCAGCCCTTCCTACCATATAAACCCGTTCGAATCAAACCAAATCAGACAAGATCTTACGAAATATCAGCACCAAATCAAGCACAATTCAGCCTTTATTGCTTACGATATTAGAACCTGTGGTTAGGCTATATAAGCACACGTCTGATAGACGATCAAGGAACACCGCGGCGATGTCGAGCGGGACTCGAGCACGATGGAGTCAGTAGCAATCGTCTTCTTTACGAGCAGAGTAGACATATACGAGAGAGCTCAGGGAGTGATTCGAAAAGGCAGCAGTCTAGTCGAGTGATCCAGAAAAGAACCCAATCCTCAAAATCTGCAATTTTCGCAACCTTTCGTTCACAGAATTAGCTAGCCTTTCGAGCGGACCGACGACTTGATACGCTGCCCCGGGTCGCTGTCCGGAGAAGGTAATCTCGCCTCCTTTCTTATTTTCTCCTTCGATTGATATTTTGTGATAGTATGTGTGAAATCTGTGTTTCGTGCGACGACTTAGGTGTATTAATTTGATTGCTGAATCTATTTAGTTGATATTAACTGTTATTATATCTGCGACTGTTAATTATTTTACTAGCATTTGTTATGTGATTGAATTATAAGTGTGGTTAGATATTAAGGAGTGTGTCTTAGAGGTTTCAATTTGGTGCAGTGGTTCAGTGTTAGCCTTAATTAGAAAGGGATCGAATAGGTTAGCATTTGGATTTAAGACAACGAAGTCAATATTCCTTAAAGACTCAATGTAATATATGACATGTACAGAGCTAGATAACTATTCAACTAATAATATGCATGTGTCTTGAATCAGAGTGATATTGGTGGAATTAATGTTATTATCTATCGTTAGCCTTATATTCTATTCACATTGGTCGAACCTGCCGTATTTTTGGGCTAGCATGTTCTGTTCGAACACATCAGTATCATGTCTTCTGTTATCTTATTTGTTTAGCCTATCCAACTTAGCCTGGGTTTGAAATATGTCGAGGGATATCCTAGTCTACTACAATATGCATACTATATTAAAATGTGGTTTGTTGCCGAATAAGTTAGCCCAGGGTCATCCATTCATCTGTCTAACTGTCAAAGTATACATATGATAGCAGGTAGCAATCTCTAAGTCAATCATATCAGTTTGTTGGTTTGTCTAAACATATAAATGTCCTAGAGTAGCATTATACGGATCCTGGAATTTTTCTGAAATTACCCACGTCTGCTTTAGGATCCTTATCGACACTATATGTCAAGTAGTTATTAACTAATCTGAGTATGTCTCTGCCTCTCTCATATGCCTTACTTACTGCATACTAATATATATGCCTTAGCCATAATACCATGTTCTGATGCCTGCCTTAAAACATGATAGCTTGTTTGCACACTTGTTGAATATTACCCTGTATATGTGTGACCTCCCAGTCTATATGCAGCCGGCATCCGGTCATAGATCCTCCAAAGAAATTTGCTTGTATCTCCCTAGAGTGTTCCCTCTTCTTTGAATCTGAAAAAAAAGACATAAGTTATAATATACAAGCCAAGCTACTAATATTAGCACTTGATCAACACTTCAGATGCATACGAGTGGAAAACACGACATCAGACCTATATATTCAGTACAACGCTATGTAATTACTGGGCCTATCATTGGGCCGATCGGTCCTGCCTTTTAAAGAATCTGAAATTTATTTCTGGGGCCCTCGCACATATTTGGTTGTCCTTTCCTTTTCCTCTTCTTTAAAATCCGAAATTATGTGCCTTTGAGTCCGTTCCTTGCTCCTACTTGCTGTTTGTATCCTAGGCTGGGTAGAATAATGCCGGGTTTTTATTCGGATTGATATAATAAAAATGAAATCGTGATATGTATGTGTAAATAATCATTTATCTATTTGTGTCTTTCATAAAATATATACTAATCCTTTTCTTTCTTTGTTTTTTTTTACATGGCATGCATCGGAGCAATAAAGAGTCTCACGGCGAGACTCATCGTGGCAAATTAACACCCACATCTATGTGCATTTTTCTATCCGCATCGGAATTTCAACCCGCCGGCGAATCACATCGCCTTCCTTCGAGTCGCCATTGTTAATTCATATCCTCTCCCTATTCATTTATTGTAATTAATTGTCTAACGCTATTAATTAATTATGTATTTATAATGGTTAAACCTTGAATCAATAGCTAGAAATCAGTTTGATTTACTTACTCTAGGCTTACCTCGCCTCGTTTAATAGTTATAATAAATCATTTAGCACCTACACTTGCATAATAAGTGAAATATTATTTGCCTAGATATCCTAAAACCGTGGTATAATTTCCTATTAATACAAGAAAAGAATCTTGTTTTTGCATAATAGACATGTCCTCCTCTTATCACAAAAATATTATATCCTCATGCTAAGCAATATATACCCTTGGATAAAGGAATACTTGCATACATTTTACTTCTATTATGACTAAGATAGTATCCAGGCATTCTAATTGCACGGTTGTAAAAACTAACCTTGGCTTTTGCAGATAAATCTTACAACTTTCTCTTAGTAAGAACACATTTCTTTTCTCACGAAGATGTTTTCTTAAATACCCTTCAAAACATGCATTTTTTAGTATAATAATTAACCCTAGGTTTGGCAGGACAACATGAGTTAGCGGATCTTAGAGGGTGCCTAACCCCTTCCCTCTAGATTAATAAAGAACCCTTACCCAGAATCTCACTAAGTTTAGTAGACCATAAAATAGAGTTAATGTTTTACTTTAAACTAGTTAAACATTTAGGTGTCCTAATTCACCCGAACTAATTAGGTGGCGACTCCGCGAACCCTTAGCATTCTAGCAACCCTTCAGCATTTTAGCACCCTTTTAAACTTTAGCATCCTTTTAGCAATTTTAGCATTCTTTTAAAAACATTTTAGCTTTTATTTTATTTTCTAACCTTTTATTTGAGCAGGAGTTTAGAAAATAAAGCCGCGGCCGGAAAAGGGCGCGACAAGGACCTTTATTGGTGAATGCTAGTTTTAGACTAGTGTTTGAGTCCAATAAATTTGTAATCACTAAGAATAGAAATTTGTAGAAAGGGGCTTCGTCTGTGAAGGTCTCTTCAAAGTTAATGCCTTATTGTTGCGATAATTCTGTGCGCTAACATAAGTGTACGTATCGCTAAAGTAATAAAGATCAGTAAGACTGAGTTATCGTCCACAGAGTGGTTTGTCAAGTACCGAATATCTAATATATGGTATCTATTTGGTTTTGTTTGAGAATTATAACTAAGAATTAAAACTAAACAAAGTGCAGAAAATAAACTAATGATGATAATACTTCGGGTTTAAGACAGTTATGAAGGAAACTAGGGTTTCCAATCTCCTCAACTATCCACTCTTTCACTTGTTAATGCAATACTAATGTCTCTTCTTCTTATTAAGATAACAGGTTAACGAACATGTTCTATATTTCGGTTAGGACATATAAAAACTCAACCTTATACAGAAACCTTCTATATTTCTATGATAGATTTTACCACACAGGAGGATTAAGAACAATAACCTTAAATACTACACAAGTATCGGGGTACTTTCGTCCACGATTATAACCTATGTCAAAACAACTACAGTATATTCAAATCTCCCTTTTCAGATCTCGATTCAACATCATATAAGTTATGACAATTAATGACCAGTCAATTATCAAACAATTAATACAATATTGAATATATCTTAATATAGCTGAAGAATAAATCAATAACTATGCATTAACTTATGAAAGAGTTCCAAGCGATTCAACGGAAAACTCTAATAAAGAAATTAGCTCCTAGACATTGTCATGCTAAGAACTAATTTACAAATATCCAACATAACCTGCAATAAAATAAAGGGAAGAAAAATAACTTGAACAAAAGTCTCCAATTGTGTCTTGCCTCCTTTCTTGTCTCTCCAAAGTATGATATGAGATATGACAGAGCTTCATGATTTTATATCTGAGCAAAACCTCATTTCGGACCCTTTTACCCTTACTGAAATTCGGCCCAAAAATATGAAATATGCGCGTCGGCGCCGCGACCCTAAATGGCTAGAAAACTGCTGGGCTCACTGGAATTCTTGCGCCGCGGCCCTTACGACGGTGATTTTCTAACTTGTTCTCTGGAAATTTTACGCCCTAGCCCTAATTTCTTCAGTCGCGGCTCATCAAGCGTCGCGACCCTTCTTTCCTTGCGCCGCGGCTCTCTCCTATGTTTCTGACCAGATTTCGCCTGATTTGTTTTATTCTTCTCGGGACTTCTTAGGCTGCATTTCCTGGGCTTTGCTTGTGCAATTTCATCCTCAATTTAGTGTTTCCTCCTTTATAACTGATGTGAATCAAAAGAAAGAAAAACAACCCTAATATTATACTAAACACTGACGAAAAGAGGAAAATACTAACTAAAAAAGGACTCAAAAAAGTATATGAAATAGACTCAACAAACACCCCCAAACTTACATTATACTCGCCTTTGAGTAAAGCACTAAACAAAAACAAAAACAAAATCAAAGAGAAAATTTTATGAAATGGATCAAGTAGCTCTAGCAATGTTTCCTCAAAATCATGGATGAAAACTGAGATAATATGTTAGGACATAGCATGGATTTTTAGCAATCTAGAATTTCAAGTTAGATATTTCGCAAATTTAATTAGATCATAATCACTGAAAATACAAACACATAACCTATGCATGTCAATTTCATTCCATCTTTCCCAAAATTCTATAGACATGTTTACTTGTTATTCTCTACTAATCATAAACATACACATTAGGGATCTTCAGGACTTTCAAGGGTTGTAATGTAGGCTTAGGCAGGGGTAGATAAAAGTTGGCATTTAGGCTCAATTACGTACCATAAACTTTTTTCCTTTAACTCATTTTTCCTTCTTTTTGACTTTCTTTTTAGTCTCATATCTATTTTCTTTCCTCTTTTCTTTTGAGAGAATCAGACACATTATCAATAACAAGCACCCCCAAACTTAGGCTTTTGCATATTTTTCATTGGGGTGCATCATATTTTTACTTTTTTTTATTGCTTTTTTTTACACTTTTCATCCCAATAATTTTTAATTGTCACTTATGGCACAGCAAAGGAATCATAGGGTGTCAAACAAAGATATTATTTAGGCTCAAAGGGGCTGACTAGTGATATAATTTATGTCATGGTAGGTACTGAACGGTAAGAAGGGCTATCAAAGAATGCCTGAATCATTTCCATAAACATGTATATCTTAACTATTTCGCCTCGAATAACAAGCAAACAAATTCTTTAGACATTTTCAACCTTTCTTTCCATAATTGACAAGACATAGGCTAAGCACAAATATCTCAATTAATTAGATGTCATGAATTTTTGGCATATCTAACTTAAACACACAGATTTTGCTTTTAATTTCATTACATTATCCCACTTTATCCACTCAATATCTTTAGCAATTACCACATACATGATCCATAAAAGAAAAATATTGACTTACAAACACATGAAACAAACTAAACACAATAAAAAAAACTCAAAAACAAAACAATAAAACAAAGTAAGACAGTCCCCCCCCCCCAAACTTGATCGACACATTGTCCCCAATGTGTGAAGACTAAAAATAAAATGATAACTTACAGACACAAAACAACGGTTACAACGGAGGTCTGGGAGCAAATTCTTGAAATTGCATAGGTGGCATAGCTCTAAACCTTCAGAAAAAATCAATGTGCACAAAGCCGAAAGAGGCACCGCGACCCTAATTCATCAATCAGATTCCAGTGTCTCAAGTTTTCTGCATTATTAACCCTTCGCCTCGGAGTTTGTCCCTGCCTTTATCTGTCATCCAAAAACACATCAAACATACAAGACTGTGAGACTGTTCAAGACAAAATAAAACAAACTAAAACAAAAAATTGAAATAACATAATTAAAACATTGGGTTGGCTCCCAAGTAGCGCTATCTTTAACGTCTTTTAGCCGGACGCAGTTTTCTTAATCAATCAAGGGGGTAGAGTACCCTCGCATATCCATTTCAGTATCATTCTCTTCCTCATCCTTATCTTCTTTTCACGGGGTTTTTCAGAAGGGTTCACCCCTTGGACATCATTCACAGGTTCAGAATTTTTACCATCTTGTTTTGCATACTGCTTTAATGGTACCCTACGAGCATCAGTACTTGTGAGGCTTTTCTCAGAAACAACTCTTTCAATGATATCAACTGCAAAACATCTATCCTTGGATTGTGGTTTAGTGGGTGGTCTGAAAACTTTGAATATCATTTCCTCATCTTAGAGTCGGAGCTTTAACTCTCCCTTTTCAACATCAATGAGGGCTCTCCCTGTAGCTAAGAATGGTCTCCCAAGGATCATTGGCATATTATCATCTTCCTCCATATCAAAAATGAGGAAGTCAACGGGTAAGATGAATTTGCCCACTTTCACCAATACATCTTCAATTATTCCTCGGGGATGCACAATTGAGCGATCTGCTAGCTGCAAGGTCGCTGTTGTTGGCCTCGTTTGCCCCAAACCAAGACTTTTAAACACAGAGAAGGGCATCAGGTTGATACTTGTCCCCAAATCACACAAAGTCTGTTTGCATGTCACCTACCCTATAGTGCAATGTATGGTAAAACTCTCTGGATCTCTCAACTTCGGGGGAAGTTTCTTCTGTAAGATCGCACTGCACTCCTCTGTCAGCACCATTGTCTCATAGTCTGACAGCTTCCTCTTTTTAAAGAGGATATCCTTCATGAAATTGACATATGCTAGCATGTGCTCTAAGGCTTCAATGAAAGGGATATTAATGTGCAGCTTTTTGAAGACCTCCAAGAACTTGGAAAATTGTTTATCCATGGACTTCTTCTGAAGTCTTTGAGGGTAATGAATTTTGTCTATATATTCCTTCATGACTGCTGGTGGAGCCTTCTCTAAACTAGGGCGATCATTAGTAACCCCCTCTTTCTCTGCATCAGATGTCTCTGTCAGCTCATCTTTCTTCTCCACCTGTGGTTAGGCTGCAACCTGCTCTAACTGTCTACCACTCCTTAAGCTTATTGTCTGGCACTGCTCTCTTGGGTTCATCACTGTGTTACTAGGGAGAGTCCCCTTAGGTCTGTCATTTAATTTCTCTGCCAACTGTCCCATTTGAGTTTCCAAGTTCCTAACAGAGAATCTTGTTTTTGCCATGAATTGAGTCTGAAAGTTGGTCATGGTTGAAAGTGAGGACCTGGTTTTCGCCATGAATTGAGTCTGGGAGTTGGCCAAGGTCAACAGTGCTGCTCTTATTTCTCTTATTTCATCTGGCTTCTCTTGTGGGGCTGGTGGGCTGAACTGCTGAGAAGACGAGGCCTGATTCTGTGACTGTTGGTTTTGATTTTGGCCCTGAAACTGAAGTTGCTGCACTTGGTCATTCTTTCATGAAAAGTTGGGGTGATTTCTCCACCCCTTATTATATGTGTTGGAGAATTCATTGTTGTGGGGCCTCTGAAAATTCCCAAATGCCTGAACCTGCTCCATAGGTACATTGTTTGGATCCACTGCTGTGCACCTATCAAAAGTATGGGGACCCCCACAAATCTCACAACCTACTGGTGTCTGAACAACATTATTTGACATAGTACTCTGCTGCATATATTTTGTCAAAGTGGAAACATGCGCAGTCAATGCAGTGATAACATCCAACTCATGAACCCCAACCATTTTACTGCTGTTCATTGCTCTCTCATCTGACCACTGATAGTTGTTGGTGGCCATATCTTCTAGTAAATCATGTGCCTCATTAGCACTTTTGTTCATGAACGTTCCTCCTGCAGCAACATCAATTATGGTATGAGTAGTACCACACAACCCATTGTAAAAGATGTGGACCAACATCCACTTTTCAATCCCATGATGTAGGCACTTACTCTGCAAGTCTTTGAACCGCTCCCATGCATCATATAATGATTCTCCCTCCGTCTGATAAAACATATTTATCTCTCATCTGAGCTTTGCTGCCTTCGATGGAGGGAAAATTTTGACAAGAAACTTCTGAGTCAAGTCTTGCCATGTGGGAATGGAGTTCGCCTGCAATGAGTTCAACCAGCTCTTTGCTCTATCCCTGAGTGACAATGGGAAGAGTCTCAATCGAATGACATCATCAGTAATGCCATTGTATTTAAATGTAGCACACAGTTCTAGGAAATTTGCCAAATGCATATGGGGATCTTCAGATGGTAACCCCTCAAACTGAACTGAACCTTGAACCATGTGCAAGATGGCCGGTCTGATTTCAAAATTATTAGCCTCCACATCAGGTAGCCTGATGCAAGTCTGCACCCCTGTAATTACAGGTAATACATAGTCCCTTAAGCTCCTCTCTGTAAGATGCGATACTTGTCTTATGACATTCGGTAACTCATCATTCACCTCATTCTGATTTTGCTGATCTTCCATTGCTAAAGAATCAACAATTCTTTTCTCTTTTCTGTTCTGTCTGCACAATCTTTCAATTTCAGGGTTCAAATGGATAGGAGTGTCTGCTCCTCTCCTACTTCGCATAAACGAATTTCCTGAAATTGATCAAAAACAAACAAACAGATCACGACAAAATGTTCTATAATAAAAATAATAAAAAGACAGAAAATAAAAACCAAATTAGAAATAAGACTAGATAATTCGATATTGATAATACGCCAGTCCCCGACAACTGCGCCAAAAACTTGTTGCAATAATTATGTGCGCTAACGCAAGTGTACGTATCGCTAAAGTAGTAAAGATCTGTAAGACCGAATTATCGTCCACAGAGACTGGTTTATCAAATACCGAATATCTAATCTATGGTGTCTATTTGGTTAACGTTCTTTTGTTTGAGAATTATAACTAAGAATTAAAACTAAACAAAGTGCAGAAAATAAACTAATGATGATAATACTTCAGGTTTAAGACAATTATGAAGGGAACTAGGGTTTTCAATCTCCTCAACTATTCACTCTTTCACTTGTTAATGCAATACTAATGTCTCTTCTTCTTATTAAGATAGCAGGTTAACGAACATGTTCTATATTTCGGTTAGGACATATAAAAACTCAACATTATGAGGAAACCTTCTATATTTCAATGATAGATTTTACCACACATGAGGATTAAGAACAATAACCTTAAATACTACACAAGTATCGTGGTACTTTCGTCCACAATTATAACATATGTCTAAACAACTACAGTATATTCAAATATCTCTTTTCTGATCTCGATTCGAAATCATATAAGTTATGACAATTAATGACCAGTCAATTATCAAACAATTAATACAATATTGAATAGATCTTAATACAGCTGAAGAAGAAATCAATAACTATGCATTAACTTATGAAAGAGTCCCAAACGATTCAACGGAAAACTCTAATAAAGAAATTAGCTCCTAGACATTGTCATGCTAAGAACTAATTTACAAATATCCAACATAACCTGCAATAAAATAAAGGGAAGAAAAAAAACTTGAACAAAAGTCTCCAATTGTGTCTTGCCTCATTTCTTGCCTCTCCAAAGTATGATATGAGATATGACAGAGTTTCATGATTTTATATCTGAGCAAAACCTCATTTCGGACCCTTTTACCCTTACTGAAATTCGGCCCAAAAATATGAAATATGCGTGTCGGCGTCGCGGCCCTTACGACAGTGATTTTCTAACTTGTTCTCTGGAAATTTTACGCCCCAGCCCTAATTCCTTCAGCTGCGGCTCATCAAGCGTCGCGACCCTTCTTGCCTTGCGTTGCGGCTCTCTCCTATGTTTCTGACCATATTTCGCCTGATTTGTTCTATTCCTCTCGGAACTTCTTAGGCTGCATTTCCTGGGCTTTGCTTGTGCAATTTCATCCTCAATTTAGTGTTTCTTCCTTTATAACTGTTGTGACTCAAAAGAAAGAAAAACAACTCTAATACTATACTAAACACAAACGAAAAGAGGAAAATACTAACTAAAAAAAGACTCAAAAGAGTATATGAAATAGACTCAACACTTGTCTGTAATGCCTTATATTAATAAAATTGAAGTTTCCTCTTATTTGCTTGAGTCTTCCAGTTTATGGTATCATAGACTAGGACATATAAACTATCAATCTAACCAAAAGTTGGTAAAGTTGGAGTTATTGTAGTCTATCGACGTAAACCCTCAATGTAAGTGTGAGGTGTGCGTAGAGGTAAAACTTTCAAAGAGTCCCTTTAGATCCATCGAAAGGGAAACCGCTCTTCTAGAACGTATTCACACTGATATATGTGATTTAAGTTTGCTCAAACTAGGGGGAACAAATACTTTGTGACATTTATAGATGATAACACAAGGTATTGTTACATTTACTTACTAAAAAGTACAGATGAAGCCTTTGAAGCATTCAAACGCTACAAAGCAGAAGTTGAAAACCAACTAAGCGTACAGATTAAATCAATCTATAGCGATAGAGGGGGAGAATATGTAGCGTCTTTTGAAGAATATTATGCCCAATCAGGCATTGTTCATCAAATGACTGCTCCATACTCACCTCAATCAAACGGTATCGTTGAACGCAAGAACCGTACTTTGAAGGAAATGATGAATTCATTGCTCATCAATTCCAGTGTTCCCCAAAATATGTGGGAAAAAGTTGTCTTTACCGCTAATAAGATTCTTAATTGAGTCCCACATTAGGGTAAGGACAAGACTCCATACGAGCTTTGAAAAAGAAAGAAACTCACCTACAAATACTTGAAGGTGTGAGGTTGTCTGGCAAAGGTTGAAGTACCTAAGCCAAAGCAGGTCAAGATTGGGTCTAAGACTGTAGATTACATATTCATCGGATATGCAAACAAAAATATTGCTTATCGTTTATTAGTGCATAAGTCAGATGTACCAGACATCCATGTGGGTACAATGATGGAATCAAGGAATGCTAGTTTATTTGAGGACTCGTTTCCTAGAAAGGAAATAGACATAACCTCTCGCAAACGAAGTTATGAACAAAGCTCTCAAGATACAGGAGTCATTGACTGCCCGAATCTAGAAGGTTCAGATCTAGTGGACTCTGAAGTGGATAATTATCTGAAATCTACTGTTCCATATTTTCAGGACTTGGAGGTTCCAGAGATAGAACCAAGATAAAGCAAAAGGGCTAAGAAAGATAAGTCCTTCGGTCCGGACTTTGTAGCTTATATGATTCATGACGAACCACGGACAATTGTTAAAGCATTGTCAACTTCAGAATCACCGCTCTGGAAAAAATCTATAGAGAGTGAGATAGACTCCATTCTGCACAACCATACGTGGGAGTTGGTTGATCTTCCTTCGGGAAACAAATCGTTGGGGTGTAAATGGATACTCAAACGAAAGTTAAAAGCATATGGATTTATAGACAAGTACATGGCCATGTTGGTAGTCAAGGGCTATCGACAAAAGGAGGGCCTTGACTACTTTGACACGTACTCCCCAGTGTCTAGAATGAGGTTCATATGAGTATTCATTGCGATCACCGCATTGCGGGATCTTGAGATACATCAAATGGATGTCAAGACTACCTTCTTAAATGGTGATTTGGAAGAAGAAATATATATGAACCAACCCAGGGGGTATGTGGTTCCAGGATAATAGAAGAAAGTCTGTCGGCTTGTCAAATCTTTGTACGGGCTGAAACAGGCCCTGAAGCAATGACACGAGAAATTTGATAGAACCCTACTATCGAAAAGGTTAGCCATTAATGAGTGTGACAAATGTGTCTACATGAAAGGAAATATCGACTCGTTCGTCATGATATTCCTTTACGTAGACGACATGTTGATCACAGGGAGCAGTCCTGGGTTGATTGAAACAACATTTTGACATGAATGATATGGCTATTGCTGATGTCATCTTAGGAATCAATAACTCTAAGACATCTGACGAACTGGTCTTATCTAGACATGTCCATTGGGTCGGGGACCCGGCCCGGCCCGACCCAAAAAACCAGGGTTAGGGTTAGCGTATTTCTGACCCGTGAGCCACCTGACCCGAAAAAGCGGGGACCCGATCTTATGTAAGGTCGGGCCAGGGTCATAATATTTTACCCTCCCGGCCCGACCTCCGACCCGACGTCGATCCGCCACTTAGTCTTTTTAATATAATTTATATTATTTTTCCTTTATTAATATTTACATATTTTAAGAATATATGTGATGTAGACTTTATCTTTTAATGTGAAGCATAATATAGGGAGAGAAAAAAGTAGTTGTAAATTGATGAAACTTTAAATTGTCATAACTTTATGCTCGGAGGTCCGTTTTATCCGATCTTTTTTTAATTTTACGTATTTATTCGAGATGGGGCCGGTGACTCAGCCAATTTCAGGAAAATGTCTGTCTTCCCAATCGATTTGACGTTTCTCCAAAATCGGTTTCTAATTTTCCCTTCCAAAATTCCCCGTTTTTTTATTTTGTAGGCCCGTAGGGTCAGGGCCAGGGTCGGGAAATCTAAAAAAACATAAGGTAAGGGTCGGGCAAGTAGGAAAAAAAAGTCACCAACTCGAGCTTTGCACAAGTCTAGTCTTATCTCAGTCTCACTACATCGAGGATGTGTTGGGAAAATTTGAGATGTTCGACAATTCTCCGATAACGTCACCACTGGATATAAATCAAAACATTGATAAAAATTGTGGTGTGCCCATATGCTATGAGCGATATGCGCATGTGATTGGTAGTTTGATGTACATCACAAACTGCACTAGACCTGATATAGCTTATGCAGTCAACAAATTGGCTAGGTTCACCCATAATCCAAGTGAAGATCACTGGAAAGCATTGAGTCGGGTACTATGATACCTAAAATATATGAGAAATTATGAGTTGCACTATTCGAGATATCCAGCTGTACTAGAGGGTACAGTGATGCAAATTAGATATCTGGTATAGAGAACACCAAGTCCACCAATGGGTATATATTTACAATTGGTGGTGGGGCTGCGTTTTGAAAATCCTGTAAGCAAACTTGCATCCCCCGATCCACAATGGAATCGAAGTTCATTGCTTTAGACAAAGCATGAGAAGAAGCTGAGTGGCTTCATGACTTCTTAGAGGATATCTCTTGTTGGGATAAACTCGTACCTTCTGTAATGATCCACTACGACAGCCAGTTGGCTCTGGGAAGGGCACGGAGTTCTATGTACAATGGTAAATCTCATCATATCCGATGGAGATATAAGACCGTTATGCAGTTGATCACCACGGGTATTATTTCTATTGATTATATAAAATCAAAATAACATAGCAGACCCTTTGACTAAGGTCATACCCAGAGATCAGATGTTCTTCCTGTCTAGGGTATGGGCTTAAAACCCAATCAATAAGAACTGATACGGTGGATACCCAACCTTACTGACTAGAGATATCAGGAATTAGGTTCAATGAGAAAACTATATCGTAAAGGTTCAATTGAGTGCTTAGGTGGAAGCAAGAGCACTTCGAATGATGATTTATCTAAAGAAATATGAATCCAAGGTTGTTCCCGTGATAGACATTAAGTGCTATATGTAGTTTGGGTGGAGGTTAAGTTTACAAAACCTTTAATGATCCTCAACGGTTGAGGTTAGGTTTGGGGAAACTTTTAATGGCTCCTAACACTTGTGAAGTGGGGTATAGCAGGATACCTTATATGAGATGACCTATTTAAGTGCGAGGACAGTCCGATCCAAATGAACGCACTTAAGAATCCAAGACGTGTCCATAGCCACAACGGACAAAACATTAAAGAACAACAGAGTAAGAAAAGTTGTTGTGTTGATACCGTTGTCTTGGCTTACATTAAACACTGACGGTTCAAGACATCACGTTCACCGCGCAGTAAGTAATTTCGATGGTATTCAACTATGGAAGGTTCAAAGCCACAACTACCTATCTAGATGCAACATCGATCTGCCGAAAGATTGCTAGAAAGATACATTATGAGTACGCCAAAATCTCTTTCAAGAGGGGATTGTTGAAAATTTATTAACGTGAAATAAAGTTTATCCTATTATTTATGACTAGAACAATTGGGGCCCCGCACGTCAGAAATATCGTTTCCACACACGTGCACATGTTGTACCAAAGATCGTAAATTTCCTTAGTGAAAGAGATATTGGTAGTAAACAAAATGTTTAAGACATGAAATGATAGACGGTTGTTGTCCAAATGATGAGTGTTTCACGTTGGTAAATGAAGGAAGAAGTGTACGACATGTAAAAGATGAAACGAGTCAGAAATCAGCGGAGCGCGAAGTCGTGATGCAGCCGTCGAGTCGCAGCCGCGTCGCAGGTGTTGGTTGTTTCTTTGGAGCTCGGTAGCTGCGGCTACTCCAGAGCCGCATGGTGCTTGAGCGAGAATGGTCGACGGGAAGCTGAAAAGTTTCTGATTTTTGGGTTGGTTTGCGGCATTGATTCTCTATTACTTGGCACATGAATTCAACTATTATTTGACTGATTGAAACCTCTCAATAATTGAAATTACATGACTATTGAATGTCATTAGTTAGCTAGATGAGAGGTCATCTTTCTTACACTATAAATTGAGGTCCTTGGCTAAATTGGATAACACGCTTGCAATAAAAAAATTCTGAGTACTTCAATCTCTCACACACCAAATGTTCTTCTTTTTAGTAAACATTTGAGTTTCTTTGCTCACTTGTTCGTTTTTGTTTTATCTTGGAAGACAAGTTGCCAACTACCGTAAAAGATATATACGGGGCAATATTATCTTAAGGACTTAATGAATATCACTCGACTCAGCAAACCTTGTTTGTGTTCTCATTTCCAAATTGTAATCTTTATAATTGTTATTTACTTTCCGTTCATACAATTGTTGTAATCGTTGTATTCATCATTTTACTCACACTTGATACTCCTATTATTTACTCACAAACTTAAAAAGTATGAAATTTAAAAAGTAAAATATTTATATACAAAGGGACAGGTGAGGCCACATGTAAATATTCAATATTCAATATTTTTACCTAAGAATAAATGAGAGAGAGAGTGTGTTATAGAAAAAGAGTAGAATCGGATCCCATGTAATTTTTTGTGGGATTTTATGTTTCAATGGATATCTTTTAGAAAGTGAACATATTTAAAAACACACTTGAAAAGGAAGTGAAAGGTGAACACTCAATTTGGAAGACAGAAAGTGTATGTTATACTAAAATTGTGGATGCAAAGTGAGATTCCTAAGTTGAAGTCTCGGCATAATTGTGTCACGTCTTTAGTATATAGCAGTATTTTTCCAAATGAATAAGAGAAAGAATCAAAACTAAAGCTAAACGGTTCTAACCTTTTGAGAAGCAACACTTGAATCAATTAGGAAAATAGAGATACATAAATTTTTATCAATATTTTGGCCGTAATTAGTCAAACCCCCACTTTATGAGATTGTCTGCCACCATCCTCATTAGCTACTATCCTCAACACCATCTCTGATCAGCACCACAACCACCATTGCTAGACGTCACTAACACAAACCGCAATATAATTCATCAAATATATTCTATTAATACATTAGATTAATTTAGTATTTCATTGAATTATTTATTTATTAAGTTTTAAATAAAAATATTTTTTCTATATTCAGATGTTGAAAAGATAAATAATTTATTTTTTTAATATTAACAATGTAAAGAATGGATCTTGGGCCTAGCTTTTGGGGTTGAATTAGACCCAAGATCCATTCTTTATATAGTATCATAGTCAAACTTATTCCAATTTTATGTTCATCGATGTTGGATATCCAAATTATATTATTCACGCTCCAGTTAACGAGGGTTGAGCGTGCTAGGAAGTGTTAAGAGTTCCACATCGGAAATGGAATGAGAACATGAACTTTTTATATGAACTTGGACAATCCGCACATTACAAACTAACTTTTGGGTTGAGTTAGACTCAAGATCTATTCTTTACAAATAACTTAATATAACATCTTAATATTTATATGTGTATTCAGATTCAAATATTTAAATCTGAATGCACATTTTAATATTTATATGCATATTTATATTGCGGACTTCTTAATTTTAATTAAAAAAAATGAGCCCTAGCTTCTAAAGTGGGATAAGGATCATCCTTTTTAGCAAAAGGTGTATAGAATCTTGCAATTAATGCTGATAACTTGACCACTTATAATTCTCAATTATTGATCACAATATGCAACTATACAAACCCACATTCATTGCTGTCTGGCTCGTAATCCCAGTTTTTCTTGCAAGGTTTTTGTTTCAACCTACGTGCTTGCCTGTTGCCAGGAATTTGCCTACTCTTCTTTTAACTAAATTATTGTTTTCTTAATTTAAAGTTCCCCATTCACCCACCATTCAAAGTTAAATTTATAATGTGTAAAGTTATGATATACACTTTATCTTTTATTTTACTTATAAACAAACACCAAATCAAGAGATATCCTTGCCAACTGCCAATAGAAGATACGGATCATACTGAGAATTGAGCTTTTTAAGGGCTACCAACATACCCAATAGTCTAAAAAGAGGTCGACGTTTTGTTTTTTGTTTCTTTTGATGAGAGGAAAGTCCCGAATGCGAAACCCCCACCTGCATCAGAGGTTTCTTGGCCAGGTGGGATGTAAATCGAGGATATGCGCGAGTGGAAGTCCTGCAAGGGAGAGGACCAACGGGACACGAACCCAGCAACAACCCTTGCAATATTTCAGCAAAGACTGTCACCACACGAATTCGAATCCGCGACGTCGGGGTGGTTGTACCCCAATCACCTTGCCACTTATCAACTCGTCTGTGCCCCTGGGGGATTGTTTTTTCTTTCTTTTTGAGCTTTAATCAGTGCCTTATACACATGTAGAATTAAAAAAAGTATATTAGCGGATCATTCAGAAGTCAACGGTACGTACATGTTTTTAGTGAGAGTTACCGACTCGTCGAATACACTGTTGGAAATTTATTTATTAAACGTGAATATAGTTAATCCTATTATTTATGACTCGAATATGTGGAGCCCCGCACGTCGGAAACTTTGTTTCTGACACTCGTGCACACGTTATGCAAGGATCACAAATTTCCTTAGTGAAAGAGATATTGGTACATATACGATATGTTCGGGACATGAAATGATAGACGGTTATTGGCCAAATGACGTTGGTTTCACGTTAGTAAATGAAGGAAGAATTGCACAAAGTGTGAATGTAGAAACTAGTCGGAAACAAGCCGCGACGCCGCAAGAACTACCTCGCCACGGCGACGCCGTAACTCTCGGTTCAGCCGCGCGCCAACCTACTGTGGTCGCGCGCCACGATTTGAGCGTTGGAAGCAAATTTAAGGTAATTTTTGGGCTGACTTTGGAGTATTAACTCTCCATTATGTTGCTCATGAATTCGGCCATTATTTGGCTGAATTGTAACTCTACAATCAAGTCTAATTCATAGTAATTCAAGGTCATTACTTGGTATGTGGAAGGTCATCTTCCAACACTATAAAATGATGCCTTTGGCTCATTTGCAATACACACTTGACACTCAATATTTCAGAAAGTATTTTTCTATCTCTTGTAATCCTTCATACACTCAAAGATTCTTCTTTTATAGTAAACTCTTGAGTTATCCTTTGCTCAATTGGTTGTGGTTGTTTTATCTTGGGAGACGAATTGCCAATAGTTGTTAAGGGATTAATACGGGGAAATATTGTCTTAAGGACAGATTGAATATCAATCGACTCAACCAACCTATCTTTATTTTCCATTTCAAACTGTAATTTGTTATTGTTGTTATTTCCCGATTTCTTTGTAATTCGCAATTTTACTCACAATCTTAATAATATTCGCTGTTAACAACAACATGACTGGAGAACATCAAACCAATACTGTTCAAGGCAACTCAAATGTCTTCACTGCTCAAGGCTCAACTAGTGCCAACCCCACTGCTGCTCAAGGCGTTCCAAACGTCTTTACTACTGCTAATGGAAACACCAATGTTCCACCACCCTCTGGTTTTCATCATGAACGCCCCGAGAAGTTCATGGGAACAAATTTTAAGAGATGGCATCAAAAGATACTTTTATTCCTGACGGTTATGGGAGTTTCTCGATTCCTAACCGAAGATCCTCCAAAAGTTAGAGATGAAGTGAACCCTCAGCCTGAAACATTGGCAGGAGGGGCCAAGAGATCCATGTCACTAATGGCATAAAGTTGACACTATATGCCTGGAGTCATAGTGATTTCCTTTGCCGAAATTATATCCTGAATTGCTTGTCTGATCCTCTTTACACGGTATATTGTACCGTTGGCACTGCGAAAGAATTGTGGGATAAGCTTCAGATGAAATACAACACCCAAGATGCGGGTTCTAAGAAGTTCATCATTGGGAAGTTTCTAAAATTTCAAATGGTGGACAACAAGACTATGGCATCCCATGTCCAGGAATTTCAAATGATTGTACATCACTTGGATTTGGAAGGTTTGAAGCCAAACGAGAAATTCTTGGTTGACTCGTTAATTGAGAAGTTACCTCCCTCGTGGAATGAGTTTATGAGTTATCTAAAACTCAAAACGAAAAAAATGACTCTAGATGGGCTTATTGTCAAACTCCAGATTCAAGAGGACAATAAGAAGGTCATGCCAAAGGGGAAACAACCCGCTGAGGTTAAGGCAAACATGGCGGAAGTAAGAGGGGACCCAAGCAAGAAGCGTAAGTTCCAAAAGGATGCAAAGGGCCCAATAACTGAAAAGTTTAAAGGGTCTTGCTTTTATTGTGGCAAATCTAACCACATGGCTAAGGAGTGCCGCAAACTCAAGCATGCTAATAAAGTGAAGGCCAAAGGAAAGGCCAAGGCTAACGTTGTCGAAGATACTCTTCTTGACGATATGATTGAGGAATTTTCGGTGGTCGTTCTTGAAGCAAACCTCGTTGAGAATCCTATGCAATGGTGGATGGACACACATGCCACCCGCCACATATGTTCCAACAAAGAAGCATTTTCCACATATACACCAGTCACGGACAAGAAGTTGTTCATGGGAAACAACGCTTCTTCAGAGGTGTTGGGGGTTGTTAGACATATTTTGTATACACTTTTTAAGTCATTTTTAGTTGGTATTTTTCCCATTTTTGTTGCAATAAGTGTCGTGTTAGGGTCGTTTCTCTTTCTTTTGAGTCACATCAGTTCTAAATGGCAAAATGTAAAAAAAATGTTATAAGTGGGCAAAAAAGGAGGCTCCCGAAGCAAAAAGGACGAAAGTTGGCAGATTCGGACGAAAGCATGCAGGGCCGCGGCTCCATACAGTAGGGCCACGATGCCATTTTTTCAGAAAGTGGCATGACTTCCAGCGCCGTGGCGCCAAAAAGCAGGGTCGCGGCGCCGCCGCGAATTTTCCAGATCTGAGGCGAATTTGGCAAGGGGCAAAAGGGTCCGAAGAAATAGTTTTAGACAGCATATATAAACCCCTAGGACAGATTTTATTAGGGTATCCCTCACAGTCTAACATAATTTTGGAGGCAACAAAATTGGAGACCTAGTTCAAGTTATTTTTTTTCTCTTTTCTTTGTTCTTATTTCAGTTCATGTTGGATATTGAATTAGTTCTTAGAATGTCTATAGCTATGTGCTAATCTTTTAATGAGGGCTTTCCATTGAATCGCTTGAAACTCGTTTTCATGAATTAATGCACTAGTTTGGTTTCTTCTTCATCTTGTTAAGATTTATTCAATATTGGTTTGAATGTTTGATAATTAACTGATCACTAATTGTCATAATTTATATAATTTCAAATCGAGATCCGAGAGGGGAGATTTGGATATGCTGTAATTGAATAGACATAGATTAAAATCGTGGATGAAAGTACCCCGATACTTGTGTAGCATTTTAGGTTACTATTCTTAATCCTCCTATGTGGTAAAATCTATCATAGAAATATAGAAGGTTTCTGCATAGGATTGAGCTTTTATATATCCTAACCGGAATATAAGACAGACTAGTTAACCTGCTATATTAACGTAGAAGAAGAAACTATTGTTGTTGCATTAATGATTGAAATAGAGTGAATAGTCGAGGATATTGGAAGTCCTATTTTCACCATAACTGATTTAAACTAAAACATATTTAGTTTAATTCTTGCAATTACTCTAGCTAATTTCATATATAAAACCCAAACAAACTATCGTTAGCCAAATAGATAAAATAGATTAGATATTCGGTAATTGAAAACTAGTCTCTGTGGATGATATTCAGTCTTACAGACTATATTACTTGGAACGATACGTACACTTGCGTGAGCATTTGGAAAATCGCTAACAAGTTTTTGACGCCGTTGCCGGGGACTGACGTACTTTTAATATCGAACTATCTATTCTTATTTCTACTTTGGTTTTTATTTTTTTATTTTACTTCTTACCTTTAGAACCCTATTGCCTTGATTTGTTTATTGATTTTGAGCGATTTCAGGAACTTAGTTTATGCGAAGAAGAAGATGAGCAGACACACTTGTTCCTTAAACCCAGAAAGTGAAAAGGCGTGCAAGCAGAACAGGCGAAACAAAAGAATATTTGCTTCAGTCACAATGGAAAACCAACAGAATCAGAATAGGGTGAACAATGAAAATCCAGAAAATGTAGAGAAACGAGTCCAGGTTCCAGCAGAGAGAGGCTTGGGGGACTATGTTCTGCTCATAGTTACAGGTGCGCAAAAATGCATCAGGCTCCCAGCAATAGGAGCAAATAACTTTGAAATCAAGCCAGTTATTCTGAGCATGGTACAAAATACAGTACATTTTGGGGGGTTGCCGTCTGAAGACCCCCATATACACATTGCCAATTTTCTGGAGCTGTATTCCACATTTAAGTACAATGGTGTTACTGATGATGCCATTAGACTGAGGCTCTTCCCATTCTCACTCAGGGACAGAGCCAAGAGTTGGTTGAATTCATTGCCTGCAAACTCCGTCACCACCTGGCAAGACTTAGCTCAGAAGTTTTTCCCCAAGTTTTTCCCTCCATCAAAGCCAGCAAAGCTGAGGGGAGAGTTGAACAACTATTATCAGCTTGATGGAGAGTCACTTTATGATGCATGGGAGCGGTTCAAAGACTTGCAGAGAAAGTTCCCGCATCATGGTATCGAGTAGTGGATGTTTGTCCACATTTTCTATAATGGATTGAGTGATACTACTCGTACCATAATTGGTGCTTCTGCAGGGGGAGCGTTTATGAGGAAGAGTACCAATGAGACACATAATTTGCTAGAGGACATGACTGCAAATAATCATCAGGGGGGTGATGACAGATCAGCGAGTAGCAGAAAGACGATGGGTATACATGAGATAGATTCTATCACTGCATTAAATGCTCAGGTGGCTCTCTTGACAAATCAATTGCAGCAGAATACTATATCCGTGAATGATGTTCAGATGCCTGTGAGTTGTGAGATTTGCGGGGGGCCACACACTTTTGATAGATGCACTGCAGTGGACCCTAACAATGTACCCATGGAACAGGTTCAGGCAATTGGGAATTTTCAGCGCTCATACAACTCCAACACATATAATGCGGGGTGGAGAAATCACCCCAACTTCTCATGGAGGAATGACCAAGGGCAGCAGTCTCAATATCAGGGCAATTATCAGAACCAACAACCACATAATCAGGCTTTATCCTCCCAGCAGTTCAGACCACCTACCCCACATGAGAAGCCTGATGAATTGAGAGCAGCCCTGCTTACACTCACAAACTCCCAAAATTAGTTCATGTCAGAAACAAGGTCCTCCCTCAGGAGCTTTGAAATTCAGGTGGGACAACTAGCAAAGATGGTGAACAACAGACCTCAAGGTACTCTCCCTAGCAACACAGAGGTGAATCCGAGAGAGAAGTGCCAAGTAATCATTTTGAGAAATGGAAAACAGTTGGAGCATGTTGCACCCCAACCAGTGGTGGAGAAGGAGAAAGAGTGGGAGCAAAAATATGATGTAGAGAATGAGGGGTTACTGATGACCGTCATACATTAGAGAAGGCTCCACTAGCAGTTGTGAGGGACTATACAGAAAAAATCCCTTACCCTCAAAGGCTCCAGAAGAAGTCCCTGGACAAGCAGTTCTCCAAGTTCTTGGAAGTGTTCAAGAAACTCCACATCAACATCCCCTTCATTGAGGCTTTGGAGCAGATGCCCACATATTTCAAGTTCATGAAGGAAATCCTAGGGAAGAAGAGGAGATTGACAGATTATGAAATAGTGGTGCTGACAGAGGAGTGCAGCGCTATCCTGTAAAAGAAACTGCCACCAAAACTGAAAGACCCAAAGAGTTTCACCTTTCCCTGTACTATAGGAAAGGTAACATGCAACAGGGCACTCTGTGACCTGGGGGCTAGAATCAACCTAATGCCTCTATCTATATTCAAAATATTGGTTTTGGGGGAAGTCAAGCCAACCACAGTGAATCTGCAGCTTCTTGACCGATCTGTTGTGCATCCCCGAGGTATAATTGAAGATGTGTTAGTCAAAGTGGACAAGTTCTTCTTTCCAACGGATTTCCTCATTCTTGACATGGAGGAAGATGAGGACATGCCCATCATTTTGGGGAGACCATTCCTAGACACGGGTAGAGCCCTCATTGATGTGGAGAAGGAGGGAGTTGAGGCTCAGAGTCCAAGACGAGGAGATGGTGTTCAAAGTCTTCAAGTCTACCACTGAGTCTCAAGCAAGAAACAAATGCTTTGCTGTGAGTACAACTGATGCAGTAGCCCATCAAAAACAATTCAAAGGTATGGGGATCATTGAGACAACTGCAAATCCACAGGCAAGAAAGGTTAGTACGAATGCTGAAACAAAAAGTGATGATGTAAACGCTGACCAAGAGGTAAATCTCTCTAAACTCAACCCCGTGAAAAATAAGAATATAATGAAAAAAATAATTTTTAAATGGATGTGCTGTGGGGGTAATTTACTGATGCGCGATTTAATGCACACACTTTAACGCAAGTGCACGTTGTCGACTCAAGTAATATAGTCTAGGTAAGACCGAATATCGTCCTCAAGGATTGGTTTTCAAGTACCGATTATCTATCCTATGGTATCTATTTGGTTAACGTAAATTGAATTGGGATTCTAACTAATAATGCAGGAAATAAACTAATTATAAAAATACTTTGATTTAAATCAGTTATGAAGGATAATTAGGGCTTCCAAGATCATCAACTATCCACTCTTATTCAATCTTTAATACAATTAGACTGACTTCTTCTTCTACGTTAAGATAGCAGGTTTACTAATCCGTTTTATACTCCCGTTAAGGCTATATAAACACTCAACCCCAGTAGCGCTCCTTTCTACCTTTCAGTGATAAGAATGACTCTATAGGAGGATTAAGAACAAAAACCCTGTTAACGTTTACGCAAGTAATTTAGGTATTTAAACCCCCGTTAACGCTACACAAGTAATTGAGGTATTTTCATCCCCAATTCGACCTATGATTACCCAACTACATCATAGTCACAACCTCCTCCTTTCGAAGTTTGATTAGAAATCATATAAATAATGATAATTAGTGATCAATTAATTACCAAGCAATCAAATCATCTATTGGATAAATCTTAAATAAGTGAAGAAGAAATCAACTAATATATTAATTCATGAATAAAGTTTCAAGTGAATCACAAAGAAATTCCTAATAAAGTAATTAGCTCCTAGCCATAGTCACACTAAGAACTAATACAATCTCCATGCATGAACTGAAATAAATAAAGCAAAAAAAAAGAAAAGAAAATACTCAAGAACGAGTCTCCAAGCCTTCTAGCATCCAAGGGTTGTGTTGTGGAATATTTACAAGATGGATTGGTGGATGGATGGATGTAGAATGGTGAATGGTGGAATGGAGAATGAATTCTTGTAATGATGTAGAGACTATTTATAGACCAAGAATCCTTTAGCTGAAGGGTTAAGGATTATGTAGGTAGGAAAAGTTATTAGAATCCTTTTAGGTAAGGGTTTTAAGGTAGGAAAAGTTATCCCTTTAGGTAGGAAAAGTTATCCCTTCAGGTAGGAAAAGTTATCCCTTTAGGACTCTGAAAACATGTCAAATTCGGCCCAGAACTTCATAAATCCCGCGTCGGCGCTGCGACCATGGCGCGCGGTGCCTCAAAACCTGCAACTTTCTGAACTTCCAGCACATTGGGCGCGCGCTGCGCGGTGATGGCGTTACAAGCGGATTGCTTTCGTCGTCATTTTTCCGTCCGGACTTCGTCGTATCTCCTCTATAATTCCCGGAACTTCTTAGACTTCATTTCTTGGCCCTTTTGGTGTGCAATTCCATCTCATTTATGCTCATTTCATCTCCTTTTTGTTATTTCTCCATTTTTGACCGCTGTGACACAAAAGAAAGGAAAACAACCCTAATACTATACTAAACATAAATGAAATGAGTAAAATACTAACTAAAAATGACTCAAAAAGTGTATATAAAATACACCGATCATTTACCCCAGTAATAGAATAAGAAAACTGCTTTCGGCTAAAAGACGTTAAAGACAACGCTACTTGAGAGGCAACCCAATGTTTAAATTATGCAATTAGTTTTAACTTGAACAGTCTCACTTGATGGTATTTTTGGTTGTATTGTGATGACAGGTGAGGGAATTGGACATTAAGCAAGAAAAACACTGGAAAACACGAAGTTGGGACAGAACTGCGGTGCCAATTTGCAGGACCGCAACGCCAAATGATCAGAGAAGGCACAGGAATTTTGACGCAGCTGCGCAATTTCAGAAAATAAAAAGCCCTAAATCCTCAAATATCTTCCCACATTAACTCAAACCTTTCTTTCTCTCTAACAGCAGCGAAAATTGGCTTTTTACCACATCCCCCTCTCCCTGTAGGTCGAGCTTCCTCATCTGTTTAATTAAATAGAATACAACACCTCTTGGTCGTTACACATGGAGTAATCACAGGAAGCCTTCTCAAAAGAAAAGAATATTCGAATTTTTTAGCATAGCCCCACAGCTCTTTGACCTTCCCTCTGTTAAACAGCTATAAGGTAGGCTCTTTGGATAGATTGCCTTAAGGCGATGAAGGCCAGAAAATCTTGGTATTGACTTATTGAAAATCTCAAAGATATTGCTCCAACGGTTGTCGGTCAACTTTGTGGTCACTCAGTCGATTGCCGCCGCAAAAGCCCCAACTCTTGCATCATATCCCAAAGATAGTCATTTCAGTCCCCACCTAAAATCTCCCATAAATTCACACAAATCCTTCCAATCCCCACATACCATCACCATTCAAAACTCCTAGCATATTTTCACAACATCATTCTTTCACTTGGGTCAAGAAAGCGGTGAAGAACAACCACTCCAAAAGGTAATCTTCATCATTGTTCTTGAAATTTCAAGGTTAGTGGAGGAAATAGCTTGCAGTTTTGTTTGTTGTATGAGATGTGTGTTGTGTAGTCGTGGGTGTGTGTTGTATTTGCTGTGTGTTTTTGGTGTTGTGTGGGGGTTTGCGGCGTTGGTGGTTCACTGTGTGTGTTGTGTAGTGTGGTATTGCCTGTTGTGTTATTGTATGCGGTGGTTAAAGTGGGATTGGTTGATTGTTGATGTGAGGAGTTGATAGTTGTTGGAAAACCTCAAGGAAACAAAGAAAACGCTGTCAAAAAAATTCCAACAACTCTCATAATGGCTTCTAGAAAATGAACTGCCCGAGCTACCTCATCTTCATCAACTCCAGATTATGATGTGACTCGATTCGCCAACAAAAAGGCGGAGGATCGATACAACAAAATTAGTACTAGAATGTTGATGCCAGAAAGAGGCATGGACTACCAGGTCATGTCATTTGATGATGATGATGACTATGAGCCCATCTGGACCACGATCGAAGCAAACGGTTGGGAAAGGTTCGTAGATGCAGAAGAAATCCCACCACAGAATGCAAGTCTTGTTCGAGAGTTTTATGCTAATTATCCGGAGCAATAAAATGGAAGATGTTTCGTGAGAGGGCGGTATGTGCCCGTCGATGCTGAGGCGAAGAATGCAATACTTGGGACAGCTAATATTAAAGACCAAGGTTATTATCCGTACCACTTCAGAAGTTGGTCTAGAGACGTCAACCACATCATGTGGGACGTAGTTGCAGAAGTATTGTGTTACCCAGGAGCCAAAATTCACCTCTCTCACAAGGGGTCTAGGGGACTCGCCCGGTGGCAATTCAACAGAACAGCCAGAGGTTGGCTATATTTCATAAGTGCTCGCTTGATTCCGTCAACTCATTTTACCAAGGTACCTGCGGAAAGAATCATGCTTGTGTATGGCATCATGTCGGGCAAGACAATTGATATTGGGCAGGAAATAGTGCAGAGTATAGGAGAGATCAGCAGATTGACTACCACCGGTGGATTGGGACATGGATCACTTATATCTGCCTTATGTGCTAGGCATAGAGTCCCAACGTTCGCCACAGACATTCTCGAGAAGATTCAGCCACCTGTGACGTACAGTTTAGTGCACTCTTTCCCTGACCCTACAGCAAGACCAGCGGAGAGGAGAAGAGGCCCAGTTGGAATAGACGCAGCCACCATGGATGAAGAAGAGCCTGAGACAGTTGCGTATTATGAAGCATGCAGAAGTAGCCACCAACCTCCATTGACTTTGGATCCCCCAGTGCATCAATGTTTCAAGCGCCATGTTCCATCAGTGGTCAACGCAACATCCGCCGCCGCCATCGCCACCATTTTGAACCGCTGTTTTAATGTCTGTAAGTCTTCCCTTTTTAATTTTTAGTCTTTACACATTTGGGATAATGTGTCGTTTAAGTTTGGGAGGTCTTATTTTGTGTTTGTTTTTGAATATTTTTATTGTGTTTTTATGTCTTTTATTATGTCTATATGAGTCAAATTTTTTTTATGATCATGCATGTTGTGGTTGCTGGAAACACCTAGTGGATTAAGTGAGATAATGTAATGGAATTAGAAGCAAAAATTTGTGTGCTTAAGTTAGATATGCCAAAAATTCATGAAAATCTAATTATTTGGGTGATTAGCCTGTGTTGTCAATTGTGGAAAGAATGGTTGAAAAATATCTATGAAGTATGCTTGCTTGTTATTTGAGGAGAAATAGTTAAGATGTACATGTTAGGGAGATGATTCATGCATTTCTTTGTTAGCCCGTCTTACCATTCATTACCTACCCTGACATAAATTGTATCCTTAATCAGCCCCTTTGAGCCCAAAATAAGTTATTTCTTCGACACCCTATGATTCCCTTGTATATCATTATTAGGTGTATTTTGCATACGCGTTTGAGTCATTTTTAGTTAGTATTTTTCCCATTTTCGTTTAAATAAGTGTCGTGTTAGGGTCGTTTTTCTTTCTTTTGAGTCACAGCGGTTCTAAATGGCAAAATGGCAAAAAGAAGCTACAAGTGGGCAGAAAAGGAGCTCCCAAAGCAAAAAGGACGAAAGTTGGCAGATCCGGATGAAAGACTGCAGGACCGCGGTGCCATAATTACTGAGAAGTCGTAGTACTTTCGGCACCACGGTGCCATTCTGCAGGACCGCGATGCCGATTCTGGAATTTCCCGTTCGAAAAAGAATTGGCAAGGGGCAAAAGGGTCCAAGGCACACGTTTTTGACAGCATATATAAACCCTTGGGACATATTTTAGGGAGATATATTCTTCTCTTGGGAAAAACACAACACAACGCTTGGCGGCTACAATTGAAGACCTAGTTCTAAGTATTTTCTTTCTTTCCTCTATTGTAATCCAGTTCATGTTTGGATTTGTATTAGTTCTTAGCATGTCTATGGCTAGGAGCTAAACACTTTATTAGGGGTTTCCTATTGAATCACTTGAAACTCTTATTCATGAATTAATGCATTAGTTTGATTTTCTTCTTCACTTGATTAAGATTTATTCAATATTGGTATGAATGTTTGATAGTTAATTGATCACTAATATCATAATTTATATGATTTCGAATCAAGAACCAAGAGGAGAGATTTGGATATGCTGTAATTGAATATACATAGGTTAAAATTGCGGATGAAAGTACCCCGATACTTGTGTAGCATTATAGGTTATTGTTCTTAATCATCCTATGTGGTAAAACATATCATAGAAATATAGAAGGTTTCTGCACTGGGGTTGAGCGATTATATATCCTAACCGGAATATAAGACACTAGTTAACCGCTATCTTAACGTAGAAGAAGAAGTCATTCTAGTTGCATTACAGATTGAAAAGAGAGGATAGTTGAGGATATTGGATGCCCTAATTCCTTCATAACTGATTAAACCTCAATAATTTAGTTTAATTCTTGCAATTACTCTACTAGTGTTAGATAAAAACCAAATCAACTTATCGTTTGCCAAATAGATAACCTCGAATAGATATTCGGTAATTAGAAACCAGTCTCTGAGGAAGATATTCGGTCATACCAGACTATATTACTTGTAATGATACGTACACTTGCGTGAGCAATTGTAAATTGGCCTGACAAGTTTTTGGCGCGGTTGCCGTGAACTGACGTATTTTTAATATCGAACCTTCTATCCTTATTTCTACTTTGGCTTTTATTTTATTTTTTACTTTTAGAACCCTATTGTCTTGATTTGTTTGTTGATTTTGATCGATTTCGTGGACTTAGTTTATACGAAGAAGAAAAGGAGCCGACACACTTGTTCCTTTTAACCCTGAGATTGAGAAAGCTTGAAAGCAGAACAGGCGAAACAAGAGGATATTTGATTCAGTGACCATGGAAAACCAACCGAATTAGAATGGGGCGAATAATAAGGTTCCTGAAAATGTATGGGACCCAATACAGGTTCTAGTAGAGAAAAGTTTGGGGGACTACGTTCTGCCCACATTTACAGGTGCACAGACATGCATGAGGCTCCCAATAATAGGGGAAAACAACTTTGAGATTAAGTCAGTCATCTTGAGCATGGTCCAGAACACAGTACAGTTTGGGGGATTGTCGTCGGAAGACCCCCACATGCACATTGCCAATTTACTGGATTTGTGTGCCACCTTCAAGTACAATGGTGTTACTGACGCCGCCATTAGATTGAGGCTCTTCCCGTTCTCACTTAGGGGCAGAGCTAAGAGCTGGTTGAACTTACTTTATGCCAACTCTATCACCACTTGGCAGGATTTAGCCCAAAAGTTTCTTGCAAAGTTTTTCCCTCCTTCAAAGGCTGCAAAGTTAAGGAGAGAGTTGAACAATTACTATCAGGTAGATGGAGAGTCGATGTATGATGCATGGGAGCGATTCAAGGATTTGCAGAGAAAATGCCCACATCATGGCATAGAGAAGTGGATGTTGGTCCACATTTTTTATAATGGGTTGAGTGGTACTACTCGTACCATAATTGATGTTGCAGCAGGGGGAGCGTTCATGAGGAAGAGTGTCAATGAGGCATATGAGTTGCTAGAAGACATGGCTGCGAATAATCACCAAGGGGCAGATGACAGATCAGTGAGTAGTTTGAAGACTATGGGGATACATGAGATAGATGATATCACTGCATTAAATGCGCAGGTGGCCCTTTTGACAAAGCAACTGCAGCAAAATACTATGTTTGTGAACGCAGTGCAGATGCCTGTGAGTTGTGAGATCTGCGGTGGACCACATACTTTTGATAGATGCACGGCGGTGGATCCTAATAATGTGCCCATGGAGCAGGTTCAAGCAGTGGGGAACTTTCAGCTCCCTTATAACTCCAACACATACAATCCGGGGTGGAGAAATCACCCTAACTTTTCATGGAGGAATGACCAAGCCCAGCAGCCACCATATCAAGGTAATTACCAGAACCGGCAGGCACATAATCAGGCTACATATTCCCAGCAGTTTAGAACACCTACCCAATAGAAGAAGCCTAGTGAACTGAGAGCAGCATTGCTTATACTCACTAATTCACAGAATCAGTTCATGTCTGAAACAAGGTCCTCTCTCAGGAACTTGGAAACGCAGGTGTGGCAACTGGCGAAGATGGTAAATAACAGACCGCATGGTACTCTCCCAAGCAACACAGAGGTTAATCCGAGAGAGCAGTTCCAGGCAGTTTTGTTGAGAAGTGGAAGCGATTGGGCGAGTTGCTCCTGACCAGCAGTGGTGAATGAGAAAGAGTGTGAGAGGACATTTGATGTAGAAAAAGAGGGGGTCACTGAGGACCGCCCTACAGTAGGGAAAGCTCCACCAGCACCTTTGAGGGAATACACTGACAAAATCTCTTACCCTCAAAAGCTCCAGAAGAAGGCCCTAGACAAACAGTTCTCCAAGTTCTTTGAGGTATTTAAAAAGCTCCACATCAATATCCCCTTCATTGAGGCGTTAGAACAAATGCCCACATATTTCAAATTCATAAAGGAGATACTTGGGAAGAAGAGAAGATTGGTGGATAACGAGACAATAGAGCTGACAGAGGAGTGCAACGCCATCTTACAAAAGAAACTGCCTCCTAAATTGAAAGATCCAAGAAGTTTCACCCTGCCCTGCACTATTGGAAAGGTAACCTGCAACCGGGCACTTTGTGACTTAAAGGCTAGCATAAATCTTATACCCCTATCTGTGTTCAAGAGATTGAGTTTGGGGGAAACGAAGCCAACCGCAATAAATCTGCAGCTGGCTGACCGATCTGTGGTGCACCCCCGAGGTATAGTGGAAGATGTGCTAGTCAAGGTAGGCAAGTTCTTATTTCCAGAAGATTTCCTCATTCTTGACATGGAGGAAGATGAGGACATGCCCATTATTTTGGGAAGACCATTCCTAGCCACGGGCAGAGCTCTCATTGATGTGAAGAATGGAGAGTTGAGACTAAGGGTCCAAGAAGAGGAGATGGTGTTCAAGGTTTTCAAATCTACCATTGAATCCCATGCCAGCAACAAATGCTTTGCGGTGAGCACAACTGACGCATCAGCTCATCAAGAATAATCCAAAGGTAGGGGGATCACCGCGACAGCGGTGAACCCACATGTTAGTATGAGTGCTGATATCACGCCATTTTTTTACCGCGACATTCACTCCTGCTTAAAAATGTTAGAAAATAAAATAATCGCTAAAAAGGTGCTAAAATGCTAAAGGGTGCTAAAATGCTAAAAGTGTTAAGTAGGGTGCTAAGGTGCTAAAAGGCTGCTAAAGTGCTAAAGGGTTCGCGGAGTCGCCACCTAGCTAGTTTGGGTGAATTAGGACACCTAAATGTCAACTAGGTTAAAGTCAACATTAACTCCATTTTTATGGTCTGCAAACTAGTGTGAGATTCTGGGTAAGGGTTCTTTATTAATCTAGAGGGAAGGGATTAGGCACCCTCTAAGATCCGCTAACTTGCGGTTGTCCTGCCAAACCTAGGTTAATTATTATGCTAAGGAACAATGCATGTTTTGAAAATATTTGAAGAGAAAGATGATGCAAGTGTTTGTAAAAAGGATGCATTTTGATAGAGATTTATAACGCTAATGTTATAACAATACATGTAAAGTCTAAAGGTATGCATTTATATTATTTATAAAAGATGATGCAAAGTTGATTTATCAAAGATGCATTTTTTATAAAAAATTTAAAAGACTTGTGCTCTAAAAATACATGTAAAGTTTAAAAGTGTTCATTTATTTTTATAAAATAAATGATGCAAAGTTGATTTATAGACTAAATGTATGCATTTACTTGAAAATTTGATTTTCTATATATGGCATAGTGCAAAAAGACGATTATCATTTGGCAAAGTTTAGTCATGCATGGCAAGCCTAAAATAATTAACTTTAAGGAAACAAATTTCTAGTATCCAACTACTTGCTAATCTATTTATTCAAGATATAATTATTCCAAGTGTTCTAATAATTAATGTAGCGTTAGACAATTAATTACAACAAATGAATGAGGGATGGATAGGAAACCAATAAAGGGCGACTCGAAGGAGTGGCGATGTAATTCCACCTGTGGTTTGAAATTTTTTATGCGGATAGCAAGATGCACACAAATGCGGGTGAATGCAGATCTTCAATTGATGGAAGGCGCGATGAGTCTCACAATGAAACTCTTCATTCGGCTCCGGTGTATTTCATGTAAAAGAAAGAAAAAATAAGGATTAGTACATGCCCAAAAATAAGAAACAAGCACTTGGCATAAGAATTAACACATATAATTTATACTTAAACATATATGCATGATTCATATAGAGGAGCCGCTGTTAGCAAACATATACGTAGGCTTTAACCAATCTAAAATTGGAAGCAACAGAGAAAAGGTAGCATGGATAGGCTAGACCCAAATAATTTCAGACATATTTCTTTTCTTTGATAATGTACCAATCTTCTATAGGCAGCGGGGTGACTGTTTCGAACATGAAAATCATGACTAAAAGGTCACAAATGTTTTATCCTAACATGGAGGTAGATTAACACTCAAGCGCAAGCAAATATAATTTCCCAAGACATGATAGCAACCCAAATGATCAATTGAGCAAGCATCTCAATAATGTAGAATCTCTTAGGCTAGATTAGATATGTAAAATCACATTCGTATTGCATAAGTATTATATCACATAAAATCTAATAATATGGACAACTTGGTAGATATGCAGATCATACTTATACACTGGAATCTAAAAATTATCCAAAACGCGTAGCACTTTCCAGATTTGCCCAAAAATTAATGTAGACGCAGCATAACCGTTTCAATAATCACAAGTATATGAATTTAATATCCCGTCTGGAATCAACATTAATACCCACATTTAGCCTAGTAATCCCAGCATAATCAGGAACTTAAACCAAATTATGAACACCAAGAAGAGCCAAATAGAGGGGTGATATACATGGAGTATATTCGATATACTATTGCGTATACGTACACAATATATACCATTTTTAGGATGAATTCACTCAAACAAACAGGGCAGGACAGGTTCGAGGCTCGATACTCGACATTCAAGTGAAACATATTACAAAGCATGCTCATTTCGGCTAGAGACACTCCTAGATACTGCAAATTCCAATAATTCTAACCCACATAAACACAACAAACAATCCAATAATATTGAGATTATCATGACTTCTATCTAAGACCGTTGATTTAGGGACTGTCTAATATCGATTGGTTTCGCGTATAAGACATGACAGAGAGAGGAAAGATACATTGACATCTACAACATACACTATTTAAACAAGTAATCAGACAAACACACTGAAGGCATGAGGGGACAAGACATTAGACAAGAGATCATGCAAGTATATGAGCTAAGATATTCAATTTCCAGCGTATAAAAAGGACATACCAGACACCAGTTAACAAACCACCAGGACGATTGACATTTACTCTGCCTTTTTTACATCCTAACAATGCTGATTTGTATAAGTCATAATCCTATGTCACATATGTCTGATTCAGACAGTGAGGGCATATTCTAGCCTAAACGAGTCACCTATCCTCAATGATCATCAATCAACCACTGTCCTGAATCATTTTAACTACATGTAAGCTTCTGAACAGATATTTTGACGACTTTTAGGCACTCATTGATATTTCCAGATTGTTTAACCAGTTGGCAACTTGTTATTTGCTTTTAGGTTCAATTTAGGATAGACTTCAGTGATATTAAAATCAGACATAGAAAGACAATTTACAAAATACAGATATTCGTAGCTCTAATTACACAGGTTCTTATATATATTGCGAGTATAATATGCCATTCCCAGGTTGGTAGCATAACAGATAAAAAGGTTGTTTTACTATGCGATATGAACACAGATTTACGATGAACACATATGAATCGTATACTTCAACTAACATATCGTAGTCGCGAGTATTAACAGCAATCCGCATCAGTTCAAACAGGCTTATTGATAGGAAAAACAATCACCGATATCAACTTAATGCATGCTTAAACAGTTGTTCAAAACACATATTATAATCATTAATTTTAAAACAAAATCTAAGACTAGAAGGGTAAAATATTACCTTCTCCGGGCAGCGAACCGAGGCAACGTATCAAGTGTCGATCCACTCAGAGTTTTGTTGCGATTCGATTAAAAAAGGGATAAGATTTCGTTTATTACTCACCGTCTTTCTACTGGTTTTAGACTAGTTTTCGGCTGATCTTTGTTGCTGTTCGAAAGTGTGAAGGATTTCGATGTCGATTCCTCATTGTGGGCGTGATATGGGTGTCTTCTATTCTAAGGGCTTCTCCCGTGCTCTTTCCCGGAAGCCTTGTATGTGTATGTCTCTTGGTATTTATAGTTCTCATTGTAGGTCTTAATTTATGGTAACTTTTGGTATCATTTTTGGGCTGATATGCTATGGATTTGTTATGGTAAGTTAATATTATGATGGCGCGATTTGGGAGATTTGGTTTGATTATGGTAAGTTCTGATTCTCGCGATTTCGTACTGGTTATGGCGGGGTAAACTGGCTGGACATGCGAGGATGAGGGAAACCCCCGGATTCTCCGGCGAGAATCTCGAATTAGGGTGCTGGCGGCGATGGATTTGGTTCTAGGACAAGGGGTGTGGCAGCTGCGTTTTGGAAGATGGGGTTTGCTGGTTTTGTTTCTGGATGAGTATAAAGGGTTGAAAGGGGAGTGGGCCGCAGGTTTGGGTAGTTAAAATCGTGTGGGCAGCAATTTGGGCTGGGTAAATCGTGTGGGCTTGTGGGTTATTATATTTAGGAGTTGAATTTATTAGTATTAGTTTTAGGTGTTTTATTGGTTAATAAGTTGGGGTTTAAATTATTATTAAATTATTTTAATATGACTTTAGGTGCTTTATTAGTTTTAGCTTGGGTTAAAATTATTACAATAATAAATGTGGGCGTGTTATTTAATTAGTGGTTAATGTTTTATAATGCGAGACCGTTATTAAAATCTTATTTATTATGCATGCTTTGGAATGTTAAATTAAAATTGAATTAATGGGGGGGTTTAAATTGCAAATAATAATTATGAAATTACTTTGAGTATTAATAAATGTGGATATAATTTTAAGGAATGTTTGATGCGACGTCATTATTATTATTTATTTACGTATTTATTATTATTAAAATTATTAAGAATTAATGGAAATAGAATAGGGTTTAAATTATGAATAATATTTATGCAAATAATGAATGCGGACGTGAGAATCAAAAATGTTTAATACTCTACGTAAAACGCGGTGTCATTATTAAATCGCTTATTAATGTTTTATTACTGCATTTTATTATTATAAAATTGCTAACATTATTTTGGAAAATTAGTGTAATTTTATAGTTAATGATTGGACGAGAGGGTCAAAATTGGGTGTCAACAGCTGAAATAAAAGTTGATGAGATGAAAGTTGACAAAAAGGTAAATATTGCTAAACCCGACCCTGTGAAAAAGAAGAATAGAGTAAGAAAGAGAAAAATGATTTTCAAATGGATGGGTTGTGGGGGTAATTTACCCCAGTGATTGAATAAAGAACATGCGTCCGGCTAAAAGACGTTAAAGGCAGCGCTACTTGAAAGACAACTCAATGTTTAAATTATGCAATTAGTTTAACTTGAACAGTCTCGCTTGATGGTATTTTTGGGTTGTGTTGTGATGACAGGTAAGGAAATTGGAGACTAAACACGAAGAAAATGGTGGAAAACACGGAATTGGGTCTGCACCACGGTGTCATTTTGCAGGCCCGTGGTGCCGAATGTTTAGAAAGGTCATAGTACTTTCGGCACCACGGTGCCATTCTGCAGGACCGCGGTGCCTGGACGCGATTTCAGAAAATAAAAAGCCCTAAATCCTCAAATCTCTTCCCACATCAACTCAAACCATTCCCTCTCTCTACAGCAATGAAAACACCTCCTCCCCCACCTAAAACTTCCCGCAAATTCACCCAAATCCTTCCAACCCATACATACCATCACAAATCCTTGGTTGTTCGTTATGTTGATGGGCTTTTGAGGTGCGGTGTGGTGATGTTCGCGGTGTGTGTTGCTGTTGTGATTAATTGTGCTTGGTTGATTGTTGCTGTGAGGAGTTGATAGTTGTTGGGAAACCTTAAGGAAACAAAGGAAACGCTGTCGAAAATTTCCCAACACCTTTCATAATGGCTTCTAGAAAATGAACTTCCCGAGCTACTCCATCTTCATCAGCTCCAGACTATGATGTGACTCGATTAGTACTAGAGTGTTGATACCCGAAAGAGGCATGGACTACCAGGTCATCCCATTGGATGATGATGATGACTACGAGCCCATCAGGGTCATGATCGAGGCAAATGGGTGGAGAAGGTTCGTAGATGCAGAAGAATTATCACTTCATAATACAAGTCTTGTTCGAGAATTCTATGTTAATTATCCGGAACAAGAAAATGGGAGGTGTTTCGTGAGAGGGCGGTATGTGCCCGTCGATACTGAGGCGGTGAATGCAGTGCTTGAGACAGCTAATGTTGCGGACCAAGGTTATAACCCGCACCATTTCACAAGTTGGTCGAGAGACGTCAACCACTTCATGTGGGACACAGTTGCAGCAGTGTTATGCTACCCAGGCGCCGAATTCAACATTTCTCGTAATGGGTCCAGGAGACTAGCCCGGTGTCAATTTAACAGATCAGCCAGAGGATGGCTATATTTCATAAGTGCTCACTTGATTCCATTAACTTATTTTACCAAGGTGACCACAGACAGAATCAAGCTTGTGTATGGCATCATGTCAGGCAAGACAATTGATATCGGGAAGGAAATAGTGCAACGTATAGACGAGATCAGCAAGTTGAACACCACAGGCGGATTGGGAAATGGATCACTTATATCTGCCTTATGTTCTAGGCATAGAGTCCCAACATTCGCCACAGACATGTTTGAGAAGATTCAGCCAGTTGTGACGTACGGTTTAGTGCACTCCTTCCCTGACCCTACGGCAGGACAGAGAGAGGAGAAGATACCCAGTTGGGAGAGACGCAGCAGCCATGAAGGAAGAAGAGCCTGAGACAGTTGCATACTATGAAGCAGGAAAAAGGAGCCACCAACCCCCATTGACTTTGGAGCCTCTAATGCCAATGATGGAGCAGCTGCTACTAAATCAACAAAGGATGCTACAAAACCAAGAAAACATGATGCAGAATCAGCAGCAAATGATGCAAGACCATCAACACCTCACCCAGCGTGTTGATAGTTTAAGTTTCATGTTCACCCAATGGTCAATGCAACATCCGCCGCCATCGCCACCATCTTGAGCCGCTATTGTCTGTAAGTCGTCCCTTTTTAATTTTTGAGTCGTTACACATTTGGGACAATATGTCGTTTAAGTTTGGGGGGGTACTTATTTTATTTTGTGTTTCTGTTTTTTTCATTTTGATTGAGTTTTTGTGTCTTTTATTGTGTCTATATGAGTCAATTTTTTTATGATCATGCATGATGTATGTAGTTGTCGAAGATACCTAGAGAATTAAGTGGATAATGTAATGAAATTAGAAGCTAAAAATCTGTGTGCTTAAGTTAGATATGCCAAAAATTCATGAAAATCTAATTATTTGGGATAATTGTGCTTAGCCTATGTGTTGTCAATTATGAAAAATGTCTATGAGTTTGCTTGCTTGTTATTTGAGGCGACATAGTTAAAGATGTACATGTTTAGGGAGATGATTCAGGCATTTCTTTGTTAGCCCTTCTTACCTTTCGTTACCTACCATGCAGTAAATTGTCCCTAGTCAGCCCCTTTGAGCCTAAAATAAGTTGTTTCTTTAACACCTCATGATTCCCTTGTGTGTCATAAGCAGTAAGTGAAAACATGGATGAAAAAGAGTGAAAAAGAAATATCAAAAGAGAGTGAAAAAAATTGATACACCCCAATGAAAAAAATGTAAAAGCTTAAGTTTGAGGGTGTCTATGTCAATGTGTTTCATGCTCTCAAAAAGAGAAGAGGGGAATGATAGTGTCACGACCCGAACCCGGGCCCGTGACTGGTGCCTTACCCCGGGCACCCTAGTGATACAACATCAGAGAAAATCAGCGGAAATAAAAACATGAATATGAATTAAGAGACAAGATAAATAAGCAGACCAAAGCGATTTGCCTTCATCATATATACATAAATACGACACGTTATCCTTTTACAAACCACCGCCTACGATTACTACAGACCTCTAAGATTTTTACAATGGCTATGACGGACGGGGCCCGCCATACCACAGATGTATAAGAATCTACTGGACTCGAGTAACATACCAAAAGATAAGCCTCAGAAGAAATGGGGCTTCGACACGCTGACTGTGATCCTATGGCGAGGATCCACACCGATGTACTTCCACTGCGGCATGAACGCGGCCCCGAGGAGTCGATACAAGTACCAAGTATGTGAAATCGTAAAAGGCGTAAATGAAATCATAATAGTCTATATAAAGCGGAGAGATGTATGATAACGGATGAAATCGTGTCGGCCCGTCCGTGGCACTCGGTGTATAATCGGATAAAATACGTGTCCGCCCGTCGTGGGACTCGGTGTAAATCGGATGAAATACATATCCTCGCCCATCTCGTGGGACTCGGTGTATAATCGGATGAAATACGTGTCCTCGCCCGTCGTGGGACTCGGTGTATAATCGGATGAAATCGTGTCCTGCCCGTCTCGTGGGACTCGGTGTATAATTAAATGAAATCGTGTCCTGCCCATCTCGTGGGACTCGGTGTATAATTAAATGAAATACGTGTCCCTGCCCATCTCGTGGGACTCGGTGTATAATTAAATGAAATACGTGTCCCTGCCCATCTCGTGGGACTCGGTGTATAATTAAATGAAATACGTGTCCCTGCCCATCTCGTGGGACTCGGTGTAGAATCGTTCATAACAAATCAACCGGCCCTCCATCGAGAGACGCGGGGGTACAGAAATACAACAAAGGCTATCACAACAAACATAGGCAAGTTTCACAACAACAAGCATAGGCAAGTGTCACGCCCTTTTTCGACCGCGACATTTTTTAAAGCGAATCCTGCTCAAAATGCAAAGTTAGAAAAATAAAATAAAGTGCTAAAATAGTTTAAGAGGCTTAAAGGTTTTAAAAATGCTAAAAGGATGCTAAAATTGCAAAAGATGCTAAAGTTTAAAAGGGTGCTAAAATGCTAAAGGGTTGCTAGAATGCTAAGGGTTCGCGGAGTCACCACCTAATTAATTGGGTGAATTAGGACACCTAAATGTTTAACTAGTTTGAAGTAAAACATTAACTCCATTTTAATGGTCTGCTAAACTTAATGAGATTCTGGGTAAGGGTTCTTTATTAATCTAGAGGGAAGGGGTTAGGCACCCTCTAAGATCCGCTAACTTGCGGTTGTCCTGCCAAACCTAGGGTAATTATTATATTTTAAAAATGCAAAGTAAAAGATCTTCCTGCTTAATAAAATGCTAAAAAATGTTAAAATGTTTAAAGGTGCTTAAGTCTAAAAGGGCAAAAGGTGCTATATGCGAAAGAATGCTAAGAGGTGCTAAAATATTAAGGGTTAAAGACGCTTAACAAAAGTGCTAGCAATTTAAAAGTGCTGAGTGTAAACAAAGTAATGCTAGGGTGCTTAAATATTAAAAGGGTGCTAAGGGATTAATTTTAAAAGTAAAGGGTGCTAAAAGTAAAGGGTATTTTAAAGGGCTCCTGCTCAAATAAAAGGTTAGACGATAAAATGCTAAAATGCTTAAAATGCTAAAAGAGGTGCTAAAAAATGCTAAAGGGTGCTAAATGCTAAAGGTATTAAACGCCAAGGAGTGATTTAAAGTGTTAAAAGGGCTAGAAATGCTAAAGAATGCTAAGAGGGTGCTTTATGGACTAATTATGTGTTCATGCCAAGGTTATTTATGAGCTAGTTAGGTATACTGCTAGCTAAGTTAATCTTGCTTAACCTGCGCGTAATATTATATAAAAAATGCTTAAGATGATTTTTGTTGAGAGTTTAGGAGGACATTTATTATGGGTTTAATAAGAAACAAATTGTTGATTTTATAATGCAAGTTAAATCATTTAGATTGCTTTGGTAAAATTTAGATATAATAATCGTAAAAGGCAGCAAAGTAGAAATGTGTTTCCAATTATAAATTACCTTCCCTTATCGTTCGAAATGCTAATTGCTCTTGGTTTCCTATTAATTACAAAGTTATAAATTACAATAACAAATAAAGTAAGATAAGGAAGAGATAAGAGAGCAAGGGATTGAAGCGGATGACCCCGTCCTATTTGTTTGTCTAGGAATGGCCGAAGAGGGACTCGATGGATGTATATGCATGCCTTTACGTTTGCCACGACGAGTCTTGTTATGAGACTCTTTGTTGCTCCGGTGCGTGCCATGTAAAAAAAAAAAGATAAGGATTAGTATATGCCCAAATTCATTTAACCAGCAAATGAGTTAGCATAAAATCAGGCACATATGTACCGTGACTAAGCGATGAGGAAGCGATATATGACAAATGACGAAATAAACCTAATGGGTTTAACTTGATATATATCGATGGGCGGATAGACAATTCAGGGTCAAAAGAACTAAATGAATTTCCAGATTTTAAAGGTACGGATTCAGGAGGCAGGCTATGTTTATTTTCAAGCAATAAAGATCCAATAGAGCTTCACTAATGGTTTCCAGGAAAACAGAGTATTTAAAACAGGTCAGGTTGGTAATCAGCCGGAAAGTAATAAATGGCAGGACCAATGATTTTTAAGTTTACGGGTCTTCTTTAAGGTAACAAATTACAACAAAGAACACCAAAGAAATAGCGGCAAAATAACATCGGTAGATTCAAATTCTAAGAGCAAAATAATATTAGCGATAAATGATACCAAGCAAAGAAGAAGACAACACCAAAACAATAGCAAAAAAGGTAGTAGCAAAACCAATAGTAACGATTATTTCTATTGCAGGAGGCTTTCTTGATGTACTAGTTTAGAAATCCAAGTGAGACAAACATATATATTCTTAATAGACAATCTAGACGGGGACATGATTTATTAAGTAAAGATCCTAAGTTCAAGCCATACACTAGACCTTTCACTTACTTTATGGTTTGACACCATATTCGTTCTGTAAGTCGAGACGACAATGTGAGAGGAGAATTCGGATGAGTGGAGGATGTTTAGGTTGCACAATAGATTGACATAACACAATGTAGCTTGAAAGAATATTAACATGATAAATTTTATCCTTTAAACAGAGAGTAAATTCAAGTCGACGTTGGTCTAGTAAGAATGATGAACCACTACCAGAGAGACCACTTTGATATTACTTATGGACTACTGGGAGGATGTTCAACAGGGAAAAACACGCAAGATTCAGAATATTCCCTCAAATAGGCAATTGAGACCTCATACCATAAACAGAGACACATTAACATATTAGCTTAAGAGGAGATGTCGAAAAGCAGTTATCAGGGAGGACACACACTAGTTTGCAGATCAACAAAAGAAGAAGACTTTGTATTCATATATTAAGTATGTTAGATCATTTCCTGGCTAGTAATGATTTAATCTCACATGCCTTAACACAAAAACACTTGTGCAATCGATATGGTTAAAATAGGCAGCGGTCTGGCATCTTATTCAACTCCGAAGCCATTTAGATAGATAAACTGACCCTCAAACTAATAAGATAAAGACTGACAAAACTGGTTCGAACATTTTACAGATTCACACAATCTACCAGGCTTTTTATTCAAGTCAACAACACACCACGTAAGATCTGAAACCAATCAATTGCACCAAACACTCGACCATAAATACTCCATTTTTAGTAAACAGAACACAGTACTCAGAATCTTGTTGAGACAAATTAACTATGTCGAACACTTATATAACAATATTAACAAATTTAAGAAGTATATAACAGAAAACACAGGAATTCACATAAGGAACCGAAATTCGACAGGAAAGCGGATTTACCTTCTCCGGACAGCGATCCGGGGCAGCGTATCAAGTCGTCGGTCCAACCGACGGGTTTTGGGTTTGCGATGCGAATAGAGGGGCAAGGTTTGCTTACTGATTTTTTTGGCTGGAATTGAAGAAGGGGATTTGAATTTCCTATTCTTGCAATGCTAGTTGTTTAGGTGCTGAACCCTAACTCCCGATGCTCTGTCGATTCTGGCTACTGAACTGCTCTCTTCCCTGAGCTCTGCTCTGTCTCCCCTGTTGTGCCCTTTCCTGATGTTCTATTGCATGTGCTTATATAGCCCTCGTTGGGTTCTAATAATGGTAAGCAATTAAGGCTGATTCTAGGCTGAGATTTCGTAAGAGATTCGTGCTGATTTGTAAGTGATTCGAACGATTTGCTGACGAGATTTGGGTAGATTTTGTGTAGCTTTAGGAAGGTTTTGGGTGATAGATATGGTAATAAATGAGCTGTCTGTGTGCATGGGTAAAGGGAAGCCCGGATTCTCCGGCGAGAAATCCGGGCATGGCGGCGACACGGAGGATTAGGGTTCTGGGTTTCGTTTTTGTTGAGGACGATGGGGCTGATGGGAAGGGCTAAGGCTAAAATGCCTTAAGGCCTGGGTAAAAAGGCTGAAAGGGGGGGAGTTGGGCCCGCGGCATTGGGCCTGCGGATTTTTTAATGGAAAGGGCTGGTGGGTTGATCAATTAGGGTATTAGGTTAGTTATTTTAATTAGGGGTATTAGTATTAAGAGTTTTAAGTGTATTAATTAATTAGTAGTAAATTAAAACAATAATTGTGCTTAGATTATTTAGGCGCTTTATTAATCTAATTGTTTATAAATGCGGGCGTGCTATTTAATTAATGCTTAATATTTTAGAATGCGGCGCTATTAAAATCTTATTATTGTGCATTATTGCGATGTTAAATTAAAATTAAAATGAGTTTAGATTAAATTAATTAAATGCTAAATGCAAGTGTGATGTTTAAAGCTTTTATAGATGTGACGCTACTAGATTAAAAATGATTTTAAATTACAAATGATTTATGAAATTCTCTTGCGTATTACTAAACGCGGCTATGCTACTTGACGCGACGTCGCGCTAAACTATTTATTTTATGTATTTATTAATGATTAAGAATTACGACAGAGCTTACAATTAGTTAATGCGGGCGCGGGACTCTAAGTGTTTAAAACTCTACGTAAGACGCGATGCCATTATTAAATTATTTATTTATGCCTGTTTTTATGTTCTATCGCTGCATTTCATTATAAAAATCCTAAAAAATTATTTTTACAAAATTAGTGTAATTTTATAGTTAACGGCTGGACGGGAGGGTCAAAATTGGGTGTCAACAGCTGTCCCTCTTTGTATGGAGATGATGGAAGAATCTTCGGACAAAGACGTTGACTCATAGCCAATTTTGTCTCGATCTTCAGAATTGCAAAAATGTTGGGCGGGTAGACAAGGTTGACGCGAAAAATCAAAATCTGTCCCAGTGTCGAGTTATGACGACACTGGGTTACCATGGTCAAAATACCAAGGCGGGCTAACGCGGACTCAAAGTTGTCCCAGTGTCGAGTTATGATGACACTGGGCTATGGTGCAAAAAGCAAAAAATAAAATAACTGGCTTGAACCTGGGGTGTACCGCTATGGCTTATGGTGCTGGGCTCTATGATGGTGTGGAGCGAGTGGACCGACGCTTGAGGCCGCTTCTGCCATTCATTGGGAAGGTTGGCCCCCCAACAAATTGCCCCGGTTCGCTGTAAGAGAAAATCCACGTTGTGCTCCTGCTCCTGCATGCTAAGACTTGAACAAACGGTTAGTGCACAACTGTTAAGGCAAAATGATGAGGTATAATTTTAAAACAATGTAACTATGAGTAGGAAAGGTTATCCTGCAAAAATGTGACGCCTGCTGTGCTGATACGATGCTTCAAGTGTTGCGATAGCGAATGCGGATATGTCGTCCTTGCTGCAACTGCCCCTGTAGACTAGAGCTTAAGAAAGAGTTAGTGCATAACTGCTAAGACAGAATAATAAAGCATGAGTAAGAAATGCAATTTCGGGAGTATAGAAATCGTCCCTGCGTGGATGTGATATGCTGATGATGGCGTCGTTTTTGGGCTTGTTGTCTTTGATAAGCGTCGTTGCTGGGCGTGTTCTTCTTGGCGTCGTTGCGTAGACTTGTTGTGCTGATAACGTCGTTGCACGGGCGTGTTCTTCTTTGGCGTCGTTGCGTGGACTTCTTTGTCTTGATAACGTCGGTATGCGGGCGTATTCTTCTTTGGTGTCGTTGCGTGGACTTGCTGATCACGTCGTTGTCTGGACGTGTTGCTGCTGGCGTCATTGCGTGGACTTGCTGATTACGTCGTTGTCTGGACGTGTTGCTGCTGGCGTCGTTGCATGGACTTGCTGATTACGTCGTTGTCTGGACGTGTTGCTGCTGGCGTCGTTGCATGGACTTGCTGATTACGTCGTTGTCTGGACGTGTTGCTGCTGGCGTCGTTGCGTGGACTTGCTGATCACGTCGTTGTGTGGACGTGTTGCTGCTGGCGTCGTTGCGTGGACTTGCTGATTACGTCGTTGTCTGGACGTGTTGCTGCTGGCGTCGTTGCATGGACTTGCTGATTACGTCGTTATGCGGGCGTGTTCTTCTTTGGCGTCGTTGCGTGGACTTCGATTACGTCGTTATGCGGGCGTGTTCTTCTTTGGCGTCGTTGCGTGGACTTCTTGATCGCGTCGTTGCACGGGCGATGTCATTTGCTCTGTAGAATAAATGCTCGCAAGCTAAGCTTGAGAAAAGGCGTTAGTGTATACTGTTTAAATGAAATGATAAATACATATGAAGTGCAATTTTATGGGTAGAGATGTCATCCACGAGATGTTGTCTTTGCGGACATCTTTGAGCGTTGCGGTGACGAATTGCCATGATGCCTTTCTTTGTGTGCGATCGTGGGTTGCCAATTTGACTTTATGCTCGAGTTGATCGCTAGGTTTTGTTGCGGAACTCGAACTTTGATTGCCGATTGTTGATGCCCACTGCTGCTGCTGCTCTTGCTGCGGACTTTGGATTGTTGTCATCCTCTGCGCTTCTTTGCTTTTCACCTGCGAAGAGACTTTTCGTCGTATTTTCTGCTTCGGCTGTTGCACTTTCTGCTTCTGTTAATATTAAAAGACCTGCGCTCAAAGAAAAATTTGTGAGTTTTGGGGGGGGGGTCGATTCATATTTTAATTCGCTGCCGTTGTCCTTGAAATCTGCGTGCAGCTTGTTTGGACTTGACCCCATGCAGTTTCCTACATCCCGATTTTGAAAAGGGTGTCTGGCCTAAAATGGGTCTCAATATAGTTGCTTGTAGGCTATGTGTATTCTTGTCATTTTCAAAGCAAAGGGAAAGTTTCCTAATGGTGTGACCGAAGCCGATTTAGGCCGCCTACGTATCCCCATGAGGGAATCAGGTCGAACGTAGTTCATTACAAGCGAATATTGGGAAAATTAAAATTCTAGATGTGGGGCCAGGCGAGGCGGCGCTACGTATCCACTTAAGGGAATCGGGTCAAGCGTAGTTCATTACAAGCAAAGCGAAGAAAACATTATTAAAGCTTAAATATGAGTTTATAAATTATTCGCTAAAATAAATCGCTTTTCCTATCCGGCTCTGGCGGACCAAGCGAGTGCAAATCCAATCAATCGCGCCTTCATGCCTGCGTGGATGGCCGGGTCTTCATGCTCTGCTATCTCCCTCTTCTGGCCTCTGCGTGGTGCATGCTCGGATAAATGACTGATTCGAGGGCGGAATGGGCATAGGCAGGGGAGTGTATTCCTCATCTAAGGTTATCAGGTGCACATTGACGTGGTCGTGGTTTGGCAAGGGGTTATCATGCACATTTGGGGCAGGATCCTTTAGCTGAATTACCGCCTGCGATTAACGCCTCGATTACGTCACCGGAGGAGTGGCAACCTTGATGTCATGTCTGGGCTATTGGGTGATCTGCGCGGCTTGTTCTCATCATACCATCTTGGGATAGGGTCAGGGATCCTTCCTGGAATCGGTTGGATTAGGCCTGCAGCTCGCAACCTTTCATATATTTGAGGTATGGGTTCAGCTAGTGGGGTGCGAACTTTGGGTGGTTTTCCTTCAAAATTCTTATTTGCTCTGGGTGCATTGGGTGCTCTATTCTGTTGGCGGGCTTGATGGGTGGATCTATGCGGGGCAGGATAAACGGGTGCTTGTGAAGTGTTATATATAGGCTGTGTGTGGTAGTTGTGGTAGTATGATGGGTTTTGGTATGTTATGAATGCTTCGGGTTTGCGTTCTTGTACAAACATGGAAGGGGAAACTGTCTCTTTCTTCCTCTGTGAAGTACTCGGAGTGTCCCTGACTGAATCGCCTTATTAGTTGCTGTAATCTTTGCGGTTGTAATCCTACCGTTTTAATACCTTCCTGAAGTCGCCATTCTAATAACTTCCGCAAAATTCCATGATGGCGCTTATCATCCGCTCATGTAGTAGGTTGCATCCTTCAAAGATTATACGAATAATGTGGTCATCTCACTCTCCACCGTGGGTGGTTGCACTTTCGCCGCCTCACGACGCCACCTCATGGCGTATTCTGCGAATGTTTACGTAGTCTTCTTCTCCAACTTCATTAAGTAGAACCTATCCAGCGGTTTACGTGTTGAAATGGAATCGCTCCACAAAATCACAGGCGATGCATTCCGGTGTGCCATTTCGCGGATCTTGGTGGTATACCAATCTAGTGCCTCGCGGTCAAGCTCGAATGAACAACTTCATAATGACCATGGGTTCTTCCCTACCGATTAACTTGTCATGATATGACCTCAGGTGTGCACGGGGGTTCCCTTTTCCATCAAATAGTTCAAACTTCGGCACCTTGTACCCCATAGGCAGTTCCACGTCTGGATGCATGCAAAGATCCTCGTAGTTTAGTCCTTCGTGACCTTTGTCCGATCGCATGCCCCGAACCGCTTCTTTCAGACTATGAATTTCTTTGGCCACGTCCTCGTCCATTTTGGCTCGGACTTCCCTCTCCATTTCTTCGTAATGATCCCCTTCTTGGTGAAGCACGGGGACGGTAAAAGGTTGGGCTTACGCGTAAGTTAGTTATGCAGGTTGTTTCTTTGGGCTGGTAATGGGTGTGGTGCGTGGGTATTGGTTGGCCTGGCGATTAGGGCTGATTATGGTGAAGTAAGCAGGCGGGGGCTGAGGTATATGGGTAGTAAAAGGGTCATTCTGAAGGTGGGGTTGAGGGTTGGCTGGGCGAGGGGCGGTTTGGTCGATGACTGGTGGCCTTTGTGGGGAGTTCTGTGAGATATGTGGTGGTGGAGGTCGATGCAGGATGGTTTGTGAGGTAGTGGCCCTTTGATGCGGCATAGGGGTATTCGGTGATGGATAGGTTGGTCGATTCGTAGCCTCTCCATCTCAACTGCATATCGACAATTTGTTGCGGCGGTTGTGCAATACATTCTTCACATTGGTGATATTCCTCCTTACGAAGTTTGTTTGTTGACAGAATAATTCCCAAACCATTTGGCTCGGGCCGAGCGGTCATATCATCATTTCTTGCCTTAGACCTGGTGAAGTGTGGATGCTCCGACATTGTTGAGTCAAATACGAACCGACCCTTTGGGGAGGATGATAAATTTTCTAAAAAATGAAACAAACGATGTTAGCATAAAGCACATAATTTGCAGGTATGTAGCAGATATATCGCACATAGCACATTCAAACGTTTCCTAACATGCAGGGGGGCCTCTTTATGCCAGAGGTAAGCCTAAACGTCACTTATGCGAGATTATGACGGATTTGTCCAGGTCGTCCAACTATAATGCCTTTGTTTGAAATGGCGACCAAATGACGGTGCACTTTTCCCAATTTCAGCATGTCATGATTGGGTTTGGATTTGTCTGTCATTGCCACGCTACACATAATATCTTTGGTTGGTCGTTGGGTTGAGAAACCCGTCGACAAGTTTGGTGTCTTCCTAATTGTGGTGTCGATGCGAGGACCAACCCACCTAAGGTAAATGCATGCCCTAAAATAAAGGGTGGTATAGCTCTATCTTAAGTTTCTAAGATTTGGCTTTTACGACGCATGAGTTCCCGAGCGGACAACTCGAGTGAGAAGGCTACGCCACGGTTAGGCCGGCACTCCACGTATGTTACCAACTCTCCTAAATTTGGGTTTTGAAGAAAGAATTTCTTTGATGCACTGCGCACCTCGCATGCAGTGTGTGATTGTGTGAATTTTCCAGAATGGAAGAAATATGAGCGGAATGCCAGTTTAAGGAAAGCAGTAAAGCAGGTAGCAAAAAATAAACAAAATACAATACACAAAAATTAAATGCAAAATGATTGCCAAATAACCCTAGGTCTGTTGTGGTTAAGAACCTAAAATCCCCAGCGGAGTCGCCATTTCTGTCACGCCCTTTTTCGACCGCGACATTTTTTAAAGGGAATCCTGCTCAAAATGCAAAGTTAGAAAAATAAAATAAAGTGCTAAAATAGTTTAAGAGGCTTAAAGGTTTTAAAAATGCTAAAAGGATGCTAAAATTGCAAAAGATGCTAAAGTTTAAAAGGGTGCTAAAATGCTAAAGGGTTGCTAGAATGCTAAGGGTTCGCGGAGTCGCCACCTAATTAATTGGGTGAATTAGGACACCTAAATGTTTAACTAGTTTGAAGTAAAACATTAACTCCATTTTAATGGTCTGCTAAACTTAATGAGATTCTGGGTAAGGGTTCTTTATTAATCTAGAGGGAAGGGGTTAGGCACCCTCTAAGATCCGCTAACTTGCGGTTGTCCTGCCAAACCTAGGGTAATTATTATATTTTAAAAATGCAAAGTAAAAGATCTTCCCGCTTAATAAAATGCTAAAAAAAATGTTAAAATGTTTAAAGGTGCTTAAGTCTAAAAGGGAAAAAGGTGCTATATGCGAAAGAATGCTAAGAGGTGCTAAAATATTAAGGGTTAAAGACGCTTAACAAAAGTGCTAGCAATTTAAAAGTGCTGAGTGTAAACAAAGTAATGCTAGGGTGCTTAAATATTAAAAGGGTGCTAAGGGATTAATTTTAAAAGTAAAGGGTGCTAAAAGTAAAGGGTATTTTAAAGGGCTCCTGCTCAAATAAAAGGTTAGACGATAAAATGCTAAAATGCTTAAAATGCTAAAAGAGGTGCTAAAAAAGGCTAAAGGGTGCTAAATGCTAAAGGTATTAAACGCCAAGGAGTGATTTAAAGTGTTAAAAGGGCTAGAAATGCTAAAGAATGCTAAGAGGGTGCTTTATGGACTAATTATGTGTTCATGCCAAGGTTATTTATGAGCTAGTTAGGTATACTGCTAGCTAAGTTAATCTTGCTTAACCTGCGCGTAATATTATATAAAAAATGCTTAAGATGATTTTTTGTTGAGAGTTTAGGAGGACATTTATTATGGGTTTAATAAGAAACAAATTGTTGATTTTATAAGGCAAGTTAAATCATTTAGATTGCTTTGGTAAAATTTAGATATAATAATCGTAAAAGACGCGCAAAGTAGAAATGTGTTTCCAATTATAAATTACCTTCCCCTTATGCGTTCGAAATGCTAATTGCTCTTGGTTTCCTATTAATTACAAAGTTATAAATTACAATAACAAATAAAGTAAGATAAGGAAGAGATAAGAGAGCAAGGGATTGAAGCGGATGACCCCGTCCTATTTGTTTGTCTAGGAATGGCCGAAGAGGGACTCGATGGATGTATATGCATGCCTTTACGTTTGCCACGACGAGTCTTGTTATGAGACTCTTTGTTGCTCCGGTGCGTGCCATGTAAAAAAAAGAAAGATAAGGATTAGTATATGCCCAAATTCATTTAACCAGCAAATGAGTTAGCATAAAATCAGGCACATATGTACCGTGACTAAGCGATGAAGCGATATGACAAATGACGAGAAATAAACCTAATGGGTTTAACTTGATATATATCGATGGGCGGATAGACAATGCAGGGGCAAAAGAACTAAATGAATTTCCAGATTTTAAAGGTAAGGATTCAGGAGGCAGGCAATGTATATTTTCAAGCAATCAAGATCCAATAGAGCTTCACTAATGGTTTCCAGGAAAACAGAGTATTTAAAACAGGTCAGGTTGGTAATCAGCCGGAAAGTAATAAATGGCAGGACCAATAATTTTTAAGTTTACGGGTCTTCTTTAAGGTAACAAATTACAACAGCAACACCAAAGAAATAGCAGCAAAATAACATCAGTAGATTCAAATTTACAGTAGCAAAATAATATTAGCAGTAACAGCAATACCAAAACAGCAGCAGCAACAACACCAAAACAATAGCACCGACAAAACAGTAGTAGCAAAACCAATAGTAACCAGTTATTTCTATTGCTTAGGAGGCTTTCTTGATGTACTAGTTTAGAAATCCAAGTGAGACAAACATATATATTCTTAATAGACAATCTAGACAGGGACATGATTTATTAAGTAAAGATCCTAAGTTCAAGCCATACACTAGACCTTTCACTTACTTTAACAGTTTGACACCATATTCTGTGACTGTAAGTCGAGACAGCTTGCAACAGAGGAGAATTCAGATGAGTGGAGGATGTTTAGGTTGCACAATAGATTGACATAACACACAATGTAGCTTGAAAGAATATTAACATGATCAATTTTATCCTTTAAACAGAGAGTAAATTCTGAAGTCAGCTTCATTGGTCTAGTAAGAATGATGAACCACTACCAGAGAGACCACTTTGATATTACTTATGGACTACTGGGAGGATGTTCAACAGGGCAAAACACGCAAGATTCAGAATATTCCCTCAAATAGGCAATTGAGACCTCATACCATATACAGAGACACATTAACATATTAGCTTAAGAGGAGATGTCGGCGATTATCAGGGAGGACACACACTAGTTTGCAGATCAACAAAAGAAGAAGACTTTGTATTCATATATTAAGTATGTTAGATCATTTCCTGGCTGGTAATGATTTAATCTCACATGCCTTAACACAAAAACACTTGTGCAATCCAATATGGTTAAAATAGACGACAGTGCAAGCATACTATTCAACTCAGAAGCCATTTAGATAGATAAACTGACCCTCAAACTAATAAGATAAAGACTGACAAAACTGGTTCGAACATTTTATAGATTCACACAATCTACCAGGCTTTTTATTCAAGTCAACAACACACCACGTAAGATCTGAAACCAATCAATTGCACCAAACACTCGACCATAAATATTCCATTTTTTAGTAAACAGAACACAGTACTCAGAATCTTGTTGAGACAAATTAACTATGTCGAACACTTATATAACAATATTAAAAAATTTAAGAAGTATATAACAGAAAACACAGGAATTCACATAAGGAACCGAAATTCGACAGGAAAGCGGATTTACCTTCTCCGGACAGCGATCCGGGGCAGCGTATCAAGTCGTCGGTCCAACCGACGGGTTTTGGATTTGCGATGCGAATAGAGGGGCAAGGTTTGCTTACTGATTTTTTTGGCTGGAATTGAAGAAGGGGATTTGAATTTCCTATTCTTGCAATGCTAGTTGTTTAGGTGCTGAACCCTAACTCCCGATGCTCTGTCGATTCAGCTCTCGAATCGCTCTCTTCCCCGAGCTCTGCTCTCTCCTCGCCGTGCCCTGTTCTATTGCATGTGCTTATATAGCCCTCGTTGGGTTCTAATAATGGTAAGCAATTAAGGTTGATTCTAGGCTGAGATTTCGTAAGAGATTCGTGCTGATTTGTAAGTGATTCGAACGATTTGCTGACGAGATTTGGGTAGATTTTGTGTAGCTTTAGGAAGGTTTTGGGTGATAGATATGGTAAGAAATGAGCTGTCTGTGTGCATGGGTAAAGGGAAGCCCGGATTCTCCGGCGAGAAATCCGGGCATGGCGGCGACACGGAGGATTAGGGTTCTGGGTTTCGTTTTGTTGAGGACGATGGGGCTGATGGGAAGGGCTAAGGCTAAAATGCCTTAAGGCCTGGGTAAAAAGGCTGAAAGGGGGGGAGTTGGGCCCGCGGCATTGGGCCTGCGGATTTTTTAATGGAAAGGGCTGGTGGGTTGATCAATTAGGGTATTAGGTTAGTTATTTTAATTAGGCTTTTAATTAGGGGTATTAGTATTAAGAGTTTTAAGTGTATTAATTAATTAGTAGTAAATTAAAACAATAATTGTGCTTAGATTATTTAGGCGCTTTATTAATCTAATTGTTTATAAATGCGGGCGTGCTATTTAATTAATGCTTAATATTTTAGAATGCGGCGCTATTAAAATCTTATTATTGTGCATTATTGCGATGTTAAATTAAAATTAAAAATGAGTTTAGATTAAATTACTTAAATGCTAAATGCAAGTGTGATGTTTAAAGCTTTTATAGATGTGACGCTACTAGATTAAAAATGATTTTAAATTACAAATGATTTATGAAATTCTCTTGCGTATTACTAAACGCGGCTATGCTACTTGACGCGACGTCCTTGCTAAACTATTTATTTTATGTATTTATTAATGATTAAGAATTACGACAGAGCTTACAATTAGTTAATGCGGGCGCGGGACTCTAAGTGTTTAAAACTCTACGTAAGACGCGATGCCATTATTAAATTATTTATTTATGCCTGTTTTTATGTTCTATCGCTGCATTTCATTATAAAAATTCTAAAAAATTATTTTTACAAAATTAGTGTAATTTTATAGTTAACGGCTGGACGGGAGGGTCAAAATTGGGTGTCAACAGCAAGCTTCACAACAACAAGCATAGGCAAGTTATACACAACTCAAAGTACTTTCATTTTATGCCAAAGTCCGGGTTTTAACCCTAAAGTACTACGTACGTTAATTTCCTTTTAAAGATCCATTTATTTTACAAAGGTCACCCGATACCCGTAGTATAAAAATAGAGTGACTAACATTGTTAAGTAAACCAAAATGCTTTCCTTTGTAAAATCAAGTAACAACCTTATTTTCCAAACGTTCAAGTTTGCCTAATTTCAAATGCTCAAGTTTCTCATTTTAGAAAAGGTTTCGTAGTTCATAGTTTTAATCCTTTAAAACATAATTCTCCTTTAAACGTTTTGAGAAACATATGTCTTATATGTGAGTAAGTTATTCTTGTTTATAATCAATCTTATTAAGCAGCCATGATCTAGGAAATGTAATATCATTTTGTCTCATCTTAGCTTCTATGCAGATGGAGGTTTCTACTGGTTTTAATACCATACTTCATTATTAAATACATTTTCCTTTATTAACGCTGCAGTGGTTTGTCGATACTCTTTCTGATTTCAAATCAAGAAACATTATTCCTTTTAAAACCAAGTACTCATTACTCACGAATGAGGTTTCACACTTTTAACAAAATTCATATTAATACCATTAAGTCAAGTCTCTTATCTTCTAAAAATCAGTAAACCATTCTTTTTATCACTCTTAAGACGTTATACTTAACTTCCCATAAAGCTAGTACAACTCTTATGTTTTCAAAGCCAAGTATTACTCTTCTTTCAAAAAGGTCTTTTGAAACACTTCAAGTTCTTTGTTACTACACATCAAATCCGTTATAAGTCAAATCAGTTATCCTTTGAAACCACAAAGCATTTTCTTACCTACATAAAGCTGTTATAACCAACTTCCCATAAAGCCGTTATAACACTTTATGTTTCAAACCAATCAAATACATTAAACACATGTACGTCTACCGTACTACATAGTAATACACATATCATGCTAGAACATATAGGAAGAGGTTCACATACCTCGCGACGATTATCGACTAATAGCAAAGTGCTCCAAGTACCTCAAACCGTCGGCTACTCCTTAAGCCAAGTAGATCACGCCATACGTAGTACTTCAACCTATAGAGGCCACAAGGCGCCTATTAACATCCTAGATCTCAATGTAGAATATTCTACAGAAAACTCGCAAAGACCTCCCCGCAATGCAGTAATCTCCTCTATCGAGGCCGGCTACCAAGCCAACCAGGGGGTTTGCACGCCTAACCTGACGTGTACAATTCTACTCACAAGAATGCTACACAAGTCTCTCAGAATACGATCCCATGTAATTACTGATCGATTCTTATTTAAAGTCATGCTTAAGTCGCAAGACATTGCTGTAAGTATTATTCAGCTTAAGTCAAAAGACATTGCCGCACAACTATGTTCAATTCTATATATAGTATACTTCAACTATATATTCCAACAACATGTAATTTCCAATTACAATAAGGTCAAGAGTGTTTACCTCGATAAGCCCAAAATTATCCAAGTATAAATGTCGATCCCGAGCAAGGTTTAGCTCTACTCAGTGCGCTCCAACCCGCTCAAACAACCCTTAGAAGTTCTAACTTCTACTTAACACTTCAACCGACTATGAAGGTTTTCCTTAGGGTTTCGCTTTTTGTGACCGAGGAAGTATAATAGTATTTCGGGCTTTTTGTATAAGTGTAACCTTGGGAATACTACAAGGTATTTGGGCCAAGGTATTTGGACATTATAACAATACTAGGAGAGTATTTCTATACCACAACAAGGGGTATTATACGAAAACAACTAGGCTAGGGGGGGGGTACCCCACGGCCAAGACTTACTCAAGGGGTTGCCTCGCCAGGCTCTCAAAGGGGAGAGGGTACTTTCGGCCAGGGGAGGGTGTGGTGGGCCTAAACTCAAGAGGGAGAGGGAGGGATTTTTAACACTTAGCAAAAGATTTTTGGATGAAGAAAGTCCATCACTTAGAGGGGTATTTATAGGTCAAGACATGGCCAACCAATGGCCAAGATTCTTCCAAGTGTTAGGCAAGTGTAGGGCTAGGATTAAGCTATGTGCACCTTATCCATCTACCACACCAACTTGCACAAATATCCTACCTAACCCATTGCCCTCTTTTTTCGTCCCAAAGTCGCCCAACCTCTTCCAATGTGAGGGTGACACATGTCACCCTCCCGTTGGTCCAAAATGTTACGTCTCTCGGAAAAATCCGCAAAAAATATTATTGACATAGCCGGAATTTTCCCTACGAAAGCTGTGGAAACGTTTCGTCGAAAAACGATTCCTTTTAGTAGTTATGTACAATTTCGAACCTTGCCCTACTTTAAGGCTCAAATTTCTACGTACGTCCTCACGTACATACCCTGGAAATACGGGTTATAACATTCTCCCCTCCTTAGAAACATTCGTCCCGAATGTTCCTTCTAAGCCTCAAAACAAACATGCGCCAGTATAGTCTTCACTACTATATTTACGAGAACAAATCCTGCCACACCTGGCCACAGAAACAACCGCGCAAATACTTACATCCAAGTCCACGAGGAAACACCTCTAACATCACAAACTTTTGTCACTTTGCCACGAGGTTCTAGTGTCACTCCGGCGACCCAACAAATGGTACCGGACTGCATGCAATCCCTGAGGTCTAAAATATACATCCTTCGCACCTTCTCCCTTTACAAGAAATGGTCATATCTATGCTCGCAATACATGCTCGCCTCTACCCTTACTCGTCGTACTCTCCTCGAACACTTGAACTCTTCTAGTATACGTACCACACTTCAGTCATCGCTTGGCTTCTCCAAACCTTGGAGTCACCACCTCCAACTTGGTTATCTTACTAGCCTCAATCTTCCTTAAGGCCATTTCCGGCCTTCACGATCTGCTTCTGGTCGAACACACCCACGAACTCATACGATGATCAACTAAACTTGGGCCTAGCACCCTCGTGACCCTACCACCTGGCGGGACCACCCAGAGCTGACCCCACCTCGAAACAGGCTGTGGGTTGGCCCGCAACATGGCCCCAACCCGACCCACTTAACGCATCACGCTCTTGTTTCCCGATCCGGAACAATCTTACCTATACAAGTCATGAAAGCTACCACTTCCATTTTACACTACCCAAGGAATTATCCCAGAACACATTTATACGCAAACCAAGTATTTCAACAAAGACTAACCGTAAAATATTTTATTCAAAATGACCTTACCTCTGAGGTCTCAACACGAAATATTCTAAGGTTCACACTCTCCATGCCCTCATACATATCCTTTCAACTAACCATGCTTTCTAACTCATAACCAACATAACGCTATCCGAACGTAGCACACAATAAGAAGGTCATTATATCATGCATACAAATCTCTAGAGGGTTAAGGATATACGAATCTACCGCCCACTCTAATCATAAGCTCGCCTCGAGGCGCATAGTCAGAAGGCGCGATGAACTCGCCATCGACCCAAGAGTGAGTCATTCTGCTTGCATCCTTCCTACTAGATTCGTCATTATATGGCCTCGACGGCGCAGAAAACAAGCACCAGAAAAGACGACATTCTCGATGACGTGCGCCACATCGCACACCGAGGAAAACTCGAACCCGATGGCTAGAACCCATGATATCTGCGGAACGAAGCCACGAGCTCACTCAGCCTCCCGAATACCCCGAACGCCCCGACGATCGCGGGACCACTGCATCGTGGAGGTACATAACTAGATCGCTGAGGCGCTCCGCCGAAAGTTACCAAAGGACCTGCTGCTCGCCTTCTCGCGATCTCGGCCATTCCGTCGACCTCTCCGCGTGCCTCACATCCTAGTGCATGAGCTTGACGCGGCAATGTCCATGCCGCTACAAGAGCTACACCCGCATAAGCCTCGCCAAGTAATCATCCACCCGCGACGTAGCGGTGTACTCGCCCTCCATATCGCCTACCACAATGAACATACCGAGCTAATGAGTCGAACTCCACATTGTACTCTCTAACCGTCCGCCCGCCCCGCTCAACGTCAAAAATCATTTACCCGAGCCCTCCTCATTTGTGAGGGCAAGAAATGTGCAAGAAAAGCCTCAGAACTTCGTCCCAAACTACTGGAAGTGCATGCTCTTCCCGGACAACTCCCACGACCAAACCACCAATCGCAGATCACGCGGTGACGCGAACCCAATACCACCGACTCGCCTCGAGACTCGATCACTCATGATCCGTCAGAGCCGCTTGATAAACTCCTGGCGGTCATCTCGCCTCGATCCATGAACATCGGGCGCTACAACTCGTAAAGTCCCGTAGCCTTAAACCGCTCGCCGGGGTGATCTACGGTGCTACTGGCCGGAATCACGATTCCAAATTTATCCTCATATCGCCACGACCGCCAAGAATCGCCATCTCCTTGTACCCCATCTCATCCGCTTCCAGCCTGGGACCGAGGCTCGCATCAGAGTCTCGCAGCCCACCGCCGCGCTCTAAACTCTGGCCGTGGCGGTGTCGCGAAACTTCGCCGTCGGAAGCACTGCCTCGTGCACCGACCGCTCGCTTCCTCGCATCCTCAGTATCTCACTAACAGCCTCCTCGATCGCTTTGCCCATCTGGGCTCGAGTTTTACGCGAGGCATAATCGTAAAGGAAAGGATTACGTCGGAGGGTCCAACTTATCACACGGCTTCAGGGCACGATCTCGTAATGAGAAGAATGGAAACCAATCCTAAATGTCCTATAGCCTCTCGATTATAGATGTGGTGCACAACACACCGATAATCAAGACTTACTAGACACTGCGTCAGACACTTTCCGAGGACTAATCGCTCGATACCACTTTTGTCACGACCAACCCGGCCCGTGATCGTGCCTTACCGGGCACCCTAGTGATACAACATCGAGAAAATCGGAAATAAAAACATGAATATGAATTAAGAGACAAGATAAATAAACAAAGCCAACCAAAACAGCTTGTCTTCATCATATATACATAAATACTCGAACGCTTATCCTTTTTACAAACCCCGCCCACAACAAAGCTGCACTTAAGATTTTTACAACGGCTATGACGACAGGCCCCGCCATACCACGAATGTATAAGAATCTACAGACTGTGGTAACATATACCAAAAGATAAGCCTCGAAGAAATGGGCTTCCGACACGAATCGTGATCCTATGGCGAGGATCCACAACCGATGTATTTCCACTGCGCAGATTGAACGCACGGGCGAGGTCAAGACAACAGTACCAAGTATGTGAAATCGAAAAGATCAGAATGAAATCATAATAGTCGATATAAAGCGGGAGACATGTATGATAACGGATGAAATACGTGTCCCGCCATCCCGCACTTCGGTATAATCGATAAAATACGTGTCCTCGCCATCTCGTGGGACTCGGTGTAAAATCGGATGAAATACGTGTCCTCGCCATCTTGTGGGACTCGGTGTATAATCGGATGAAATACGTGTCCTCGCCATCTCGGGACTCGGTGTATAATTAAATGAAATACGTGTCCTCGCCATCTCGCGACTCGGTGTATAATTAAATGAAATACGTGTCCCGCCCATCTCGTGGGACTCGGTGTATAATTAAATGAAATACGTGTCCTCGCCATCTCGTGGGACTCGGTGTATAATTAAATGAAATATGTGTCCTCGCCATCTCGGGACTCGGTGTATAATTAAATGAAATACGTGTCCTCGCCCATCTCGTGGGACTCGGTGTAGAATCGCTCATAACAAATCAACCTACCCTCCATCGAGACGCGGGGCAGTAAATACAACAAAGGCTATCACAACAAACATAGGCAAGTTTCACAACAACAAGCATAGGCAAGCTTCACAACAACAAGCATAGGCAAGTTATACACAACTCAAAGTACTTTCATTTTATGCCAAAGTCCGGGTTTTAACCCTAAAGTACTAGGTACGTTAATTTCCTTTTAAAGATCCATTTATTTTACAAAGGTCACCCGATACCCGTAGTATAAAAATAGAGTGACTAACATTGTTAAGTAAACCAAAATGCTTTCCTTTGTAAAATCAAGTAACAACCTTATTTTCCAAACGTTCAAGTTTGCCTAATTTCAAATGCCCAAGTTTCTCATTTTAGAAAAGGTTTCGTAGTTCATAGTTTTAATCCTTTAAAACATAATTCTCCTTTAAACGTTTTGAGAAACATATGTCTTATATGTGAGTAGGTTATTCTTGTTTATAATCAATCTTATTAAGCGACCATGATCTAGGAAATGTAATATCATTTTGTCTCATCTTAGCTTCATGCAGATGGAGGTTTCTCGGGTTTTAATACCATACTTCATTATTCAATACATTTTCCTTTATTAACGCTGCAGTGGTTTGTCGATACTCATTCTGATTTCCGAAATCAGTAAAACATTATTCCTTTTAAAACCAAGTACTCATTACTCACGAATGAGGTTTCACACTTTTAACAAAATTCATATTAATACCATTAAGTCAAGTCTCTTATCTTCTAAAAATCAGTAAACCATTCTTTTTATCACTTTTAAGACGTTATACCTAACTTCCCATAAAGCTAGTACAACTCTTATGTTTTCAAAGTCAAGTATTACTCTTCTTTCAAAATGGTCTTTTTGGAACACTTCAAGTTCTTTGTTACTACACATCAAATCCGTTATAAGTCAAATCAGTTATCCTTTGAAACCACAAAGCATTTTCTTACCTACATAAAGCTGTTATAACCAACTTCCCATAAAGCCGTTATAACACTTTATGTTTCAAACCAATCAAATACATTAAACACATGTACGTCTACCGTACTACATAGTAATAGACATATCATGCTAGAACATATAGGAAGAGGTTCACATACCTCGCGACGATTATCGACTAATAGCAAAGTGCTCCAAGTACCTCAAACCGTCGGTTACTCCTTAAGCCAAGTAGATCACGCCATACGTAGTACTTCAACCTATAGAGGCCACAAGGCGCCTATTAACATCCTAGATCTCAATGTAGAATATTCTACAGAAAATTCAAAGACCTCCCCACATGGCAGCGTAATCTCCTCTATCGAGGCCGCCACCAAGCCAACCAGGGGGGGTTTGCACGTCTAACCAGACGTGTACAATTCTACTCACAGTAATGCTACACAAGTCTACTGTAATACAGTCCTATGTAATTACAGTTCAGTTCTCTTATTTAAATTCAGGCTTAAGTCGCAAGACATTGCCGTAAGTATTATTCAGGCTTAAGTCAAAAGACATTGCCGCACAACTATGTTCAATTCTATATATAGTATACTTCAACTATATATTCCAATAACATGTAATTTCTAATTACAATAGAAGGTCAAGAGTGTTTACCTCGATAAGCCCAAAATTATCCAAGTATAAATGTCGATCCTGAGCAAGGTTTAGCTCCTACTCCGTGCGCTCCAACCCGCTCCAAACAACCCTTAGAATTTCTAACCAACTTTTACTTAACACTTCAACCGACTATGAAGGTTTTCCTTAGGGTTTCGTTTTTGTGACTGAGGGAAGTATAATAGTATTTCTGGGCTTTTTGTATAAGTGTAACCTTGGGAATACTACAAGGTATTTGGGCCAAGGTATTTGGACATTATAACAATACTAGGAGAGTATTTCTATACCACAACAAGGGGTATTATACGAAAACAACTAGGCAGTGGGGTACCCACTACCAAGCCTCACTCAAGGGGTTTGCCTCGGCTAGGCTCTCAAAGGGAGGGTACTTTCGGCCAGGGGAGGGTGTGGTGGGCGAAACTCAAGAGGAGAGGGAGGGATTTTTAACACTTAGCAAAAGATTTTTGGATGAAGAAAGTTCATCACTTAGAGGGGTATTTATAGGTCAAGACATGGCCAACCAATGGCCAAGATTCTTCCAAGTGTTAGGCAAGTGTAGGGCTAGGATTAAGCCATGTGCACCTTATCCATCTACCACACCAACTTGCACAAATATCCTACCTAACCCATTGCCCTCTTTTTTCGTCCCAAAGCCGCCCAACCTCTTCCAATGTGAGGGTGACACATGTCACCCTCCCGTTGGTCCAAAATGTTACGTCTCTCGGAAAAATCCGCAAAAAATATTATTGACATAGCCGGAATTTTCCCTACGAAAGCTGTGGAAACGTTTCGTCGAAAAACGACTCCTTTCGGTAGTTATGTACAATTTCGAACCTTGCCCTACTTTAAGGCTCAAATTTCTATGTACGTCCTCACGTACATACCCTGGAAATATGGGGTATAACAGATAGGTATGAACGGAAAAGAATACCAAAAAGAAGGACAAAATGGTTGAATGAGAAAAATGCTTATGGTACGTAATTTGAGCCTAAATGCCAATTTTTATCTACCCTTGCCTAAGCCTACATTACAATCCTGAAAAGTCCTGAAGATCTCTAGAGTGTATGTCTATGATTAGTGGAAAATATCATGTAAACAGGCTCATAGAACTAAATGAAATTGACATGCATAGATTAGTGTTCATGTTTCCATTGAGGGTGATTGAAATTAATTTGCGAAATATCTGGCTTGAAATTCTAGATTTCTATATTCATGTTATATATGTTCCATCATATTATCTCAACTGATATTCATTTTTTTCTAAGTAACTCTGTGCAGCTGCTTGATTTGAGTATTTGAGTCTGTTGTTTTTGTTTCTTTGATTTTTGTTTTGATCTTTGCTCGAGGGCGAGCAAAGGTTAAGTTTGAGGGATTTGTTAGGTGTATTTTGTATACGCGTTTGAGTCATTTTTGTTTAAATAAGTGTCGTGTTAGGGTCGTTTTTCTTTCTTTTGAGTCACGGTTCTAAATGGCAAAAAGAAGCTAAAAGTAGGCAGAAAAGGACCTCCCGAAGCAAAAAGAATGAAAGTTGGCAGATCTGGATGAAAGACTGTAGGACCGCGGTGTCATAATTACTGAGAAGCCGCAATACTTTTGGTACCACGGTATGTTTGGATTTGTATTAGTTCTTAGCATGTATATGGCTAGGAGTTAAACACTTTATTAGGGCTTTCCTATTGAATCGCTTGAAACTCTTATTCATGAATTAATGCATTAATGCATTAGTTTGATTTTCTTCTTCACTTGATTAAGATTTATTCAATATTGGTATGAATGTTTGATAGTTAATTGATCACTAATTATCATAATCTATATGATTTCGAATCAATAACCGAGAGAAGAGATTTGGATATGCTGTAATTGAATAGACATAGGTTAAAATCGCAGACGAAAGTACCCCGATACTTGTGTAGCATTATAGGTTATTGTTCTTAATCTTCCTATGTGGTAAAATCTATCATAGAAATATAGAAGGTTTATGCACTGGGGTTGAGCGATTATATATCCTAACCGGAATATAAGACAGTCTAGTTAACCGCTATCCTAACGTAGAAGAAGAAGTCATTCTAGTTGCATTAAGGATTGAAAAAAGTGGATAGTTAAGGATATTGAAAGCCATAATTCCTTCATAACTGATTAAACCTCAATAATTTAGTTTAATTCTTGCAATTACTCTACTAGTGTTAGATAAAAGCCAAATCAACTTATCGTTTGCCAAATAGATAACCTATAATAGATGTTCGATAACTAGAAACTAGTCTTTGAGGACGATATTCGGTCTTACCAGGCTATATTAATTGTAATGATATATACACTTACGTGAGCACTTGGAAATCGGCCTGACAACCATAAGCGGTAATTTAAAATTGGGATGAAGAAGTGTGAAAAAGAAATACAAAAAGAGAGTGAAAAATTGATGCATCCCAATAAAAAACATGTAAAAGCTTAAGTTTGGGGGTGCCTATGTGAATGTGTCTCATGCTCTCATCATAAAAGGAGGAGATGATAGGTATGAAAGAAAAAAAGGGAAAACCAAAAAGAATGAAAAAAAGAGTTGAATGAAAAAACGCTTATGATATGTAATTTGAGCCTAAATGCCTACTTTTACCTACCCCTGCCTGAGCCGACTTTACAACCCTGATAAGTCCTGAAGATCTCTAATATGTATGTCTATGATTAGTGGAGAATAGCAAGTAAACAAACCCATAGATCTTTGGGGAAAATGAAATGAAATTGACATGCATAGGTTAGGTGTTCATGCTTCCATTAATTATGATTGAAGTGAATTTGCGAAATATCTGACTTGAAATTCTAGACTGCTAAGAATTCATGTTATGTATGTTCCAGCATATTATCTCAACTAACATTCATGTTTTTCTAAGTAACCTTGGTGCAGCTACTTGATCGGAGTCTTTGAGTCATTTTCTTTTTTATTTTGTTTTAATATTTACTCGAGGGTGAGTAAAGGTTAAGTTTGGAGGTATTTGTTAGGCATATTTTGTATACACTTTTTGAGTCATTTTTAGTTGGTATTTTCCCATTTTTGTTGAAATAAGTATCGTGTTAGGGTCGTTTTTATTTCTTTTGAGTCACAACGGTTCTAAATGGCAAAATGGCAAAAAGAAGCTAAAAATGGGCAGAAAAGGAGGCTCCCGAAGCAAAAATGATGTAAGTTGGCAGATCCGGACGAAAGCATGCAGGGCCGCGGTGCCATACAGCAGGGCCACATCGCCATTTTCTCAGAAAGCGGCAAGACTTCCGGCGCCGTGGCGTCAAAAAGCAGGGTCGCGGCGCCGACGCGGGTTTTCCAGATCTGAGGCGAATTTGGAAAGGGGCAAAAGGGTCTGAATCAAGTTTTAGATAGCATATATAAACCCCTAGGACAGATTTTATTAGGGTATCCCTCACAATCTAATATAATTTTGGAGGCGACAAGATTGGAGACCGAGTTCAAGTTATTTTCTTTTCTCTTTTCTTTGTTCTTATTTCAGTTCATGTTGGATATTGAATTAACTCTTAGCATGTTTATGGATAGGAGATAATCTTTTAATTAGGGCTTTCCATTGAATCACTTGAAACTCGTTTTCATGAATTAATGCACTAGTTTGGTTTCTTCTTCATCTTGTTAAGATTTATTCAATATTGGTTTGAATGTTTGATAATTAACTGATCACTAATTGTCATAATTTATATGATTTCGAATCGATATCCGAGAGGGGGATATTTGGATATGCTGTAATTGAATAGACATAGGTTAAAATCGTGGACGAAAGTACCCCGATACTTGTGTAGCATTTTAGGTTACTGTTCTTAATCCTCCTATGTGGTAAAATCTATCATAGAAATATAGAAGGTTTCTGCATAGGTTTGAGCTTTTATATATCCTAACCAGAATATAAGACAGACTAGATAACCTAGTATCTTAACGTAGAAGAAGAAACTATTGTTGTTGCATTAAGGATTGAAAAAAAGTGGATAGTCGAGGATATTGGAAGCCTTATTTCCACCATAACTGATTTAAACCAAAGCATATTTAGTTTAATTCTTTCAATTACTCTAGCTAGTTCATAGATAAAACCCAAACAAACCATCGTCAGCCAAATAGATAAAATAGATTTCGGTAATTGAAAACCAGTCTCTTGTGGATGATATTCAGTCTTACAGACTATATTACTTGAAACGATACGTACACTTGTGTGAGCATTTGGAAAATCACTAACAGGGGTAGGGAAGGTGGTCCTAAAGATGATGTCCGGGAAGGAGTTGACTCTGAAGGAAGTGATGCATGTTCCAAAAATTCGAAGAAAAATTTAATTTCTGGACCACTATTGGTGAACGCTGATTTTAGGCTAGTGTTTGAATCTAATAAGTTTGTAATCACTAAAAATGGAATGTTTGTAGGAAGAGGCTTCGTCTATGAAGGCCTCTTTAAGGTTAATGCTTCTGTAATGGCTACTCCTATCATCAATAAAATTGAGCCTTCTACTTACTTGCTTGAATCTTCTAATTTGTGGCATCACAAATTAGGACATGTAAACTATCAATCCATCCAAAGGTTGGTAAATATGGAGTTGATGTCGTCTATCTACGTAAACCTTCAACGTAAGTGTGAGGTGTGCGTAGAGGCAAATTTTTCAAAGAGTCCCTTTAGATCCGTCGATAGGGAAATTACTCTTCTAGAACTCATACACACTGACATATGTGACTTGAAGTTCGCAAAAACTAGAGGGGGGAACAAGTACTTTGTGACTTTTATAGATGATAGCACAAGGTATTGTTATCTTTACTTGCTCAAAAGTAAAGATGCGGCCTTTGAAACATTCAAACGCTATAAAGCAGAAGTTGAGAATCAACTAAGCGAATGGATTAAAACAATCCGCAGCGATAGAGGGGGAGAATATGTCTCACCGTTTGAAGAATTTTGTGCTCTATCGGGCATTGTTCACCAAATGACGGCTCCTTACTCACTTCAATCTAATGGAGTTGTTGAACGTAAAAATCGTACATTAAAGGGAATGGTGAATGTGTTACTTATCAATTCAGGCCTTCCCCAAGAAATGTGGGGAGAAGCTATCCTTACCGCTTGCAAGATTCTTAACAGAGTTCTCACAAAGGTAAGGACAAGACTCCATACGAGCTATAAAAAGGAAAGAAAAACAACTACAAATACTTTAAGGTTTGGGGTTGTCTGGAAAAGGTTAAAGTACCTACGCCAAAGTAGGTCAAAATTGGACCTAAGACAGTTGATTGTATACTCATCGGATATGCCAGCAATAGTAGTGCATATCGTTTCATAGTGTATAAGTTAGATGTACCCGACGTTCGTGAGGATACAATCATAGAATCAAAGAACGCTAGATTCTTTGAAGACTCGTTTCCTATAAAGGAAATAGACATAACCTCTCTCAAACGAAGTTATGATCAAATATCACAAGATTCAAGAGTCATTGACTACCCAGATCTAAATGGTTCAGATCCAGCGAACTCCGAAGTGGTTGATTATCTGGAATCCAGTATTCCAGATTCTCAGGACTTGGAGGGTCCAGAGATGGAATCAAGATGAAGCAAAAGGACCAGGAAAGATAAGTCCTTTGGTCCAGAATTTGTAGCTTATATGGTTCATGACGAACTACGGACACTCGCTAAAGAGTTGTCAACTCCAGAAGCGCCTCTCTAGAAAAAAGCTATTGAAAGTGAGATAGAATCCATATTGCACAACCATACTTGAGAGTTGGTTGATCTTCCTCCGGAAAACAAGCCGTTAGGATGTTAATGGATACTCAAACGGAAATTAAAAGTTGATGGATCTATAGACAAATACAAGGTCAGGTTAGTAGTCAAGGGATATCGGAAAAAAAAGGGTCTTGACTATTTTGACACCTACTCTCCGGTGTCTAGGATGACATCCATACGTATGTTCTTAGCTATCACCGTCTTGCGGGATCTAGAAATACACCAAATGGATGTCAGGACAGCCTTCCTAAATGGTGATTTGGAAGAAGAAATTTATATGGACCAACCCGAGGGGTATGTGGTTCCTGGACAAGAGACGAAAGTTTGTCGGCTTGTCAAATCATTGTACGGGCTGAAACAGGCCCCAAAGCAATGACACGAAAAGTTTGATAATACTCTATTATCAAAGGGATTCGTCATTAATGAGTGTGACAAATGTGTCTACACAAAAGGAGATGCCAACTCATTAGTAATGATTTGTCTTTACGTAGACGACATGTTGATCACAGGTAGCAGTCCTAGGGTAATTCTAGAGACTAAGAACATGTTGAAACAATATTTTTACATGAAAGATATGGGTATCGCAGATTTTATCTTAGTGATCAAGATCTCTAAGACATCTGATGGACTAGTCTTATCTCAATCTCATTATATAGAGGATGTGCTGAAGAAATTTGAGGTTTTCGACAGTTCACCAATATCGATACCACTGGATGTAAATTAGAAGATTGAAAAACATTTTGGTGCACCCACACGTCAGGAGCGATATGCAAAGGTGATTGGCAGTTTAATGTACATTACAAACTGCACTCGATCTGATATCGCTTATGGAGTCAACAAGTTGGCTAGGTTCACCCGCAATCCGAGTGAGGATTATTGGAAAGCGTTAACTCAGGTACTAAGATACCTGAAACACACGCAAACTTACGGGTTATATTATTCGAGATATCCAGTTGTACTAGAGGGGTACAGTGATGCAAACTGGATATCTGATATCGAGAACACCAAGTCCACCAATGAATATATATTTACAATTGGTGGTGGAGCTGTGTCTTGAAAACCCTCTAAGCAAACTTGTATTTCCTGATCCACGATGTAGTCAGAGTTTATCACTTTAGACAAAGCAGGAGAAGAAGTTGAGTGGCTTCATGACTTCTTAGAGGATATCCCATATTGGGATAAACTCGTACCTTCTGTAATGATTCACTACGACAGTCAGTCGGCTCTAGGAAGGGCACGGAGTTCTATGTACAATGGTAAATCTCATCATATCTGACGAAGACATAAGACTGTTCGGCAGCTGGTCACCACGGGTATTATTTCTATTGATTACATAAAATCAAAGGAAAACATAGCAGATCCCTTGACAAAAGGAATACCTAGAGATCAGATGTCCTTCTTGTCTAGGAGAATGGGCTTAAAACCCAATCACTAAGAACTGATACCGCGGACACCCAACCTAACAGACTGGAGATCCCAGGAATTAGGTTCAATGGGAAAACCAAGCCGTAAAAGTTCGGTGGAGCGCTTCGAATAATGTTTTGATATAGAGACATGAATCCAAGACTGTTTCCGTGATAGATATCCAGTGCTACTTGCAAAGGGGTAAGAGGTTAAGTTTCCAAAACCTTGGATAAATCCTCAGTCGTTGAGGTTAGGCTTGGGGAATGGTTCCTAATACTTGTAAAAGTTGGGTATAGCAGAATACCTTGTAGGAGACCACTTATTTAAGTGTGAGGCCTGGCCGGCCTCAACTGAAGCACTTAAAAATCCAAGACGTGTCCATGGCCACAATGGACAAAACCTTAAAGAAGAATAGAGTAAGGAAATGTGTTGTGTTGGTACCATTGTCTTGGCTTATACTAAACACTGACGGTTCAAGACATCGCGTTCACCGCGCAGTAAATAAGTCCGATGGTATTCTACTATGAAAGGTTCAAAGCCACGGCTACCTATCCAGATGCAACATTGATCCGCCGAAAGATTGCTAGAAAGACACCATGGGTGTACGCCAAAATCTCTTTCAAGAGGGGATTGTTGGAAATTTATTTATTAAACGTGAATATAGTTAATCCTATTATTTATGACTCAAACATGTGGAGCCCCACACGTCAGAAACCTTGTTTCCGACACACGTTATGCTAAGGATCATAAATTTCCTAAGTAAAAGAGATATTGAAACATATACGATATGTTCGGGACATGCAATGATAGACGGTTATTGGCCAAATGACGTTGGTTTCATGTTAGTAAATGAAGGAAGAATTGCACAAAGTGTGAATGTCGAAACTAGTCGAAAATGGGCCGCGACGCCGCAAAACTGCCACTCCTCAGAGCTGCGGTGTCGTAGCTACGCGGTGCCACCAGCCAGCGCCACGGTGCGGCGGCGCTCGGTGCTACGAAGTTACGCGCTGCGGCGTTTCCGAAGCGTTAGGCAATTTAAGGTGATTTTTTGGCTGACTTTGGAGTATTAACTCTCCATTATGTTGCTCATGAATTCAACCATTATTTGGCTGAATTGTAACTCCACAATCAAGTCTAAGTCATGACAATTCAAGGTCATTACTTGGTATGTGGAAGGTCATCTTTCAACACTATAAAATGATGCCTTTGGCTCATTTGCAAGACACACTTGACACTCAACAATTCAGAAAATCTTCCTCTCTTGCAATCCTTCATACACTCATAGATTCTTCTTTTATAGTAAACTCTTGAGTCATCCTTTGCTCAAGTATTTGTGGTTGTTTTATCTTGGGAGACGAATTGTCAATAGCCGTTAAAGGATTAATACGGGGCAATATTGTCTTAAGGAAGATTGAATATCAATCGACTCAACCAACCTGTCTTTATTTTCCATTTCAGACTGTAATTTGTTGTTGTTGTTGTTATTTTCTGATTTCCTTGTAATTCACAATTTTACTTACATACACTAACTTTAGTTAAAATTTTGTATGTGTTAAAAAAAATTGACCAAATAGTATTTCCTATATCGTCGTATTTTAATTGTTGGTTTAATTCATTTTACATCTGTTGGGGTGGCTACGGATCAAAAAATAAAAAGCAAGATTAAATTCAAAATTAAATGTTGAAACATTTTCTAATGTTGCCTATAATGTTGTGCAACACTAGTGGCAACACCTGATGAAAAACAGAATAAACCCTAGATGAGTAATTGCAGCGGAAAAATAAAAGACACATATTTGTATTTTCAATGGTATATATTAATATAGCCTTTGATGGTCAATGACCGAAGTAACGTATATAATATATACAATTACAATGAATTTCTTTTTACAATGAATTGAAACAAAATAAAAAGAAATTACAAAATGAAGTCGCAGATGACCTCAACCTAAGTACTAAAGAAATACAAAAGATGAAATCTACAACATCTTCATTACAATTGCTTTTACAATAAGCTTAATCTAGAATAGAGATATCAATCGTAATGTGGGATAGATGTTGTTAAACAACTTAGGCGATGGTGGTTTGATCCAGATTTCTGAAGCGAAATTCCGAGAGCTCTCTTGGTATTTTTACATTTTGATTCTGTATCACAATAATCTGAAGTTCCTCCTCTATTTATAGTGTGAAACTTCCTTGAAACTCTCGCTGGTTGGTTGTGGAAGTTGAGAGAAAATAGGCAGCACCGTGGACCTTTTCCAGCTCCATGAATTCCTCAACAACTTTGACTTGGTATCAATTTGCTTCGATTCCAAGATTGACTCCTTCAATTCCCACGTTTTAAACACAACTCCGTATTCAGCTTGCCTAGGCATTTTTAACTCACAATAACAATCAATGTATTAGCTGGAAGAATAGGCAAAATCATTTTCTAAGATGTTGTCATGAGATGTTGCGCAACACCTCAGACAATATCTGCAGGACACTGCAGGATGTTGCGCAACACTATGGGCAACATCTGCAGGACAGTGCAAGATGTTGTTCAGGCGTAAAACCTGGTGTTGCCACAACACTCACACAACATCAACAATCTCCCCCTTTTTGTCTTTCTTCACAAAACGCTATACAAACCTAAATATGTCTAGGATACGACTAATTGTAAATGTTTCCCTTAATATTTTAAACTCAACAAGATTGTAGCAATGCTCCCCCTCAACCTACAGTTTCAAGTATTGTATTGTAATTTGCGTTATTAAAAACATATATTTGTTAGTCACAACATACATACAACATTGTTGTAAGTACCAAGAGACTGACATCCATATATCATCCACAAATAAAATATATACATATGTATTTACAGATCAAAAATAGAACTGTTTCATTGTCCACACATATCAATATCCATCAGCGTGAAGTAAGTCAAAACCAGTTCAGAAGAAATGTTGGTCAAAGTGTTGCATAACTTTTGTCTCAACATAACTCCATACATGTATGTAGATATGTTGTTACAACTGTTACAACACTAATTTCAATATTAACAATAACAGAAAGATATTAATTTTTCCTAAAAACAACAATCAATATACGGAATTGTGATGTTGTCAGCAATGTTGAGCAATACAAGAATTACGATACTACTAGAACTTCTGGATTTGGCTTTAAATTTAGACACATTCAGCCTAAATCCCCTATGAGTTTGACCGCAAGACCAATGTAACATTTTACCATCATGTCCTTAATCAAACTTAGTTGAATATATACAAAAATGTTTTAATATCTAAAAAAATATTTTAAGGTATCTTTAACCTTCTGAATATGGTACTCCTATATAATAGGAACGGTGCCAAAATAGAGTTTTGCCAAAATAGAGTTTTGCCAAAATTTTGCCAAATCTTTAGAATAGGCTTTGCCTACTTTTGATACTCCCTTTTATGACATATATAATTAATTTATGTATATATCATCGCAGAGAACGATATCACATTTAAGTTCTTGTTCTTGTAGATTCATACTTGAGTGACCAAATATGTGCAAAATACTGCAACACCGTCTCGGTATATTGACACATCAGTAGATGTTGTCAGGAGTGTTGTGCAACATCTACCATAAACTGCCTTATTTATTTTTGTTCTTTTTAAAGTTTTTAAAAACATTAGCCTCAAATCCCGATTAAATCTGGACAATTCTTTTTTTTTTAAATTCAAAAAATTGAACATTAGTCATCTGTCGAATACGAAGAACCCAAGCTCAATACCTCTCATTAAACTGGACAATCGTCTTCCTCTAGGATAGAAACATTGACTTGACCTGAAGGAATGAAGCAGAAAATGACGATGTTGCCAAGAATATTATCAACGATCTAGACAACACTAGCTCAGGACAATTCATATTGTTTTCAGACTGGCTTATGAGCCAAATTGCAAAAATCAACCAACACAATTGTGAGGTTGATGCTGCAAATAGTGTTTTGATTCTAGCCAAGAGTCCATTTCATGATACTGCTTTCTCCACAAAAAGGGGGAGAAAATGTTGTTATCTATGCAGAGGGAGGAAGTTATCTATGCATAGAGATGAAACTAAAGTTGTACAAGCTCTACTATACAGGGGAGACTTACTGTGCATGGGGAGACTTCTACTATTGGTGCTGCTTCTCAGACTGATGTTGTTGTTGCTAAATAAAGAGCAAGGGGGAGATTGATGATGTTGAACCTGAACTAGTCATGTTTGGTTAATGTGTGAGTTTTGTGAAGAAATGCAAAAAAGGGGAGATTGTTAATGTTGTAATTAATGTTGTAACATTTGGAACACCATATCTAAATACATGTATGGAGATATGTTGGGACAAATGTTATGCAACACTTTGAACAACATTTCTTCTGAACTGGTTTTGCCTTACATCACGCTGATGGATATTGATATGTGTGAACAATGAGACAGTTCTAATTTTGGTCTATAAATGTATATATGTATATATTTTATTTGTGGATGATGTGTGGATGTTAGTCTATTGGTACTTACAACAATATTGTATGTATGTTGTGACTAACAAACATATGTTTTTACTAACCCAAATTACAATACAATACTTGAAACTTGAAACTGTAGGTTGAGGGGGAGCATGGATACAATCTTGCTGAGTTTGGAATGTTAAGGGAAACATTTACAACCAGTCGTATCCTAGGCATTTTTAGATTTGTATAGCGTTTTGTGAAGAAAGACAAAAAAGGGGAGATTGTTGATGATGTGTGAGTGTTGTGGCAACATCAGGTTTTTCGCATGGACAACATCTTGCAGTGTCCTGCTTATGTTGCCCGCAGTGTTTCGCAACATCCTGTGAGTGTCCTGCAGAAGTTGCATGCGGTGTTGCGCAACATCTTTGAAAATGATTTTGCCTATTCTTACGGCCAATACAGTGATTGTTACTGTGAGTAAAAAATGTCTTATGCAAGCTGAATACGGAGTTGTGTTTAAAACGTGGGAATTGAAGGAGTCAAGCTTGGAATCGAAGCAACTTGAAGACCAAGTCAAAGTTGTTGAGGAATTCATAGAGCTGGAAGAGGTCCAATCCAAGCTGCTGCCTATTTTCTCTCAACTTTCACAACCAACCAGCGAGAGTTTCAAGGACGTTTCACACTATAAATAGAGGAGGAACTTCAGAGTATTTTGATCCAGAATCAAAATGTAGAAATACCAAGAGAGCTCTCGGGATTTCACTTCAAAAATCTGGATCAAATTGCCATCGCCTAAGTCCTTTAACAACATATATCCTATATTACAATTGTTATCTCTATTCTAGATTAAGCTTATTGTAAAAGAAATTGTAATGAAGATGTTGTAGATTTTATCTTTTGTTTTTCTTTGGTGCTTAGGCTGAAGTCTTTTGCGACTTCGTTTTGTAATTTCTTTTTATTTTGTTTCAATTCATTGTAAAAAGAAATTCATTTTAATTATATATAATATATACATTACTTCGGTCATTGACCATCAAGAGTCATATTAATATATACCCTTGAAAATATAAACTTTTGTGTCTTTTACTTTTCTGTTGCAATTACTCTTCTAAGGTTATTATGTTTTTCATCAGGTGTTGTCACTAGTGTTGCACAACATTGTAGGCAACATTAGAAACTGTTTCAGCATTTAATTTTGAATTTAATCTTGCTTTTACTTTCTGATACATAGCCACCCCAACAACGTCTATTAAGAAAAATAAATACAAGATATAGTTTACTAACCTAGTATAAAAATAAATTCCAAACCCATTAAATTATATAGATTGTTATTGAATTCATTTTTAAAATACTAAGATTTAAAATTTTGAAGATAAGATATTTTATCTACTATAACAAGTAAATATAACCTGTATACTGACTATATATATTACTTTACCGCAAAAGAAAGTGGGAAATGTCAGTATATTATTTATCTGAATACTACTTATCACATATATAAAGGCTTCGAGAGGGACAATACAATGGGATGGAGTGGCCCTCCAAACATGCATGTTTGTGTATTAAAATTAAGCATAGTCTAAAGATCCCTCGAAAAGACTAGCTATTCCACCATAAAGCTTTTTACTTATTAGATGATATAAAAAAAGTACAATACGACATGACTTGTCTACAAGATGGTGCATGCATGCAAGAAAAAGAAAATTGTGCCTCATTGAACACGCAATTTTGCTAATAAAAAGGGCCAAAGAATAGCTCAGTTTGTACAATTAATTCTCTCCAATTATAACTCCCAAAAATATAACTCACTCTTCTCTTCTTCTTCTTTCTATCATGGAGAATTATACAGGTTTAGAAAGAGTGAAACATGTAGGAGCAATGACTCTGGCAGCAGTGTTGTTAGGAGGAAATATTGTATTGTCAAAAGTGGCAGCAGATGATGGGATGACCATGAGAGTTATGGTTGCTTATAGGTGGATCTTTGCTACTGCCTTTCTTGGTCCCATTGCTATCGTTGTTGAATGGTAATTAATGAACTTGTTCATCATCTTCTTGCTTTCATTCAAGATTCTTGGGAAATTAAACTTTAGCATGTTTGGCTATGCCACTCTAATCGTACATGAATTTTCACATCATACGTCTCCTTATTCAATTCTTTCAAATTCATTAGATCTTTTTCGCATTTGAGTATCCTCCCTTCTTCTACTTCACCTTGAAGAATAACTATCTAAGGCCAATTTAGTCACGTTTTCATGTTTCAATTGAACTTTTGGAAAGTTAAAAGTGTTTTTCTTAAATATTTAGAGAGAAAAAAACTTATTTTAGAGTTGAGATATTTGACCGAAGCAAGTTTTTAGAAAAAAAAATAAGTGTTTTCGAATGGTAAAAGTTATTTCTCAGGAGCCAAAAAAAGTATTTATTTATCAAAAGTAATTTTGAAATCTTAGTCAAGCACAAAATGCTACTCTTAAGAGATACTTTGTTCACTCAATATTGAGTTAAAAACTTGTTCATTTGTGATTGGTGGCGTATTTCTCATCCTATGTAATGTCTTTTGTTTTACAACAATTTTAGGCATACTTAATTAACTGGCAATAAAGACAACTTTAAGTACGATATTAATCAATGTAAGAAATTTTTCAAGTAAAGTAAGATAATCCTCAATTTCACTCCATAAGTTTTAAAGAAATTTTGAATTATATAGTATTTCGACTTATGATATCTTTTATGTAATTTTTAAATATTTAAATGTAATTTACAAAAATTTGAGGATTCTAAATTTGCATTCATGTATGATAACAACCGAAAACAACCGCTCTACCTACTAAGGTGGAGATAAGGTATGTGTATATTATATCCTTTTCAGACCTCATATTGTGGGATTTTCACTGGATATGTTATTGTTGTTGTTGTATTATAACAAAGTTATAATTAGTATCAATTTTGGCGATAGATAGAAGATATTCAATAGAATAATCGAGGTGATGGAAATGGCCGCAATACCACCCACACCCAAAAAATAAAAGACACCTGAATACTTTCCGAAAATTGAATAATTTGACCACCTATCTTGCTCAACCCTGCGAACATTGAATGGAGTGGAGGGAATAATTGTTAAATAAGAGAAGCCAAAAGGAAAAAGATTCTAAAAATATATGTTCCCCCAAGAAAAAGCTTTTAAATAGTGATACTTAACAGTACAAATAAAAACTTATGGGTATGTTCATCCACATGACTTGTTGAGAAAAGAATATTTGCCACTATCTTAATTATATTTTGTAATTATGTTACAGCTATTTCGCGTGTATTTAATTGTAATTAGTTTTATGATATTTCAAATTTAAAGAAAGAAAAAAAATTATATTTGTGATTATAATGCAAAATATATTGTTTGACTAGAACTGATTTTGCTTTCTGTTTTTGTAGGAATAAGCGGCCAAAACTAACTTGGACAGTTATTGTGCAAGCATTTCTCTCAGGGCTACTAGGGTAAGTGCTGCAACTCTTGACTTTCAACAAGCATAAAGGAGGCCTAATCTCAAATTATTAGGTCGAAATTGTAATAAAAGATAACTACAAGGAAGATTCATTCAAACTATTGGGTCCAAATCAGTAATAGTACTTTATTTACAAATTGCATCAATTAAACAGTTTGTGTTTAACTCGAGGAGAATCTAAAACTAAAATAATGAGGACTCTTATTTACATAAAAAGAATAAAAGATCAACTTAAAAAGTTGTTCAATCTATTTAGGATGGAGTAAAGATATCTTGGATAAAACGTTTATGTCTAACACAATTCCCAAACACATGTCTATCTAAAATGGTTAATTTGCTTAAAATTTTGAGAAGAATCTGCTTAATTATGATATTAAACGACTTATTACGCCAAAATTTAATAGTGTATATTATTTTAAAATATTTATCATATTATTCGCTTTTAGTTTTTTCAAGATTCTCTAGACAAACTTCAGATTAGTATCCTCTTGGATAGGCATAATATGATTAGGGCGGTTATCGGTTCGGTCCGGGTATTGACATAGGATTGATAAGGTTATTGGTCCGGATCGGAATCGGATCGATAAGAATTCGGTCCTGAAAAGTGATCCGGGACCGGACCGATAAGGATACCGATTCGGACCGGTCCGATCCGGTCCGATTACCGGTCTGGTTCTGAATATTGTTTCCGGTCCGAAACCGGTCCGAAATATTAAAATCTCTGCTTTACTTAAAAATCTCTCCTTTACTTATAATTTTTTTATAAAAAATTCTACTTTACTGCTTTACATAATACATATTAACAAACTTAAAACAATATAAAATAGCAATATTCCAAGGATTGATAAGATAGTACCGGGTATCGGACCGGGACTGATAACATATAAGTTATTGGATAATTAGATCGGGTTGTCGGACCGGATCCTTATCGGTCCGAATCTTTATGTCTGATACTCGTATCCGGATCGTTAACTTTTCGGTCTGAGTATCGGTCCGATTCTCGAGTGATTCTCGAGTGTATCCGGACCGACAACAGCCCTAGGAATAATGCCCAATAAAGCAATGTTTTTTGTTTATGATGCATATTAAGGGAGTATATAATATTATCAATTTGAACCCAAAAAAAAAGTTCTTTTTCCAGATTCTTATGATCTTATCTGAGAACAAATGGAAAAGAAACACCACCAGCTAATAAAAGACAGCTTTAATTGAATAGCTAATACAGAAAAATAATGTTAGGATCTGTTTGGTAACATAACATGATCTCCAAAACAATATCTTCTATGGAAAAAGTTTTATGTTAAAAATAATTTTCCGGATACTAAACGATTCTGAACCAGAAACCACAGTGAACATGAACAACTGAAAACAAAAGCAGGATACTACAAACTAGGGGTGTTCATTTCAGATATCCGATTATTCATCCGAAAATTTCAAATTGAATTCGGATCATAATTTTACCGATCCGATTTATCCGAAATGAACACCCCTGGGTATAATATCAAAATGTGAAGACCTCACTATCACCCGCAGCAATTATGTTATATGTTTAATATAAGACATGATACAGTGTAATTACAGTGTTTTCAAATGTATTTTTGGGGCGAGTTTTGGGGCGAACCTCCAGGTGGGCATATCAAAAATGCTCCGGGACATAAATAAAAGACGTATATTCATAGTGCGTATGTCTTAGGATTTGGGGCGTAAGCTCCGGACGCAAAAGTGTAAGCCCCAAGAGTAAAGGCGTACACTTTGGGTGTTAAATTTGATTTTTGTTGTTTTAAAAATATTTTTGCTATAAATTATAACTTTTATTATTGGTGTAGTGATATTTATACTTAATGTTATCGTGTTTTTATTTTGTAGTGATTTTTTCTAACATAAATAAATAAATAAATAAATATAAATAAATAAAGCAACTCTCGTAGAAAATAACATTGTCATAAATAGCTTGTTTAGATGATTATGTCTGAAATTGATATGATAGAGATTTCATAATTCCTAAAGTAATTTTATCCATTTTTATCATTGCTCTTAACACTTTGCAGTGCAAATATTAGTTAAGGATGAGAAGGACAAATAGATAATGAAGTGAATGAAGATTCAGTTTAAAGATTATCTAGGATATTATCAACTTTTTTTATTGTTATCTTACTCAAATAATAACTATAATAGTTTTTTATATTATTGGTGATTCATTTAAATTTATTTACATAATTTTATTTATTTATTATTTAGTAATAAAATTACAAAATTGAACATACATGAGATATACATTCCGTAGATCCTTGGACTTACGCCTTGTCCCGTACTGCGTACCTCTTAAAACATTGACGGTGGTGTAAGTATACGTTTTGAGTTTACTGCTACAATTGAGGAAACATTTTAAGTTTCTTTAACTGCACAATAATTTTGTTTTTGGGGTTACAGGAAGAAAGAGCTAATAAATTCTTGTGATCTAATTGTGGTATTTCAGGGGTTCGCTGTTTTCGATTTTATTTTATACAAGTGTGATAATAACATCTGCAACATTTGCAACCGCAATTTACAATCTTATCCCAGCAATGACTTTTGTCATAGCAGTCCTTCTCAGGTACATACTTTGCATCCTTTATTCTTATGTTTTTTTGTCTGTAAATTCTCAAGCATTCAAAAGAGGAGCAAAAAATTGCCTCCTTGTATATTCATCCACTCTCGTGAGTATATAAAACTTAAACTTTAAATTATGGTGGTGCAACTGCACCACCATGCTTAACACTCCCTCTGCCACTGGTTGTGATAGAGGAGGTTTAAAAGTTACTTTAGGTCATAAGTTCAAACTCCGATTTCAATACTGAATATCTTAGTGACTCCTTTTAAATAGATCTCTGATTATGTCACTGACGTAAAGGACAGCGCGGTGCATTAAGCTTTCGCTATGTGCGGGGTTCGGGGAAGGGCCGAACCACAAGGTTCTATTGTACGCACTCTCACCTTACATTTCTGCAAGAGGCTGTTTTCAAGGCTTGAACCCGTGACCTCTAAGTCACATGACAGTAACTTTACCCGTTACTCCAAAACTCCCTCATGTCACTAACGTGAAGTTCTAAATGTTTTCCCCTTTGTTATAATGTTCATAGGTTTGAGAACTTGTCATTTGACAAAGTAAGTGGGAAAGCAAAGATAATGGGAACAATTATATGTGTTGGTGGAGCAATGGTATTGACATTATACAAAGGAATAGAGGTTCATATGTGGCCTGTCAAGATTGATTTGCTACATCATGCTAATGAAACAACAGCACATAAGAAGTTACTTGCTGAATCTGGCACTTTTGCTTTAGGAATTGTACTCGCCGTCACCTCATGCATTTGTTATTCACTATGGATAGTATTATTGGTAAGTAGTATACCTCTTTTTCTCTTTTCTTTTTATCTATTTAATTGAGATTTCTAAACTTCTTTTGGTGGCATTTGCTAGCTTATTGCATACATTGTTACTTGTTTTAGAACATTTACAAATTACAAAGAATTACTATCTAAGATGCAGGTATGTGTTTGGTAGGATATAAGTCATTTATCGAATAATATAAAAACACATATTTTTTAGTAAATATTTATTCGTGCTTGATTGGTTAATGAAAAATATTTTCCAAAAATAATATTATATTGTTCTCATGAAACTTTTTGAGTAGTGATAGAATGTTAAGAATTGAGAGAATTATGAAGGAAAAAGACTTCTGTACATAACTGAGATCATTTTTCCCTTTTACTCTTTAGTAGGGCTGGCCAGTGGGTCGGGCCAGTCCGGGCCCGACCCGGTCCCGTCCCGGCCCCGATGAAATTAAAAAAAATTAGCGGGTCCGAGGCTCGAACCAGGACGGGACATGGTATGATCCCGCCCGACCCGATTCCGCTAGGACCCGACCTGTCCCGTCCCGGTCCCGCCCAGTCCCGTCCCAGTCCCGTCATTTGTCAAAAATAGTCATTGTCTAACAGTCATTTTACATTTTGGTCGTTAGACAACAGCCATTTTTGGTTTCCCTCACTCCCCCAATGAAATAATTAATAATATAAGAGGCACAAAAACAGTCTTGGGATGTTGTTTTTTTTACTCTTCATGTCTTTGTTTAATTATTTAGTTTATAAATATATATGAGTATAATACTATAATAGTATAATACTATAATAGTATAATATGAGTATATGATTATCATTATAATATGATTATATGTTACTTTGTTAGTAATTTAGTATTTTTAATTTAGTGGAAAAATTAAATAAAAAAAAAGGGGCCGCCCGTCCGGTCCCGACCCGTCCCGTCTCGTTCCGTCCCGACCAACTGCCCACCAGAGTGCGGGGCGGGACACGCGATATCGTCCCGCCGATCACGGTCCCCACTGCCCGCCCAGCCCTCCTCTCCGTCGGCCGTCCAGGCCACGCCTATCCCAATTCCAATGGGCCCGGCCCGGCCCACTGATCAGCCCTACTCCTTAGTAAGGGATTTTACAATGTATTAGCGGGCCACCAAAATAATGGCCGGAAAATGTATACTTTTTGTTAAATTCTGAACTGGAGAATAAAGCAGAGAAATTGATCAGTCAACAATGGAGGAGAGGAAGAGAAAACGAGATATTTTGGGGAGCAAATGTGCTGCTCTTCTCAGTTTTCATATATAATGACTTCTTCTACTTTCTAACTGATGGATTACAACTATTTATAAAACTAATCTTGCAGAAATGGTCATTACAGAAATAACCACTATTAAGTAAAAAATGTCTAAGTAAAAACTGTGTGTTTAATATGTGTATATTAATGATATACTAATGAATATCCAGATCCTCAATACTTTTTTTGTATATTAATGTATATGTACATAAAATATACATATTTTATACAAAACTAGTGCATACTTTTTGTATACATGGCTAGTTATTCTTATTATTTTTGAAAAGCGGCCAAATGTGTAACTTTCACTAAATATTTTCCTTAGAAAAATATTTTCTGCCAACCTAACACCAAAAAAAATAGTATGAATTTCTATAGCATTTGCTTGCAATTCTGTTTCTTTGACTAATTATTGTGCTTTTGTTTGAATAATAGGCAAAAGTAAGTAAAAACTATCCATGCCACTACTCAAGCACAGCATTGATGAGCGTAATGGGATCCATTCAGTCAGTCATATTTGCATTATGCTTCGATAGAGAAGTTTCTCAATGGAGGCTTGGTTGGGATAGAAGATTATTAGTTGTTCTCTATCTTGTAAGTCATTAATATAAATTAACTTGTCAATACTATAGTAATTATATATGAAAAATGTCTATGTTATTAGACAATTTAATAGTACTATCATACTATAGTTGCTAATTATATAGTACTCTTTTTATGCAGGGAATTTTAGGATCTGGAATTGTGGTAATTTTGATGACATGGTGCTCTCAGAAAAGAGGCCCACTATTTGTCTCGGTCTTCAACCCTTTAATACTTCTTTTCGTGGCAGTAGCCTGTTCATTATTGCTTGATGAGACCCTATATCTAGGAAGGTAATTCAATTCTTATTTAATTAAACTCCTAGTACATTAAAAGTTTAATCTTTTTAAGTTGAAAATATAGATATTAAACTGTTGATTTATTATGATAAATGCTTGAATATGTATTTTCAACATACTTAAAAGTGGTATGTGACAGAAAATTAAGTATTTAAATTATTGTGATTAGAATTCTATGTGCTCGCTTCTTGCAAAAACCATGGACTTATTATATGGAAACGAAGAGAAAAGAAAAAAATCCATTTTATATATGCACACTGGTTATTTACAGATTATACCATGATTATATTTTGATTATACATTACATACTGGCTAAAATTTATTAAAATAAAAAGGGTTTAGGATTATATTTTGTTATGACCTTTATTGAGTTGTTTTATAGTGTAATATCCCTTTCATAAACCACTAAGAATTTTGTAATCTCTCTTCTTATTGGGCAATTGTTTGTCATGGACAGTATATTAGGTGGATTTCTTATAATAATGGGCTTATATGTGGTGCTATGGGGTAAAGGAAAAGACATGAAGGCCTCGAAGATCATATTATCCAATAAAGGAGCCTCGCAGAAAAATGATTTAGAAGCTCCTGAAGATCAAGGTAACATTAACTAACTTAATTTTATTACTCTCTCCGTCCCAATTTATTTGAAGGTTGATCAGTTTGGGGATCAAACAAAATTTTCTTTGGTTTAATTTTAAACATAAATTTTTTGAGTATTTTATAATCAAATTTACATATTTGAAAACTACATAAAAAATATTATAAGTCTGCAATTAATAATTCATAATATATGAAAAGAGTTGGAGAAAATCATAGTAAAAGAAAGAGTCGTTTGACTCCCAAACTGGTCAACCTTCAAACAAATTGGGACGAAGAGAGTAATCTAATTGTCTAATCTTTACATGTCCTGCGTTTTAGTAATAAGATGTAATCAAGTTTTAATGTATGGCCAAATGAATGATTATGAAGTGCCAAATCTTCTAATCCTTGTGCAAATATAGGAAAAACTCAAACTGAGGATGTTATAAGGTGCGAAATTAAAAGTAAGGAGTATTAAGTATTAACTAATAACTAGTGTAAAATAGAAATAAGTATGGCAAGAATAGTTTGTATACGTTGTATACTGTATAGTATGACTTTTATCCAAAATATTGTGAGTGGTAATATGTAGAACGGAAAAATAACAATAACAACTATTTGTCAGAAATCTAGAAATGATCAAATATGAGGGTTTGCTGAGTCAACCAAATTCTTGATCTATCCTTAAGATAATATTGCCCGTATATCCTTTCAACGGTTGTAATGACAACTTATCTCCCAAGATAAAACAGCAATCAAACAAATGAGCAAAGGGAACTCAAGTGTTTGCTTTGGAAGAAAGATTTTTGAGTGTTTTGTAATTGCAAGAGAGGATGAAGTGTTTCAGATTTCAAGTGTGTTTCCAAATGAGCCTTGTGTCTCATTTTATAGTGTGTAGATGATGACCGTCCAAATGGCTAAGTAATGGTCATGAATGTCATGTTAATGCCTTGAATTTGGAGTTACAATTCAGCCAAATAATGGCTGAATTCATGAGCAAAGTAATGAAGAGTAAATACTCCAAAGTCAGCCCAAGAATCAGTTTTTAATTCACCTCCAACGGATTGAAGCGATCGAGGAGCGCGGCCGCCCTTCGAGAACTCACCGAACGCCAATTAGAGTCGCTGACCGCCCGGAGGCGTCGCGGCCCTTACTTGGAGGAGTCGCGACCCTTCTCGGTTTCGTGGTGATTTCTGATTCATTTCATCTTTACACATTATGCACTTCTTCCTTCATTTGCCAACGTGAAATCATTCGTCATTTGATCAATAATCGTCTATTACCTTACGTCTCAAACAATTCGTATACGTATCAATATCTCTTCCATTAAAGAAATTTTGATCTTTGCCACTATGTGTGCACGTGTGTGGAAACAAGGTTTCCTACGTGCGGGGCCCCAATTATTCGATTCATAATTAATAGGATTTACTTTATTTCACGTTTAATAAATATTTCCAACAAATATATGGAAAATAAATGTTTCTCCAATATCAGTTATGAAAAGATTTTTGAACGAAATTATAATGATCATAAACCATTAATTTCACATGTCATCTTAAAGTTCTGGTTGAATACTTAAATTCTTTCATATAATGAGAACAATTGCATTCTTGTCTATCATTTCAAACTATGAAGCCTATAATTTTTTATAATAATTGTAAAACATGACTTTCTAACAACCAAGTAATTAGTAAGGAGATTTTAGTAGCTCAATTACCTGAACTTTCATTTTGTTGATGAGGATACGATTCTCCACCTTGTAATCCCCTCTCTCAATCTCCCCGCCACTCAAAAAAGAAAAGTAATTAGTGAACATGAAAATGAAGACAACTTTCACCATGTGACTATTGTTACATGGCTACACATGAAAATCATACAACTCCTTGTTAATAATCTACTTGTGACTATTGTGCAGGTCCTTGTTCAACAATAAAGCAATGCATGACCCAATAGAAGTTGGAATGTGTTTCTTGGTTATTTCTTACACAAAGTTAGGAGTGCCAACACCATTCAAATGAAGACAAAAGTTCCAAGTTTTGTCATTTGATATAAATGTAGAACTATCAATATTACATATATAGCCACCTTAAATGATAATTGTAACAAGTAAGTCAAAATTATCATCATTGATAAGCCTTCCAATGTTGTAGTGCAGTCAACTTGTAAATTGTCAATCATTTACAAGCAAAAGTTTGATCATTGATGAGATTTTATATATATCAACTTGTAAATTGTCCATCATTTACCCAGAAACCTTTGAAGTTGACTACGAAGCTTTAAGCTACATTAAATTTTGAAAAATCATGGAGGGCTTGGTTGGAACTAGTCCCTCAAATAAATGTTTCAACTCTTCGAATTATTTTTGGAAAAAAAAAGATTTTTCTTTCCTGTAAGATTAACTCTTGCAATCTTAGCCGAATAATCCTCATAAATCTTTTAATAGATAAAAACACCAAATATATATTTTTATGAAATATGTAAAGCCTCGTAATTTTTATACTTAAAATTTAGATAATTACAATCCTATTGACGTTATTTAATTGACCCGAGGTGAATTAAGACCCACACGAGGGTGAAAACATATGGGACATGGTAATATATTCTATCAAAATTGAATAGAATGGCAGAATTTGTGTGTGGACTCAAAAGTTGTGTTTCTATGGGGGTAAAAGTCGAAAGGCAGAAAGAGTGAGCAGCGAACACACGCACACGGAGAAGAACACCGAGGGAATCTGGGAGTTCGAGTTATGGAGGTGCTAATACACAATTAAGATTCCTAACAAGCAGTGGCAGAGCCAGCAAACAAATCTTCCAAACTCTAGAAATTCTAGTGGTGCTAACAAGGATTCAACAACAAGGTTCTCTTTTCAAAGTTAGGGTTTTGCAATGGAACTCAAGGTGGAGCGACGATTATACATCATGGGAATATTTGAGGTAAGTTAAGACTTACTTTTCTAATAGGAAATTCTAGAAAAAGTTTTTGTCATTAAGTATTCAGTCCTATCTGTCCTTATTCATTATGGTTATAAATAGTAGTGCGAGAATCCCTCAATATATTGCTTGTTGTCTTGTATGCGTTATACGATTTTTAAATTTAATTTTCAAGAAATATATGCTTATGTGTTACACTTCATGTTATGTGATTGTATGTTTAGTTCATGGTGTGATCACGTTCAGATTCAGATGGGAGAGCCAGCCGACCTCCCCTTGCGTGAGTTCCACGACAGTCACAGTTAGATACCTACACGCTTGTAGTGGCTATTGTTTGCTGGGGAGATAGATCAACACTCCCCCGTGCGTGTTTCTAGACCACACATACGTAGGGCCACTATGTATAACTCGATTTCCATTACAATTTAGTTATTAGCTTAATGTTCAGTTTCAGTTATCAGTTTTAGACTCAGTTTTTCATTCACTTATCAGTTTACAACCCTAGATTATCAGCTTACGTTAGTTTTCAAGACTTTATATGATTTACACGTTTTCTTGTAAAACATGTGTTTTCTTGTTTATTATGCTATTATCCCATAAAGTCTTGATCTGCCCTTTTTAGAATGTAGTCTATGAGATTTACTGGGTACCGTTGGAGATACTTAGCCTGTTTGGACCTGCTACGTTGCGTGGCAGGTGTTGAGTATGCAAGTGAGAAATCATGTGGCTAGAGGCAGACTTTCTAGACTTAGTTTGCAGGCAGCAGATCCTTCCCAATCGTTTATTTACTTTTAGACATTTACATTATTCTCGGGGTATGCTCCGAAGCTTTATGTATTCAGATTTCAGTTAGAGGCTCATGACTTGACAGCGGATTAGTTTTTTAGACAATTTGAAGTTATGTTCCTTAAAGAGTTTTCTTGACATGTTTTAATCCATATGTTATTGGTTTTATTTTTAATTTATTATTGAGATGAGTTCAGACCTTCAGTTAGCTAATACAGAATTCGCTCAACGGATAGTAAGGGTTGGATGCCAATCACGTACCACCCTAGTTTGGGAGTGTGACAAAATATTTGCAAGAGTTGTTTATGGTTTACACTGATAGACTCTTGCAAGTCTTCCCTATTATAACCGTGAGTATAATCGAGGTTAAGAGAATAAATAAATAAATCAGCTAAAGCAAAAATATAACGTTCAAGTTTGTTTTTGTTGGACCTTTTTTAAAATAAATAAAAGAATTGTATAGTTTTAGTTATGTTGGTTCAGTTCACATTTGAGTTTGATAAAACAAAAGGAAAGAATAAAAACAATGTGCATCAAGCCAGAAAATATAAATGTTAAACAACATAACAAATGTTCACCCACCATATACTTATTAGAGTTTAATTAAAAAAGAAAATTGTTTAACTGTTAAATTAAGTATGGGGCCTAACTCACACCCCAAAAGTTACCTCAAAGGGAGAAGGATTGTTCAAGTCTTATAAGGAGTACAGAGATCTCATCCCTCACCAATGTAGTATATTTCTCTTTAATTTGATTTTCTATCAAGATAGTAGAAGTTCTGATACCATGTCAAATTAGATATTGGGCCTAACTTACGCCGTAAAAGCTAGCTCAAAGGGTTCAAGCCTTATAAGGAGTCCAAAATTTTCATTTCTCACCGATGTGGTATATTTCTCTTCAACATTAACTGAAAATCATTTGAGAAGAAACAAAAGAAATTTCAACTCAAACCAACAAGTCATTCTATGATGAGCTTGCCCTTTTTCATAACAAAAAATTGTGCGGATCGCCCTTCATATGGATTAGTCTTTAATTTTTGCCCTTCAAATTGTTGGTTTAATTTTTCCCCCTCATTTTCATTTAATAAAAAATTATAGTGTAAACGTGTATTAGGTGTAACATAAAGATCCCACCCATAATTAGAATATTTGTGTAAATATAATTATGTTAAGACTATAATTTCTCTTGTAAATGGGATCTAGTACCTAGACCTGAGGGGGTGAATGTGATCTGTAGCATGTGGTTATTTCATCACAAATTCAGAGACAGTGGAGATCTTGAGAGGTATAAGGCACGACTTGTGGCCAATGGCACAAATCAGCAGGAGGGCATTGATTGTGGTGAGACCTCCAGCCCGGTTGTCAAACCGACTACTATTCGCACAGTTTTGAGAATTGACATGGGCAAACACTGGTCGATCCATCAGCTTAATGTGAAGAATGCATTTTTACATGGGGCTCTGAGAGAGGCGATCTACGTCGTTAGTCGTGCAGGTTCACCCATCCAGTGATTCCTCATTATGTGTGTCGCCTCGTAAGTCACTATATGGCACAAATGACTCGTGTGTGGTATGATCTCTTTGTCAGGTATATCTTGCAGATTGGGTTTGTATGCAGCAAGAGTGATACCTCACTCTTCATTTTTTATCGAGGTAGTAGCACTGCTTACTTATTACTTTACGTGGATGATATTGTTCTTACTGCCTCCTCCGACAGGTTGAAAAATGAGATTATTGCCTTGCTTAAGTCCGAATTTGCAACGACTGATTTGGGAAAGATGGGTTACTTTTGGGGATATTAGTGACCAGGTCTGCCAACCACATGTTCTTGTGTCAACGTAAGTATGCAGAGGAGATCGTATACAGGGCTAAGATGGCGAATTGCAAAGTTTCACCTACTTCAGTTGATTCAAAATCTAAGCTCAGTGTTATGGATGGTGCTCCAATTTCCGATCATACCCTGTATAGGAGCCTTGCAGGTGCACTTCAGTATCTCACATTTACAAGGCCAGACATTGCTTATGTTGTTTAGCAGGTAAGCCTATTCATGCATGCCCCCAGAGAGTCTCATTTCACTGCTCTTAAGCGTATCATCTGATACATTAAGGGCACACTTGATTATGGTTTGCACCTATACCCCTCTGCATCAAACATGTTGCTCTCTATACGGATGCAGATTGGGCAAGGTGTCCGGACACGCGACGCTCCTCCTCCGGCTTTTGTGTATTTTTAGGGGATAATATGGTTTCTTGTGCTGCCGAAAGCAAGCTACCTATCTCGTTTGATCTTGAGAAATTTGAGTCTGAGCGTTGCAAATGTAGTAGATAAGATTTGTTGGCTCAGAAATTTATTGTTAAAACTTCAGTGTCCTTTGCATCAGACATATATTGTGTACTGTGATAACATCTCTGTCATCTATCTTTCTCATAATCTGGTTCAACATCAGCGAACCAAGCACATTGAGATAGACCTACACTTCGTTCATGAGAAAATTGCGCTAGGCCATGTCAGAGTGTTACACGTTCCATCATCCTATCAATATGCATATATATTTACCAAAGGACTTTCCAGACAGTTATTTCTTGACTTCAGATCCAGTCTCAGTGTCCGGCCTCCTCCCGCTCCGACTGAGGAGGTGTGTAAACGTGTATTAAGTGTAACATAAAAATCCCATCCATAATTAGAATATTTGTGTAAATATAATTATGGTAAGACTAGGATTCCTATTGTAATTAGGATGAACATTGTACACCTATATATATTTGATATTAATGAGAAGACTCCCCAAGAGAGATTAATATCATCTTACATATAGATTAAAGTACTCTTATTCACATAAAAAAAAAAATCGGAAAGCATAACTTTTTTAGTATCCTACAGAACTATATCGGACAAGGCATAGTTCTGTAGTATAACTTAAATCTCTACAGAATTGTGTCTTAAGACATAACTTAACCTCGAATAGGCATAATTTGCTATGAAACATTATTTTGCAATTTTTTTACTCTGCTTGGATATTACAAAACTATGCGTTAAGACAAATCTTTTGTCTGAATAAGCATAGTTTATTATGAAACCTTGATTTGTGATTTTTTTTTAACTTTGCTGGAGTTCGAACTCAGAACCTCAGAATATAAGACAAATGAGTTTAGCTTGAAGAGGAAAGGAGTTTTAACAAGCAAGGAAGGAACGAGTCGCTTTCCCCTTTTCTTCACCACCAGCCCTCGCCCCTTTTGAAAAGCAGAAATACGACGTTTCAAATCTAAATTGTACTTTTCAATATGCCTATTCGATCCAATATATTTTCGACCATTTAAAATAACTAAGGACAAAAATTAAAAACTAACAATTTAAAGAGCAAAAATTAAAGACCAAGGGCAATAGTGGGAATTGCTTTTCATAAGCAAGAACGAAATTAGTGAAACAGACTGGAATGCCCTCAACCCAGCCCACTGCCACGATTCCCGTCCTTCAGTGGCAAAATGAGTAAAGATTCAGGGTGTTTTTGGAAAGAAGAAAAATATTGTGTATGAAAAATGTTTTCTTGAAAATGAAATAATTTTCTTGCTAACTTTTGGGGTTTGGTATAAGTACACAAAAAATATTTATATGTTATTTAAGAAAATACTATTAAATATGAAAAATTGAAAAGCATTTCAATTCCCTACCAAACATACCCTAAAAAGAGACTTGCCAAGTTTAATATTATGTCTGGCCACAATTAAATAAGGATGTAGTCTGACAAAGTATCTTGTTTAATACTTGGGAAAAGTAAAGTTCAGATTCAAAAAAATAAATCCAAGTTGCTTAATGTATTTAATGATATGATTTAAAAATTAAGGAAGTAAGACTAAAATCATCAAAGATATGTTTAAATTAGTACTCCCTTCGTCAGATCATTTTTTGTTTTGTTTTATATGGTTCTTAAGAACTATTTAGGAGGAATAATTGACTATTTTATCTTTATTTATGTTTAACTTATAATGTCTCTTCATTTAATAATTATTCTATTTATATGTCGTCTTCATTTAATGACAAATTTTACTAAGGATAAAATAAGTAATTAATTGTATCTTAAACTTCTAAAATGATAAATGTAAAGAATAGATCTTGAGTCTAACTCAATCCAAAAGCTAGCTTGTAAGGTGTGGATTGTACAAGTCCATATAAGGAGTTTATGTTCTCATTTCATTTCTGATGCGAGACTGTTAACACTCCTCCGCACGCTCAGACCTCGTTAACTGGAGCGTGAACAATATAATTTTTGAGCCCAACATTGACGAACAAAGAATTGGAATGAATCTGACTCTAATATCATGTAAAGAGTGGATTTTTTGTCTAACTAAACCTCAAAAGCTAGTTTGTAGGGTGAAGATTGTTCAAGTCCATAGAAATTCATGTCTTCATTTCATTTTTGATGTAAGGCTCCTAACAATAAATACTTTGAGATAATTACTCTTAATGATCATGATAAATAATTTGAAACGAAGACAATAAAAACAAAGAAAGAAATAGATAGCCTCTCATTTATGAAAAACTCAGAATACTCGTCGCTGGACATCACTATAATTTAAATATAACCACAAGTCGAAATTGGTATGTCAAACATAACCACAAGGACAAGATAGACATCTCTTTATGTCTTTGCATCGTTTCTTCACAAAAAGGCCTAAAATTAAAAAGAGCTGTAACATAGAGCTCCATCTGATTGGTCCGATGGCCACAAAGCTTTTAATGAAGCCTCAAATCACTATTTCACAACTGTCTCCTCCATTACCAAACACCATTGAAATCATGAGAAATACTCTCTCAGCCACTAATATTAATATTAGTCCAAGAAACTTTAACAAGATTTCAAGATTTGGGCAGCAAAGGACCATTTCTGCTGCTGAACAACATAATGTTGAGGTTTCACAGTCAACTTCTTCACAAATCAAGATTCAACTCTATGATGCACTCCAAGGTATTACTTCATTCCATTCACTTCTTTCTACATCTACCCCCCACCCCTCCAATATCCCTCTGCCCCAATGTATCTCTGCTTCTCTGTCTCTTTATTTTGGGCTTGACCTGGTTATCTTGTCTAATATTTTAAGACAAGGGTTATTTGGTTCATATACTCCACTAGTTATGCAATTATGATGTAAATATTTATCTTTTTTTCCTTTACACGCCCCTTAATAAATATCAATTAGAATGAGATATTTGACTAATTTTATCTTTATTTATGTCTTAGTTATAATTTATTTCTATTAAATGTTTACTCTATTAATGTGTCATATTCATTAATGACAAAAGATAAAATAGAGAAAAAATAATTAATTATGTCTTGAACTTCTAAAACGACAAATAATTCGCGATAACTATTTTTAATAACTACGATAAAAGAATTGAGAAGGAGGGAGTACAACTTTTTATTTTATGTGGTGATTAATACAACACAATATATTCAGGGGGCGTTTGGTTCGTGGGGTCTTTGGTAAAATATATGAAGACCTTATTCCAATTTTTGTGGTGATTAATAATGAAGGGATATTTAGAGTCTGTTTGGAAAGTTACTTTGTAATTGAATTTGGTTTAGTTATTACGTTAGTAATTATATAACCTAATAATTACACAATATAGTATTTATAAAGACTTGTCTGTTTGTAATAATGCAATTACAAATTACATGTAATTAAAAAGGGAAATTATAGATATTTGTGTATCATAATTTCAAAAATTAGAAGGTAATTTATCAAAAATTAAACGGTAAGTTTGACAAATATTTGTGTATACAAGAAATATATATTACTAAATTTTATCTATTACTGGGTATTATAGATACATATTATTTTTTGAAATATAGTATTAAATATTTATAGAATTTTAACTAATTATATTATAAAAAATGAAACATAATTTTTAAATAAATGATATTATAATTGAATAAATTATAGTTAGAAAAAAAATGAACTACATGTTTAACGACAAATATTATTTACAATCATTGTTGAAGATTGATTAATGTAATCTCCTAATGTACACTTAATATATTTGTTATATAGCCGCAAGGGTATAATAGTCTTTTTACGTGTAAGGGGCAATATCGTCATTTCCCTATATAGGATATTTTATATCCTTTACGTCTTGTATCTGAACTTTCACTTTTCTCAATACCTATTCGAGAACCTTCTCTGTCTCTCTGTCTTCTCCCTTACCCATTCTGAGCACTGCTAATCTCCATTAAAGAAGAGGACCTGGGTATTCATACCCTGGTTCTCAACACAGATCTGCTTCGTCAACATGGTATCAAAGCCTTGAAGATAAAGATCTGATTCTAAGTTTCTTTTAGGGCTTCGTGGCCACAAGCTGTTCTTGACTGGTTCCATATCGTTACCATATCTTTCGAGTCAGGGACATACTTACCTGCCAAGTTTGCATTGATGTGCTGAAGTTCCTTGCTCTCCAGCATAGCAAGGAGTTTCTGGTGTTGTGCAGGTGTAAATTGGCTGTATGGCATTGTTTCAGTGAAATTGGAGTGAGCAGGCTGACCATGTGTCTCATGCATGGTGTTACCTCCTGTGACTATATAGGCCTTTTTTCCTTTACTCTTGAAATTTTCTGGATACCCATGAAGACTGTAGCAATCAGTTTCTACATGTCCAGTCTTCTTGCAATAGTTGCACCTCATCAATTTATAGCAATCCTCCTTGAAATGGCCTTTGATCTTGCAATGATCACAAAAGGGGTGTTGAAGATTGATTAATGTAATCTCCTAATGTACACTTAATATATTTGTTATATAGCCGCAAGGGTATAATAGTCTTTTTACGTGTAAGGGGCAATATCGTCATTTCCCTATATAGGATATTTTATATCCTTTACGTCTTGTATCTGAACTTTCACTTTTCTCAATACCTATTCGAGAACCTTCTCTGTCTCTCTGTCTTCTCCCTTACCCCATTACCGACCTGTGCTAATCTCCATTAAAGAAGAGGACCTGGGTATTCATACCCTGGTTCTCAACACAGATCTGCTTCGTCAACAATCATAATTTCATAATATTGTTCAAATGTTTAATAAAACGCAATCTATCAATCTAACATCTTTAAGTATAAGTCGAGTTTGTATATAACCTCATTCAATAACGAAATTCAACTTTAATCTATTTATAAGCAAGTATGTAGATATATAACTCGTTCTTTCTAATATTAGGAGGTATATTCTTAAAAGTTAGAATAATAACATTGCTAAGATAAGCGAAAAAAGAAAAAAAATAAGGAGAAAAACAAATATGAGAAATTACATGGAATCACATATATAGTTTTTGATACATCTATATATATATATATTTACTTTCTCTAGGCCCTACTTAAAGATATGAGTAAGGTCCGTGTACATACTACTTTCTCTAGACCCAATTATAATGTATATGTCAATTTGTTTAGGAATTAACCGAGGAATTTTTGGAGTATCATCTGATAAGAAATCTGAAATTGAAGAGCTCGTCAACCAACTGGAATCTCAAAATCCAACTATTGAACCAACCTTATCTCTAGATAAGGTGATGTGGTATTGTGCCATACCATAATTTTATTTTATCAGTTGAATTGTATGAATTAATTGCTGTATATTTCTGATTGGAATATGTAGGTGGCTGGAAGTTGGAAGCTGATATACAGTACTATAAGCATTTTAGGATCAAAAAGAACAAAATTAGGATTAAGAGATTTTATCACACTAGGGGATTTATATCAGAATATTGATATTTCTGAGGTATGTTATTTTTTTTTCCTTTGATACGTTATACATAATTAATTTTTAATCTAATATCACAAGATTCAAAATAAAATTACACTTTTGAACTTGCCATAATACATAATTAGACACTTTAACTTGGCTTCAACTGACAACTAAACACTCAAACTTTAAGAATGCACATCTAGACACTCGTCGACACCTGACATCGCATGACGTAGAACATAAACTTTGGAGGTGTCTAGACGATCATGTTGTACGTTGGAGTGTTCAACTGACACAGTGAGGATGAATTGAGGTATCTAGATGTGCATTTTTAAAGTTGAAGTGTTTGTCAGTAGAAACCAATTTTAAGTATCTATCTATGTATTATGCCTTTAAATTTTGTGCACGGTATACATAAAATGAAATTAAATAAGGGAGTATTACATAATATTACTATTTACTTTTTATGTATTATTTTATCACTTGTCAATTAATTGAATTTTTTTTAATGATGATAAATGGAGGGAAAAGCTGTCAATGTAATCAAGTTTAATGCTAGAGGATTAAGTTTGCTGAATGGAGAGTTAAGGATACAAGCCACCTTCAAGATTGCATCTAAATCAGTTGAGATTTCTCTGCCCTTTTTTCATAAATTTGGTGTCAACTTAGGAATACTCAATTTTGTTATTGATTTGATTTTTTTAAATGTAGAGAGTTGATATTTTCTACAATAGTTCTGCAATAACACCAGACCAGGTATGGATTAATTTCTAAGTGCAAAACAAAACTATGTTTGTCCAAAATTAATTTCTTCTTCTTTTTTTCAAAAGAAATTGATAATGCAAATAGTAGAAAGAACATGCACATGTGGTTATGGCAGGATAAAAGTAACTCTAAGGAAGAATTGCCACCTTTTATATTTTAAAATTTTTCTAGTTATGTTTTGTCTTGAGCCGAGAGTCTCCCGGAAACAACCGCTCTATCTATCGAGGTGGAGGTGAGGTCTGTGTACATTCTACTTCCCCCAGACCCCACATTGTGGGATTTCATTGGGTATGTTGTTGTATATTTTTAAAATCAAATGTTAGGATCTTTTAGTACTTTTCATGTAATATTTAGTTTTTAAAATTAGTTTCACACAGATAATATTTTGAAAATTTATACATTTATTTAGTTTGCAAGGAGCTTTTTCTTGAAAGAAAGAGAAAAGAAGCTAAATAGTTTTATGATTGAAATTGGAACAGTTGATGAACGTGTTTCAGAAAAATTACGATCTTCTTCTTGGCATCTTCAACCCTGAAGGCTGGCTTGAGATTACGTATCCTTTATCGGCTAATTAGTTTAAGTGTCCGTTTGGTTGGACTTTTTCAAAAGTCAGAAGTGTTTTTGGAAAGCCAAAAGCATTTCTGGCCTTTAATTGGAGTATTTGGAGTAGATGTAATTTTGGCTTATAACTTTTTTGTCTTTTATACAAAAGCATTTTTTTATTGACAATCAAACATCTAACTACTTTTCGATAAAAAAACTCTTACTTCTAAAAGCTCTTTTTAATAAGATGTACCAAACGGGCCCTAAAGCTCTCGTTAAAACAAATTATTTATTTTGCTCTTTATGTTGCTAACTTAAAATGGACATAGAGGACAAATCTATTATCCTTAAATCTAAAAAATGCAGATATGTTGATGAGAATTTGAGGATAGGCAAAGATGATCAGGGCAACATTTTTATCTTGGAGAGATCATAGGAGGTTAACTAATTCCCATGTATTTCCCCCCTTATTTTTATATGTATATTCCAATACATCCTTACAACATAGAAATTATCCCACTTACTGCAATGTTGTCACATTCACAACATAAGAAATGATAAAAGAAAAGTGCATAATTTTCACTTAGTTCTAATGTCCTATGAAGTACGTCAGATTCCTACAGGCAGCGGAATTTGAAAATTTATATTTCAAATCGACATAGGCGGTCGAACTGTAGTATGATATGTAATGTAAATGCAAAGCACAAAGTAAATGTAATACTTCGATAGAAGACTTACATTTTGAAATAATCAGCCAAAGCAGTTGATTCTCGATGCTTTGTGTAGTCCGAGGGTGCACACGCAAACGTCCCTCGATTTGCAAGTTTCTGAAACTATGATGTAATTTGCTAAGTTAGGAATGCTAGGTATTCTGACAGAGCTTTAGAATAGATTTACCTCTCTTAGGTTTTATAATGTCTCTAATGGTGAAGGTAAGCCCTCTATTTATAATGGTAAATAGAGGCTTTAGGGTTTAGTGGGTGGGCCAGTGAACATGAATTAAAATTGATTTGTTAGAACATGCTCAGGCACCGCGGTCCCACTTAAGAGGCACCGCGGTGCTTGCACGTGTTCCTGGCACCGCGGTCCTAAACCAAGGCACCGCGGTCCTGTCCCATTCTCTGCCACATCTTCTCATTACTAATGTCCCGGTCATTAACCGAACATATATATATAATCTCCTTTTAATTACATCCTTCAATCGACGGAACATTTGACTTAGTGTTACCCTTCAGACCTTTACATATTGTCACTAATTACATTAGGATCTTCACTGAACTCGTAGACGAACCCAATATGTAAAGTTTAGCTACACAAAACATGTGAACTGAACCTCTATGTGAGAAGATAAAATTCTTTCATTCATGACACACTCAGTCAAGCTTAGGATCTGTCAAGTGTCTATCCAAATGGCTTGATTATTATAACTCATCTATATTAGTTGACAACAGGATCATATCACATACATGTCCATTGCATTGGCGAATGACTTAGTCAACCTAATACCATATGAGTATCTGAGTGTTCACTCGAATATATATATTCAAGGAATGAATCCTAATCTTGGCTCACATACCACCTTTAATTTACTTCGTAATGTACCCAAAACAAGTCGCGTCTCAACCTATAAGGCATTTGAGCTTAGGACATGATCAAAATACATTACTCCGTAAACAAGGTGATATTGACTTCAAGTCTAAGGACTTCTATCTCCCACATGTCAATGACATTATAGACATATAACAAATAGTGCATCAGCAGGGTATACCAATACTTCAACAAGTATTCATGTGTCCATCACGAGTTGCCATAACTCGTAGCAAGTGAGACACACTACATCCCCTAAGGATATGATGCAGACCACATGTCGATGTATCGCATATCATCGATATCTCAATCTCGATGATCATTGGTTGATGTAATTTAAGAGTTACGTTATAATATTAATTCTCACATCATTAATAAACACGTAAACTCTAGGGATGCATTTATAGAATATTTTTTTTATAAACAATCAACTAATAATTCAACAAATGCAAAATGACATAGTATTAATCATCATTAATATAAATACAAATGTGTATAAAGTATATTGTGTCCTAATACAGATTGTCTTTAGGACATACAAATACTTTCAATCTTCCACTTGGCCTAGAGCCAATCACCAACATATCTAATACACATGTTCTCAAAATGACCATCATGCTTTACCAAACTTAATGGTTTAGTAAACGGGTCTGCTAGATTATTGTCTGTGGGAATATAATTTATCTTGATATCTTCAGCTTCCACCATCTCTCTCAGGATGTGGTACTTCCTTGGTACATGCTTGTTTCTGTTCGTTGATCTTGGTTCCTTTGCCTGTGCAACCGCACCAGTGTTGTCAATAAATAGTTATTGGACAACTAGCACTCGGAACAACCCCTATTTCCTTCAGGAACTCAGAAATCGCGGTAGCTTCCTTAGCAGCTTCCGATCCAGCAATGTACTCTTCCAGCTCACTGCTCCTCCGTTAAAAATGAACGTGTAACCAGACTGAGATTTGAAATCATCAACATCTGTCTGGAAACTAACATCGGTATACCCAGTAGCAACCAACTCTTTACTTTCACCATAGACTAAGAAGTAATCTTTAGTACTCCTGAGGTACTTGAGAATACTCTTGACTGTCTTTCAGTGTTCCTCACCAGGATTCTGCTAGAACTTGCAAGTCATACTAAGTGCAAAGGCCACATCTGGACTAGTACATGTCATGGCATACATGATCGATCCTATACCCGAAGCATATGGGATCCTCTTCATGCGCTCAAGTTCAATAACATTAGAAGAGTAGCCCTTCTTTGATAACTTGATGCCTTGACCCATCGGAAAACCGTCTTTCTTGGAATTCTCCATTGAAAAACGTCTAAGCACTTTGTCTATGTAGACTGATTGTGACAGCCCCAACAATCTATTAGGTCTATCTCTATAGATCCTAATTCCCAGAATGTAGCATGCTTCACCTAAATCCTTCATCATGAAGGTCTTGGACAACCAATCTTTAACTGACTGCATAAGGGCCCTATTGTCTTCCATTATCAATATGTCATCAACATATATAATAATGAAGACAATGCCCGCATCCTTGCGTTTGAAATAAATACAAGGATCCTCTTTGCTTCTGACAAAATCAAAAGATTTGATAGTATTGTCAAAGCAAATGTTACAACTCCTAGAGGCTTGCTTAAGCCCATAAATGGACTTCTGTAGTCTGCACACAACATTTGGTCTGGACTCACATGAAAAACCCTCGGGTTGTTTCATATACACTTCCTCAATTAGATTACCATTGAGGAATGCAGTTTTGACGTCCATCTGCCAAATATCATAATCATAATGTGCAGCTATTGCAAGCAAAATCCGAATAGACTTTATCTTACCCACCGGTGAAAAGGTTTCATCATAATCCACACCAGGACGCTGAGTAAAACCTTTAGTCACCAGTCTAGCTTTATAAGTCTGAACCTTGCCAGATGCATCAATCTTCTTCTTGAAGACTCATTTGCATCCTATGGGTTTAACCCCATTTGGCAAATCAACCAAGTTCCACACTTGATTGATATACATAGATTCCATTTCGGATTTCATGGCTTCTTGCCATCTCTTTGAATCAATGTCTAGCATTGCTTCGTTATAGGTTCTAGGCTCGTCATCATCTGGAATATCTAACTCATTTTGTGTTTCTACAAATAGATTTAGTCTTTCCGGATGACGATGAGATATAGTAGACCTATGGAGTTGATTGTCTTTGATTCGATTCGGTATGTTACATTTGTGAGTAGGTTCTTGAGCGCTGGTCGATCCACCAACATTAGAGCTTTCAGGAATATCATTTTCATGTCTTTCCTGAATAGGAGAAAATGCAACTGGTGCACTTGCTCCCAAGGTCTGTGCCGGAAGATCTTGCATTTCTGAATTACTCCTCGTAGCACTCCCACTGGCCGAAGGGGGTATCCTAAATACCCAATCTTCGCCCAAAGCTCCCACTGATCCTTGCCTTCATCATCGGACAAGGATTCAACCTCTTTGTTACCTTGTTATTGAATTTATTCAAGTTCTATCTCCGTGCAACTCTCATCCTTGTATACATATTCATCTTCAAGGAAAGTTGTGTTCCTAGAAACAAATATCTTATGTTCTCCAGGAAGACAGAAATAGTATCCCTTAGTTTCCTTTGGATACCCAACAAAGTAACATTTCTCACTTTTAGATTCCAACTTATCAGTGATCAACTTCTTGACATATGCAGGACACCCCCAGGGCCTCATGTTTCTAAGTGATGGCTTCTTGCCACACCATACCTCATATGGTGTCTTTTCGACTGATTTAGATGGGACTCTGTTCAGAACATATATTGAGGTTAAAATAGCGTATCCCCAAAGGTATGTAGGAAGATGTGAAAAGCTCATCATGGAACGAACCATGTCAAGCAAGGTTCTGTTTCTCCTCTCGGCAACACCATTCATCTGTGGTATTCCAGGAAGTGTCCATTCAGAATGAACTACATGAAGCTTTAAGATGTCAAGAAATTATTTACTTAAGTATTCACCCCCACGATCAGATCGGAGAGTCTTGATACTCTTTGAGAGCTGTTTCTCAACTTCACACTTAAACTCTTTTAACTTCTCAAAAGCCTCGGATTTGTGTCTCATAAGATACACATATCCAAACCTTGATAAGTCATCTGTAAAAGTGATGAAGTATGAGAAACCTCTTTAGCTTGAGTCAGAAATGGTCTGCATACGTCCGTATGTACCAACTCAAGCACCTCCTTGGCACGGATCCCCTTTCCAGAAAGAGGTTTAATGGTCATCTTACCTTTCAAACAAAATTCACAGTTACCATAAGATTGTTAGTCAAATTGTTCGAGGTAATTTAATTTCCTCAACCGTTCTATTCTCGTTTGATTGATATGACCAAGTCTGCAATGCCAGAAGTAGGTAGAATTTCTTTCATTTAACTTAGCCCTTTTATTTTGTACATTGAAAATTTTCCTGCCGCAGTTTAATGTATATAATCCATTCACAAGAGGCGCAATTCCATACACAACATTATATAAAGTCAAAATCATATTGCCATTAGACGTGTTTGAGGAAAAAAAACCCTCTGAATCAAGTACAGGAATGGAAATAATGTTCCTTGTCAAAGAAGGAACATAATAACAATTGTTTAACAACAAAATTCTGCTAGAAGTTAAATCTATCCTATAAGTTCTCACGAGCTCAGCAGCAACTCGTGCTCAATTTCTGACGCGCACGTCCACCTCGCGAGGCCCGACCTTCTTGTTATCAGTTAGCCCCTGCACATTTGTACAAATGTGTGAGCCACAAGCGGAATTAAGTACCCAGGAATGAGAATCATTTATAGATAGATTAATTTCAATTACAAACATACCTTGTCCATTAGAGGTTATAGCATATGGTGTCATTCCTAAAATGCGGAGCGATCTGATCCTTTCTCGATGCCCTTCGCCATTGCAATTCATGCAAACATCCGATGTCGGCAGTATCTTCTTCTTCTTCGCCCCTCCCTTGGGTTTCATTGCTGCTGCCGGAGCAACAACTTTGCCCTTCCCCTTCTATTATCCCTTACCTTTCGGTTTGGGGAGACTAGAGGAGCCAACCATCAGAATAGGTTTGGTATTGGAGGTCGAAGATTCAAAAGTTTTCAACATATTACATAACTCCGACAATGTCGCTTCATAATATAATTGACAATGAAACTCTCAAACGATCTAGGAAGTGAGTGCAGGATGAGGGCGGTGGAGACTCTGTCATGAAACTTTATGTCAATGGCGGCCAACCTCTCAATCAACTCAATCATCCTCAACACATGAGGTGAAACTTGGCCCCCTTCATTTAGCCTACACTTGAAGAGTTTTATCGTGAGTCATACTCCGTTTATGCGAGATGCGAATCATAGAGACTCCTCAAATGGGCTAACATTTTGTTGGGCCCCATAGTTTCATGCTGTCTTTGCAATAATTGTGACATAGAAGACAACATTAGGCATTGAGCTGAGGTGGCATCCTTATTATGTTTCTGGTAAGCAGCCTTGTCGAAAGTTGCATACTCAGCAGAGTCCTCCGCTGGAGCGGTGGGGAATACTTTGTCTAATGTATACTCAATTTCTTCTTGTCTCAGGACAATTCTGACATTCATACGTCAGTCTATAAAGTTGGGTCCAGTAAGTCTGTTGGACTCCATAAGCATTTTCAACGAAAAGTTTGACATTTCTGAAGATCTGAAGATATAGATAGAATAAAAAAATGCAATCAACAATTCATTCTTCCAATAAATACACATTCATTATAGACTAATTTAACACGACTTTTTTGTTTAATTAGCTCCCACAATTTTTTGCATACTTCTACGACCTTAAGGTAGAATACAGACTTAAATCAATATAAAGGTCATAATGGGCCAAGATCCAAATATATGTTATATTCGCGTTTGCTTTGACTGATAACTTCAATAGCACACTTTGGTAGGTCCTTAACCAATTGTAAAGAAACTCTACAACTCTTGGTTTGATTAAATATCTTTCATTTTAATCTTACGTCTTTAGACTAATCCGACACTTTGGCGCCAAGATTTATCTAAACAAGTCAACCCCATTACACGACTGCGTTTAAATGTCTAAGTAAATTTAGCTTTTGCAAGCAAACACTTTTGTGTAAATACCTACAAAAGTTTATTATCTACTTTCATTTTAACACATCTATGAAAGGGTCTCAGTTCTCTTAGACTTAGAGCAAATGTTTTGGCATATTCGTATCGCCGAAAAGGATTTAGCACCCTAACAATTATAATGGACGACGCGTTATAATTAGACTTGTATTTAATGTTTGGGGAACATTTTAGTTTTCGGGGATTTATTCAAGATCAACAATCAAGTCATACATCATATGACATCCTATCATGTAATTTCTAAACACAATTAGATGAGAAATCATCAAACCCAACAGGCATAATAAAAATGGTTTTAATCACATACTGGGCGCCGTCTACCCAGACAATTATAACGGTCACTTGAATTTAAATAATTACTGGGCGCCGCCTACCCAGACAATAATTGCAGACACTATGCTAATAATTTAAATGCATCACATTCAATCACTTAGCACATTTGTATATTATATAATAATATATTATTAATGATTATCATGAGTATCTTGTCTAAACTCTATAATCTATGTTAATGTCAAACAGTCCCTAAACATTTTCTGATTTCAAAATTCTGATTTTCAGGAATTCTGCAAACTTTTAATATTTACAGTTCAGTCCTTTAAGAATTTAAAAGTTCAATCTGAACCCCTATAAATTCAAAAAATGCAATTCTAAATCTCAGAAAATATTTTCAAGTGTTTGGGACCTGTTTGCAATTTTTCAGAACCTAAATCAATTTCAGAAAACTTTCTTTAATTACATATTTGCCCAAAAGGACCAAATCTGTTCGATTCAAAAAAACTTATCTTCAGAAACTAAAACCTTTAAAACTTCAGATTCAGAATCTGAAACTTTTAAGTTTCTGTTTCTGACTTTCGATTTTTTTTTTAAATTGTCGTCGGCACCGCGGTGCCTCTGAGGCAGTAAGCTACTGGAATCTGCAAATTAATTAGCACCGCGGTCCTAACAGGTGGCACCGCGGTGCCTCATAATTACCGTCACAGGCACCGCGGTCCTAACAGGTAGAACCGCGGTGTCTCGAAGACAATTGTCCGAAAAATTAATTTTAAGCTTCTGGATGAACAACACCGCGACTCCCATGAACAGGACCGCGGTGCCTCTGGCTTCATCTGGGCAGCACCGCGGTGTTCCATCATGGAATCCCGGCGCAGCCACAAAACCCTAGCAGGCACCGCGGTGCTCCATCATGGAACTGCGGTGCCTTATCTCCAGAAACACTAAATCCAAAATTTTTGAACCCCTAAAACTGGTTTAGGGCCAGATCTTTCAGATATATCACTTGTATTACCATCACCATTAAAACAACACGTTCATCGACCATCAAATCCAATTTTCTTCTCGTTCTTCGTTTCAATGCACCATGCTTTAAGTCGGATAACGCATTTCAACTTAGAAGAGTTATTTATTGGATTGATTTTTTCGAATACATAAATGCATTAACAGATCTGGTCTCAAGGACCATGTGTTTTAAAGGTTTAGGGTTTAAAAGCTTTTAACAACATAAAATATAGATCTAAACAAATTCTAACTCATATTATCATTAATATTTACTACATATCATACGAAACAACCCAGGCTTTGATACCATTGTAGTTGTTTACGTCGGGTTTGTACACGCAGCGAAATTTAAAAATTTATGTTTCAAACCCGACATAGGCGGTCGAACTGTAGTATGATATGTAATGTAAATACAAAGCACAAAGTAAATATAATACTTCGATACAAGACTTACATTTTGAAATAATCAGCCAAGTAGTTGATTCTCGATGTTTTGTGTAGTCCGAGGATGCACACGCAAACGTTCCTCGATTTGCAAATTTCTGAAACTATGATGTAATTTGCTAAGTCAGGAATGCTAGGGATTCTGACAAAGCTTTAGAAGAGATTTACCTCTCTTAGGTTTTATGATGTCTCTAATGGTGAAGGTAAGCCATCTATTTATAATTGTAAATAGAGGCTTTAGGGTTTCCGTGGGTCAGGCCAGAGAAACGGTGAATTAAAATTTAGATCGAGAACAGCTCGGTAGCGCGCGATCCTTAAGAGGCACCGGTGCTTGCGGCGTGTTCACAACCGTGATGCAAACCAAGGCACCGCGGTCCTGTCCCATTCTCTGCCCCATTTCTAATGTCCTGGTCATTAACCGAACATATATGTATAATCTCTTTCTAATTACATCCTTCAATCGACGGAACATTTGACTTAGTGTTACCCTTCAGGCCTTTACATGTCGTCACTAATTACATTAGGATCTTCACGGAACTCCTAGACGTACCCAATATGTAAAGTTTAGCTACACAACTTAGCTGCACTTCTTCGGGAATTTCTGCACCGCGGCCCTGCTACGGGGCGCCGCGGCGCCTAGACATGGCAATTTTTCTGGATTCTTGGCGCGCGCCATGCTCACCAGGCGGCCAATCTTCGCGCTTTACGCTCTTTTGGCGGCGCCATGCTCGCACCGCATGGCCACCCGCTTTTTCGAAATCTCGCTATTCTTCGATTGCCTCCAATTTATCGCCTACACTGCAATCACAACACAAACACTACTCCGCGAGATCGTTTCTTAATAAAAACTAACTATATTAAAGTAAAATAAATCAAAATACCTTGGGTTGCCTCCCAGTAGCGTTGTCTTTAACGTCTTGTAGGCACGCAGTTCGCCTTTCGAAGTGTGGGGTGGATTAACCCCACAACCAATCCATTTTCTCCATTTTTCGCTTTCTTCTTCTTCTCTTAAAATTATTTTCAAGGGAAGGTTCAGAGCACATACCTTTGGCGGAGGTTGGCATCGCGTACTGCGTTGGTGGGCTTATCTCCTCGGTTTGGCTTATTTGGCTCGCGGGGTTTTGATGGTGCTGATTGCAAAACACCTACTCATGATTGGTGGCTCAATGATGTGTTTAAATACTTTAAACACCATTTCTTCCTTCTCCACCCTCAACGTCAACTCTCCTTTTTCTACATCGATCAGGGCTCTCCCTGTCGCCAGGAATGGTTTCCCCAATATGATGGGGATCTCTGCATCCTCTTCCATGTCAAGAATGAGGAAGTCCGCAGGAAAAAAAAAATTTCCTACTTTAACAAGCACGTCCTCAATCTTCCCCCTTGGGTGAACCACTGTTCTATCGGCTAGTTGCAGGCTCACCGTGGTTGGTTTGGCTTCACCTAATTCCAACCGTTTAAACACCGATAAAGGCATCAAATTTATACTTGCCCCTAAATCACAAAGAGCCCTGTTGCATGTCACCTTGCCACCTGTGCAAGGTAATGTAAAGTTCCCTGTGTCTTTTAGTTTAGGGGGCAACTTCTTCTGCAGGATGGCACTGCACTCCTCCGTCAGTGCTACCATCTCATACTCTGCTAGTTTCTTCTTCTTCCCCAAAATCTCCTTCATGAATTTGAAATAAGAGGGCATCTGCTCCAACGCCTCTATGAAGGGTATGTTGATATGTAGCTTTCTGAACGTCTCCAAAAATTTGGAGAATTGTTTATCAACTGCCTTCCTTTGCAATCTCTGTGGGAATGAGATCTTCACATTATACTCCTTCTCTGGAGTTTTCTCTACTACTGGGCGAGCTTCAACCACCTTCTCTTTCTCTATTTCTGCCCTTTGTTCAACTACCGGCTGAGGTGAATCTCGCTCAATTGTTTACTACTTCTCGGTATCTTGCTGACATTGTTCTCTCGGATTCATCTCTGTGTTGCTTGGCAGTGTACCCTGTGGCCTGCTGTTCGATTGCTTTGCTAGTTGACCCACTTGTGTTTCCAAGTTCCTGAATGAAGATCTAGTTTACATCACGGCGGAGTGCGGGCGTTGGTGAGTGCCAACAAAGCTGCTCTCAGCTCGTCTGGATTTTCTGGCTGAATAGGTGCATTGAATTGTTGAGAAGGTGGGGCCTGAGCAAATGGCTGATGATTTTGGTGTTGCTGGTTTTGGTACTGGCCTCTATATTGATTCTGCCACGGTCTCTCTCCATGAGAAATTTGGGTGATCTTCCACCGGATTATATGTGTTAGAGTATGGGTTGTTCGGGGCCTCGATAGTTACCAGCGGCGACACTCTGCTTGCTCGATTGGCATATTATTAGGATCAGCTGAAGGACATCTATCGAATGTATGTGGGCCACCACATATTTCACAGCTCTTTGACATTTGCTGCATTTCACGATCTCAGTATGTTGTTGCGGTGCTTGGTTATGAGGGCAACTTGGGCATTCGAGCGGTGATGGCATCTATCTCGTGAACTCCCATCGCTCTCCTACCACTCATCGGTCTATCTTACGTGACATGGTTGTTGGTGGTCATATCTTCTAATAAGTCGTGAGCTTCATGTCGCTTTCCTCATAAGGTCCCACGTCTTTGATCGATAATAGTTCGGTTGTTCGCTCGGCCGTTATAGAAGATGTGGACCAAGTTCCACAACTCAATACAGTGGTGTGGGCACTTTCTCTGCAAATCCTTGAACCTCTCCCAAGCTTCGTATAATGACTCTCCATCTGCTTGGTAGAAATTATTCAGCTCCCCTCTCAATTTCGCTGCTTTGCACGGTGGGAAGAATTTTGCCAAAAATTTTTGTGTCAGCTCTTGCCATGTAAAAATCGAATCAGCTGGCAGGGAATTTAACCATACTTTTGCTCTGTCCCTGAGTGAGAAGGGAAAGAGCCTCAATCTGACGCAGATTATCGTCGAACGCAGATTATATCTGAATGTTGCACACAGCTCCAAGAAATTAGCTATGTGTATATGTGGATCCTCTGATGGCAACCCTCCAAACTGCACTGTGTTCTGCACCATGCTTAGAATAGCCGGTTTGATCTCAGAGTTATTTGCTCCTATTGCTGGGAGCCTAATACATGTCGTGCTCGCTCACCCTCGGCGACGTAGTCTCCCAACTTCTGCACGGACTTGAACTCTCTCTCGACATCCATAGGTATTCGCGAGGCATCCTCGTTAGGTTGATTTTCACCTAACCCCTCTCAAAGACATTGTTGTTTTGGGCCGCCCATCTCTATCGAGTTGAAATTAGTTCTTTCTATTCTGTTTACATGTTTTTTCAATCTCTGGATTGAAGGGAACAAGAGTGTATGCTCCTCTTCTCCTTCGCATAAACTAAGCGCCTGAAACAGATCAAAAACAACCAAACGGATCACGGCACCCTGATTTTTACAAAAATAAAAATAAAAAACGTAATAAATAAAAATAAAAAAAATATAAAAAAAAAAAAAAAAAAAAAACCAAATTAGAAATTAAAAATAGATAAAATTGATATTGAACTATGCCTAATCCCCGGCAACGGCGCCAAAAACTTGATGCGCGATTTAATGCACACACTTTAACGCAAGTGCACGTTATCGTGACAAGTAATATAGTCTAGGTAAGACCAAATATCGTCCTCAAGGATTAGTGTTCAAGTACCAATTATCTATCCTTTGTTATCTATTTGGTAACCGATATTTGAGTTTGTTGATTATCACTAACAATTATAAATACTAATTAACTATGTGTTTACTTCAGTAGTGATGGAAATAGGGCTTCCAAGTCGCCTCAACTATCCGCTTATATTACTTATTAATGCAATAAATTATGGTTCTTCTTCTTTTGGAGATAGCAGGTTTACTAATTCGTTTTATACTCCCGTTAAGGCTATATAAACACTCAACCTCAGTAGCGCTCATTTCTACCTTTCGGTGATAAGGATGACTCTATAGGAGGATTAAGAACAAAAACCTTGTGAATTTAGGTATTTAAACCCCTATTAACGCTACACAAGTAATTGAGGTATTTTCATCCCCAATCCGACCTATGTCTACCCAACTTACAAAGATAGTCAACCTCCTCCTTTCGAAGTTTGATTAGAAATCATATAAATAATGATAATTAGTGATCAATTAATTACCAAGCATTCAAAGCAACTATTGGGTAAATCTCAACAATAAGAAGAACAACCATAAACATGCATTAATTCATAACATAAAGTTCAAGTGAATTGACATGGAAAGTCCTATAATGGAATTAGTTCCTAGCCATTGACATGACAAGAACTAATTCAATATCCAACATAAACTAAAAGTAAAGTAAAGAAAAGAAAAGAAAATTACTAAGTAATGGTCTCGATCTTGACTCGAAGTCTTGTGTTTGTGCAAGAAAGGAACCCTTGAAAGCGCCAGGGTTCTCTTTTTATAGCTTCAAACCGTCCTTAAGGTTTTCCTTCAGGCCTGACCCATAAAATCGTCAAAACTGATTTTCCGCGTCGCGCGCGCTCTGCCTTCTGGCATGCAGGCGCGCGGCCACTGGAACTTTGCGACCTCTGGATATTGGGCGTAGGCGCTGGACTGCTGGCAGAGGCGCGCGTACTGCAGCCAGTGCCTTTGCCTGGTTCGCCACTTTCTCGCATTTTAAGCTCTGGAACCTCCGTTTTTGCCCTCTTTTCGCTCCTTTTCCGCCAAATAGTCATTTTAACCAATTTGACTCAAAAGAAAGAAAATCTATCCTAAGACGACACGTATTTGTACAAAAAAGGACAAAAGACTAATTAAAAACGACTCAAAAAGTGTATATAAAATACACCTATCAGTCCCCTCTTTAAATTTTATATAATAAGACTCCTTTGTTTTCACATCTTAGGGTCTTTGGGTGCTTATGTTATCTGTTGTTTCCATCCACCATAATTTACAAACACCAGACCTGTTCTACTCCTTGTGTGTTTTTGAGTTATCCGCCTAATTATCGTTGTTACAAATATTGTGATTTATCATCTAATAAAATCATCATTAGTCACCATGTTATTTTTTATGAGTCTCAATTTCCGTTTGCTAAAGTTTGTAGTCTCATGCCTAGTTCATATAATTTTTTGGATGACAGAATCTCTCCATATGTTATCCACCATTTATCGAACCTACCCTGCACCCAAAATCTACTTGGCGGCTGCTCATTTGGATCCACGATCACCGTCGCGAGCCTGTCCCGATCCGTGATGAGCCATTTCTGCCCGATTCGATATTGGGCGGCCACGAGCCCATTCGAAGCGGGCGATCTTTGCTTTATTCCTGCTACTGATTTATCGATCGGGCGATGGGCCCACCGCTGATGGCGATCATCACGTTTCCCGAAATTTCCCATAATTCACCCAATTCTTCCCCGAGTTATAGACAAGTCACTCATAGTCAACGGGGTATTTTTAAACTAAAAAGATATTTTAATTTACATTCTAATGTTCTTAACTCACCCTTACCCCGTCCATCTGGTGTTAATATTATTCAGTCTATGTGGATTTTTTCTCATAAGGACAATTCTGACGGTTCGTTTCCAAGGCATAAGACTCGTCTTGTAGGTGATGGTAAGACTCGGCAGGTTGGTGTAGATTGTGGTGAGACGTTTAGTCCAGTGGTCAAACCGGCTACCATTCGCATTGTGTTCAACTTGGCTCTTTCGAAAGCATGTCTCATTCATCAGTTACATGAGAAGAATATTTTCTTACATGGTGATCTTAAGGAGACAGTCTATATGCATCAACCCTTGTAGTTTAGGGATCCCAAATATCTTCATCATGTTTGTTTATTGAAGAAGTCCTTGTATGAGTTTAAGTAGTCTCCACAGGCTTGGTATAAGAGGTTTGCAGACTATGTTTCGACTATTGGGTTCTCACAACAGGTCTGATAATTCATTGTTCATATACCGTCGTGGTTCTTCCTTGGCTTATATACTATTATATGTGGGTAATATTATCTTGATTGCCTCTTCTGATGTATTACTTCAGTCTAACATGACAATGCTCAGTTCTGTGTTTGTTATGAAAGAATTGAGGCCCTTGAGTTACTTTTTGGAGATTGTTGTCACTCGTCATGCCGGTGGGTTGTTCTTATCCCAACGGAAGTATGCAGATGAGATTATTGAGCAAGTTGGTATGTCATCATGCAAGTCTACTTCCACTCCGGTTGATACTAAACCCAAATTGAGTGTTGCGGCTGGCTCCCCTTACGAGGATCCGACCCGCTATCGCAGTCTTGCAGGGGCCCTTTAGTATCTTACTTTCACGGGACCAGATATTACGTATGTCGTACGTCAGATGTGTTTGTTTATGCATTATCCCAGAGTTGAGCGTATGAATGCGCTCAAACGCATTATTTGATACATCCAGGGAACACTTGACTATGACTTACATCTATATCTGTCTTCGACATCTACATTTGTCTCATATACATATGCTGATTGGGGTGGTTTTCCGGATACCAGACGTTTCACGTCCAGCTATTGCATGTTTCTTGGTAATAATTTGATCTCATGGTCTGTGAAGCGTCAATCGACATTGTCCCTCTCTAGTGCAGAAGTCGAGTATTGAGGGGTATCCAATGTGGTCTCTGCTTCCTGTTGGTTACATAATCTTCTTTAGAGCTTCATTGTCCTATTCAGAAAGCTACCTTAGTTTATTGTGATAATGTCAGTGTCATCTACCTTTCTGGTAATCCGGTTCAGAACTAGCGCACTAAACATATCGAGATGGATATCCATTTTGTTCGTGAAAATGTAGCTCGTGGACAAGTACGCGTTTGTCATGTCCCTTCCAGGTATCAAATTGCAGACACCTTCATCAAAGGTCTTCTCTCGGTCCTTTTTGAAGATTTTAGGGACAGTTTCAACGTACGAAGACCACCCGCTATGACTGCGGGGGTGTGATAAATATCAAGTATACACCGTGATATACATATATGGTATATCACGGTTTTGGTTAGTTTTAGTGTATGAAATAAAGTAGAATTTGTATTAAATTAGAATTGTACACTTACCATAATTTTATAATTATTGTACAAGTAAAATAAGGTTTTGAGAGTAGAATATGAATAAAATTTTCTATATTTATATATATAGCTATTCATTCAATGAGTAATCAAAAAATTATTTCATTCAATATACGATTATAACTTTTATCACTTTCAAAGTAAGGATAATCACTAAAAAAGTAATAAAGTAAGGAAGACTCTAGAATACCGAATAAAGAACTCGATATAATAATATCAAGAAATAAAACCTATCAACAGTTATCAGTCTCTAAGAACTGAAAAAATTGAATGAATAATGTATGAGACATTTCTTAGATATAGTATAAAGTTTAAAAATTAGTTAAAAACTGAAAAGTCTGCTATCGCTAAGACAAATCAATGAAGTCTGAGAATTGGACACAGTTTAGAACTAATCACGAATGTCGTCACATATATCCCCAACACCTGTCAAACGACACAGTATGCTCAAATAGACTAAGTACTACAGATAAAATATCCAATAAGTTTTATTGACATTTCCCAGGACAAATTATCCTAGGATAAATCAAAGAAAATGCGATAAAGTAACTTAAGCAATTCATTTAACTAATACTGAAATCAATAAGCTAAAACTAAGTCATGAAATCTGAATTATGCATTGAAACTGAATTTAATTAAAAACATTTATTCTGAAAAAGTTTTAACAAACAATGGCACCTGCAGGGTAGCTAGTTATGTCCTTCGTGGCACTCACATTTGGGAGCTTGACTTACCTCTCGTAAGTCATATGTGATCAAATCTAATTCTAAGATGAATCTGAGCAATACTAACAATTGCATACACTACAAGTGATTAAATCAAACATACAACCTAATCACTTTCTGAGAATTTGGGATAAGTGATTAAGCATATGCACGGGATGAGGTTCTTTATGTAATTCATAATAAGGAAAAATGTCAAAAACGCCCTTAGACTATCAAAAAAGTATAAATATAACATTCATTCATCTATTGGGCTAAAAATATCCTTTCATCTATTTTAGCTCACTTAAGACCTTAAAACTAACTGTAAATGTGTATAGTAATATAATAATATTCCTATTCATAAATAGAATATTGTGTAAATATAATTATGGTAAGACTATGATTCCTCTTGTATATGGGATGGACATTGTACACTATATATATATTGATATTAATGAGAAAGACTCATCAAAGGAGATTAATATCATCTTACATGGTATCAAGAGCCAAAACCCTACAACCCTAGATTTTTTCTCTCCAGCCGCCCCCCTCCACCTCTCGGCCGCGACTCTTCCTCTCTTCTCTCTAGAAAATTCTTGGTTTCTTCTTCTCTCCTAAATTACATCCACTATCATGACTCCTCCTGAATCCCCTACAACATCAAGAACTGCATTCTCATTCTTCTTGATCAATAAAATGGTCAGTATTTTCATTGGGTTGAATTGTTTCGCATTCATGCATGTGTCTATAACGTGCTTGATCATATCGATAACACTATTCCTCGCCCCCCCCCCCCCCCCCCGGAGTTTGATGATTCTACATGGCATCGTCTTGACGTTGCCGTCAAACAGTGGATATATGGTAGTATCTCTTAGGATCTTCTCCTAACTATCATGAAATCTGGCGCCACCGCCAGTGAATTGTGGATTCGTTTGGAGGAAATTTTTCAGGATAATAAGCACACTCGTGATGTGTATTTGGAGGAACAGTTTAACAAAAAACGTCTTGAAAACTTCTCCAACGTGACTGAGTACTGCAAGCAGCTAAAACTTGTGGCGGATCAACTCTTCAACGTCTGCACGCCTGTCTCTGAAACCAAAATGGTGTTACAAATGATTGCAGGCTTTCCTAAAGGCGAATATGGTACTTTGGCCACTATGATTCAACAGGCGTATCCGTTACCCAGTTTTAACAAAGCTCGCTCACAGTTGTTGCTCGAAGAAGCACGTCGTGCTAAGAAAGATGTGCCTGATCGCAGCGTTAGCGTCGCGACCCAAGACCCGGCGTCGTCGGAATCTCAACCGCGTCGAGCGGCGGCGAAGCGGTGGCAGAGGAGGTCATGGTCGTGGCAAGTGCGATCGTGAACGAGCAGCGGCGCGGTCGCGCAGAAACAAGCGGGTCGCGGCGCTCAGCGATCCGATATAGCGCGCGGTGCCTCGATCTGAGTTGTGGCGCGGCCGCTCGATACCAGCAACCGCGATATGCTCAACACGGGTTGTTGGGCGGCTCGACCGCCGGCAAGCCCGGTACCCAAAGAAGCCAGCCGTACAAGGCGGTTCCAACAACCCGCTTGGCGCCCGCCCGGGCGCGCGCGGCGCTTCCAACTGCAACAACAACGACAACGGTTGGATCATGGACTCCGCACATCTCACCTTCCTGGCGATGTAACATTCCTAAAATGTTTAGTTTAAAGCATCCTCAATTTATTACAGTTGACAATGGCCACCGCATTCCAATACAGGGCTATGGTACATCCTACACACTATCTCTTCATCTACCCTTCTCCTTTAAAAATATCATATATGCCCCACACATCATTAAGAACCTAATTTTTGTCCGCAAATTTACTCGTAATAACTCTGTCTCTGTTGACTTTGACCCTTTTGGTTTCACTGTAAAGGATCTGTATACGGGGACACCTCTTACGAGATGCAATAGCATGGGGGATCTCTATCCATTCCCTTCCACCTCCGCTGTCGGATCTTGCTCTCCCGTCTCTCTAGCGGCTATTTCTTCATCAACATGGCATAATAGGTTTGGTCATCCCAGAGCCCCAGTTTTTAATTTTCTTAGAGGCAATGATTTCATTACTTATAATAATGGGAAGCTTGCCCAAAACTGTGCTTCTTGTTCTTTAAGCAAACATACTCGTCTTCCATTTAAATCATCTATTAGTGTTACATTTGCACCATTTGATATTATACATGATGATTTATGGACATCACCTATTGCTAGTTCTCTCGGTCATAAAAATTATTTTGTCTTACTAGATGATTTTCCCCACTATGTTTGGCTATATCCTCTCAAATTTAAATCGAAAGTGTTTGCCAAATTTCTTGAGTTTCGAACATTCATTCAAACACAGTTTGAAAAAGGTATAAAATCATTTCAGTGCGATAATGGTCGTGAATTCAACAACTCTATATTTCACCGATTTTGTACTAATAATGGCATGATATTTCGCTTCTCCTGCCCCCACACCTCCCCACAAAACGGTAAAGCTGAAAGAATCATTCGCACCATTAACAATATGATTCACACTATATTGATTCATGACTCCCTCCCTCCGTCCTTCTGGGTATATGCTGCTAAAATGTTAGAATATATTCTAAATATTCTCCCAACTAGCACCCTTCACAATATGACCCCTACCGAATCTATCATAGAGTCCCCTCTTATGATCATCTCCGGATATTCGGTTGTCTATGATATCATAATCTTGCCTCAACCGCCCCTCACAAGCTAGCTCCCTGGTCCACTCCATGTGTCTACCTAGACTTCCAGCTGAACCATAGGGGATATCTATGCTATAACTTGTCCACTCGTCAAATCTACATCTCTCGTCACGTCATATTCGATGAGATCACATTCCCATTTTTGAATCTTCAAAAATTCCAAAAACTGGATTACTTCTTTCTTGATGAGCCTGTCATTTCTCCCATAATTCTCAGTGAAATACAGTCATCAACGTCATTAGCGTCGTGGCCCATCATGGAGGCGCCACGATGCCATTCTTCCAGTGACCCAGATGTCTCTATCCCGTCGTCAGCACCGCGGTGCCAAAACTTCAGAGAGGACTGCAATTCAAGCGCCGCGGCCCTTGATCACGGCGTCGCGGCGCCTTCGACGACAGTTCTTCCACCTTCCCCTTATCCGACCTTACCCTCTGTATCAAATTCCACCACTCAGCCACCACAGATACCCATTGTCCCCACTCACCATATGAAAACTCGTGCTAAACATAGAATATTCAAAACTAAAGTGCAATTTAACTTGTCTGCCCAAATCATCTCTCCAATTCCCAATAACCCCAAATTGGCCAAACAAGACCCTAATTGAAATGGGATCTAGTACCTAGACCTGAGGGGGTGAATATGGTTCATTATATGTGGCTATTTCGTCACAAATTCAGAGACAATAGGGATTTTGAGAGGTATAAGGCACGTCTTGTGGATAATGGCACGAATCAGCAGGAAGGCATTCATTATGGTGAGACATTCAGCCCGGTTGTCAAACCGGCTACCATTCGCACAGTTTTGAGCATAGCTATGGGCAAATACTGGTCGATACATCAACTTGATATGAATAATGTATTTTTACATGGGGACCTGAGAGAGACAGTCTACACGCATCAGTCGTCTGGGTTCACCCGTCCTGCAGTCCCCCACTCTGTGTGCCTTCTCCGTAAGTGATATGGCCTGAAACAGGCCCCTCATGCGTGGTATGATCGTTTTGTCAGGTATATATTGCAGATTGAGTTTGTATGCAGCAAGAGTGATACATCACTCTTTATTTTTCGTCGAGGTAGTAGCATTTCTTACTTATTACTTTACGTAGATGATATTATTCTTACTGCCTCCTCCGATGGGTTGAAAAATGAGATTATTACCTTGCTTAAGACCGAATTTGCAATCACTGATTTGGGAAATCTTAGTTATTTCTTGGGGATATCAGTGACCAGGTCTGCCAACCACATGTTCTTGTGTCAACGTAAGTATGCAGAGGAGATTGTGTACAGGGCTAAGATGGCGAATTGCAAAATTATGCCTACTCCAGTTGATTCAAAATCTAGCTCAGTGCTATGGATGATGCTCCAGTCTCCAATCCTACTCTGTATTGGAGCTTTGCAGATGCACTTTAGTATCTCACATTTACAAGTCCAGACATTGCTTATGTTGTTCAGCAGGTATGCTTATTATTCTTATCATCCGATACTTTAAGGACACACTTGATTATGGTTTGAACTTATACTCCCTCTGCACCAAATAAGTTGCTCTTATATACGGATGCAGATTAGGCAGAGTGTCCGGACATGCGACGCTCCAACTCCGACTTTTGTGTTTTTAGGGGATAATCTGATTTTTTATGTCTGCCAAGAGACAGGCCACCCTATCTCGTTCCAGTGTCGAGGCTGAGTACATAGGCATTGCAAATATGGTAGCTGAGATTTGTTGGCTCAGAAACTTACTGTTAGAGTTTCAGTGTCCTTTGCGTCAGACATCTATTGTGTACTGTGATAACATCTCTGCAATCTACCTTTCTCACAACCCGGTTCAACATCAGCGAACCAAGCACGTTGAGATGGACATACTTTTCATTCGTGAGATAGTTACGCTAGGCCATGTCAAAGTGTTACATGTTTCCTCATCATATCAGTATGTAGATATATTTACCAAAGGACTTTCCAGACAGTTGTTTCTTGACTTCAGATCCAGTCTCAGTGTCTGGCCTCCTTCCGCTCCGACTGAGGGGGTGTGTAAACGTGTATAGTAGTATAATAATATCTCTACCCATAATTAGAATATTGTGTAAATATAATTATGATAAGACTATGATTCCTCTTGTATCGACTAGGATTTCTCTTGTATATGGAATGAACATTGTACACTATATATATTGATATTAATGAGAAAGACTCTCCAAGGGAGATTAATATCATCTTACACTAACAACCCTCTATTTTTATTTTATTTATTTATTACGTACGTCTCCCTATTAGTTGAAATTAAAACCCACCCAACCGGATCTTTTCCCTTCACCCCGACCTAATTCCCATTAAAACAAAATCATCAGCATATGAGATTGTTCCGCGAACTCTATCGCTTCTATATCGCTAATTGATTCCTCTGTTGGCTCCTCTTCAAGCCGTTGTTGCTCAACTTCCCGCTTAAGGTTGCCATAGCATTCCAGCCAAATGTAGAATGTTATTGAATTCTTCGTCTTTTATGAAAGTGAAAGAATTAATCCCTTTATTATTCTTATTGATGAAAGGTATATATATACAAGTTACAATAGGAAAATCATTTTCCTATTCTACATCTAAATTCTTATTCTATATGGAGACTAACTATACAATTATGGTAATATTACAATACTCATTAAGGTACAAGACTAATATCTAATATATATACCAAATATATAAAATATCCTCATCTGCCCGTGATATGGGCCTGGCCACTGTCCGTGATCCAGTGATGGGTCTGGCCACCGTGATGCTTGTTATCTTTAATATACACATAATATACATTTATATATTGTATATTATGTGTATATTTAACATACCCCGCAGTCGTAGTGGGCGGTCTTCATATGCTGAGACTGTCTCTAAAATCTTCAAAAAGGGCCGTGAAAAACCCTTTGTAAAGATGTCTGTAATTTGATATCTGGAAGGGATATGGCAGACGTGTATTTGTCCTCTAGCTACCTTTTCTCAAACAAAATGAATATTCATCTCTATATGTTTAGTGCGATGGTGCTGAACTGGATTACCAGAAAGGTATATGACACTTATATTATTACAATACACCAAGGTAGCCTTCTGAATAGGACAATAGAGCTCTAAAAGAATATTATGTAACCAACATGACTTAGAGACCACATTGTCTACCCCTCGATACTCGGCCTCTGCACTCGAACGTGAAAGCGTGGATTGACGTTTGGCAGACCATGAGACTAAGTTATTTTCAAGAAACATACAATAGCCAAACTTAGAACGCCTGGTATCTGATAACCACCCCAATCAGCATCTGTGTAGGAGACCAGCGTAGACGTCGACGACGGATACAAATGCAAGCCATAATCAAGTGTTCCCTTAACGTACCTAAGAATGCGTTTGAGAGCATTCATATGTTCAATCCTGGGGTCATGCATAAACAAACACACCTAATGTACGACATATGTAATATCAGGTCGCGTGAATGTACGATACTGAAGAGCCTCTGCAAGACTACAATAGCGGGTTGGATCCTCATAGGGGGAGCCAGCTACAACACCCAATTTGAGTTTAGTATCAACTGGAGTGGAAGTGGACTACAGGATGACATCACAGCCCTCTCAATGATCTCAGCTGCATACTTCCTCTGTGATAAGAACATGCCACCTGCATGATGAGTGACAACAATCCCCCAAAAAAACTCAATGGCCCCAAGTCTTTCATGGCAAACTCAGAACTGAGCATTGTCATGATAGACGTTCGCAAAACATCAGAAGAGGCAGTCAAGATAATATCATCCACATATAATAGTATATAAGCCATGAAAGACCCCCGATGATATATGAATAATGAATTATCAGACCTGCTGTGAGAGAACCCAATAGTCGAAATATAGTCAGCAAACCTCTTATACCAAGCTCGTGGAGACTGCTTAACCCCATATAAGGACTTCTTCAAAAAACAAACATAATAAGGATATTTAGTATCTCTAAACCCCAAGGGCTGATGCATATAGACTATATCTTTGAGATCACCATGTAGGAATACATTCTTCATGTCTAGCTGATGAATGGGCCAAACTTTCGAAAGATCTAAGCTGAGCACAATGCGAATGGAAGTCGACTTGACCACCGGGCTAAAAGTGTCCCCACAATCAACACCAACATGTTGAGTCTTACCATCACATACAAGACGAGTTTTATGCCTCGGAAATGAACCTTCAGAATTATCCTTATGAGCAAAAATCTACATAGACCGAATAATATTAACACCAGACAGACGGGGTACCAACTCCCACGTCTTATTATCAATAAGAGCATTATATTCATCGGTCATGGTAATTTTCTAATTTTGGTCATTTAAGGCAGACACAGAATTACTGGGTAAGGGTGATTTAAGAATATTAGAATTAAAATTAAAATGTCTTTTTGCTTTGAAAATACCCCCATTGACCTCGGGTGACTGGACCATGACTCGGGGCTGAAGTGGATAAATTTTGGGAATTTTCGAGAGACGTGATGGGCTGGCCAACAGGCAGAGGGCCTGCTAGCCCAAATCGGGACATACTAGACACGATAACTGGACCAGTTCTAGGAATGGACTGGACTGGCCCAAACCCGGAAGGCTCCAGTGACGATGCGGGGTCGATGGCGATCGGGTCGAGCGTTGGACCCGCAGGCGATGGACTCTTTGGAGAAGTTTGGGTGCAGGATATGTCCGAAAAATAGTAAATAATATATGGGGATATAGCATCATCTAAAAAATTATACGAACTAGGCACGGGATTATCTACCTTAGAAAATGGAAATTGGGACTCATCAAAAATAACATGACGACTAATAATGATTCGTTTAGATGACAAATCAAAGCATTTATAACCTCGGTGATTTGACGGATAACCCAAAAAAACACAAGGGATAGAACGGGCCTGAAATTTGTTAATTGTGGTGGCCGAAAAGAGTGGATAACACAAGCACCCAAAGACTCTAAGATGTGTATACGAAGGAACTTTATTATATAAAATTTGAAGAGGGGACGAATATGTCAAACCTTTGGAAGGAAGAATGTTAAGGATATCAGTAGCCATTTGTAGAACATGATGTCAAAAATATGAGGGTACGAAAGCATGAATCAAGAATGTTCGGATAATGTTATTAATGGTACGAATTTTACATTCGGCTTTTCCATTTTGTGAAGACGTATGAGGACAAGAAAAATGAAAATTGATTTCATTTTAGCACAAAATTCCCGAAACTCCCCATTGTCATACTCTTTGCCATTATCACATTGGATATATTTTATTTCTCGTTCAAATTGGGTCTTAATGAAAGCTCTAAAGTTTTGGAAGATGGAAAAAACATGAGATTTCTTTGCTTTGGAAACGTCCACAAAAATTTAGAATAATCATCTAAAAATAGAACATAGTAACGATGACCCAATGAACTAAGAATATGAGATGTCCATAAATCGCTATAAATAATATCAAATGACATTAAAGTAGTAGAATTAGAATCCATAAATGGCAACTTAACAATTTTTCCTAAGGAACAAGATTGACAATTCGGAGTACTATGCGTACCCTTACAAGAAATAAGTTTAATTTTATCTAAGACAGATAAAATAGATGACCAGATGACACAGGCAGCGTACGCGAGGAAGGAGCAAGAGCTGCAAAAGTGGAAGACATGGCTTGACGTGAGGAACCGAGACTTGGTGTGATTGGATAAATATCCTCCCTACTGTCACACCTCATGAGAGGAATCCCCGTCTTGAAATCCTTCACAGAAAACCCAAAAGGATCAAAATCAATAGAAACTCAATTATCAGTGGTGAATTTATGGACTGACACTAAATTTAATTAGTTTTTGGGGCATGAAGGGTATTTTTCAAGATAAGTGGTGGATGAGGATGAGACAAAGTTTTATGACCATAACCCTTAATTGGAATTGAATTTCCATTACCAACAATTATACCTCTATTACTGCTCAAATTAGAATAAGACGAGAGAGTACCTTGGTCGGATGTCATGTAAGTAGTGGCGCCGGTGTTCATATACCAATTCAGGTCCGGTTGAGTTAATCCAAGCGTGTGCATTGTGGCTTCAATATCGGTTTGTGTGGGTCCCGCTGTAACATGTGCTAGTGGGGGCCGAGGCCCAAGCACTGCTTTGCGCCTACCAATCAAGCCCCGATTCCTGTCTTGTTGGGCGGCATTGGGCGTGAAGTGTCTGTCCACCAGCTCTTGATATCGAAATTGTTGACTGCTAGACGTGAAGGGTATGGGTTGTTGGGCCATGGCCCACTACCCCAGCCCCACTGCCATGGGGCCCACTGATGTTGGGCCAGTGGATCGGGGGCCCCACTATTTTGGCTACCATTTTCATTGTCGCCGCGTTTGCCCACACAATTTTTCCCATTATTTTTACGATTATTTTTGCCGCCACCGTGGGTACGATTTTGGCCCGGATGATCATCGAAACTTGAAGAATTTGTGGATGACGTCATCACGACGGGACTAGCCCCTATAGCCGCCTTTTTAGCCAAATCCGCTTCTTCCAATGTGAGCATGGAGCAGGCTTGATAGAATTTCGGAAGGGGGTTACTTTGACAAAGGATCAAAGTAACACCGTTATAGGCCACAGATAAGCCTGCAACTGTTAAGTGTATTTTGTATACACTTTTGAGTCTTTTTTAGTTAGTATTTTACTCTTTTATTTTGTGTTTAGTATAGTGTTAGGTGTGTTTTTCCTTCATTTTGTGTCACAGCTGTTATAAAGGAGAAGATACTACTTTTGAGATGAAATTGCACACTAAAAATGCCAAGAAATGAAGTCTAAGAAGTCCCGGGAAGTATAGAAGAAATCAGACGAAGTCCGGACGAGAAAATGATAAAAAATCATAAAATCCGAGAAAAGGACGTCGCCGGCGCCAGCCAGCAGGGCCTCGGCGCCCAAACTTCTGCGTGGTCTGATTTAGCTTCAGGTTTTCCGGCGTCGTGGCGGAAATTTGACAATTCTCGGTCGAATTTGACACGGTTTTCAGGGTCCAAAAGGCAACTTTTCTCAGCTATAAAATCCCTAAACCCTGACCTTATATGATTGATCTGATATCCTACTTTGGAGAGGAGAACGACGGCTAGAAGCAAGATTAGAGACATATTATTGTTCAAGTTATTTTATTTCCCTTATATTATTTCAGTTTATGTTGGATTGTAATTTAGTTCTTGACATGACAATGTTTAGGAGCTAAATACTTTATTAGGGTTTTTCGTCGAATCTTCTTGAAACTCTTTCATATAGTTAATGCATTGATTATTGATTTCTTTTCATCATATTAAGATCTATTCAATATTGTTATGATTGTTTGATAATTAACTAGCTATTAATTGTTATCACTTATATGATTTCGAATCAAACGTTTGAAAGGTGAGATTTGAATATGCTGTAATTGTCTAGACATAAGTTATAATGGTGACCTCCGTACGGCCGCGGTCAGTAATGATTCCTTTCTTGGAGCTCTGTCGGTCTTGTTTGTTGCTTCCCCTCTCCCTTAGCATGAAGCCACCAGAAGGGAGCTTAGTTTCACTTAACTTATAGCATTTGACTTGACTATTCAGTTAATGAAGCTGCAGTCGGTTCTGATGATTATGCCGTTTCAAGTGGATGTTCAGTTGGTTCAGCGATAGATGTAGTCGATGGGGGTAGAGGGTCTACAGATACTAGTCTAGCTCCTCATTTCCCTAACCTTGCCTGTAGGCTCCCTGCTCCTCCAGCGCGACGAAATTCTAACAAATCTCGTTTTTGTGAAACTAATCGATCCGGAACCTCTTTGAATAAGAGTTGGGTGATTTATTTCCAATAATGCCAACGATTGATGATATTATGGATTAATTGTCTGTCGGGAGCGTGTTACTTTTCAAAACTTAACTTATATTATTAAAGAAGCACTGTTAGGCTCATCTCTCTGAGTTCGAGCGGTTGAACTCCTCCCAGGAGAATCAATAATGATTGTGGTATCGTGGACGAAAGTATCCTGATACTTGTGTAGTATTTAAGGTTATTGTTCTTAATCCTCATGTGTGGTAAAACTATCATAGAAATATAGAAGGTTTCTGCACAAGGTTGAGCTCTTGTATGTCCTAACTAGAATATGATGACAGATTAGTTAACATGTTATCTTAATAAGAAGAAGAATCATTAGCATTGCATTAACGCGTGAAAGAGTGGATAATTGAGGAGATTGGAATGCCCTATTTCCTTCATAACTGTTATAAACCCAAAGTATTATAATCTTTAGTTTATTTTCTGCACTTAGTCATAATTCTTAGTGTAATTCTTAAACTAAAAGAACGTCAACCAAATAGATATCATATGATAGATAATCGATACTTAATAAATCATTACAGGGGTGCAGACTTGCATCAGACTTCCAGCTGTTGAAGCCAACAATTTTGAAATCAAACCAACCATACTGCACATGGTTCAAAGCTCAGTTCAGTTTGGGGGATTACCATCTGAAGATCCTCATTTTGCATCTAGCAAATTTCCTGGAGTTGTGTGCAACTTTTAAGTACAATGGTGTTACTGATGACGTCATTCGGTTGAGACTCTTTTTATTCTCACTCAGGGATAGAACAAAGTGCTGACTGAACTCATTACAGGTGAACTCCATCACAACATGGCAAGACTTAGCCCAGAAGTTTCTTGCCAAGTTCTTCCCCCTAGCTAAGTCAGTGAAGCTCAGAGGTGAGTTGAATAACTTTTATCAGCTGGAGGGAGAATCACTATATGATGCATGAGAGAGGTTTAAAGACTTGCAGAGGAAGTGCCCACATCATGGGATCGAGAAGTGGATGCTAGTCCACATATTTTACAATGGGTTGTGGTACAACTCGTACCATCATTGATGCTGCAGCAGAGGTACGTTCATGAAAAAGAGTGTCAATGAGGCACATGATTTGCTAGAGTATATGGTCACAAACAACCATCAGGGATCGTTTAATATTTTAATATGTTGTCTATTAACATATTAAAATAAATAATATGTTGTTTATTTTAATAATAATAATTTGACAACACAAATAAATTACACAGAAAATAAAACGAAAGGAATATCTATCATGTCTTATAGAAAAAGGAGAAAAAAAGAAAAGAAAAGGAAAGTCAACGTGGAAAGGAGGCTGAACCTACGACTGAGATTAAATCGAACACGTCAATTAAAGGTACTAGAAAGGTTGTCAATGACAGGTCATACACACTCATATCTTTCCTGTAATAATGGTTGAAATTATTCCCACTAACCCATCAGGCATTTAAATAATTTGACAACACAAATAAATAATACTCTATTTTTAGCCCTTAGAAAATTCACAAAATATTCATGCCGGAATATGGTGTCAAAATCTTCCGTCTAAATGCATATGCTAAGGTAATTTGAACTCCATTGATTAAAGGAAAATTCACACAGATGCCCCCTCTTTTGGGGTGGTCTTTAATTTTTACCCAAAAAATTAGAAATTTAAATTTTGTCATTCACATAAAAATATCTAGATTCTGGATTCGGGTTTGAATCCATCTCAATAAAAAAACAAATTGCAAATTTGCAAATCATAGTTTGAATTCACAAGACATGATTTGTAGCCTATAAACTATGCCTTGTCGCGCCCGTTTTTTACCTCGGGGTCTGAACGATATCCGCAACATTGTTATTTGGCGTGGTTCCCTGGATGGAGCAATAATGCTGATTTTGAGGAGTCGCCACCTAATTAGTTAAGTGAATTAGGACACTTGATTTATTGCAATAAAAATACTGCAATTAATCTTCATTTAATGGTCTGTGGAATTAATGAGATTCTGCATCAGAGTTCTTTATTATCCTAAAGGGAAGGGGTTAGGCATCCTTTAAGATCCGCTAACTTGCGGCTATCCGATCAAACTAAGGTTAATTATATATTGTCTTTTAATCTACCTATTCTAAGCATTTTTTACAATTAAAATAAAATGCAATACAGAATAATAAAACTAAAATTAAATGCAACGACATAAAATAAGACTCCGGGACATTTTTTTAGCCTCTTTTTAGGCATTATGCACAAGATGCATCTCCGAGTACCTGTATAAACACTTAGTAAAAGTGTTAGTAATAGAATGAATAATTTTAAAGTAATGACAATAATTAATAAGTAAAGCCAAAAATAAACCCGTCTTTTGTACAGGGGAGGCCTTGGAAATCAGACGGAGATTCCTTTATCGACCAATATTGTTAGAAACAATAAAATAAATAAAACCTTCAGATCCGCGCCAAAACAGTAATAGTTTTAAACACGGAGGGCTCAGATATATAAAAAATAAAGTGGGACATCCTAAACAAGTCATTTGCGAAAATTCCAAATCATGTAGCGCATGTTGGTTATCCTGTGTAAGTAGAAGAAATCATCAACGCCCAGAAAGCTTCATTTTATTTTATTTTATTTTTCGTCTTTGCAACTGTGGAGGCCTAAAAAATCGACGGATAACTTTTTCATTGGCCAATCAAGTGTAGTATCAATTCAAATCAGCAAAATAAAGTGTAGCATCTGTTCATTTAGAATAAGAATTTGTTCCAGTCAGTTTAATAAAATAACAAGGGGGCAAAGTTGTCCAATAATAACATAATTTAGCTGGGCAGTAGCAAAGCAACAGTAGCAACATTAGAACGTCGCCGAAAATACAGATTGTCGCCGGAGTTTTAAACTCCGGCCAGAAAGAAAAAATCGTGCAAATCAGTCCATTAACAAAAACCAACAACATATCCCAAAATATAGCCGAACCAAAGTCGCCAGAATTTTTAGATTCCAGCCAGACATCACAAAAATTAGAAAATCGATCCAGTTAACCAAGGCAACCAAGAAATCCCAAACAAATAAAATAATCGAGGTTCGTCGGAGTTCAAACAACCAGTCCGTTATAAACCAAAAATCATAAGAAAAACAAACAACGAGTCTGTTACAAAAACCCACAAAAAATCTAAAAATACAAGCCCAACAGATGGTCGTCGGGAACAGTGGGGAAGAAGGTGGGTCACAGTGGTGTGGCAGTGGTGGTTCGCCGGATCTTCGAGCTCCGGTGATGGGGTGACGGGAATCAGTGACGGAGTATGTGTGTGTTGAAAGAGGAAAGGAAATGGTTGTGAGGTTGAGCAGCCGCAAGACCCACTGCTCCGTCACCCTCACCATTGCTCACCGGCGGTGTGCATGTGAGGAAGATGAAGAAGATGATGGGAGTGAAGGTAAAAAATGAAAGGGTTGAAGAAGATGAGGTGTGTGGCAAAAGAAGGGGTGCAGCTGGGCTGATGAGTTTTTTTAGAATAGGAAGGGAATAGTTTTATTTATAGTGTGAGATTAGGTTTAGGTTTAGTTTTGGGTTTTGGGGAAAAAGATGAAAGGTGTACTGGGCCTCATTTTTGGGCCTCAGTTTGGGCTTCGGTTTTCAGCGGATTGGACTGATCCGGATTGTGCCTCGGACTGGACTGGTTTGACAAAAATGCAAAACGGATTAATTATTTAAAAAGATACAAAATTATCAAAATGAAAATGTTGATGCAATAATAATAAAATACAATATTTAAGAAATATTTAATGCCTAATTAAAAGGTAAAATGGGATGTCAATTAATTATTTAAAGAGATGCAAATATTATTAAAATAAACGACGGTGTAATAATAATAGAAGCATAATATTAACAAAGACATAATGCTTAATTTTAAATAAAAAGATAAAAATGTAAAAAAATGATGATTAAAATGCGGTGTCCTAAAATGCTTAAAATTGCAAGAAATAACTAAAAGATGAGTCAAAATTGGGTGTCAACAACTTGTCCCTCTTTGACCGAAGACGATGAAAGAGTTTTCGGACAAAGACGTTGACTTGTAGCCAATTTTGTCTCCATCGTCAGAATTAAAACAAAGATCAAGAAAATGAATGGGCAAAAAATATTGATTAAAACACTATGAATGACTTAAGACGGGTTATAACATTTTTTATTCTAAAGGTCTAACCTTTCAAAAATCCTTAGTAGCTAATCATAAAAGGACAACTACAAAAATATATATTTTTTCGTAAAGAAAAATTTGTCCATTTTAAATTTAACGATAATCTCACATATACGTTGATCTAATTATACCAAATCTACATAGCCAATAATATTTGCATCTCAATTTATAACTTAATCATGATAAATTAATATGATTTGTTATAAATATTAGATACAAATAAACTTTTACTTCTTGTTTTTCTTCTTTCTGTAACAGACTGAGGTCTGTTACTCGATGTCGCAGGGAAAGGGAAGAAGGAAAGAGAGAAAAGGGATAAGGAAAGAGTTGTATATTTCTGAATAATCCAAATGTCATTACAACGTCCTATTTATAGCTAGGGACTAGGATAGCAATTACTAAACAATAATAATTTAAACTTAAAGGACTGAAATGTAAATGAAAATAAAATAACTTAGAAGACTATATTGTACTAATAATAATACTAGTCACAATAATGAATTGTGACATTCCATTCCCCTTGAAAAACAACTTGCACTCCTGATTCAATCTTGAACTTCCTGATTCTGCACTGACTCAGCAATTTCTGGGAATTGTGACTTGATGAACTGGTAGTCTTCCCAAGTAGCTTCTTCCGGTAGCAAATTGGTCCACTGAACTAGAATCTGGGTTGTTGTCTTGTTTCCCTTCTTGATCATCCTCATGTCTAACACTGTTACAGGCTCGACTAGTGGTTGTCTCTCTGATGAGCATAAAAGAGGATCCACAGTGGTAGTGATGTGATTTCCCACCCTTTTCTTGAGTTGAGATATATGAAAAACAAGATGTATCTTGGCAGTGGTTGGTAATGCTAGTTTATAGGCCACTGATCCCATGAATCACTTGATAAGGTCCATAGTATTTAGAAGCTAGCTTAAGGCTTTTCCTGATAGCTACTGATGTTTGCCTATAAGGCTGTAGCTTTAGGAACACCCAGTCTCCTACATTGAACTCTCTTTCAGTTCTCTTCCTGTCAGCATTTGTCTTCATTCTATTTTGTGCATTCATCAAGTTTTCCTTCCACACTTTAGCCATTAACTGCCTTTCCTTTAGCATTTGGTCCACAGTTTCTACCTTTGATTGAGATATGAGATCAAAGGTGAGTTGGGGGGGGGGGGGGTCATATCCATACAAGACTTTGAAAGGGGTCATCTTTAGGGATGTGTGGTAGTTGCTGTTATACCAGAACTCAGCTTGTGACAGCCATTTGTGTCAGTGTTGAGGTTTATGGTTGGTCATACATCTCAAGTAATTTTCCAGGCACCTATTAAGCCTCTCAGTCTGTCCATCAGTTTGAGGGTGATAAGTTGTATTGTGGCATAACTGAACTTGCAGCAGCTTGAACAATTCCCTCCAGAAGTTGCCGACAAACAGTTTTCCCTGTCTGATACTATGCACTTAGGTATGCCATGTAGCTTGTAGATGTTGTCAAGGAAGATCCTGGCTATTTGGATTGAAGTAAAAGGATGAGCAATGCTAATGAAATGTGCATACTTGCTATACATGTCTACAACTACTAGTATAGTATCCTTCCCTTCAGACTTAGGCAGACCTTCAATAAAATCCATGGAAATGTGTTCCCATATCCTTTCTGGAATTTGCAAGGGCTGTAATAATTCAGGGTATACTACTTGTTCTCCTTTGCACCTTTGGCAGATTTTACAGGCTTGCACTGATGTTCTGACTTGCTCCTTCATCCCTGGACAGTAAAAAATTACTTTGAGTCTCTGATAAGTGGCTCATGCTCCTGAATGCCCCCTAGCCCAGAACTGTGTATGTTTTGAATGAGTTGTTGTCTCAAAGTTCCTTGTTGTCCCACCCAAGCTCTGCCCTTATATCTCAACACCCCTTGCTTCAGTGATATAAGTTGTTCATCATTTGGATTGGTTCCTAATGTAGTCATGGCTTGCAACACCTCTGTATCTCCCTTATAGCTGTCTACAATTTCCTCAATCCATTTGGGTTGTACCTGAGTGATCAATGTAGATACTCTGACCTCTGTTTCTTTGTTTCCCTCTTCCAAATTACTTGTCTTCCTAGATAATGCATCAACCACCACATTCTCTATTCCCTTCTTATTCTGGATTTCAAAACTCAGCCCCATCAGTTTAGCTACTCCCTTATGCTGTAATGAAGTAATAATCTTCTGGTCTTGCAAGAACTTCAAACTAAATTGGTCAGTTTTGATAATAAAATGGTTTGAGTGTAAATAATGCCTCCACTTATCCACTACCTGCAACAATGCTATCAATTCTTTCTCATAGGTTGATAACCTCTGATGTTTCTTTCTCAATGTCTGACTCAAATAGGCTAAGGGTCTTTTCTCTTGCATCAACACATCCCCAATTTCAGTAATGCAAGCATTTACTTCCACCACAAAGGTCTTAGTGAAATCTGGTAGTGCTAACACAAGAGTACTGGACATAGCTTTCTTCAGTTGATCAAAAGATGTTGCTGCTCCTTGATCCCATACAAATGCTCATTTCTTTAATAAGTTTGTCAGTGGCCCGCTGATGTTTGCATAGTTCATGACAAACTTCCTATAGTACCCTGTCAGCCCCAAAAATCCTCTTAACTCCTTGATATTCTTAGGATATTTCCACTCTATCATGCAATCACTTTCCCTGAATCAGTAATCACCCCTTGGTCATTTATAACATGTCACGTGTACTCCACTTGAGAAGTTCCAAAAGCATATTTGCTCATTTTTGCAAACAGTTGGTTCTTCTGCAGCAACTTCAATACAATTTCTAAGTGTGTCAGATGGCCTCCCATACTTTTACTGTAAATAAGTATGTCATCAAAGAACACTAAGATGAATTTTCTTAGTTGTTCTTTGAACACTTGATTCATCAAAGATTGGAAGGTTGCATGAGCATTTGTTAGGCCAAAGGGCATCACTTTGAATTCCCAAAGGCCATGGTGAGTTCTGAAGACAGTTTTATGTTCATCACCCTCTTTCATTCTTACTTGATGGTAGCCTGCCCTTAGATCAATTTTTGAGAATACCTTGGCCCCAAACAACTCATCTAGAAGATCATCAATCATGGGTATTGGGTATTTATTTTTAACAATTATACTATTCAATTTCTTATAATCAACACATAATCTCCAGGTGGAGTCCTTCTTTTTAACTAGCAGGGCAGGAGAGACATAGGGTGATTGGCTTGGTACAACAGTAGCAGCTTGGAGCATCTCAGCTACAATGGATTCTATGGTGTTCTTTTGGTCATATGAGTATATGTAAGGTCTTAGGTTAAAGGGTTGGGAGTCTGGAATCAAGCTTATATGGTGGTCACAATCTCTTTTAGGTGGTAATTTAGTAGGTTCTTGGAAGATTGGTTGGTATTGGTGAAACAGTTTGACAATATCTAGGTGTAATTTTGGTGTATGTTTATATATCTTTTCTATTTGTATCAGAGACAGTCCTGCTATGATTTCACAAGTTCCACACTTCAACACTCTCTTCAATTTTTCAGAATCTAGAGCTGTCTTGTTCCCCACATAGAGTAATCATTCTTCATCTGAACCTAAAACTAATGCTGAGAGACCTGGTGCGTAAGACTATTGGAGCCACTTGGTCTATCCAATCCATTCCCAAGATCATATCACAACCTCCTACTTTTAACAGTCTCAACCTGAACTTGAATTGTTCTTTCTGCATCTTCCATTCAAATGATGGACTCTCCCAATGACAAATCATTTCTTGATCATTGGCTACCTTAACTCTCATTGGTTTTGTCAGGGGCTGGATGTATTTCTTCACACTTTTGACAATTAATGGATCAATAAAGAAATGAGTGGATCCACTATCTATTAAGATAGTCATGAGAATCTTACTCACATATCGATGATCTTATGATTTGAGGCGACCATGAGAACTTAATCTAAGAAAGCATTCGGGAAATTTCACTGACCTACGCCTCTTACAAATTTTCAGCCACATCCACAAACTCTTCATTTTGTTCTTCATCACCCTCAATTTCTATCCCTTCCATAGCATGTAAACCCCTTACTCTGCATTGGTGTCTAGGAGTGTATCTTTATTTGAATTTGTAACACAACCCTTGTACTCTCAATGCTTCCAAGTGGGGAGGAAGGTTGTATGGTTTATTGGGGGTTTTAATCTGTGGTTTATGTTGATGATATGTAGGCTTAGTGGCATTTTGGTTCTGGACTCGTTTGTGTGCATATAGGTTGAGAGTTTTTGGGTATGTGTTGATTATACGTTTTTTAGTATGTTGTGTGTGTGGGGGGGTACTTGGTATGTATAAAAGGTGTGAGGGCTTTGAATGACTCTTCGTACAATTTGGCTACTTCATAGGCATCCAATACAGTGGAAGGGTTGGTCAGTTTCAGTAATGGCTTGATTTCAGGCTTAATAGTGTGCTTCATTAAGTAAAGGGTTCAAGATGGCCATGTGGCTGATCAATTCATCGACTGTTTTGGTAATGATCCACAGTACTAGTTTGTGTAAGCTTATTGAATTCTTCCACCACATCTTGGGGTCTCGGGTTCCCAAATCTTCGACACACTTCTACACAGAACTTACTCCAGGTTATGGTTCCCTTAACATTCGTAGTATAACCATCCAACCACAAATCTACCCTGTCCACAACATGTACAACTTCATAGTTCAACTTTTCATGGTCTGGAATTTTGTAGAGTTCAAAAAACTTCTCGCATTGATTTTAGGTTTTAGGCCTTTGGCCTTTCGGGATTTCAGGATATGCACGCTGCTCTGGTGTCTTTGGGGGTGAGGATGAATAGTTAGGGTTTCTAAAAATTGGGGGACTATTAAGTATTGGTGCTGGGAGAAATGTAAACCCTCTCCCGACGCTCTGACCCGATGATATATATGAGAATGAGTTAGGGGTTTTGCTACCTGAAGCTTGGTCGCAGTCATAACTTGGTTGTAGAACTGGTATCTGAGTCGGAATCGAACCGAGTGTGATGTTCGCGTGTGTCGCCACTGGTTTCGCCGGTGCTGAACCACCACTGAACTGTAGTTGATGAGTCATTCCCGCTATTAACAACTCCAATTTCCGGTGTACTTCTCTGTTATCGTCTGATTGCCTCTACTCCACAGCTAGAAACCTTCGATTGGTCTCTTCGGCTAAGATTGATAACTGTGTCCTTAGCATCTGCATGTCATCGTTGGTGGGTTGCTGTTCCGGAAGAACATCGATTCCCGTCGTCGGAACCGACTCTGATACCATTTGTAACTGAGGTATGTTAATCGAAGTCGCAGGGAAAAGGGAGAAGGAAAGAGAGAAAAGAGATAAGGAAAGAGTTGTATATTTCTGAATAATCCAAATGCCGTTACAATGTCCTATTTATAGCTAGGGACTAGGATGACAATTACTAAACAATACTAATTTAAATTTAAAGGACTGAAATGTAAATGACAATAAAATAACTTAGAAGACTATATTGTACTAATAATAATGAATTGTGACACTTTCCTATGAAAAAGGGGTTCTTTTATTTGATTAGCTTGTTATTTTGATGGAAAAAAAAAATTCACGTCAATGGATTTGTCTCAATATTCTGTTAGATAAGATGTTGAAACACCTTTAAATGAAAAATAATGACAAAGAATTGAAAATTTACTTTCTTATCGTATAATTTAAAAAGCTTGTCCTTTTTTGAAAACTTTAGTATCTTAACGTTGAAGGTAAATCTGTCGTTTGGTGTCATTGCGCTTTTAAATTTCAAATTCAAAATCCCTACAACCAAATGGAGTATTTACTATTTACTGCAGTAGTACTAAATAGTAATAAATTATTTCCATTAGAAAATAAGAATAAATAAATAAATTTAAATTCAGACCCCTCTTTGTATATATAATATAATGCTTCCCCTATACCTCATTTTGTATTGTCCATTTTCTCCTCTCAGTTGCCCGTAAGTCAAGATCTGCTCTCCCTCATCCCTTTATTGATTTTTATTGGATTGAGCTATGTGAAAATGCGTTGAAAATTGTTTTGAGATCTGTTGAAAGTTCTTAGATGTAGCGAATATTAGGTATTCAATGGTTGAATGTTTTTAATTGTAGATCTGCTGTGGATTTTCTTTGATATACTGTTTGATTCCATTTCAAATGGTAGCTCTCTTGTCAATAAATGAATTTCTGGATATTTTTTTTTGAAGGGGAGTTGGAGTAACCGTAAAGTTGTTGACGTGTGAGGTAAAACTGCCTACGACCTTTCCCCGGACCCCACTTAGTGCACCGGGCTGCCTTTTTTTTATTTGTCAATGAAATGTAGCTTAGTTGAAAATGAGTGTGGAGTGTGAGTAAATATTGTGTAATTTGATTGGATTCGGGGAGAGGCTAAGTTATAGAGTGAGAAGTATGCGGTGTAGTGTCATTTAGATTTACTGGATTGATAGGTGAAACGTATGAGTTTTAAGATGTTTTCACTTGGGATTCTGCTCTTAACTATATTGGGATGTTAATTGCTATATATGAAATGTATTGTCGTTTTGAATTGTTTGATTGATAGGTGGAAACGTTCGAGTTTTAAGATGTTTTCACTTGGGATTCTGCTCTTAACTATATTGGGATGTTAATCGAGGAGTATGCAATGCATTGTCATTTAGATTTGCTTGATTGATAGGTTAAATGATGAGGGTCTCTCGGAAACAGCCGCTCTACCTACCAAGGTAGAGTTAAGGTCTGTACACTCTATCCTCCTCAGACCCCACATTGTGGGATTTCACTGGGTGTGTTGTTGTTGATTGATAGGAATGCCATAGTTTTAAGATATGCTCACTTTGGATTCCTCTCTTATCTATATTGGGATATTATCTTCTTTAATGCCTACATGTACTTGTCTTGCTGACTTTTATTAGCATATCTACAAGTAGGATTGCTTATTACTGCTCTGTTTGTATTGGCAGTTGAGTAGAAAATGGCTGACGGTGAGGATATTCAGCCCCTTGTTTGTGACAATGGAACTGGAATGGTGAAGGTCAGTTCTTATATTTTTTTGTACCTTTATGTTTCTCATAGATGGATCCAAGATAGTTAAACGCTTTATTAAAATGTATCGTGCCATATTCTTGAGATGTTTTTAATTTTTTGGTGAGCAATTTGCTTTTTTTAATGTAGGCTGGATTTGCTGGTGATGATGCTCCTAGAGCAGTGTTCCCTAGTATTGTTGGTCGTCCTCGCCACACTGGTGTTATGGTTGGAATGGGACAGAAAGATGCATATGTTGGTGATGAAGCTCAATCCAAGAGGGGTATCTTGACCTTGAAATACCCAATTGAGCATGGTATTGTCAGCAACTGGGATGATATGGAGAAGATATGGCATCATACTTTCTACAATGAGCTTCGTGTTGCCCCCGAGGAACACCCCGTCCTGCTCACTGAAGCACCTCTCAACCCTAAGGCCAACAGAGAGAAAATGACCCAGATAATGTTTGAGACCTTCAATGTTCCGGCTATGTATGTTGCTATTCAGGCCGTGCTTTCCTTGTACGCCAGTGGTCGTACAACTGGTTAGTATAATCAGTCCTCCCTCATGACCTAAATCTTGAAAGTTGTTTTTGATCTGACATTATGAGTATATTTTGACAGGTATTGTGTTGGACTCTGGTGATGGTGTGAGTCACACTGTCCCTATCTATGAGGGTTATGCGTTGCCGCATGCCATTCTCCGTTTGGATCTTGCTGGCCGTGACCTAACGGATAACCTGATGAAGATCCTGACTGAGAGAGGTTACATGTTCACCACCACTGCTGAACGGGAAATTGTCCGTGACATGAAGGAAAAGCTTGCCTATGTGGCTCTTGATTATGAGCAGGAGCTTGAAACTGCCAGGAGCAGCTCCTCCATCGAAAAGAACTATGAATTGCCAGATGGACAAGTTATTACCATTGGCGGTGAGAGGTTCCGTTGCCCAGAGGTTCTCTTCCAGCCATCCATGATCGGTATGGAAGCTGCAGGTATCCATGAAACTACCTACAACTCCATTATGAAGTGTGATGTCGATATCAGGAAGGACCTCTACGGTAACATTGTGCTCAGTGGTGGCTCAACCATGTTCCCTGGCATTGCTGATCGTATGAGCAAGGAAATCACCGCTTTGGCTCCCAGCAGCATGAAGATTAAGGTTGTTGCTCCACCCGAGAGAAAGTACAGTGTTTGGATCGGAGGATCCATCCTTGCATCCCTTAGCACCTTCCAGCAGGCAAGCCTTATTTTGTTTTATTTTATCTTTTCTTTAATATATTTGTGTCATTTTATTAAACTGCATTGAACTGTTTTGCTAAACTTGACTTGCCTTTTCTGTGCTTAATCAGATGTGGATTTCAAAGGGCGAGTACGACGAGTCTGGTCCATCCATTGTCCACAGGAAGTGCTTTTAAGGTGCTGCTATTTTTACTGTCTGTCGCGAGTTTTTTTTTTGTTCTTCCTGCTAAAGCTATTATGTCGTCTACAGTGAACTCAGATTTGCTGTCGTAGGCAAGTCTTTGAGATGGGGGTATGAAAGAAGGGTCATTTAAAACATTGTATTACTGATACTGTTTCATGTTTCCAATGTAATGTGGTTTATATTCTGAACACATTTTAGAGAGTGCAAGCCTCTTTTGTCTGGAAATATCCCTTCTTGAACTCTTAGGCTGTTTGTTGTTGGGGAGAGATTCTGTTGTTGTTTATTATTTTGGGGTCTTTTCTTTCATTTTCTTGTTTTGCTATTCTATGGTACTTTTTTTTTTCTCTTGGGAACAAATATGTCAATATTTATTGAATGAGAATTTTGTAGTATTTTCAGACTTGGGAAATTACTACGTATTTTTTGTGGATGTTGGAATTCAATTTTCTGTGGTGAAGCGTTATTTCCATCTATTATTTTGTGTGCTTTTATTTTTCATGGCGTTTTCAGCAAACGTCTGAGGCTATAAAGAAGCAAAAAGCCTTAACCTTATGTTTGGTGCACATAATTTTGCCATAATACATATTTGGTTTCATCTGAATTGGAGTGGAATTTATTTAATTTGGCTTTTGTTTGAGATGGGACAAAACTGTATGGGCTCGTTTGGTACGCTGTATTACGCTGGACTGCACTGGACAAAAAAATAATACAGTATTTGGTGGGCGTTTTCAGCCGGCCTGGACTGTACTATTTTTAAAAATAATACACTCCAACTGTTATTTTTGAGATCTTGGACTGTAGTATACAGTCCATTATATATTAATATTCTAATACCGTTCATTATATATTAATATAGTTCAATCTATTATAATACAGTACAGTATAATCAATTTCTTGATGTAACATGTTTTTTCCTATTACAACAGATATTGACAAAGAAATGTTAGGGTAGGCTGCAAATAGGGAGTTTCGAATCCTACCTATTCCTTTTGGACCTGTGTCATTATACTTCCAGAAGTAAAAGGAATTGCTCTCCCTATAAAAAAAAAGGAGGAGAAATCATATGCTACAAATCTCTTGCATTTAAATCTGTGTTGAATATTCAACGTTTGCAAATATTTGAATAGTATTTTGGCATAAATAACCCTCGTTTCTCTCCATTTATGTGATACAATTCAGATTGAGAGTCAATTTTTTTTTATTTTAATCTTGATTGCGAACATATAATGTTTACTTTTTGAAAAATAATTTACATAAAAAGTACTGCAATAATTAACAATTTGAAATAGTTAAAGGGCATATAAATAAATTGCGGTTCGAACTATATCACATAAATTGAGATAGAAGAAGTATTCAAATATTTGCATTACATAATCTTCTTCTGTCCGAAGAAATGATTCATCGAATTAATAAGTCAACATTGATATCGACACATCTGAGATCGCCAAATGCTCAATCTATTCGATCCTTATACTTGTTTGGACATTACTCCTACCGTTTCAATTTATGTGACTTGATTTGGAGTACAAAGATCAAACTAACTAATGTTTGATTTAATTTAGATACACAATTTTCAATTATTTCGAAATAAAATATAAATACAAAGTACTATAAGTCACAGTAGTTAACAGTGTAAAATATTATGACTAGAGAAAAATATTCTTTAATTTTTAAATGGTAACAAAAATACATTAAAAAATGGAGGAAGTAATGGATACATTTAAGCATTTGAGATCTGAATACGATGAGAAAATAGTATACTTGTTTGAATGGTAAATTTCAAGTGTCCAAATGTGTCTTTCTTGAATGTAACTGCAATTTTATTAGTGTTAGGTATTTGAAAAGGTATAATCTGGGATCAGAAATTGTTATAAGATGGAGAGTTGCTATTGGTAAGGAAGTTTATATTTAAAAAAGACCTCTGATTTCTAATAATAGTATTGGATTTAAACCTCATACAACGATTGCTCCAAAGAATTTAAGAGATGTGGTTTAGAAAATGAGACAGTGGAACACATGCTTTTTAAGAGTCGTGATTCTCAAATAATTTAAAAATGAGCCCTATTAACTGACTTCTCCTTGTGGTGGAGTGATAAAATTAATATGGCAAAAAAATATTATATTTCTACTAATATTCTGAATTTAACGGTAATGAGAATGTAATATATACGAAAGTCTAGAAATACTTGGTGTTTTATTAAGGAATTAATTGATCCTCCAGATACTGTGTCAAAAGCTTTATTTGAATATAATGAATTCCTTGAAATAATGATGGTTAATTCTTCAAAAGGTAATTTACAAGAGAATCATGAAGGTCAATTGATAGTGTCCCGAGATGGAATTTATTTATTTGTTGATGGAGGGCTGAAAGCCAAATCGAAGAAGGCAAATATTGGGTTGGTTGCTATTAATAACAAGGGTATTTGTTTTATATTTATGGATTCCGATTCAGTTCGTTGGAAAGTGTATGATCGCTGAAGCGTTTGTAATTAGATAAGCAATACAAAATAAATGAAAAAATCTTTATTTCTTTTCTGATGCGAAAGGTATCGTAGATATATTGAAGAAAAATGCACTGGCTACTTGAGAAGAAGTGAAAGTAGCTTTTGAAAAATTCGAGAAATGGAATATTCTGGAAGATGGGTGAATCCTACAATAATATATTTATGTCTTGGTAGGTGATACTGTAGATAGGTTGCAATCCTTCAAAAACACAGAGGCATAATTTAATCAAAGTAAATAAAAGGTTTGATTTAATACTACTAATTAAAGACAACACAACTGTACATGATAGACACCTTTTCCACCCAAAGCTCGTAATATATGGCTAAGTTAGAAAAGTATTGCGAAGAGATAATTAGATAAAATATGACGCAGTTTCAGCTTATTAAAGACATGATCTTAATTAAATAGGAGGGTATGAAGATCACACATTAGAGTAGAAGGTTAGTAGGTAATTGAGGGTCGTCTCGCTTTTAAGTGGAAGAGGCTTGGGTGTTAATGTTGTTCTTTTGTATGCTTTGTAATTTTTTTTTTTATTAGTTGTCATGTTTTCGTGACATCATATTTTCGTTTTATAATTATTTTAATTTACTGCGCTTAAGTCAACGGTTTTTCAAAAATAACCTATGTACCTCACGAATCACGAAGTAGAAATAAGATAAGCGTACAATCTACCATTTCAATTCATATTTTATGAGATTACGCTAACTTTGTTGTTATTGTTAACTTTTCTTTTTAAAAGTAAGGGTAAACTTCAGTGTATCCAGTTGGCAAATCAGTGGGTAACCATTCTTTTCAAACATGGTCAGCACATTTTGATTATCTTTAATAGAATATCAAAGCTAAATAAATCCACGTACCTACTTTTTCATGTGCTTTGTCACAGTCAAAGATAAGCCTTTGAACCTTTCAGCATATCATAATCATATATTAAATAAGCGTTTGGTGCCATCATCCAGGACCGTCTCAAATATTTTGGAGCCCTATTTTAATTCGTAAAAGTGGGTCCTTAATTAGATTAAAACCTGCGAATTATGAGTCATTACAATACATTCTGGCTAATACTATTTAATAAAAAATGAAAAAATAAATCCCTAAATTTTTTCGCTTTTCAAAGCCCTCTGCAATAACACATCTCGCACGGGATCAAAGATGACCGTGCCATCATGTTCTATATATTACACTAAATTAATATATACAATATAAAATTTATGGGCATCATTGAACCCAACAATAGCATGTTGGAATCACTGTATCTTTTAAGCAACCCCAAGAATGTTGCTTAATTAATTTGTTCATTTATTTATTGATTTTTGTCTTAGTAACTAAGTTATTAGAGATCACTTTAATTGTTTGTTATTGTAATTAAGGCACCAAAATTGCTAATTCAGTTTAATTTAATCAGTTATATACGCAAACTACCGCTACTTTTCTCTAAATGTTTTTCTACTTGGTTTAATACAATTAAAATGAACAGTTGTTTATGAATTAATGTTTTCTTCTTTTACATTATTAGCAAAATTCAACTGCATGTTTGTTTGATACTCCAATATTATATAATTCTTATAATACAAAAATGCAGTGTCATGAAAGCAATTTTCATTCATTACCTACAGTATTTCCTTTTGATTGAAGCAAAATCCAAAACATGAAACATTTCTTGTTTTATTTGCGTTAATGATAAGATCATTTTATAAAGTAATTATTAACAAGTAGATTGCTGCCATTTTGAATATTTAAAGATTTATCAAGTAAACTAACCTTGAGGAGAGTAGCAACTCACATGACCAGTTTTATACTCCCTTTTGATGGATTTGGAAAAAAAAGATTACAATATCCAATTTTGACTATAAAAAAATCAACATATTTGAGAACTATATAAAAGTTGAAGTATTCGTACCTAAATACTTATTGTTCATTGTTTACAAAAAGAAGAAACAATAGACAGTCTTTGAACAAAAAAAATGCACCTTCACTATCTAATTAACCAAGTAATAGACCAACCAAACCAATATCATGAAGATCAGAAAGTGAAAACTAGGTCCTAACTTATGCAGAACTACATAATGTGATTAGTTAATATTAAAATCCACAAAAAAACATTGCACAAACCAAAGTTTTAGCAAGTCATTAGACTAAATTAAGGCATAGACTTTACAATCCTCTGCAGCTATAGCTACATGGAAGCCATCTCTCAAAGACAAGCCTGGAAAGGGACAACGGAAGATCTTGTTGTTCCTTTAACAATTTATGATCCTCTCAGTAAGATTCAAATCTAGATGAAATCTATCAGAGAAATGAACAAACAAAATCTCGTAGGATTTCCAAGAAATTCTTAGTTTTTCTGGAAACAAATGATTAGTCATCTTCTTCTCACAACTTAGAATCATATGTATATATCCATCAAAACAAGCTGGAAATACTTCATTTCAGGGCGCTTCCTATACTTTTAAGGGTCCGATACGAAAAATAAAAAAAAGTCATTTTTATTCACATGAAAAATTAAAATTAACTAATTAATCAATATTTAAAAAATATTGATTAAATAAATATATTGTAAACACTATATTCGATTCAATGTTTTCAATTTCAGTACAATAAATATAATGCTACGAAAGAGATACCTTAATGTCATTACATGAAAGATTTATAAGAAAAACTATCATTACATTAGACATAGAAAATTGACCTCCTTATATTTTTATCTGCAAAGTCATCAAACAATCTTTCATAATTAAGAATGTCTGGACAAATCTATCTAATGTCTCTCTTTGAGACTTGATGAACTCTTCTTCGTGTCCTTATTTTTTTTACATTTTTCATGCCCAGACGGATATTTTCGGGTAGGATACATTTATAATTCTTCTATTGAAACAAAAAGACAAATCAAATTTAATGTAATCATGTAAAATACAAGTCGTTCATTACATACATTACCAATAAAAGAAATGTAAAATATAAAGCTAAACACAATTAATTTAATGTAATATTGAGAATCCTAAATTAAATATAATATTGAGATTTAAGAAATTTGAAACCCTATGCAAAATAAAATAAACATTGATGCAATCAATCCATGTTAATGGTAAATTAGAGCAAAATAATTCTCAAAATAATAACTTACCAAAAAGAATTTTACTTGGAAGTTGAGATTTCTACAATAATTAATGGGGGAACTTTTTTTTGGATTGTATTTGTGGTGTTTTTAAAGAGGGAGGGGAGCGTCGGGCCGACTGGTTGGGTTGAGAACTTGGAAACCCAATGGATATTTATTTTTTTGTTTAAAGAGCGAGGTAGGTCTGTTTTTTTTGTTAAAGAGGGAGGAGAGCAGTCGGGCCGAAAGCTTGTAACTTGAGCCTAAATTTGTTTAAAGAGAAGGGGGTTGTTTTTTGTGTTTTAAAAAAAAAAATACACTTTGCTGCTCATTGAATTCAAACACGCGACATCTCACTAGGAAATGACTTTTGAAAAAAGTTCTAAACCGCTAAGCTACAAATCTCACTGATAAAATTAAAAACTTTTTTAATACATATCTTAATATTTCAAACATATAAAAGAAAAATAAAAATTATGGGACGGAGGCCCCGCCGTCAGGGGCCCTATGCGGCGGCACCACCTTGACCGCCCCATGGACGGCCCTGCTTCAGTTTAACTTAAAAATTAGAACTCTAATTAGGATCAAACAAAATAAAGTACTCCAGAAATTTTCTTGCAGGGTGCTCAAGGTAATACCTATCATGTATATTTAAGCAATATTTGTTAAAATGTTTACTACCGAAGATTTATTAAATATAGAGAATTTACATGGCAGAGATTTATTACTTTTAAAAAAAGGCAGACATTTATGCAAGGACCATTGAGTAAGGAAAACTTTTTACCAGGATCTAAATCATGGGGTCCTGGAGATGCTTCGGGATGGTATTGAAGTGACATCAGCTTCATTTTAAAAGACGCAGACCAGCACAACTTCCGTCGTTCAAATTGACATGAGTCACCTCAACAACTTCTAGAAGAGACTCAGGGTTAACAGCATAGTTGTGAATCTTGTGATTCTGCATATTTGGAGGTTGTTAAGATTATATAATGTTTAACAAGATTACATGTTCTTAAAAAACAAAGCTGAATTGTCATTATTATGCATTGAACATGGGTCTTAAAAGGCAATAAACGTTGATGAGCTGAGGTTGAATTGTACAGAATAATGGAAATTGCACAAAGCAATGATCTCTAGAATTTGCTATTCGACATACCTGAGTACTAATCTCAACGCTGCTATTTCGAAGGTTTCGAACTGGATGGTTTCCTCCATGATGACCAAATTTCATTCTGAATGTCTTACCCCCTAGTGCTTGACCAAGCAATTGGTGACCCATGCAAATGCCAAAAACAGGATTTTTTCCAATAAGTTCTTTTACCGTCTCAACTGCATAGGGATCGGCAGAAGGGTCTCCTGGCCCATTGCTGAAAAGAACTCCATCAGGTCTCATCTTTAGGGTTTCAGATGCTGGCCATGTTGAAGGAATAACAGTGATTTTACAGCCGTAGGATGCTAAATGTCTCAATATATTTTGCTTCATTCCAAAATCATATGCAACAACCTTCATCCACCAGAGGGACAGAAAGTGAGTGTTACTATAGCAATAATGTCTTGCCAGAATCTAATAAACTCTAATGCTACTAACATTGAAAGTATCTTTATTTCTTCCATTGTCTTCAAAATCCCTGAGGCTGTTCCAACAAGCCATTCACAAGGAGATTTTCATGAAACACCACTGATTAAATCCACACCTACACAACATAACACAAGCAGAAGAAAATTCGTCTTTTTTCTCAAATAAAGTCCTCTAAAAATCAACAGAACACAAGGGTAGTAACTTACCCACAATGTCCCATGTACGGGACATTTCTAAAAGTTCTTTCACTTTTGGAATTCTCGGTGCTCAAGACTCCAATTAGGCTTCCTGAAGGTATATGTATGTCCTAGAGACAATCTGTATTAGGACATAATGTACTTTATATACATTCGTATTTATATTAATGATGATTAATATTATGACAATTTGCATTTGTTGAATTATTAATTGATTGTTTATAATATTCCCTAGAGGTTACGTGTTTATTAATGATGTCTCACTTGCTACGAGTTATGGCGACTCATGATAGACACATGGATACTTGTTGAAGTATTTGTATGCCCTGCTGATGTACTGTTTTGTTATATGTCTCTAATGTTCGGCGTGTGGGAGATAAAAGTCCTTAGACTTGAGGTCAATATCATCTTGTTTACGGAGTAATGTACTTTGATCCTGTCCTAAGCTCAAATGCCTTATAGGTTGAGACGCGACTTGTTTTGGGTGCATTACGAAGTAGATTAAAGGTGATATGTGAGCCAAGATTAAGATTCATTCCTTGAATACATATTCGAGTGAACACTCAGATACTCATATGGTATTAGGTTGACTAAGTCATTGGCCAATGCAATGGACATGTCTGTGACATGGTCCCGTTGTCAACTAATATAGATGAGTCATAATAACCAAGCCATTTGGATAGACACTTGACAAATCCTAAGCTTTATTGAGTGTGTCGAGAATGAAGGGATTTTATCTTCTCACATATAGGTTCAGTTCACATATTTTGTGTAGCTAAACTTTACATATTGGGTCTGCCACGCCTGATCTCAGAGTTAGTGAATATCCTAATGTAATTAGTGACGATATGTAAAGGCCTGAAGGGTAACACTAAGTCAAATGTTCCGTCGAATGAAAGATGTAATTAGAAGGAGATTATACCTATATGTTCAGTTGATGACCGGGACATTAAAATTGGAAAAGACTGAAAAATAGGACAGGACCGTGGTGCCCTATTTTGGGACCACGGTGCCAATAACACTGGGCAGCACCGCGATGCCTCTTTAGTGGGACCGCAGCGTCTGCACTGACTCGCATCAATTTTTTCGATCGATTTTCTGGCCCAGCCCACAGAAACCCTAAGCCTCTGTTTACAACTATAAATAGATGGCTTACCTCCCATTCCTAGTACACTGAAAACCTAAGAGAGGTAAATCTCTTCTAAAGCTCTGTCAGAATCTCTAGCATTCCTGACATAGCACTTTACATCATAGTTCTATAACTTACAAATCGAGGGACGTTTGCGTGTGCACCCTCGGACTACACAAAGCGACGAGAATCAACTGCTTGGCTGATTAATAAAAAATGTAAGTCTTCTGTCGAAGTTTTACATTTATTATGTGCTTTGTATTTTTCATTGTATTTTTCATTACTTATCATACTGCAGTTCGACCGTCGTTGGGTTTGAAACATAAATTTTTAAATTTCGCTACGTGTACGAACCCGACGTAAACACCTACACTTCCATCTTCTCTCATTCTTCGTGTAATTGCTCGAGTATCGACATCATCTATTCATAGTACAACAACTAAGTGATCAGAGTTTTTGAATTCGACAAACTCAGATTTGACATAGAAATGACAAGTGTATAAAACCACGCACACAAAGGATTTACATTGATGTTCCTTTCAGCCAAGTAGTCACCAAGTGTCTCTTTGCATCTCCAATTTGAGGTGGTGAGAAATATAAAATCCACAATAAAAACCATATTTCTTGAAGTCTGATTGAAAAAGCAAGGCATTGCGATCAAACCTGATACTTAAACTTCTAATGACTAATCCTGCAAGAAAGCACTGCCTTGATTCTTCATCATCTGCCCGGAGATGAAATTCCAAAAAAAAGTTACAAGATTATTCGAACAAAATAACAATTAATCATGAAGCAAACTTTCCACACACCAAAATTGACCCCAATATTCCCGATATGTAGGTTCGTCATCAAGAAAAACTGGCGGCATGACTAGAATCTGTAAGGATCTCCTGATACCTGCAATATCAGGAAATACAAATAGCTAGTGAAGGTATTCCAAACAATCTGAAAAAGTAAAAAAAAGGCGGTGAGAGGAAGAAAGAAGATAAACTAGAGTAGAGAGCGATCAAATTCATTATTTTTTCTGCGTGCTCAGGTTAACTCAATGAGGTACACAAGGCATTCAAAATATAAGTACAAAGTAATGCACTATATGCTTGGGATTTACTATGTCCATTTCCCCTCCTTTCTCTTTTATTTCCTTTTTTTTTGGAGGCATTTAGAGGCTTCTTTCATTTTTCAAACTGATAACTCTGTGATCTAAAATCCACAATATAGATTCCTTCAAATTCAGCCATTACATCATCCAAAAGAATTACTCCAAAGAGAGGAGATGGATCAGCAAAGAAATGTAAGCTTGTGGAGATGTCATTTCTAATACTCAATTACACCATCACAAGCTAGGAGAAAACTTCCAGCTGAAGAAAACTGTTGGTCCCGTGGGCTACAGATTAGTAAAACGTAAGATTAAAATCACAAACTAGAACAACAAAAAAAACAGTCACTTGATGTTGCCTTCAATGTTCGGTCAACATCTTAGGCAACATTGCAATAAAATAGAATAAACCTTGTAGAGTATGTGCAGCGGAAAAAGTAAAGAGACATAAGGTTTATATTTTTAAGGGTATATATAAATATATACCTTGATGGTCGATGGCTAAAAGAATTGTATATATTATATACAATTACAAAGAATTTCTTTTTACAAATCTAGCGTTACAAACGGAAAAAGAAATTACAACATCTCCATTATAATTGCTTGAACAATAATCTTAATCTAGAATAAAAATAGCACTTGTAATGTGAGACAAGATGTTGTTAAAACAACTTTAGGCTAAAATATGAATCCAGTTTCCTAAGGTAAAGTCCGAGAGCTCTCTTGGAAATTTTCCTTCTAAATTATCTGAAGTGACTGGATCTATCGATACTCTGAAGTTCCCCTCTATTTATAGGGTAGAACTTCCCTTGAAATCCTCACTGATGGTTGCAGAGGTTGAGCAAAAGATGGCAGCAGCTTGAACCGAGTCTTCCTCCTGGAAATCCTCAACGATCTGGACTCCCTAAATGACCGCTCAGTGATAAAGGAGGTAGGGGTGCAGAGACAACCAGGAGGTTTTCCTAGAAGTAGCTGATGCGCGATTTAATGCACACACTTAACGCAAGTGCACGTTGTCGAGTCAAGTAATATAGTCTTTGAAGACCGAGTTATCGTCCTCAGGGATTAGTGCTCAATTACCAATTTCTATTCTTTGTTATCTATTTGGTGACCGAATATTGATTTGTTGTTTATGACTAATAATTATAAAAACTAATTAACTATGTGGTTTACTTCAGTAATAATGGAAATAGGGCTTCCAAATCTCCTCAACTATCCGCTTGATTTATTTATTAATGCAATTAACTATGGTTCTTCTTCTTTTGGAGATAGCAGGTTTACTAATTCGTTTTATACTCCTGTTAAGGTTATATAAACACTCAACCCCAGTACAACACCTTTCTACCTTTCGGTAATAAGGTTGACTCTAGAGGAGGATTAAGAACAAAAACCCTTATTAATGCTACACAAGTAATTGAGGTATTTTCATCCTCAATTCGACCTATGTCTACTCAACTACAACATAGTCACAACCTCCCCTTTCGGATTTTGGTTAGAAATCATATAAGTAATGATAATTAATGATCAAGTAATTACCAAGCAATCAAATCATCTATTGGATAAATCTCAACAACAAGAAGAACAACCATAAACATGCATTAATTCATAAATAAAGGTTCAAGTGAATTGACATGGAAAACCCTATATTAGAATTAGTTCCTAGCCATAGACATGACAAGAGCTAATTCAATATCCAACATAAAACTGAAAATAAAGTAAAAGAAAAGAAAGAAATTACTAAAGAATGATCTCCAATCTTGAACTCCAAGATGTGTTGTGAATTGGCAAGAAAGGGAACCCTTAAAACTGGCCTAAGGTTCTCTTTTTATAGCCTCCAAACCGACATTAAGGTTTTCCTTCAGGCCTGGCCCATAATTCGTTCAAAACCCTGATTTTTCCCGCGTCGCGCCAAGTTCTCGCATTGCTCAAGATTAGCGCGCACTGCACTCGCTGTTTGCAGGCGCGCTGGAACTTCGCAAGCCTTCGAATTCAGCGCCGTGGCGCTCGCCCTCGCTGGCCGAGGCTGCCACCGACTGTCCGTCTCGTTCACCACTTTCTCGCCTTTCGAGCTCTGGAACCTCCGTTTTTGCCCTCTTTTCGCTCCTTTTCCGCCAAAGAGCTACTTTAACCAATTTGACTCAAAAGAAAGAAAATCTATCCTAAGACGACACATATTTGTACAAAAAGGGACAAAAGACTCACTAAAAACGACTCAAAAAGTGTATATAAAATACACCGATCAAATACCCCCAAACTTAACCTTTGCTCGCCCTCGAGCAAAGATCAAAAAGAAAGAAATACAGATACAAGAAAAAGAAAATAGAAAGACTCAATGACATTGATCGCTTTGCTGCATTGGTGTTACTTAGAAAAATATGAAGATTAACAGAATAATATGCAGGAGCATATATCATGAAATTTTAGCATTCTAAACACATTAAGCTAGATATTTCGCAAACTCATTTTAATCATACTTAATGAAAGTAAGAATACTGAATTATGCATGTCAATTTCAAAAATCCTATGACATTTTTACTTGCTATTCTCCACTAATCACGGATATGCATATAAGAGATCTTCAGCACTTTTTAGGGTTGTAATGTAGGCTTAGGCATGGGTAGGTAAAAATAGGCATTTAGGCTCATTTTGTGTACCATAAGCTCTTTAGCTTTTCAATTTTCCCTTTTCTTTTGATTTCTTTCCTTCACTTCATATCTATCTTTCCCCTCTTTTGTTTTGAGAGAGTGAAGTGTATTATAAATCACAGGCACCCCCAAACTTAGGCTTTTGCCTATTTCTTATTACTTTTTTATTGGGGTGCATCAAACTTGTTCACTCTTTTTGTCTATTTTTTAACACATTCTATTCCAACTATTTCACATTCTTACTTATGGCACAAGTGTGGGAATATAGGGTGTCAACGAAAAAGTTTAATATTTAGGCTCAACGGGGCTGACTAGTGATATTTTTAATGTCAGGGATAGAAAAGAGTGGTAAGAATTGGCTAACAAAGAAATGCCTGATTCATTTCCCTAACATGCATATTCTAACTATTTCGCCTCAAATAGCAAACAATCATACACACAGGTTTTAATCATTTAACAATGCACAATTCAAGCAAGAAACCCCAAATAGACAGATTTCATGAGTTTTTGGCATATCTAACCTAAGTGTTTAGATAGTTGCTTCTAATTCCATTACATTATTCCACCTTACTTCACTAGGTGTTTCTAGTAACTACAACATGCATGATCTTTGACAGACAATTATGACTTAAAACTAAAAAAAAAATTATGACTCAAAAATACACAAAACAATTCAAAAAGACTCCAACATACTAAGACAATAAGACACAAATAAGACACCCCCCCAAACTTAAATCACACATTGTCCCCAATGTGTGCAAGACTCAAAGAAAATAAAAGAAACAAGACACTTACAGACTTGGTTTAAAATGGTGGCGGTGGCGGTGGATAGTGCATTGACCACTGGTTGAACAAGGAACTCATCTCGTCAATTCTCTGCCTCATTTCTTGTTGTCCTTGTATCACCGTGTCAAAATTCTGCATCATCCTTCTTTGGTTCTGGAGCAACTGCTCCATCATAGGCACTGGAGGTTCTGATTCTGTGGGTGGATGATGGCTGCTTCCTGCCTCATAGTGAGCCTCTGTTTCAGGCTCATCTTCATCCATGGCAGCCTCTTCGCCGCCGCGCTTGGTGCTCTTCTTCTTGCCGCTGGAGGATCGTGGTTCGGGAAGGAGTGCACTATCCCGTATGACACATGAAGTTGGTTTTTCTCATAAGTATCAGTGGGTAGGGTTGGGACCCTATTTATGGCGTATAAACTTGTAATAAGTGAGCCATGTCCCAACCCACCTGTTGTTACCAACCTGCTGGTCTCTTCAATATTTTGCACTATCTCCTTTCCAACATCAATCGTCTTCCCCGTCATAATTCCATATATCAATTTGATTCTGTCTTCTGGCACTCTGGTAAAGTGTGTTGATGGAATTAAGCGGGCACTGGCGAAATACAACCAACTCTTGGCTGCTTTGTTGAACTGACACCTGCTCAGTCCTCTTGACCCATTTCTGGCAATTTCATATGCAGCCCCAGGGTAGCTTACTGTGTCTGCGACAACATTCTAGTCGATGTTGGTGGTGCTTCTAGACCATGTTCTAAAATAGCTCCAATCACCATCTCCTCCTTCAACATCAATTGTTTTCAATAACACATTTACCGCTTTTGCCGTCACAGGCACATATCTTCCCCTCACAAAGCATCCATTTTCCACCTTCTCCGGAAAGTTAGCATAAAATTCACACACCATCACTGTGTTCATTGGTGGTATCTTTTCCGGGTTTACAAATCTTTTCCACTCCATTATCTCAATCATCGCCCGAATGGGCTCATAGACATCCCCCTCCTCAAGCGAATCCCTTTGATAATCCATTCCTCTTTCAGGGATTAAGGGCCTAGTACTAAGTTTTTGGTATCTATCATGAGCTCTTCGGCTGACAAATCTAGTATCATCATATTGAGGGGCTGAGGTGGATGTGGAGGCTCTTTTCTTTCTGGCAGACATTTTTAGACAACTTTTTGCAGCGTTTCCTTCGTACCAACAACGTTAACCAACACTATCACCCAACAATTAGCAGCTACAACACCTATCACCCCCAAACTTCACTTAAGAAGCTCCTGCACAACACACACTCACCTTGTATACTCTTCCTCGAAATCTCACAACCAATTTCAACACCCCAACAACTTCACAGATACAACACTCCTCCAATCTACTACCTCCTCTGTCTACAGTAAAGCTTTCAAGAAAAGATAAAGATTACCTTTTAACGGTGTTCTTCAAGGTTTTCTTGCTTCTAATGGTGATTTGAGGTAATGGGATGAGGTTTGTTGGTTAAAATGGTTAAGGGTTTAGGGAATTTAAGAACTTTGGTTGTGTTTGGATTTGGTTTATGGAAGATTTTTAGGTAAGGTGTGGATTTTCGTGGGTTTTGTGGAGGGGAAGGTTTAGGTTTCTATTTGGAATTTGGAGAAAAATCGGGTTTCTGGGCTATTTAGTTTTACGGTTTCGCCTCGGCGCCCATTGGCTGATTCTGCCGCTCAACACTGCCTTCGCCATGCGCTAGACTTCACAATTTTTCTTGATTTTTGGCGCCGCGGCGCTTAAACTTCAGCGCCTTTTTGCTCTTTTGGCGCCGCGGCCCTGCTACTGGGCGCCGCGGCGCTCACCCATTTTTCTGGAAATCCCTTTTCTTATCTTCAATTTTTTTCGCCCTCCAAATTTGTTGGCCCTGCACCTGTCATCACAACACAAACACTACCTCCGTGAGACTGTTCTTAGTAAAAACTAACTACATTTAAAATAAACAATTTAAAACACTTTGGGTTGTCTCCCAAGTAGCGCTGTCTTTAACGTCTTTTAGCCGGACGCAACTTCATTAAATCAAGAGGTGTGGGGTATATTAACCCCACAACCAATCCATTTTTTTAACATTCGCCTTTTTCTTCTTCTGTTTTTCTTATTATAGTTATTTTCAAGCGAAGGTTCAGTGGTACATACCTGCTTTGGCGGAGGTTCAACATTATGTACTTGCTTTGGTGGGCCTGTCTCCCTTGTTTTGGCTTGCACTGGCTCACAGGAGGTTCTGATGGTGCTGATTGCAAAGCACCTGCTCATGACCGGTGGCTCAATAACGTGTTTAAACACTTTAAAAACCGTTTCTTCGTTCTCTACCCTTAGCGTCAGCTCACCCCTTTCTACATCAATCAGGGCTCTCCCTGTTGCCAAGAACGGTCTCCCCAATATGATGGGGATCTCTGCATCCTCCTGCATGTCAAGAATGAGGAAATCCGTAGGGAAAAAGAATTTTCCTACTTTAACAAGAACATCCTCAATCTTCCCCATGGGGTGCACCACCGTTCTGTCCGCTAATTGCAAGCTCACCGTGGTTGGTTTTGCCTCACCTAACTCCAACCGTTTAAACACCGACAAAGGCATCAAATTTATACTTGCCTCCAAATCACAGAGGGCTCTATTGCATGTCACCTTGCCAACTGTGCAAGGCAATGTAAAGCTCCCTAGGTCTTTTAGTTTAGGGGGCAACTTCTTCTGCAGGATGGCACTGCACTCCTCAGTCAGCGCCACCATCTCATATTCTGCTAGTTTCTTCTTCTTTCCCAAAATTTCCTTCATGAATTTGAAATAAGAAGACATTTACTCCAACGCCTCGATGAAGGGTATGTTGATATGTAACTTTCTGAACGTCTCCAAAAACTTGGAGAATTGTTTATCAACTACCTTCCTCTGCAATCTTTGTGGGAACTGAATCTTCTCAGTATACTCCTTCTCCGAGCTTTCAACATCGGGCGAGCTTCAACCACCTTCTCTCTCTCTATTTCTACCCTTTGTTCAACTACCGGCTGAGGTTCATGCTGCTCCAATTGTTTGCCACTCCTTAGCTGCACTGCCTGGCATTGTTCTCTAGGGTTCATCTTTGTGTTGCTTGGCAGTGTACCCTGTGGCCTGTTATTCGATAACTTTGCTAGTTGCCCCACCTGTGTTTCCAAGTTCCTGAGCGAGGATCTAGGCTCTGCCATGATCTGGGTCTGGGAATTGGTGAGTGTTAACAAAGCCGCCTCACCGTTCGCTTTTCGCCGGGACAGGCCGAATTGCTTTGTGAAGATGAGGCCCGAGTGAATGGTCCGATGTTGGTACCGCCTCTAAACCGACTCGCTGCCTCGCCACCTCTCCATGAGAAATTTGGGTGATTCCTCCACCCTGGATTGTAGGTGTTTGAGTATGGGTTGTTCTGGGGCCTCTGATAGTTCCCTACAGCTTGGCATTCTGCTTGCTCGATAGGCATGTTGTTAGGATCAGCTGATGGGCATCTATCGAAGGTATGTGGACCACCACACATTTCACAACTCATGGGCATCTGCACTGCATTTACAGACATTGTATTTTGTTGCAGATGCTTGGTCAAAAGGGCAACTTGGGCATTCAGGGCAGTGATGACATCTATCTCATGAACTCCCACTGTTCTTCTACCACTCACTTGTCTATCCTCTGTGACATGGTTATTGGTGGCCATGTCCTCCAATAAGTCATGAGCTTCATGGGCTGTTTTCCTCATAAATGTTCCACCTGATGCTACATCAATAATTGTTCTGGTCGTTCCGCTCAGCCCATTATAGAAGATGTGGACAAAATTCCACAACTCAATACTGTGGTGTGGACACTTCCGCTACAAGTCCTTGAATCTCTCCCAAGCTTCGTATAATGATTCTCCATCGGCTTGATAGAAATTATTCAACTCCCCTCTCAACTTTGCTGCTTTGCATGGTGGGAAGAACTTTGCTAGAAATTTCTGTGACAGCTCTTGCCATGTAAATATCGAATCCGCTGGCAAAGAATTCAACCACACTTTCTCTCTATCCCTGAGTGAGAAGGGAAAAAGCCTCAATCTGACGGCGTCATCAGTAACACCATTATATCTGAATGTTGCACACAGCTCCAAGAAATTAGCTATATGCATATGAGGATCCTCCGACGACAATCCTCCAAACTGCACCGTATTCTGCACCATACTTAATATTGCAGGTTTGATCTCAAAATTATTTGCTCCTATTGCCGGGAGCCTAATACAAGTTTGTGCTCCGTTCACCCTCGGCAACACGTAATCTCCCAAGCTCCTCTCCGCTTGGACCTGAACTCTCTCCTCTACATCCATTGGCACTCTCCGAGGCATTATCATGTTAGGCTGATGATCACCTAACCCCTCATTCATCTCGTTATTGTTTTGTGCGCCTTCCATCTCAAATAAGACTGAAATTCGTTGGTTCCTTCTGTTCTGTTTACAAGTTTTCTCGATTTCTGGGTTGAAGGGAACAAGAGTGTCTGCTCCTCTTCTCCTTCGCATAAACAAAGAGCCTGAAACAGATCAAAACAAACAAACAGATCACGGCACACTGGTTTTCACAAAAATAATAAAAAAAACGTAATAAATAAAAATAATAATAAAAATAAAAACCAAATTAGAAATTAAGAATAGATAAGATTGATATTGAACTACGCCAATCCTCGACAACGACGCCAAAAACTTGATGCGCGATTTAATGCACACACTTAACGCAAGTGCACGTTGTCGAGTCAAGTAATATAGTCTTTGAAGACCGAGTTATCGTCCTCAGGGATTAGTGCTCAATTACCAATTTCTATTCTTTGTTATCTATTTGGTGACCGAATATTGATTTGTTGTTTATGACTAATAATTATAAAAGCTAATTAACTATGTGGTTTACTTCAGTAATGATGGAAATAGGGCTTCCAAATCTCCTCAACTATCCGCTTGATTTATTTATTAATGCAATTAACTATGGTTCTTCTTCTTTTGGAGATAACAGGTTTACTAATTCGTTTTATACTCCTGTTAAGGTTATATAAACACTCAACCCCAGTACAACACCTTTCTACCTTTCGGTGATAAGGTTGACTCTAGAGGAGGATTAAGAACAAAAACCCTTATTAATGCTACACAAGTAATTGAGGTATTTTCATCCCCAATTCGACATATGTCTACCCAACTACAGCATAGTCACAACCTCCCCTTTCGGATTTTGGTTAGAAATCATATAAGTAATGATAAATGATCAAGTAATTACCAAGCAATCAAATCATCTATTGGATAAATCTCAACAACAACAAGAACAACCATAAACATGCATTAATTCATAAATAAAGGTTCAAGTGAATTGACATGGAAAGCCCTGTATTAGAATTAGTTCCTAGCCATAGACATGACAAGAACTAATTCAATATCCAACATAAAACTGAAAATAAAGTAAAAGAAAAGAAAGAAATTACTAAAGAATAGTCTCCAATCTTGAACTCCAAGATGTGTTGTGAATTGTCAAGAAAGGGAACCCTTAAAACTGACCTAGGGTTCTCTTTTTATAGCCTCCAAACCGACATTAAGGTTTTCCTTCAGGCCTGGCCCATAATTCGTTCAAAACCCTGATTTTTCCGTCGGCGCTGCTGACAGAATCAGCCAAGTTCCGCGCTGCTCAAGATTAGCGCCGCGCGCTGCACTCGGCTGTTTGAGGCGCCATGCGCTGGAACTTCTGCAAGCCTCTGGAATTCAGGCGCCGTGGCGCCAGCCCGCTGGCCGAGGCGCCGCGACGACTCGTCCGCACTGTTCGCTACTTTCGCCTTTCGAGCTCTGGAACCTCAGTTTTTGCCCTCTTTTCGCTCCTTTTCCGCCAAAAAGCCACTTTAACCAATTTGTCTCAAAAGAAAGAAAATCTATCCTAAGACGACACGTATTTGTACAAAAAGGGACAAAAGACTCACTAAAAACGACTCAAAAAGTGTATATAAAATACACCGATCAGCAGCCATGACTTCGTCTTTCACCACGTTTTAAACACAGCAGTCTAGTAAGCTTTCCTAGGTCATTTTTACTCACAGTAACATCAACTGCTTAGGTCGGAAGAATAGAAAAAACTAGTATAGAGATGTTATCACAATATTGCAGGTAACATCCTGAAGGTGTTGTCCTGAGCTTTCACAGATGTTGTCACAATATCCTATCCAACATCAACAATCTCCTCCTTTTTGCCTTTCTTCACAAAACTTCATACGATGCTAAAATGACTAGGATACTGATTCTTGATATAGTCCTCAATAATCTAAGAAATAGTAAGATTAGTGTCGTGCTCCCCCTTAACCTGCACTTATAGATTTCAAGCAATGTGGTATCGATCGATGTTTTGATTAGTTAGGTGTTACGTTCTGTTACTCATTACTTACAACATATGTGTAGTAAATATTCATAACATACCATAACATGTATCCAGATATAGCATTAGCATTAATAAAAAAATATCCCAAAACTTATTACAAAACCAAAAATTTAGATAGTATCCAAATGTCAGTTAAAACCAAACCATCAAAACAACAAAAACATAATAACATATTTTCAGCCTTTAACACATCATCCATCGATCACCTGCACCTAAATCTGGATCAACAACAACTATCCACATCATCATCTCCACGCTGGTAGTCAGTAGTCAGCATCATCTCAACTCCTCTCCCCCTGCAGCATGGCTTGGCCCTGCACCCTCAGTTGCTTCCCCTGGTTGTCTGCTTCCAGCATCAGTATTATCTCCCCTTTTTTGTGAAGAAAGTATATCCTCATAATAACTCTTGGCTCGCACAAGTTCTTGAATCTGCCTATCAATTTCGGCAATGTGCTTTCTAAGCCAGTCTGGGGACATCGGGAACTTTTCATGATCAATATTTCCAGGAATGTTGGAAACATCCTTCGATGTATCATAGTCCTATTCTTCTCTCTTCCAGGGCAGATCAATCACCATATCTCTGATGTTTATGACTGCTCTCTGTACTGAGTAGACATCTAAGGTTGGACTCAATTTCTCTCATTTTGGAGTCTTAAGGCCTTGGTTAAGCAGGATTTGGAAGATTAAGGAGGGGTATGGAAGGGCAAAGTTACTTTGTCTTTATGCCACATTGGCAACATGGTTGAAAATAATGGTTCCTCAGTCAGCCTACTGGTTTTGTAAAGCAGTGATGCTTGGTCAAGGGTTACAACTATCTCATTGAGAGATCATAGCCAATTGTATATGGACAGTTTGTGCATGGTGGCAAACAGGGCAGTGAGCTTAGAGACAGGACTACGAGGTGCTCAAACAGTGATCAGATTCCCCGTAAGGTATTTGATCATCGTATTGAGCTCGTCGACAATGGGGTTTGGTTGAGACTCTATTTCATTAATGCATATCCCAAGGGTGGAGTTGATAATATCGGGTGTAAAGTCATATACTTTGTTGTAAAGGTACACTTTCCCAAATTTCTTCGAGTTGGTGTCCCTCATAACAAGTTGCAGATTAGCATAGAAAACCCTAATTACCTTCTCACAGTAAGGTCTCTTTCCAAACACAGAGCTTAATACTTTGCGACTACTCAAAAACTCTAAGTTATTGGTGGAAAATGAAGAGTGATCAATCACCTTTTCACCTTTGACTCATCTATTTTTGAACCAATTCCATCTACTAGAACATGATTTATTTAGGAACAAGGGAGAATAAGGCATTACCTCAGAATCTGTTTCAGATTCTGTGTGCTCCTGTCCCGATGAGGTGGGTTCTAGTGTTGCCTCGGATGTTGGGGCAACATAGTCAAGATTAGCTTCTTTTTTCTCTGTTGCCTTAGATGTTGAGGCAACATTTGAACCTAGGTTCCAGTATGTTCTTCACACTCTATTTGGCATGTAGTTCCTTAGAGGAGTGTCGTCAGACATTTCTTCTTTCCTTCATTCTCGGCTTCAGTTGGAGTGGTGGCTGAAGGTGTCGGACTTCTGGGTAGATTGAAGTCGGAATCAGTGCTGGTGGAAGTGGTGAAATTAACAGGGAAAGTCGACTCTTCAATAGGGAAAGTCGACTCTGCCCTGGTCCTTTTAGCAGTTTGCTCTTCACCGAATCTACTTTCAAAAACCCTTTTCGACCTTCTCGTCGGCATTGTTGACTGTGATCCTCTTGATGCAAGGTTTAAATTAGATGTTGTATCAACATCTATTGGGTTCTCCGAATCTCCGGGGTAACAGACATTTAAGGGCTCATCGGAACCCAGAAAAATCATTGCTAAACTTGTGTCTTCCACAATAGGCTTTTGTTCATTGATGACATCATAACGTTTATACATTTTGTTGCTATTCGGTGGACTTGTTGACATTGGAGAGTAATTTTTTGGTTCGGAAGATTTGAAAGAATTGGGGGATATGGACATGGGAGAGGGTTTTGAGGAAGGTGGTGTGTTGGAGACGTTTTGGGTTTGAAAAATTGATGGTGATGTTTGAACTTCCATTTGTTGGCTCGATTGGCGGCTGATGTGACAATGCTGAAACGAAAATGGGGATTTTCATCATGGCAACCATTACTTTACACTCAAATTCTTTTCATTAACTTTAGGTAGTGGAAAATATTTGAACTCTTTACATACCCAAAACAAAGGATTTTATATGACACAAGACATCTTTACAAAAAATTAAAACGAAACGGTCCTCCATATTATTGGATTTTCATTATTCAAAGAGACGTGTTACATACCACAACCCAGAAAAAATAAGAAAAACAAGATCGACCAACGTACTGGAATACGATGTTGTGAGTGATGTTGGTAACATTTCAAAGTTCAACAATCATTTTGAGACTTTAAGGATTTTCTGATTTGAAAAATGGTTTTCCGTATATGTTCCCTATGAGACTGATCGCTGGACAAATGTGACATTTTACCATTGTCCTTAATCAACTTAGTTGAACATATATGGATAAAAAAAATATTAAGGAATTTTCAACCTTCTTGTAGCACATGGTACTCCTATAGAATAGGAACGGTACTAAACTTAGAGCTTTGCTCTTTTTGTATAAAACCAAATCTTTGTAGAGGCTTCGCCTTCTTATGATACTCCCTTTTTATGATATACATATATATAGCATCGCAGGGAACAATATCGCATTCAAACCTTGTCCTTGTGAAGTCATGCTTGATTTCTTTTGAGAAACAGTGCAACATTACCTACAACACATATCCTGTACATTCACATAAACGGTAAATGTTACCCAGAATGTTAGGTCAGCATTTAGGACAACATCTACCTTTCCTGTCTTATTTTTAGAGAAAACAGAGACCAAGAGATTTTTCAAGCTAGAAAATCTCTCATGATCTAAGGGTTTGGTAAAAATATCAGCTAGTTGAGAAAGAGTATCAACATGTTCGATTTAAACTAACTGTTTTTCCACTAAGTCTCTTAAAAAATGATGCCTTATGTCAATGTGTTTTGTACGTGAATGCTGAACAAGATTTTTGGAAATATTAATAGCACTCATTTTATCACAATACAAAACCATAGAGTTATTAGAAATGTCATAGTCATCAAACATATGTCGTAACCTAATCAGTTGAGCACAACAACTTCGGCTACCACATATTCGGATTCGACAGTCGAAAGTGCTACGTAATTTTGTTTACGACTGTACCATGAGACTAGATTGTTGTCAAGATAAAAACAACCACCACTAGTGCTTTTCCTATCGTCGACATCACCGGCCCAGTCTGAGTCATTATACCATATTAAATTAGGATTAGTGTCTCTAGAGTACCAAATTCCTAAGTCACTTGTACCGGTAATATATCGTATGATACGTTTCACGACATTAAGATGAGATATCTTGGGACTGACTTGGAACTTGGCGCAAACACACACACTAAACATGATATCCAGGCGACTGTCAGTAAGATATAAGAGGCTACCTATCATAGATCGGTACAATATTGGGTCAACATCTTGTACAACATCGACTTTACATACCTGCTGCGTAGAGCCCATTGGAGTCTTCATGTGTTTAGCGTTTTCAGACCAAACTTCCTAACAAGATTCTTGGAATACTTTTTCTGGGATACAAAAATCTCTTCTTCAACCTGTTTAATCTGCAAGCCTAAGAAAAATGTTCTCATTTCAAATGTTGTCGACATCGCTTCGACAAATGACTTCAAGAGGGATTCTTTAGTCGAGCCAAAGACAATGTCATCAACATAGATTTGAGATATGATTACATCTACTTCGTGTATCTTTATGAATAAAGTTCTGTCAGCTTCTCCACGGATACAACCAAACTCAATCAGAAAGTTAGTTAAACGACCATACCATGCACGTGGTGCCTGTTTTAGACCATACAAAGCTTTCTTGAGCCTGTATATATGATGTGGATGGTGAGTATCTTTGAATCCTTTTGGTTGTTCAACGTATACTTCCTTGTCCAAGTATCCATTGAGAAAGACACCTTTAATATCCATTTGGTGCAAGGTAATTTTCAAGTAGCAAGCAATAGCAAGAAGTAACCTTATTGACTCAAGTCTAGCCACAGGCGCAAAGGTCTCGTCATAGTCGATACCTTCAACTTGTGTATATCCTTGAGAAACAAGTCGAGCTTTGTTCCTCACAATCTGCCCTAACTCATCTGATTTGTTTTTGAATATCCACTTAGTCCCAATAACATTAGTGTTGTTGAGTCGTGGTACCAAATCCCAAATCTCATTTCAGGTAAACTGCTCAAGCTCATCTTGCATAGCTTATATCCAAAAATTATCTTTCAATGCTTCCCCAATATTCTTAGGTTCCAATGTAGATGTAAAACAAGAAAGACTAACCTGTTGGTATATGGTGGACATGCACACATACCTTACCATCTTTCGGTAATTGACTGACTCTTTCTCTCTTGTTCACCTCTGCTAAAAAACTCCCCCTATCACTTGGTCGGGTGGATGGTTCCTCCTAATCCTCGATGGAGGGTCTCTTCTCACTTAATCATTTAGCTCAGTAGCAGACTCCTCCTCGACATCTTCCTCTGTGTTCTCTCTTTGAGGTTCAGATGTGTCCTCTGATGTTGGGACAACATCTGGAACAACATATGTTGCATCAGTGAGTTGCTCCTCTTCAACTTCAACTACAATGTTGTTTTCTGAAGATCTTCCAGATATATCCAGCAGATCATCAAAAATCACATTGACAGACTCTTGGATGGTTTTTGTCTGAAGGTTGTATATTCGGTAAGCATGGCTATTCTGAGAGTAATCGATGAATATCCCCTTGTCGCTCTTGGAGTCGAACTTGGCCAGTTTATCTATGTCATTAAGAATATAACACACACACCCAAAGACATGGAAGTACCTCACTGTAGGTTTCTTTCCATTTAACAGTTCATAGGGTGTCATCTTGGTCCCTGGCCTAAGATAGACTCTATTACTTATGTGACATGCTGTGTTCAAGGATTCTTCCAAAAACCTCTTTGATAAATGTTTAGAACTCAACATTACTCTTGTCATTTCCTGTAAAGTTCTATTCTTTCTCTCGGCAACCCCATTTTGTTGAGGTGTTTTTGGTGCCGAAACTCATGGAGTATGCCTTTCTTTTCACAGAATTTGGCAAAGGTTTGATTTTCAAATTCCTTTCCATGATCAGATCTTATTCTAAAAATTGAAGAACAAAACATATTCCTAATTCTTGAGTAAAGTGTTTTAAACATCTCAAAGGTTTGTGATTTTTTCTTTAAAAAATATATTCAAGTAAATCTGGAAAAATCATCAATAATTACATAATAGTATCTCATTCCTCCTAGGCTATCTACCTCAATTGGACCTATAAGATCCATATGCAATAATTGGAAACAATGAGACGTACCTAAATGTTGTCCATCATGTTGGAAAACATTGTGAGAGACTTGGGTCTGCTTTCCCTTCAAACAATCTTCACATAGTGTTTTATCTTTTGTATCCAGTATGGGAATGTCTTTGACAACTTCAAACGAGATCAGTTTCTCCAAGGTGCCGTAGTTAATATGTCCCAACTTCTGGTGCCAAAGTGTCAAGTCACCTACCTTTGTAGAGTTGCAAAACTCTTCTCTACCTACTAGATAGCAGTTATCTCCGGTTCGGGTTCCTGATATGACACACTTGTTTGCAGAATCCGTAACTTTACATCCACGTTTGTTGAATTTCACATTTAGATCGTCATCACATAGTTGGCTTATGCTAAGGATATTAGCAACTAAACCTTCTATATGAAGCACATTCTTTAAGGCTGGTACATTTGGAACATTAAGAGTTCCTCTACCAATAATCTTACTCTTACTTCCTTCTCCAAAGGTCACATACCCTCCATTGAATGCTCCATACTCCTTCAAGAGACTTTTAGTACATGTCATATGACGTGAGCAGCCACTATCGAAGTACCAAGAACCTGTAATGTTAGTACGGAATGCAGTTATGCACACATTACATTTCAGATTAAGTTTGGGTACCCACTCGTTTTCAAACCTTTTCTTCCTTCTACTTCCGGGCTTGTTGCTTTGAATGTTATCAATGATGTTGGGAAACATTGGTGACAACACTTTGGGCAATTGGTCGAGAGCATAATTTTGAAGCTTGTAGCAGTAGGGCATAAGATGTCCTGACTTTTTACAGAAGATACATACAAATTTCGATCCAATCATAGTGCTCTGAGAGTTACTAGCATTTTCTTTCACAAATTTAATCCTCTCAGACTGACTATGGATCCTGGAAGTATTGGTTTTCCTAGGGGATTGATAACCAAGCCCAGTCCTTGTGGAATTGTTGAAGTTCAACATTTCATCTAGTTTGGAGGTTCCCATGTTTAGCCTTTGAAACGTGGCCTCAGCTGTATAAATCATGCACGAATCTTACCAAGCTCAAGATCCTTCTTGGTAAGTGTCACCTCTAGTCGGTTGATTGTGCCTTTCAAATTGCAATTCTCAAGAGCCAATGATTTTACTTTTGAGTCTAGCTGCTCAAATGTAGTGATTAAGGCTTTACAAAGATTTTGTAATTCCTTTATCGTTTCGTCTTTGGAGTCAACTAGATCCAAATTTGCAGCCTCAATTGAAGAAATAAATCCACTAAAACAATTTACATCAGAATAATCAAAGTATACATACCTCTCTGATGGTGCAGCCATTCCGGATGTGGAGTCCGATGTTGTGCCTGATGTTGTGGCAACATCGTCAACAACATCTTCATCGTCGGACAGTGAATGTTCAAACATGGATGCAAACATTGTCTGTGGTTGTTGTTGTTCTTGTTCTTCTTCTTCGTTTTCATCATCACCGAGGGTTACCCACATGACCTTACCAATTTTCCTAAGGGTGTTAGCACATGATGCGCGAAAATATGCACACACTTTAACGCAAGTGCACGTTATCGTGACAAATAATATAGTCTTGGTAAGAGCGAATATCGTCCACAAGGATTATTGTTCAAGTACCAATTATCTACCTTTTGGTATCTATTTGGTAATCGATATTTGATTTTGTTGTTTATAACTAACAATTGTAAATACTAATTAACTATGTGTTTACTTCAGTAGTGATGGAAATAGGGCTTCCACGTCTCCTCAACTATCCGCTTATGTTACTTATTAATGCAATGAGTTATGGTTTTCTTCTCTTGGAGCTAGCAGGTTTACGAAATCGTTTTATACTCCCGTTAAGGCTATATAAACACTCAACCCCAGTATTGCTCCTTTCTACCTTTCGGTGATAAGGATGACTCTATAGGAGGATTAAGACCAAAAATCTAGTTAACCGTCACGCGACATGCGTAAAATTAGGTGTTTTAAGCCTCTCAGTAACGCTACATAAGTAATTGAGGTATTTTCATCCCCAATCCAAAATATGTCTACCCAACTTACAGCATATTCACAACCTCCTCCTTTCGAAGTTTGATTAGAAATCATATAAATAATGATAATTAGTGATCAATTAATTACCAAGCATTCAAAGCAATTATTGGATAAATCTCAACAAGAAGAAGAATTACCATAAACATGCATCAATTCATAACATAAGTTTCTAGTGATTTAACATGGAAAGCCCTATAAAAGAATTAGTTCCTAGCCATTGACATGACAAGAACTAATTCAAGGTTCATCATAAAAACTGAAATAAAGGAGAGAAAAGAAAAGAAAATTACTAAGTTAAGGTCTCCAATCTTCAATCCAAGAATCCTTGTGTTGTGCAAGAAAGTGAACACTTAAAAACTGCCTAGGGTTATCCTTTTATAGGCTCAAAACCGCCTCTAACTTTTCCCTTCAGGCCTGGCCCAGAAATTCGTCATTAAACCTGATTTTTCGCGTGGCGCGGCCCTGCTTTCTCGGCGCCGCGGCTAAGTCTGCGATACTTCAGATGATTTGGCGCCGCGGCCCTGCTCTCTGCTGTCTGTGGGCGCCGCGGCACTGCAACTTCTGTGGCCTTCTGGATATTAGGCGCCGCGGCCCTGCACCTTTTTGCAGTAGGCGCCGCGGCGCTGGTCCGTGCTTCTGCCTCGTTCGCCACTTTCTATGCTTTTAAGCGTTGGAATCTCCACTTTTGCCCTCTTTTAGCTCCTTTTCCGCCATTTGACCATTTTAACCACTTTGACTCAAAGGAAAGAAAATCTATCCTAATACGACACTTATTTGTACAAAAAGGGACAAAAGACTAACTAAAAACGACTCAAAAAGTGTATAAAATACACAGATCAACACACTCATTAGCGTAGTGTCCCCAATCGGAGCATGCATGACATTGCACTCACGAGAGTTGTTTGGGGCTAAAATTGGTACCATCGGAATTGGATTTCCTCAGTGGATTGTGATTTCTTTGCTCAGAAGTTGACCTATTTGGCTGCTTATTGGAGAGAGGGTTCTGATACTTATTATAATTAGCTTTGTTACGGTCAGTGTTGATCTTTCTCACCATTTAATTGAATCTACGAGTGAGTAAGACAACAATTGCATCGTCTCCCAGTTCCTCCAGGTTTTCTTCATCGTTCTCCATTTCCGATTCCGAGGTTTGTCCTTGGAGGGCCAAAGTCTTGTCTTTATATATATCTCTTTGGATTTTCATGTTCATCTCATATGTTTGAAAGATGCTCATTAAAGCGTGAAGATCCATAGTAGCAAGATTATGAGCCTCTTCAATAACACAAATCTTAGTATTAAATCTTTCAGGAAGAGATCTGAGAGTTTTATCCACAAGTTGTGTGTTGGTTAGTGGTGACCCAAGAACTTGACATTGATTTTCAATGTCAATCAACTTTTCAAAATAGGATTTTATGTCGTCAGACTCCTTCATTTTTAAGCGCTCGTATTGACTCAAGATCATGCGAAACTTTGTACGTCGAACACTTGAGGTTCCCTCAAAATGGGTTTGTAAGGTGTCCCAAGCATCCTTGGCCGTTGTACAATTCTGGATAAGCTTGAACATATAGAGATCTACCCATCCAAACATCGCATTTAGGGTCTTTTCGTTAAAGCTTGTCGAGTTGATTTCTTCCTGGGTCCATTCAGACTCAGGTTTAGTGAGTACATCACCATCCTCGTCTCCTGATTACTTGGGGATTACATAGCCTTCGGAAACTAATCTCCAAGCTCGAACATCAATGGATTTGATGTGCGAACATAGTCGAATTTTCCAGTAGGCGTAGTTAGATTCGTCGAGTATTGGAAGTCTACCAACGTTTTGTAAAGTTGAGTCCATAGCTGTAATATTCAGAATCAAACACTTATTGTATGAAGTGAAGGCTCTGATACCACTTGGATCCCGTGGGCTACGAATTAGTAAAACATAAGATTAAAATCGCAAACTAGAACAACAAAAAAAACAGTCACTGGTGTTGCCTTCAATGTTGGGTCAACGTCTTAGGCAACATTGCAATAAAACAGAATAAACCTTGTAGAATATATGCAGCGGAAAAAGTAAAGAGACACAATGTTTATATTTTCAAGGATATATATAAATATATCCCTTGATTGTCGATGACCAAAAGAATTGTATATATTATATACAATTACAAAGAATTTATTTTTACAAATTGAGCGTTACAAACGGAAAAAGAAATTACAAACAAAATGAAGTCGCAGATGACTTCTGTCACGACCCAATGCACGAGTCGTGGTGACACCTACACTATTCCCCCGAGTAGGCGAACCACATTCTCAATAACAAGTTAAATAAGCGTAAAAATAAAGAAGAAGAAGTTATCAAGTCTTAAATACTTATCATCACTAGAAATGTCACGACAATTCACAAAATCTGGTCAAAAGGGTACAAGAGCGCTAAACATGGTCTGGAATAGAAGTCTGAAATATACCCGAAGGTTAAATATTATCTGTCAAATAACAAAGGAAATTGAATTAACTAAGAGGCCCTTCAGGGGCCACAGATGACCAAGTAGCTCACCCTGAATGACTGAAAGATGTCACCCTCGTGGATCAGCTACGGGGCGTAGAACTGGAACCTGGATCGTACTCTGCACTCAACAAAAGTGCAACAAGAGTAGTATCAGTACAACACTTGTACCGGTAAGCATCATAGGCCGACAATGATTAGATAACTCATGAAGAAGTTGAAACCAACAAGTAGCACATATAGCAAACAGGTATGGTTACATATCATATACAAGGAGAGTGTAAAGAAATCATGAAATCAACCAAGACAGATATAATTCGACAGACGAGCAGTCAAATATACGAGTGGATGAATACAACACAATGCAATGGTCACCTCTATCACTCCACTCCCGTACACGCATGCTAAGGGAAGTGCCTCAAAGCCATGACCCATGGGGGACTCGCGAAGTCCATGTACCACTCGTGCTCTCCGGCATAAACTTCGGAGGCTATCAACCCCTCTCAATCTCCGGCAAAAACCTAGGAGTCCCTCAATCACTCACCTCACCATCATCACAAAAATAATACAGAAAGTATGTCAGGCATGATATCAGTCTCAACACATATCACTAATATACAATCGACAAGTACAAGTCATATCACTATCCTATGTTCAATATCAATATTACAATTCCTTTTTTACCGTGATGAGTGAGCTAGTATGCGACAGAGATACAACCAGGTGATAATCACAGAAAATAACACATATGGTGACAAGCCCTTTCGGCACCGCGGTCCCTAAATTTCTGTAGTCCCTCTGAACATTCGGCACTGCGGTCCTGCAGAATGGCACCGCGGTGCTGACACTTCATGCCCGAAGGCCTATCATGCTATCCCTGTTACTTCCTACATCTACATACGAGTTTTTAATTAAAGTCTAACTAAAGTAAACCGTAACCAACCTCAATGTCGAGCGGGTTCCATGAACAATCAAACTAATGCCTCCCCTTTGCGTAGAACCTCTGAATTTGACTCTAAATTTTGTATAATGTGGTGATGTTCAGGGCTGCTCCTTCCCTGGTGGGTTAAGACGAAGACAAGGAACTAGCGGCCATGGAGGTATTTTCTTTTCTTCTAACCTAGTTGCTGCCGTTCTTTTTCTCCTCTTCTAGCTAATAGGTTTTTTTTATTGTTTCTGCTGCATGCTGCGTTCGTCCCCCCTTCTTTTATAATTAACGTGCCCAGCGAAAAGGGTAGTGGGCTTGGCCCACTTACTCACTTAATTGATTTCATGCATATTTCATATATTAAAAATCATATAATGAATACCATGTAGTTCCATACCCTTTTCATAGTTTTAAAGTGCTAAACGACCAAACGGGTCGTTACATTAGATACCAATCAAACAATCGTTCGTCCTTGAGTGACAAGGGTATGTTTGGAGAAAATGAGGTACATGAACTGTCGAACAATTGAGGATATCTACTCCGCATATCCGTCTCGGTCTCCCAAGAGGCCTCCTCAACCGGACGGTGCTTCCACCGTACCTTGACTGAAGCAATTTTCTTGGACCTCAACTTTCTCACTTGCCTATCCAAGATTGCTACTGGATCTTCCTCGAAGGACATATTCTGATCAAATAATACTGAATCCCACCTAATGATATAAGACCCATCAGAATGGTACTTCTTCAGCATGGAAACATGGAATACCGGGTGAACACCTGCTTATGGTTTGGGTGCAAAAATTCGACGAAACAGTGAGGGAAGATTAAGGGACTGTTTTGGATAAATTTAAGGTATAAATTCTCATTCTTATGGTTTAATTGGGATTGCATGTTGTAATAATTCAAGAAATGAATGTGTGTTAAGAGAAAACTTGAAATTAGACAATGCATGTGACTAATTTGGTGTTGTAGCCGATTTTAAGACCATTTTGTATACATTGGATTTAAGTGTTGTTGTTGTTATTATTGTTGCTAATTGCATGTTGAGAATTGAAAAGAAACATTGTTGTTTAAAGATATATTTGTTATATGGAGTTGTTGGAAGGTAAGTTGGATTAAGAATTAAGAAAAGAGTTATAGAGTTGTAGAGTTGTGACATGTTGTGGCCGAAACTGGCATGGAAATTATTGAACATTATTGTGATGTATTAAGGGCTGTTTTAGTGCTTAAATATAAGTATAAACATGTATGTATGTTGAGGTAGTTACTTATTCATGTCTTGAAAGAATTAAGGTGTAGAAAAGTGTTATTTCACATTCTTGAACTCTCAATGTTGCTAGAAAATTGGACTGCTTGAATAGACTGTTTTAACGTGACTAAAAGATTGGATGAACCTGATGAATAAGCGTGTTAGTCACCTGTATTGTTGTTTGGTTATATTCCACAAGTGTAAGGAAAAAGAATGTGTTATAATAGCGTATATGAAGTACATGAGACTAAATTGGTTATATCTTGGAATTATGCTTGGTTATTGGTTGGTTGACATTTGTTGTAAATTGTGGATGTACCTATAAACAGGGGATGTGCTGCCCGAATTTTTATAGAATAAGAGAGTCTTCTTTCAATATAACTCACGTTAGGAATCATAGAGTTGACAGACATGTTGTTATTATTATAGGTCAAGGTGCTAGTCGAGGCGATTATTAGATATTCGAGTTGATATAGACGACGAGGTATGTGAAACTCTTCCTTCTTTCTTTTTGGCATGATTTTTATTAAGTAAATGTACGGCGGACGTACATGGTTTCTATACAGGTTAATTCCTAAAGATGTTAGTTATGAGAAGTGCCTATGATTTTTCAGTAAAGAGTTTATTATAATGATTTTATTGAGAGTCAACTGATGATTTCTAATTGCATATAGTTGCTCATGATATCTACTCGTGCTAAGTATTATTATTCCATTTCTCCGAGTCCCGGGCCGACTTAAGTTCATGCACAGCCTTGCATTGTTCACCGAGTCCCTCACTAGAGGGCCGGATTATGTAGGATGCATCCATAGATGAGATGATCATTCCACCGAGTCCCAGTATGGGTCGGGTTATGATATTATTCCACCGCGTCCCGCATTAGAGGACCGAATTACGTTATATGTATATATATGTATCTGATGGTTATACTGACATGCATTCATGATTTTTGACTTGACTCTCATTTTTATAAGGCACAACTGACTCTTATTATTTACGACACAGTTAGATTTGGGTTCTGATTTTCATACTGATCTCCTGTTATTTGTTGGCTATTTATGATCTCATTTACAATATTTCTTATTTTACATAATCAGTACTTTATTTTGTATTGACCCCCTTTCCTCGGGGGGCTGCGTTCATGCCCGCATATTCAGGTTCTCAGTTTGGTGATCCTCAGGCTTATGACTCCTACTCAGCTGGTTGGAAAGCTCCTTTGATCCAGAGCTTTATCATTTTGGTACATAACCTCTTTTTAGACTTATGTATATATTTAGTGGCACGACGGGGCCTTGTCCCATCATATGTTGTTATCCCCATATTCATGCAATTGAAGCTTTCCTATTTCCCTCCTCCAAAAACAGTGGGCATTTCAACACTTCTGTCCGCGAATTTGAGACTCAAAAGTTCTAATTTTTTAGACGAATTCATGGAAGAAAAACGTGTGTAAATGAGGGATTAACCTTGTGGAATGTATGCATATCAAATTGGAGTGACGAAGTGGAAAATGGGTGCAAAAATTCGACGAAACAGTGAGGAAGATTAAAGGACTGTTTTGGATAAATTTAAGGTATAAATTCTCCTTCTTATGGTTTAATTGGGATTGCATGTTGTTATAATTCAAGAAATAAATGTGTGTTAAGAGAAAACATGAAATTAGACAATGCATGTGACTAATTTGGTGTTGTAGCCAATTTTAGGACCATTTTGTATATATTGGATTTAAGTGTTGTTGTTGTTATTATTGTTGCTAATTGCATGTTGAGAATTGATAAGAAACCTTGATGCTTAAAGATATATTTATTATATGGAGTTGTTGGAAGGTAAGTTGGATTAAGAAAAGAGTTATAGAGTTGTGACATGTTGTGGCCGAAACTGGCATGGAAATTATTGAATATTGTTGTGATATATTAAGGGCTGTTTTAGTGCTTAAAATATAAGTATAAACATGTATGTATGTTGGTAGTTACCTATTCATTTCTTGAAAGAATTAAGGTGTAGAAAAGTGTTATTTCATTCTTGAACTCTCAATGTTGCTAGAAGATTGGACTGCTTGAATGGACTGTTTTAATGTGACTAAAAGATTGGATGAACCTGATGAATAGGCGTGTTAGTCATCTTGATTGTTGTTTGGTTATATTCCACAAGTGTAAGGAAAAATAATGTGTTATAGTAGCGTATATGAAGTACATGAGACTAAATTGGTTATATCTTGGAATTATGCTTGGTTATTGGTTGGTTGACATTTGTTGTAAATTGTGGATGTACCTATAAACAGGGGATGTGCTGCCCGAATTTTTATAGAATAAGAGATTATTCTTTCAATATAACTCACGTTAGGAATCATAGAGTTGACGGGCATGTTGTTATTATTATAGGTCAAGGTGCTAGTCGAGGAGATTATTAGATATTCGAGTTGATATAGACGACGAGGTATGTGAAACTCTTCCTTCTTTCTTTTTGACATGATTTTTATTAAGTAAATGTACGACGGACGTACATGGTTTCTATACAGGTTAATTCCTAAAGATGTTAGTTATGAGAAGTGCCTATGATTTTTCAGTAAATAGTTTATTATAATGATTTTATTGAGAGTCAACTGATGATTTCTAATTGCATATAGTTGCTCATGATATCTACTCGTGCTAAGTATTATTATTCCATTTCTCCGAATCCCGTGCCGACTTATGTTCGTGCACAACCTTGCATTGTTCACCGAGTCCCTCACTAGAGGGCCGAATTATGTAGGATGCATCCATAGATGAGATGATGATTCCATCGAGTCCCAGTTTGGGTCGGGTTATGATATTATTCCACCGCGTCCCGCATTAGAGGACCGAATTACGTTATATGTATATATATGTATCTGATGGTTATACTGACATGCATTCATGGTTTTTGACTTGACTCATTTTTATAAGGCACAACTGACTCTTATTGTTTACGACACAGTTAGATTTGGGTTCTGATTTTCATACTGATCTCCTGTTATTTGTTGGCTATTTGTGATCTCATTTACAATATTTCTTATTTTACATAATCAATACTTTATTTTGTACCGACTTTCCTGGGCTGCGTTAAATGCCCGCATATTCGTGTTCTCGCTTTAGTGATCCTCAGGATTAGTACTCCTACTCAGCTGGTTGGAAAACTCTTTTGATCCAGAGCTTTGTCATTTTGGTACATAACCTCTTTTTAGACTTATGTATATATTTAGGGGCACGACGGGGCCCTGTCGCGTCATATGTTCTTATTCTTCTAATAGAGGTCTGTAGACAGTTGTGGGTTGTACGTATGTAGACTTGTAAATCTGTTTTGGGTCAGCTATGTCATTGTACTCTGTGTTAGGATGTTCCCGTGTATATGTTATATTATTTGGTGGCATCCTTGTCGGCTTACTTATTATATTATGTTGACTAGTTGTGACTCCTCAGGAGGCAGGTACCGTCTTTTATAAAAGCTGCCTCGTCGGCTCGCCTATTCTGGCATATGTTGTTGTTCCGGCGTCGTGCTGCCAGATTTCATACTTTCCTTAGTGTTAGTTGGATTATGTGTGACAGGTTAATAGAATGGAGTCATTAGGGCGTTTAGAAGCGGTCCGTCAGGTCGGGTCGTGACAAAAGTGGTGTCAGAGCAGTTAGTCCTCGGAATGTCTACAGACCATGTCTAGTAGAGTCTTGTGTATGGGTATATTGTGCACCATACTTATATGCAGGAGGCTGCCAGGCATTTAGGATTGTATTCTTTTCTTTCATCTCTTAGATCGTGCAATAGAGCTATGTTATTAGGATAATCCCCTTTCAGACGACTTACTATGTTTACAGCCATGCCTCCGAAGAAGGCGACAGCGACCCAGAAGGGCAGATCTACATCGGGGGATACTAGTCGGATTTAGAGGGTTATCAGGTCCCGTACTCAGTCTATGCCAGAGACTGTGCCCCAGTCGATGAGCTCTGCTACTTTGCCACCTCCAGAGGCTCCAGTTCAGGGGGAAACATCACTAGTTTCCGAGGCCCCAACACTTGAGCCTCCAGCTCCTCAGCCAGGTGCAGAGGACAGAGCCATGAGAGATGCGGTGCAACTGCTGACTAGGTTTGTGGCAGCGCAAACTTATAGACGGGGACCAGGAGTTGACCCCAGAGCACATAGTTTGAGGGTCCATGATTTCTTGAGCTGTAGTCCACCAGTGTTTTTCGGGTCAAGGCCCGACGATGATACACAGGAGTTCATTCGACAGATATAGCGTACGTTAAGGGTGATAAAGGCTTCAGAGACTGAGTCTGTCGTGTTGGCATCATATCATTTCGTGACGTAGCTCTTAACTGATATGAGTCGTGGGAGCTATCTAGGGGCGAGGGTGCTCGTACAGCCATGTGGGATGAGTTTGCGGAGGACTTCCTTGACCACTTTCTACCTCCAGAGATGAGGAGGGCCAGAGTTGACAGGTTCCTAAACTTGAGGCGGAGCGGTATAAACATTAGAGAGTACAGTCTTGAGTTTGATTCATTGGCCAGATACGCACCCATTATTGTAGAAGACATGGCAGACAGGGTGCATCGCTATGTGATGGGGCTGGACCACTACTTGATCGATGGGTGTTTGGCGGTGGCTCTTCAGCCGGGTATGGATATCGCTAGGATACAGGCTTATGCACAGGGGGTCGAGGACCGACATAGAGGAAGACAGTCAGACCGAGGTTATGACAGGGACCAGCATAAGAGGGCTAGGTCGGCAGCTTATTCCGGTGAGTCTCGAGGCATACAGTCCTAGCAGCAGGTCAGCCATTCTTCTCAGCCAGCATAGAGTGCTCCTTTACAGTCTACAGACAGGAGGTTCGACCGTCCAGGGTATTCAGGAGCCGGCCCGAGCTCCAGGGCTTCGGGTTCTCAGAGGAACTTGGGTTCTAGTCAGTTGAGGTCATCTTATCCTCGATGCTCTCAGTGTGGTAAGCTTCATGTTGGGGAATGTCGTTCGACTATAGGTGTTTGCTTCTCTTGCGGCCGTCAGGGCCATATGATGAGAGAGTGGCCTCTACAGGGGTGGTTCAGGTGGTATGGCTCGGCCTACGGGGTCGGTTGCTAGTTCGTCATCATCTATAGCTATGCGCTCCATAAGGTAAGGTATTCAGACGCCAGCAGACCGTGGTAGAGGTCGTGTGGAGGTTCTAGATCTGGCGGTCCTTCGAACCGCATTTATGCATTGCCCAGTAGATGTGATCAGGAGGCGTCGCCAGATGTTGTCACAGGTATACTATCGGTATTTTTCTGTGATGTATATGCTTTGATAGATCCAGGTTCTACTTTGTCCTACATATCCCCTCTTGTTTCTAGTAGAATAGGGATAAAACCTGAGCCGATAGAACCATTTGAGGTAGCTACACCGGTAGGAGATTCGGTTATAGCTAAGTGTGTGTATAAAAATTGTTCGGTGGTGATATATAACCATCATACCCTAGAAGATTTGATAGAGTTGGACATGACTGACTTTGATGTCATTATGGGTATGGACTGGTTGGCTTCTTGTTTTGCCAACGTTGATTGTAGAGAGAAGTTGGTTCGATTTCAGTTTCCAGACGAGCCAATTATAGAATGAAAGGGGAATACATCATCGTCGAGGGATAAGTTTATTTCATACCTCAAGGCAAGGAAGATGGTCAGAAAGAGTTGTATCTATCATTTGGTGCGGGTGAAAGATACAGAAGCGGAGTTACCGGCTCTTCAGTCAGTTCCGGTAGTTAGTGAGTTCCCGGATGTATTCCTAGATGATCTTCCAGGTCTTCCTCCAGAGTGGGAGATAAATTTCAGTGTAGATGTGTTGCCAGGTACCTAACCTATATTTATTCCTCCTTATAGAATGACACCTGCATAGCTAAAGAAATTGAAGGAGCATCTGAGAGACTTGTTAGAGAAAGGATTTATTAGGCCGAGTACATCTCCTTGGGGAGCACTAGTATTATTTGTGAGGAAGAAGGATGGTTCGCTGCGGATGTGTATTGATTATAGGTAGTTGAATAAGGTAACCATCAAGAACAAATATCCCCACCACAGGATTGATGATTTATTTGACCAGTTGCAGGGTGCTAAGTATTTCTCGAAGATAGACTTGCGGTCAGGTTATCATCAGATGCGGGTAAGAGAGGCAGATATTCCAAAGACAACATTCAGAACCCGATATGGACATTATGAGTTTAGGGTGATGTCTTTTGGATTGACCAATGCTCCAGCGATGTTTATGGATTTGATGAATCGGGTATTTAGGTCGTTCTTAGACATATTCATCATTGTGTTCATTGATGATATCCCGGTTTATTCCCGTTCAAAGCAGGAGCATGCAGACCATTTGAGGACAGTACTTAGGGTCCTCCGGCACCAGCAATTGTATGCCAAGTTCTCTAAGTGTGAATTCTGGTTGGCCTCAGTGGCATTTTTGGGGCATATTATCGGGGCTGATGGTATTCGGGTGGATACACTGAATATTGAGACAGTGAAGACTTGGTACAGACCTACTACACCTGCGAGTGCAGCGATTTTAGGGGCTAGCAGGGTATTACAGGAGGTTTGTGGAGAAGTTTACCTCGATCTCAGCGCCTTTGACAAGGCTAACTCAGAAGGCAGCTAAGTTCCAGTGGACCGATGCTTGTGAGCACAGTTTCCAGCTGTTGAAGGATAAGTTGACTACGGCTCCAGTTCTGACTCTTCCTGAAGGATCAAATGGGTATGTTATTTATTGTGATTCTTCAGGTGTTGGACTTGGTTGTGTGTTGATGCAGCATGGTAGAGTTATAACTTATGCCTCCCGACAGCTCAGGAAGCATGAAAATAATTATCCCACTCATGATTTGGAGCTAGCAACGGTGATTCATGTCTTGAAGATTTAGAGCTAGCAGCGGTGATTCATGCCTTGAAGATTTGGTGACATTATTTGTATGGGGTTCATGTTGATATTTATACGGATCACAAGAGTCTCCAATATATCTTTAAGTAGAAGGAGTTGAACCTACGACAGAGACGGTGACTAGAGTTGCTAAAGGACTATGTTGTTGATATCTTGTACCACCCGGGGAAAGCCAATGTTGTGGTAGATGCTCTTAGCCGTAGATCCATGGGTAGCTTGACGAATGTGCAGCCGGACAGAAAGGAGATGGTTTGTGAGATACACAGGCTAGCTAGTCTTGGAGTCCGGTTGGCGGATTCGGGAGATAGTGGGGTTCTTATTCGGGAAGTTGCAAAGTCCTCTTTGTCATGACCCGACTCAACAGGCTGCGACCCGACGCCCTAATTGGACGTCATTACACTAACCCATCACGTAATCAACTGACCCTTAAGGGTAATAGAAAATTTTGGCAGCACAACGCTGCATCTATAACATATACCCAAAATAGGTGAGCCGACAAGGCTGCCTTACACAACTATTCAACCATCACAACAGACTAGCCGACTAGGCTGCCACAAAATAGCATCACATAAGCAAAGGAGTAATCACAATAGGCAAGCCGACAAGGCTGCCACTATATACGAGAACATCCCAAAACAAGTGCAACAATACAGCTAGCTCAACCGCATAAACGTTTTACACAAGTCCAAAACACATCTATCACCCACAACTGTCTACAGACCTCTAAGAGTACAATACTGACATATGACGGAACAGGGCCCCGTCATGCCCAAAATATACCTAAGTTTGGAATTTAAGGATCTGTACCAAAATAACTGGCTCCGGAACAAGGGAGCTCTTGTGATCGTAGATGTCCTAGTGGAGGTCACCTATCTGAACACTGAACTGCGGGCATAAGCAGCCCAGGAAAGGGGTCGATCTGAAATAATGTACTGAGTATATAAAACATGAAATACTAAAAATGAAATCACAGATGTGTCAAGTAAAGATAGAGAGTCATCAAGCTTAACAAAAATGAGAGTCATATCAGAAATCATGAATGCTTACTTGTCACGACCCGACCCCGGGCCCGCGACTGGTGCCCTACCTGGGCACCCTTACAGGTATACATCAGAGAAAATCAGCGGAACATACGTATACCTCTTAATAATAAAAAAAGAAGAAGGAATAAACAACAGGTTAGCCGATAAAACTACCTCCCTGGATAATAAATACATAACCGAAAGCAGTTACCTCCCTACTTTTATAAACTGACCCACAAAATATGACTACAGACCTCTAAGAGTTTTAACATAACAACTGTGACGGGACAGGGCCCCGCCATACCTCTGAATGTACATAAATCTACAACATCAGGGAAACCGTACCAAAAGACAAGCCTACGGAGAAATGGAGCTTTCTGACAACTGATCAGTGATCCTAAGAGTGAGGATCTGCAACCTGCTTACCCCTACTTGCGGCATGAACGCAACCCTCGGGGAAAGGGGGTCAGTACAAAATATGTACCAAGTATAAGAACTGAAAATACTGAAATGAAATCATATAGTCTAAAATAAAGCTGGAGACATATATGATAACCAAATAACAGTACACCGCACCTTATTAACACTGAGACTAATGAGAGTATCTTTTGCCGTTTAAAAGTAGGAAGGTTATGATTATTTTAGGGCTACCCGCCCGTAACACCATTATGCAATCCTATTCATGGGAATTTTACCCGCATGGGAATCGAACCCGCATAGGTCACATGGACCCGCAATGAGTATATGTGGATACCCACATCGTTGAGAGCTAGCCCACAAAATAGTCATGGGAATTTAACCCGCATAGGAATCGAACCCGCATAGGTCTCGTGAACCCGCAATGAGTATATATGGACACCCGCATCGTGGAGAGCTAATCCACGGAATGAAACAATATCAAGGGAATTTAACCCCTAACATTACACATGATTGTCGGCCCTCAAGTGAGAGACGCGGTGATATGGAAATATAATACTTGCACGAATGTCTATCGTGAGCAACATATGCCACTTAAAATCATTTAGGACTCTCATTAGATTAAGGTGAACCACCTATCATTTTATAAGACTCAAGGCACTAGCATGTCATGTCAAATCCGGAAATTTAACCCCAAGTACTACACCTTTAGAATTTCAAACCCTAGATTTTAAAATCAAGCACTTTTACTTTCAACCTAGGCAACTTATGCTTATAAATCAAATAGACAAATCTCTTAACTTTCCATAAAGCCGTTATAACTAACTTCCCATAAAGCCGTTATAACTCTTTTATGTTTTAGACAATTACGGCATTTTCATCTTTTTAAAAAAACAAGTGAGTTAATTCTCTAACTCAACCAAACTTAGACATTCTTAGATTAAGGCAATGATATCAAAATGAAACCGAATTCCTTTAAAACTCGTACGTCCACCGTACTATATATTTGTAAAACTCATGCTCAAAAGATAGGGAAAGTTCTACATACCTTCCCGGCTTAATCCAGTCGCTAGGTTGAATATGCCTCACGTAGAATATCAACCTATAATAAACATAACACGTTTATCAACTTCTAGCATTCAATCGTAGAATAACTCTTAAGTATGAAGTCTCTTAAGTATGAAGTCTCTTATGTCTAGCTCAAGTTTCTTGATTTTTTTCTCTAAGTGTTGAGACTTGTCTTACTACTAGGATGAATATATAATAAAATGTAGGGTCAAGATTAAATCACTTGTGGGGTTTGGATGAAGGAGATTTAAATATCTAGTCAAGTGGGCTCATTGACTTGGTCAACAATGTCAAGCCTTGGCTTGTCAAGACTTGATCATCTTGCCTTGGTCATTTGACCATTTTACCCTTGGTCCATTTCGACCAAGACCATGCAAGGGAGTGACACGTGTCACCCTCCCATTCGTCGTAATATTTCGTTTCCCGACATTTCCATAATTCCGATAAATTCTACAAGTCTCAAATCTTAACGTCCTGATTTCTTACGTACGTTCTTATATACATGTCCTGGAATTACGGGGTGTAACATTCTTCCCTCCTTAGAAACATTCATCCCCGAATGTTCTTTCGTAGTCAATCTAATTAGGTAGCGACATAGTCTCCTTTAACTACACCTAACATCCCAAAATATGCCACACATGGCCACATAATAACACTTAAGCAAATACGTCAATTAAAACTGACAAGTAAGGGAAAAGGATTACCTGGAGGTGTAGGGAATAAGTGAGGATACTTCTTTATCATGTCCTCCTCTACTTCCCAAGTCATCTCCTCTCTATTATCATTCCGCCACAAGACTTTGACGGAAGCCACATCCTTAGTCATGATGCTTTGACTGGCGATCGAGTATCGCTATGGGACTCTCCTCATACGATAATTCCTCTGTCACCTGGACATCACTAGCTGGGAAAACTCTCGATGGATCTCCGATACACTTCTGCAACATAGAAACATGGAAGACCGGATGTACTGCCTCCAAGTCGGATGGCAGTTCCAACTCATAGGTAACCTTGCCTACTCTACGGAGGATCTGAATGTACCTTGGGCTAAGCTTCCCCTTCTTCCCGAACCTCATCACACCCTTCATGGGTGATACCTTCAAGAAGACCCAATCGTCAACCTGAAACTCCAAGTGTCGACGCCGATTATCTGCATAAGACTTCTGCCGACTCTGAGCTGCTAAAAGTCTCTCATGGATAAGCCTCACCTTATCCACAACCTGCTGAATCAAGTCTGTGCCAACTAGCTGAACCTCGCCCACGTCGAACCAACCAATCGGCGACCTACACTTCCGCCCATACAAAGCCTCATATGGCGCCATCTGAATACTAGAATGGTAGATATTGTTATATGCAAACTCAACAAGAGGCAAATGATCCTCCCATCTACCCCTGAAATCAATAACACAGGCCTGCAGCATATCCTCAAGTGTCTGGATAGTACGCTCTGCCTGTCCGTCAGTCTGAGGATGAAACGCGTTACTGAGACTCACCTGTGTCCCTAACCCTTCTAAAAAGACCTCCAGAAGTTAGCCGTAAACTGGGCTCCTCTGTCTGATATAATAGATGTAGGAACTCCGTGCAGTCTCACAATCTCCATGATATAAAGTCTAGCATAATCCTCAGCTGAATACGTAGTCCTGACTGGAAGAAAGTGGGCTGATTTCGTCAGCCTGTCTACAATAATCCAGATGGAATAACACTTCCTCTGAGTACGAGGTAACCCTGTAACAAAATCCATGTTGATCACCTCCCACTTCCATGTCGGAATCTCAATCGCCTGCAATAGCCCATCGGGCTTCTGGTGCTCAACCTTGACCTGCTGACAATTCAGACACTGAGCAACAAACTCTGATACGCCCCCCTTCAGGCCATCCCACCAATACATACATCTGAGGTCATGGTACATCTTAGTAGACCCCGGATGAATAGAGTAACAGACACTATGTGCCTCCCCTAGAACCTACTGACGAAGTCCTGCAACATCGGAAACACACAATCTGCCCTCGTACCTTAGCACCCCATCAGGTGCTACATCAAATAAACTCTTCTCCTCTTGAAGAGCCGTATCTCGATACCGTATCAGAACTGAATCCTCATACTGTCGCCTCTTCACCTCCTCAACGATGGAAGACTCGGCAACCTCTCGGACCCGTACCCCACTATCATCGGTATCGACCAACCGAACCCCAAGGCTCGCCAGCTGATGGATCTCACGAACCATGTTCTGTCTATCTGGCTGTACCTCTGACAGACTCCCCATAGATCTACGACTCAGAGTATCTGCAACCACGTTGGCTTTTCTCGGATGGTATAGAATATCCACATCATAATCCTTCAACAACTCTAACCACCGTCTCTGTCGAAAGTTCAGCTCCCTCTGCCTGAGATGTACTGGAGGATCTTGTGGTCTGTATAAATATCTACATGAACCCCGTATAAATAATGTCTCCAAATCTTCAGGGCATGAATAACTGCGGCCAACTCTAAGTCGTGAGTAGGGCAATTCCTCTCATGCTTCCGTAGCTGCCGGGAAGCATATGTTATAACCTTGTCGTGATGCATCAATACGCACTCTAGCCCGATACACGAGGCATCATAATAAATCACATAACCCTCTAATCCTTCGGGAAGAGTAAGAACTGGAGCCGTCGTCAACTTTTCCTTCAATAACTGGAAGCCCTTCTCACAAGCTTCCGTCCACTGGAACTTAGCCGCTTCGAGTCGGCTAGTCAAGGTCTTGATATCGGGCGACGCTCCACAAACCTATGATAATAACCCGCCAACCCTAAGAAGTTGCGCACCTCTGTCGGAGTAGTAGGTCTCGGCCAAGTCTTGACCGTCTCAATCTTTGTCGTATCAACCTGAACACCGTCGACCCCGATAATGTGCCCCAAGAATGCCACTGAGGCCAACCAAAACTCACACTTGGAGAACTTGGCGTACAACTGCCGGCTCCGGAGGACCCCAAGTACCGTCCTCAAGTGATCTGCATGTTCCTGCTCTGTGCGAGAATAAACCAGGATGTTATCAATGAATACTATAACAAACGTATCCAAAAATGGCTTGAACACCCAGTTTATCAAATCCATAAATACCGCTGGAGCGTTAGTCAAACCGAAAGACATCACCCTGAACTCATAATGCCCATACCGGGTACTGAATACAGTCTTCGGGGTATCTACCTCTCTAACTCTCACCTGATGATAACCGGACCGCATGTCTATCTTGGAGAAACACCTCGCACCCTGCAACTGGTCAAACAAATCATCAATTCTGGGGATGGGGTATCTATTCTTGATGGTTACCTTATTCAGCTGCCCGTAGTCAACACACATACGCAGCGTCCCATCCTTCTTCTTTACAAACAAAACCGGCACTCCCCAGGGAGAAATACTAGGCCTAATAAAGCCTTTTTCCAGCAAATCTTTCAGCTGGTCCTTCAACTCCCTCAACTCAGCAGGTGCCATCCTGTACGGCGGAATAGATATAGGCCGAGTGTCTGGCAGTATATCAATACAAAACTCAATATCCCTCTCTGGAGGAATACCTGAGAGATCATCTGGGAATACATCCGGAAACACTCTAACCACCGAAACTAACTGAAGAACTAACACCTCAGCCTCTGTATCAAATACCCGAACCAAATGATAGATGTACCCTTTCTGAACCATTTTTCTAGCCTTGAGGTAAGAAATAAACCTACCCCTCGGCGACACTGTATTGCCCTTCCACTCAATAACCGGCTCACCGGGAAACTGGAATCGGACCGACCTGTCTCTACAGTCAACGTTGGCATAACAAGAAGACAACCAGTCCATACCCATAATGACGTCAAAATCTGTCATCTCCAACTTTATCAAGTCTGCTAGGGTCTGACGACTGTATATGAACACCGGGCAATTTTTGTACACCCGTTCAGCTAACACCGAATCACCCACTGGCGTAGCTACCACAAAAGGCTCTATAGACATCGGCTCTATCCCTATTCTACCAGCAATAAGAGGGGATACATAGGACAAGGTAGAACCTGGATCTATCAAAGCATAAACGTCACAGCAGGAAATCAATAATGTACCTGTGATGACATCCGGGGAAGTCTCCTGATCCTGCCGGATGGCTAAGGAATATATGCGGTTCTGTGGACCGCTAGAACTAGGACCCCAACTACGACCTCTATCGCGGCCTGCCGCCTGGCACCTCGCCCTCGGCGCGTAACCTGAAGATGAAGACCCGTCAACTGACCCTGTAGGCTGAATCATACTACCCGTGCCCCCCTTGTACGGACACTCCCTCACCATATGGTCTCGACTGCCGCATGAAAAATAGGATCTCGAAGTAGCATGACACTCCCCAACATGGGACCTCCTACATCGGACACACTGAGATAGGGGTGGCCTCGTTCGGCTAGTACCTATGAACCTCTGCGAAACTACCGCCCTGGAGCCCTGACTTGCTCCCAAATAACCCGACTGATCAAACCTCCTGCCAGAAAACCGAGAAGGAGCACTCTGTGCCGGCTAAAATGTAGACCTAGCCTGCTGCTGAGGTTGTCCGCCTCGAAAGTTACCCTGAAACCCTGCCGTCCTGGCCCTCTTGGGCTGGCCTGGGTCTGGCTGGTCCTCTCTCTCCCTGTCCTCAATCCCCTGTGCATAAGCCTACATCCTGACAATATCCATACCTGGCTGAAGGGCCACTCCCAGGCATGCAGTAACCATGTAGCGGTCTAGCCCCATCACATAGCGATAAACTCTATCAGCCATGTCAACCACAATAGTGAGCGCATACCTGACCAATGAGTCAAACTCCAGGTTGTACTCTCTGATGGTCCTCCAATTTTGTCTCAATGTCAAGAACCTATCCACGCGGGTTCTCCTCATCTCAGGAGGAAAAAAGTGATCAAGGAAGGCCTCCGTGAACTCATCCCAAACAGCTGGAGGAGCACCCACACATCTAGACAATTCCTATGACTCAAACCAGTTCAACGCAATATCGCGTAACCGGTAAGAAGCTAGCACAACTGACTCTGTCTCTGAGGCCATAAGTATCTGCATAGTCTGCTGTATCTGCCGAATGAACTCCTGAGGATCATCCTCAGATCTCGAACCATAGAACTCGGGTGGATTACAACCCATAAAATCCTGAATACTCAAACTGTCGGCTCTAGGGTTAGCTACCTGCTCCTGTCGGCGCTGCCCTGTCACTATGCTAGTCAATAACCTGATCTGCTCTTCATAATATCTAAACTCTGCCCCTGGCTGCGAAACTGGAGGCTCAGGTATCGAAACCTCTGGAGCTACGGCCACTCTCGGCTCCTCTAATACTGCCGGCATGGCTGAACTCGCCGACCGGCCCATAACCTCAGGCATAGTCTAGGCCTGAGTCCTAGTAACCCTCTGCGTACCACTAGCAGATCCGGCTACTGCCTTCCGCCATACGGGCCGGTCGCCTTTCGTGGGCATAAGCGATACATAAGAATAGGTCGGAGAGGATTCAACCTAATAAGACACTCTCTTGCACTATCTCGCAGAGAGAAAATGGAAACCAATCCTAAATGTCCTGCGACCTCACGGTTATAGATGTGGTGCAACACACCGATAACCAAGACTCTACTGACACGATCTGTAGACACTTTGAGGAGGACTAAGCGCTCGATACCACTTTTGTCATGACCAGGCCGGGCATCGCTGGTGCCTACACGGGCACCCTTACAGGTATACATCAGAGAAAATCAACGGAACATACATACAACTCTTAATAATAAAAAAATCAATAAGGAATAAACAACAGGTTAGCCGATAAGGCTACCTCCCTGGATAATAAATACATAACCGAAAGCAGTTACCTCATTTCTTTTACAAACTGACCCACAAAATATGACTACAGACCTCTAAGAGTTTTAACATAACAACTGTGACGGGACAGGGCCCCGCCATACCCCTGAATGTACATAAATCTACAATATCAGGAAAACCGTACCAAAAGACAAGCCTCCGGAGAAATGGAGCTTTCTGACAACTGATCAGTGATCCTAAGAGTGAGGATCCACAACGCTTTACCACCTGCGGCGTGAGCGGCCAGAGAAAAGGGTCGATACAAAATATGTACCAAGTATAAGGCGAAAATCGAAATGAAATCATATAGTCTAAAATAAAGCTGAAGACATGTATGATAACCAAATAACAGTACACCACACCTTATTAACACTGAGACTAATGAGAGTATCTTTTGTCGTTTAAAAGTAAGAAGGTTATGATTATTTTAGGGCTACCCGCCCGTAACACCATTATGCAATCATATTCATGGGAATTTTACCCGCATGGGAATCGAACCCGCATAGGTCACGTGGACCCGCAATGAGTATATGTGGATACCCACATCGTTGAGCTAGCCCACAGAATAGTCATGGGAATTTAACCCGCATAGGAATTGAACCCGCATAGGTCTCGTGAACCCGCAGTGAGTATATATGGACACCCGCATCGTGGAGAGCTAATCCACGGAATGAAACAATATCAAGGGAATTTAACCCCTAACATAACACATGATTGCCGGCCCTCAAGTGAGAGACGCGGTGATATGGAAATATAATACTTGCACGAATGTCTATCGTGAGCAACATATGCCACTTAAAATCATTTAGGACTCTCATTAGATTAAGGTGAACCACCTATCATTTTATAAGACTCAAGGCACTAGCATGTCATGTCAAATCCGGGAATTTAACCCCAAGTACTACACCTTTAGAATTTCAAACCCTAGATTTTAAAATCAAGCACTTTTACTTTCAACCTAGACAACTTATGCCTATAAATCAAATAGACAAATCTCTTAATTTTCCATAAAGCCGTTATAACTCTTTATGTTTTAGACAATTAAGGCATTTTCATCTTTTAAACAAAACAAGTGAGTTAATTCTCTAACTCAACCAAACTTAGATTAAGGCAATGATATCAAAATGAAACCGAATTCCTTTAAAACTCGTACGTCCACCGTACTATATATTTGTAAAACTCATGCTCAAAAGATAGGGAAAGTTCTACATACCTTCCCGGCTTAATCCACTCTCTAGGTTGAATACGCCTCACGTATAATATCAACCTATAATAACCATAACACGTTTATCAACTTCTAGCATTCAATCGTAGAATAACTCTAAGTATGAAGTCTCTTATTCTACGGAAAATTGGGCAGCACTTCCTTTGTTTCTACGTACTTTTCCACCTTTATCAAGGCCCGAATTCAATAACCAATATGCCACATTTAAGGCTCAACACATCAACCAAACAAAGGGGATTACACGCCTTACAGGACGTGTAAAATTCTGCCCCACAATTAATACCAAGTAGTTCAATAGTCAATGCCATTCTCGGCTAACATACACAACAATGTAAATTCTTCCAATTCTTTTTCAATCCAAGTTATTAAGTCTAACATGTATATATTCGTAAACAACTTTAACAACTATAATTCCCTCTTTATATAACATGCGACGACTAAACTAATAACCAAATTGAATTTCAATCTCAAATGCTAAACATGCTAGTTTCGGATTAGTGGTTCCAATATTCATAACACTTATCAATCTTCATTATATATATCTCATGCTTGTTTATATCCATAACTACAACAATTGGTAATCTTTAACCACTAAGACGACAAGATTGTTACCTTGATAAGCCCTAATATGACTCCAAGATTCAAAGTCACTCCTTAGCAACTTAGCTCATTTCCTTCACGCTCTAATCCGCTATTTGAAGCCCTTAGAAGTTCATAAACAACTTTCCTTCAATTTCCAATCAAAACTTATGAAGACAACTTAGGTTTTCATCTTGCGACTAATGTAACAACGTAGATTTTCTGGGATCTTTGTATTGAGATTGTTACACCTCGTAGTTCCAGGGTATGTATATGAGGACGTACGTACGAGAATACGACAAAAAAATTGGAAAGGAAGAAAGATGTGATTTTTCGACGGAAAAGTTTCCAGATTTTGTGAAGGAAAAAGGTTTATTATTGAGAATTGGATTCTCAACTTTGGTATTTAAGACTTTAAGAATTTATAAGAATTTTGGATTTTATTTTCCGGAATTGGCCACGTGGGGCCCACGGGAGGAATTTACGGTTTGTGGGGACCACTTTATTTTCAAGATTTTTGGCATTACGGATATTTTCGGAAGATGAAATATTTTGGACGAGTAGGAGGGCGACACATGGCACCCCCATGTGGCCCTTTGGCCGAAAATAGGGGACACTTGGCATTGGGGCGTTTTTCTTGGAGACATGTGGCTAGCCACATGTCTCAATTTTGTGGTGGACATATGGTTGGTAGAACCCATGCACACATGTCCCCAATATACACCACACTTGCCTTGATCTTGGCCTTTGATTTCTCTATAAATACTCCCTTAAGTGCAAGACTTATTCATCCCACACTTGAAATATTTTCCAAGGCAAATTCTCCCTCCCTCCCTTTGTAGTTCTCGTCCAACACTCCCCCCCCCCCCCTCTTGTGAAGAATTTCTTCAAGTATTGTTATAATCCCTAATACCTTAGCCTAAAATCCCTTGTAGTATTCCAAAGTTATCTTTATACTAAGAGCCCGAAAGTACTACTTTATTCCAATAGTCACAAAATGAAATCCTAGAAAAATCTTCATAACTTGGATGAAGTGTTAAGAGAAGTTGTTTAGAAACTTCTAAGGGTTGCTTGGAGCGGGTTGGAGCATGAGCTAAACGTTGCTCAGGATCGACTTTTAAATCTTGGATAATTTTGGGCTTATCGAGGTAGTGATCTATGTCCTCCTATTGTAATTGGATATTACATATTGTAGTAGTTTATAATTGAGTATAAGATTTATGGAAGGGTGATTAAAAAGAATTGAACTGTATTTACATTGGACTGTATTTACAGTAGACTTGTAGTAATATTGTGGGACATAATTGTACACGTCCGGTTAGATGTGTAATCCCCTTGGAGTTGTGGGCTTGGTAGCGGGCCTTGATATAGGAGGATTTTTATGTGTTTGCGGGGGGGGGGGGGGGGATGTGCTGCGCAATTTTCCGTAGAATAAGGAACTGTATACTTAGAATATTCTACGAAGAGAACTAGAAGTTGATAGATGTGTTGTGGTTATTATAGGTGGATTGTCTACGCGCGGCATACTCGACTTGGCTTGTGAATTAAGCCGAAGAGGTATGTGATTCTTCCTATACTCTTGAGCATGATTATTGTGAACTATATAGTACGGTAGACGTACGTGTGTGAAATGAATTTGGTTTGTTTAAAACATAAAGTGTTATAATGGCTTTATGGGAAGTCAGTTATAACAACTTTATGAAGATAAAAGAGAAACTTGATTTTAAAAGATAAGAGACTTGACTTATAAACGACTTGATTTCGGAAAAGGAGAAGTATACTTGATGTTGTTTTAAACGAAAAGCACTTGGTTTAAAAAGTATAGAGTACTTGATTTTAAAAGCCTTGTAAAGATTTTCTGAAGGTGTAGTAATTTGGTTTGAAAAGAAAACGTGTTTTGATACTACGAGTATTAGTATCGTGTGGCTTTTACGTAAAAAATGTCTTTTTGAAAGAATGAAAGTATGTAGTATTTTGGGGTTAAAACCCGGATTGTTGGCATAAGATGAAAGTCTAAAAGTACGTTGAACTTGCCTATGCTTGTTATGATAGCTTTGTTGTGCAAGTGTTGTATTTCTATGCTACCGCGTCTCTCGATGGAGGGCCGGTTATCTGGTTGATTGCTTGGACATACTGACGCGTTGGATGGTCCACGGGTATGTTTCCACTATGAGTATTACCTTGTTATTTCCTTGGACATACTGACACGTTGGGTGGCCCACGGGTATGCTTCCACTATATCGATCTTTTGGACATACTGACACGATGGATGGTCCACGGGTATGCGTCCATTAGGATGGTTCCATGGCCATGCTTATACCTAGGTAAGATGTCGGGGCATGCGGCCGTTGTGCGGGTCAAATTCCCGGGTTATGTTATTAGTCCATGGACCGCTAATCCATGAAGCTTGCCGCGGTGACGAGTGATCACGGGCTTGATTTGTACGTGTGGTTACAGGCGCACTTTAGATACTTGTCCTGGTCATTTCTCGTGTATCGGCAGGCACTGGTAGATAGCTTAAGATACTTGCCTCGGTCATATCTCGTGAGACGGTAGGCACTGGTACGTTAGCTTAAGATACTTGCCTCGGCCAGTTGCGTGGCTAGTTTTTGGATCTGGTAGTTGGCTTCCGTACTTGGCCCGTGAAGTTTTATGACTAGTTTTCGGATCTGGTAGTTGGCTATTCTACTTGGCCCGATCGGTTTGATGACGCAGGCAGGATCTAGTGTTCAGGTACACATATGGGTGTTGTTTTACATCATGTACTGCCGGCAGTGAGGAAGGAGTTCCACGGGCATGATTGATATTGTGGGCGTGAGACCCATAGTTATGTGTGAGTGATGATTTTGAGGACATGCGTCCCTTACTTGACATAACTGTTTACTTATTGCGAAATGGTTTTATAAAATGATGAAATGTGATTTCATTACAGTATTTTCAGTTTCACATACTTGGTACCTGTTATCGACCTCGCCGGAAGCTGCGTTCATCGCCGCGGTAAGTACACCAGTTGTTGATCCTCGCTCATAGGATCGCAGTTCAGCATTTTGGGAAGCTCCGTTTCTCCGGAGGCTTATCTTTTGGTATAGTTTCCCTGTCACTGTTAGTATTTATACATTCAGCGGTATGGCGGGGCCCTGTCCCGTCATAGTTGTATTAAAAACTCTTAGAGGTCTGTAGTACTGTTGTGGGCAGGGTTTGTAAAGGATGTAACTGTTCAAATTATTATAAATATGCAGAAAAGTGACCGTTTTGGTTAGCCTGTTTCTTATTTTATATCTTGTTTCATGTTTAAGTTTTTATTTCCGCTGATTTTCTCTGATGTTGTATCACTAGGGTGCCCGGGTAAGGCACCAGTCGCGGGCCCGAGTTCGGGTCGTGACAGAGATATCCTTATAATACCTCTAGGAACCTTGGGTTGAAGTATTGTGAATTATGAATAACAAACAAATTTTTTTTTTGTGGAGAAATGGGCAAACCCGAGAGCTCTCAATGTCTAGCTCAAGTTTCTTGATTTTTTTTCTAAGTGTTGAGACTTGTCTTGCTACTAGGATGAATATATAATAAAATGTAGGGTCAAGATTAAAACACTTGTGGGGTTTGGATGAAGGAGATTTAAATATCTAGTCAAGTGGGCTCATTGACTTGGTCAACAATGTCAAGCCTTGGCTTGTCAAGACTTGATCATCTTGCCTTGGTCATTTGACCATTTTACCGTTGGTCCATTTCGACCAAGACCATGCAAGAGGGTGACATGTGTCACCCTCTCATTCGTCGTAATATTTCGTTTTCTGATATTTCCATAATTCCGATAAATTCTACAAGTCTCAAATATTAACGTCCTGGTTTCTTACGTACGTTCTTATATATATGTCCTGGAATTACGGGGTGTAACATTACTCATACTGTCACTATGTCTGTGTCTGTATATCAATCTGTATAACATGTCTCGGCCCTCTAGTGAGGGACTCGATGGAAGTCTGTATATGTGCGCATATCATGTCTCGGCCCTCTATGGAGGGACTCGATAAAATCTGTATATATGTATATAACGTGTCTCGTCCCTCTAGTGAGGGACTCGATGAATTCTGTAAAGCTGCGCACGAATATGATGCGGCCCGAGACTCGGTGGAGTGAAACAATAATACTTAGCACAAGTAGATATCATGAGCAACCATATGCAATTAAAATCATCTTTGACTCTCGATAATTTCATCATAATAAACTCTTTTACTGAAAATCATAGACACTAATCAACAATTATCCTTTAAAACTGAACTTATAGGAATTACGTACGTCCGTCGTACTTTCATTAAAATCAAGCCTAAAATGAAGTTCGTCGAGTCTAGTTTCCAACGCAACAAACCTCTCGTCAATAGGACGCCGGAGTAGAGAGTTATGGACGTTACAAGCTCAGCTGACAAAGCAGTGGCTAAAAATCGGGACTGTTTTGGGGATTAAATTAAGGTATGAAAATCCTTCATTCTATGCTATAATTGAAGTTGCATATTGTGGTAGTTGAAGTAATGGACTTGTGTTAGGAAGAAATCTTGAATTTAGACAATGCATGTGTCAATTTTGGGTGTGAGCCGAATTGGGCTGTTTCGGGTATATGTTGGATTCGTGTGTTGTGTTGTAAATTTCATCACTAATTGCGTATTAAAAATGGATGAAATTGTGAAGATTAAATATGGATTCATTATATGGGATTGTTGGAAAGATAAATTGGGTTAATAGTTAAGAAAAGAGTTAAAATGGTTACATGCTAAATTGCCTAAAACTCATGAATAACTTTCGGACATTGTGCGACCCTTTACGGGTTGTTTTGGTGCCATATAATCGTTGTTACTATTATTAACATCGTCACTAATTGTGTGTTGAGGTAAAGAGACGTCAGTATGAGGATTCTATTCTGGCACAGTATAGAGATGCAGCTCTCCGAAAGGGGAAGACTTTATTTGAGGTGACCCCTGATGATGTGCTGCGGTATGAGGACAGATTATGTGTACATGATGTTCCAGGGCTACGACAACAGGTTATGGGATAGGCACACAATGCCTGTTATTTCGTTCATCCAGGGTCGATGAATATGTACCATGACCTTAGGTGATTGTATTGGTGGGATGGCATGAAAAGAGACATAGCAGAGTTTGTTGCCCAATGCCCGAATTGTCAGCAGGTTAAGGTCGAGCATCAGAAACCTATTGGGTTTTTACAGGAGATAGAGATCCCGACTTGGAAGTGGGAAGTGATCAATATGGACTTCATTACAGGCTTACCTCGCACTCAACGGAAGTGTGATTCCATATGGGTTATCGTGGATAGGCTGACGAGATCAACCAATTTTCTTCCAGTTAGGACTACTTACTCAGCGGAGGACTATGCTAGGCTGTACAACAGGGAGAGTGAGACTTCAAGGGGTTCCCACATCTATTATATCAGACCGAAGAGCTCGGTTTACAGCTAACTTCTGGAGATCATTTCAGAAGGGATTGGGGACACAGGTGAGTCTCAGCACAACATTTCATCCCCAGACGGATGGGCAGGCAGAGCGTACTATTCAGACACTAGAGGATATTCTGAGAGCCAGTATTATTGACTTCAGAGGTAGTTGGGATGATCATTTACCACTCATTGAGTTTGACTATAACAACAACTACCACTCTAGTATCCAGATGGCCCCGTATGAGGCCTTATATGAGAAGAAGTGCAGGTCACCTATTGGTTGGTTTGATGTAGGTGAGACTAAGTTGATCGGTACAGATATGGTTCAGCAAGCTGTTGATAAGGTGAAGCTTATTCAGGAAAAATTATTAGCAGCTCAAAGTTGACAGAAGTCATATGCTAACAATCGACGTCGACACTTGGATTTCCAGGTTGATGATTGAGTATTTTTGAAGGTATCACCCATGAAGGGTGTGATGAGGTTTGGCAGGAAATGGAAGTTTAGCCCAAGGTACATTGGGCTTTACCAGATCATTCGTAGGATAGGCAAGGTTGCCTATGAGTTGGATCTACCATCTGATTTGGAAGTAGTACACTCAGTCTTTCACGTATCGATGCTACGTAAGTGTATTGGTGATCCTTCCAGAGTCTTCCCAGTAGAGGATGTCCAGGTGACAGAAGAGTTATCGTATGAGGAGAGCCCCATATCCGTACTTGATCGCCATGTCAGGAGATTACGGATGAAGGATGTGGCTTCCGTCAAGGTATTGTAGCGAAACAACAATAGGGAGGAAATGACTTGGGAGACAGAGGATGAAATGAAGAAGAAGTATCCTCATTTGTTCCCTGTGCCTCCAGATAATTCAATCTAACTCATATTTGATTATAGAGTCTATGAATTGCATATGTGTGATATATTGTGGCCATGTATGACATCTGTTGGTTTGCTGAATATATGTGGATAGACATAGTTTTAGAGGAGACTCTGCCGAAACTTTTCTAGCATGAGACCTATGATGAACATTCGAGGATGAATGTTTTTAAAGGGGAAGGATGTAACACCTCGTAAGTTTAAGGCGATAATTAAGAACGTCATTAAGAAAATTAAAATACTTAAGGAGTTGATTCCGGAATTTTTTTTTGTTACAATGAGCGTGACAAGGGAATTAAAGGAAACGGGAGTTAAGGTTAAAATAAGTGGGATTAAGATTTATTACTTGGGGGATTGATTCAATTTAAGTAGACAATGAGGGACTAAAATGTAATATTTTAGGGACCTAAGTGTAATAAGAGAAATTCAGATTTTGTTTTAATTAACCTACACTCTTTCTTTCATTTTAATTGAAATTAAAATCCCTCATCTCACTCCCTCTCCTCCCCAGAAATTTCCCTCATCTCCCTCAACAAAAATCCCCATTTTCATGCAATTGAAGCTTTTCTATTTCCCTCCTCCAAGATAAACTCTCCATCCAAAGTTCTAAGCCAAGTTTTTATACCAAAAACAGTGGGTATTTCACCACTTCTGTCCGCGAATTTGAGACTCAAAAGTTCTAATTTTTTAGACGAATTCTTGGAAGAAAAACGTGTGTAAATGAGGGATTAACCTTGTGGAATGTATGCATATCAAATTGGAGTTGACGAAGTGGAAAATGGGTGCGAAAATTCGACGAAACAATGAGGGAAGATTAAGGGACTATTTTGGATAATTTTAAGGTATAAATTCTCCTTCTTATGGTTTAATTGGGGTTGCATGTTGTTATAATTCAAGAAGTGAATGTGTGTTAAGAGAAAACATGAAATTAGACAATGCATGTGACTAATTTGGTGTTGTATCCGATTTTAGGATCATTTTGTATACATTGGATTTAAGTGTTGTTGTTGTTATTATTGTTGCTAATTGCATGTTGAGAATTGAAAAGAAACATTGATGTTTAAAGATATATTTATTATATGGAGTTGTTGGAAGATAAGTTGGATTAAGAATTAAGAAAAGAGTTATAGAGTTGTGACATGTTGTGGCCGAAACTGGCATGAAAATTATTGAACATTATTGTGATGTATTAAGGACTGTTTTAGTGCTTAAAATATAAGTATAAACATGTATGTATGTTGGTAGTTACCTATTCATTTCTTGAAAGAATTAAGGTGTAGAAAAGTGTTATTTAACATTCTTGAACTCTCAATGTTGCTAGAAGATTGGACTGCTTGAATGGACTGTTTTAACGTGACTAAAAGATTGGATGAACCTGATGAATATGCGTGTTAGTCACCTTGATTGTTGTTTGGTTATATTCCACAAGTGTAAGGAAAAAGAATGTGTTATAGTAGCGTATATGAAGTACATGAGACTAAATTGGTTATATCTTGGAATTATGCTTGGTTATTGGTTGGTTGACATTTGTTGTAAATTGTAGATGTACCTATAAACAGGGGATGTGCTGCCCGAATTTTTATAGAATAAGAGAGTCTTCTTTCAATATAACTCACGTTAGGAATCATAGAGTTGACGTGCATGTTGTTATTATTATAGGTCAAGGTGCTAGTCGAGGCGATTATTAGATATTCGAGTTGATATAGACGACGAGGTATGTGAAACTCTTCCTTCTTTCTTTTTGGCATGATTTTTATTAAGTAAATGTACGGCGGACGTACATGATTTCTATACAGGTTAATTCCTAAAGATGTTAGTTATGAGAAGTGCCTATGATTTTTCAGTAAAGAGTTTATTATAATGATTTTATTGAGATTCAAATGATGATTTTTAATTGCATATGGTTGCTCATGATATCTACTCGTTCTAAGTATTATTATTCCACTTCTTCGAGTCTCGGGCCGGCTTATGTTTGTGCACATCCTTGCATTGTTCACCGAGTCCCTCACTAGAGGGCCGAATTATGTAGGATGCATCCATAGATGAGATGATGATTCCATCGAGTCCCAGTATGGGCCGGGTTATGATATGATTCCACCGAGTCCCGCATTAGTGGGTCGGATTACGTCATATGTATATATATATGTATCTGATGGTTATACAGACGGGCATTCATGGTTTTTGACTTGACTCTCATTTTTATAAGGCACAAATGTCTCTTATTGTTTACGACACAGTTAGATTTGGGTTCTGATTTTCATACTAATCTCCTGTTATTTGTTGGCTATTTATGATCTCATTTTACAGTATTTCTTGTTTTACATACTCAGTACATTATTTTGTGCGACCCGCTCCTCGGGGCTGCGTTAATGCATGCAGTTCAGTTCTCGGTTGGTGATCCTCAGGCTTAGGACTCCTACTCAGCTGGTTGGAAAGCTCCTTTGATCCAGAGCTTTGTCATTTTGGTACAAAACCTCTTTTTAGACTTATGTATATATTTAGGGGCACGACGGGGCCCTGTCCCATCATATGTTGTTATTCTTTTCATAGAGGTCTGTAGACAGTTGTGGGTTGTACGTATGTAGACTTGTAAATCTGTTTTGGGTCAGCTATGTCATTGTACTATGTGTTAGGATGTTCCCGTGTATATGTTATATTATTTGGTGGCATCCTTGTCGGCTTGCTTATTATATTATGTTGGCTAGTTGTGACTCCTCAGGAGGCATGTACAGTTTTGTGTAAAGGCAGCCTTGTCGGCTCGCCTATTATGGCATATGTTGTTGTTACGGCGTCGTGCTGCCGGATTTCATACTTTCCTTAGTATTAGTTGGATTATGTGTGACAGGTTAGTAGAATGGAGTCATTAGGGCGTTTAGTCACGGCCCGTCAGGTCGAACCGTGACAATGGTGATACTTTTAGCCCGATTGTTAAACCGACTACGATTCGTACTGTTCTTAGTATGCTATGGGTAAAAAGTAGTCGATTCATCAGCTGGATGTCAAGAATGCATTTCTTCATGTGGATTTGAAAGAAACTGTATACATGCATCAGCCACCTGGTTTTGTTAATCCTGTTGTTCCTCAGTATGTCTGTCGTCTCAGGAAGTCACTCTATGGTTTAAAACAGGCACCTTGTGCTTGGTATATGATCGGTTTTCCTGGTATATTATGCAGATTGAGATTATTTGCAGCAGGTGTGACACCTCTCTGTTCATTTTTCATAATGGTAGTGACATTGCTTACTTGTTATTATATGTTGATGACATTGTTCTCACTGCCTCATCTGACAAGTTGCAAAATGACATATTGCTCTTCTCAAAACTGAATTTGCTATGACTGATTTTGGCAAGATGAGTTACTTCTTGGATATATCAGTTACTAGATCTGCAGATACTATGTTCCTGAGTCAGCGTAAGTATGCAGAAGAAATTGTGTTCAGAGCTAAGATGTCGAATTGGAAGGCTATGCCTACTCCCGTTGATTCGAAATCCAAACTCAGTGCTTTTGAGGGTGATCCAGTGTCTGATCCTACTCTATATCGAAGTTTTGCAGGTGCTCTTCTGTACCTCACATTCACCAGACCCGACATTGCATATGTCGTTCAGCAGGTGCGTCTGTTCATGCATGCTCCTCATAATCATAAATCCCTTGGATTTGGATCAGAATATTTCGGATATCTAACAAATCGGATATTAGTAATTTTCAGATAATTTCGGATATCCAAAAAATCGGATATTCGTAATTTTCGGATAATTTCGGATCGCATTCGGATCCGAATATTTCGGATATCCAAAAAATCGGATAATCGTAATTTTTGGATAATTTCGGATCTGAATATTTCAGATATTCAAAAAATTGGATATTCGTAATTTTCGGATCGGATTCGGATTCGAATATTTCAGATATCCAAAAATTTCGAATAATTTCGGATCGGATTAGAATCCAAAAAATCGGATATTCGTAATTTTTGGCTAATTTCGGATCGGATTCGGATATTCAAAAAATCGGATATTCGTAATTTTCGGATTGGATTCGAATATCCAAAATTTTCAGATAATTTCGGATCGGATTAGGATCCAAATATTTTGGATATCCAAAAAATCGAATATTCGTAATTTTCGGATAGGATTCGGATCCGAATATTTCTGATATCCAAAATCGGTTATCCAAAATTTAAAAAAGTAAAAACTAAGGATCTAAATTATTCGTCATTCACATTTAATATGCACCACTAATAATAATGTCACTACTAATTAATTAGCATCTCTTTAATCATTTGTTTTTAAAAAAAGTTTATTAATTCATGGCTAATTAAAAAGAAGCATATTTTATTTGAAAAATGAGCTTTAGGAGGTGTTTTACTTTTGAAAAATCATTTTAGCACTTTAATTATCTCATTAACTCAACTTTGTGAATTAATTTAATAATTTGGCTAATCATAAAGGAACTAATTCTTTCAAATGTGCACGACTATTTTGATTTTAGATTATAATTTAACTCAACCTCTCGATCCGTTAATGTATTTCCTTGATTGTAACTAACGAGAAAATTCTCTTAATACATTTGACAAGCCAAATTATTAAATTAATTCACAAAGTTGAGTTAATGAAATAATTAAGTGCTAAAAATGATTTTTCAAAAGTAAAACACCTCTAAATTAAGCTCATTTTTTAAATAAAATATATTTCTTTTTTAATTAGCCATGAATAAAGTTTTTTCAAGATTTATACAAAAATTAAATTCTTTGATCAAAGGGGGCGACTTTTCAGTCGCCCCCTTTGGTTAGGACCAAAATAGGCGATTAGAAAAGTCGCCCTTTTTGGTCCACACCAAAGGGGGTGATTTTTAAGTCGCCTCCTTTGATCAAAGAATTTATTTTTTGTATAAATTTTGAATTTTTTTTATTCATGGCTAATTAAAAAAGAAGCATATTTATTTGAAAAATGAGCTTAATTTAGGAGGTGTTTTAGTTTTGAAAAATCATTTTTAGCACTTTAATTATTTCATTAACTCAACTTTGTGAATTAATTTAATAATTCGGCTATTTGTCAAATGAATTAAGAGAATTTTCTCGTTAGTTACAACCAAGGAAATACATTAACGGATCAAGAGGTTGAGTTATATTATAATTTTAAATCTAAATAGCCGTGCACATTTGAAAGAATTAGTTCCTTTATGATTAGCCAAATTATTAAATTAATTCACAAAGTTGAGTTAATGAAATAACTAAAGTTCTAAAAATGATTTTTCAAAAGTAAAACACCTCTAAATTAAGCTCATTTTTAAAATAAAATATGCTTCTTTTTTAATTAGCCATGAATAAAGTTTTTTCAAGATTTATACAAAAATTAAATTCTTTGATCAAAGGGGACGACTTAATAAATCCCCCCCTTTGGTGTGGACCAAAAAGGGCGACTTTTCTAGTCGCCCCCTTTTATCAAAGAATTTAATTTTTGTATAAATCTTGATTTTTGTTTATTCATGTCTAATTAAAAAAGAAGCATATTTTATTTGAAAAATGAGCTTAATTTAGAGGTGTTTTACTTTTGAAAAATCATTTTTAGCACTTTAATTATTTCATTAACTCAACTTTGTGAATTAATTTAATAATTTGGCTACTTGTCAAATGAATTAAGAGAATTATCTCGTTAGTTACAACCAAGAAAATACATTAACGGATAGAGAGGTTGAGTTATATTATAATTTAAAATCTAAATAGTCGTGCACATTTGAAAGAATTAGTTCCTTTATGATTAGCCAAATTATTAAATTAATCACAAAGTTGAGTTAATGAAATAATTAAAGTGCTAAAAATGATTTTTCAAAAGTAAAACACCTCCTAAAGCTCATTTTTCAAATAAAATATGCTTCTTTTTAATTAGCCATGAATTAATAAACTTTTTTTAAGATTTCTACAAAAATTAAATTCTTAGATCAAAAGGGGCGACTTAAAAAGTCGCCCTTTTTGGTCCTCACCAAAAAGATGACTTTTCTAGTCGCCCCCTTTGGTTAGGATAAAAAGGGCGACTTTTCTAGTTGTCCCCTTTGGTGAGGACCAAAAAGGACGACTTTTCTACTCGCCCCCTTTGGTCCTCACCAAAAAGGGCGACTTATAGTCGCCCTTTTTAATTTCACCAAATAGGGCGATTTTTCAAGTCGCCTCTTTTGGTGAGACAAAAAAGGGCGACTTGAAAAATCGACCTATTTGGTGAAATTAAAAAGGGCGACTATATGTTGCCCTTTTTGGTACTAACTAACATGACATTTTTTAGTGGCCCTTTTTCGTATTAACCAATCGCCCTCTTTGGGCCGATTTGTTGTAGTGGACGCTCTACTTCAGGCTATTGTGTATTCTTAGGGGATAATCTTATCTCTTGTCCGCGGCGACAAGCCACGTTATCGCTCGATCTTTGAGCCGCAGTATAAGGGTGTTGCTAATGTAGTTGCTGAGATCTGTTGGCTCCAGAATCTTCTCTTGGAGCTAAGTTGTCCATTGCGTAAGGCATCTATAATCTATTGTGATAACATATATGCTATTTATATGTCTCATAATCCGGTCCAGCATCAACGGACCAGGCATATTGAGATGGATATTTATTTTGTTCGTGAGAAGGTCGCACGTGATCTTGTCAAAATTCTACATGTACCTTCCTCCTATCACATCTTCACAAAGGGACTATCCAGACAACTGTTCACAGACTTTAGATCCAGCCTGAGCATTCGGTTTCCTCCCGCTCCGTCTGAGGGGGTGTATTAGCGAATATTCTTCAAATATTCACAGTATAAATTGTATTTATTAGTATCATGTATTTAAGGTAACTTAGTATTCTTACTGTATTAAAGAATTATCTTTGTATAACTATATATATTGTGATTAATGAAAAAAAATTCTAAGGAAAATTATTCTAATATCTTACCAAAGCCATGGTTGCACTTAGGCAGAATCTTAAGTTTCTCCCCAACTCCGAATTCCGATTAGCAAATGACACACTCAATATCAAGCCCCGAATGTTTCAACTTGGTAGTGTATGTTATAATTGGGAATGTTTTGAAAGTTTTTTTCTTGATCCCTCTATTGGTTAAATTTGCTGAAGAAGGGTTATTATTTGTGTGGTTTGAGGATGATTCTACCAATATTATGGTGGAGAAACTAAACACACATTTTATGATGGAATTCAAGATAAATGAACAAATAACGGCACATGCAAGTACTGCCAATACCATAATAACATTTGCATCAAGTGTGTTGACTTTGTGACCAAGTGGCAGATCAATTGGGCCGTGGCTGACTCTGGCCGCCGAAGGTGGCGCCATAGTGGCCTCCGGTAGGTATTGTTTTACTGTAGCAGCTGGTATTAGGAGTAGTCTTCTTGAGTAGTGGGGAAGTTCTCCATGAATTCTTGATCAATGAATAGAGTGGAAGCTATAGTTGCCATGGAAATTTTTGTTGAGACTTGCATGTGTGTTTTCTTTGGTTTGTTGGTGTTGGATCAATTGAAGACCAATTGCTTATCTATATCTATCTATATTATATTATATTAAAAACAGAAAGGTCCTTAAAAATATTAATTAAACTTTTTGACCTAGACTTAAAAATGACAAAATAGTCAATTAATAATTGTCCTAATATTGGTTTAGGAATAGACATTTAATTATTGCGCTAATATTTAAAACTTCAAACCCAACTAAAACATATTCTTACATAAGTTCTTACCTTATACGAAATTGCATGAACTTCTAATACCTTAAACTTAAACTGATTGAATCATTCATTATTATTATTTAATAATAATGAATATTGCAATTAAGTAGAATATCATATATATGGTAGGATGTAATATATTAATTAGGCAAGATAAGAATTGAATAATTAGCCTTAATATTGGATCTCTAGAAAGATATTTAGCCTTGATATCCTCTTATCATTTATGTCTTATGATTGTATATTTACCCCATTTGGGAGAATGAGTTGGACAAGGACGATTTACCATTTCTAAATAATTCTTATATGGTATCAGGAGGTTATTCAAAGATCTTATTCTAAATAAAATATTCCTTCCAAATTCGGTTTCTCGTTCTTCTTCCTCAAACCGAGTTTTGTCTTCTCCAATTTCATTTTTTTCCATTCTCCATTATTGTTGTTAACCATGTCGGACTCCATATCATTCTATCATCCAACCCTTACCGTTTCAAACATCAAAACACATGTATCCATTACTCTTGAGACGGAGAACGTACAATATGCAACTTGGGCAGAGCTTTTCAAGATATGTTGCAGATCTCATCAGGTTATTAATCATATAATCCCGCTAGCGACCGCTACAAAAAATGAGACACCAACACCAGATGAAAAAGAATTGTGGGACACTCTAGATGCCACGATTCTTGATTGGATTTATTCAACCATTTCATCCGATTTATTACACACAATAATGGAACCGGATTCCACTACTCAGGCGGCTTGGAATCGATTGCGAGACATTTTTCAAGATAATAAAAACTATCGCGCTGTTACATTGGAGCAAGAATTTTCTACAATAGATATGGCAAATTTTCCGAATGCGTCGGCTTATTGCCAACACTTAAAGGTTTTGTCGGACCAACATAAAAATGTTGGATCGCCGGTTACAAACAACCGATTAGTTCTACAATTGGTTGCAGATTTAACCGATGCTTATAGTGGTGTAGCCACTCTCATCCGCCAAAGCAATCCACTACCTTTTTTCTACCAAGCACGATCGATTCTTATTCTTGAAGAGGCGGGCTTCGCCAAAAAGGCAGCCACAGTTTTGAATTCGGCGTATGTTACTACAACTAATGGCTCTAATAATTTTGAGTATCAAAATCGGGGCCAAAATGGTCGAAATAATGGAAAAAGTCGACAAGGTAACAATCAAAACGGAAAAAATGGTGGAAATAAATCCTCCGGCGGCGAGGAGGAACGGTGGCGGTGGAGGAACCGACGAGGCAAGAACGACAAACAATGGCGTAACAACAATCGGTCCATGAAATAAACCATGGGCTCGCAATGGCTCGCCCATGCCACCATGCCCAGTCCCTTCAGGCAACTAGGTGAGGCCCAGTCCAAGGCCACATTAGCCCAATGACAGTAACTTCCAGAACGGGAATGGGCCTGTTTATAATGGGCCACGAAATAGTAACCCCTCTGGCAGACCAAACAGTGGCAACAACAATCAGTTTGGGCCTCTGCCGACCCAATGACAGAAGACCCATTCAGCTTTGGCAACCCCAACGAATGTTGAGTCCGCGATGCACACCCTTGGCATGAATCCGCCGGACAACAATTGGTATATGTACAGTGGAGCGACGTCCCATATGACGTCCTCCCAAGGTAAACTCTCGTCCTATTTTAATTTGAGCAAAAATAATGGAATTATTGTTGGAAATGGTCATTTTATTCCAATTCAAGGTTATGGATCTACTACCTTATCACCCCAAAATACTACACTAACCTTGAAAAATGTTCTACATGCTCCAAAATTAATTAAAAATTTGGTGTTTGTCAAAAATTTACTAGCGATAATTGGGTGTCCGTTAAATCTGACCCTTTTGGTTTTTTTTTTGTGTATGATTTTCAGACGAGGACACAACTCATGAGATGTAATAGCCAAGGGGAGCTCTGTCCTATCACCACACCGATCAAGATTCCATTATCGTTTACTACTTTGACACAGTCACTTTGGCATGAACGTTTGGGCCATCCGGAAGCTAATATTTTAAACTCCCTAAAACAAAATAATTTTGTTGCATGTTCCCAATCTAGAACTTTGACTAAGTGTCATTCATGCCCTCTTGGGAAATATATTCAAATGTCGTTTAGTTCATCTTCTTCATGCACATTGATGTCATTTGATATAATACATTGTGATATTTGGACTTACCCCGTTTTGAGCTCACTGGACCATATGTATTATTTATTTTTGTTGGATGATTACTCAAAACTTCTATGGACATGTCCATTGTCGAAAACATCACAAGTTTTTTTAACCTTTCTAAAATTTTGAGCTTTCATCCAAAATCAATTTGAACGGGATATCAAGAATATACAATGTGATAATGGGAGGGAATTTGACAATAAACATTTTTGGGATTTTTGCAACATCAATGGTTTAAACTTTTGTTTCTCATATCCCTATACATCGTCATAAAATGGGAAGGTGGAACGACAAATAAGAACTATCAACAACATTATCCGAACATCCCTTGCCCATGCTCATGTACTCCCATCTTTTTGGCATCATGCCTTACAAACGGTCACATACTTATTGAATATTCTCCCACATAAAACCTTATCCTACCAAGATCCACTCAAAATCTTATACCTACGGGAACCTTCCTACTCACACTTACGAGTTTTTGGGTGTTTGTGTTTGTCACTATTCCCATCCACCACAATTCACAAATTACAACCCCGATCTACTCCTTGCATTTTTTTGGAATATCCTTCCAATCATAGGGGTACAAGTGTTACGACTTAAGCACAAATAAAATCTTTATAAGTCGTCATGTCATTTTTGATGAAACACAATTTCTATTTTCAAAAATGCACACTTCTAACACACAAAACTATGATTTTTTAGATGATGGATTATCCCCGTGTGTGCTCCATTACATGACAAGGCACCCGGATAACACACCACTCATCGACCATCGTGACCAAGAAATTTCACTGAATTACCACTCCCGACACACCGCCACCACTGCATAATCGGCGAGGTCTTGGGCCGCGGAACACTTCCAATCTCTGGAAGTGGCGTCCAGTCCACTGCCCCAAGCCCAATACAGTCCACTGCCCCGACTTTCTCGAACCTAGTTCTACCCAACCGACCAGTTACACATAGTCATGATGGTATTGTCAAACCAAACACTAAATATATCCTTCACACCTAAGTCACAAGGTCACCATTACCTCATAACCCTGTGTCTGCCCTCCATGACTTGAATTGGAAAATAGCTATGGATGACTTTAATGCTCTAATTAAAAATAGGACGTGTGACTTAGTACCTCGTCCACCAAATGCTAACATCATTCGGTCTATGTGGATTTTTAGTCACAAGGAAAAATCTGATGGTACTTTTGAGAGACATAAAACTCGTCTTGTAGGTGATGGCAAAACGCAGCGAGTTGGAGTGGACTGTGGGGAGACTTTAAGCCCATTAATTAAACCAGAAACAATCAGAACCGTACTCAGTTTGGCTCTATCAAAGGCCTAGCCACTTCATCAGCTGGATGTCAAAAATGATTTTCTTCATGGCCAGCTTAATGAAACAATATACATGTATCAGACTTTGGGATACAAGGAATCCAAATATCCCAATCATGTGTGCCTCCTCAGAAAATCATTGTATGGTCTGAAGCAAGCACCCAGAGCCTGGTACAAGCGCTTTGCAGATCATGTTTCACAACTTGGTTTTTCTCACAATCGTTCCGACAATTCTTTGTTTATTTACAGACAGGGTAAAAATATTGCATATCTCCTTCTATACGTAGATGATATAATTTTGACTGCCTCCTCAGATGCTCTCCGCAAGTCCATCATTTCTCAGCTAGCTTCTGAATTTGCAATGAAGGACCTTGGACAACTACATTATTTTCTAGGCCTAGCGGTTACTCGTCATGATGGTGGTCTGTTTATCTCCCAAGAGAAGTATGCAACAGAAATTGTGGAACGGGCAGGCATGACCATCTGTAAAGCTTCGACGACTCCAGTAGACACAAAGTCAAAATTGAGCGCTGCAGCCGACAAACCCTTTTCTGATCCAACTCTTTATCGGAGTCTAGCGGGAGCCCTGCAGTACCTGACATTTAACCAATCAAATATTTCCTATGATGTACAACAAGTTTGCCTCTTTATGCATAATCCAATGGAAGAACACATGCATGCACTGAAACGCATATTGAGATACATTCAGGGGACCCTGGACTGTGGCTTGCATTTATATCCCTAATCAGCAACGACTCTGGTCTCCTATACTTATGCTGACTGGGGAGGATGTCCGAATACTAGACGCTCCACCTCAGGATATTGTATTTTTTGGGAGACAACTTGGTCTCCTGGTCCTCCAAGCGTTAGCCCACGTTATCCAGGTCTAGTGTCGAGGCAGAATACAGATGAGTGGCTAATGTAGTATCTGAATGCTACGAAATCTACTACTTGAACTTCATTATCCCATTCAGAAGGCCACACTAGTCTACCGTGACAATGTCAGTGTTATACCCCGTATTTCCAGAGTATGTATGCGAGGACGTACGTACGAGAATACGGCAGAAAGATTGGAAAGGAAGAAGGAGGTAAATTTTTCCACGGAAAAGTTTCCGGTTTTTGTGAAGGAAAAAGGTTCGTTAATGGGAATTGGATTCCCAGATTTGGTATTCGGACTTCCTGGAATATTAGAGAATTATGGAATTTTATTTTCGGAAATGGTCACGTGGGGCCCACGGGAGAAATTTACGGTTTTGTGGGCCCACTTTGTTTTGAGATTTTGGCCATTGTGGATATTTTTCGAAAGACGTTTTTGAGCCATTAGGAGGTGACACGTGTCACCCCGCCTGCGTGGCTCGCCGGTTACCTTTGTGCACAACACCCTTGCTAGAGTCGTTTCGACGAAACGCTTTGCGTAACTTGCGAAGGGAAAATTCCGCTATGTCGTTTTGTATTTTTGCGGATTTTTCCGAGAGACGAAACATTCTCGACCAACGGGAGGGTGATACGTGTCACCTCACAATGGAGACTAGGCGGGCTTGGCCGAATGAGGGCTTGTGGTGCTAGATATTTGTGTAGATATTTGTGAGGGTTTTAAGGAGTAGGGGCTAGGGTGCACTTGGCTTGATCTTGCCTTACACTTGCCTTGCACTTGGCTAGATCTTGCCATTGTTGGTTGGCCTGGGTTTGCTATAAATACCCTTAGTTGATGAACTTTCTTCATCCAAAATCATTTTCCAAGTCTTGAAATCTCTCCCTTTGTGAGTTGAAATCGTCCAAAGCCCTCCCCTTTGTGGAGCTTTGGCCGAGGCCCCCTTGAGTGAGGCTTGGCCGTGGGTACCCCTAGCCTAGTTGTTTCGTATAATACCCTTTGTGGTATAGAAATACTCCCTAGTATTGTTATAATGCCCAAAATACCTTAGCCTTGTACCTTGTAGTATTCCAAAGATACCTCTTACGTAGAGTCCGGAAATACTACCTTTTGTCCTTTTTAGTCTCAAACCGAAACCCTAAGGAAATCTTCATCGTTGGTTGAAGTATGTGAGTAGAAGTTGGTTAGAACTTCTAAGGGTTGTTTGGAGTGGTTTGAGCGCACTGAGTGGAGCTAAACCTTGCTCGTGAGCGACATTAAACTCGGATAATTTTGGGCGACGAGGTAATTATCTTGTCCTCTATTGTAATTGGAAATTACATGTTTGTTAGAGTATATAGTTGAAGTATACTATATATGGAACTACTTAGTATTCGCAATGTCTTTTGACTTAAGCTCAAGAATAAAGAATCGAATCAGATTTACATAGGATCAGATTGCAAGAGACTTGTGTAGAATTGTACACGTCCGGTTAGACGTGTAAACCCCCGGTTGGCTTGTAGCCGGCCTCGTTAGAGGAGGAGATTTACGCTGTCATGGGAGGTCTTTGCGAATTTTCTATAGAAAGATAGAAACTTATGTTTTGGGGTTAATAGACGTTTTGACCTTTATAGGTGAAAGTACTAAGAGTAGCGTATTCTACTCAAGGAGTGGAAAGGGCTAGCAAGGTTGTAGTACTTGGAGCATTTTGCTTATTGTCGATAAATCGTCGCGAGGTATGTGAACCTCTTCCTATCTTTTCTAGCATGATTGTTGTGAACTATGTAGTACGCAGACGATACGTGTGCTAAGTGATTTGGTTGGTTTAAAACATAGGGTGTTATAATAGCTTTATGGGAAGTTAGTTATAACGACCTTATGTAAGTGAAAATGGTTTACTGATGTTAGAAGTTAAGAGACTTGATCTTATAAGATAAGAGACTTAACTTATTTGTTTTAATGTGGATGTTTGTGTGAAACCTCATTCGTGAGTAATGAGTACTTGGTTTTTAAAGGGATAATGTTTCTCGATTTGGAATCGAATGTGTATCGACTGACCACCGCAGCGTTAATAAAGGAAAATGTATTGAATAATGATGTGTTGTATTAAAACCAAGAGAAACCTCCATCCGCATAAGCTAAGATGAGACAAAATGATATTACATTTTCTAGATCATGTCTTTGTAATAAGATCGTTATAAACAAGAATAAACTACTCACGTATATGACATATGTTACTCAATTGTTCTAAAAGGAATCAAGTGATTAAGTTTGGGAAACTATGAAACCATTTGAAAATGAGAAGCTTGAGTAATCAAACTAGGCAAACCGGAACTTAGGAAAAGAATGTTGTTACTTGATTTTGAAAAGGAAGGTGGGTTGGTCATTCCAATACTACGTATCGGGTGACTTTTATAAAAGTAATGGATCTCTTTTAAAAGAACTTAACGTATGTAGTACTTTGGGGTTAAAACCCGACTTTGGCATAAAATGAAAGTACTTTGAGTTGTGTGAAACTTGCTATGCTTGTTGTTGTGAAACTTGCCTATGCTTGTGATGATAGCCTTTATTGTACAAGCGTTGTGTTTCTGTGTTACCGCGTCTCTCGATAGAGGGTCGGTTGACTGGTTGAGAACTTACTTGGATGTCTTGCGATGACGAGAAATTCCACGCACGTTCTCGTTAATAGTATTATTGTTGTTAATCGCTTTGGACATACTGACACGATGCGTAGCGCACGGGTATGCTTCCATTTTGGTTAAGGTCTTGTGGTTAATCGCTGTGGACATACTGACACGATGCGTAGCGCACGGGTATGCTTCCGTGTTGGTTAAGGTGTTGTGGTTAATCGCTTTGGATATACTGACACGATCGTAGCGCGCGGGTATGCTTCCATTTTGGTTAAGGTCTTGTAGTTAATCGCTTTGGACATACCGACACGCGCGTAGCGCACGGGTATGCTTCCATTTTGGTTAAGGTCTTGTGGTTAATCGCTTTGGATATACTGACACGATGCGTAGCGCACGGGTATGTTTCCATTTCGATTATCGCCTTGTGATTTCCTTTTGGACATACTGACACGATGCGTAGCGCACGTATCGTCCATTTGGAAAGTTGTCTTATTGTTTCCTTGGACATACCGACACGATCGTAGCGCACGTATGCTTCCATTCGATTCTTTGTCTTGTTGTTGAGGTCACATGGACATACGCCTACACCGATGCAGAATCCGGCATGTGGCCATGGGACATTGTATTATTGTTGCATCATGGACATGTCTACACCGGCGCAAGATTCCGGCACGCGCCATAATGCGAACTCGATTGATGTTGTGGCGTGAGACCCATAGTTATATTGGAGTGATGATCGTTTTATGTTGTGAATCGTAGTTTGGTTATCATACATGTCTCCCGCTTTATATAGACTAGTATGATTTCATTTTACAAAGATTGCATGCTTCACATACTTGGTACTGCCAGATCGACCTCCTTCGGGGCCGCGTTCATGCCGCAGGTAGAGGTACACGGCCGTGGTTCCTCGCTCATAGGATCACGATTCAACAGCATTCAAGCTCCGCTTTCCGAGGCTTATCTTTTAGTAGGTGTTCTCGAGTCAGGTTCTTGTACATTCGGGGTATGGCGGCCCTGTCCGTCATAGTCATTGTATATCTTAGAGGTCTGTAGTAATGTTGGCGTGTGGTTGTAAAAGGATTAAACTGTTCGTGTTTTATGTATATCAAGGCAATCGCTTTTGGTTGCTGTTTATTCATTTATCTCTTGTTAAATGGCTCTTGTTTTGTGTTCCGCTGATTTTCTCGATGTATGTATCACCAGGGTGCCCAGGTAAGGCACGAACGCCCCGAACGGGTCGTTACAAAAGTGGTATCGAGCGATTAATCCTCGGAAAGTGTCTACGCATCGCGTGTCAGTAGAGTCTTGATTATCGGTGTGTTGTGCACCACATCTATAATCGTGAGGCTATAGGACATTTAGGATTGGTTTCCATTCTTCTCATTACGAGATCGTGCCTTAGAGTGTTGTAAGTTGGACCCTCCGACGTATCTCGCTTTTACCGCTTATGCCTCCGCGCAAGGCAACGAGCCCAGGCGGCAAGCGCCGAGGTGCCGCTAGTGAGATACTGAGAGTACGAGGCGCAGCCCGCACAAGCACGAGGTTGTGCTTGACGGGCGGGTTTCGCGACGCCGCCAAAGACCAAAGAGAGTTTAGAGCCGCAGATGGGCGATGAGACTACAAGACTGAGCCTCCACCCCACACCGAGCAGGGAGACGGGTCACGCGAGATGGCCCGATTATCGGCGTGGTTGTGGCGATATGAGGACAGCCGACGCAGCAGCCCGATTCGAGCACCATGGTTCACCCCGAGCGATAGTTTGAGGCTACGGGACTTTCGAGTTGTAGCCCGCCGTAGTTTCACGGGTCGAGGCACGAGGATGATCCGCAGGAGTTCATCCGGCGATTCGCCGATCACGCGGGTGATCAAGGCTTCGTAAACCGAGTCTGTGACCTTGGTTCGCATCGGCCGCGCGTGATACCGCAATCGATTGGTTTGATTCATGGAGCTTTCGGGAGAGCATGCACTCCAGCAGTATGGGATGAGTTTTCGGGGCTTTCTCACGCACTTCTTGCCTCCGCAATGGCGAGGGCACGCCGGCAGATTTTTGTTCTCGAGACAGAGAGGCGACCGTCCGTGGAGTACAATGTCGAGTTCGATTCTTTGGCTCGATATGTCCCTCGCGCTAGTTGCAGATATATGGAGGATAGGTGCATCGCCACGCCACGGGCTTGATGATTATATGGCCGAATCTTGTGCGGTGTTTCTCTTCACCGCATGGACATTGCCCGCACGCAGCTCACGCACTAGGATGCGAGGCACGGAGGGTCGACGGAATGACACGATCGCCAGAAGAGGCCGTGACGGCAGGTCCTGGTGGCTTTCGAGGCGGACCGCCTCAAGAAAGCTAGTTATATACCCCCACCGCATGCAGTGGTCCTCCACCGTCTTCGTGAGCGGTCGTGGCTCGAGGTTCAGATTTTCGGCAGAGCGGGGTGTTAACCGGTGAAGCCACCCCTACCTCGTTGTGACCATTGTGGTAGACTCCATTTTGGAGAGTGTCGTGCTAGATTGGGAGTTTGTTTTGCATGCGACAGCAGGCCATTTTGCGAGGAACTGTCCGACCAAGGGAAGCGCGGATGTTACGACTCGACCTTCAGGATCTGTGGTGGTTCATCACCTTCTATACTATGCACTGCAGTATGTGCCTATGATTAGAGTGGAGTCAGAGCGGTATATCCTTACCCTCAGAGTTTTGGTATGCCGTTATGATGATCTCATTATTATGTGCTATGCGAATAGCGTTGTGTTAATTTTGAGTTAGAAAACATGGTTAGTTAGGAGGATAAGTATGGGGCATGGTAAGTGTGAACCTTAGACTATGTCACGATCGAGACCTTAGGGGTAAGGTCGTCTTGAGTTAAAGATTTATTTTTGACCCTTATCGCAGTAGTAGTATACGTGGGATTTATTTGTGTGATAAGTCCGTGGGTAGTGTGAGATGGAAGTGGTAGCTTTCATGATGTGAATTAGTAAGGTTGTTCGGATCGGGAACGAGTTTGGCGCGGTTGTGGTCGGGTTGAGGACGTGATACGGGTCAACCCAGAGCCCGGATTAAGGTGGGTCAGTTCTGGGTGGTCCTCCAGGTGGTAGGGTCACGAGGATGCTAGGCCCAAGTTTGTGTGACCAACGTATGAGTTCGTGGACGCGTTCGACCGAGCGGTTCGTAAAGGCCGGAATGGCCTTAAGGAAGTTTGAGGTTAGTAAGATGACCAAGGTTGAGGTAGTGACTCGCAGATTTTCGAAGCGAAGTAATGACCAAGTATGGTACGTCTTGGGAGAGTTCAAGTGTTCGAGAAGGGCACGACGAGTAAGGAAGGAAGATAACGTGTGTTATTTCGCGCTGTGGCGTTGACAACTTGTTAGAGGAACTTCATCGATATCCGTCTTGAGAAGGAACATTCGGGACGAATGTTTCTAAGGAGGGGAGAATGTTATACCCCGTATTTCCAGAGTATGTATGCGAGGACGTACGTACGAGAATACGGCAGAAAGATTGGAAAGGAAGGAGGTAAATTTTTCCACGGAAAAGTTTCCGGTTTTTGTGAAGGAAAAAGGTTCGTTAATGGGAATTGGATTCTCCGATTTGGTCTTCGGACTTGCTGGAATATTAGAGAATTATGGAAGTTTATTTTCGGAAATGGTCACGTGGGGCCCACGGGAGAAATTTACGGTTTTGTGGGGCCCACTTTGTTTTCGAGATTTTGGCCATTGTGGATATTTTTTCGAAAGACGTTTTTTTTGAGCCATTAGGAGGGTGACACGTGTCACCCCGCCTGTGGTCGGCCGGTTACCTTTGTGCACAACACCGGTTAGAGTCGTTTTCGACTAAACGTTTCGTAACTGCGAAGGAAAATTCCGCTATGTCGTTTTGTATTTTGCGGATTTTTCCGAGAGACGAAACATTCGACCAACGGAGGGTGGCGTGTGTCACCTCACAATGAGACTAGTGGGCGGCTTGGCCGAATCGGCGGCTTGTGGTGCTAGATATTTGTGTAGATATTTGTGAGGGTTTTGGGAGTAGGGCTAGGGTGCACTTGGCTTGATCTTGCCTTACACTTGCCTTGCACTTGGCTAGATCTCGCCATCGTTGGCCTTTGGGTTTGCTATAAATACCCCTTAGTTGATGAACTTTCTTCATCCAAAATCATTTTCCAAGTCTTGAAATCTCTCCTCAGTGAGTTGAAATCGCCCAAAGCCCTCCCCTCATTGTGGAGCTTTGCCGAGAGGCCCCCTGAGTGAGGCTTGCCGTGGGTACCCCTAGCCTAGTTGTTTTCGTATAATACCCCTTTGTTGTGGTATAGAAATACTCCCTAGTATTGTTATAATGCCCAAAATACCTTAGCCTTGTACCTTGTAGTATTCCAAAGATACCTCTTTACGTAGAGTCCTAAATACTACCTTTTGTCCTTTAGTCTCAAACCGAAACCCTAAGGAAATCTTCATCGTTGGTCAAGTATGTGAGTAGAAGTTGGTTAGAACTTCTAAGGGTTGTTTGGAGTGGTTTGGAGCGCACTGAGTGAGCTAAACCTTGCTCGGAGCGACATTAAACTCGGATAATTTGGGGCGACGAGGTAATTATCTTGTCCTCTATTGTAATTGGAAATTACATGTTTGTTAGAGTATATAGTTGAAGTATACTATATATGGAACTACTTAGTATTCGCAATGTCTTTTGACTTAAGCTGAAGAATAAAGAATCGAATCAGTATTTACATGGGGTGTATTGCGATGAGACTTGTGTAGAATTGTACACGTCAGGTTAGGCGTGTAAACCCACCGGTTGGCTTGGTAGCCGGCCTCGTTAGAGGAGGAGATTTACTGTGTTGCGGGAGGTCACTGAATTTTCTAACGAAAGCTAGAAACTTTTGTTTGGGGGTTAATAGACGTTTTGACCTGTCTCGGTGAAAGTACTAAGAGTCGCGTATTCTACCGAAGTGGAAAGGGCTAGCAAGGTTGTAGTACTTGGAGCATTTTGCTTATTGTCGATAAATCGTCGCGAGGTATGTGAACCTCTTCCTATCTTTTCTAGCATGATTGTTGTGAACTATGTAGTACGGTGACGCATACGTGCTAAGTGATTTGGTTGGTTTAAAACATAGGGTGTTATAATAGCTTTATGGGAAGTTAGTTATAACGACCTTATGTAAGTGAAAATGGTTTACTGATGTTAGAAGTTAAGAGACTTGATCTTATAAGATAAGAGACTTAACTTATTTGTTTTAATGTGGATGTTTGTGAAACCTCATTCGTGAGTAATGAGTACTTGGTTTTAAAGGGATAATGTTTTACCGATTTGGGAATCGAATGTATCGACAGCACCATCGCGTTAATAAAGGAAAATGTATTGAATAATGATGTGTTGTATTAAAACCGGTAGAAACCTCCATCCGCATGAAAGCTAAGATGAGACAAAATGATATTACATTTTCTAGATCACGGTCATTGTAATAAGATCGTTATAAACAAGAATAAACTACTCACGATATGACATATGTTACTCAATTGTTCTAAAAGGAATCAAGTGATTAAGTTTGGGAAACTATGAAACCATTTGAAAATGAGAAGTTTGAGTAATCAAACTAGGCAAACCGGAACTTAGGAAAAGAATGTTGTTACTTGATTTTGAAAAGGAAGGTGGGTTGGTCATTCCAATACTACGTATCGGGTGACTTTTATAAAAGTAATGGATCTCTTTAAAAAGAACTTAACGATGTAGTACTTTGGGGTTAAAACCCGACTTTGGCATAAAATGAAAGTACTTTGAGTTGTGTGAAACTTACTATGCTTGTTGTTGTGAAACTTGCCTACGCTGATGATAGCCTTTATTGTACAAGCGTTGTGTTTCGTGTTACCGCTCTCGATAGAGGTCGGTTGGTAGTTGAGAACTTACTTGGATGTCTTACAGCGACGGAGAAATTCCACTGCACGTTCTGTTAATAGTATTATTGTTGTTAATCGCTTTGGACATACTGACACGATGCGTAGCGCACGTATGCTTCCAATTTTGTTAAGGTGTTGTGGTTAATCGCTTTGGACATACTGACACGATGCGTAGCGCACGGGTATGCTTCCATTTTTGTTAAGGTCTTGTAGTTAATCGCTTTGGACATACTGACACGATGCGTAGCGCACGGGTATGCTTCCATTTTGGTTAAGGTCTTGTGGTTAATCGCTTTGGATATATCGACACGATGCGCGTAGCGCACGGGTATGTTTCCATTTCGATTATCGCCTTGTGATTTCCTTTTGGACATATCGACACGACGCGTAGCGCACGTATGCGCCCATTTGGAAAGTTGTCTTATTGTTTCCTTTCGACATACCGACACGACGCGTAGCGCACGTATGCTTCCATTTGATTGCCGCTTGTTGTTGAGGTCACACGGACATGCCTACACCGGCGCAATTCCGGGGCATGTGGCCATGGGACATTGGTATTATTGTTGCATCATGGACATGTCTACACCGATGCAAGATTCCGGCACGCGCCATAATGCGAACTCGATTGATGTTGGGCGTGAGACCCATAGTTATATCGAGTGATGATCGCTTTATGTTGTGAATCGTAGTTTGGTTATCATACATGTCTCCCGCTTTATATAGACTAGTATGATTTCATTTACTGATTGTCTGCTTTCACATACTTGGTACTGTTATCGACCTTCGGGCTGCGTTCACGCCGCAGTGAGGTACATCGGCCGTGGTTCCTCGCCATAGGATCACAGCCAACAGATTGAAGCTCCGCTTTCTCCGAGGCTTATCTTTTAGTAGGTGTTCCTCGAGTCAGGTTCTTGTACATTCAGTGGTATGGCGGCCCCGTCCCGTCATAGTCATCAGATATCTTAGGTCCGTAGTACCGCAGGCGTGGTTGTAAAAGGATTAAACTGCTCGTGTTTTATGTATATACCGAAGGCAATCGCTTGGTTGGCCTGTTTATTCATTTATCTCTTGTTAAATGGCTCTTGTTTTGTGTTCCGCTGATTTTCTCTGATGTATGTATCACTAGGGTGCCCTGGGTAAGGCACCAGTAACGGGCCCCGGAACGGGTCGTTACAGTCAGTGCCATATACCTCTTCAAAAATCTAGTCAATCATCAACGCACAAAACATATAGAACTGGATACCACTTTGTCCATGAAAATGTTTCACACGGTCAAGTACGGGTGCTCCACGTCCCTTCACGCCATCAAATTACAGATATCTTCATTAAAGGACTTTCACTGATATTATTTGAAGATTTTCGGGACAGTCTCAGCATCCGATTACCTCCCGCTGTGACTGCAGGGGAGTGATAGAATCATTCATTATTATTATTTAATAATAATGAATATTGCAATTAAGTATAATATCATGTATATTGTAGGATGTAATATATTAATTAGGCAAGATAAGATAGGAATAATTAGCCTTAATATTGGATCTGTAGGAATATATTTAGCCTTGATATCCTCTTATCATTTATGTCTTATGATTGTATATTTACCCCATTTGAGAGAATGAGATGGACAAGGAAGATTTACCATTTCTAAATAATTCTTATATAAACATCCAACTTCCTAGAAAGATGGTGTCATATACAAACCACTATTCCCAACCGTAAAATAGAGTTTAAATAAGAGCCATATAGTTAATCCTGTTAGGATTCAAATAGTTACGCATAAATTAATTTAGGAAAAATGTATAGGGTGAACTAGGCACCCAACGGGCGGGCCGGGCGAGGCCTGGCCTGAGTCCGACTGGCCGCGTGGTGTATGGCGTCGCCGCTTCCATCCCGATCCAGAAGGGATCGAGGTGGGGTCGGATGGGGTCATTTTTTATGTCTTTAGATTAAATAAATAAATAACACACGCACACAATAAGATAGTTTAATAAAAACATCCCAAGACTGTTTTTGTGCCTCTTATATTAATCGACTAGAAGTATATATATTTTTTTGGTAAAACAATTTCAAAATTGCAACTTCGTGATATTGAAAGTTGCAAATAAATAACATAGTAAAATTACAATTAAAAGAATTACATTTTAAGAAACACATTTTCTAGTTTCTTTATAATTTCTTGTGGTTCTTCGGTTGGAATTGGTATATCTTGGTCAAATTGGACGACGTCGCTTGCACATCCATCGGATAAGATTTCGTTGTAGTTGTAGTCTTCTTCTTCGCTGATCTCCGATTGGACGCACCTCCTACGCTCCGCATTTAATTCGCCATGAATAAAGCCGCACTTCTAATGAGTCTCCCGCCAACGAATGCTCAGGTTCCCGTATTTGAACCCGCAGAAAATGCGCTTTCAGATGCTATTGATGACGCTTGAATGTTCAACACATCTCGGACTATCTTTGTTAGTGTTGGAAAATTCTTTTCATTCTCCCTCCAGTATTTTAGCAAGTCTTCACGTCCCTCTTCATTTTCAATTGCTTCGTACGGTACAACACCCTGCAAAACAAAAACATCAAACTCGCTAACTTGGTTAGAAATGGTACCACTAAACATTCTCTGTCTGAGGCTTTGAATACTAGCCGCAGAAACAACATGTCGTTTTTGAGGTTGTGTTGAAGAAGAAGAAGAAGATGACATGGAAGCTGGTTGGTTGCTAGCACTTTCTTGTTGGTAATGCGTATATACTTTTTTACATTCATCTTGAATGCTAGACAATACTTCTTCTCTAGTTTTTTCAACATGTGGTGGGTCATTTGGATTTTTAGGAGTTGGAGGTGGTAGTATATCTATGCAATCGTAAATAGTTTCAATAATATTTTTACAACCGTCTATTTTAATAGACGGATTTAATACAACACTAATAAAAAATATTGGGGGAATAGTAATAATTTTTTTTCATTTTTATAAACATTTTTTAATAGGTGCTTTATAAGCTGGTTTTGGCATATATTCACTAAATAATATAAATATTAGAGCTATATAAAATAACATTGATGAAATAGTAGGATAATAAATACAGGAAAATTCTTTAGTAGCTAGATAAAATTTCTCTAAAAATGTATTAAGTTCTAAAATTGTATCCCAATCGGAATCTATAAGCATATCATTAGGATTTCGATTACGGGCGTTAAAAAATTGAGTTATAGCAGTGACATGTTACCGTTAAATAATCATGGTCGTTAGTAATATATATCAGATGTGATAGATACTTTTTCAGGATAATGATATAAATAATAGCGTAAATATTATTGGTATTCGTGTGCAAATTTAAAAACATCTTTCCTAACAGTTGATCTAGGAATACCGTTATAAGCAGGATTGTACATTGATCTTATGTAATGAATAAAACCAGGAGAATCAGGAAATGAAAAAGACAAACCCTCATTTTGATAATTCTTCCCTATCTTTCATTTTATCGCATTTGTGTGGCCTACAATCGCTTGTCATAGGGTCAATTTGACCTATGCACAGTGAGGATAGTATGTGAAGCTTGTCCCGACTGAGAGGGCATTGTTGACTCACCCTTCATTTGAGCCTTATATTCATCCCACCTAGCTTTGTGTTTGGTATTCAAATTCCCAGTTAAACCTCCCGTCCCGCTCTGACCTTTTCCCATTTTAAATTTATAAATAATTTTACAAATTTTGCATGTAACAACTTGATTTTGTACGTCTCTATAAAAAAAAGCCATACATGTGATTTTAATTTTCGTTCTGGTGGACCTCGTCTCATACTAGGGGAAATATGAGGCGTTCCAGTTTGAGGTGCATTAGTTGGCGTGCCATCTAGATTAGTTGGTGTTTCATCTAGATTATCTTCTAAATTAAACTCTTGTTGATTTCCAGAAAATAGCTTATCATCTAAATCTAATGGTGCTTCACGAAAATGTTAAGTATCAATTAAATCATCATGTCTAGGAGGAATATGATGACTAGAAGAAGGACCCTTGCCCTTGTCACCCCTACTAGAACCAGACATACCCAACATACCTCTTATTCCTTTCATTAAAATGTATGCTAATAAATACTTAAATAGTTAAAGATAATGAAATTAAGTGCGCTAATTAAAATAAAGAAACAATAATAGTTTAATAAAAGAACGAATGTACCAAACGCTGACGTACCGTCGACGTGTAATCGAGAGATGTTGAAATTGAAACTTTGCTCAACGGATAATCCTCAAGCTAGTTGCCAACTTCACTCCCAATTCCCAAATGAATAAATTAAATTGAATATTTAGAAGACAATGTAAAGAGAAGGAGAGGTAGATTGAGAGATTATTAGAGAGATTGTAATTGTAGGAAGATTTGTGAGAAAGAATGAAGAGAAAATGAAGTATTTATAGTTGAAAATTTAGGTTAAAGTGTAAATATAATAACTTAAGGGTTAAAAATAAATATTAGGGAGTAGGGGGTAGGAGGAGGGGGATTTGACCGTTGCACAACAACCAAATTGGGCAAAGCCATTGTGCAACGGCTAGAAGGGGGCGGGGGTAAGGGAAGGGGTCGGGGCTGGGTGAGTCGGTGTCGGGGTCAGTTTTTTTTGCTCGGCCCCGTACCGATACCGATACCGAATACCGATATACTGATACCGATACAGGGCAGAGCGTCGGGGCGAGGTCGGTATACCCCTCCCCGTTGGACAGCCTTAGGGTGAAGCAAGTGTAAAAGTGTGATCAACTTTTGAGTCTTAATAATGATGGAAAGATATATAATTTTATTTTGTTAACGGAATATACTTCAGAGTTCAGAGTTCCAAACCATGTTTCAATTAAATTACATTTAAGAATTATTAGATAAAAAGAGTTTGTAATAAGAAAGCTGACCCCGGGTATCAACTTTCCTCTTTAGAAAAGATATTGTTAATTTTGACAAGGTTAACAGTGAATGCAAAACTTAAAATCAGTGAACATAATTTGCTTTAAAAAGAAATAATTCCTTTTTAAATTTAAAAATAATTTGCTTAAATTTTTTATTTCCTTTTTAATAACCAGCTTTCGTAGTCACACAAATGTTATTTCATGTTTAATATCATAAAATTCAAGAATCTCATAACCATGTAAATATTATGACATATTTCATATGAAAAGAAAAGTAAAATTTAAGCCCCACTTTAAATCAAATATCTTCACATAGATTTACACAATGTTTTTTGCAAAAAACGAATAAACTTCTTATTTAATGATATTTAGATGGAAAAAATCAATAAGAAAATCATTAAAAAATTTAACACCTTTAAAAAATAAAAAGAAAATTTTCCTTATCAATCATGGATTCTCCACTAAGACCCTTGTTATGACTTCTGAGTTAATGGGCGATCCACACAAGGAGGCAGTCCACCACCAATACCATTGCCGACTGTCGAGTAGGCTGCCACGTGGTTAATGATTAACGAACCAAATTTCAAAACAAAACCTATTTGGGACCCAAATAATGCTAATTGGGATTTCTGACCCAAGATGGGAGCAGGACGTTTCCCTATTCACTCCATAATTAAAACTTTTCTTCTTTATCTCAGTTGCATTTTGGTTTTCAATATTTGCATCAGTTTTGGTTTAATATCGAAAACCAAATGCAATAATATTAATACGGTAAGAGTGTATTAATTTTCCTTAGGTAGTTTTTCTCATTAATATAAATATATATAGTGTATAATTTGGAATCCTAATACAATAAGAATCATATATCTACCATAATTATACATCACTAAATATTACACAATATATAAAATATATTCTAATTATGGTAATGGGTATATACACGTTAATACACCCCTCAATCGGAGTGGGAGGAGGCCGAATGCTAAGACTGGATCTGAAGTCGAGGAAGAGTTGTCTAGGAAGACCTTTCGTGAATATATTCGCATACTGATATGAAGAAGACACATGTAACACCTTAACATGACCAAGAGCAACATTCTCACGAACAAAGCGGATATGTTATCACAGTAAACCAAAGACGTCTTACGCAAGAGACATTGTAGCTCCAAAAGAAGGTTTCGAAGCCAACAGATCTCAACAACAACATTATCAACACCTCTGTACTCTACTTCTGCACATGAACGGGATATGGTGGTATGCCTCTTGGCAGATCGAGAAATAAGATTATCCTCTAAGAACACACAGTAGTCGGAGGTGGAGTGTCGCGTGTCCGGACAGCCTGCCCAATCAGCATTCGTATATGATAATAATCTGGTCGGTTCTGAGGGGTATAGGTGCAATCCATAATCAAGTGTGCCCTTAACATATCGAATGACATGCTTAAGGGCAGTAAAATGATGTTCCCTGGGGGCATGCATAAATAAGCATACCTGCTGAACAACATAAGCAATATCATGCCTGGTGAATGTGAGATACTGTAGTGCACCTGCAAGACTCCTGTAAAGTGTGGGATCGGACACAAGATTACCATCAACAACACTAAGCTTTGATTTAGAGTCAACCGGAGTGGATATTATCTTGTAGTTTGCCATTTTAGCCATGTATACTATCTCCGCTGCATACTTGCACTGACACAAAAATATAGAATCTGCAGATCTAGTCACTGATATCCCTAAAAAATAACTCAACTTTCCTAAGTCAGTAATGTCAAATTCGGTTTTGAGCAATGTAATAATCTCAATTTTCAATAGATCAGATGAGGCAATAAGCACAATGTTATCCATATATAACAGCAAGTAAGCAGTGTTCTTACCTCAATGAAAAATAAATAGAGAATTATCACACTTGTTAGATATAAATCCAGCCCGCATAATGTACTGGGCAAAACGATCATACCACGCTCTAAGGGCCTGTTTCAAATCATAAAATGACTTACGGAGGCAGCATACACACTAAGGGGCTGCTGGATGGACAAAGTCAGACGATTGGTGCATGTAAATAGTTTCTTTCAAATCCCTATGTAGAAATGCATTCTTCACATCAAGCTGATAAATCGATCAATGCTTACCCATAGCAATACTAATGTGCGAATGGTAGCCGGTTTAACAATCGAATTGAATGTCTCACCACAATCAATACTCTCTTGCTGATTAGTGTCATTAGCCACAAGTCTTTGCTTATATCTCTCTAGATCGCCACTGTCTCTGTATTTGTGGCGAAAAAGCCACAGGCATCGGATCACGTTCACCCTCTCTAGTCTAGGAACCAAATCCTAAGTATGTTGTTTCGTTAAAGCATTAAATTCCACACACATGGCCGCATTCTAATTTGGATCTAATTTGGCTAATTTTAATCTAATTTAGGCTTGAAAATACCGTGTTGGGCACGAATTTTCATTGGGTGCGTGGTTGGCTATTTTAGGTCACTGACTACTAGGATGGTGTCATGTCGGTGACTGGTTTGGTCGAATAGACAAGGCAACTGGTTGGTGTCAAGTAGTTTTGGGGCGACGATGGGTTTGGGGGAGATGATGGGTCAGGTAGGTTTGACGAACTAGGTAGATCGATGTGGTGTGGAATAGGCGATGTTGGTATGGTATCGGTGGTGGGTATGTGTTAGAGCGACGGTGTGGTGGTGTGTTTGTGTAGGTCCAGGTGGTGGTACATTTGCAGTGTAGGATGCCGGGAACTGATGGGTTTGCTGGGCTGGTTTGGGAGTTTGGATTTATTACGGCGGGGGATGGTGATACAATGGTAGCCGGTTGCAATGGTCGATGGGTGTTCTAGATACTGACTAGTTGTGACAGAGACAGGGACTGAGTCGCAGAACCGGTGACGGTGGGGGTGTTCTGGGGATAGACAACCGATTGTCGATGATGGCAGTGGCAATCAACGGTGTCCGAGGGTGGTCGGAATTAGTGTTGGCGGTGGGGTGTTTTACAGTGACGGAGATGCAGGGACGGTGGTCGTTGTCCGATAAAGTTCGGAGAGTATGGCGGGTGAGATGTCAGACTCGTCTAGAAAGGTATAGTCCGTGTTTTTAATTTTTTTGGATGTTTACAAAAGAAAAGATTGCTTCATTGAACGTGACATAACGAGACACAATAATTTTACGGGAAAACACGTTATAGCCCAGATAACCCCTATAATTAGGCGAAAAACCTAAGAACACACAAGGAGTGGTGCGGGGAGCAAGTTTATGCGGGGTTGTGGAAGCAAGATTCGGGTAGCACGGGCAGCCAAAAATTGATAGGTGGTTATAAGTTGGGATCCTACGAAATAGAATTTCGGTAGGCGTTCTATTGTGAAGGGTTTGAGTGGGCAAAAATATTTAGAATATATTCAGCCATTTTAACAGCATAGACCCAAAAAGGGGGGGAGAGGCATGAAACAGGGTCGTATGAACCATGTTATTGATAGTGCGAATATATTGTATGTCTTTCTCGAATTATATTTTGACATAGACACGGAATGCAAGAAACTTGGCAAACACTTCAGACTTGAATTTAAGCGGATAGACCCAGACAAAGTGAGAAAAAATCATCTAATAAAACGAGATAAAATTTATGACCCGGTGAGCTAGTAATGGGAGATGTCCATATATCTGCATGAACAATGTCAAAGGAAGAATATGTCACACTAAACTGAAACAGAAGGCGAACATGTTTGCCTAAAAGACAAGAAGACACCGTTGGGAAAAAATTCCATTAAGGCAACAAATTAAATTATTATTTCTAATAAAATTAAAAACAGGAGCTCCTGGGTGTCCAAGTCTATTGTGTCAGGTTGACGGAGAAACTATTGCTAAAGTGGTGAGAGGGGTGACATGGACAGTGAGAGATGTGGGAGGGTTGATACTAGCAACGGACGTGGATAAGAAATGATAGAGATCACCCTCACTATTGCACCTTGTAAAGAGTTTTCCGGTATGGAGATCCGTTACGGAAAATCCAAACGGGCCAAAGTTAATTGATACAGAATTATCGGTGGTAAATTTTCTAACAGAGATTAGATTTTTGATAATGTTAGGAGCATATAAGACGTTATTCAGGGAGAACTGGAGATGCGGTGGTGGGGTTAGTGTGTGGCCAAACATCATAATAGATTATGAAGTAGTTAAACTTCACAGGTGTGGAAGAGTACCAGAATTGTTGTTTAGGTGAGACGTGACGTTTGTATCCATATACCACACATTATCAGACTGTCTAGGAGCCAATGTGACGAAAGTCGGGTCCAAAGTTGGCTGAGAGGGGCCTGGAGGGGACAATTCGGCTCTAGGAAATAGGGTCGAATTGGGAAAAGTAATTATAGTGAATTGTTTTTTATTAAGGAAGAAAAGTTGTGTAATGTTTTTTCGGGAAAGGAGACAAGCTGATAGAAAAAAATGGTTGTACAAATCAACCACCTTTGTTCTCAATTTCGCTGAAGGAAGAAGCAAAGCAGCGGAGAAAAGCTGGCAGAAAACAATAGGTTGTTCTCGGTTTTGGTGAAAAGCTGATAGGAGTATTTTTCATTAATACAAATATATATATATATATATATATATATAGTGTACAATTTGGAACCCTAATACAATAAGAATTCTAATATCTATCCTAATTATACATCACTAAATATGACACAACATATGAAATATATTCTAATTATGTTAATGAGTATATACACGTTAATAAATACTAATAACATAATTAACTTATGCTGAATTTAATTTACGCATTACTTTATAGGAATAGAACGTGTAGTAATATTATATGTGAAAGAATGAATCCCTTAATTATTCTTATTGATGAAAGACATATATATATAAGTTATAATAGGAGAATTCTATTCCTACTTTACATCTAAATCCCTATTCTATATTAAGAATAACTATACACTTATGGTAAAGTTACAATCATAATTAAGGTATAAGACTAATAAGGAAAATATACAAAGTCATACACGGATGGGCCTTGGGCCTTGGCCAACGTGGACCACTGTTTAACACACACCCTCAGTCATAGCGGGCGGTCTTCGTACGCTGAGACTGTCTCTAAAATATTAAAAAAAGACCCTTTGTAAAGATGTCTGCAATCTGATATCTGGAAGGAACATGGTAGACACGTACTTGTCCATTAACTACCTTTTTTTCGAACAAAGTGAATATCCATCTCTATATGTTTAGTGCGCTGGTGCTGAACTGGATTACCAGAAAGGTAGATGACACTTATATTATCACAATACACCAAAGTAGCCTTTTCAATATGACAATGGAGCTCTAATAGTAGATTACGTAACCAACATGACTCAGAAACCACATTGGCTACCTCTCTATATTCGGCCTCTGCACTTGAACGTGAAAGCGTGACTTGACGCTTGGCAGATCATGAGACCAAGTTATTATCTAAAAACATGTAATAACCAGACGTAGACCGTCTGGTGTCAGGACAACCACCCCAATCAGCATCTGTATATGAGACAAGTGTAAACGTCGACGAAGGATACAAATGCAAGTCATACTCAAGTGTTCCCTAAATGTACCTAAGAATGCGTTTGAGTGCATTCATATGTTCAACTCTGGGATCATGCATAAACAAACACACCTGTTGTACGGCATATGCAATATCAGGTCGCGTGAACGTAAGATACTGAAGGGCGCCTGCAAGACTACGATAGCGAGTCGGATCCTCATAGGAAGAGTAAGCTGCATCACCCAACTTGAGTTTAGTATCAACTGGAGTAGAAGTGGACTTACATGATGACATCCCAACCATCTCAATGATCTCTGTTGCATACTTCCACTGTGATAAGAATAATTCACCTGCTTGACGAGTAACAACAACTCCCAAGAAATAACTCAATGTACCCAAGTCCTTCATAGCAAACTCAGAACTGAGCATTGTCATGATAGACTTTCGCAAATCATCAGAAGAGGCAGTCAAGATAATATCATCAACATATAATAGTATATAAGTCATCGGAGAACCATGATGATTTATGAATAATGAATTATCAGACCTTCTGTGAAAAAAACCCATAGTCGAAACAAAATCAGCAAGCCTCTTATACCAAGCTCGTTGAGACTACTTAAGCCCATGTAAGGACTTCTTCAACAAACAAACATGATGATGATATATAGTATCCCTAAAACCCAAAGGCTGATGCATATACACTGTTTCTTTGAGATCGTCATGGAGAAAAGCATTCTCACATCTAGCTAATGAATGGACTATGATTTTGAAAGAGTCAAGCTGAGCACAGTGCGAATGGTAGCCGGATTGACCACTGAGCTAAATATTTTACCACAATCCACACCAACCTGCTGAGTCTTACCATCACCTACAAGACGAGTCTTATGCCTCGCAAATGAACCATCAGAATTTCCCTTGTGAGCAAAAATCCACATAGACCAAATATTATTAACACCAGATGGACGGGGTACCAACTTCCACGTCTTATTATCAATAAGAGCATTATATTCATCGGTTATAAATTTTTTGCAATTAGGGTCATGTAAGGCAGACACATGATTACAGGGTAAGGGTGATTTAAGAATATTAGAATTTAAATTAAAATGCCTTTTTGGTTTAAAAATACTCCATTGACTGCGAGTGATTGGACCATGACTCTGGACTGGATTGGGTGAATTTTAGGAATTTTGTGAAGTGTCAAAAATTTCCGTCGGAGGCGCCGCGACATAGGGAGCCAGGGCCACGGCGTCTGAAGAATTGTAGAGCTCTCTAAAGTTTTGGTGCCGCGGTGCTTCCCCTAAGGGCCGCGACGCTAGTGACGGGTTTAAAACTGATTGTTCACTGGATGACAGGTGTCGTGGTGCCTCCCCTAAGGGTTGCGGCGCTGATGACGCATTTTCTGAAAAATCTGAAAAATGACGGAGAACATAGAGGTATATATCATCATCCAAAAAATCATAAGATCTAGGCATGGGTTTTTCTACTTTTGAAAATGGAAATTGGAATTCATCAAAAAGAACACGACGACTAATGATGATTCATTTAGAGGATAAATCAAAGCATTTATAACCACGGTGATTTTACGATAGCTCAAAAACACACACGGGGTAGAACGTCTCTGAAGTTTGTTGATTGTGGTGGATGGAAACAGTGGATAACATAAGCATCCAAAGACCCTAAGATGAGAATACGTAGGAGTCTTATTGTATAAAATGTGAAGAGGTGACGAATATGTCAAACCTTTAGAGGGAATAATATTAAGTAGATCGGTAGCTCTTTGTAGCGCATGATCCCAAAATAATAGAGGGACGGAAGAATGAATCAATAAAGTCCGAATAATGTTATTAATGGTACTAATTTTTCGTTCAGCTTCCCCATTTTGTGAAGACGTGTGAGGACAAGAAAATGAAAATTTATCCCATTTTGAGCACAAAACTCCCTAAACTCCTCATTGTCATACTCTTTATCATTATCACATTGGATGTTCTTTATTTTCCGTTCGAATTGAATTCTTATGAAAACTCTAAATTTTACAAAGATGGAAAAAACTTGTGATTTTTTCGCAATTGGAAACGTCCATAAAAATTTAGAGTAATCATCCAAGAATAAAACATAATATCGATGACCCATAGAACTGAGAACTGAAGATGTCCATAAATCGCTATGAATAATGTCAAATGGCATTGAAGTATTAGAATTCGAGGCTACAAATGACAACTTAATAATTTTCTCAAAAGAACAAGATTGACAATTTGGAATACCACGCGTACCCTTACAAGAAATAAACTTATTTTTATCTAAAACAGATAAAATTGACGATCCTGGATGACCTAGACGAGCATGCCACAAGGAAGGAGCAAGAGCTACAAAAGTGAATGACATAGCTTGGCGTGAGATGCTGAGACTCGATGTGATTGGATAAAGATCCCCCCCACTGTCACACCTCATGAGAGGACTCCCCGTCTTGAAATCCTTCACATAAAACCCAAACGGATCAAAATGAATAGAAACTCAATTATCACTGGTGAATTTACGAACATACACCAAATTTTAATCAATTTTGAGGCATGAAAGGTATTTTTCAGGACAAGTGGTGGATGAGGAGGGGACAATGTTTTATTATCATAACCCTTAATTGGAATAGAACTGCAATTACCAACAATTATACCACGATTACTGCTCAAATTGTAATATGACGAGAGAGTACCTTGGTCGGATGTCATGTGGGTAGTGACACCTGTGTCTATGTACCAATTAGGGTCCAGTTGAGTCAAGCTAAGCATGTGCATCGCTGCTTCAATGTTGGTCTGAGTGGGGCCCATTGTGTGGTGGGCCTGAGGGGGCGAGGCCCAAGTATTCCGGAGTGTTGGGGCTATCCATACGCTGGTTTGAACCCTGGAGACTGACCCGGGAATACACTGGGCCGCGACGCTGTAATGCTGAGCCGCCACAGGCGCCGCCGACCCACCGCCATCCGCCCAGGCCCTAATCGCTGCTGCTGACGGTTGCCCCCGTTGTTGCCGCCGCGATTCTTGCAATTATTCTTCCAATTTTGGCCCTTTTTACCACCCCCGTTGTTGTGATTTTGGGTCACATTGACTGGATTGGAAGGGGGAAAATTGGAAGAAGTCATCATGACGACGGGGCTTGCTCCGATCGATGCCCTTTTAGCCAAACCCGCTTCTTCCAAAGTGAACATGGAGCGGACTTGATAGAACTCCGGCAGGGGTTACTTTGACGAATAACCGAAGCAACCCCTGTATAGGCCTCAGATAGACCGGTAACCATCTGAAGAAGTAGACGACTATTAGAAACAGGAGAACCCACGTTGCGAAGTTGGTCTGCCAAGTCCTTGAGGCGTTTGGAATAAGAAGAAACGTTTGGAAAATTCGCCATTGAAACTTGAGAAAATTCCTACTCAAGGATAACAATGCGAGAATGACTGTTATCTTGGAAGATGTCACGCAATCGATTCCACGCCGACATAGCTGTGGAGTTAGGTTTCATAATCGTCTGTAAAAGATCCAAGGAAATAGTGGCATAAATCCACTGGAGAACCTTGGCATCAAGCATGACCCATAGGTCTGGATCTGCTGCTTTGGTGGGCACAACCGTTGTAGACGTAGACGTCGTATCACCCCCGTAGGAGTAGTGAGAAGGATGATGTGGTGAAGAACTTTATGTGCCATAGCATGAATCTTGAATAATTCTGCCCACGTCTCATAGTGGACGTTCTCTAGATTAAGAACGATAGAAAGAACGCTCTTGGTGTTGGAAACTATGAGGGCAGGATGAAACGTGTTTTTATCAGTCATGGTGAATAAAACACAGAGATTCGGAGAAGAAAATTTGGGAGAGAAGAATTTTTGGAAGCAAAGAGTCGCGACTGTGGTTGAAAAAACCGAGAGGAAGGGCCGCGGCGGGAGCACAAAATCCGACAAGAAAAGAAATTGTTTTGAGGAGCGAAAGCAAGGTAAAGAGAACTTAGACTCTTGATACCATGAAAGAATTAATCTCTTGATTATTCTTATTGATGAAAGACATATATATACAAGTTACAATAGGAGAATCATATTTCTATTTTACATCTAAATCTCTATTCTATATGAAGAATAACTATAAACTTATGGTAATGTTACAATCCTAATTAAAGTATAATACTAATAAGGAAAATATACAAAATATACAAAGTCATAGACGGATGGGCCTTGGCCAACGTGGACCACTGTTTAAGAATATGTATAAGCAAAGCTTGTATAAGAGTATCTACAATACATTGAAAACATTAATTTTTACATTAACTACCTCATAACAATTTCTACACTATAATATTTTGCATAACTAGAATGTGAACAAAACAAGCCCTAAAATTATCTCTTTAACGTGAAGCATAAGATATTTCTCGGTTTTCATGGAAAAAACGATATAAGCTACTATATTCCGCAAAATTGACAAGTGAGGAGACAAATCCAACGAAGTTTTATGATATTCCGCAAGAGAAACTTGGGTAGGCAATCTGATAAGCTACTATATTCCATCTGCACGTACTAGAAACTTGATAAGCTATGGGAAATTAATGTCCCTGTCATCATTTCATGTCGATTGAGATTAATGAACTGATTATTTATAGGAAAAGTGGTATAAAAGGTACTAGTTGGGTGTTGTAACTTGTAAATATAAATTTGTAAGCCATGTATTGGTTACCGTTTGCTACGTGTGCTTCAACCTTTTCTCTTTTTGAACACTATGCATGCTTTTCGGGTCAATTGTCTAGATTTCTAGTACATGACCAAATCTTCAGTCTGTTGAAGTATACAAGGCAAAGTCTGAAAGCCCAAGTTATTTAGGCCAGCCCATTAGATGAGCCAGCCCAAGTATTTAATGTAACCCAATGTAAGGTCTGCATCCAGCAGCCCATTACTTTGATAAAATATCTAGCCATTATTAATTGATAAAGAGGAGCGTAAGAGAGAGAAGAGTGAGGAACAGCTGTAATAGCTTCTCTAATACGCTGCCAGTTCATTGTTCTCGAGGAGACTCTTTTTCTGTACTCCATTAATGCTTCTTTGCTGTAGGGAGCTTTTCTTCTACTGTTCTCTCTGTAACCAAGCTTCTAAGCTTGCTGTAAACAATACTCCATCAATGAAATTGCTATACTGAGTTGTGTAACTTAGTATGTGGTATATATGATCTTAATATCAAAGCACTCAAGCTTCTAAATCCTAAAGAGGACAAACCTCAATCATCTCTCTCTCGTGCATGTTTTCTGTGTTGTTGACGATGGCAGACTTATCAACATGGTATCAGAGCCAACCATCCTTCTCTACAGACGCATGCATCCTCAAAAATAACTACAAGATCTGAGTCACAACTACCAGATCTGAGGTATCTTGTAGTACCTTGATATTTCTTTGTGTTATGTGTTGTTGTGAAGTTTAATCTGAGTCACAACCAACAGATCTGAGTCGTAACTACCAGATCTGAGGTATTCTGTAGTACCTTGATATTCTCTGTTGTTCTGGTTTGTTGTGAAGTTTAGATCTCAGATACTGTTTGTCTCGAAATAAATCTTGTTTCTGTAGAATCTTGTTTACATCTTGACCTCTCTGAAGTGATTAGTAGTTAGTTTGTTTTAAAAATGGTAACAGATCTACATATCGAGAGTAGTTCATCCAAGAGGAGTCACTTTACCTCAAAAATCTGGTAAGACTCTACCACCATCAGATTTGACCACAACCACCCTCTATACTTACAAACCTCGATGTTAGCTGGGTTTCGTTAATATCCTTTCACCATCGGGCTCGAAAACTATACGCTTTGGAGCAAATCTATGAAAATTGCCCTACTTGGAAGAAACAAATTAGTGGTTTGTAAACGGTAACTGCGAAGGACCAATATGGGGTGGAATGGTGGGATCAGATGGATAGGTCAACTTTGCCACAGGCATGGCTAATGAACGTCAGATCTAGTAGTTTGCTATGTAGTGTTCTATATGCTGAAACAGCATATGAGGTTTGGGAAGATTTGAAAGAAAGATTCGATAAAGTTGATGAATCTAGAACCTATAACCTACATAGGGAAATTGCTACCTTATCACAAGGTAATGCTAGTGTGTCTGATTACTACACTAAGCTAAAGAACCTATGGGTGGAATTTCAGGCCATTGTGCCACCACCAAACTGTGCATGCCCTACTTCTAGAGAGTTTACAAACTACCTGCAGAGACAGAAACTCTATCAGTTCCTCATGGGCTTAAATGAGAGTTACATGCAAGCTAGAAGCCACCGCTTCATGTCACCCCTTCCAACAGTCAATAAAGCCTACTCCATGATAGTAAGTGATGAAAATCAGAAAGGAATTAGTGCTAAGTCTGTAGGTCTTCTTGGAGCTGGCCCTACCACTACTGTCCCAACTGCCATGTATTCTAAGACTGTAGGAAACCAGAGGTCAAGAAGAAATACCAACTTATTCTGTGAGGAATGCAAAATGAGAGGTCACACAAAGGAATTCTGCTATAGATTAGTTGGATATCCCCCTGGTTTCAAGTCAAAAAGAAAGGAATATGCTGCTCACAATGCTCACAACAAAGGGCCAGATTCCTCTTCAGAAGACTCTAAAAGCAACTGGCAAGTTGAGGGAGCACCAAAATTCTCTCAGAATCAGTATGATCAGATAGTACAACTGCTAAACAAAACCGCATAAAGAGCTTCTCAGAACTCTCAAGGTACTCAATCAGCTGCAAATCTAGCAGGTATATCAGAACCTAAAGCTCTACATGCTTTCAATATAATCAGAAATTGGATAGTAGATACAGGTGCCACAAATCACATGGTACATGACCTAAACATGTTAGATAAAATCACTGATAAAATTGAGTCTATCACACCAAAGAAGGTGTTTTTACCAAATGGTCAATCAGCTCAGGTTACTCACACTGGTATCAGCTCTCTCTCTAATAGAAGTACACTGAATAATGTCTTCTTCTTACCTCAATTCAACTATAACCTTCTGTCTGTTTCTCAACTAACAAGAGAGCTGAAATGTTCAGCTATCTTTTACCCTGATTTTTGTCTATTTCAGGATCTCTACAGTGGGGAGGTGAAAGAGATTGGTAGACTCCAAGATGGGCTCTATATGCTAGTCAGTCATGATAATACTGTACAGAACAAAAGGAAGACAATCTTAAATGTACAAGATAAGGTAAGAGAACAAACGATGTGAAGAAGACATTAATCTCTGGCATAGAAGACTGGGCCATACCTCTAGTAAGGTACTGAGTAAACTGATCTATGCTAGTAATGATGAAATTGCTAAGGCAATAAAAACCTGTAATGTGTGTCCATGTGCTAAGCAATGTAGATTACCTTTCCCAAATAGTACTACTTACAGTGATAAAGCCTTTGACATTGTTCACATGGACATATGGGGTCCCTATAAGGTTGAAACACACAATGGAAAAAGATTTTTTCTCACTATTGTAGATGATCACACTAGAATGACTTGGATATATTTGCTTAGACTTAAATCTGAGGTCTGTGTGGTTATTAACTACTTTCTTAAATATGTATCTACACAATTCAACCAAATGGTTAAGATCATTAGAACTGATAATGGGACAGAATTTGTTAATGATACCGTGAATAACAATTTTTTCAAAACTTAGGTATTATTCATCAAAAAAGCTGTGTTTATACACCTCAGCAGAATGGTGTTGCTGAAAGAAAACATAGGCATATATTAGAAGTTACCAGGGCTATAAGAATGCAGGCTAATATCCCTTTAAAATTCTGGGGCCTATGTGTTCAGGCTGCTGTTTACTTGATCAATAGACTACCCTCCTCCATCACTCATACTACACCCTATGAGTGTCTCTATCATAAGAAGCCTTCCTTAAGTCATATCAGAACCATTGGTTGTCTCTCGCTAATGACTTAACTATCACCGATAAGCTTCTACCAGGGTTAAAAGGTGTGCCTTAATGGGATACTCTGAAACACAGAAGGGGTACATCCTCTATGATTTGCAATCTAAGACTCTCATTGTTAGTAGAGATGTTAATTTTAGAGAAACAGTTTATCCTTTTAAGGAAAATGTGTCTGAGAATCCCATCTTTCAGAATGTGTCTGAGAATCTACCCAGTAACAATGATAATCAAAATATGCCCCAAGAAATCTTTCGTAACAAAGACTAATGAATCTGAAGAAGGATGTGGTAATACCACTAACATGGAACCTATTGGGAGTGGCAATCCCACTGAAAATAACTTGGCAGAAGAAAATTCAGATAAGATACAATCTCTGAGTCACCCTGTTATAGAATTAATTGACAAGTCCACTAGGAGGTCCAGCAGACTCAAACAGCCTCCTATATGGCTGAAAGACTTTGTCACCACCACTGCTAACAATGTACTTTACCCCATTAATAATTACATATCCTATGATAATATAAAACCTTCTTATCAAGCCTTTTTAAGTTCCTTCTCGGTTCTAATGTAACCCAAAAGTTACATAGAAGCCTCAAAAGATCCTAGGTGGGTAGATGCTATGAAGGCTGAAATAGCTGCCTTACAAGAAAACCACACTTGGAAAATTGTTACTCTACCAAAAGGAAAACAACCAATAGGTTGTAAATGGATTTACAGAATCAAATATAAAGATACTGGAGAAGTTGAAAGACTGAAAGCTAGACTTGTTGCAAAAGGTTATAGTCAACAAGAAGGTATAGATTATCAAGAGACCTTCTCTCCTGTGGTAAAGATGGTAACTATAAGAACTATTCTATCCATTGCTGCTTCCAGGGGGTGGTATATTCATCAAATGGATGTCTATAATGCCTTCCTTCAAGGAGACTTATTTGATGAGATTTATATGACTCTGCCCCAAGGCTTTAGTAGTCAAGGGGGCAGTAATAATGTGTGTAGACTTACTAAGTCCTTGTATGGGCTCAAACAAGCACCAAGACAATGGAATTTCAAGCTTACAGAAGCTTTAATTCAAATGCAGTTCAGACAGTCTGAATTTGACCATTCACTGTTTCTGAAACAGAATAATCAAGGTACAATAATCATACTTATTTATGTGGATGATATGTTAATTACAGGGGACAATATAAGACTCATAAAGGAGACTAAACAATCTCTGCATAATATCTTTAAAATGAAAGATCTGGGAGATCTAAGGTATTTTCTAGGAATTGAATTTGCTAGATCTAGCAAGGGAATCATTATGCATCAAAGAAAGTATGCCTTAGAACTTATCTCAGAATTAGGACTAGCTGCTGCCAAACCCATCAATACACCCACTGATTCTAATATGAAACTTACCACAAAAGAGTATGATGATTATAAGAAAAAACAGGTTCCAGATACAAGAAACACTGTCACTGATGATGATCCAGTAAGTGATATCAGCTCATATCAAAGGATAATTGGTAAGTTGCTATATCTTACTCTCACTAGACCAGATATTGCTTATAGTGTGCAAACACTTAGTCAGTTTTTACAAAATCCAAAGAAGTCACACTTTCATGCTGCAGTCAGAATAGTAAGGTATGTGAAAGGTAAACCAGGACAAGGTGTACTGTTATCCAGTAATAAACAAGATACACTAACTAGTTATTGTGATGCAGTTGGGCTTCATGCCCACATACTAGAAAATGCATTACGTGTTACTTAGTCAAGTTTGGAGACTCTCTAATTTCACGGAAGTCGAAGCAAGTACATCTCACGGTTCTGCGAGCGAATATAGAAGTCTTGCCAGCACAATTGCTGAAATCACTTGGCTGCTGGGGCTACTGAAGGACATTGATGTGGATGTCGTTCGCCGATTCGTGTAATACGCATAAATCAGCGATACAAATGGCAGCAAATCCTGTGTTTCATGAAAGGACGAAACATATCGAGATTGATCTTCACTTCATCAGGGAGAAGATTCGAAAAGGAATGGTACAAGCTGAATATATCAACACGACAGAACAGCCGGCAGATATACTGACAAAAGGGCTAACCAGATTAAAACATCTTCATCTCAGTTCCAAGTTGGGTTTGCTAGATATATTCGAGCACCCATCTTGAGGGAGGCTGTTGAAGTATACAAGGCAAAGTCTGAAAGCCCAAGTTATTTAGGCCAGCCCATAAGATGAGCCACCCAGTATTTAATGTAACTGATATGAGCTGCGTCATCCAAGCCCATTACTTTGATAAAATATCTAGCCATTATTAATTGATAAAGAGGAGCGTAAGAGAGAGAAAAAGTGAGGAACAGCTGTAATAGCTTCTCTAATACGCTGCCAGTTCATTGTTCTCGATGAGACTCTCTTTCTGTACTCCATTGATGCTTCTTTGCTGTAGGGAGCTTTTCTTCTACTGTTCTCTCTGTAACCAAGCTTCTAAGCTTGCTGTAAACAATACTCCATCAATGAAATTGCTATACTGAGTTGTGTAACTTAGTATGTGGTATATATGATCTTAATATCAAAGCACTCAAGCTTCTAAATCCTAAAGAGGACAAACCTCAATCATCTCTCTCTCGTGCATGTTTTCTGTGTTGTTGACGATGGCAGACTTATCAACACAGTCACGCACTTATTTTACCAGTAATAAACTAATTCAAGTTGTTTGAGATTTTACCTTAGATCATCCCATATAATAGGATCAACTATTTATTTGATTGTTTGTTATACCAAAAAGGCTTAAATTGCATGTGTGGTAATTAGAGCTGGGCAAAGAGCCGGGCCGGCTCAGAGCTCGGCTTGATTGAATTTAGCTCGGCTCGTTTCGAGAAAAAGTTCAGGCCAACTTGACTCGATTTTAGTTAAATTTTGGCTCGGCTTGGCTTGACTCGATTAAAGCTCGGTTCTTCAAGGCTCGGGCTCGATTGAGCTGACTCGGCTAGGCTGGCTCGATTTAAGAATTGATATTCATTCATTAGGCTCAATTACTAAGTATATTAGAAATTTAACTTAACATACTATGTTAATTTAACAGTTATAATTAATATTTTTATTTGATGTAAGTAAAATTCTAACTATAATGTAACTTAAGCATATCATACGAGTAAGGGTATTCATGGTTCGATTTGGGTAGATTTTGGTTAAAATCAAAATCAAATCAATTCAATCGATTTGTCAATTATTAAAGTCAAATCAAACTAATATAATACATATTTATCTATTTGATTGTTGTCACTTTGGTTTAGTTATTAAGAAATCTAATGATATTTAGTCTCTCGTTTTTCTTCGTACAATTAGAAAAGAATTTTTAATCCTCTGCCAATTTATAATCTTTTGCTATCTTTTTATTATGATGGCTATAATTTTCTTGGATTATATAATATAAAGCTTGTTTAATCACAATCATACACTTCCTTAAATCATATATATATTTTTAATAGCAATATTATTTTTAACAATATATTACAACTAAAATTATCATATTCTTGACTTAATAATGTAATTGTTTTTATGATAGCTTGTTCAATTACGATTATAGACTTCCTTAAATTATATTTTTGCTTTAATATAAAAGAGTCGGGCTCAACTCAGCTCGGGCTCGGTCAAAATGTAGAAAATCTCATTGAGCCCGACACAGGCTCGGCTCGGCTCGGTACTATTTAAAGCTCGGTTGGGCTCCGCTCGACTCGACATCATATACTAGATTCGATTGGGCTCGGCTCGATGTCTAGGACTATATGATTGTCGAAATAATTTACTTTTGCCCTCGTTTCAAGTTGGGATCAACCATATGCTCGCTGTTACAAAACTAACACACGTTTTGCTCCGGTGGTTTGTGAAATGGTTTACTTTTACCTCTTTCACTAATTTACGAAATGCTTACTTTTTTCTCGGTATAATATTTTGATAAAAAATATTGCTCTTTTTACTAAGGACTCCATTTTGAACCTCAATTTGTGTTTTTTTTTTGGTGTAACGGTAAAAAGTGTATTAAGTAACCAGCACCAACCGAAGGCGAACCGACGAACAAACGATATGGATGACGCTAGGAATATCGTGCTTACCCACAAGTCGGGAAGTCACAATATTCATTAACGTCAAGCAAAATACTCAAGCTGAACCCATAATCCGGGTAGTCAAGAGGACCCAAGTAGGCGAAATGATGCTAAGAATCAAAATGTACATCCCACAAGTCGGGTAGTCTTATGATTCTTTTGCGTCATAACTAAAACTCAAGCGCATCCCACAAGTCGGGAGGTCAAGAGGGCCTATACAGGTCGACCCTCGTCAATCCCTTATGTCAAAGAAACCGACATAAGGTTGCAGCCGCAGCCTCCGTAAACCCTTATCATGGTAAACCCAATGAAAAAAACCCATGATAAGGGAAGAGCGCCTAGCGTTATGCTTCTAGTGTGAAATATTGCCGAGGGCCAAATGTTCAAAACAAGAAGTAAAATGCGGAAATAAGGAAAACAAAATAGAGTAAACAACAGTTTTGATTTTGAAAACGATGGCCTCCTTATCCAGCCTGGACCCGTTGAAAATCATATTGTTGCGTTCCATCCAAATCTGATATACGGTGGTTGCAAGCGCTGTTCTTTTGGCCTTAGCTTGCCAATCCGTGTCGTGCCCCTCCTTTCTAATATACTTCAACGCACTGTCAATGGTGCTCATGGTTCTGGTGATGCCCAACTAGTTCCTAATCCTCTGCCAGATGAAAGTGGAATAGGCGCAAGTGAAGAACAAGTGAGGTATAGACTCGTCGTCCCTACCGCACAACCTACACACCCGAATGGTGTCGATGTAAGCAATTCTGTCTTTAGTACGCATCTTTTTGGTGATGCCTAGCTACATGATGAAGGAATGTTTAGGCAAAATGAAAGGGTTCCAAACGTCCTTCGACCAATAAGCTTTAACCCACTGAATTCTGAAGAATTCATAGGCCGCCTGCGTACCGCTGATACCATTGTTGTCATGATGCCAAGCATTGAGGGTGTCAACCGCAAGAGCATGCGACCCAACCCTTTCCATAATCTGGTCACGTATGCGAATAAGATGTTTGATAAGGCCGGAGTCACCCTTATTAGCCTCCCACGACCAGATATCACAATTGGTTAAATACTTTTGGTGAATCCAACGAACCCAGAGCGTGTCTTTCTTCTCATGAATGTTCCAAAGACACTTGGTCAATAATGAATGATTCCAAGTACGGATGTCCCTGAAGCCCAATGTCTTAGGGAGACAACATGTTTTCCAGGAAACCGGTGGGTGATTCGAACGCCAAAGGAAGACCCTACAAAGTCTAATAATCTTGTCACAAATAGTGGACAGAATGCGTATGATGAAAAGCCAGAAGCATTCAATGCCCATCATTACTGATTTGATGAGCTCCATTTTCCCCTCATAGGATAGAGTGGCGCTGGTCCAGACGTTAATATAAGAAGTAACTTTATTTATGAGGGGCTCATAATGGATGACTTTAAGGGTACTAGCATCCAAGGGAATTCCTAAGTAGCGAAACAGGAAGGTGTCGATCTGAAAATTAGTAATCCCCTTGATCTCGATCAATTCTTCTTCCGAAATACCAGCAGTGTACAGATTAGACTTAAGAGCATTGGATTTTAGGCCCGAGCAGTAACCGAAGGTGTCTAAGCAATCTTTGATGATGCGTACTGAATGAGAATCACCTCTAGAGAGAAGTAGAAGGACATCGGCAAACGCTAAATGAGTGATCTTTAGGCTTCCGCATTTCAGATGATAGTTGAATTCCCTATCAAAAGTGGACATCTTAATCAGTCTAGAAAAATACTCAAGGCAAATGACAAAGAGATAGGGTGAAAGAGGGTCTCCCTGTCTAAGACCTTTCTGGCCTTTGAAGTGGCCATAGATACTGCCATTGACCGAAACTGAGTATGATGTAGTAGTGATACATTCCATGATGAGCTTGATGAAGCGTTTCGGAAAATTGAGCCAAATTAAGACATCCTTCAAGAAGTCCCAATCAACCGAGTCAAAATCTTTCCTAAGGTCAACCTTCATCATGCATCGCGGCGAAATCCTCTTACGATTATAACTACGTAAGAGCTCTTAATCAAGATGAATATTCTCAATCATACTCCTACCATGGATGAAGGCCGATTGAGCATGATCAACAATGTGAGTCAAAACTGTCTCAACCCTTGAGGCAATGATTTTGGTAATGACCTTGGAAACGATATTGCAGCATGAAATCGGCCTGTAGTCACCCACTGTTGAGCAATGGGGGGATTTGGGGATAAGGGCGATAATAGTATGATTAATCTGCTTGAGAAGGTGTCCCGAACAGAAGGAATCCTTTACCGCATCACAAAATGTTTTCCCACAATGTCCCAAGACTTCTTATAGAAGGCCATAGTGAAGCTGTTAGGCCCCGGGGCCTTGTCATCCCCCATACCGAAAAGAGCACCTCTGATTTCTGCATCAGTAATAGGACGAATAAGATCATCCCTTTGTTCACGAGAGAGGCAGCGGCCCGCAGAACAACCCCACTGTCAATAGGGATATAATTACCCCTAGTACCAAGTAGCCCCTTGTAATAACTGACGAATTCATTAGCAACCTAATCGATGAAGGTTTTTAGGGAGCCGTCGTTCTTAGTAATAACCGCAATTTAATTCCTGGATCTATTCCGTTTAATCATCGAATGAATAAATTTGGCTAGCTGCCTAAGAAAGCTCCTCTCCGCATCCCCTAGTTGAATAACAATATGCCTAAGGGAAAAAATCGATCCTGCTTGCCGATGTCATGAGGGTGAGCCATACCATCAGGTTGAGCAACAACCAACTCATCCTTGGCCCTTTTAACACGGGAAGATATGTGGAAAAAGTTCTTGTCATTGAGGCTTTTAAGAGGCCATTTCACACCATATTGTTTCCGACAGAGAATATCTTGGCGAGAACCTCGATTCATCGGACCATGAGTCCGAAACAATATTGCCAAAATCTGTGTGCGCAGTCCACATGTTGAAGAACCTGAATGGGCGATTACGGGTTCCCTGTTGCTTAATTAAAGAAACAATGCAGGGGGAGTGGTCCGAGCATTTTTCAGGTATGGTGAACTTTGCCTGACCCAACCAACCATCATTCAGCCAGATGGGATTAACCAATGCCTTGTCAAGTTTGCTCATTTTATTATTGACGAAATAAGTGTAATGACAACCAGACGATGGGAGGTCCGTAAGTCCGATGTCACTACAACATTCAGAAATATCCTTGATGTCATAATTAGTGACCTGGGCCACATTGCATCTTTCATCACTCTTCATGACGGTGTTGAAGTCGCCTAAGAGAAGCCAAGGCTGGCCTAAGTTCTGACCGTAATTCCATAAGGAGATCCACAACGGACGTCTTGCATTAATTGAGTGAAGACCATAGATGAACGAGACATGTAATGATTTATGGGAGATCATGCATGTCACGCTACAGTGAATAGCTTGGGGACCAGATTCAGCTGTGGTGAGTGTAACCTTAGCTGGATTCCAAATGATAAAAATTCTTCCTGCCGGATGATCGTCAAAGTTATGAGTGAAAGCCCAGCCACATAGTCTAGCATAGTTCATAAAATGCTCGAGTTTTGAAGCATTGAGCTTTGACTCGATGATACCAAAAAGATCAATGTTCTCCTTCTGGACGAGATCACAAATCTCATCCCTTTTAGAGGGGTCATGCAGGCCCCTTATGTTCCAGGAGACGATAATCATCTCGATAAGCCTCGGGGGCCAAGCCCCTTTGGGATATCAACAGTGTTCGAGGGGTTGCCCTTCTTCTTATGCTTAGGATTTCGGGCCCTGGTAATCACAGAGTTGCCGAGACAAGATGGTATTCTTAAGTTTGGGAGCTGTTTTGCCATTTTCCCCAACTTTGGTGAACCCGTCGTCCACAGTGACAACGGATTGCAAAGAAGAAGTATTCTGCGCACTATTTCTTGAGTCGGCCTGTGTCCCCGCAGTTTTGTCTCTCGAAGCTCCATCTCTATTAACAATAACTTGTTTTTCCCACCTATGCCAGCCCCGGCAGGGTGCCCCCAGGCTTGCCTACCGATTGTATTCCAATTTTGCTAGAGTTCTGAGTTTCATGCAGACCTATGCCAGCCTCGGTTTGTACCCCGGTAGGCTGGCCCCCTTGAATATCCAATACCTCTCCACCTATACCAGCCTCAGTTTGTGCCCCGGTAGACTGGCCCCCATAAAAAACCGATACTTTACCACCTGTACCAGCCTCGGTTTGTGCCCCGGTAGACTGGACCCCATGAGAAACCATCACTTCACCACCTGTGCCAGCCTCGGTTTGAACCCCAGTAAGCTGGCCCCCATGTGTATCCGACACCTGCTTCCCAACCCGATCAACCACTTGAGTCACATGTGTCTCCTTATCAGTGACCTGCTGTCTGTTTGGTGGAGGAGAGGAAGAGGGAGTGGCGATGTAAGGGTGGACCGCCGAACCTCCCGTATTGTTCCTCGCATCACCATTATCTATGACAGGGCCCTTACCCTCAATTCTTCTTTTAGTGGACGCCGAATATGTCTCACATTCAGTATCTGAATGCCCCACTCGTCTACATTTCGTGCAGAAGCTGGAGAATTTTTCATAGATGATTTTTTTGCACAATGGGCTCTTCCATGCCAATATCGAGCCTTAATTCATGGATAGGGTCTTTGGAGATGTCAACTTCGACTAGAGCACGGACATAATTGATTTGGTTTCTCTTACGAGTAAGAAGATCAGTGGCAATAGGCTTCCCAACCCATGAAAGAATTCTGCTTAAAGCCGATGGATTCCAAAGTTCAAGAGGGAGAGATGGAAATCTCACCCAAAGGGGGACAACACTTATTTCGTGAGTGTCGAAGGTGAAGCGTTTAGGGATATCCTTAAGTAAGAGTGCAGTGCCGTATACGAAGTGTGGTCCTTTACTAATAACCTTAACCTTGTCTTCGGCATTATCAAATCAGAAAATAATCCAACCGCTACTGTGGACGCTGAAGCGGTACTTGACCCCCCAAGACCTACATAATTTTTGTAAGACGGGTCCTCCCTGATATTTACCAGCAAAATAACCTACCAAAATGTGACCCCAAGTGGATTGAAGATCGTCAAAATCATCATCATCAAAAACTATGGGACCATCATAATGCGGTTCGTTCACCAAATGAAGTTTAGAACCGTTATTGGCGTCCCTGTTACTCTTAAACATTTTCTCCCATGCATCCTTAGGGTCAGGGATGGTGGTGGTCTTATTCAGATTAACCTCATCATTAATAATCACAATATCAGGGGTAGGAGCCTCTTCAAGAGGAACCTTGGTAACAGAGTCATTCCCCTCGACAGAGGAAAAAGAGTCCTCCGACCCAAGGGTACGAGAGACCGCTAAAGAAGATGAAGAAGGGTCTGAAACACCCTGAATATTAGCAGAAGTAAAAGAAGGTTTTGAGACTCCCCGAATAATACCAGGCCTTAGAGAGATATTCAAAGAAGTCTCTGGCTGAATGGGAGTAGCCTGAGGCCTATGAACAAAAGTCTCTGGCTGCGTAGGGGTAGCCTGAGCTAAAGAAAGGTGAGGTGGGGAGTTCCCAAGACAGAAGGAGTGTTGGGATCAAACTGCGGAGGGTCCCTGCTAGGAGAGTACTCAACGGACGCCTTACCCATAAGGATGAGCAGGGGGGAGTAAATCGTTCGCTTTTTTTTTAGCCAGGATTTGAATTACAAATAGGAATACAGTGGAAGGAACGATACAAGCAAAATGAACAGAGTTGCAATTACACGCTACCAGACAGGCCTGAATTGAATTTAATCAAACTGAAAATTAAATACCAGACAGGCTTGGTTTTGAATGGTACAAGACTAGTATTAATAATACAATCTAAGTAGCGCATTCAGTTAATAAAATAAACTCAGTAAAATTCATACAAGGTTTGCAATGTCCAAGTATTTGCCTATCGATAAACCTAGATTTGCCTAGACATAAATATAGATAGTAAAATACTGAATTAAAGTGCAGTACCGAATGTAACAAGCAAGGATAAGAGTTACCTCTTGTCGCGTGCCCCCGTTGGTTCGAACGGATGACCCGTGAACATTTCTATAGGCCTGCGCTACCGCAGCCTAAGTGCAATAGAAGTTCAATTGATCGACCACGATCTTCTCCCGTGCCTCCGTTGAGCTTACAGTGGGGGGAGCCAGACATGCATTCTTTGCAATATAGCACAAATTAATTACTCCAGACAGGCCTGGTATTAAATTACAAGGTTTAACTAGATATAATTAATTAAGTACAAGATATGTAATAGCCGAATCACAACCAAGACTCTTCTCAAAGCACATGTTCTGCTATGTAGGGTCCACCATACCTGCAAACGGTAGAGAAAAACAACAGTACACAAGAGACGACTGGAACTAATTGAGGTATTAAAGTATATAATAAAATATAATCTATTATATATGAGATATATAATTATCTGAGTAATATATATATATATTTAATATATAATATAATATATATAAAAATGATATACAGAGAAAACTAGCTAATAAAAGAGACGGTGCACAGTAAATAAGGGTACAGAAAAGACAAGAAGGGAAGGTCGCAGTGCAACAGTGATCAGGCTGCACACAGCAGACCTAGGACAGAGCACAACGTAAACAATATGAAAGAAAATTCAAGAGTAAGACTAAACAATACACGATACAAGAGAGAGAGGATATTAAACAGATCTAGAGGCTAAAGTATGACGGACATTGAAGAACATAATGAAGAACACGATAATAACATACAACATATTAAGGACAAAAGAAGCATAACACAAGTAGAAAGATAGAGGGACATGATAACAATAAGAACACTAACAACTTAACAACTAAGGAAGAATATCGTAAAGGAAAATATGCATGCATACAGAACAACAACAACACATAGCAAGAAAACGATAATAAGACAACGGTTTACGGTAGTAGGGAAGAGAAACAAGTAAGATTCAAAGTACTAGTAAAGAACAAGCGGACGAACAAATTATCAAAGGGCAGTGGAGTAACACACAAAAACTAGCCTAACAGAGAGAAGATCACCACGACAAAGGAAAAGAGACAAAAGAAATAATCTAAACCAACAAGCAAACGAGAGACCCTGATAAGTAGACATGCATGAAGAAATACTAAAACAAGAACAATACAGACAACGATAGAAAAACAGGTAGCTACCGACAAAAACACTAATAACAATAACTTAAGAGAGACGCAAAACACGAACAGTAGTGACTAGCAATCAAATAAAAGGCAGTGGAGAGGTTTCGCGTACAATAACAACAACACAAGACAGAAATGATGACGACGAACAATGAACAGAGATCCACGTTGTTCGTTTAAACGGACAAACAAATAAAGGACCAAGAGAAAGTAAAGACTAAGTTAAAGAGAGCACCTGGACAAAGAGTGAATGAATAAAAAAGCCAGACAAGCAAAAATCGGTCCTTAGGGCATCCGACCACCAAAAGCTTCAAAGAAACGTCAGGGGAACTAAAGAACTTTGGAACCACCAAGGCTCAAAGACTATCAGACCCGTCTTCAAGCACGGTGGAAAAATGGTCAAAATGTAACTCAGCAGATCCGCAAGAGAGGGGGATCTAAAAAGGCTGAATAGAGAACCAAACAACCCTCGACCGGGGATAGAGACCCCCCCCCCCAGAAGGGGTCTAAAACCCTTGTTAAACAGTAGCTGAGCGTTTTGAGAGAGAAGAAATGTAAGAGTTGTAAAAGTGAGAAAACGTCTTCAGGAAGATATAAAAGTTGTGTACCAACCGCCTTTATTGAAAATGTTTCCGACGTTGACACGTAGCTTCAAGAGAAGTAAATGCTAAGTGTTCGTGTAGAAAGAACGAACAGTGAGCACTAAGTGGGAAAAGTCAGGAACAGTAAAACCCACTCACAAAAGCTTCTCAACCAATCGAAAAAGTGGTAGTCATCACTAAAAAACACTCTTCTACAGCGAAAATGAATTTAAAAGCATAAAATAAAGCCCTCGAATAATTAAATCCAAGTCAAAGGCTTCCCCTTTGAAACTTTGCTGAAGCTTTCGAAATTCAGGAGAGAGAAGAGGTTAATTTGTGCTTTTTAAAACTATAAAATGATACTTAAGAATTAATTGAACCTCCTCTTATTTACTCCTCCTCCTCTCTTCCCACTTATAGACCCGACGCATTATGAAGTCTTAAAATCATAACCTTGTCATCAAATCAAATAAAATCAAGTGGAAATTAGCTCCCGAAAGTACTAATTAGAGAATTATGTATCAAGAATACCAAATCCTTGCTTAAGGTTTTCGGGTTATCCATATCTTCCCCTCCATTGTATTAGTTACTGTTACGATATTTCTAGATGCTTACGCAAGTATACGTATCGTTCAAGTAATAAAGATCTGTAAGACCGAGTTTATCGTCCACAAAGACTGATTTATTAAGTACCGATTATCTATTCTTTGGTATCTATTTGATTGACGTTCTTTAGTTTTAGATTTATGACTAAGAGTTATGACTAAGTGCAGAAAATAAACTAAAGATTATGATACTTTGGGTTTATAACAGTTATGAAGGAAATAAGACTTCCAATCTCCTCAACTATCCATTCTTTCACGTGTTGATGCAATGCTAATGATTCTTCTTCTTATTAAGATAGCAGGTTAACTAATCTGTCATCATATTCCGGTTAGGACATACAAGAGCTCAACCTAGTGCAAAAACCTTCTATATTTATATGATAAGTTTTACCACACAGGAGGATTAAGAATATTAACCTTAATTACTACACAAGTGTCGGGGTACTTTCGTCCACGACTTTAACCTATGTCTAGATAATTACAACAAATTCAAATCTCACTTTTCAGACTTTTAATTCGAAATCATATAAGTGATGACAATTAATAGATAGTTAATTATCAAACAATCATAACATTATTGAATAGATCTTAATATGATGAAGAAGAAATCAATGCATTAACTATATGAAAGAGTTTCAAGAAGATTCGATGGAAACCCTACTAAAGTAATTAGCTCCTAAACATTGTCATGTCAAGAACTAATTTACAATCCAACATAAACTGAAATAAAGTAAAGGAAAGAAAAAGAACTTGAACATGAGTCTCCAATTGTAGCCTCCTTCTTGCCTCCCAAAAGTATTATTTGTATTATGTTATATGGTATAGAATATGAGCAGGGTTTAGGAATTTTATACTTGAGAAAAGTTGTCTTTCGGATCATAAAAACCCTCTCCAATTCGGCCCAGGACTTCTGAAAATACGCGTAGGCACCGCGGTGCCTCTGAGAGGCACCTAGGTGCTAATTCAGCCAAAATCACTGGAAGTTACTGGAATTGAGGCACCTAGGTGCCTATGTCAGGCACCCCGGTGACTTCTGCCAGGCACCTATGTGCCTTTGACGGTGATTCAATTTTTGACTTTCTGGAGATTTTACGTCGTGACGCTAATTATTCTTGACCGCGGTTCAATGGAACCGCGGTGTTACTTGGCCAGGCACCGCGGTGCCTCTCTGATTTCTGTCGGAAGTTGCCAGATTTCTTCTATTCTTTTTGGCAATTTTGAGGCTTCATTCCTTGGATGACATGAATCAAGTAGTTATAGCAATGCTTCTTCAAAATTATGGATGAAAGTTAGATAATATGTTAGAACATACATAGCATGAATATTTAGCAATCTAGAATTTCAAGTTAGATATTTCGCAAATTCACGTAGATCATAATCAATGGAAACATAAACACCTAACCTATGCATGTAAAATTTTATTCCATTTTTCCCAAAACGCTATAGACCTGTTTACTTGTTATTCTCCACTAATCATAGACAATACACATTAAAGATCACCAGGACATTCAAGGGTTGTAATGTAGGCTTAGGCAGAGGTAGGTAAAAATAGACATTTAAGCTCAAATTACGTACCATAAGCATTTTTCATTCAACTCCCTTTTCCTTATTTTGATTTTCTTTTTAATATCATACCTATTTTCCCCCTCTTTTCTTTTGAGAGAATGAGATATATTATAAATAACAAGCACCCTCAAACCTAGGCTTTTGCATATTTTTTTCATTGGGGTGCATCAAATTTTTACTCTCTTCTTGTTTCTTTTTCAATACTTTTCATCCCAACTATTTTTCAATTATCACTTATGGCACAACAAAGGAATCATTGGGTATCAAAGAAAGATCTTATTTTAGGCTCAAAGGGGCTGACTAGGGATACAATTTATGTCAGGGTAGGTAATGGATGGTCAGAAGAGTTATCAACGAAATGTCTGAATCATCTCCCTAAACATGTATATCTTAACTATTTCGCCTCAAATAACAAGCAAACAAATTTTCTATACATTTTCAACCTTTATTTTCCATAATCGACACACATAGTCGTTGCGCGTTAGCACATCTGTTTTCTTGCTGGGAGAAAAAAAAGGCAGAATTTACGCAATTTCTTTTCTAAGAAAGAGATCATAGTGATTAATGGCTCTTTCAATCCGGCAAAATGGAAGGGGCTAAGCACAAATATCCCAAAGAACCAGATGTCATGATTTTTTGGCATATCTAACTTAAGCACACAGATTGTCACTTTTAATTCCATTACATTATCCCACTTTATTCACTCAATATCGTTAGCAACTATAATATGCATGATCCATAAAAAAATTATGACTAAAAAAACACATAGACAAATAAAAAAGACTTAAAAATAATAAGACAAAATAAGACACCCCTCCAAACTTAATCGACACATTGTCCCTAATGTGTGAAGACTAGAAATAAAGGAATAACTTAATGACATAATACATCGGTCATAACGGAGGTCTGAAACGAATGAAAAAGTACTGTGCACACTGCCCGAAGGAGGCACCGCGGTTCCTCTGACCTGCACCGCGGTGCTAATTCCAGAAAAATTCCAGTTTCCTCCAGTTTTCTGCCTTGTGAAGCCTTCACCCTTCGGAGTGAGTCCTGACTTTATCTGTCATCCAAAAACACTAACATACCAGATCGTGAGACTGTTCAAGACAAAATAAAATAAACTAAAACAAAATTTAAATGACATAATTAAAAGCATTTGGTTGCCTCTCAAGTAGCGATGTCTTTAACGTCTTTTAGCCGGATGCATGTTACTTACTAGATCAAGGGGGTAGAGTATCCCCTCCACATATCCACTTTAGCATCATTTTCCTCCTCCTTCTCCTTTTCTTTTTCACAGGGCTCATTTCAGGAGGGTTCATTCCCTTGTTCTCATCCACAACATTATTTGTGGGTGCAAAATTCTTACCATCAAGGGCATCAGTACCCTTGGAACTTTCATGAGGATCCCTTTTATCAACAACACCAACAGCAAAACATCTAGCATCGACTTGAGGTTCGGTGGACTGCTTGAAAACTTTGAACACCATTTCCTCATCTTGAACTCTGAGCTTTAACTCCCTCTTTTCAATATCATGAGGGCTCACCTTGTGTCTAGGAATGGTCTCCCAAGGATCATGGGCATATTTTCATCTTCCTCTATGTCTAAAATGAGGAAATCAGCAGGAAGGATGAATTTGCCTACTTGTACCAACACGTCCTCAATAATTCCTTGGGGATGCACAACCGAGCGATCAGCTAGCTGCAGGGTGACTGTAGTTGTCCTTGCTTCCCCAAACCAAGTCTTTTGAACATAGAGAGGGGCATTAGGTTGACACTTGCCCCAAAATCACATAAGGCTTGCTTGCATGTAACACTTACTATGGTGCAAGGTAGGGTGAAACTCTCTGGATCTTTCAATTTAGGGGGAAGTCTCTTCTGCAGGATAGCACTGAACTCCTCTGTTAGCGCTATTGTCTCATAGTCCGCCAGCTTTCTCTTCTTAAACAGGATGTCTTTCATGAATTTCACATAAGCTGGCATCTGCTCCAATGCTTCAATGAATGGGAGATTGATATGAAGTTTTTTGAAGACCTCTAAAAATTTGGAGAATTACTTGTCTAAGGACTTATTTTGCAGTCTTTGAGGGTAAGGAATTTTGTTAGTATATTCCCTCATCACTGCGGGTGGAGCCTTCTCTAAAATAGGGTGATCATCAGTAACCCTCTCCTTCTCTGCCTCAGCTACTTTCTCCAATTCTCTCTATTTTTTAGCCACTGCTTTAGGTGCACCCTGTTCTAACTGTTTTCCGCTCCTCAGACTTATTGTCTGAAACTGCTCCCTTGGATTCACCACAGTATCGCTTGGAAGGTTTCCTTGTTCTATATTATTCAGCATGCTTGCCAGCTGTGCAACCTGTGCCTCCAAGTTTCGGATAGATGACCTAGTTTTTATCATGAACTGGGTCTGCAAATTTGTAAGTGTTAGCAATGCTGCTTTTAGCTCATCAGCCTTCTCTTATGGTTGTTGGTGCTAGTGTTGGCCCTGAAGCTGTGTCTGCTGCCCCTGTTCATTCCTCCATGAAAAGTTTGGGAGATTTCTCCACCCCTGATTGTACGTATTGTAGTAAGGGTTGTTGTAGGGCCTCTGGAAATTTCCAACTGCCTGAACTTGCTCCATGGGCACATTATTTGGGTCCAATGTTGTGCATCTATCAAAAGTATGGGACCCCTACAAATCTCATAACCCACTGGTGTCTGAAGCGCTTTAACTGCCATGGTACTCTGCTGCATCTGTTTTGTCAAAGTGGCTACCTGCGCAGTCAGTGCTGTGATAGCATCCAACTCATGAATTCCAGCCATTTTCCTGTTGTTCACTGCTCTCTCATCGGTCCCCTGATGGTTGTTTGTGGCCATATCCTCTAGCCAATTATGTGCCTCATTGGCACTCTTTTTCATGAACGTACCTCCTGCTGCAGCATCAATGATGGTACGAGTTGTACCACACAACCCATTATAAAATATGTGGACTAGCATCCACTTCTCAATCCCATGATGTGGGCACTTTCTCTGCAAGTCTTTGAACCTCTCCCATGTATCATATAATGGATCTCCCTCCAGCTGATAAAAGTTATTCAACTCACCTGAAGCCATTCTGTCACGACTTCGAACCGGGCCGCGATCGTGCCCTACCTGGGCACCCTTACAGGTATACATCAGAGATAATCAGCGGAACATACATAAACTTAACAATTAATAAATAATAGGTTAGCCGATATGGCTACCTCCCTGGATGTAAACAAATCCAAAAGCAGTTACCTCAATTTTTTTTAAAGCGACCCACAAGACATGACTACAGACCTCTAAGAGTTTACATAACAACTGTGACAGGACAGGGCCCCGCCATACCCCTGAATGTACAAAAGTCTACAACGAGGAACTGCATCAATAGACAAGCCTCGGAGAAATGGAGCTTTCGAGAATCGACGGTGATCCTAAGAGTACGGATCAACAAGCTATGTACCTCAACCTGCGGCATGAACGCAACCCCCCGAAGGAGGTCAGTACGACAGGTACCAAGTATGTGAAACTGAAAATACTGTAAGTGAAATCATAACAGTCTATATACATGTGTGATAACCAAACTACAGTACACAATATATATTAGCAGTCAAGTCAAGTCAGGGACTCTCGCCCGTAAATTCATCACTCAAATATATCCCGAGAATTTAACTCAAGACATGGCCGTGTCACGACCGAACTCGGCCGCGATCGTGCCCTACCCGGGCACCCTGTTGTATACATCGAGAATAGCAATGAACATACACAACATAAACATATGTGTAAACAAAAGACATCACAGGCTAGCCGATAAGGCCTCCTTCCATACTATAAACATAATCAAAAGTACAATCAGATAACCTTCTTCTGACCCAACCATATGTGAATACAAACCTCTAGGAATAACAACTGTGGCGGGACAGGGCCCGCCATACCCCTGAATGTACATAAATCTACAACACCAGGGAAAAGACTGTACCAAAAAGACAAGCCTCCGGATAAATGGAGCTTCTGATGTATGATAAGTGATCCTAAGAATGAGGATCCACCACCTGCTTACCCTTTCATGCGGCATGAACGCAGCCCCCGAGGAAGGGGGTCAGTACACAATATGTACTAAGTATATAAAACTGGAAAGTACTGTAATTACAACATAAGTTTAAAACAAAGCCGGAGACATGTATGATAACAAAATTACAGTACACAGTGCATTACTAACAATGAGAGTAAATCAAGGGAATACGTACAACATCACAATAGGAGACTCCCGATCAAATCATGGGTAGCGAACCCATAGAAACAGGTGGTATAACGTCTTAGGGTTCTTACCCCTCATTTATACTCTTACCACAAGCACGTGGTATAACGTCTTGGGGTTTACCTCATTTATACTCTTACCGGAGAAGGTAATAAACAGTGGTATAACGCCTTGGGGTTTGCCTCATTTATACTCTTATCCTGGAGGAGGTGGTATAGCGTCTTGGGGGTTTACCCCTCACTTATACTCTTACCCTATCTCAACCGGCCATCATACAATAAATAAGCAAGTTAGTAATCCCCCTAACTTCTTATTAGTCTTATTCGTCTACACCCTCATTTTAGTTTACTTAAGGCACTAACATGTCTTTTATAAAAATCCGGGAATTTAACCCAAAGTACTACGTACTTCAACCTTTAAAAATGACTCATTTTCATATAGAACTTCCAAGATACTATAAACCGTAGTATCAAGTCAAAATTTCTTTTCAAGACAAGTCACAATACCTTTAAACATAAAGTTAGGTTTCTAAATCAAGTGACTCCTTTTATTATAAAACCTTAGGCAATTGATGCCTTAAAATCAAATTGCCTTTTCATTAAAGTTAAGTCATTTATCTTTCCATAAAGCAAATATAACCAACTCCCCATAAAGTCGTTACATTCGCTTTATACCTTAGCCATAAACAATTTCCTATCCAAGGGACTTATACGTTTAAAACGAAACAAGTATCACATACTTTAAAACTCTTCAAGTCCCTTTACTTTAATAAAACATTAGACATCCTTAATACTTTCAAAGAAATGAGTTAATCTCCTAACTCACCCAACTTGGCTATTCAATAAACTAGTAGAGGATATCAAGATTCAGACGCTCACCGTATTATATACGTGCAACTAGTCATGCTCAAAGGATAGGAAAAGTTCTACATACCTCGCCGGGTCAAACCACTTGCCAAGTACAAAGTCCCACCCGTAGTATGTCAACCTATAATATTCACAATACGCCTATTAAAGCCTTACTTCAAACGTAGAATATTATAAGTGTCAAGTCGCTAAATTCTACGGAAAATCGGACAAAGACCTCCTTTGTTTCTACTCACTTTGCCACCTTTTTCAAGGCCGAATACAATAACCAAACACGCCACATTTAAGGCACAATCAAAGCAATTAATCAATAGGGGATTACACGCCTACTAGACGTGTAAAATTCCGCCCCACAAACGATAACAAACTAATACAACTACTAGTCCAATTTTCGGCCATAATGAATACAACAATACCAATTCTTATCCAATTTCCATTTCAATCCAAATTGGTAGCATAACATGATATCAAGTCGCATTTGATTATAACTACCATAATCTTCAAGTAAGTGACATGCGACGATTTCTAATAAACGACCAATTAGTAATCCAATCTTCAAGTGGCTTGTATAACATTTCGGATTTAAGCTACAAGCAATCCATAATACTTATTAACTTCAACATATCAACTTCATGCTAGCAACATGTAAAGCTAACAACAACAATATAAATATATAATCTTGTAACACTTTTAAAAGACAAGATTATACCTCAATGAAACTTAATCCCACTCCAATCCGAAGTCGTTCCTTAGTAGTTTAGAGCCTCTCCAAGACACTTCAATCCGCTTGTTGAGACCCTTAGAACAACGCCAACAAATATCCTTCAAATCTCCAAACAAAACCTAGAAAGACAACTAGGTTTTCGTTTTGCGACTAACCCGTAAACTATCTTTTTCCAAGATTTTTCTATTGAGATATGTTTACAATACACATAAGAACCTTGGTTTAAAGTGGGGAGCTAAAAGAACAAGGAACAAAGATTTTTCCTTTTTCCCCAAGAGGAACCCGAGAGCATGCTTCAATGTTCTTCAGTTTTTTTTTGTGAATTTTGGCTAAGTGTTAGCTCTCTCTTGCTACTAGTAGTAATATATAGCACATTGGATGGTCAAGATATGAACAATTGGCTGGCTTGGATAAGCTCTTAGTAAAAATCAAGACTTTGTGGGTCCTTTGACCAAGTCAAATCTCTCAAGCTTCAAGTTGCAAGACTTTAGTCATACAAGACTATGGTCAATGACCATCTTAGCTATGGCATTTTCGTCCAAGGCATCACTAAGGGGGGGGGTGACACATGTCGCCCTCCCATTCACCACAATAATACATTTTCCGACAATTTCATATTTCCGATAAATTTTTACAAGTCTCAAATCTTAACACTTGTGAGTTCTTACTTACGTTCTTAAAACATGTCCTGTAATTACGGGGTGTAACATTCTTCCCCCCTTAGAAACATTCGTCCCCGAATGTTCTTTCGGAGTCAATTAGCGACATAGTTTCCTTTCACAACCCCGACATACCAAAAATGCCACACATGGCCACATAAAAGTATTTAAGCAAAAGAGATACTTCAATTAAAACTTGACAAGTAAGGGAAGATGAATTACCTGAAGGTATAGGAAATAAGTGAGGATACTTCCTCAACATGTCCTCCTCCGCCTCCCAAGTCATCTCCTCCCGGTTATCATTCCTCCACAGGACTTTGACTAAGCTACATCCTTGGTCCGCAGCCGACCAAGCGATCGAGTATCGCTATGGGACTCTCCTCATACGATAACCCCTCTGTCACCTAGACCTCACTAGTAGGGAAAACTCTCGCTGGATCACCGATACACTTCCGCAACATAGAAACATGGAAGACCAGATGTACCGCCTCTAATTCTGATGGCAGATCCAACTCGTAGGCAACCTTGCCCACTCTACGGACGATCTGGTAGGGCCCAATGTACCTTGGGCTGAGTTTCCCCTTCTTACCGAATCTCATCACACCCTTCATGGGTGACACCTTCAAGAAGACCCGCCTACCGAAACTCCAAGTCGCCGACGCCGATTATCCGCATATGACTTCGCCGACTGGCCGCTATCTCTCCTGGATAAGCTTCACCTTATCCACAACCTGATGTACCATGTCTGGGCCAACTAACTGCACCTCGCCCACGTCGAACCAACCAATCGGCGATCTACATTTCCGCCCATATAAAGCCTCGTATGGCGCCATCTGTATACTGGAATGGTAGCTGTTGTTATAAGCAAACTCCACGAGAGGCAAATGATCCTCCCAGCTACCCCTGAAATCAATCACGCAGGCCCGCAGCATATCCTCGCGTTCGATAAGACGCTCGCCGCCGTCGACCGAGGATGGAATGCTATACTGAGACTCACCTGCGTCCCTAAACCCTTCTGGAAAGACCTCCAAAAGTTAGCCGTAAACTGGGCTCCCCTATCGGATATAATCGACACCGGGACACCGTGCAACCTCACAATCTCTCTGATGTACAATCTGGCATAGTCTCACCAAAACGCCGTCATTTGGAAGGAAATGGGCTGATTTCGTCAGCCTGTCAACAATAACCCAAATGGAGTCGTACTTCCTCTGAGTACGAGGTAACCCTGCAATAAAGTCCATGTTGATCACCTCCCACTTCCAAGTCAGAATCTCAATAGACTGCAATAATCCGCTGGGCCTCTGGTGCTCGACCTTGACTCGGGCAATTTGGACATCAGGCAACAAAACCGCCACGCCCTCTTCGTGCCATCCCACCAATACAAACATCTCGAGGTAATGGTACATCTTGGTCGACCCGGATGAATAGAATAACGAGCACCGTGTGCCTCCCTGCAATCTGGCCGACGGTCTGACACATCGAACACACAACCGACCCTCAAATCTCAAAGACCCATCAGCGCTACTCGAATAGACTCTTTCTCCTCCCGAAGAGCTGCATCACGATACCGTACCAACACCGGGTCCTCAAATCGCCGCTCTTCACCTCATCAACGATGGAAGACTCGGCAACCTCACGAACCCGCACCCACTATCGTCGGTATCGATCAATCGAACCCCAAGGCTCGCTAATCGTGGATCTCGACGGACCATGTCCCGCCTCTCTCGCATACTCCGACGGGCTCCCCATCGATCTACGACTCAAGGCATCAACAACTACGTTGACCTTCCCCGGATGGTATAGAATATCAACATCATAGTCTTTCAGCAACTCTAACCACCGTCTCTGTCTCAAGTTCACTCCTCGCTCAAGATATACCTGAGGCTCTTGTGGTCTGTATAAATATCCACATGAACCCCATACAAATAATGTCTCCAAATCTTCAAGGCATGAATAATCGCACAACTCTAAGTCATGGGTAGGGTAATTCCTCTCATGCTTAGAATCGCCGGAAGCATAGGCTATAACCTGCCGTGCCGCATCAAAACACACCCTAGCCCGATACCCGAGGCATCACAATAGATCACGCATCTGCCTAACCCTCGGGAAGAGTAAGAATCGGGTCGTAGTCAACTTCTTTCAAGAATCGAAACCCCGCCGCAAGCCTCGCCCATCGGAACTTGGCCGCTTTCCGAGTCACCTAGTCAATCTGCTTGAAATCGGCAAGCCGCTCCACAAACCTACGATAATACCCTCGCCATTTCTAAGAAATCGCACTCGGTTGGAGTAGTAGGTCTCGCCAAGACTTGATCGCCTCACCTTTGCCGTATCCACGCGAACACCATCGCCCCAATAATATGCCCAGAATGCCATCGAGGCCAACCAAAACTCACACTTGAGAACTTGGCGAATAATCGCTGGCCCGAGGACCCCAATCTGATCCTCAAGTGATTCAATGCTCATGCTCATTCGCGAATAAACCAGATGTCATCAATAAATACAATCACAAATGTATCCAAAATGACTTGAACACGGTTCATCAAATCCATAAATACCGCTGGAGCGTTGGTCAAACCGAAAGACATAACCCTAAACTCATAGTGCCCATACCGGGTCATGAATGCAGTCTTTGTGATGTCTGCCTCTCGAACTCGAACATGATGATAACCAGACCGCAGTTCTATCTTTGAGAAACACCTCGCACTCGCACTGTGGTCAAACAAATCATCAATCCGGGAGGGTACCTATTCTTGATGGTTACCTTATTCAACCGTCAGAATCAACACATACGCAGCTGGCCCCATCCTTCTTCTTCTTCACGAACAAGACCGGCGCTCCCCAGGGAGATACACTAGGCCTGATAAAGCCTTTCTCCAGCAAATCTTTCAGCTGGTCCTTCAGCTCCCTCAACTCAGCAGGTGCCATCCTGTATGGCGGAATGGAAATAGGTCGAGTGTCTGGCAACGTGTCAATACAAAACTCAATCTCCCTCTCAGGAGGATACCCAAGATCGCTCGGGAACACATCCGAAACTCCTAACCATCGGTACTAATCAAGAATCCGGCACTCACCTCGTATCAAATACCCGAACCAGATGATAGATGTACCCTTTCTGCACCATCTTCCTAGCCTTGAGGTAAGAAATAAACTCCCGCCGGCGACGCTGTGTTGCCGCTTCCACTGATAATCGGCTCGTCAGAAATCGGAACCGAACCAACTCGTCCCTACAACGCGTTGGCATAACTAGAAGCCAACAGTCCATACCCATAATGACATCAAAATCGTCATCTCCACTCTATCAAGTTCGCAAGTGGTCCGACGATCAGAATATAAACCGGACAACCTATGTACACCCGCTCAGCTAACACCGAATCTCCCATAGGCGTAGCTACCTCAAAAGGCTCTATCGACTCCGGCTCTATCCCGATTCTACCCGCAATAAGAGGGGACACATAGGACAAGGTAGAACCTGGATCTATCAAAGCATAAACGTCATAGCATGAAATCAATAATGTACCTGTGACGACGTCAGGGGAAGCCTCCTGATCCTGGCGGCTGGCTAATGAATATATGCGGTTCTGTGGACCGCTAGTACTGGAGCCACCACCACGACCTCTACCGCGGCCTGCCGGTCCGTGAGTACCCTGCCCTCCGGGGCGCATAACCACAGAAGGAGAAGAAGACCCAGCAACAGATCCTGTCGGCTGCACCGTACCACCCATGCCGCCTCTAGACGGATAATTTCTCCTCAAATGGACCTGCTGGCCACACGAGTAACAAGCTCCCGAAGCTCTGCGACACTCGCCCTGGTGAAACCTACCGCATCGAGCACACTGAGGTGTGGGTGGTCCCGATCGGTGACGGTTCCTGCCTCCCTGAAATCCCGAAGTCCCGGAGCCCCGACTGCTCGAATGACTGGCCGATCGGACCTCTTGCCAGAAAACCGTGAAGGGGCACTCTGTGCTGGCTGGAAAGTGGACCTGGTCTGCTGCTGAGGTTGTCCGCCTCGAAATCGCCTGAGACCACGATGTCCCGGCCTCTTGGGCTTTGAGTCAATCTGGTCCTCCTCTCTCTATCCTCTATCCTCGCAGATAGGCTCGCATTCGGCGATGTCCATACCACACAAGAGCCACACCTAAGCATGCGGTAATCATATGACGGCCAAGCCCCATCACAAATGATGAACCCTATCCGCCATATCGCCTACAATAGTATGCGCGTATACCGCCAAGGAGTCAAACTCCAAGCTATACTCCCGATAGTCCTCCTGCTCGCCTCAAGGTCAAGAACTGCCTACCCGGCTCTCCTCATCTCAGGAGGCAAAAAGTGAACCATGAAGGCCTCTATAAACTCCTCCCAAACAGCTGGAAGAGCATCATCACCTCTCGAAAGCAACCACGACTCAAACCAGTTCAACGCAATATCGCGCAACCGGTAGGAGGCTAGCGTAATGCACTCGTCTCAAGCCCTAAGAACTCGCAGGTCCGTAGCTACCGAATGAACTCCTGCGGATCCTCATCCGACCTCGAACCATAAAACTCGGTGGATGACAACCGTAAAATCCCTAATCCGCAAACCGGCTCACAGGGTGGTGCTGCTCCTGCTTGTTGCCCGACTACTATCTTGGCCGATGTCGGACCGCCTCGTAGTCTCTATACTCGGCACCGGCCGCGAATCGAGGCTCGCACGGAACCTCTTGAGCTCCGCCGCTCGGCTCTAATTCTATGGCGTGGCTGAACTCGCCGACCGCTTACTACCTCGTGCATAGCCTGTGCCCGAGTCCGTAACCCTCGAGTACCGCTAGCGCTCTGCTTTGCCTTGCCTCTCGGGCCTGGTCGCCTCCGCGAGGCATATCTTTCATAAGACTAGGTCGAGAGGATTCAACCTAATAAGACAGCTCTCATCGCACGATCTCGGAGAGAGAAGAATGGAAACTAATCCTAAATGTCCTGTAGCCTCCGATTATAGATCCGGTGCACAACACACCGATAATCAAGACTTACTAGACACGGTGCAGTAGACACTTTACGAGGACTAATCGCTCGATACCACTTTTGTCACGACCCGACCCGAAGCCGCATCGGTGCCCTACCGGCACCCTGCCTGTATACATCGAGAATAGCAATGAACATACACAACATAAACATATGTGTAAACAAAAGACATCACAAAGCTAGCCGATAAGTGCCGTCTTCCATAATATAAACATAATCAAAAGTACAATCTGCATAACTCGGTTCTTACACCCAACCACATATGTGAATACGCACTTAGGAATAATAATCGTATGGACAGACTCGCCATACCCCGAATGTACATAAATCTACAACACCAGGGAAAAGACTGTACCAAAAAGACAAGCCTCCGGATAAATGGAGCTTCTGACGTCTGATAAGTGATCCTAAGAATGAGGATCCACCACCTGCTTACCCTTTCTCGCAGATGAACGCAGCCGAGGAAGGGTCGTCGATACACAATATGTACTAAGTATGTAAAACTGGAAAGTACTGTAATTACAATATAAGTTTAAAACAAAGCCGGAGACATGTACGATAATAAAATTACAGTACACAGTGCCTTACTAACAATGAGAGTAAATCAAGGGAATACGTACAACATCACAATAGGAGACTCCCGATCAAATCATGGGTAGCGAACCCATAGAAACAGGTGGTATAACGTCTTAGGGTTCTTACCCCTCATTTATACTCTTACCCTGAAGCATGTGGTATAACGTCTTGGGGGTTTGCCCCTCATTTATACTCTTACCCTGGAGAAGGTAATAAAACAGGTGGTATAACGTATTGGGGGTTTGCCCCTCATTTATACTCTTATCCTGGAGGAGGTGGTATAGCGTCTTGGGGGTTTACCCCTCACTTATACTCTTACCCTATCTCAACCGGCCATCATACAATAAATAAGCAAGTTAGTAATCCCCCTAACTTCTTATTAGTCTTATTCGTCTACACCCTCATTTTAGTTTACTTAAGGCACTAACATGTCTTTTATAAAAATCCGGGAATTTAACCCAAAGTACTACGTACTTCAACCTTTAAAAATGACTCATTTTCATATAGAACTTCCAAGATACTATAAACCGTAGTATCAAGTCAACATTTCTTTTCAAGACAAGTCACAATACCTTTAAACATAAAGTTAGGTTTCTAAATCAAGTGACTTCTTTTATTATAAAACCTTAGGCAATTGATGCCTTAAAATCAAATTGCATTTTCATTAAAGTTAAGTCATTATCTTTCCATAAAGCAAATATAACCAACTCCCCATAAAGTCGTTACATTCGCTTTATACCTTAGCCATAAACAATTTCCTATCCAAGGGACGTATACGTTTAAAACGAAACAAGTATCACATACTTTAAAACTCTTCAAGTCTCTTTACTTTAATAAAACATTAGACATCCTTAATACTTTCAAAGAAATGAGTTAATCTCCTAACTCACCCAACTTGGCTATTCAATAAACTAGTAGAGGATATCAAGATCTTGTACGTCTACCGTACTATATACGTGCAACTAGTCATGCTCAAAGGATAGGAAAAGTTCTACATACCTCGCCGGGTCAAACCACTTGCCAAGTACAAAGTCCCGCCCGTAGTATGTCAACCTATAATATTCACAATACGCCTATTAAAGCCTTACTTCAAACGTAGAATATTATAAGTGTCAAGTCGCTAAATTCTACGGAAAATCGGACAGCACCTCCTTTGTTTCTACTCACTTTGCCACCTTTTTCAAGGCCGGATACAATAACCAAACACGCCACATTTAAGGCACAATCAAAGCAATTAATCAATAGGATTACACGCCTACTAGACGTGTAAAATTCCGCCACAAACGATAACAAACTAATACAACTACTAGTCCAATTTTCGGCCATAATGAATACAACAATACCAATTCTTATCCAATTTCCATTTCAATCCAAATTGGTAGCATAACATGATATCAAGTCGCATTTGATTATAACTACCATAATCTTCAAGTAAGTGACATGCGACGATTTCTAATAAACGACCAATTAGTAATCCAATCTTCAAGTGGCTTGTATAACATTTCAGATTTAAGCTACAAGCAATCCATAATACTTATTAACTTCAACATATCAACTTCATGCTAGCAACATGTAAAGCTAACAACAACAATATAAATATATAATCTTGTAACACTTTTAAAAGACAAGATTATACCTCAATGAAACTTAATCCCACTCCAATCCGAAGTCGCTCCTTAGTAGTTTAGAGCCTCTCCAAGACACTTCAATCCGCTTGTTGAGACCCTTAGAACAACGCCAACAAATATCCTTCAAATCTCCAAACAAAACCTAGAAAGACAACTAGGTTTTCGTTTTGCGACTAACCTTGGTTTAAAGTGGGGAGCTAAAAGAACAAGGAACAAAGATTTTTCCTTTTTTCCCAAGAGGAACCCGAGAGCATGCTTCAATGTTCTTCAATTTTTTTTTTTGTGAATTTTGGCTAAGTGTTAGCTCTCTCTTGCTACTAGTAGTAATATATAGCACATTGGATGGTCAAGATATGAACAATTGGGTGGCTTGGATAAGCTCTTAGTAAAAATCAAGACTTTGTGCGTCCTTTGACCAAGTCAAATCTCTCAAGCTTCAAGTTGCAAGACTTTAGTCATACAAGACTATGGTCAATGACCATCTTAGCCATGGCATTTTCGTCCAAGGCATCACTAAGGGGGGTGACACATGTCGCCCTCCCATTCGCCACAATAATACATTTTCCGACAATTTCATATTTCCGATAAATTTTTACAAGTCTCAAATCTTAACACTTGTGAGTTCTTACTTACGTTCTTAAAACATGTCCTGTAATTACGGGGTGTAACAGACCGCATGCCCCGGCATCTTACCTCGGTATAAGCATGGCCATAGAACCATCAATGGACGCATACCCGTGGACCATCCATCGTGTCAGTATGTCCAAACGAAATAACAAGACCACTCCAGTGGACGATACGTGGGCCACCCAACGTGTCAGTATGTCCAAAGGAAATAACAAGATAACACTCATAGTAGAAGCATACCCGTGGGCCCCCCAACGTGTCAGTATGTACAAAGAAAATAACAAGATAACGCTCCTAGTGGAAGCATACCCGTGGGCCCCCCCAACGTGTCAGTATGTCCAAAGGAAATAACAAGATAACACTCATAGTGAAAGCATACCCGTGGGCCACCCAACGTGTCAGTATGTCCAACATGATCGAGAATAACATGACCGATCCTCCATCGAGAGACGCGGTAGCATAAGGATACAATACTTGTACACCAAGACTATCACAAGAAAACATAGGCAAGTCATTCACACTCAAGGTACTTTCATCCTATGCCAAAAATCCGGGTTTTAACCCCAAGGTACTACTTACTTTATTTCTTTAAAAAGTCCATTTCTTTTTCACAAAAGTCACATGATACTAACACCCGTGGTATCAAAATAGAGTAACTATTATTTTAAGTAAACCAAAAACAATTTCCATACTTCCTTTTCAAATAAACCAAGACAATACCATGTCTTCCTTTTAAACCAAATCAAGACAATGCCATGCCCTATTTTTTTGTATCAAATCACTTCTCGAACTAGTATAGGTTTCAAAACTTCAAATTCTCAAGTCTCTTACTTTTAAATCAAATCCCATAACGGAGGAAATCAAGTCTCGTATCTTTTTTTTAAAACAATTGTCAAGTTACCATTTTGAAGCCAATAATAAAATCATTCTTTCGTTTTCATAAAGTCGTTATAACTAACTTCCCATAAAGCTATTATAACACTTTATGTTTACAACCAACCAAATACAACTATAAGCATTTATGAGACCAAGAGGGCTATTTTTTTAACAACCAAGTACCCATTACTAACGAATAAGGTTTCACCACTTTTCAACACAATCAAGTCCTTTACACTTCATACCAAGTCAAGGGCACAAAAAAGAAATCAAACTCCTTTAACACATGTGCGTCTACCGCACTATATATTTCACAAATAATCATGCTTAAGAGAATAGGAAGAATCACATACCTCCTCGGCTAAATCCACTTGCCAAGTCGAATATGCCGCGCGTAGAATATCAACCTATAATAATCAAATACGTCTATTAACGTCTAGACTTCTTCGTCGAATATTCTAAGCATAAAGTTCCTTATTCTACGGAAAATTGAACAGCACTTCCTTTGTATCTACATACTTTTCCACCTTTTCAAGGCTCGAATTCACTATCCAAACGCCACTTTTAAGGCTCAACAATCCGACAATACAAAGGGGATTACACGCCCAATTTTGGACATGTAAAATTCTGCCCCACAATACATATTAACTAATTCAATAAGTTTAAGGTAGTATCTTGGCTATAAAATTTTCACATCTCATCTTTACCCAATCCTTTCAAATCCAAATCATATTTCCTACATGCAATAAATCTAAGAGCAATATTGACAACTACAAGTCCTTTCTTCCACACATGCAACACAATTTCGGGCAAAAAGAGAAAAGATTGTTACCTTAGAGTTTACCCAAAATTAGTCCATCAATTTCACTTGTCTTCTTTCCACAATCACCACCACAACCTCCTACAAGCTTGTTAACATGTTTCCCTCTAGTTACTTTTCTGAAATTTCTCTAGGCCTTAGGTTTCCTTTGAAATTTCTAGAGAGAAGGGAGAGGGATTTTAGAGAGAATGAAGAGAGGTTTTTAGAGAGAAGAAGGTTCTTTCAAGAATGACCAAGTCTTCAAGACTTGGTCAATAAATAGGACATGCACAAAATCAGATGGGGGACACTTGTCACCTCCCATGGCCTTTTAAAAAGCGATTACGATTTCCCCAGATTCGCAGAACCCGCCTGGCGCCTGCACTGGCGTCGCGACGCTTAAATCTCTGCAAACTTACAGCTCTTCCGTGACCACTGCGATTCGTGCGCGCGGCAACTTCGATGATTTTCAGACTATCCGGCTACGCGGCCCCGACTGTACCACTTTCGACCGAACTTGTAACTTCCATAACTTTCTACTCCGATGTCCTATCGACGAACGGTTTGTTGCGTTGGTAACTAGACTTAACGAACTACACACTATGCTTTTGAACCACCTAAGAACTCCTAACGTAATGGGACATAAACCGCCTCAAAGTTGACTAAAACCCGTCCGAAACATTCCGTCAACCTATCTTTCTAAATTTTAGATCTTAATTCCTTTTGTACGGTCTCATAAGCTTGACCCGAATTACGGGGTGTAACATTCTCCCCCCCTTAGAAACATTCGTCCCGAATGTTCCTTCTAAGTCTCCAAAATGCATGCGCCGGTATAGTCTTTACTACTACACCTACAAAATTAATTATGCCACACATGGCCATAATATAATAACCACGCAAAAGCTTAAATCCCAGCCAACGAGGAATCACCTCTAACATCACAAAAGCTCCCACCCATGATCTAAAGGATACTCCCTTCACACCTTCAATTCACAAAGAGAAATGATCACTTCCATTTCGTAACACATGTTCGCTTCCTATCTTACTCGTCGTACCTTTCTCGTACACCCGAACTCTTTCTAGTATACGTACCACATTTCAGTCATCGCTTCAGTTTCCAAAATCTTGGAGTTACTACCTCCAAACTTGGTCATCTTACTAGCCTCACATTCCTTTAAGGCCATTCCCGACCTTCATGATACGACTCTGGTCGAACGCATCCACGAACTCGTACGATGATTCCCTAAACTTGGGCCTAGCACCCTTGTGACCTTATCACCTAGAGGGACCTCCTCAACTTACCTCACTTCATTCTGGGTTGCGGGTTGACCCGCGATTGGTCCTCAACCCGACCCATAACGTACCAAACTCTTGTTCCCGATCCGAGACAATCTCACTATTCAAGTCACGAAAATCTAGTGGTTTCCTTAGCTTAGCTACCCACTGTCATTTCACACCACTCATGGACTTATTACCCAAATATACCCCACGTATACTATGTCCCTCGACAAAGGTCACCCGTGAATCTTCCACTCAAGATGGCCCTGTATCTAAGGTTCCCACGGTTATCAAAATTCTAAGGCTCACAATTTCCATGTCCCCAAACTTACCTTTTCTACAAACCAGGCTTTATAAATCACAATTTATATAAAATTACCCGCACCTAACACTTAACATGTAACCATCTTATCACACACACTAATCTTTAGAGGGTTAAGGATATACCTGTAACTATTGCTTCACTTTCCCTTTGTCGTTCTAATCATGATCCTGCCCTGCACGACGCATAGCAAAAGAAGGCGATGAACCACCATCGATCCCGGCGTCGAGTCTCTACATCCGCGCTACCTCTGGTCGGACAATTTCTCGCAAAATGGCCCTGCTGGCCGCATGTAAAACAAACTCCCATACTAGCACGACACTCCCCATCATGGAGCCTACCACAACGGCCACAACAAGGTAGGGGTGGTCCCATCTGACTAACATCCCTGTTCCCGAAAACACGAAACTCGAGCCCCGACCGCTCCCGAATCTCCGAACGCCCCGAAGGCGTGGTGGAGTACTACGTACTGGCTGAGGCGCATAACTAGCCTGTTGCTGAGGCGGTCCACCTCGAAAGTTACTAAAGGACCCTGCTGTCCTGGCCCTCTTCTGCTGATCTTGGTTATTCCGTCGACCTCTACGTTCGCCATCGCGCATAAGCCCGACGCGGAAATGTCCATGCTCGGCTGAAGAGCTACTCCTGTGCACCCCTCCGCTAAATAATCATCGAGCCATGTGACATAACGGTGCACTCTATCCTCCATGTCTGCCACTAAAGCGGGGACATACCGAGCCAACGAGTCAAACTCTACATTGTACTCCCGAACCGTCCGCCCGTTCTGCCTCAACGTCAAAAATCTATCTGTCCGAGCCCTCCTCACCTGCGAAGGCAAGAAGTGTGCAAGAAATGCCTCTGAGAACTCGTCCCAACCAGCTGGAGGTGCATGCTCCCCGGGGCTTCCATGAATCAAACCGATCATCGCAGATCACGCGGCCGATGTGAGCCAAAAAATATCGACTCTGTCTCCGATGCCTTGATCACTCATGATCCGCAATCGCTTCGGATAAACTCCGAGGATCATCCTCGCCTCGACCCATAGAACTCGGTGGGCTGACTCAAAAGTCCGAAGTCTCGGCTATCGGATCTGGGGTGAACTACGGTACAACCGAAACCGCCTCTGCCTCTCGTTCTCTGCCTTGCCACGATCTCTAGCTAATAATCGGGCCATCTCTCAGAGCCCATATCCTGCTCCAGTGTATCGGAGGCTCAGTCTGCGGTCTCGATGGCGTATTCTTTGCTCCGAACTCTCTTTGGCGGCGTCGTGGAACTCGCCGTCCAAACATCACCTCGGTAAAGATCGGGCCTATGCCTCGTAGCCTCTGCGTCTACTAGCGACTCCTCATTTGCCGCCTTCGGGCTCTGGTTGCCTTGCGTGGAGGCATAATCGGTATAAAAGAATACGTCGGAGGAGTCCAACTTATAACACGGCTAAGGCACGATCTCAGAGTGAGAAGAATGGAAACTAATCCTAAATATCCTGTGACCTCACGATTATAGGTGTGGTGCACAACACGATAATCAAGACTTACTAGATACGGTGCAGACACTTTCCGAGGACTAATCGCTCGATACCACTTTTGTCACGACCCGACCGGGCATCGGTGCCCTACACAGGGCACCCTTACAGGTATACATCAGAGATAATCAGCGGAACATACATAAACTTAACAATTAATAAATAATAGGTTAGCCGATATGGCTACCTCCCTGGATGTAAACAAATCCAAAAGGTAGCAGTTACCTCAAAAAACATTTAAAGCGACCCACAAGACGTGACTACAGACCTCTAACAGTTTACATAACAACTGTGACGGGACAGGGCCCCGCCATACCCCTGAATGTACAAAAGTCTACACCTTCAGGGAACCGTACCAAAAGACAAGCCTCCGGAGAAATGGAGCTTTCCGAGAACTGAACAGTGATCCTAAGAGTGCGGATCGGCAAGCTATGTACCTCAACTGCGGCGATAACGCAGCGGCCCCGAAGGAGGTCGATCGCGGTACCAAGTATGTGGCGAAAATACGGTAAGTGAAATCATAACAGTGTATATAAAACAGGAGACATGTGTGATAACCAAACTACAATACACAATATATATTAGCAGTCAAGTCAAGTCAGGGACTCTCGCCCGTAAATTCATCACTCAAATATATCCCGGGAATTTAACCCGCACAATGGCCGCATGCCCCGGCATCTTACCTCGGTATAAGCATGGCCATGGAACCATCCTAATGGACGCATACCCGTGGACCATCCATCGTGTCAGTATGTCCAAACGAAATAACAAGACCACCCTCCTAGTGGAAGCATACCCGTGGGCCACCCAACGTGTCAGTATGTCCAAAGGAAATAACAAGATAACACTCATAGTGGAAGCATACCCGTGGGCCCCCCAACGTGTCAGTATGTCCAAAGAAAATAACAAGATAACGCTCCTAGTGGAAGCATACCCATGGGCCCCCCAACGTGTCAGTATGTCCAAAGGAAATAACAAGATAACACTCATAGTGGAAGCATACCCGTGGGCCACCTAACGTGTCAGTATGTCCAACATGATCGAGAATAACATGACCGACCCTCCATCGAGAGACGCGGTAGCATAAGGATACAATACTTGTACACCAAGACTATCACAAGCAAACATAGGCAAGTTATTCACACTCAAGGTACTTTCATCCTATGCCAAAAATCCGGATTTTAACCCCAAGGTACTACTTACTTTATTTCTTTAAAAAGTCCATTTCTTTTTCACAAAAGTCACATGATACTAACACCCGTGGTATCAAAATAGAGTAACTATTATTTTAAGTAAACAAAAAACAATTTCCATACTTCCTTTTCAAATAGACCAAGACAATACCATGTCTTCCTTTTAAACCAAATCAAGACAATGCCATGCCCTATTTTTTTATATCAAATCACTTCTCGAACTAGTATAGGTTTCAAAACTTCAAATTCTCAAGTCTCTTACTTTTAAATCAAATCCCATAACGGGGGAAATCAAGTCTCATATCTTTTTTTAAAACAATTGTCAAGTTACCATTTTGAAGCCAATAATAAAATCATTCTTTCGTTTTCATAAAGTCGTTATAACTAACTTTCCATAAAGTTATTATAACACTTTATGTTTACAACCAACCAAATACAACTATAAGCATTTATGAGACCAAGAGGGCTATTTTTTTAACAACCAAGTACCCATTACTAACGAATAAGATTTTACCACTTTTCAACACAATCAAGTCCTTTACACTTCATACCAAGTCAAGGGCACAAAAAGGAAATCAAACTCCTTTAACACACGTGCGTCTACCGCACTATATATTTCACAAATAATCATGCTTAAGAGAATAGGAAGAATCACATACCTCCTCGGCTAAATCCACTTGTCAAGTCGAATATGCCGCGCGTAGAGTATCAACCTATAATAATCAAATACGTCTATTAACGTCTAGACTTCTTCGTCGAATATTCTAAGCATAAAGTTCCTTATTCTACGGAAAATTGGACAGCACTTCCTTTGTTTCTACATACTTTTCCACCTTTTCAAGGCTCGAATTCACTATCCAAACGCCACTTTTAAGGCTCAACAATCCAACAATACAAAGGGGATTACACGCCCAATCTTGGACATGTAAAATTCTGCCCCACAATACATATTAACTAATTCAATAAGTTTAAGGTAGTATCTTGGCTATAACATGTTCACATCTCATCTTTACCCAATCCTTTCAAATCCAAATCATATTTCCTACATGCAATAAATCTAAGAGCAATATTGACAACTACAAGTCCTTTCTTCCACACATGCAACACAATTTCTAGCAAAAAGAGAAAGGATAGTTACCTTAGAGTTTACCCAAAATTAGTCCATCAATTTCACTTGTCTTCTTTCCACAATCACCACCACAACCTCCTACAAGCTTATTAACATGTTTCCCTCTTGTTACTTTTCTGAAATTTCTCTAGGCCTTAGGTTTCCCTTGAAATTTCTAGAGAGAAGGGAGAGAGATTTTAGAGAGAAGGAAGAGAGGTTTTTAGAGAGAAGAATGTTATTTCAAGAATGACAAAGTCTTCAAGACTTGGTCAATAAATAGGACATGCACAAAATCAGATGGGGGGGGGGGACACTTGTCACCCTCCCATGGCCTTTTAAAAAAAAGCGATTCGATTTTTCCCAGATTCGAGAAACCGCCTCGGCGCCATGCGGCGCAGCGTGGCTGAAACCTCTGCAAACTTCCATCTCTTCCGCGACCCGCATTCGGCGCGCGGCTGCAACCGATGATTTTCAGACTATCCGCGCCCGCGACCTGCATCCGGTCTTGCGCGGCGTGGCCACGGACCGAAAATACTTTTACGCTCCATTGCAAGCCGAACTTGTAACTTCCATAACTTTCTACTCCGATGTCCTATCGACGAACGGTTTGTTGCGTTGGGAACTAGACTTAACGAACTACACACTAGGCTTTTGAACCACCTAAGAACTCCTAATGTAATGGGACATAAACCGCCTCAAAGTTGACTAAAACCCGTCTGAAATATTCCGTCAACCTATCTTTCTAAATTTTAGATCTTAATTCCTTTTGTACGGTCTCATAAGCTTGACCCGACTTACGGGGTGTAACAGCTGCCTTAGCTTGGGAAAGAACTTGGCAAGAAACTTCTGGGCTAAGTTTTGCCATGTATTGATGGAGTTCGCCTGTAATGAGTTCAGCCAACACTTTGCTCTATCCCTGAGTGAGAATGGGAAGAGTCTCAACCGAATGACATCATCTGTAACACCATTATATTTGAAGGTTGCACACACCTTCAAGAAATTTGCTAGATGCAAGTGAGGATCATCAGACGGTAATTCCCCAAACTGAACTGAGCTTTGAACCATGTGCAATATGGCTGGTTTGATCTCGAAATTATTCGCTTCAACAGCTGGAAGCCTGATGCAAGTTTACACCCCTGTAATAGTTGGCATCACATAGTCCCCCAAGCTTCTTTCTGCAGGGACTTGTCTTACGACAGGCGGTAACTCATCATCCCCCAAATTATTATTTCGCTGATCTCCCATTGCTAAGGAATCAGTTGCTCTTTTCTCTTTCCTGTTCTGTCTGCACAATCTCTCAATCTCAGGGTTCAGAGGGATAGGAATGTCAGCTCCTCTCCTACTTCACATAAACTAAGTTCTTGAGACTAATTAAAAACAGAAAACAGATCACGGCAAACAACACTAAAGCAAAATAAAAGAAAAATAGAAAAATACTGAAAATAAAAACCAAATTAGAAATAAGAATAGATAAATCGATATTAACAGTACGTCAGTCCCCGAAAACGGTGCCAAAAACTTGTTACAATATTTCTAGATGCTTACGCAAGTGTATGTATCGTTCAAGTAATAAAGATCTGTAAGACCGAGTTTATCGTCCACAGAGACTGGTTTATTAAGTACCGATTATCTATTCTTTGTTATCTATTTGATTGACGTTCTTTAGTTTTAGATTTATGACTAAGAATTATGACTAAGTGCAGAAAATAAACTAAAGATTATCATACATTGGGTTTATAACAGTTATGAAGAAAATAGGGCTTCCAATCTCCTCAACTATCCACTCTTTCACGTGTTGATGCAATGCTAATGATTCTTCTTCTTATTAAGATAGCAAGTTAACTAATCTGTCATCATATTCCGGTTAGGACATACAAGAGCTCAACCTAGTGCAGAAACCTTCTATATTTATATGATAAGTTTTACCACACAGGAGGATTAAGAACAGTAACCTTAATTACTACACAAGTGTCGGGGTACTTTCGTCCACGATTTTAACCTATGTCTAGACAATTACCTTCTATATTTCAAGTCGTGTATTTTACTTGGATCATTTATCAAAGAGAATTATTTGTCCCTCACAACTACTCTCCCACGATAAAATGAAGCAAAATCAAGAAATAAAGAAACAAGTCTCTGAAACACACAAGAATTAATGCGGCATATGGAGATTTTCTTAATGAAGAAAGTTGGTATTTGGAATGATTCTCATATGATTGAATATTTTCAGCATGTTCCTGTATTTATAGATGATGATTTAACCTTGAATCTGAAACAACACAACCTTTGGGGTAGAGATGTGTTGTTTCGTGAAAATTGTAATCTTTCGCAAAGAAACTATTTTTTTCAGAAAACAATAAAAAAAAATCTTTTTAGAGAAAAAGTACGTTTTATCTATTCCGTTTATTTTCTCTTGAAAATTCCAACAATCCCCTACTATTTCAAGTGAAAATAATAACCCAACACTTTCTTTAGAAATTAAAATACAAGTAATTCATGTATAAATAAAGTATCTAGCGATTGAACTTTAAATTAGTGGAATACAATTTCTATTAAACTGAATAGTCAAGTAAGACAAGTCTTTTGAACTGACCACCTGTAAAATAAGATGTATCTCACATATGAATTCTATTACATTATTCATTTATAACCAACACTATAAGGCCTTGTGTCCCAATCCTCTCGCCAATGCATAGAAATTAAACCCGAGCTTCTTGAAGCGGCCCACTTCGCTTTCACATAGGTAGACCCTTATTAATGTGCTCCTACAAGAGCACCCACCAATAGGTCTATTAAAAAAATTATAAACTCAACCTCTTTTAGCATATTGCAGGACAAAGCATTTAATTTGGGACGGTAATACCAAGTGTTATCAACCAATAACGAATGTTGTCACTCATTGAACTTGAGACTGGACGTTGTATCAAGCGTCAAGTTGATGTTTCACCTTTAATGATCTTTCTTTATGGGTTTTAACACCCCCCTTGATGTTCTCAATACCAAGTCCCTTGTTAATCCCTTAGTCAATGGATAGGCAAGATTAATAAGTGAGCGTAAATAGTCAACCGTGATCACCCCATCTTTAATTAATTGATTAATATAATCATGTCTAAGGCCAATATACCTAAATTTTTCATTATATATATGACTATATGCTCGGTCTAAGGTGGCCTCACTATCACAATGAATAAAAATCGGTGGCATGGACTTAGGTTATAATGGAATATCAAAAAGTAAATTTCTCAACACCACTTCTCTTCCTTAGAAGCGGATAACAAGGCTACTAATTCTGCATTCATAGTTGAATATGTAAGAAATATTTGCTTTTTAGATCCCAAGATATTGTACCCCTATCAAAAAGTTATATCCATCCACTAGTTGAGGAATAATCCTCTTGATATGTGATCCAACTTGCATTTGAATACCTTTCTAGTATAGCGGGATCACCGCTATAAAAGAAGCCATAATCTAGGGTTTTCTTGAGATACTTTAGTACTCTTATTATAGCATGCTAATGATGTCCACTCGGGTTTTAAGTATATCTACTCAACTTACCCATTGCGTAAGTAATGTCAGATCTCATACTAGTCATAGCGTACATCAAGCACCTGATCAACTTAGCATACTCAAGTTGAGCAATTGGCCTTCCGCCATTGTATTTTCAATTTAAAATATGAATCATACAGTGTAGAAATAGGATTACAATAAAAATGATTGAATTTTCTTAACACTTTCTCAATATAATGGAATTGTGTTAAGGAAACCCCCCCTCCATTTCTAATAATTCTTATACCAAGAATGACATCTGCTTCTCCCATATCTTTCATAGAAGATTGAGCGAATATAAATCTTTTGGTGATCTCGACTTGTTCTGTGTCGGTCCCAAAGATCAACATATCATCTACATATAAGCAAATGAAAATTCCTTTTCCTTTTTCAAATTTCGAGTAAACACACTTGTCTGATTCATTGATTTTAAAGCGGTTAGATAAAATTACTTCATTAATTTTTTTATGCCATTGGTTAGGGGCTTGTTTTACCCCATACAATGATTTTACAAATTTGCAAACTTTGTTCTTTTGTTCATCAAACCCATCAGGTTGTCTCATATAGACTTCCTCTTCGAATTCACCATTCAAAATTTAGTTTTGACATCCATTTGGTGAATTACTAAATTGTAAATGGAGGCTAGTGCAATGAGCAACCTTAGCATTAATATTCTAGCCACAGGAACATAAGTATTAAAGTAGTCAATGACATGCTCTTGGATAAAAACCCTAACTACAAAATGAGCCTTGTATTTATCCACGATACCTTCTACTTTTAACTTCTTCTTGAACAATCATTTACAATCTATGAGTTTGCATTCATGTGGAAAGTCTGTTAAGATCCAAGTATTATTTTTTATAATGGAATCAATCTCATTTTGGATAGCCTCCTTCCATAACGGTGTATCCGTAGATTGCATGGCCTCACTAAAAGTAGTGGGATCATTTTTCATATTATAACAATAAGGAATTTCATTTAATTTTATCAGTTGAACCTTCTACTAAATAGATGTAGAAGTCATCTTCAAATGTTTTTTTTCTAACTCTCTTACTCCTTCTTACTTCAATAATGTCATCTTGATTTTCATTATCTTGAGACATTGTTAGTTGAAGTAGAAGAATTTGGATCACTTGGAATAATATCTTTTGATCTAGGAATTGATATAAAGCGAGCTTCATAAAAAAAATACATCTCTTAATTCAAGGACAATATTAATCGAGTACGAATTATTTGATTCAATGACCAAAAACCTATAGGCTTTGCTATTTTCAGCATATCCTATACAAATGCATTCAATTCCTCTTTCACCCAACTTTTTTCTTTTAGGTTCCGGAACTTTAACTATAGCTCTACATCCCCGAACTTTGAAATGACTCAAATTTGGTTGTATTTTGTTTCAAAGTTCATATGGGGTTGTTGAATTCATTTTATTAGGAACCCTATTAAGAATATAACAAGTCATTAACATGGCTTCACTCCAATAACCGTGACTTAGGTCTGAGTTAGACAATAAAGAATTAACCATTTTTTTAAGACCTAATTTTTTCATTCGGCTACACCATTATTTTGTGGTGTATATGGTGTCGTTACTTGATGCACAATACCAGTTCTTTGAAAAAAAGTGGGATTATAATATTCCCCTCCCCTATCGGTCCTTAGACACTTAACGAAAGATTGACATCGTAATTCAACTTCAGTTTTGTAAATTTTAAATTTTTCTAGTGCTTCATCTTTAGAATTTACAAGATAAACTTCGCAAAATATAGAATAGTCATCCCTGAATGTAATAACATATTTATTTCCTCTAGTTTTAGAAGTACTATGAAAAACACTAAAGTCATTGTGAATTAATTCAAGCAACTTAGTACTTCTCTCAATAGTTGAAAAGAATTTTCTTGTGACCTTTGTTAACATGCAAGTTTTACATTTCTCATTCTATGAAAATTAATATGTCCTAAACGTAAATTGCATAATGAAAATTTTGAGTCAAGCATGTAAATAAAAACTTCAGCATCCATTGCATTCTTGTTATTGATAATTACGTTTCACATGACATAATATCCCTGCCCAACAAATACATCACCTTTGAACAATATAAATTTATTGGCTTCAAGCACTTACTTGAAATCATGCTTGTTCAGAAGGCTACCAGAAACAAAAAAAATCTAACACTAGGAACATAAAATACATCGCTTAAAGTTAACATCTTTTCGGATGTGAACTTCAATTCCACTTGTCCCTTGCCTTTGACTCCACAGTTGAATAATTTTTCATGTAGAGGACGGTCCCATCATTAACCAATGTGAGTGACTTCAAGAAGGAGCGATCATTGCACACATGCTTGGTAGCATCTGAGTATATCCACCAAGAATTATGGTTTTCAATGACATTGATTTCAGAAATTATTTCCACAAAATTATCCTTTGATGCTCCTGAAGGTATATATATGTCTTAGAAATAATCATTTTAGGAGCACGTGTACTTGAACACATTCATATTATTAATAAGATTAATATACTTGGCATTTGCAACTATTGAATTATTATTTGATTGTTTATATTATTCATTAATATGCATCCATTGAACTTACATTGTCATTAATAGTGTGAGATATTAATAATAGAGTGTAGTTCTTAAAATAGCCTAGACTAATGATCATCGAGAATGAGATATCAATGATATGTTATAAGTCGACATGTGGTCTGCATCACATTCTTAGAGAATGTAGTATATATGTCACTACCCGACCCCGGGGCCGCGACTGGTGCCCTACCGGGGCACCCTGTCAGGTATACATTAGAGAATAGAAGCGGCACATATATAACACATAAGCCTGTATAAAGTAAACATCACTGGCAAGCCGACAAGGCTGCCTTCCATAAAAATATACTTAATCAAAAGTAAAACAGTACAACTTTGTTCTTACAGCCCAAACTACATACGTGACTACAGACCTCTAGGAATAACAACTGTGGCGGGACAGAGCCCCGCCATACCCCTGAATGTACATAATACCTATAGCATCAGGGAAAAACCGTACCAACAAAAACAAGCCTCCGGAGGAATGGAGCTTCTGACACCAGACCAGTGATCCTAAGAGTGAGGATCCACCACCTGCTTACCTCTACCTGCGGCATGACGCGGCCGAGGAAGGGGTCGCATACAATATGTACTAAGTATGCGAAACTGGAAAATACCTCATAAGTCTAAAATAACTGGAGACATGTGTGATAATCAATTTACAGAACACTGTGTCTTACTAATAATGAGAATATCAAGCATAAAATATACTGCATGAAAATAGGAAACTCATGGTCAAAGCAAGGTCATCCGCCCCGCAGTATCATTAAGCACTCCTACTCTTGGGACTATTTCACCCGCATGGGTCATGTGGACCCGCATGTGGTATTCCTCGCATAGGTTGTACTCACCCGCATGGGACTATTTCACCCGCATAAGCCCTACAGACTCGCATGAGGTATTCCTCGCATCGTGGGTAGCAAATCCACGGAATATACAAATGTCACAACCACAATGGAAGCATACCCGTGGAATCCCACATCACCGTCGGTACGTCCAGATAACCTCATGCTGCATGCCTCGGAATCCCTCATCGTAAGCATGTCCAAGGTGCATACCCGTGGAATCCCACCTCACTGACGGTACGTCTAAATACTTTCATAACTTCTTTAGACTATCATTAATCTACAAAAAAGAAACTCATTTTTGACCTTAAGGCACCTTCTCATTAATAAATCAAATCCGGAGAATTTAACCCGAAGTACTATGTACTTCTACTCTTTCAAAAGATCCCTTTTTCACATAAAAATTCTCATTTTACACTCTAAGCAATTGATGCCTTTTAAATCAAATTGCCCTACTTAATTTCGATTCTTTCATCTTTGTTTACCTTATTCAAGAAAACCAACTCTTTAACCTTCCATAAAGTTATTATAACAAACTCCCCATAAAGCCGTTATACTAACTTTATGCTTTAGAAATTAAGACATTCTTATCCTTTCATAAGGCCGTTATAACTAACTTCCCATAAAGCCGTTATAAATCCTTATAAACAATTTCGTTCTTTTATTAACCAAGAAACTTATACTTCAAATCAGTTTACACAATTTTCAAAATACTTTTTCCTGTCAAGAAATCCTTGTCTACTTTATTAGAATAAACCATTCCTCAAGAACAAGTGAGTTAACTCTCTAACTCAGCCAACCTAGACATTCTTTAAAAATAAGACAAAGATACCAAAAAGATTTACTTCATTTAAATCACGTACGTCTACCGTACTATATAGTTATAACTACTCATGCTCAAGAGATAAGAAAGTTTCCACATACCTCTCCGGTTAATCCACTTGCTAAGTCCAATACACCACACGTAGTACGTCAACCTATAATGACCATAATACGTTTATTAACCTCTAGTTTCAACGTAAAATATTCTAAGTGCAAAGTCACTAAATTCTATGGAAAATCGGGCAGCATTTCCTTTGTTTCTACACACTTTGCCACCTTTTCAAGGCCGAATTCAACATCCAAACGCCACTTTTAAGGCCCAACAATCCAAACAATTCAAAGGGGATTACACACCTAATCTTGGATGTGTAAAATTCTGCCCACAATGCATATCTAATATCTTAACAAGTTTAAGGTAGTATCTTGGGTACAACATGTTCCCATCCTAACCTTATTCAATTCCTTCAAATCCAAATCATATTTCTTACATGCAATTCTTCTAAGAGCAATATTTACCACTACAAGTTCTTTCTCCTTCACATGCAACACCATAAACTAACAAAGAGAGAAGAATTGTTACCTTAGAGCTTTAGCCAATTTAATCCAACAAATACACTAGCCTCCTTTCCACAAGCACCACCACAATAACTCCTACAAGATTGCCAACAAGTTCCCTTCTTGCCACATTTTTTTCAGATTTTTCTCAAGCCTTGATTTCTTCTTAATTTTCTAGAGAGAAGGAAGAGCTTCTAATTTAGAGAGAGAGAAGAGCTTGAAGAATGACCAAGTCTTCAAGACTTGGTCAATAAATAGTGCATGCAAAAAAAATGAGGTGGGGAGGACACTTGTCATGGCCTTTTTAAAAGAAAAGATCTGATTTTCCTCAGTGTTTCCGCCAGAAACTCCGCCTCGGCGCCTCGGCGCCGCGGCGCTGAAACCCCTGCAACCTCGAACTTCGGCGCCGCGTACAGCTTCCGGCGCGCGGCTCGCTTCGGCCGCGGCCAGCCTGATCGCAGAGATATCTTTCTGTCCGACTACGCACTGAACTTGTAACTTCCATAACTTTCTACTCCGATGTCCTATCGACGAACGGTTGGTTGCGTTGGAAACCAGACTCAACGAACTACATGCTAGGCCTTAGAAACACCTAAGAACTCATAACGCAACTGGACATAAGCCGCCTCAAAGTTGACTAAAAATCCGTCCGAAACAATCTGGCAACCTATCTTTCTAAAATTTTAAGTCTTAACCCCTTTCGTACGTCCCCCTAAGCATGACCCGAACTACGGGGTGTAACATTCTCCCCCCCTTAGAAACATTCTCCCCCCCTTAGAAACATTCGTCCCCGAATGTTATTTTTGAGCTAATCTACTATTCCCCGGTACCTCCTCGTACTTCACGCTTAATGAGACCTTATTATGCCACTTGTGACCCTAAGATATCGCACACGCATATCCATTCATCGTAAGTCAAACAGGAAACCAACCCAAAATATGAACCATCACCACTTACTCTTATTCATGGCCTAACATGATTGCCTGTTCGTATCTACCAACCTATTCTATCACATGTACATAGTCTCAATATCCTCCGTTCATGACACTAAATCATACAACAATCCTATCATGAATACTAATCTCTAAAGGGTCAAAGATATTACTGACATCACATAGGTGGGTCAAAGGACCGCTAAATCTGGGAATTGCTACCACGACCTCTGTCGCGGCCTGCCGGTGCATGAACATCCTGCCTAGCCATTGAAGGTGAAGAACCCGCAACTGATCCAATAGATCGCGCCGTCCGCGGTGCCACCTCCGGTGGACGATCTCGCCAAATGGCCATGTTGGCCGCAAGCATAACAAGTTGTCGACCTAGTCCGACACTCCCCAAAATGAGATCTACCATAGTGACCACACCGAGGAAAAGGTGGCCTCCCTTGGTTACTATCTTCGGACACCTGTGAACCGCTACGGAGCCGACTGCTCCCGAATATCCCCGGCGGTCAAACCACCCGCCGGAAGACCGGGAAGGGGCACTCTGCGTCGGTGAAAATGTAGACCCAGCCTGCTGCTGAGGCGGTCCACCAATAAAGCTATCCTGAAACCCTACCGTCCTGGACCTCTTGGGCTGGGTTGGACCTGGCTGGCCCTCACTCTCCCTGTCCTCAATCCCCTGTGCATTCGCCTGCATCCGGGAAATATCCATACCTGGCTGAAGAGCCACTCCCAGATATGCAGTAACCATATAACGGTCTAGCCCCATCAAATAGCAGTGAACTATGTCCGCCATGTCGCGCGATAGTAGTGGGCGTACAGCGATGAATCAAACTCCAGGTTGTACTCCCTGATGGTCCTCCCATTCTGTCTCAATGCCAAGAACCTATCCAAGCGGGCTCTCATCGTCTCAGGAGGCAAAAAGTGACCGAGAAAGGCTTCCGTGAACTCATCCCAAACAGCTGGAGGAGCACCCACACCTCTAGACAACACCCACGCCTCAAACCAATTCAACGCAATATCGCGTAACCGGTAAGAATCTAACACAACGGACTCTGTCTCCGAGGCCCTAAGCACCTGCATAGTCCGCCGCACCTGCCGAATGAACTCCTGAGGATCCTCCTCAGACCTCGACCCATAGAATTCGGATGGATCACAACTCAGAAAAGTCGAATCCTTAGCGCCGGCTCTGGGTTAGCTACGGCTCACGGCGTGTTGCCGCCTACAATGCTAGTCAACAACGATCGCTCTCGTAATCCCTATACTCTGCCCGACTATGGGCGGAGGCTCGGTACGCGGTCTCGATGGCAGCTGCTGCCTCGAACTCATTGAAATTTGGCGGCGTCGTGGAACTTCGCCGCGAAACATCATCTCCGTAAGGCCGGACTGTGCCTCGTAGCCGCTGCGTCCTACTTGCGGCTCCTCCGTGCCTTGCCGCCACGGGCTCTGGTTGCCTTGCGTGGAGCATAAGCGGTACATAAGAATAGGTCGAGAGGATTCAACCTAGTAGGGCTCTCTGCACGATCTCGAGAGAAGAATGGAAACCAATCCTAAATGCCTGCGACCTCACGATTATAGATGTGGTGCCTAACAGCGATAATCAAGACTCTACTAGACACGATGCGTAGACACTTTCAGAGGACTAGCGCTTTGATACCACTTTTTCGACCGAACCGGGGCGCGGTAGTGCCCTAGGGGCACCGCCGTCAGTATACATCGAGAGAATAGCGTGAAACATACATAACACATAAGCTTTGTATAAAGTAAACATCAGCGGCCGACAAATTTGCCAATAAAATATACTTAATCAAAAGTAAGCAGTACAACTTTGTTCTTACATTGAAACCATACGTGACTCTGACCTCACAGGAATAACAAGCGTGGCGGACGGGGCCCGCCATACCCCTGAATGTACATAATACCTATAGCATCAGGGAAAAACCGTACCAATAAAAACAAGCCTCCGAAGGAATGGAGCTTCTGACACCAGACCAGTGATCCTAAGAGTGAGGATCCACCACCTGCTTACCTCTACCTGCGGCATGAACGCGGCCAGGAAAGTCGATCTGTAATATGTACTAAGTATGCGAAACTGGAAAATACCTCATAAGTCTAAAATAACTGGAGACATGTGTGATAATCGATTTACAGAACACTGTGCCTTACTAATAATGAGAATATCAAGCATAAAATATACTGCATGAAAATAGGAAGCTCATGGTCAAAGCAAGGTCATCCGCCCCGCAGTATCATTAAGCACTCCTACTCCTGGGACTATTTCACCCGCATGGGTCATGTGGACCCTCATGAGGTATTCCTTGCATAGGCTGTACTCACCCGCATGGGACTATTTCACCCGCATAAGCCCTACAGACTCGCATGAGGTACTCCTCGCATCGTGGGTAGCAAATCCACGGAATATACAAATGTCACAACCACAATGGAAGCATAACCGTGGAATCCCACATCACCGTCGGTACGTCCAGGTAACCTCATGCTGCATGCCTCGGAATCCCTCATCGTAAGCATGTCCAAGGTGCATACCCGTGGAATCCCACATCACTGACGGTACGTCTAAATACTTTCATAACTTCTTTAGACTATCATTAATCTACAAAAAAGAAACTCACTTTTGACCTTAAGGCACCTTCTCATTGCTTAATCAAATCCGGAGAATTTAACCCGAAGTACTATGTACTTCTACTCTTTCAAAAGATCCCTTTTTCACATAAAAATTCCCATTTTACACTCTAAGCAATTGATGCCTTTTAAATCAAATTGCCCTACTTAATTTCGATTCTTTCATCTTTGTTTACCTTATTCAAGAAAACCAACTCTTTAACCTTCCATAAAGTTATTACAACAAACTCCCCATAAAGCCGTTATACTAACTTTATGCTTTAGAAATTAAGACATTCTTATCCTTTCATAAGGCCGTTATAACTAACTTCTCATAAAGCCGTTATAACTCCTTATAAACAATTTCGTTCTTTTATTAACCAAGAAACTTATACTTCAAATCAGTTTACACAATTTTCAAAATACTTTTTCCTGTCAAGAAATCCTTGTCTACTTTATTAGAATAAACCATTCCTCAAGAACAAGTGAGTTAACTCTCTAACTCAGCCAACCTAGACATTCTTTAAAAATAAGACAAAGATACCAAAAGGATTTACTTCATTTAAATCACGTACGTCTACCGTACTATATAGTTATAACTACTCATGCTTAAGAGATAAGAAAGTTTCCACATACCTCTCCGGTTAATCCACTTGCTAAGTCCAATACACCACACGTAGTACGTCAACCTATAATGACCATAATACGTTTATTAACCTCTAGTTTCAACGTAAAATATTCTAAGTGCAAAGTCACTAAATTCTATGGAAAATCGGGCAGCATTTCCTTTGTTTCTACACACTTTGCCACCTTTTCAAGGCCGAATTCAACATCCAAACGCCACTTTTAAGGCCCAACAATCCAAACAATTCAAAGGGGATTACACACCTAATCTTGGATGTGTAAAATTCTGCCCCACAATGCATATCTAATATCTTAACAAGTTTAAGGTAGTATCTTGGGTACAACATGTTCCCATCCTAACCTTATTCAATTCCTTCAAATCCAAATCATATTTCTTACATGCAATTCTTCTAAGGGCAATATTTACCACTACAAGTTCTTTCTCCTTCACATGCAACACCATAAACTAACAAAGAGAGAAGAATTGTTACCTTAGAGCTTTAGCCAATTTAATCCAACAAATACACTAGCCTCCTTTCCACAAGCACCACCACAATAACTCCTACAAGATTGCCAACAAGTTCCCTTCTTGCCACATTTTTTTCAGATTTTTCTCAAGCCTTGATTTCTTCTTAATTTTCTAGAGAGAAGGAAGAGCTTCTAATTTAGAGAGAGAGATGAGCTTGAAGAATGACCAAGTCTTCAAGACTTGGTCAATAAATAGTGCATGCAAAAAAAATGAGATGGGGGGGGGGGGGGAGGGACACTTGTCACCCTCCCATGGCCTTTTTAAAAGAAAAGATCTGATTTTCCTCAGTGTTTCCGCCAGAAACTCCGCCTCGGCGCCTCGGCGCCGCGGCGCTGAAACCCCTGCAACCCCTCAGAACTTCCGGCGCCGCGGCCCTGCTTCCCGGCGCCGCGGCGCTGTGGCCCCTGACCGAGATATCTTTCTGTCCGACTGCGCACTGAACTTGTAACTTCCATAACTTTCTACTCCGATGTCCTATCGGCGAATGGTTGGTTGCGTTGGAAACCAGACTCAACGAACTACATGCTAGGCCTTAGAAACACCTAGGAACTCATAACGCAACTGGACATAAGCCGCCTCAAAGTTGACTAAAAATCCATCCGAAACAATCCGTCAACCTATCTTTCTAAAATTTTAAGTCTTAACCCCTTTCGTACGTCCCCCTAAGCATGACCCGAACTACGGGGTGTAACAATATCTCACTTACTGCTAGCAATAGTTGCTAGTGATGGACACATAGATACTCTTAGAGGAGTATTGACATACCCTGCTGATAAACTATTTGTTATACATGTCTAGAGTATTATCAGCATGTAGGAGATAGAGGTCCTTAGACTTGAGGTCAATATCGCCTTGTTTACGAAGCAATGCACTTTGATCCTGCCCGAAGCTCAAATGCCGTATAGGTTGAGACGCGACTTGTATTGGGTGCATTACGAAGTAGATTGAAGGTGGTAGTTGAGCCAAGAATAGGATTCATTCCTCGATTGAAATTTCGAGAGAACACTCAGCTTCTCAGAGATGTTAGGTCGACCAAGTCCAAGAGACATATCTAGGATATGGTCTAGTTGTCGACTAATATAGATGAGATAAAGTGATCAAGCCATTTGGATAGACACTTGACAAATCTTAAGCTTGATCGAGTGTGTCGCGAATGAAAGGAATTTATCATCTCACATAGATGTCTGTTTACTTGAGTCTTATAAATGTACTTCACATATTGGGTCCGTCACCGGCGCCGTCTAGGAGTTCCGTATGAACCTTGATTTGATCAAGTGCCGATGTGTGAAGACCTAAAGGGTCACACTAAGTCGATTGTCTTTTCGGTCTAAGGGTATATTGAGAGAATGTAAAATATCGGATTTAGAATCAAGATATTTTATTTAATAATAAATTATGGGATAATTTTCATTTGATGAAAATTATATGATTAAGTCAAAATTAAATCTTGAATTTAATTAGAACTAAAACGTGCAGAAAATAAATAGAGAGCGCGTGATGAGCGATTCGTAGCCCATGCAATTTGGATTTGGGTCAGGTTTTGAAGCCTGATCCAAATCTGATTTGGTTTAGGGTTCCCTCCACTATATATTTGACACTTAATCCATAATTTCATAACTGACTTTCCACTTTCTGAACTCAGAGTTCAGAAAATAAAATTCTCTCAAACCTCTGCCAAGATTTCCTAGCTTTCTTGGGCAAAAGAATATACCGAAGCAAGGCTTGCACCCGGATTGACAATCGTGTGCGCTCCCTTTAGTAAAGACTAACAAAGCTTAAACTGTAAGTTTTGTTCCTGTCTTTGCAAATTTGAATTATCGCATAATCATACCAGAAACGTTTGTTGGGGCAAGTAAGTTTACTCAAAATTTTAAACTTCCGTTGTGCCTTACTTGTGTGTTTTACACCCAACAAATCCCTATAGTGGTATCAGAGCCCAGGTTGGTTTAATGATTATACGATAATCTTTAATAACGATATGTGGGATAATTAATTGTTTTGATTTAAAACTGATTTTCGGAATTTATAAAAAAATAAAATAATTGGGCGATGAAACGATCACAAATCACGTTCCTGTTGAAGCAATCGCAATCGCTGTTAAGCGTGAAACGATGATGTCGCTCATATTCCGCCGTAGTGGCGATGGCGATTCGGTGAAATTTTCGGCGATTCGATGTGTACTAACACCGTCTCCACTATTATCGAGAATTCCACTTCTTAAGATGATCGATAAAGGTGTTGAGAGGTGGCGGAATGCGATGACGACGCCGGAAAAAGTCGTCGGAAACCGCCGACGGCGGGACTGTTTCCGGCCACCACTGGCGACGAAATCATTAAGTAATAATATCATCGTGTTCGTCTCGACGAGAGGAATCTAATGGTGGTATTGTTGCTCGACAACGATGACCGGAAAAGAAGCACCACCGACGGTTTTAGAAACCGCCGGCGGCGCCACCTATTCCGGCCAACGTGGGCCACCAAATCGGTGGTGAAAACCACCGGTGAGTTCGTCCCGATGTGTGCCATCGTTTGGTGGGTTTTAATTCCGTCAATTTCTCCCCGAAATCCGAATGCCAAATTTGATTTGGGGTTGGAATTGGTTTTGAAAATTTAAAATAGTTTGAGGACCTTTTTGCAATTAAAATTAGGGTTTTAAAATTGAATATTTGTCCTTAAACAAATCTGAAAATATTTTAAGTTCTGAAAATTACAAATTAGTCCCTGAGATATTTTCTAGAAATTTAAAAGTTTTTAAAATCGTGATTCGATCCACAGGTCAATCTGTAAATTTCAGAAAAGCAGATTTGGTCCCTGGGTAAATTTGTAAATATTTTAAGGTTCTGCAAAATTGCAGAAATACCCCTAAAAATTAAATTTTAATTTCTGAATTATTAAGGGATTGTTTGGATGAGCAGAAAATTCCGAAAATTGAAAATTGAGTTTAAATTTTGAATTTAAATATTTTCTAAATTGAAACAAATTAATTAACCCACAATTAATGTTATTTGGCATATTATTTGATAATGTGTGCACAAATTAATTTTTTTCTCTTAATTGTTTAATTGATTGTCATTTAAATAATTAGAATAGAGTCCGCATATATATGTCTGGGTAGGCGGTGCCCAGTAATTGTTTACTTTCAATGACCGCTATAATTGTCTGGGTAGATGGCGCCCAGTATGTGATTAAAATCATCTTATATCATGCCTATTGGGTTTGATGATTTTCCATCTAAATGTGTGTAGAAATTGTATGATAGGATGTCATATGATGTATGATATAATAGTTGATCTTGGTCATAACCCTGAATTAAAATGTTCCCCAAATTTAATACAAGTCTCATTTAAAATGAACACGTCGTCCGTTATAATTGATTGTGGTGCAAAATCCTTTTCGGCGAGATGAGTATTTATGCCCTAGCATTTGCTCTAAGTCTACGAGGACTCAGACCCTTTCATAGATGCATATAAATGTTGTAGTAGGTGATAAACCTTCGTGAGTATTTACACCCCAGTGTTTGCTTGATGAAGGCTAAACCCGCTTAGATGCATAATTGCAGTCGCATAACGGGGTTGACTTGCTAGGCTGTCTTGGCGCCCCAGTGTCAGACAATCGAGGGACGCAGATCGAATTATTTAGAACATTCGGTCAAACAACAATTGCAAATTGTTTGCAATTGGTTTAGAGACCTACCAGATCGTGTTGTTGAAGTTATCAGCCTCAGCAAACGCGGAGACAACTTGAGTTTGGATCTTAGCCCATTATGACCGTATTTGATATGAGTCCGTATTCTTTATGGGGTAAACGAGTATGTTAAAATAGTGGGAGCTAATTAAATTAAAGACCATGTTAGTTAGTTAATGAATGTGTTCAATAGAAATTATATTAAAGTATTAATTTTAAGTCTATCTTTTCTTCAGTTACAATGTCGAATCTGTCACTTAAAATGTTGGTTGAAACGAACAAGTTGAATGAAGCCAATTTTCCTGACTGGTTAAGAAACATGCGTTTGGTACTGCGATTAGAAAAGATTGAGTATGTATTGGATACATTACTCCCTACAGTCCCTGCTGAAGATTCTGAAGAGTATGCTCTGTTTGACAAAGCAACCTATCAAAAATATCTTGATGATGTTGTTGCAGCACAATGTGTTATGCTATCTTCTATGACTCCAGAGTTACAAAGACAGCATGAAAATATGGGCCCCAACGAGATGCTAGAACACTTGAAGAGTCTTTATGACTCACAGTCTCAGACAATGGAGTATGAACTGTTGAGAGATCTCTTTAAGTGTAAAAGGCGAAGAAGTCGAGTGTCACAACATGTTTTGAAGATGATTGGATTAATTGAGAGGTTGACTTCGATTGGAACGAAGCTGCCTGCAAATGTTTCTGTTAATCTAATCTTGAACTCGCTTCCTAGTTTCTTTGAGAACTTCATTGTGAATTACAACATGAATGGAATGAAAGAAAGTCTCCCAGAACTTCATAATATGTTGAAGACCTTCGAGTCGTCCACCTCCAAAGGTAAAGCTGTGCTCATGGTGGGCTCATCTAGCAAGTTCAAACCTAAGGGTAAGAATATGCAGAAGAAGAAGGGTAAGACGGTTGCCGCCAAACCCACAGCTATGAAACCTAAAGGAGTTGTTCGAAAGAAGGCCAAGATAGCTGCTGATGTTTGCCTCAATTGTAAGAGAAAGGGACATTGGAAGAAGGACTGTACAGCCCCAGGGGGAGACAAAGCACAAGGTGTTGGCCCTGCTGGACAAAGTATGTTTGTTATTGAAATAAATATGTCTATAACTAATTCTCACTGTTGGGTATTGGATACCGCTTGTGGCTCACACATTTGTAATAATGTGCAGGGGCTAATGTGAAAGGTTGGACCTTGGGAAGTAGATCTACGCGTTGACAATGGAGCTAGAGTTGATGCAGAATGCGTGGGGACTTATAGACTAGATTTATCTTCAGGCTTTTGTTTAGAACTTAATAATTGTTATTTTGTTCCATCTTTGACGAGAAATATTATTTCTATCCCTATGTTAGACATTGAGGGGTTTTCCTCACATATTACCAATGGAAATTATGTTTTATCTTATGATGATTTTATTTGTGGAAATGCTCCGCTTGTGGATGGATTGTATGTTCTAAACTGTAGCCATGAAATTTTCAATATTCAAAACAAAAGAGCTAAAATAAGTAATCAAAGAAATCTCACCTACTTATGGCATTGCAGACTTGGTCACATCAATGAATCAAGGATAGCAAGATTGAGGAAATTAGATTACTTAGAACCATTTGACTTAGAGTCATATGGTGATTGCGAATCTTGCTTAAGAGGAAAGATGACAACCAAATCACTTTCTGGGAAAGAAGTACGTGCCAAAGAGGTGCTTGAGTTAGTCCATACCGATGTATGTGGGCCTTTTTCAACTCAAGATAAGGGAGACTTTCTTTATTTCATCACTTTTACAGACGATTTCTCAAGGTTTGGGCATGTGTATCTTATGAAACATAAGTCTGAAGCTTTTGAGAAATTCATGGAGTACAAGTCAGAAGTAGAGAAGCAACTTGAAACAAGTATTAAAACTCTTCGATCAGATCGAGGAGGTGAGTACTTAAGTAAAGAATTTCTAGATTACTTGAAGCTTCATGGAGTCCATTCAGAATGGACACCTCCCGGAACGCCACAAATGAATGGTGTTGCTGAGAGGAGAAATCGTACCTTATTAGATATGGTTAGATCCATGATGAGCTTCTCAGCTCTACCAACATACCTATGGGGATATGCATTGCAAAACTCAATCTATATTTTGAATAGAGTTCCATCAAAGTCAGTAGAGAAAACTCCATATAAGATATGGAATGGCAAGAAGTCAGCACTTAGACACATGCGACCCTGGGGGTGCCCTGCATATGTAAAGAAGTTGCTCACTGACAAATTGGAATCTAAAAGTGAGAAGTATTATTTTGTAGGGTATCCTAAGGAAACCAGAGGATACTACTTTTATCTTCCTGAGGAACATAAAATAATTGTTTCCAGAAATGCAACTTTCCTTGAAGAAGACTATGTCTACAAGGAACAGAGTTGCAACAAGATAGAACTTGAAGAAATTCAAGAAGTACAAAATAATGTAAAGAATGACCCCTTGTCAAATAACCTATACAAGGATTAAGTGGGAGTATTTGATGATGATTGAGTACTTAGAGTACGCCCTTCAGCCAGTGGGAGTGTTGTGAGGGAGACTGCAGAAATGCAAGACCCTCATGCACAACCAATAGTAGATGACACAATAGTTGTGCATCATCCTATTCAAAATGATATTCCTAAAAGTTCTCAAGGTGGTGGATTGTCCAACACACAAACATCTTCTCAAAATCAAAATACAGCAAACACTGAAACACAGAATGTTCAACTCCGTAGGACCACTAGGACTCATCGTGCACCTGAAAGACTTAATCTCCTTGTTGAAACATTTAATGAGATAGATATTCCTGATGATTATGAGCCTACTACCTACAGTGAAGCAATGTTAGACATTGATTCACAGAGATGGCAAGAAGCCATGAAATCCGAAATGGAGTCTATGTACATAAACCAAGTATGGAACTTGGTTGATTTGCCAACAGGGGTTAGACCCATAAGATGCAAATGGGTCTTCAAGATTGATGCATATGGCAAAATACAGACTTATAAAGCAAGATTGGTGGCTAAAGGTTATAATCAACGGCCTGGGGACGATTATGATGAAACTTTTTCGCCTGTTGCAAAGATTAAGTCCATTCGGATTTTACTTACAATAGCTGCATACTATGATTATGATATTTGGCAAATGGATGTTAAAACTGTCTTCCTCAATGGTAATCTAATTGAGGAGGTGTATATGATACATCCAGAGGGTTTTACATCCAAGACTCAACCCAAAGCAGTATACAAACTACAAAAGTCCATTTATGGACTTAAGCAAGCCTCAAAGAGTTGGAACATTTATTTTGACAAAGCAGTCAAATCGTTTGACTTTGTTAGAAGCAAGGAAGATCCGTGCGTTTATAGTAAACGCACAAATGAAAGCATTGTCTTCATTGATATATATGTAGATGACATATTGATAATGAGAGACAATAAGACTCTCATGCAATCAGTCAAAGAATGGTTATCCAGAACCTTCATGATGAAGGACTTGGGTGAAGCCTGCTACATTCTTGGAATTAGAATCTACGGAGATAGACCTAATAGATTGTTGAAATTTATCGCGATCGTATACATAGACAAAGTGCTAAAACGTTTCTCTATGGAAAATTCCAAGAAAGGGAATCTTCCTATGGGTCAAGGCATCAAGTTGTCAAGGAAGGATTGTCCTTCCACAGTTGTAGAACTTGAACGCATGAAAAGAATCTCATATGCCTCAGCTATAGGATAAATCATGTATGACATGGCTTGTATAAGGCCAGATGAGGCTTGTGCACTTAGTATGAAAACACTGTTAATTCGACAACTTAAACCGAGTACATTGCTTAATCGAAAGCTTATAAAGAAGTTATTACGATATCTGAGTTCTTAAAGGAACTAAGGGTTGTTCCAAGTGTCAGTTGTCCAATAACGATTTATTATGACAACACTGGTGCGATTACTCAAGCTAAGGAACCAAGATCAACGAATAGAAACAAACATGTACCAAGGAAATACCACATACTCAGGGAGATGATGGAGACAGAAGAAATAAAGATAGACTACATTCCCACAGATGAAAATCTAGCAGACCCATTTACTAAACCATTAAGCTTAGTCAAGCATAATGGTCATTTCGAAAACATGGGCATTAGATGCATTAGTGATTGGCTCTAGGCCAAGTGGGAGATTGAAAGTATATATATGTCCTAGAAACAATCATTTTAGGATCACATGTACTTGAACACATTCATATTATTAATAAGAATAATATACTTGGTATTTTCAATTATTGAATTATTATTTGATTGTTTATATTATTCATTAATCTGCATCACTTGAACTTACATTGTCATTAATAGTGTGAGATATTAATAATATAGTGTAGTTCTTAAAATAGTCTAGCCTAATGATCATTGAGAATGAGATATCAATGATATGTTATAAGTCGACATGTGGTCTGCATCACATTCTTAGAGAATGTAGTATATCTCACTTACTGCTAGCAATAGTTGCTAGTGATGGACACATGAATACTCTTAGAGGAGTATTGACATACCCTGCTGATAAACTATTTGTTATACATATCTAGAGTATTATCAGCATGTGGGAGATAGAGGTCCTTAGACTTGAGGTCAATATCGCCTTGTTTACGGAGCAATACACTTTGATCCTGTCCTAAGCTAAAATGTCTTATAGGTTGAGACGCGGCTTGTATTGGGTGCATTACGAAGTAGATTGAAGGTGGTAGTTGAGCCAAGAATAGGATTCATTCCTCGATTGAAATTTCGAGAGAACACTCAGCTTCTCAGAGATGTTAGGTCGACCAAGTCATTGACCAATGCAAGAGACATATCTAGGATATGGTCTAGTTGTCGACTAATATAGATGAGATAAAGTGATCAAGCCATTTGGATAGACAACGACAAATCTTAAGCTTGATTGAGTGTCGCGAATGAAATGAATTTATCATCTCACATGAAGTGCATTTACTTGAGTCTTGTAAACGTCTTCACATATCGGGTCATCACCGCCGTCTAGGAGTTTCGTGTGAACCTTGATTTGATCAAGTCTTGGATGTGTGAAGGCCTAAAGGGTCACACTAAGTCGATTGTCTTTTCGGTCTAAGGGTATATTGAGAGAATGTAAAATATCGGATTTAGAATCAAAATATTTTATTTAATAATAAATTATGGGATAATTTTCATTTGATGAAAATTATATGATTAAGTCAAAATTAAATCTTGGATTTAATTAGAACTAAAACGTGCAGAAAATAAATAGAGAAATGATGGGCCCGGGCCGATCGCCCATCGGCATTTGGATTCGGGGTCTTGAAGCCTGATCCAAATCTGATTTGGTTTAGGGTTTCCTCCACTATATATTTGGCACTTAACCCATAATTTCATAACTGACTTTCCACTTTCTGAACTCAGAGTTCAGAAAATAAAATTCTCTCAAACCTCTGTCAAGATTTCCTAGCTTTCTTGAGCAAAGGAATATACCGAAGCAAGGCTTGCACCCGGATTGACAATCGCGTGCGCTCCCTTAGTAAAGACTAACAAAGCTTAAACTGTAAGTTTTCTTCCTGTCTTTGCATATTTGAATTATCGTATAATCATACCAGAAACGTTTGTTGGGGCAAGTAAGTTTACTCAAAATTTTAAACTTCCGTTGTGTCTTACTTATGTGTTTTACACCCAAAAAATCCCTACAGCTCCTTGGTTGCTTCGACTCTTCTTTCTTTTCTAGATAGAAAAATTCTTCCTCTTGTGACCCGATTTGTTTCATTCATATCACATACCCTAGAACCCTTCTTCTTTTTGCCATCAATATAATGCCTTTTCTTCTTCTTCTTATATTGTCCTTTGTGTGGTTTGGAAGACTGCTCAAGTTCAACGACATACACCTTTTCATCTTGAGAGCTAGGCTTTTTGGATTCATCATGTATTCAAAATTCTTGTTGTACACGAAGATGATTAGCAAGTTCTTTCAAAGAAATGTCTTTTTTTTTGTCTTTAAGACTCCGTTTGAAGTCTTTCCACGAAGAGGATAATTTATCAATAATAGAAGACACAATAAAAGTTTCATCCATCACACTTTTGTGTTTTGGGTGGAACGACTTATAATGCGCTGAATTTATGAAATTGATCCATGACTGATAGACCTTCTACCATCTTATAATTATTAAATTGGGAGACAAGAAATTTCTCACTAGATGCATCTTCAAACATATATTTGTTCTCCAAAGCATCCCACAGTTCTTTAACGGTCTTCACATGTTGATAGATGTCGAATAAAGCATCTTACATTGCATTATATGACCTCGACGTATGTAGTCATTATTATTCCATTTCATCCTTGCCCTTGTACTTTTCAGTGTCTTTTTTTTGCCTTTATTGGCCTCCGGTGGACGAGCGGTGGAAATCACATGCACAACTTTGAGTGCTATCAGAAGGAAGTGCATCTTTTTTTGCCAATGATGGAAATCAACTCCACCAAACTTGTCAAGTTTGGCAAAGTTGGTGGTGATATCTTTCATGGAAGACATGATGATAATTCTCTTTGATTGTTCGTAAAAAGTGTTTGTGGTGAAAAATCTGAATATGCTTCAAGTAGTGTACCTTACTTGGACCACTTTTCAAAGAAAATTATTTGTCCCTCACAAATACTCTCTCGGGATAGAATGAAGCAAAATCAAGAAATAATGAAATAAGTCTCTCAAACACACAAGCATTAATGTTGCAGTCATTAAAAATTTATGTAGATTTTCTTAAGGAAGAAAGTGAAAGTATATATGTCCTAGAAACAATCATTTTAGGAGCAAATGTACTTCAACACATTCATATTATTAATGAGATTAATATATTTGGCTTTTGCAATTATTGAATTGTTATTTAATTGTTTATATTATTCATTAATGTGCATCCTTTGAACTTACATTGTCATTGATAGTGTGAGATATTAATGATAGAGTGTAGTTCTTAAAATAGCCTAAACTAATGATCATTGAGAATGAGATATCAATGATATGTTATAAGTCGACATGTGGTCTGCATCACATTCTTAGAGAATGTAGTATATCTCACTTATTACTAGCAATAGTTGCTAGTGATGGACACATGGATACTCTTAGAGGAATATTGGCATACCCTGCTGATAAACATTTGTTATACATGTCTAGAGTATTATCAGCATGTGAAAGATAGAGGTCCTTAGACTTGAGGTCAATATCACATTGTTTACGGAGTAATGCACTTTGATCCTGTCCTAAGCTCAAATGTCTTATAGGTTGAGACGCGGCTTGTATTGGGTGCATTACGAAGTAGATTGAAGGTGGTAGTTGAGCCAAGAATAGAATTCATTCCTCGATTGAAATTTCGAGAGAACACTCAGCTTCTCAGAGATGTTAGGTCGACCAAGTCATTGGCCAATGCAAGAGATATATCTAGGATATGGTCTGATTGTCGACTAATATAGATGAGATAAAGTGATCAAGCCATTTTGATAGACACTTGACAAATCTTAAGCTTGTTCGAGTGTGTCGCGAATGAAATGAATTTATCATTTCACACAGAGGTCTGTTTACTTGAGTCTTGTAAACGTACTTCACACATTGGGTCCGTCACCGGCGCCATCTAGGAGTTCCGTGTGAACCTTGATTTGATCAAGTGCCGATGTGTGAAGGCCTAAAGGGTCACACTAAGTCGATTGACTTTTTCGGTCTAAGGGTATATTGAGAGAATGTAAAATTTTCTACGTGGAAGTGTGTAAGTTGTCTGATAAACTTGTTTTTCTTCATCTGGCTTATTTGTTTGTGATAATTTTCTAACAACAAGACGATTTATTCAGAAACTTGGTGGAGAGCTATTCTGCATTGGGACAAGAATCGTAAGACCAATGTGCCTATAATTCATTTATCTGTGGCACTGATCTTTCAAAAATAATTGTTCCTTGAGTTTACCTGTAACTAAGAGTGAAGCTTCACATACAATAGAAAACTTTTGTGAGCACTCTAACATCTTTTTCTTTTGACTTCTGTGTTGCAGAAACATAATTCATCATTGCCTGAAACATAATTTCCCTTGTTCTGAGCTAAATCCACGTAAGTAAATTGTTATGTGGCTGTTTATGTAATTAGCACAACAAAACTTTTGTCTCCTGCACATAAATAGGTCCATCTTGTAGTGTGAGATCAGCTAGTAGAAGAAAATATAAAGTGAAACTATATTACCATTTATGAGTTTTACACAAATTTGACTAGCACGCCCAATGGAAGAAAAACCTTAGCTGTTGGATTGACATAAAAGTCTCTTCTTTTGTGTATTGAGAAAGGTCTATGTATATTGTATGTTAGGTGATTTTCTGCTGAATTCTTGTTAAGAAAAAGTAAAAGTAATTTAAATAAATTAGGATATCAAAGCATCATAGGGAGCTAGAAGATTGACGGTGATGTATATATTTGCTCATCTCTTTTAGATGGTTTAGTTTGAGAATTTATTGTTTGGATCTGTCTAGTTTGAGTGAATTAGAACTTGCATATTGAGCATAATAAAATGTTTTTCTGGTCATGAGAAACTCATAGCATTATGTAACTAACTGGTTAAGATGGTTTACTTGTTATTATTTACTAACTTGTTTTAATATTGTTAGTCAATTATATTTCAAGAATGATGACAAGCATGTTCTAATATTTTGTCATTTTTATAGCGCCATGCACATGTACACAGCTTAAAAAGGTTATAATCAGAAATGAGCTTTTTTTAGAATGTTGAAAATTATTAAGGTACTTCATTTTATTCAAGTCTTTAATTGCATGTAATGTAAGTTCAAATTTGTTCACTTAAAGTAAATGTTTGGGTTAAATTTGCTTTAAGGTACCACAACAACCTAATGAATACGAGTGGTTTCTATATGTTGCATTTCATTAAAGACCTCATGAATGATTTATCTCTGCTGCAAAAAATGTAAGTATCTAACATTATTTCTTGTTTATGTATTTGTCTATATATACTTTAATTAATCTGTATTGTGTTTTATAATTGATCTAACGTGTTGAATTATATTTGAATGTAGTTACATTAGAATGACCTAATTATGATTAGAAATTTTAATTGATCTCTATTGTGTTTAACAGTAATTAGAAAAAAAAGTATTTTCACAACATGAGCTTGATGAGGTCCGGATTGAGTGAGCGCATTATTTTTCAAAGATTCTTCGTACTACCGAAGTTGTGCCACCTTCATGAAGGTTGGATAATATTTATACTTTGGCCGTTTATGGGAACATTTTGTTTTGATTACATTTGAGAACATTTTGTTTTGGTTACATTTGAGAACATTTTGTTTTGTAACACAATTCGTAAATGTTTCAATATTGTGTATTAAAATGATTTCATTAATTAGTTACATTTAGTTACAATATGCTATTTTCCACCAATTTAACTATTATTGATTTTTTAAAACAATTAATTCAATTCAATTAATTATTAAATAAAAAATACGCCAAAATCAATTTTCCTGCAATTATTTTATATTTAAATTAAATTAATTAAAATTAAAATTTATTTAAAAATTTCCTGCCAAAAATAAATATTAAAGTAATAAAATTCAAATATTTTACCGCCACAATTTTTAAATACCCGAAAAAATGTGTGACAGTTTATGTCTGTCACATATGTTGTGATGGTTGGTGAAACCGTCATCTATTCGTGACACTGACTACAATGATACTTATAGAAATCGTCATCCATCCCCTTTAGATGATTGTTTTTAACCGTCATCATAAGTATTTTTTCTTGTAGTGTGTGTTTTTTGTTAGAATCATTTTCACCGGAAAATAGGAATATCCACCAGAAAGTCGGTATTTTCTGGTTTTGTAACTTTTGTGATGATATACTCAAAATTAAGTGATTTTTTGTATTAGAAAAGATAGTTAAGTGATTTTTATAAAAAAAAAATGATAAGTTATGTGATCACATCTGAAATTTACTCATATTCTATAGCATGAGATATATGTCAAATTCCAAACTCATTAGTCTGCTTTTAGACGTTGTCTAGTCAAGCAAGACAACTTCAAATTGATCTTGGGCTACTCGCCTTCCGGAGTTCGAACTTATAAGAGTGAAATTCACGCTACTGCTATAGAAATAGAGATGGAGATGATTCGAATTCATATTTTCTTGGGTTTGAACGGCATAATCGATGTATGTTAAGTATTACTATTGAAAAGATAAATTAAGTTTTTTTGTTAGGTATCACCCCCTCTGTCTCAAAATAATTTTTCACGTTTTCGAGAGTCAATTTGACTAACCTTCGAAAATAAACTGAACATACAATAAGTTGTAATTCTTCTTACCAATATGATGAAAAAAATTACATTTTAAAATATTGGCTAAAATTTAAATAATTTAGCTCTCAAAAAACAAAACGTGGCAAATATTTTGAGACGGATGGAATACTACTGAAAAGATAATTAGTTTTTTGATCTCTCAATTTGAATGAAGATAAGGGAAATGTTCAAATTTGTTCATATACTACCCAAAGTAGTTGCTTTTTTTCCCCTCCGCTAAATGTTTGGACCATTTCTATCCATGTCGTTATCTAACTGATTTATATTTGTTTTTTTCAATAATAGAGCTCCAGTGGAATAGGTAAAATCTAGTGTTAATTCTTTAAAAACAAAAAGGTCCAAGTTTACACTCGAGAATTTTTTATTGTGATTTAAAATTACTCTCAAGTTGGAATTTGTTAGTATAAATTAAAGTTACTCAATTTGGAATACAATCTTTATACATATACTTAGCAAGATCTGCTCGCTAATACTTCTCCGACAAGAAGAAAAAAAAGAAGAATTAAACTATCAACTAAAATCTAAGCTTCCAATCTGATTGAGTGTGTGATCCATATCAATTAACTAAGGTTTAGGTACTACTACTATTTTTCTAGCTAACTTTGACTGTTAGATATAACCGTAAACGTATGGGTGTACAATGTTCATCTCAATTACAATAGAAAGTTTACAATAACATCTTCACGTTGGAGAGGTTCAATCCTTATTATGGTTTCATGAACTACCGCTGATGAAATTGCAGTTTGATGAGTTTCAATAGGGCAGTGCCTGCAAGTAGGGCAAGAAGAATGATAATTGAGCCATTTATCGATACATCTGACATGGAAGCCATGATTGCACTTAGGCAGAACCTTAACTTTCTCTCCAACTCCGAATTCTGATAAGCAAATGACACACTCAGAGTCGAGCCCTGGATGTTTCAAGTCAGTAGTGTATGTTATAACTGGGAATGTCTTGAGTGCACTTTTCTTGATCCCTCTATTAGCTAATTTTGTTGAGGAAGCTGGGTTATTTGTATGGTTTGAGGATAAGTGTACCAATATTAGAGTAGAGCAACTAAATATACATTTTATGATGGAATTTAAGATAAATGAACAAATCATGGCACATACAAGTACTGCCAATACCATAATAACATTTGCATCAAGTGTGTTGACTTTGTGACCAAGTGGCAGATCAATTGGGCCGTGGCTGATTCCGGCTGCCGGAGGCAGCGTCATGGTGGCCTCCGGTTGGTAATGTTGTACTGTAGCAGCTGGTATTAGGAGTAGTCTTCTTGAGTAGTGGAAGTTCTCCATGAATTCTTGAATGACTATAGTTGCCATGGAAAGTTTTGTTGAGTGTTTGTATGTGTGTGTTCCTTTTTTTTGTTTTAGTTGGTGTTGAATGATTCAAGACCAATAGCTTATATAGAACAAATGTATATGGGGGAACAGGTGTCAAGTGTGAAACTTTTTGAGTCCTAATAATGGAAAGATGTATTATTTTATTTTGTTAAAGGAACATACTTCAGAGTTCCCAACCATGTTTCAATTAATTAACTAGCTTTACATTTAAGCACTATAAATATAAAGAGTGTGATAAGGGGACCCCATGTAGCTTTACATTTAAGCATTATTTTTAATTTACTTAAATTAACCCCTTTAATAAACATAAAAATAATTTAATTTTTTATTTTTATTTATAAGATAATAATAAACTTTTATAATAAAATACTATGACATATTTAAAATCATAAGTTTTAAGAGTATTATAACCACATAAATAATATAAGATATTTAGTTTCAAATTGTTTTAAGCTCCACCTTAAATAAAATATGTTCGTATAAATTGAAACGGATAAAGTTTTTGAACTTTTGCATATATCAGAAAACACATCGGAAGTAGTTTTTCGGTTTTGCAAAAGCTGAAAAACTTTTATTTCATGATATTTGGATGAAATAAATGAATAAATTTTCAACATTTTTTAAAAATTAAAAAGGAAATTTTCCTTATCAATCTGGGATACTCCACCAAGACACATGGTATAAGCTAATGGGATATCCACTCATGAAAGAGCCAAGCCATCTCCATTGCCGACTTTCGACGAGTAGGCTGCCCCAATGCACGGTTATTGACATTAAAATGATTAATGAACTAAATCTCAAAACAAATCCTAGTTGGGACCCAAATAATGCAAACTGGAATCTCTAAACATAACATAACAATTCCCACAGCGTAATATCTTGCATAACTAGAATGTGAACAAAACAATCCCTAAAATAATCCCTTCAATATGAAGCAAAAACTATGATATCTGTTATCATGGAAAAAAAGAATGTTAGCATTTGATATTTCTTCACTGGCCATTACAGTGCCTGTCATCATTTCATGTCGATTGAGAGTGAACTGATTATTAATAGGAAAAGTGGTAACAAATGGTATAAAAGTACTAGTTGAGTGTTGTAAATATAAATTTGTAAACCATGTATTGGCTACCTTTTGCTACGTTTGCTTCAACTTTTTCCCTTTTCCTGAACATTGTTTGGGTCCCGATAGTTATACTATAGATTAAATAAATATAAACAGCAAAACAGATAACACCAGTATGTTGAAACAGTGTCAAATGTCAGCAGAGATGTCGTCTGACACAAGTGACAACATTAAGATAAAACTTATGAAAACCTTTGAAAGAGTTTAAAATGCAGCGGAATAAAATAAAGAACACAAAAGTTTAATTTTCATAGGTTATATATTAATATAACTCATGATGGTCAATGACCAAAAGTACTGTATATATGTATATACAATTGAATAATTTTTTTTCTTACAATGTTACAACAAGATACAAAAAGAATAAAAAAGTTAAGTCGCAGATGACTTATGCCTGAAAAATCTATCTAAATAAAAGTGATCAACACCTCATTACAATTGCTTCAATGAAACAACAAATCTAGAATCTAGGCAGCACTTGTAATGTCGTACAGAATGTCGTCACAAATATAGGCAACACTTGTTGATCCAATTTCTGATCTAAAATCTGGAGAGCTCTCTCAATCTTTTCTCTTGTGATTTTCTGGATATCGAATCTTTGAAGTGACCTCTCTATTTATAGTAGAGAGTTCCCTTTGAAAGACTCCTTGATCTATTGTGTAGGTTGAGCCAAATATGAAGCATGTGGGGCAGTAGCTTAAGGCTCAAAAATCTCTAACTGCGTGGACTGTTTCTTCCTCTTCTTGCTCCTTAAGTTATGCTTGACTTAGACTTGGTCTTCATCGATCCTAATCTGCTTTAAAGACCCCTTGCCAATTCAATTTGACATGTGATAAAAAATATCACAGTTACCTGAAAAAACTGCCCGTGAAGATAGACAAAACTGTTTTCAAAATGTCGGCCAGAATGTCAAGACATTTGTTCCGACATTTTTTGTTTTGGACTTAGTACGAAAATGATATGTTAGGGAAAATGTCATGACACAGAACCTAACATTAACATTCTTCTCCTTTTTGCCTTTCTTCACAAAACCTAATTGAAAAAGTACACGTGATCTACAGCAGCAACAATATCCACACAATTGCTCCCCCTCAACCTGTGATGGTATATAAAAGCAAGACATATACAATATACACACACACACACACATATATATATATATATATATATATATATATATATCTATATATATATAGATATATATATATATATATATAGGATTAGAAACAACTGTTAGTAAAAGATAAACATCCATGACAGTATTCACAAAATCATCACACACACCACTAAGACTGTTAAAGCATTTTTACAACCCAAACTAAATAGAATCAACATTGTCTTAAATATTCAATGCTAAACATTTCGGCTCTAGCACATAATCAGTAACAATAAGAATTTCATCCAACATCTCAGCAGTACAACATCAGCAGTTTCTCTGGAGGTTGATCAAGTAGTAGATTTCAGCCTCTTTCTACTTGAGTCGACACACCTTACTGCATATCTCCCCCTGCACTAGTACCAGGGCCACAAGCAGCTGCAATCAGCTTCCTCTTTCTCCTCTGCTCCCTCGCTGGCGCCTGCCTCCTCGTATCCTGAACTCTCCATTTTTTTGTGAAGAAAGCAATGACATAAAATGATCTTTGGCTTGAAGCAGAGCTAGTCTCACATTATCAATGTCAAACAGTTGTTCATTGATTTTAGCAATTTGTCTCACAATCCAATCAGCTGGCATAGGAGACTGTCCTGATTCAGTGTGTAAAAAATGTTCCCAACATTTTTGTCAACATTTTCTTTACTACTGCCTTCCATTTTCCGTGAGAGGTCAATTATTCTGATCGGGCTCCTCAGTACTGTTTTATTGACAATATACACCTCAGGTTCTCTTCTTATCATATCTTTCTTTGGTGGTTTGAACCCTTGAGATGTAAGAACTTTAAAGATCAAGGAGGGGAAATGTAAGATTTGGTTTTAGTCTTTCAGCTAAGTTTACAATCTGTTGGAAGATTGTCTTTTTCAGATTGACTCAAAGACCCTTACCTATCTTAAAGAGAATGATTGCTTGCTCTATGGTTACAATTGACTCATTCATAGAAGGAAGCCAATTGTATATAACAATTTTATGTAATATAGCAAACAACGCAGAAAGCTTAGATGCAGGACATCGTGAGACCCATCATTTCAAAATACCTCCAGTTAGATAGTCAATCACTTCATCTCTATTGTTCATAACATCCTGTTCTTCTTTTTCATCCAATCCATCACTCAGACTCATACATTGGTTTATTGTGGCAGGTGTGAAGCCATAAAACTTGTTATAGATATATATTTTGCCAAATTTCTTCGACTTGATTTTCTCCATTTTGGTTTCTAGATTCGTATAAAACAACCTCACACTATCTTCAACATATGTACACTTGTTATTGACAAAGCCTAGTATATTTCTTTTGGTGAAAAGTTCCATCAGGTCATACTCAGTACAAGATGCAATGTTCACGACTTTTTCAGTTCTTATTATTCTATTTTTGTACCACGATCAGTGTATAGATTTTTCTTGGGTCAGAAATTTGTCTGAGAAATGACTTACCTCATTTTATAATTCTGTTGCAGATTTGCTCGATGAGGTTGGGAAACTTGACTCTTTAGTCACATGTTGTGATGTCACAGGAGATGTTGTGACATTTTTGGCAACATTCTGTGTCTCTTCTGAGGGTTCTTCAATCTCTGGTTTTTCCACTACTTTTCTGGGGGGAAATCTCTTCAGTGGTGTATCATCTGGGATTTCCCGCTCTTCACTCGAATTCATAGTGTTAGGAACAAAGATATTGGAGTATGACGGTGACGCTAGGGCTTCTTTAGGATGTTCGACTGATGGAGTCCTCTCAGCATCATTGTCGTTGGTCTAACTGAAGTTGGAATCAGTCCAATCACTGCTCATTGCAGTGACAGTGGGATCGATCTTCGGACGTTTTGCCGCTGGTTTAGTACTGTCGAATTCTCTCTCAAATTATCGAGTGGACCTTCGAGTGGGAAATTTTGATGTTCCTTCCCTTTTTGGCAACTCAGTGACATCAGGAGTGTTGTCTAGATCAATCGGGTTGTTGGTCTCTCCTGGATATGCAATTTGTAGGGGTTCTTGAAATTGCACTAACCACAATATCTTTGCAGATAGGGGGGCTTGTGCTCATGGGGTGGTTTCGGAAATGTTTGGTGACATTTGGTTTGACATAGGTGATATATCCATGGGCGAAAATGGTGAAGAAGACTTGGAAGGTTTAGGGTTTTCTAGGGTTTTGGAAGTTGGAGTATGGGCGAAGGAATCCATCGATTTTGGTGTATAAACCGAGATGATGTGATGATTTTTTCCTTCTTTTTTTTAAAATTTTTTTTTTCGGGAAAAAATATTTAGACAAGAATGAATAGAAATTGAAGATGAATTTATACACTTGGCAAAAAATTCTTGTTCCCAAATTTTAAGAATTTGAATTTTATTCCAATACTTCTTTCTGAAATTTAGAGATAAAATGATAGACATCATGATATTATAATTATCAACAAAAGCATTTTAAAAAAAAATAAAAAATCAACGGCACACATTGCTAGGCATATTTTATATATATATATTTTGAGTCTTTTTAGTTAGTATTTTACTCATTTTATTTGTGTTTAGTATAATATTATGGTCGTTTTTCTTTCTTTTGAGTCACAACGGTCATAAATGGAGAAATGTCAAAAAGAAGATGAAATGAGCTTATTTGAGATGGAATTACACAATAAAAGGCCAAGAAATTAAGCCTAAGAAGTCCTGGAAAGTATAGAAAAAATCAGACGAAGTCCGGACGAGAAAATAACGAAAAATCATAAAATCCAGAATGGGAAGCCACCGACACCGGGTGCCGTAATGCAGGACCGCGGTGCCTAATATTCAGAGAGGTTGCAGTACTTTCGGCACCGCGGTGCCATTCCGCAGGAACGCGGTGCCGACGCAGGATTTCTGATTTTCTGGGTCAATTTTTTAAAGGCAAAAGGGTTCAAAACGTGATTTTTCTCAAGACTATAAATCCCTAAAACCCTGACCTAAAGAGGGCATCTTGTACATATTCCACAATTATACTCTAGAGGCTAGAAAAGGAGGAAAGACAACTTTGGAGGCTTTTCAAGTTATTTTCTTTTCTTTGTTTTTCCTTATTTTTAATTCAGTTCTTGTATGGATTTTGTGTTAGTTCTTAGCGTGACTATGTCTAGGAGCTAAACACTTAATTAGGGGCTTCCTTTTGAATCCCTTGAAACTCTATTTCATGACTTAATGCACATGTTTGATTCTTTCTTCACTTGATTAAGATTTATTCAATAATTGGTATGAATGTTTGATAGTTAATTGATCACTAATTATCATAACCTATATGATTTCGAATCAAGAACCGAGAGGAAAGATTTGGATATGCTGTAATTGAATAGACATAGGTTAAAATTGCGGACGAAAGTACCCCCGATACTTTTGTAGCATTATAGGTTACTGTTCTTAATCCTCCTATGTGGTAAATCTTATCATAGAAATATAGAAGGGTTCTGCACTGGGGTTGAGTGATTATATATCCTAATCGGAATATAAGACAGTCTAGTTAACCGCTATCTTAACGTAGAAAAAGTCATTCTAGTTGCATTAGGGATTGAAAAGAGTGGATAGTTGAGGATATTGGAAGCTCTAATTCCTTCATAACTGATTTAACGCAAAGTAGTATCTTAATTAGTTTATTTTCTGCAATTACTTATTCTTAGTTATTAGATAAAAATACAAACAAATTAACGTTAACCAAATAGAAACTAAAGCTTAAATAATCAGTACTTGATAACCAGTATCTGAGGACGATATTCGGTCTTACCAGACTATATTACTTGTGAACGATACGTACACTTGCGTGAGCAATTGAACACGGTCCTAACAAGATTGTGGCGTCGTTGCCGGGGACTGGCGTACTTTCAATATCGAATTATCTAATCTTAATTCTAATTAGGTTTGTATATATTCAGTTATGTTATTTTATTTCTAATTTGGTTGCTCCAGGAACAAGTTTCTAACTTGTTCTACGAGCATCTTTTTATCACTTTTTGTTGTTTTTCTTATTTTGTAGGTAAAGTTGAAAAAAAATGGACTACTACTACTATCAGGGGCAGTGGAATCATCAACAACAGCCTAACCCACATGTTCCACAGGAAGATCAAAATGAGTTGCAGGCAGATATACTCACGCTCATCAAGTGCCAGACTCAGTTTATGGCTGAGACAAGGGTGCCCGTCAAAACTTTGGAGACACAAATAGGGCAGCTGATGGATATGGTGATCAATGTACCACAAGAAAATTTGCCTAGCGACACAGTTGTGGGGAGTGATGAGCATAATGAAGAACATGAACCACAACAAGTTGTTGAGAATAATGAGAAATTGAGAGAGATAGTTGGTGTAGATAAAAAAGAGGTTACTGAGATCCAATTGTTCACCTTTTTGGATTCATTGGAACTTCTCTTTCATATACCCGTTGTAGAAAAGACACCACCAACTATCATTGCTGAGCTCCAACCAGAAAGTCCATACCCTCAAAGGCACCCCCAAAAGTTGAAAGATGTAGGGAGTTTCACTGATCCATACATTACATAGAGCCTAGAAGACAAGCATGCCTTGTGTAATTGGGGGATATTTTTTAGCGATATTTCGAATGCTCACGCAAGCGCACACATCGTTTACAAGTAATATAGTCTGATAAGACCGAATATCGTCCTCAGAGACTGGTTTCTAATTACCGTTCATCTATTTTATGTTGTCTATTTGGCAATCGATATTTGAGTTTGGTTTTTGGTTAACTACTAGAATAATTTCAAGAATTAATTAAACTTTTTAAGTTGTAATCAGTTATGAATGAATTAGGACTTCCAAAATCCTCGACTATCCACTCTATTCAATCCTTAATGCAACTAGAATGATTCTCCTTCTTCTTTAAGATAGCGGTTAACTAGACTGTCTTATATTCCAGTTAGAATATATAATCACTCAACCCCAGTACAAAACTCTTCTATATTTCTATGATAGGATTTACTACATAGGAGGATTAAGAACAGTAACCTATTATGCTACACAAGTATCGGGGTACTGTCGTCCGCGATTTTAACCTATGTCTAGTCAATTACAGCATATTCAAATCTCTCCTCTCTGTTCTTGATTCGAAATCATATATATTATGATAATTAGTGATCAATTAATCATCAAGCATACATATCAATTATTGAATAAATCTTAATCAAGTGAAGAAGAAATCAAACTACTGCATTAATTCATGAATAGAAATTTCAAGCGATTCATAAGGAAAGCCCTAATAAAGTGTTTAGCTCCTAGTCATAGTCACGCTAAGAACTAAAACGAAATCCAAACATAAACTGAATTAAAAACGAAAGAAAAGAAATTACTGCGACTAAGTCTCCAGTTGTCCTCTGTTGTAGAATGACCAACATTCCCTCTATGAATAATCCCTAGGGCTTTTTATCTATCAAATTTTGTGCCCTGTGGACCAATTCGTCCTTTGTCAATTAAAACTCGGAACTGGATTTTCCGCATCGGCCATGTGCCCAATCTTCATGGTATTCGTAGCTCCGCAGCAGCGCCCTATCGATCGGCGCCATGCGGCTACTTGGCTTTCATTCGGGTCTTTATTTTCTGTCATTTTCTGCCTCGGATTCCTCCTTTTATGCCCATTTTTCATTCTTTTTTTCCATTTTTCTATTGGACCGCTGTGACTCAAAAGAAAGAAAAACAAGCCCAATAATATACTAAACACAACAAAAATGAGTAAAATACTAATTAAAAATTACTCAAAAAGGGTATATAAAATATGCCTAACAATAATCTTAGATCTGAGGCCCTTGTTTGAAAAAAATGTTGTATGAAAAGTGAGACCTGCAACAATAACTGTGCGGATTGTAAGCAGTTCACAGAAGGATCCATTGGGCACTAGTAAAGATTAACTGCGTCCGGCTAAAATACGTTAAAGACAACGCTTGTTGGGAGACAACTCAATATTTTTAATTAGGTTATTTCAATTCTTGTTTTAGTTATTTTGTTTTATCCTGAACAGTCTCACGGACTTGGGTTTTGTCTTATGTGTTGATGGCAGGTGGACTAGGGATTGACCCTGAGTGGAAAAGGATCAAAATTGTTGGAAAAGTGCAAAAATCGAGCACAACGCCGTGGCGCCAACATGCAGGGCCACGACGCTGAAACTTCAGAGAGCCCAAAAGATGTGCAATTTCCAGAATCTCATCCCAAACCTCCGTTATGATCGTTGTGTTGTGTAAGTAAGTTGTCCCTTATTTTTAGTCTTCATACATGAGGGACAATGTGTCGTTTAAGTTTGGGGGGATCTTAGTTTGTTTTGTGTGTCTGTTTTGAGTTTTTTTTTATTTGTCTTTGTGTTGTTTCATGTGTTTTTTAGTCATAATTTTTTTTATGGATCATGTATGTGGTAGTTGTTAAAGATATTGAGTGGATAAAGTGAGATAATGTAAGGAATTGAAAGCAAAAATATGTGTGCTCAAGTTAGATATGCCAAAAATTCATGACATTAATTATTTGGGATATTTGTGTTTAGCATATGTATGTCAGTTATGGAAAGAATGGTTGAAAATATCTAGAAAATCTGTTTTCTTGTTATTTGAAGCGAAATAGTTAAGATGTACATATTTAGGGAGATGATTCAGACATTTCTTTGTTAGCCCTTCTTACCATTCATTACCTACCTTGCAATAAATTGTAGCCTTAGTCAGCCCATTTGAGCCTAAAATAAGTTATTTCTTGACACCCTATGATTTCTTTGTGTGACATAAGCAGTAATTGAAAATTGGGATGGAGAAGTGTGAAAAAGAAATACGAAAAGAGAGTGAAAAATTGATGCACCCCAATGAAAAAGATGTAAAAGCTTAAGTTTGGGGTGCCTATGTGAATTTGTTTCATGCTCTCAAAAAGAGGGGACTGATAGGTATGAACTGAAAAGAATACCAAAAAGAAGGACAAATGGTTGAATGAGAAAAACGCTTATGATATGTAATTTGAGCCTAAATGTCTACTTTTACCTACCCCTGCCTAATCCTACATTACAACCCTTCAAAGTTCTGATGATTTTTAATATGTATATCTATGATTAGTGGAGAATAACAAGTAAACATGTCTATAGCATTTGGGAAAGATGGTTGAAATTGACATGCATAGGTTAGGTGTTTGTATTTTCAATTGATCATGATCTAAGTGAATTTGTGAAATATCTAACTTGAAATTCTAGATTGCTAAGTATTCATGCTATATATGTTATAACATATTATCCCATCTTTCGTCCATGATTTTGAAAGAGCATTGCTATAACTATTTGATTCATTTTATTGAGTCTTTTATTTTATTTTGTTTTCATTTTTTATTTCTTGTTTAGTGTTTTACTCGAGGGCGATTAAAGTTTAAGTTTGGGGATTTTGTTAGGCATATTTTATATACACTTTTTGAGTAATTTTTAGTTAGTATTTTACTCATTTTGTTTGTGTTTAGTATAATATTATGGTCGTTTTTCTTTCTTTTGAGTCACAGCGGTCATAAATGGAGAAATGTCAAAAAGAAGATGAAATGAGCTTATTTGAGATGGAATTGCACAATAAAAGGCCAAGAAATGAAGCCTAAGAAGTCCCGGAAAGTATAGAAGAAATCAGACGAAGTCCGGATGAGAAAATAGCGAAAAATCAGAAAATCCAGAATGGGAAGCTACCAGACCGATCATGTCAGAATGCAGGATCGCGGTGCCTAATAGTCGCAAGATTTCGCATCGCGTGCCGACGCGGGATTTCTGATTTTCTGGGTCAATTTTTGAAGGGCAAAAGGGTCCAAAATGTGAATTTTCTCAAGACTATAAATTCCTAAAACCATGACCTAAAGAGGACATCTTGTACATATTCCACAATTCTACTCTGGAGGCTAGAAAAGGAGGCAAGACAACTTTGGAGGCTTTTCAAGTTATTTTCTTTTCTTTGTTTTTCCTTATTTTTAATTCTGTTCTTGTATGGATTTTGTGTTAGTTCTTAGCGTGACTATGACTAGGAGCTAAACACTTAATTAGAGGTTTCCTTTTGAATCGCTTGAAACTCTATTTCATGACTTAATGCACACGTTTGATTCCTTCTTCACTCGATTAAGATTTATTCAATAATTGGTATGAATGTTTGATAGTTAATTGATCACTAATTATCATAACCTATATGATTTCGAATCAAGAACCGAGAGGAGAGATTTGGATATGTTGTAATTGAATAGACATAGGTTAAAATCGCGGACGAAAGTACCCCGATACTTTTGTAGCATTATAGGTTACAATTCTTAATCCTCCTATGTGGTAAATCCTATCATAGAAATATAGAAGGGTTCTGCACTGGGGTTGAGTGATTATATATCCTAACCGGAATATAAGACAGTCTAGTTAACCGCTATCTTAACGTAGAAGAAGTCATTCTAGTTGCATTAGGGATTGAAAAGAGTGGATAGTTGGGGATATTGGAAGCCATAATTCCTCCATAACTGATTTAAACCAAAGTAGTATCTTCATTAGTTTATTTTCTGCAATTACTTAGTCTTAGTTATTAGATAAAAATACAAATAAATTAACGTTCACCAAATAGAAACTAAAGCTTAGATAATTGGTACTTGATAACCAGTCTCTGAGGACGATATTCGGTCGACCAGACTATATTACTTGTAACGATATGTACACTTGCGTTGAGCACGTGGAAATCGCCTAACACACATATAGGGAAACAATAACTGAATTTTCAAAAAATCAGTTACAAACTGCATCCCAACAAATATCAGTATCTGAGAATGTCACCAATAATGTTAGCAACATTTTGAACAACACAGGTATCATAATTTCTAAAAACATTGTTTTTTATTTCGGAAATAAATCAAGACACATTTCAGATATATTTTTATGAGTTCAATCTCCGTAACATTATCCCATTGAGTCCTAGATCTAATCATAAAGCAAATATGAAACTTTATTTTTGTGTCAAAAACAAGAATACTTATTTAGCATCCTCATAATTTCTTTTGATTAAGCACGTTGATACTCCTATAGTATAGGAACGGTATCAATTTCCAAGGGCTTTGCCCAATTTTCACAATTGCCGAGAATTACAAAGGCTTTGCCTTATTTTGATACTCCCTTTTTATGATATCTAATATCATCGCATAGAACGGTATCACATTAAAATCATGTTTTTATTTGAAAATCATACCTTTATGAACAAAAATCAGACATAACAATTTACTGAAAATCAGATTATGATATTACAAAGGTAAATGTCATCCGAAATGTTAGAGACATTTCAGACGACATTCGCTCAACAGTGCCGAACTTAGACAGAACAGAGACCAAGAGAGCTTTTCAAGTTGGAAAATCTCTCATGATCTAAAGCTTTTGTAAAGATATCAGCTAGTTGATGAAGTGTGTCAACATAATCAATTCGCACTAGCTGTTTTTCAACCAAATCTCTTAGAAAATGATGTCTAATATCTATATGTTTTGTACGACAGTGCTGGACTGGATTTTTTGAAATGTTAATGGCACTCATATTATCACAATACAAAACTAAGACATTATTTGAAAAGTCATAGTCGTCTAACATGTGTCTTAACCATATTAATTGAGAACAACAACTCTCAGCTGCTACATATTCAGATTCAGTATTTGAGAGTGAAACACAGTTTTGTTAGCGACTATACCAAGAAACCAAATTATTGCCAAGGTAAAAGCATCCTCCACCAGTACTCTTTCTGTCCTCCACATCACCACCCCAATTCGAGTCACTATATCATATTATATTAGGATCAGTATCTTTGGAATACCAAATTCCCAACTCACATGTGCCGGCGACATAACTGATGACACGTTTAACGACATTTAAGTGGGAGATTTTGGGACAGGCTTGGAATCGAGCACACACACACACACTAAACATATCAGGACGACTCGCGGTGAGATACAAGAAACTACCTATCATAGAATGATACAAAGTTGGATCGACATTTTCCCCAATATCATCTTTGCATATAGTATGTGTTGATCCCATTGGAGTCTTCATATGTTTAGCATTCTCCAATCCAAACTTCTTGATCAAATTCTTGGCATACTTGCTTTGGGAGATGAAGATTTCCTCCTCATTTTGCTTTATCTGCAAGCCTAATAAAAAGGTTAATTCCCCTATCATGCTCATCTCAAATGTTGAGGACATATCTTCGACAAAAGTCTTAAGGTGGGACTGTGAAGTCGAACCAAAAACTATGTCATCTACATAGATTTGAGCAATAACCACATCTACTCCATGGTGTTTTATAAACAAAATACAATCAGCTACACCACGTTTGAAACCAAATTCAAGAAGAAACTGAGTTAAAGGACCATACCATGCACGTGGAGCTTGTTTTAATCCATACAAGACCTTTTTCAGCTTGTATACAAATTGTGGATGGTGGGGATCTTCGAATCCTTTAGGTTGTTCAACGTACACTTCCTTATCAATATATCCATTCAAGAAAGCACCTTTTACATCCATTTGATGGAGAGTGATATTCAAACAACAAGCTATGGCAAGCAACAATCTAATTGACTCAATTCTAGCAACTGGAGCGAAGGTTTCCTCATAGTCGATTCCTTCCACTTGAGAGTATCCTTGAGCAACTAGTCTAGCCTTATTTCTCACAACAGTTCCAGATTCATCTTATTTGTTTTTAAAGATCCATTTAGTTCCAATAACATTAGTGTCGTTGGGGCGAGGAACTAAATCCCAAACATCATTTCTAGTGAACTGTTCTAATTCTTCTTGCATAGCTTGTATCCACCAACTATCCTTTAGTGATTCGTTGACATTCTTAGGTTCCAAAGTATATATATAACAAGAAAGACTTACCTTAGGATATATGGTAGACATACACACATATCTCACCATGTCTCAGTAATTCAGTGGCTCTTTCCTTCTCGTTCTCATTCCTTCCCGCACTTCTCCTATTACTTGGCCAGTGGGATGGTTCTTTCTAATCCTGGATGAGGGATCCCTACGTACTGGATCATTTATTTCAGCCTCTGTTTCTGATCGGTATATTTTATATACACCTTTTGAGTCAGTTTTAGTTAGTCTTTTGTCCCATTTTGCACATATAAGTGTCGTATTAGGATAGTTTTTCTTTATTTTGAGTCAAAGTGGTTAAAATGGCCAAATGGCGGAAAAGGAGCAAAAAGAGGAGATGCCAGAGCTGAAAACAGAGAAAGTGGCTAACGAGGGCGAAATCTGCACTCCGCGCGCCTCCTGCAGCTGGCGCGCGCCCACTATTCGAGAGGCCGCGAAGACTCACGCTGCGCGCTCGTGAGACTGGGATGCAGGGCCGCGGCGCCTAAACATCCGAGAAGCCACAGGAGTTGCAGCGCCGCGGCGCCCTCAGACAGCAGATATCAGGGCCGCGGCGCCAAAACACCCGACGGATTGCAGAACTTCCGGCGCCGCGGCGCCTGTCTGCAGGGCCGCGGCGCCGACGCGAAAAAAATAGGTTTTTAGACGGATTTTGGGCCAGGCCTGCAGGGAAAAGTTGAGGCGGTTTTCAGCCTATAAAAGGAGAACCCTAGGCAGTTTTTGAGGGTTCCCCTTTTTGCACAACACAAGACTTTTGCTTGGAGATTGGATACCATTAGTTTAGTAATTTCTTTTCCTTTTCTTTACTTTATTTCAGTTTTTATGATGAACTTTGAATTAGTTCTTGTCATATTTATGGCTAAGAACTAATTCTCTTATAGGGCTTTCCATGTTGAATTGCTAGAAACTTTTGTTATGAATTAATGTATGCTTATGGTTATTTTTCTTATTGTGAGATTTATCCAATAATTGAGTTGAATTCTTGGTAATTAATTGACAACTAATTATCACTTTATGATTTCTAATCAGATTCTGAAAAGGGGGGATTGTGAATATGCTGTAAGTTGGGTAGACATTCTTGGATTGGGGATGAAAATACCTCAATTATTTATGTAGCGTTGATGAGAGGCTTAACAACCCTAATTTTGCGCATTGTGTGATTGGCCAACTAGGTTTTTGTTCTTAATCCTCCTATAAAGTTATCCTTATCACCGAAAGGTAGTAAGGTGCGACATCGAGGTTGAGTGTTTATATAACCCTAACGGGAGTATAAAACGATTTCGTAAACCTGCTTTCTCCTAAAGAAGAATACCATAAGTTAATGCATTAGTAAGTAGCATAAGCGGATAGTAAGGATACATGGAAGCCCTATTCTCATCACATCTGAAGTAAATCTTTATATTTAAATAGCTTTCATAATTCTTAGTTATAAACAACCAATCATTTATTAATTCGCCAAATAGATACTAGAAAATAGATAGTTGGTACTTGAACCCTAATCCTAGAGGACGATATTCGGTCTTATCAAAGACTATACTACTTGTCACGATAACGTGCACTTGCGTTTAAAGTGTGTGCATCTTACCGCGCATCAAGTTTTTGGCGCCGTTGCCGGGGATTAGGCATAGTTCAATATCAAATCTATCTATTTTTAATTTCTAATTTGGTTTTTATTCTTTGTTAATTTTTGTATTTTTCTATTTAGTTTATTTTATTTTATTCTTTTTTTCGTTTTATGTATTTATTGTGTGAAAACAAGGGTGCCGTAATCCGTTGTTGGTTTTGATGCATCTCAGGGATCCTCAAGACATGGATTTCTGCTGTCAATATGATCGCGCTCCAACCATAGAGGAAGAGAGAGAGGAATTGCGAGAAGTCATACTCAGTCTCACTAAGTATCAAGCGCAGTTCATGGACGAAATGAGATTGGGCATAAAGAGTCGAATCGCAAATAGGAGAACTCGCGATCATATTTGGCAGCGAAATGCAAGAAAATCAATCAGCACCTATGGGGGGTGGCAAGCAACTTGAGGAGCCTGAACCAAACCCAACTATTGAGGAATCGGTGAGGTAGTTAGTGTAGAAGGGAAAAGAGTTCAGGATCCAATTATCGCCTTGGATTCTCGTGGAAATTCTTTTCCTGCACCTATCACAGAAGAAACACCACTAGCTATCACTAATGGCCCCAAAATAAGAATTACATATCATCAAGGGCAACCCCCAGAGTTAAGAGATGTAGAGAATTTCACGGATTCCTACACTATAAAAAGCCTAAAAGACAAACTTACCTTGTGTACTTGGGGGATCCGTATATGTTTAAGGCTCTTGTTTGAGCAAATAGTTATAGGGAATTTGAGACCTATAGCAATAAATCTGTGAATTGCAAGCGATCGCAGGCGGTCCAATGAGCACTGCATCTTAGGTTAATTGCGTCCGGCTAAAAGACGTTAAAGACAGCGCTTGTTGGGAGGCAACCCAACGTTTCCAATTATGTTATTTTAATTTCTGTCTTTAGTGTAGTTTATTTTGTCTAGAACAATCTCATGGTCTTGGGTTCTTGTGTTTGTGCTGTGATTGATAGAGAGGGAAATAAATCGGCGACGAAAAGTCAACGAAAGCCGTGATTTCGAGAAAAATGGGTGCCATACGCGCAGAGCAGCGTGGCGGCCAAAAAGAATCGAACAGCGCAGAGTCTGCGCCGCGGCGACCAGGAGCAGGGCCGCGGCGCCAAAATTTCAGAAAATTTGCCAAGTTTAGGCGTCGCGGCGCCCCGTAACAGGGCCGCGGCGTAGAAAATCCCGAAGGGGCGCAGAAGTTTGGGACAGGGCCAGGACAGGGCCCCGCCATACCCCTGAATGTACAACAACCGACAAATACCAGGGATAAGCCTCCGAAATAAAGGAGCTTCTCAACAGCTGAACAGTGATCCTAAGAGCGAGGACCAAGAACTCAGATTTTTACTGCGGTATGAACGCAACCCCGGGAGGTCGATAACATGTACCAAATATGTGAAATCGAAAGCATCAGAATGAAATCATAAGTCTAAATAAAGCTGGAGACATGTATGATAACTCAATTAACGACATCGTGCCTTACTAACAATGAGAGTAAATAGGAGTATACTTACAATATAAAGTAGGAAAGCTCACGATCAAAGCGGACCACCCGCGCGCAGATCATTAAGCAATCCTATTCACGGGACTATTTCACCCGCATAGATCGCGTGGACCGCATGAGGTATTCCTCGCATAGTGTACTACCGCACGGGACTATTTCACCCGCATAAGCCCATAAGGACTCGCATGAGGTATTCCTCACATCATGGGTAGCAAATCCACGGAAACAAGTGGTATAACGTCTTGGGGGTTTACCCCTCATTTATACTCTTACCCTGAAGCAGGTGGTATAACGTCTTGGGGGTTACCTCATTTATACTCTTACCCTAGCTCAACATGCCATCATACATAACATAAGCCCTACCGGCTTATCTTACAATAAATAAGCAAGTTAAGAAATCCCCCTAACTTCTTATTAGCCTTATTCATATACATTCTCATTTTAGTTTACTTAAGGCACTAACATGTCATTATAAAATCCGAATTTAACCCAAAGTACTACGACTTCTATTCTTTTAAAAATGACTCTTTTCATATATAACTTCCAAGATACTGATAACCGTAGTATCAAGTCATAACTACTTTTCAAGACAAGTCACGATACCTTTTAGAAATACATTTAGGCTTCTAAATCAAGTGACTTCTTTCCTTTAAAACCTTAGGCAATTGATGCCTTAAATCAAATTGCCTTTCAATAAATCAAGCCATTTATCTTTCCATAAAGCCAATATAACCAACTCCCATAAAGTCGTTATATTCACTTTATGCATTAGTCAAGTACAATTTCTATCCAAGGACTTATACGCTTAAAACGAAACAAGTATCGCATACTTTAAAACTCTTCAAGTCCCTTAACATACTTAAATTACTTAGAGTAAACCACTCTTTAAACTTTCCATAAAGCTATTATAACCAACTTCCCATAAAGCCGTTATACTAGCCTTATACATTAGCAAATTACATTCTTTCCTTATAACCAAGAGACTTAAACTTTCCCACAAAACAAGTATTAAAATACTTTCAACATACTTAAAGTCTCTTAACTTTTGAAAACCAAGATATCCTTAATATTTAAACAAGTGAGCTAATTCTAACTCAAACCACTGACATTCTTTAAAGTAAGCCAAGGATATCAAATAGACTAGATTGTCAAAATCTCAGACGTCACCGTACTATACATTTACAACTTAATCATGCTCAAGAGATAAGAAAGTTCCACATACCTCTTCGGTTTAATCCACTTGCTAAGTCCATTTCGTCGTACGTAGTATGTCAACCTATAATGACCATAGTACGTCTATTAAGGCCTTACTTCAAACGTAGAATATTATAAGTGTTAAGTCTCTAAATTCTACGGAAAATCGGACAGCACCTCCTTTGTTTTTACTAACTTTGCCACCTTTTCCAAGGTCGAAATACAATAACCAAACAGCCCCAATTGGCTCACAACAAAATAGAAGGTAATCCAATGCAAATGAATAACCAAATGACCCAATTGGCTCACAATAATATATAAGGTAATCCAATGAAAATGAATAACCAAACAGACACAATTGGCTCACAATAAAATAGAAGGTAATCCAATGCAAATGAATAACCAAACAGCCCCAATTGGCTCACAATAAAATAGAAGGTAATCCAATGCAAATGAATAACCAAACAGCCCCAATTGGCTCACAATAAAATAGCAATACCGATTCTTATTCAATTTCCATTTCAATCCAAATTGGTAGCATAATAAGATATCAAGCCGCAATTGATTCTAGCTACTACATTCTCCAAGTAGGTAACATGCGACAATTCAATTTATCGATCAAATCGATTTCAATTTCAAATGGCTAAATATGACATTTTCGGATTTTGAGCCTCCAATTCCATAACACTTATCAAACTTCATAACACATATCACATGACCACTTATAACTTATCATAACATGAAATCTTCAATTACAAAAGTAAAACGAAGATTATACCTCAATTAGCCCAAATATGCTCCAAGAGTACAAGTCGATCCCTAGCACCTTTAGCTCCTCCTTCCGACATTACAATCCACTCCAAGCCACCCTTAGAAGCTTATGAAAAACTCATCTTCAAGTTTCAACTTCAAAGTTGAATAACCCTTTAGGTTTTCGCCTTGCGACTAATACGAAAACACCATTTTTCCGGGATCTTTCTATTGAGAAACACTTACAATACCCTTAGGTACCTTGGTTTAAAGTGGGGGAATTATTGGACAAAAATTGGAAATTTTTCCTTCTTGAAACACCTCAAAACCGTGAGCTCCCCTAAAGAGCAAGAACAAGTTTCTTGAAAATAGTTCTAAGTGTGGGGAATGACAAGGTCTTGCACCTACTAGTGTACATATATAACACAAGGAAGGGTATAGATTAGAACACTTGGGTGGTTTGGATGAGATTTACTAAATATCAAGCTTAAAGTGGGGTCATTGACTAAGTCAATAATGTCAAGCTAAATTGTCTTGCAAGACTTGGTCTTTTAATTTATGGTCAAATGACCATTTCCTCTATCACATTTTCGTCCAAGACCATTAAGGGTGACACGTGTCGCCTCCCGCTCGATCGCAATATTCCGCTTCCGACAATTTCCAAAATTCCGCTAAATTATAACATGTCTCAAATCTTAACATTTTGAGTTCTTACGCACGTTCTTATAAACATATCACGAAATTCCGGTGTAACATTCTTCCCCTTAGAAACATTCGCCCCGAATGTTCTCTGAGTCAAACTTAAGATAGCGACATAGTCTCCTTACAACCCCTACGTGCAATAATGCCACACCTGGCCACATAACAATACTCATACCAAAATATCAAACTGAACCCCACGTGTCCACATCGGTTATCTGCATAAAGCTTCTGCGGACTCTAAGCTTACTACAATCTTCCCCGGATAAGCTTCGCCTTATCCATAGCCCGCTGAATCAAGTCTGGACCAAATAACTGAACCTCGCCTATGTCGAACCATCCGACCGGCGATCTCCACTCCTTACACACAAGGCCTCGTACCGGGCCACCTGAAAACTGGAAGGGTACCTGTTATCGTACGTAACACGACAAGAGGCAATTAACCTTCTGCCATTCACGAATCAAAAACACAGGCCCGCAACCTATCCCCAAGTGCCTGGATAGTACGCTCTGCCTGTCCGTCGGTCTGAGGGTAATGCAACACTGAGACTCACCTGTGTCCCTAATCCCTCCTGAAATACCTCCAGAAGTTATCCGTAACCGAGCTCATCTGTCTGTCATCATAAACGTAGGGACCCCGTGCAGTCTCACAATCTCTCTGCTATACAAGCTAGTATAAACCTCAGCCGAGCAAGTGGTCCCAATCCGAAAGAACACAGCTGGTTTCGCCAGCCTAATTACCATGACCCCTAGGGAGTCGCACTTCCTCTGAGTACGATGCCACCCTGTAACAAGATCCATATAAAATACCTCTCATATCTAGGTTGGGATTTCAATCGCCTGAAATAGCCCACTGGGCTTCTGGTGCACAACCATGACCTGCTACTAACTCGGACACTAAGCAGTAAACCCCGCTATGTCCCTTTTCCGGTCATCTTACCCATACACACATCTGAGGTCACGACACAACTTAGTCGACCCCGAACAATTAGGACAATAAGCATTGCGTGCCTCCCCTAAGACCTGCTGAATAGTCCTGCAGTACCGGGTACACGCAATCTATCCCCATCTCACAGCACCCCATCCGGTGCTACTCGAACAGGCTCTTCTCTCTCGGAGAGCCGTATCTCGATACCGTATCGTAACTGGATCCTCATACTGTCGCCTCTTTACTTCCCCAACAATGGAAGACTCGGCAACCTCTCGGATCTGAACTTCATTAACCTTGGAAACAAATAATCGAACCCCAGGCTCAGTGAATCAAGAAACTCACGGACCACATCCGCCTATCCGTCGCCTATCCGCGGACTACCCCAGGTCCACGACAAAGAGTATTCAGAATCGCTTCGCTTTCCCTGATGGTATAGGATATCAATATCACAATCCTTGAGTAACTCTAACCACCATCCTCGCCGAAATTCTACCGCCTCGCCGGCAGATATACCTGAGGCTTTGTGGTCTGCACAAATATCCACATGAAGTCTATAAATACGTCATGCCCCCCAAATCTTCAAGGCATGATTTAACTGCCGCCAGCTCAAAATCGGAAGTGGCGTAATTTCCTTTCCTGCTTCCCTAACTACCGGGAAAACATAGGTTCTATCCCTATCGGGTTGCGTCAGCACACAACCTAGCCCAACACTCAACGTGCTAACATAATAACCTAACCCTCTAGTCTTACAGGAGGGGTTAGAACTGTAGTCGTGGTCAACTAACTTCCAATAACTGGAAACCTTTCTAATTCCTGCGAAGTATTCGGGTATCCCTAATCTCACTTATGGTTCCTGATTCCCTTTGTTGCAACCAAACTTGGTCACTAAACTTAAATGTGCTTCCGTTGCTTGCCTCACGGCTAAGACGTCCGCGCAATCCCATTTTTAGGGGGAGGTTTTCCTTGATCTCGTCAAGCAATAACCCGATTTTTCCTTTCCCAGTTGCAGAGCCTATAACTAGGTGTTACCACATTTTCTCGAAATGTTCTTACTTCCCATTATTTACTAATGGTCTTTACACTAGTCTGGGGTAAACATATCTCGTGCAACCTATCTTTAACCATAGCCGTATTCTCCTTTAATATTCCGGTCATATCCTGCGTCTAACAACATGGGTACATGCAACCCCATAATACGCAACTGTCCTTTTTCGTGGGGAAGAGAACTTATCTCCCTCTCTTGAACTTTCCTTGGAGTCACAACCCTAATCACAGGGTCCTCTTGCGGTCCAGTAATAGCTAATCATCACGCACCGCCTTTAAGTTTGTGTAGATTTTCCAACCTACCAAAGATGCCCTCAGCTTTCCGCCGGCAGCATTCGTACTTATTTTTATTCTTGCCTTGCACGTTTTCCTGAAATTATCCGGAAGGTCGTGGCCCTGACCGCCACACCAAACCAACTCCAAGTACCCCCAAGGGCACTCAAAATAACTTCCTGCGCCAATTTACCCCAAGTGAACAAGTCACACAGACTTAAAAAGAAAACAATGTCAAAGAAGGAAGGATAATTCACTGGTTACCACCACTTCTCTTCCTTTCCACTCGATAACCGGCTTACCGGGAAACTGGTACCGAATCAATCTCTCTTATGTAGTCCACGTTGGCATAACAAGAGGCCAACTAGCCCGAACTCATAATGACCTCAATGTCTGTCATAACAGCTCTGCTGGGTCCAACGACTTTATCGTTACCGACAATTATTATCTAACCGCTCAGCTACCACCCAACACTCACGGGTGTAGTCACCTTGAAAGGTCCTCATGGATTCATGTTCCATTTCCTTACTCTTGGTTGCTCTCTTTTCATCGGTCGCATTCTTTCCGTACTCCCAAACTTATTCTATCTTACATACATAAATTCCATACTAACTCTGGCCTCCACTCCTTGGAGTTACTAAATTAAACAACATAAGGCCAGTTCCGGCTCTCACAACCTGGTTCCGGTGGAACACGTCCACGAACCCATAAAATGATTAACTAAATTTGGGCTTTGCACTCGTGACTCGTCACGTAGTGACTACTACCAATCGATCCCATTTCCTTTCAAGTTATGGGCGACCCTAAATAGACTTCAATCCCGACTCGGCGTCGTATTTAACTCTTTTCTCGTCTGTCTTAACTTTACTACCCGAGAAGGCCTTATATATCTAAGGTCTCGGTGGTTATCACATTCTCAGGCTCGCAATTTCCATGCTCCAAGCCTATCTTATCAGTCCCCCGTAACCGGGTACAAAAACTTCTCGTAATACCATAGTCGTGTTGTCTTGACCACAACAACCATACTTTCTTCGTCCGGATCTCGCCCGTACAATTCCCTTAAGCATACCACGTAGCTTAAGTTGCTAACCTAGTCTTCCACTTAGTCTCTTAATCACCCTCTTGAGGGTCCATTACATTCTCACATAGCTCATCATCACCTAATTATCTCAAATTAGCACGTAAAACCTTGATGAGAGTTCATTAAACTGTTTCATACTTTCCCGGTATTTATTTAGTCCTTACCAAATCCTGGAAATCTAAAATCATCCTAGGCAACACATATGTGACCCCCATACATAAATCCGTATAGTTGTCTGTCCCAATACCAACTATACTACAAACATTACCAACCTGGATACGCAATCCGCATAATCTTTCCTGGGTCACTGCTGCCTTTCTCGTAGCTGCAAACAACATAACCTGTTAGGGGGAGACGACCCTAACCATACAGCTCTATCGCACGATCTTAGAGTGAGAAGAATGGAAACCAATCCTAAATGTCCTGCAGCCTCCTGATTATAGATGTGGTGCACAACACACCGATAATCAAGACTCTACTTAGACACGGTCTGTAGACACTGTCCGAGGACTAATCGCTCGATACCATTTTTGTCACGACCCGGGCCGGGCATGATGGTGCCCTACACAGGCACCCCGTCGGTATACATCGGAGAATAGCAATGAACATACACAACATACATAAAAACTTAGACAAGTAACCAACAAAGCTGGCCGATAAGGCGCGCCAGTAAAATATACTCAATCCGAAATAGAACAAGACATTTTTCTTTTCTTTACACCTCAATCCACAATGTGACTACGGACCTCTAAGAACAACAATTACGGCGGGGCGGGGCCGCCATACCCGAATGTACAACAACCGACAAATACCGAGGATAAGCCTCCGAAATGAAGGAGCTTCCAACGGTGAACAGTGATCCTAAGAGCGAGGACCAAAGAACATGCTTTACTGTGGTATGAACGCAGCCGAAGGAGAGTCGATCTAACATGTACCAAATATGTGGCAGAAATCTTGTAATGAAATCATAAGTCTAAATAAAGCGGAGACATGTATGATAACTCAATTAACGATGCGTGCCTTACTAACAATGAGAGTAAATAGGAGTATACTTACAATATAAAGTAGGAAAGCTCACGATCAAAGCGGGACCACCCGCGCGATGTCATTAAGCAATCCTATTCACGGGACTATTTCACCGCGTAGATCGCGTGGACCCGCATGAGGTATTCCTCGCATAGGCTGTACCCGCCCGCATGGGACTATTTCACCCGCATAAGCCCATAAGGACTCGCATGAGGTATTCCTCGCATCATGGGTAGCAAATCCACGGAAACAGGTGGTATAACGTCTTGGGGGTTTACCCCTCATTTATACTCTTACCCTGAAGCAGGTGGTATAACGTCTTGGGGGTTTACCCCTCATTTATACTCTTACCCTAGCTCAACCGGCCATCATACATAACATAAGCCCTACCGACTTATCTTACAATAAATAAGCAAGTTAAGAAATCCCCCTAACTTCTTATTAGCCTTATTCATATACATTCTCATTTTAGTTTACTTAAGGCACTAACATGTCATTATAAAATCCGGGAATTTAACCCAAAGTACTACGTACTTCTATTCTTTTAAAAATGACTCTTTTTCATATATAACTTCCAAGATACTAATAACCGTAGTATCAAGTCATAACTACTTTTCAAGACAAGTCACGATACCTTTTAGAAATACATTTAGGCTTCTAAATCAAGTGACTTCTTTCCTTTAAAACCTTAGGCAATTGATGCCTTAAATCAAATTGCCTTTCAATAAATCAAGCCATTTATCTTTCCATAAAGCCAATATAACCAACTCCCCATAAAGTCGTTATATTCACTTTATGCATTAGTCAAGTACAATTTCCTATCCAAGGGACTTATACGTTTAAAACGAAACAAGTATCGCATACTTTAAAACTCTTTAAGTCCCTTAACATACTTAAATTACTTAGAGTAAACCACTCTTTAAACTTTCCATAAAGCTATTATAACCAACTTCCCATAAAGCCGTTATACTAGCCTTATACATTAGCAAATTACATTCTTTCCTTATAACCAAGAGACTTAAACTTTCCCACAAAACAAGTATTAAAATACTTTCAACATACTTAAAGTCTCTTAACTTTTGAAAACCAAGATATCCTTAATATTTAAACAAGTGAGCTAATTCCCTAACTCAAACCACTTGGACATTCTTTAAAGTAAGCCAAGGATATCAAATAGACTAGATTGTCAAAATCTTGTACGTCTACCGTACTATACATTTACAACTTAATCATGCTCAAGAGATAAGAAAGTTCCACATACCTCTTCGGTTTAATCCACTTGCTAAGTCCATTTTAAATGCGTCGTAGTATGTCAACCTATAATGACCATAGTACGTCTATTAAGGCCTTACTTCAAACGTAGAATATTATAAGTGTTAAGTCTCTAAATTCTACGGAAAATCGGACAGCACCTCATTTGTTTTTACTAACTTTGCCACCTTTTCCAAGGTCGAAATACAATAACCAAACAGCCCCAATTGGCTCACAACAAAATAGAAGGTAATCCAATGCAAATGAATAATCAAACAGCCCCAATTGGCTCACAATAATATATAAGGTAATCCAATGAAAATGAATAACCAAACAGCCCCAATTGGCTCACAATAAAATAGAAGGTAATCCAATGCAAATGAATAACCAAACAGCCCCAATTGGCTCACAATAAAATAGAAGGTAATCCAATGCAAATGAATAACCAAACAGCCCCAATTGGCTCACAATAAAATAGCAATACCGATTCTTATTCAATTTCCATTTCAATCCAAATTGGTAGCATAATAAGATATCAAGCCGCAATTGATTCTAGCTACTACATTCTCCAAGTAGGTAACATGCGACAATTCAATTTATCGATCAAATTGGATTTCAATTTCAAATGGCTAAATATGACATTTTCGGATTTTGAGCCTCCAATTCCATAACACTTATCAAACTTCATAACACATATCACATGACCACTTATAACTTATCATAACATGAAATCTTCAATTACAAAAGTAAAACGAAGATTATACCTCAATTAGCCCAAATATGCTCCAAGAGTACAAGTCGATCCCTAGCACCTTTAGCTCCTCCTTCCGACATTACAATCCACTCCAAGCCACCCTTAGAAGCTTATGAAAAACTCATCTTCAAGTTTCAACTTCAAAGTTGAATAACCCTTTAGGTTTTCGCCTTGCGACTAATACGAAAACACCATTTTTCCGGGATCTTTCTATTGAGAAACACTTACAATACCCTTAGGTACCTTGGTTTAAAGTGGGGGAATTATTGGACAAAAATTGGAAATTTTTCCTTCTTGAAACACCTCAAAACCGTGAGCTCCCCTAAAGAGCAAGAACAAGTTTCTTGAAAATAATTCTAAGTGTGGGGAATGACAAGGTCTTGCACCTACTAGTGTACATATATAACACAAGGAAGGGTATAGATTAGAACACTTGGGTGGTTTGGATGAGATTCACTAAATATCAAGCTTAAAGTGGGGTCATTGACTAAGTCAACAATGTCAAGCTAAATTGTCTTGCAAGACTTGGTCTTTTAATTTATGGTCAAATGACCATTTCCTCTATCACATTTTCGTCCAAGACCATTAAGGGGGGTGACACGTGTCGCCCTCCCGTTAAATCGCAATATTCCGTTTCCCGACAATTTCCAAAATTCCGCTAAATTATAACATGTCTCAAATCTTAACATTTTTGAGTTCTTACGTACGTTCTTATAAACATATCCTGAAATTCCGGGGTGTAACAGGGATAGTGCACTCTTTCCCAGACCCAAGCCCACAGCAGCCAGACGGAGAGTACAACCACCACCAGCAGCAGCAGCAGCAGAGGCCGCCATGGACGAAGATGAGCCTGAAATAAGGGCTCAATATGAGGCAGGACCTAGCCACAGGCCAACCACAGGAGCAGAACCTCCAACGCCCACAATGGAGCAATTGTATCAGAATCAGATGAGGATGATGCAGACCTTGGGCACAGTAGTACAAGGACAGCAAGAAACAAGGCAACAAATCAACGAGCTGAGTTCCTTGTTCAACCAATGGTCGATGAATTACCCACCGCCACCACCACCATTTTAACCAAAGTTTGTAAGTGTCTATTTCTTTTACTGTCTTTGAGTCTACACACATTGGGGACAATGTGTGTTTTAAGTTTGGGGGTGTTTATTTGTTTTCTTTATGTGTCATGTTATGTTTTACTTAAGTCTTTTTGATTGTTTTTATGTTTATTTTGAGTCACCAAATTTTTTTCTTTTTGAGTCATAATTGTCTGTCAAAGATCATTATTGCTGTAGTTGCTAGAAACACCTAGTGAAGTAAGGTGGAATAATGTAAAGGAATTGAAGCAACTATCTAAACACTTAGGTTAGATATGCCAAAAACTCATATAATCTGTCTATTTGGAGTTTCTTGCTTGAATTACGCATACTAAATGATAAATGCTTATGTGTTATGATTGCTTGCTATTTGAGGCGAAATAGTTAGGATATGCATGTTAGGGAGATGACTCAGGCATTTCTTTGATAGCCAATTCTTACCATTCTTTTCTATCCTGTACTTTAAAAATATCCCTAGTCAGCCCCATTGAGCCTAAATTTGAAACTTCTTCTTTGACACCCAATATTCCCACAAATTGTACCATAAGTGAAAATATGAAATAGTGGAGTACATTGTGTTAAAAAGAAGAAACAAAAAGAGTGAACAAGTTTGATGCACCCCAATGGAAAAGTAATAAGAAAGAGGCAAAAGCCTAAGTTTGGGGGTGCCTATTAGTATAATACACTTCACTCTCCCAAAACAAAAGAGGGGAAGGATAGAATTGAAGTGAAGGAAAGAATCAAAAGAAAAAGGGGAAAATTGAAAAGCCAAAAGAGCTTATGGTACAAAAAAATGAGCCTAAATGCCTATCTTTACCAACCCCTACCTAAGTCTACATTACAACCCTTAAAGTCCTGAAGATCTCTTTTATGCATATCTAGAATTAGTGGAGAATAGCAAGTAAGCATGCCATAGGAATTCTTGAATTTATATGCATGATTTAGTATATTGACTTCCATTAAGCATGATGAATATGAGTTTGCGAAATATTTAGCTTCATGTGGTTAGTGTGCTGAAAATTTCATGCTATATGTTCCTGCATATTATTCTGCTAACCTTCATGTTTTTCTAGTTAACATTTATGCAGCAAAAGTGATCAATGGCAGGGAGTCCTTTTTATTTTTCGTTCTTTGAGTCTTTTTATTTTATTTCTTTCTATCTTTGCTCGAGGGCGAGCAAAGGTTAAGTTTGGGGGTATTTGATCGGTGTATTTTATATACACCTTTTGAGTCAGTTTTAGTTAGTCTTTTGTCCCATTTTGCACATATAAGTGTCGTATTAGGATAGTTTTTCTTTCTTTTGAGTCAAAGTGGTTAAAATGGCCAAATGGCGGAAAAGGAGCAAAAAGAGGGCAAAAGAGGAGATGCGGAGTAGCAGAGAAAGTGGCTAACGAGGGCGAAATCAAACTGGCCGCGCGCCTCCTGCAGCGCGGCGCCACTATTCGAGAGGCTGCGAAGACTCGGCGCGCGCTCATGGACTGGGCAGGCCGCGCGCTAAACATTCGGAAGCCACAGAGTTGTAGCGCGGCTACGCCGAACAGCGAATATCGGCTGGCGCCAAAACACCCGACGGATTGCAGAACTTCCGCGCGCTGCTCGCAGTGCAGCGCGCGACGCGAAAAAATAGGTTTTAGGCGGATTTTGGGCACGGCTGCGAGGGAAAAGTTGAGGCGGTTTTAGCCTATAAAAGGAGAACCCTAGGCGGTTTTGAGGTTCCCTTCTTGCACAACTCAATACTTTTGCTTGGAGATTGGATACCATTAGTTTAGTAATTTCTTTTCCTTTTCTTTACTTTATTTCAGTTTTTATGATGAACTTTGAATTAGTTCTTGTCATATTTATGGATAGGAACTAATTCTCTTATAGGGCTTTCCATGTTGAATTGCTAGAAACTTTTGTTATGAATTAATGCATGCTTATGGTTATTTTTCTTATTGTGAGATCTATCCAATAATTGAGTTGAATTCTTGGTAATTAATTGACAACTAATTATCACTATATGATTTCTAATCAGATTCTGAAAAGGGGGGATTGTGAATATGCTGTAAGTTGGGTAGACATTCTTGGATTGGAGATGAAAATACCTCAATTATTTATGTAGCGTTGATGAGAGGCTTAACAACCCTAATTTTGCGCATTGTGCGTGACGGTCAACTAGGTTTTTGTTCTTAATCCTCCTATAAAGTTATCCTTATCACCGAAAGGTAGGTAAGGTGCGATACTGGGGTTGAGTGTTTATATAACCCTAACGGGAGTATAAAACGATTTCGTAAACCTGCTTTCTCCTAAAGAAGAATACCATAAGTTAATGCATTAGTAAGTAGCATAAGCGGATAGTAAGGATACATGGAAGCCCTATTCTCATCACATCTGAAGTAAATCTTTATATTTAAATAGCTTTCATAATTCTTAGTTATAAACAACCAATCATTTATTAATTCGCCAAATAGATACTAGAAAATAGATAGTTGGTACTTGAACCCTAATCATAGAGGACGATATTCGGTCTTATCAAAGACTATACTACTTGTCACGATAACGTGCACTTGCGTTTAAAGTGTGTGCATCTTACCGCGCATCAGTTTCCTCATCCGAACCTGCAGTGTTCTCAGGTTCTACTTCAGGTGTTGTTGCAGATGTCGTGACATTTGGGGCAACATCTGAATTTCCTGCATCCTGCGCTTCCTCCACAGTAATTATAACATTCTTTTTAGAATTGTTTCCTGTAAGATCAGTATAGTCATAAAAACAATGTTAACAGACTCTTGCACGATTTTGGTTCGAAGATTATACACTCGGTAAGCATGGTTATTTTGGGAATGGCCTACAAAAATCCCCTTTTCACTTTTGGAATCAAACTTAGCTAGGTGATCTCTATCATTCAAGATGTAGCACACACACCCAAAAATATGAAAATAGCGCACAGTGGGCTTCTTTCCATTAAGTCTCTCATAGAGTGTCATTTTAGTTCCCGGCCTAAGATATACTCTATTGGTGATGTGACTTGCAGTATATAGAGCTTCTGCCCAAAAACGTTTAGACAACTTCTTAGAACTAAGCATTACTCTAGCCATTTCTTGTAAAGTCCTATTCTTCCTCTCTGCTATACCATTTTATTGTGGGGTTATGGGAGCAGAAAACTCATGGAAAATACCATTTTCTCACAAAATGTAGAGAACTGATTATTCTCAAACTTTTTTCCATGGTCGGATCTAATCCAAAAAATAGAGGAATGATATAGATTTCTTATTCTAGAGTGTAGTACTTTGAACATGCCAAACGTTTGAGACTTTTTCTTTAAAAAGAATATCCAAGATTACCTGAAAAAGTCATCCACAATCACATAAGAATACCACATACCTCCTAGGCTGTCTACCTCAATTGGACTCATTAGATCCATATGTAAACGTTGAAAACAGTGAGACGTACCTGAATGTTGTTCGTCATTTTGGACAACATTATGGGAGACACGGGTTTGCTTACCTTTGAGACAATCTTCACAAACCATTGTTTTATCTTTAGGACTGATTTTAGGGATGCCTCGTATAGACTCATAAGAAATTAATCTCTCAAAGTTATGGTAGTTAACATGCCCTAATTTTTGATGCCATAAGGTCGTGTCATTCATCCTAACATTATTGCAAATCTCTTGTTCTCCAACAAGATAGCAATTATCGTCTGTTCTTGTACCTGACATTACACATTGGTTAGATTCATTTGTAACTTTACAAGCATACTTGTTGAATTTCACCTCTAGATTGTCATTACACAATTGACTTATACTAACAATGTTAGCCATTAATCCATCGACGTGCAAGACATTCTGTAAGGCCAGAATTTCTGGAACATTTAAGGTTCCTCTGCCTATGATTTTTCTTTTGCCACCTCCTCCATAAGTAACATTACCTCCATTTAGAGTCTCGTAGTATTTTAGACACTCTTTTGCCCCCGTCATATGTCGAGAACATCCAATGTCGAAGTACCACGAACTTGAAATGTTAGTCCTTAAAGCAGTTAAAGCAACATTACATCGCACATTCATTCTGGGCCTCCAAACTTTCTTTACTTTTTTACGGTTTCTTGATTCTGGAATGTCGCATCGAGTGATGTCTGGAATGTTGGACAACATTCTCGACGACATTCTGCTCCTGGACTTGTGCAATTTAAAGCAGTAAGGTTTGAAATGGCCAGCCTTGTTACAGTGATGACACACGTAATTCTTTTCTCTTATGAAGCCCATTGTCTCGTTTTTGTCAAACAAGTTGGAGCATATCGCATTGAGGGAGTTCTTGTAGCCCAAACCTGCATGTTGTGGTTGACTAACAATTAAAATTTCATCTAGTTTGGAAGTACCGGTTTTGAGCTTTCGGAAGGTAGCTTCGGCCAGATCCAACTTCACACTGATCTTACCAAGTTCAAGATCCTTTTTGGTAAGGGTAACCTCTAGTCTGGTTATTGTGCCTTTCAAACCTGCATTCTCAAGAGTTAAAGATTTTACCTTTGAGTCAAGTAGTTTGGATTCAACAATTAAGTCCTTGCAAAGTTTTTGCAATTCTTTAATCATGTCGTCCTTCGAGTCGACTTGAGTCTCAGGGTCAGATTCACAATTAGAAATAAAACCACTAAAACAGTTAACATCGGAATAGTTAAAAAATTCATACCTGTCGGATGTTACTGGATCTGCAGATGTCATCGTTGATGTTGCCGAAAATGTTGTGACATTCGGGACAACACAGTCAGCGACAGTTTCATCATCTGACAGTGATTGTACGAAAATAGTGGTCAGCATAGCTTGTGACTCCATTTCTGGATCATCTTCCTCTTCACCTTCATCTTCACTTAGAGAAATCCATAGACTTTTCTCAGCTTTTCTTGAAGTTTTTGCACACTCGTTGGCATAATGGCCCCATCCCGAGCACGTATGACATTGTAGGAAGGGTTTAGTTAATCGTGGATTAAAGCCTTGACTTTGGTGCTCTTTGGGTTTAGATTTATTATTGTCACCGTTGAACCTTTTTAACATCGTATTGAGTTTTCGAGTGAGAAGGGCAACGTTAGCACCATCCCCGATTTCTTCAAGATTTTCGTCCTCTTCATTGACTTGCATCTCTAAGGATTTTGCTTGAAGTGCAACATCTTTGCCTCTATACAATGTCCTTTGGTTTTCCATATTCATCTCATATGTTTTGAGAATGCTCATTAGCGTATGGAGGTCCATTGTAGCAAGGTTGTGGGCTTCTTCAATCGCACATATCTTAATATTGAACTTTTCAGGAAGAGATCGAAGTGCTTTTTCAACAAGTTGATTGTTGGTCAGTGGAGACCCAAGCACTTGACATTCGTTAGAAATGTCGATCAATTTTTCAAAATAAGTTTTGATATCCTACGTTTCTTCCATCCTTAAACGTTACTCATGAGCATACGGAGTTTCGTTCTACTAACACTTGAGCTACCTTCACAATGGATTTGTAGGGTATCCCAAGCATCCTTGGCAGTTGAGCGATTTTGGATAAGTTTAAACATATAAAGATCTACCCATCCAAAAATAGCATTAAGAGTTTTTTCATTGAAGCCTGCACTATTGGTTTCTTCCACACTCCATTCAGCCTCAGGCTTAGGTAATATGTCGTCTTCCTCGTCCGGTGGGAGCATAGGAACAGTATATCCATTTGTAATAGATTTCCATTCTCTCACATAAATGGATTTGATATGAGAACGTAGGCGAATTTTTCAATAAGGATAATTTGATCCATCTAAAATAGGAAGTCTACCAATATTTGGATTAACCGGATCCATAGTTAAAGTAAAAGGACCTTAGCACTTATTATGTTAAGTGTCGACTCTGATACAACTTGTTTGGGTCCCGGTAGTTATACTATGGATTAAATAAATACAAACAGCAAAACAGATAACACCAGTATGCTGAAACAGTGTCAAATGTCAGCATAAATGTCGTCTGACACAAGTGGCGACACTAAGATAAAACTTATGAAAACCTTTGAAAGAGTTTAAAATGCAGCGGAATAAAATAAAGAACACAAATGTTTAATTTTCATCAGTTATGTATTAATATAACCTATGATGGTCAATGACCAAAAGTATTGTATATATGTATATACAATTGAATAAATTCATTTTCTTACAATGTTACAAGAAGATAAAAAAGGAATAAAAAGGTTAAGTCGCAGATGACTTATGCCTGAAAAATCTATCTAAATAGAAGTGATCAACACCTCATTACAATTGCTTCAATGAAAGAACAAATCAGAATCTAGGCAGCACTTGTAATGTCATACAGAATGTCGCCAAATACAGTGACAACATTGATCCGGTTTACGATCTAAAAACTGGAGAGCTCTCTCAATCTTTTCTCTTGTGATTTTCTGGATATCGAATCCTTGAAGTGGCCTCTCTATTTATAGTAGAGAGTTCCCTTGAAAGACTTCTCGATCTGTTGTGTAGGTTGAGCCAAATATGGAGCACGTGGGGCAGTGGCTTAAGGCTCAAAAATCACTAACTGCGTGGACTGTTTCTTCCTCTTCTTGCTCCTTAAGTTATGCTTGACTTGGACTTGGTCTTCATCGATCCTAATCTGCTTTAAAGACCCCTTGCCAAGTCAATTTGTCATGTGATAAAAAAGATCACAGTTACTTGAAAAAGCGTAGTGAAGATAGTAGCGTTTAGAATGTCGGTCAGAATGTCAAGACATTTGTTCCGACATTTTCTGTTTTGGACTTAGTACGAAAAATGATATGTTAGGAAAAATGTCATGACACAGAACCTAACATTAACAAACACTATGCGTGTTTTCATATCAATTCTAGATTTATCTTCGGCTAGGCACTTAAGTTCTCTAGTAATAAACTAGTTCAAATTGTTAATTTGAGGTTTTACCTTAGATCAGTCCCAACCATAGGCGAACCTACGGACAACAGGCTTGATGACGCTGGAAATTTGTGCTTATCTCACAAATCGGAAAGCCACAAGATTTGTTGCGTCATAGCAAAAACTATTTGTTTGTTTATACGGAAAAGGTTTAAAACTGTTTTTTTCCGAAATGATTCATATACTTTTTTACTCAGTTTCAAGTTGGGGTTATTCATACTCTCGTCGTTCTAAAAGTAGCACCTATGATTTTGTGAAATGGTTTACTTTTATTCCTTTTCACTAACGAAACAAATAAAGAAAATAAAATATACTTGAAAAAAGTTCAAATTTGCTCCACTACTTTACGAAATATTTACTTATGCCCTCAGTTTAACAATCTGGACTAATATTCCCCCTATATTTTTTCTTGCTAAGGACCCATTTTGGACCTCAATTTGTGAATATTAAAACCAAAATATAATAGTACTTAGCAATTAATTGAACCTCCTCTTATTAACTACCCCTCGCCTCTCCCCTAGTGGACCCAACGCATTACTAAGATAAACTTGTCAAATCAAATAAAATTAAGTAGAAATTAGTTCCTGGGAGTACGAAATCCTTGCTTAAGCTTTTCGGCTTTTCCATAGCTGCCCTACCATTATGGTTACCTTTTGGGCTTTTCCATGGCATCCACTAATCACTTCTTTTTGGTAAGTAATCCTCTAGATTTCGTTCACCAAACCAAATCCTTGATTATGCTTCTTAGTATTTAACAAGTCCCCATTTGGTAGGAAATCTTGAGAGATTACTCTCCTATATATTGGATCAAATGTTATCTTGTTTCTACATAATGTTATTATGATTGGTACCTTTCAGGCCTATCTTTAGCAAAGTAACAATTTATTAATTAAAGGACTAATCAACTTCTTTGTATACTATGACGAGATGTAGTTTTGTTGAAGACAGATCGATGAAGACAATGGTTATCACCATCGTATACATATATAATAGTAGTCCATCGTTCTTATTATTGATGAGAAAAGTAACAACAACGTAACATGTTGTAGACAACTTGGAACCACAAAATAAGTTATATTTTCCTAGTGTGTGCTGCTACTAGTCATTTTGTAAGTAATTATATAGATTCCTCATACATTAAGTTAAGGTCTTAATATTTGGCTGGTTTCCACTTGGTTAACACCTTTCTATTTTCAAGTTGAATATTGCTGGATTATGACGTAATACTCTTGTGGCTAGTAATAAGCACCAAGTAATTTGTCTTTAGAGGGGACAGATCATCAATTGGTGTCTTCGATTTGCAGCTGTTATTCCATCTAGGTCTAAACCGTCGCTATTTTTATTCTGCAGCAGTTCAAACCGCCGCGAAATAAAGTAAACAACCGCTACATAGAAGTGTTTTTCTGTAATGCACCACCACACGGGAGGTGAAAGTCTGGATGGATGATTTAGCTTTAAAAAAACCAGATATGTGTAAGTATTTCTCAGTTCATGTAAGAATAGCAATCTATAGTTCTAGGAGTCGCCTATGTGCGTAAATTTTATCCAAATATTTTGTAAGATCTCTCTAGAAATCGACTAGTCCGGATGAAAATAGAACTGGTAAGAACAGTCTGTAAGTACATCTCCCCTTACATATTGAGGGGACATGATACAAGCTAATAATAAGAATTCTAATTCCTTAGGAGATCTACTTGTATAAGAATACCTAATTTCTAACGTGATCTACTTGTATATGTATATGACCCCCAATTAGTAGAATCTTCCAATTAATCTTAATTCTGTCACATTTTTGTTCTTGTGGACCTCGTTTAACTCACATCAGCTTCAGAAAGAAAAGTCCACGCAACAACATCATCATAACATTTTCATAATCAGTATTTAGTAATGTTAAGGATCCCGCATCGGAAATGGAATGAGAACATGTTTTTCTTATATAGACTTGGAAAATCTTGATCCTACAAGCTAGCTTTTGAGGTTGAGTTAGGTCCATTATCCATTCTTTACATGGTATCACTCATTACAATTCTTTGTTCACCGATATTGAGCCCCAAAATTATATTGTCACGCTCCAGTTAACGAGATCTGAGCGTGCGAGGGAGTGTTAAAGAATCTCACATCGGAAATGAAATGAGAACATAAACTCCTTAAATGGACTTAAAAAATCTTCACCTTATAAGCTAACTTTTGAAAGTTGAATTAGGCTCATGATCCATTTTGCGGCCGGAATTTTATACATTGCATCGCTAATCCAACACAATATCCTTGAAGGCACAATCGCATAAGGAAGTAAGATTGTTACGTATTTTAAATTTATATGTGTACGTTCTCCACACACATACATGAAACAAACAAAAAATCAATCGCAACACATTTGAACACATATTTAGATTCAAAATAACACTTGACAATATGTTGATCGAATTTTACGGTGTACAATATGCCACCTTCCAACATATTGAATCGTGTGGATATTTTTCTTAGTTTTGACGGTAAAAAAGATATTGTGTGTTTTGACCCATCAAACCAGTTCCAACATATGAAGCAGCTTTGTCATTTTAATATTTTTTTGTCTTTAAAGGAAGAAAAAACCACAATTTAATTTATTGTTTTTCATGGCTCCAAAGAAAGATAGCCACTTCCACCATGGTGTGTGCATTATTGTTGTAAAATTTGTGGGTGAACGGGAACGAAGAATTGAAAGAGAATAGAGAAAGTTAGTTGTAATGTTGTCAAGTCGATTGTTTGACAATCTCTCCTTAAGATAAAATTATCCCCGTATATATTGACTTACGATAGATGGATAATAGTCTCCCAAGATAAAACGACAGTACTTTCTCAAACACAAGCCAAATGCTTGAGAACCCTTGTAGAAGAAACAAGAACAAAAAGATTGCTAGAAAAAGAATAAAGGCTCTCAACAATTTCCAGATTTTGTGTTGTATTGAAGTGTATAAAATCTGATTTTGAAGCCTCTATTTATAGGTGCAAGATTGTGGATCACAAGACATGTGAATGCCTTAAATGGGGTGCATAGATCTTGCCAATAGGCATCTTGATCTCTTTAAAAGGCACCTAGATCATGCCAAGAGTTGGATGATCCTTAGCCCTTTAATTCTGTCCATGAATCAAGATTCAGGTGTTTTAGTTCATTGCATCAGTAGGCACCGCTGCCCAAAATCGGCGAGAAACTTCGAGCTCTCGGACAAGAGGCATGGTCCTCGCAGAGGCACCGCGGTCCCCGGCAGTGGAACATGATCTTGCCTGCTCATTTTGGCTCGATCGCGGTCCTTTTTCTCGAGGCCCCGCGACTCTTCCCCATTTTCCGTATTTTGCATATTTCTTCTTTTTTTATACCATCGTGGGAGATACATTAATTTGGCCAATTAATTGTTCATCCTTACCTAACTTAAGAACACTTTAACATGTGTACCAACATCTCTTTCACTATGTGAAATTTAGCTAGACGTTGTACGACATATGTATATATATGGAAATCGTATTTCCGACATGCGGGGACCCTTGTGTTCAAGTCATTAAGGACGGGATAACTCGATCCCACTAGGTAACATTTTCAACAGTCCCCTCTTGAAAGAGGTGTTGGTGCACGCGGAGTGCCAACCATTAGCAATCTATAGCGGAAGTATATTGCATCGGAATAGGTAGCACACAACTTTGAACCTTTCCTAGTCAACTACCATCAGACATATTTACTGAGCGATGAACGTGATGTCTTGAACCGTCAGTGTTTAGTATATGCCAAGACAATGATATAGACAAAAATAATTGTCCAATCTCTCGTTTCTTCTTATGTTTTGTCCGTTGTGTTCGTGGACACGCTTGGATTCTTAAGTGCGTACAACTGAGGCGGCATGTCCTCGCACTTAAATAGGTGACCTCCCACCAGGAGTCATTAAAAGTATCTTTGTCTTAACCTCGACTCTCGAGGATTGTGTTAAGACCCCGACACTTAACCTTGTATCCATAATTCAGGTAGAACTTTAATGTCTATCGCGGGAAGGCTTTGGATTTAGTGTTTCCGTAAGGAACCAATACCCAAAGTGCTCTTGATTTTATATAAGTGCTCAACTAGACCTTTACAGCTTAGTTTTCGCATTGAACCAAATTTATGGGATCTCCAGTCAGTATGGATGGGTTACCACCATATCGGTCCTTAGTGATTGCGTTTTAAGCCCATTCCCCTAGACATGCAGTTCATATGATCATTGGGTAATCCCTTGGATAAGGGTCAGCTATATTCTCCTTTGATTTGATGTAATCGATGGAGATAATAACTGTGGAGATAAATTGCCTAACGGTATTATGTCTCTGACGTATGTGTCGAGATTTGCCGTTGTATATGCTACTTCGTGCCCTTTCTAATGGCGATCGTATCGCGGTGGATCATCACGAAGTGCAGGTTTATCGACAAGGATATCCTCCGAAGTCGTGGCCACTCGACTTCTTCACCTTCTTTGTTTAAAGCGGTGAACTCTGATTTCATGGTGGATCGGGCGATGCATGTTTGTTTGGAGGACTTCCAGGACACAGCCCCACCAACAATTGTAACACATACCCACTGGTGGACTTGGTGTTCCGTATATCAGATATCCAGTTTGCATCACTGTACCCCTCTAGTACAGCTGGATACCTCGAGTAGTACAGTCCGTATGTCATTGAGTATCTCAAATACCGAATGATTGGATTAAGCGCTTTCCAATGGTCATCTCCGGGATTGCGTGTGAACCTCACTAATTTATTGACGGCATAAGCGATATCAGGTCGGGTACAGTTTGTTACATACATCAAACTGCTGATTATCTGCGCATATCGCTCCTGGAGCACGGGTGCACCACGATTCTTGTCAATGCTTTGAATCATATCCATTAGTGATCTTAATGGCGGACAGTCAAACATATCAAACTTTCTCAACACACTATCTATGTAATGAGACTGAGATAGCACTAGTCCGTCAGATGACTTAGAAATCTTAATTCCTAAGATGACATCTGCGATACCCATGTCCTTTATATCAAAACATTATTTCAACATGTTCTTTGTTTTCAGGATCAAGGATCGACTACTTTCTGTGATCAATATGTCATCTACGTAGAGGCAGATTATGACGAAGGAGTCAAAGTCTCCTTTCACGTAGACACACTTGTCACACTCGTTATTGGAGAAACCTTTTGATAGTAGTGTGCTATCAAATCTTTTGTCCTGGAACTACATACCCCTCGGGCAATGAACACCCTTATGAAAGTCATTCTTGATACTGGGAGTACGTATCGAAGTAGTCAAGACATTCGGTTTGTCGGTAACCCTTGGCTACCAACCTAGCCTTGTATTTATCTATAGATCCATCAGTTTTGTACTTGCGTTTAAGTACCCACTTACAACCTAGTGGTTTATTTTCCGAAGAAAGATCAACCAACACCCAGGTGTGATTTTGCATGATGGACTCTATTTCGCTTTCCATAGCTTCTTTTCAGAGCGGTGCTTCTGGAGTTGACAATGCCTCTGCAATTGTCTGTGGTTCATTCTCAACCAAGTAAGCTAAAAAGTCCGGACCGAAAGATTTCTCTTTCCTGGACCTTTTGCTCCGCCTAGGTTCTATCTCAGGATCAGTTGGATTCTCATCCACATCTGCATCCATTTGTTCAGAACCGTCAGATTTTGGGGAATCATGACTCCTTTTGCACGAGACGACTTCATTTTCCTTCTTAGGAAAGATTGTCTCAAAGAATTCAACATTTCTTGACTCTATAATTGTACCCCCGTGGATATCTGGTATATTTGACTTATGTACCAGAAAACGATAAGCACTACTATTATTTCCATATCCAATGAAGATGCAATTTACAGTCTTAGGTCCTATCTTGACCTGTTTTGGCCTAGGTGCCTCGACCTTGGCCAAACAACCCCATACCCTTAGGTATTTATAAGAGGGTTTATTTCCTTTCCATAGTTCATATGGAGTTTTCTCCTTGCTTCTGTGAGGGACTCTATTGAGTATCATGTTGGAAGTGAGAACTGGCTCTCCCCACATATTTTGCGCAAGGCCGGAATTGATAAGCAAAGCGTTCATCATTTCCTTTAGTGTACGGTTCTTGCGTTCTGCTACACCATTTGACTGTGGAGAGTATGGTGCTGTCGTTTGATGGATTATGCCATATTGGGCACATTATTCCTCAAACGGGGCTACATATTTTCCCCCTCTATCGCTACTAATCTCTTTAATTTGTAGGCTTAGTTAGTTTTCAACATAGGCTTTATAGCGCTTAAAGGTGTCGAATGCTTCGTCCTTACTTTTGAGCAAGTAAAGGTAGCTTACCTTGTACTATCATCTATGAAAGTTACAAAGTATTTATTCCATCCTCTAGTTTGAGCGAACTTTAAATCACAGATGTCTGTGTGTATAAGTTCTAGAGGAGCGGTATCTCGTTCTATGGAATGGAAAGCCAACTTGGTATGTTTTGCTTCTACACATACCTCACACTTAGATTGAGGGTTTACAACGTCAGACAGCAATAACTCCAACTTTACTAATTGTTTAATTGACTGATAGTTTACGTGTCCCAATCTATGATGTCATAGACTGGACGACTCAAGCAAGTAAGAAGATGCATTTTCATTGATATTGCGAATTACAGTTATGGCATTTAACTTGAAGAGGCCTTCACAGGTGAATCCCCTTCCAACAAACACACCATTTTTAGTAACAACAAACTTACCGGATTCGAACACAACTCGAAATCCGGACTGCACTAAAACATTAACTGAAATCAAATTCTTCCGGATGTCCGGAACATGCATGACATTCTTCAGTTTGAAGTCTTTGTCAGACGACATCTTGAGTACCACAACACCTTCCCCAGCACATCTGAGGTAGCATTGTTCCCCATGTACATCTTCTTACCTTCAATAGTTGCATAGGTAGAGAAAGTATTTTGGTCGGAGCATATATGACGGGTTGCACCCGTATCCAACTATTACTGTTTTGAATTCTCCACCAGATTTGCTTCTAGAAAAACGGCCGAGAAGTCTTCACAGAGATCATCAAGGATCTTGTCTTCAACCATGTTGCCTTTGGCCTTCTTCTTACCTTTGGACTTCTCCACCTGCTCGCACTTCAACTGGAGACAATCTTTGACCATATGGCCAGCTTTGTCACATTAGTGACAGTTTCCCTTGAACTTCTCAACGGCCTGAGTTTTATCTTCTTTCAGAAACTTGCATTTCTTACTTGGATTTCCTTTGGTCTCCACCAAGTTAGCCTTCACTTCAATTGCCTTGCCTTTAAACAAGGTCTTTTTGTTGTCCTCATGGATGTGAAGCTTGATGACAAGCTCTTCAAAACTCATCTTCTTGGATTTGAGTTTCAGATAACTAGTGAACTCACCCCACGATGGAGGCAGTTTCTCAATCAGTGAAGTGACCAAGAATGACTCATTGGGCTTCATCCCCTCTAGATCCAGGTCATGGATAATCATCTGGAATTCATGTACCTGTGACATGACTGATTTGTCATTCACCATTTGGTACTTCAAAAAGTTTATGAACTTCTTAGAACCCGCATCATGAGTGTTGTACTTCTTCTGCAACAACTCCCATAACTCTTTTGCGGTATTTGTAGTACAATATACCGTGTAGAGCCTCGCACAGGCAATTCAGGATGTAGTTCCTGCACATATAGTCGTTTTGACTCCAGGAGTCAAAGTTCATCATTCGGCCACCAGTAGCCTGGGTATCCTGGCCCGTCTGAATCGTGTTATTGGTTTGGACGTCCATGTCATCTCCAACAGTTGGAAGATCTTCAGATAAGTATTTTGCCATACCTAGCACAGTGAGATAAAATAACATCTTTTGCTGCTACCTTTTGAAGTTGGTGCCCGCAAACTTTTTGGGTCTTTCGGCTTGGAAGTTTGGTGGAATCATAGTATTCCTAGTGGTACCAAAAGTGATACCAGCAACAGCAGTAGCAGTGCTAGATGATGTGGCATTGTTGAAAGTAGAGACTTGTTCCTTTCCGTTGACCATCTTTAGTTCTTCGTAATAATAATTTTGTCTTAACTGTTGTAAAATTCGTGGGTGTGAACGGGAACGAAGAACTGAAAGAGAATAGAGAAAGCTAGTTGTAATGTTGTCGAGTAGATTGTTTGGCAATCTCTCCTTAAGATAAAATTATCCCCATATATATTGGCTTACGGTAGATGGATAATAGTATCCCAAGATAAAACGACAGTACTTTCTCAAACACAAGCCAAATGCTTGGGAACTCTTGTAGAAGAAACAAGAACAAAAAGATTGCTAGAAGAAGAATAAAGCTCTCAACAATTTCCAGATTTTGTGTTGCATTGAAGTGTATAAAATCTTATTTTGAAGCCTCTATTTATAGGTGCAAGATTGTGGATCACAATACATGTGAATGTCTTAAATGGGGTGCATAGATCTTGATCTCTTCAAAAGGCACCTAGATCATGTCAAGAGTTGGATGATCCTTAGCCCTTTAATTATGTCCATGAATCAGAAGATTCTGGAGTGTTTTTCGTTCAGCATGCAGTGACCGCGCCCAAAATCGACCGAACCGAAACTTTGAGCTACTGGACAAGAGGCACCGCGGTCCCTGGCCAGGTGGCACCGCGGTGCTGCCTCCTTTTTGGCTCGGTGCCGCGGCTCTTCCCCATTTTCCGTAATTTGCACATTTCTTCTTTTCTTATACCATCGTGGGAGATACATTAATTTGGTCAATTAATCGTCCATCCTTACCTAACTTAAGAACACTTTAACATATGTACCAACATCTCTTTCACTACGTGAAATTTAGCCAGACGTTGTACGACGTATGCATGTGTATGGAAATTGTATTTCCGGTATGCGGGACCCCTTGTGTTCAAGTCATTAAGGACGGAATAACTCGATCCCACTAGGTAACATTTCCAACAATTATTTGAAGAGGTAATGAACAAAAGAAAGAAAAACATAGTTGACTTTTAAAAGCAGAGTCAAAATAAAAGAAAGAAAATTAGAGTGGGTGAATAGCACAACTGTCGTGTCCATGAATTCTTGATCTTATCCCACATACATGGTGTATGGAGCCTAAGTAAATGGGCAATGACACTTCACTATTTATAGTGATGGGAAATGATTGAAATATACACAGGTTAAATGCAATGAAGGCCGGTCAGTTGAACATCTTTTCTTGTAAAATTATATTACATATATAAAAAATTATATTGTGTATATATATCAAATATTATTTTATATATATATATATATATATTAAATTTTAAATACTCATAATAAAATTTCTGACTTCGCCACCAGTTAAATGTTAGTCATGTGCTTATACTTCATGGATGTGATCCTCCACCGTTATAAGAAAGTTGTAGGCCACGAAACAGGTGGGATCCTTTGTCCTTAATTTTTCAAATTATATTCTTAAGAATAATATTTAAGCATTTTACTTATAGAGAGATTTACGAGATATATATATTATAACCCTGAAAATTTATGTGAATCTAATTGATTAAACATGAAGTTTGTATATATAAATGCAATTGCATAATCTTTAACTGAGGTAAATAACAGGCCAAATTTAGTGTTGTTGTGTATACATGAAGTTTGTATATATAAATGCAATTGCATAATCTTTAACTGAGGTAAATAACAGGCCAAATTTAGTGTTGTTGTGTATCTGCCAGCTTCATCGTTATGATCTATAGTACAAGCAGATAAGGAAGGTGTTAACAAATGTGGGTTTGTCTCACATCGAAGATGAGAATATTTTCTCTTTTTATTAAACCCAATGTAAAGAATTTAGTTGTTTTTTTTACTTATCAATTCACTATCAATAATATTCTTATTCTCTTCTTTTTTACTCTTGTTATTGTCTTATAAGGATTCATAAATTATATAAATTCTAACAAGGTATCAGAACGAATAAAATAATATTTATTTTAAATTAATATTATTTTAAAATTATTGACCGGTTCTACCACCTATTATATAAATTCTCGCATTATGATATTGATCGGTTCTATCGCCTATTACATAAATTATTGTATTATAATATTGGCAGATTATTGCTTGTTATTTGAGATTTTTATGCTTAAATTATTTTCGATGGCTAGAGGTGACAATTCATTACAATCTATTAGTGTTCGTTTAGATGAAAAAAAGTATTCACAATGGAGTTATGTAATGATAATTTTTTGAAGGGTAAGGGATTTTGGGACTATATTTCTGGAAAAGTCAAATGTCCTAAAATTGAAGATGAAAAATTTGATGAATTATTTCGTATTTGAGAGACAATAATTCAAAAATTATTACTTGGATCAATAACTCCGTTGAACAAATAATTGGTGTCCAATTGGCTAAGTTAAAAAATGCTAAAGAGATTGAGATTATTTGTCAAGGTTGTTTGTGCAAAATATTTTTGCTGTTAAATATCAATTACAATCTGAAATTCGTACACTAGTACAAAATGATTTGAGTATTCAAAAAAAAATCTGTGAAATGACTACTCTTTGGGATCAATTAGCTTTGACGGAATCTATTGAATTACAAGCATGTGGTGCTTATATTAAATGTATAGATGAAGACCGTCTTGTTCAGCTATTGATGGGTCTTCGCCCAGATTTGAAAATTGTCGTTCAGACCTTTTTCACCGCAATCCCTTACCATCTATTGAAGATGTGGTAAATGAACTCATGGCCGAAGAAACTTGTTTGAAGACGCTAAATGGGGTGCATACTTCTTCTACCTCCGTCTTTACAACTTTTCCATATACATCAGTCTTTGCAGCTCCCACACACCATTATAAAACATCTTCCATAGGTAATTGTAATTATTGCAAGGAACCATGACACTAGATCAATGTCCTGAGCTACGAAAGACGTTAGGTTGGAAGCCTCAAGGTTGGAAGCATCCACAGTTAAAGTCACAAAGACGGAAGCCTCCACAACAATATCATAGCGGGCAACAAAAGTCATACTCTTGGGGTCAATCCCAGAACTCACATATTCAGGCTGCCTTTGTGCCCTCTATTGATCACACAACTTCAGGAAATCATGTGAGTCCCAGTACTGATTCTGTAGCTGACCAATTTAAGAAGATCCTCGCCTTCCAGCAGTTTCAAAGTAATCCACAATCTTATGATCTTTCTGCTCCTTCCGGTTCATCACCATCTATTGGTTCAGGTATCAATTCGTCTTCTTGGATTTTGGACTCTTGAGTTGTAAATCATATGACTCCTGATTCTTCTACTTTTATATCTATGTCTTGTGACCCCATATCCACTTCTTTTGTGACTGCTGATGGCACACCTATGTCATTGACAGGCATTGGTACCATTCATACATCCACTATATCTTTACCTGATGTTTATTGCATTCTCAAATTACATATGAATCTTATTTCTGCTGGTCAAATATGTGACTCTGGCTGTTTTATTGTCCTTTTTCCTAATTCTTGTTATGTGTAGGATCTAAAATCCAAGAGAGTGATTGGGACAGGACATAGGAAGGGGAAATGTCTATATGTTTTGGATGAGCTGTATCTTCCTACTCATGCAGCGGCTATGCCTGTTAATTTGTCTTCTTTTCATTTGACGCCTTCTTCTTCGAAATTTTATTTTTGGCACTCTAGACTTGGTCATATATCAGGCTCTCGCCTAAATTTATGTATACTTCTGGTATTCTTGGTGATTTACAATCCGATGATATTTCTGACTGTAGTGGATGTAAACTTGGAAAATTTTCCGCTTTGCCTTTTAATATCAATACCTCTACTTCTTCTACACCATTTGATCTAGTTCATTATGATGTTTGGGGGCGACACCTATCCCTACTAAGGGGTCTCCATATATTATGTTTCTTTTATTGATGATTATACTCATTATTGTTGGATTTATTTACTAAAACGACGTTCTGATCTTGTTCATATTTATACTGAGTTTCAAGCCTATGTGAAAACGCAACATTCTGCCACTATTAAATATTTTCAGGCTGATTTAGGGGGTGAATATACTAGTGGAGATCTTATGGTATATCAAAATCTGACCTTGTTGATATTGATCATTTTACTACTGATTGTCCATCTGATTCTACATCTATATCATCTATTCTTTTTCAGTCTTCTGGCAGGTCCCGTGATATTGATACTCACCCCCTCTTACGACTATTCCAGAACCTCTTGTGATTGCAGATCCAGATCCACCTGGCTATCCTAAACGCACTACTCGATCTACTCAGGTATTCGATTATGATTATTCTTGCTATTCTCCATCATTCACATCTTTTTTAGTTTCTATTAATTCTCTTTGTGAGCCTACCTCTTACTCTGAGGCAGCTCGTGATCCTCTTTGGCAAAAGGCTATGAGTGAGGAATTGTATGCTTTGGACAGAATGTCTCAAACAAGCCCCAACAGCTTGGTTCGACAAGTTTTCCACTGTAGTATCTTCTCTTGGGTTTATTTTCAGCTTTCATAATTCGGCGTTATTTGTTAGATCATCCCCGGCAGGCCATATTTTGCTTTTGTTGTATGTTGATGATATGATCATTACATGTGATGTTATTGATGGTATCACAAACCTAAAATCCATTTTTTCTCGTCGTTTCGAGATGAAAGATTTAGGTAATTTACATTACTTTTTAGGCATTGAGGTAGCTTATTCTAAAAAGGGGTATCTTCTCTTTCAGTGCGGGCTCGTCTCACAGATACTCATATTGTTGACTCTACTCTTGAGGTCAATGTTCGTTATACCCCTATTGATAGGGATTCTCTTCCTGATCCCACTTTATATCGTTCAGTTGTGGGTAGCCTGGTGTACCTTACCATTACTCGCTCTGACATTGCATATATTGTTCACATTGTTAGTCAGTTTGTTTGTTCTTCTACATCTGTACATTGGGCTACAGTTATGCGTATTCTTCACTAAATCAGAGGAACGATTTATCAAAAGTCACTTCTTTCCATCAACCTCATCATTAGAGCTTCGCGCATTTTCTGATGCATATTGGGCTAGTAACCCGACTGATCGGAAATTCACTACTGGTTATTGTGTATTTTTAGGAGATTAACTCATTTCATGGAAAAGTAAGAAACAAGATGTTGTTTCTCACTCTTCAACCGAGGCAAAGTATCGTGTTATGACTTCTACTACGTGTGAGATTGTATGGTTACGTTGGTTATTGGCTGATATGTGTGTCTCTATTTCCTCACAGACACTGATGTAAAGCGACAATAAGAGTTCTACTAAGATTGCACACAACACAGTCTTTCATGAACGTACCAAGCTTATTGAGATTGATTGTCATATTATTCGATATCATCTTCAACAAGGCACCCTATCCTTGCCATTTGTCTCTTCTTCTATGCAACTTGCAGATTTCTTCACAAAGGCACATACCTTATAGCGTCACCGGTTCTTTCTTGACAAACTCTCGATATTTCTCTCTACACCATCGCGAGCTTGAGAGGGGATGTTAACAAATGTGGGTTTGTCCCACATCGAAGATGAGAAGATATTCTCTTTTTTATTAAACCCTATATAAAGGGATGTAGCTGTTTTTCTTTTACTTACCAATTTACTATCAATAATATTCTTATTCTCTTTTATTTACTCTTGTTATTGTCTTATAAGGATTCATAAATTATATGAATTCTAATGGAGGGAACAAATTTTTTTAGACATACTTCCACTATAAGAAATACAGGCTTCGGTGACAGTTCACGTGTGACAGAAATGCAAGTGTCACATCTTTTTATTAAATTTATGCTTTTTCTTGAAATTCATGTGACGGTTCTTTAAATGTCATAAAATTATGACATTTGTGTGACGGTATTTTTAAGTGTCGTGAAATTATGACATTTGTATGACGGTTTTTTTAAGTGTCATTTATTTATGACATTTGTGTGACAAATTTGTGAAATGTCACATAAATAAGTGACTTGTATTTTTAAATTGACCAAAAATGACGTGTTTGACTGATTAAAACGACACCATTCTTATTATTTATTTAGCATTTTTTAATTCAAATTAAGACCTACACGATTTTTATTTCTTTTTTAAAATTGTTTTTAATAAAAATAAACTAAACGTTATCGTTTTAACCTTATAAAAAATAAAAGATCAAAAACTCTGTAAAAATACTAAGTGTCTTCACGCTCACACAGTTTCCAAATTGGACATGCCATGAATCTCGAGATTACTACTTTCAGAAATTAAAAGTTAGTACAATAGAGTATTCACATAATTATATATTTAAAAGAATTTATTAGCTTACTATAAATTTTTATTTGAAGGCATAAAATTTGTGAGGTGACATAATGCCCAAATTGGTATTATTAAAGGGCCGCCCCATAAAACCCTATGCTCTCAAATTTCCGACGATTCTCGACGGAACAGTAACTTGGCCGAAAATTGAATTTTTCGGTAGGAACCCATCAGACACGACCCATATACCAAAATAATTGTCTTCTCCTCCTTTTCCAATCTATACCAATATCGACAGTCGATTCATCTGTTTTCATTGTCGATTTTGCAACCAAATATCAGTTCGAAATCGCGATTTTATAATTTCAATTTTTCGACGACCGGAGGTTGATTTGACGGGAGTGGTAACACTACTCTGACCACCATCAGCTAGCCGTTCTTTCTATACTACCCCCGTGTATCGACTGTCCCTCAACAACCACGACGACCAGATCATCATCAACACCGAACCCTATGCGCAACTTTGAATTTTCCGATCACCTCCGGTGACTGATCACCATCTCAGATATACCCTTGTGTTCCCCTCACTCTCCTCTACATTCTACACCCACCCCGTGACTCGAATCGACGCATAACATATTTCACCATTTTCATAGTTGTCGAGCTTCACTAAGGTTTCCATGGAAGAAACGTCGACTGGGCGACCACCCACAGTGGTCGTCCAGTCCTATAGCAATGATTATCTAACTTTAATTCATCCTCAACAACCCAAACTTTCAACTCTGATTTCTGATGCTGGTCCCGACAGTGAACATGGAGTTTCTCGGCGAATTGGTGCAGCTATGGAGGTGTTACAACCTGCAATAAAGATGGATCAATTACCAACAACATCATTAATGCCACAACATTACGCACATGTAATTTAATAAAATTGAAAATTTAGTTGATATAGAACTAGAAACAATAACAACAACAAACCTACTGTAATCCCACAAATATGGTTTGAAGAGGGTGGTGTGTACATGCGTTACCCTACTTTGTGAAGGTAGATAGGTTGTTCTCAAAGACCCCTAACTTTTAAGTTAAAAATCTTAATAGATAGGAATTTGTGGAGATTACGAGATATTGTTTATAATATTATTAATAATGGAACGATGTCAACATTACAGAAGATAGTGTCGTGTAACATTGTAGTAGAGGGAGTATACTTTTTTTGACGAACTAATGCTTTCAAGTAGTGGAGGGAGTATAATATGATAGTTTAAGTAGTTCCAATTTCATATACTGCAATCTAACTTCAAACTTTAAATATAGTTCTCTAAATCTAGTTTATGTTTTGTGTATTTGGTGTTGAAAAGTTGAAGTTTTTTTAGCTGCTTATGGAATTTTGCAGATTAAAGACACTGTCCAAGTAGATCAAAATATATCTCGACATTTGGTTGATGAACTTAGTCCTGCTGACTGGAGTTTTCTGGTAATCTATTTGTCCCTTATTTTGATAATGGTAACATTGGTGTAATGTGTATGTTTGAAGAGCTAGTTCAAAAGATTTTACTTACTGTCTTCCTTGTGGAAATTGATTATAGGTGTTGGAGAATTGTGGACTTGTACATGCGTATCAACATGAACCTTATGGTGATATTACTCTGAAAGTGACTTCCAAACTGAAGGAGAAACTTTCAAGCTGAGGCCATTATGTAGATCTACATATAGAGGTAAAATTTGTCTTAGTTTTGAGTTTTGACTGCACCATTTCTACTGTTTAAACAAATTAAATTTAAAGATGCAGTCTTCTTATTACCTTAGTCTTTGACCTGTCAATGCAGAGAAGTTTAAAAGGGATTTATCGCAAGGCTTTAGATAATATGTTATCAATGAAACCACAAGAAAGGAAAATAAACAGTGTGTTTCATATAGATTAAGAGTTTTATCTTGTTTCTTTACTCATTCATAGTGGGAAGGGTTGCAGGAACACTTCTTCCTATTTATTTCTTAATGATATTCAACGTTCAAGACTCCAATTTCCTTGTTGTGCCTCTAAAGCAGGTGTGTGCCGGTACTGAAGTAAACATATTATCCTTCTTGAGTATATATTGAACTGGTCTTCATATAAGTTGTTCAGAAATCTGCTGCTTTGAGAGCTCAAATTTACATCATGATTCCTAAGTATTATTTTTTAAGGCCATATATGCATAGTATTGCCAGTGTTATTAGCAACGCCTGGTTGATGTTTCAAATTCCGACTAACACTAGTAAACTTATTGAACGGACGTCTAAATCATTTTCCTTCTGAATATGTCTTACGTTGGTCAGTTATTCCAAATGGGGCATCATGGGAGATCCATGAACATGTTGCTGATGGTTCATCTGGTTCTTTCTGTGGAGTTAACTTTTTTATTTGCTACTACTTAATTTAATACAAGCTTGCACAATTTCAGATTCTTCATTATCTTGTCTTGGATCATGTTGGACATCTTGGTGGGTGCAATAGGTGTTTCCCTGTTACTTTGCATTGACATTCTCAAGAAAAAAATGGTAATTCATTCATAACATTTTCTTCGGGTGTTTATTTACAGTGTGCTGATGGCCCCCAAACTCGGAGAGATGGATGAAGTGATCAGTAAGATTGATCTAAATTCTTTACCTACCAACAATAATGATCAAGGACGTACACTCTTGGTTTGCGCATCTTCCTTTTCTCAAATAATTGTGTAGCTTAAAGTGTATCAGGCTTTCTTTATGATAAAATTCTAGTAGAGAAGTCAGAGACCATGTATTTATTATTCCTTTAGTTTCTCTAATGTCACAACATATAACTGTATCTTGGATCATTGAAACAAAAATGTAAATCCTACATCAGTAGAATAGCCGAGGCGAGCGTAAGTTGGCCCGACTACCATCATTTTTAATCATAAGTTAACAAATACTCCCACATTTATAAAAGAAAGTAAAGTGATGACATGAAAAAGTAACAAGACATGGATAATGTGAATGGACAAATCACAATTATGTTTATTGCTTTCATTTCTAACTCAAGAAGCGACACAGTTTTGGCTGGTTCCTCCACATTCAATTTTCTTGTGATTGATTCTACTTTACTGAACGATGTATGAAATCTGAAAGAAAGCATTGAGAGTTGTGGAGCAGAAGAAGGTAGCTCAGCAGGAAGCTGAGAGGTCGAAATTTGTGGTGATGAAAACTGATCAAGAGAGGAGGATGATGATTATTCAAGCTGAAGGAGAGAGTGAATCTGCGAAGCGGATTTCAGATGCTACTGCTGCTGCTTGTATGGGATTGATTGAACTTAGAAGTATTGAAGCTTCTAAAGAAATTGATGGGAATTTGGCTAAGACTCCTAATGTTGATAAGATAGTTGATTAATAATATTTTAGTCTTTAATTTAACATTTTAGTAACACTTTGAATGCTTATCCATTTTGGAAAGACTTTGTACAACAAATTCTAGCTATTTAATGTATATTTTTAGTGTTATTTAAATTCTTAGTCCATTTTATTGGTGCACTCAATTTGCAATATTGAAATTAAATTGCAAAAAAAATAATATTTAATTTAATTTTCCCGCCATATTAAAATAAATTATTAATTTAATAGAAAAAAATTGAATCAAAATTTAAATTTATGTGACATTTATGTGACGGGTAAAAACCGTCATCCGTTTGTGACATTCGTGTGACGGGTAAACCCGTCATCCGTTTGTGACAGTGGCAAAGATGACACTTACAGGACCGTCATCTTAGGAGTTAGATGATGGTTTTTACCTGTTACCGTAGGATATTTTTCTTGTAGTGTTCATCTATTTCACGTAACTATTTGGCCCGACAGGTAACTTTTGTGTTCTTAATAGAGCGCACACAGTTTATAATGACTTGTTACTAGTTAACGGAGTATATATTATCCTCTCTTTAACCAAAAAATAATAGAAAGGCTGAACTATCTGAACTAAAGAAAACTAGACTATAAGGGCTATCATTTTTCCTTTAGGAGTCATGATCAAATTCCTCATAGAATATGTACGTACTGTAGGGTTTTGTCGGGTTCGTACACGCAGCAGAATTTGAAAATTTATGTTTCAAATCCGATGACGGTCAAACTGTAGGATGATTATACAATGTAAAATAAACACAAGCAGGAATGTAATACTTCGAATGAAGAATTACATCGATAGTTTAGCAATCTGAAACTTGTAGGCTTGTGTAGTCCGACGGTGCGCACGCAATAGTTCCTCGATTTGCAAGTCAGAAACTATGATGTAATCTCTCTTTTGGAAAGCTAGGAATTCCAGCAGAGTTTCAGTAGAGTTAATCTTATGAAAAGATGGTATGTAAAATGTCACGCCCTTTTTCGACCGCGACAAATTCAACTCCTGCTTAGAAGGTTAGAAAATAAAATAAAAAATGCTAAAATGCTAAAGGGCTCGCGGAGTCACCACCTAATTAGTTTGGGTGAATTATGACACCTAAATGTCAACTAGGTTAAAGTCAACATTAACTCCATTTTAATGGCATGCAAAACTAGTGTGAGATTCTGGATAAGGGTTCTTTATTGATCTAGAGGGAAGGGATTAGGCACCCTCTAAGATTCGCTAACTTGCGGTTGTCCTGCCAAACCTAGGTTAATTATTATGTTAGAGAACAATGCATCTTTTGAAAATCTTTGAAGAGAAAGATGATGCAAGTGTTTATAAAAAGTATGCATTTTGATAAAAGATTTATAAGGCTAATGCTATAAAAGTACATATAAAGTTTAAATGTATGCCTTTGTATTATTTATGAGAAAATGATGCAAAATTGATTTATTGACTAAATGCATGTATTTACTTGCTAACTTAATCTTGATTAACACAAGTATGTCATGATGCATAAAAATACTTTATTTTGCACTTGAGAAAAATTTATGCCTAAATTTCATGATTAGATAAGCAAATTAAATTGTTAGGCAAAAGTTTAGACATGCATGTTAAGCCCTAAAATAAGTAATTAGAAGTGCATTTCTGATTTTAAAACTACCCGTCCAATTTATTTATTTAAAGACTAATTATTTTATGTCTCCTATTAATTACAAAGTTAGATAATAAATTACAAATAATAAAATAAAAGACATGAATGAGACAAGGAGATTAAGAGAGTAAAAGGAGTTGAGATGGATGACGACGTCATCTTGTCCTATTTTGTCTTAGGAGTGCTGAGGCGGGAATGCGAATGCGGATGCACATAGATGAGGGTCATTATTTGAAGTAGCTCATGATGAGTCATGCCACGAGACTCTTCATTTTTTGCTCCGATGCATTTCATGTAAAAAAGAAAATATAAAGATTAGTACGAACCCAAATAATAATTGATAGAAATAATTAAGACGAGCATATATGTTTACTGTATACGCATGTCACAGTGACTCAAGAAAATTAAGGAAAAACTTGTCCAGCCCCCCAAGCAGTACAGAGGCAGACAGTGGGGCTAGTTGAAGTACAGGCGGACTATTTAGCCAAAGTGTCATGCCCAAATTCTGGACATGCTACTGCTGAGCAAACAGAGCATCAGAAACAAATATTATCAGTGACTTTAGATCATGCTATTGGACTAACACATAATGTGCAGATATACAGGCATACGAAGATGAGTACAAATTGCATTAAACATATGTTTATTAGACCAAAAGGGCGGGCACAGTAGGCAAGATATAATTCAAGTATTTCTACCATTTGTTGCCAGTATCTTAAACCTATAATGTGTCAACAAAAGATCTAATTTCCAGATTTATGCAAGAGAAAATGGACATGCTATCTAGCATTATCAATTATAAGTCAGCGATCACCCGAAACTGTCAACCGAGTGTCAAACCCCTAAGACTCGCTTCATGCGAGACGTATTATCATGTAAGGGAGGGGCAGGAACATGTATACCAAAAGGAAGACATTATTACATCAGGTTGATACCATTACCTATTGTCTGGCAATTCATAAGAATTTAACAGTTATGAACTTAGGCTAAATGGATAGACAGATCATTTAGAGGCAATGCAAGGGCCTTAATGCACAAGACCATTCAAACCCAAAACCAAACATGAATACTACTACACTATTAGGTTTTTTCTTTAATAGTCAGAGCCACTTTGACTAGAACTAAATACACACATACTCAGGTCAATATTACAAACGATGACATGCTTTAAATAGTCGGGGCAAATTTTATATGGTCACCAAGCAGGCATTTGATCATTCCAGACATATGGGATAGAGTATAGGGATCTAACAAGATGGTCTATTGTGACATACTGATTTATAACCCCACCCCATGAATCTGGAGAATCAGGAACATACATGAGCAACTTAAACAAACAAAAATAGATCTCCAATATTCCAGCGAACCACATAACAGACACAATCTTTAATTTACCAACTACACAGTCCCCCAAACATCATCTTCAATATCTAACACATATTCAACACATTTCATCTAGTCTGATCCAAAACATGGGTTCAGCGGGCATAAATAAAAGACGAGAGCATGACAGATCACAAATAAAATATGAACAAGCCTGTTCTTCTACAAACGTACATGCTCTACCACATGAAATGGGGTGATTAAAATGACATGCCAAGCAGATACCATGATTCTAAGTAGATGAGGACCTCTAGATAAGAAAATGAAGGCCGACTCTGTCTATTTCTAGTTTATATGAAACCAACAGACAAGCAGTTTCAGGCTGAGATAAGAACATGTATGCCCATCCCTGAGAAGTTTAGGTGGTCAAAACAAACAGGTGCATCGAGATAGGCTAATGGCTATGAAACAACAGATACAGAGTAAAACAGGTCGCGTACTATTGCGTTAAAATTAATAGACAGCCTTCACATACTCTAAATGAGTTTTATATTCACATATTAAGGTATACTGACTTGATTCCCATGTCAGACGTGGTTTTATATTTTCCTGTTTTGTGTGTAGCAGTTCAAATAACTTGCATACAAGTTATGACTAGTATACTCTTCTAGACAGATGTCATATAATTCTTCATGCTTTCATCTAATCCTTAAGCTGATTTCATGATTTAGACTAACCTTGAGCTAGTACTTAGGCATCTATTGATCAGGTCACATACAAAAATTCAATAGCCAATTCTGCACCTTAAACAACCAGTGAGCCATTTAAACCAGTTCGTTAACTCCAGAATTCTGTTTATGCTTAATCGTTTTAATATGATAAGCCTTTAACACACATGAATGGTTACCCTAATACAATAATCATAGATGTAATGAACATAAATTACGCTTGACAGTTAACCCTGCAATTCAGACAATCGAATGAGCAAAGAATATACTATGATCACGCATATAGGCTTTAACTATCACATATCCTCATTTTTACTAAACAGAGCACTAAAATGGCCTGCTAATCACACAATACCAAATATAGACTCGATTTAATATCTTAAGTATTAGTAATCCAATAAATAGATTGACGAACAACTAAAACAAGCAGCGAATACCAGTCTAATCGATCATTTAAAATAAGAGGGCATCCAGATTAATTAAATCAGACCCCATATTCATACATCGATGAACGTAATAATATAAATGGATTAACCACGCATGTTTAACACACAAAACATATAGTAATATGAAATGAACCGAGAGGAATGTGAGTTTACCTTCTCCTGGCAGAGAACCGATGCAGCGTATCAAGTCGTCGATCCACTCGGAGTTGCGATGCGATTTGAGGGATGAAGTTTTCTATGAAAAATTGATTACTTGCTTGACTGTTGTGTTTTCGGATATTGATTGATTGTTTTACTGGTGTTTTCCTCTGTGGAAATCTGTTTTCTTACTTTGATGATTTCCGATTCTTTGCCAATTCTGGATGCCTGTTCTTTCGATGGATTCTCTGATTTTGATGCCTTTCTTATCAATTTTTTTTACTAGTCTTCTCCTTGTCAAGGAGAGGTGTTCTCAATTGCTGGAGGAGTCTCCATTGCATGTGTAAAGATGGTATTTATAGCCATGATTTTGGGTTCTAAGTTTGGTAAAACTATTGGTGCGATTTTGGACAATTCCAGCGACGATTATGGTGCAATTTTCCGCCAATTTGGGTATTGGTTTCGTTACACCCTTTTTAAGACGATTTTGGGTGATTTCGAGTTGGGTTTTGTTTATGGTAAGTTAATATTTGGATGATTTGAGCTCTATTTAGGGAGGTGATTTGGTAAGGGAACGCCGGATTCTCCGGCGAGAATCTCGGCTGGGGCGTTGGGGGGTGCGAGGTGCGTGAAAGGCTGCTAGGTTTAGGGTTATGTTGGAGGAGAATGGATGAAGGCTAAAGGGGAAATAAAAGGCTTGGGGCTTTTGGGCCTGCGGGATATTGGGCCTCAGTTAAGGGTCTTATTTGTTTGGACGAAAATAAGTGGGCTTGGGGTATTTTAATTGGTTTGGATGATAGTTAGTTTATTTTAAGTGTTAGTAAATGGGTTTAAGTTATTATTAAATTATTTTAATATGACTTTAGGTGCTTTATTAGTTTTAGCTTAGGTTTAAACTATTACAATAATAAATGCGGGCGTGCTATTTAATTAGTGCTTAATGTTTTATAATGCGAGGCCGTTATTAAAATCTTATTTATTATGTATACTTTGCGATGTTAAATTAAAATTGAATTAATGGGGGGTTTAAATTGCAAATAATAATTATAAAATTGCTTTGAGTATTAATAAATGTAGATATAATTTTAAGGAATGCTTGATGCGACGCCATTGTTAAATTATTTATGTATTTATGTATTTACAATTATTAAGAATTAATGGTAATAGAATAGGGCTTAAATTATGAATAATATTTATGCAAATAACGAATGCGGACGTGAGACTCAAAAATGCTTAATACTCTACGTAAAATGCGGTGCCATTATTAAATCGCTTATTTATGCATATATTAATATTTTATTGCTGAATTTTATTATTATAAAATTGCTACATTATTTTAGAAAATTAGTGTAATTTTATATTTAATGATTGGACGAGAGGGTCAAAATTGGGTGTCAACATAAAATATGAGGTTAAACCCTGTATATATAGCTGAATTAATAAGCTAGGGTTTCCCTCGGGGGCCAGGTCCAGAAACCGAAATAGAGTGGGTCATTCAGACCCACTGGACGCGTGTCGGCGCCGCGGCGCTGAGTAAGTGGCGCCACGGCGTTATGGCGTCGTGGCCCCGACTCACCTGCGTCGTGGCCCTGCTCCAATATTTGTTTCGTTTCTATTTTATTATAATGTCTCGATTATCAACCAAACATTATATACTCTCTGATTACATCCTTGAATCGACGGAACAATTGACTTAGTGTTACCCTTCAGGCCTTTACATATTGACACTAGTAACATTAGGGTCTACACGGAACTCCTAGACTACGCCGAAAGACGAACTCAATATGTTAAGTTTAGCTCCACGAAACATGTGAACTGAACCTCTATGTGGAAAGATAAAATCCTTTCATTCATGACACACTCAATCAAGCTTAGAATTTGTCAAGTGTCTATCCAAATGGCTAGATCATTATAACTCATATATATTAGTTGACAATAGGACTATATCTAAGATATGACCATTGCATTGGTCAATGACTTAGTCAACCTAATACCATATGAGTATCTGAGTGTTCACCATTGTTGTCACAATAAATGGTTATTGGACAACTAGCACTCGAAACAACCCCTAGTTCCTTCAGGAACTCAGAAATCGCGATAGCTTCCTTAGCAACTTCCGATCTAGCAATGTACTCCGCTTCAGTAGTCAAATCAGCAGTAGTATCTTGTTTGGAACTCTTCCAACTCACTGCTCCTCCATTGAAAAATGAATGTGTAACCAGACTGAGATTTGAAATCATCAATATCTGTCTGAAAACTAGCATCGGTAAATGCAGTGGCAACCAACTTATCTCCTCCACCATAGACTAAGAAGTAATCCTTAGTACGTCTGAGATACTTAAGAATACTCTTGACTACTTTCCAGTGTTCCTCACCAGGATTCTGCTGGAACTTGCAAGTCATACTAAGTGCAAAGACCACATCTGACCTAGTACAAGTCATGACATACATGATCGATCATATTGCCGAAGCATATGGGATCCTCTTCATGCTCTCAAGTTCTACAACACTAAAAAGGCAGCCCTTCTTAGATAACTTGATTCCTTGACCCATTGGAAGACCACCTTTCTTGGAATTCTACATTGAAAAACGTCTAAGCACTTTGTCTATGTAGATTGATTGTGACAGCTCCAACAATCTATTAGGTTTATCTTTATAGATCCTAATTCCCAGAATGTAGCAGACTTCACCTAAATCCTTCATCATGAAGGTTTTGGACAACCAATCATTAACTGACTGTATAAGAGTCTTATTGTCTCACATTATCAATATGTCATCAACATATATAATAATGAAGATGATACCATTATCCTTGCGTTTGATATAAACGCAAGGATTCTCTTTGCTTCTGACAAAATCAATAGATTTGATAGCCTTGTCAAATCAAATGTTTCAACTCCTAGAGGCTTGCTTAAGTCCATAAATGGACTTATATAGCCTGCACACATCATTTGGTCTACACTCAGATGAAAAACTCTCGGGTTGTTTCATATACACTTCCTCAATTAGATTACCATTGAGGAATGCAGTTTTGACGTCCATCTGCCAAATGTCATAATCATAATGTGCAGCTATCGCAAGAAAAATCCGAATAAACTTTATTTTAGCCACTAGTCTAGCTTTATAAGTCTGAACCTTTCGAGATGCATAAATATTCTTCTTGAAGACCCATTTGCATCCTATGGGTTTAACCCCGTTTGGAAAATCAACCAAGTTCCACACTTGATTAATATACATAGATTCCATTTCGGATTTCATGACTTCTTGCCATCTCTTCGAATCAATGTATAGCATTGCTTCACTGTAGGTTCTAGGCTCGTCACCATCTAGAATATCTAGCTCATTTTATGTTTCCACAAGTAGGTTTAGTCTTTCCGGAGGACGATGAGTTCTAACAGACCTACGGAGTTGATTATCTTGCAGTTCAGTTACAGGTATGTTCTGATCGTGAGAAGGTTCTTGTGCGTTGGTTGATCCACCAACATTAAAGCTTTTAGGAATATCATTTTCATGTCTTTCCTGAATGGGATGAGGTACAACTGGTGCACTAACTCCCAAGGTATGTGCAGGAGGATCATGAAAATCTGCATCTCTCCTCGTAGCACTCCCACTGGCCGAAGGGCGTACCCTGAGTAACCAATCTTCGCCATAGGCTCCTACTGAATCCTTGACTTGTTCACTAGGCAAGGGTTCAACCTCTATGTTACTTTGTTCTTGAATTTCTTCAAGTTCTATCTCTGTGCAACTCTCTTTCTTGTAGACACATTCATCTTCAAGAAAAGTTGTGTTCCTAGAAACAATTATCTTATGTTCTATAGGAAGATAGAAATAGTATCCCTTAGTTTCCTTTGGATACCCAACGAAGTAACATTTCTCACTCTTTGACTCCAACTTATCAGTGATCAATTTCTTGATATATGCAGGACACCCCCATGGCCTCATGTGTCTAAGTGATGGATTTTTGTCACACCATACTTCATATGGTATCTTTTCAACTGATTTAGAAGGAACTTTGTTCAGAACATATATCGAGGTTAGAATAGCATGTCAAGCAAGGTTCGGTTTCTCCTCTCGGCAACACCATTCATCTGAGGTGTTCCAGGAGGTGTCCATTCGGAATGAACTTCATGTAGCTTTAAGTATTCAAGAAATTCTTTACTTAAGTATTCACCCCCACGATCAGATCGGAGAGTCTTGATACTCTTTGAGAGTTGTTTCTCAGCTTCACACTTAAACTTCTCGAAAGCCTCGTATTTGTGTCTCATACGATACACATATCCATACCTCGATAAGTCGTCTGTAAAAGTAATGAAGTAAGAGAAATATTCTCTAGCTTGAGTCGAAAATGGTCCACATACGTCAATATGTACCAACTCAAACACCTCCTTGGTACGGATCTCCTTTCCAGAAAGAGGTTTAATGGCCATCTTACCCTTCAAACAGGATTCACAGTTACCATAAGATTGTAAGTCAAATTGTTCAAGGTAATTTAATTTCTTCAACCGTTCTATCCTCGTTTGATTGATATGACCAAGTCTGCACTACCACAAGTAGGTAGAATTTCTTTCATTTAACTTAGCTATTTTATTTTGTACATTGAAAATTTCCCTGCGACAGTTTAATGTATACAATCCATTCACAAGAGGCACAATTCCATACACAACATTATCATAAGCCAAAATCATATTGTTATTATTAATGCTTGAGGAAAAGCCCTCAGTGTCAAGAACATGAATGGAAATAATGTTCCTAATCAAAGAAGGAACATAATAACAATTGTCTAATATTAAAATATTGCCAGAAGGTAAATCTAATCTATAATCTCCCACGCGCTCAGCATCAACACGTGCTCTGTTTCCGACGCGCAGGTTCACCTCACGAGGTCCGACCTTCCTGCAATTAGTTAGCCCATGCACATTTGTACAAATGTGTGAGCCACAAGTGGTATCTAGTACCCAGGAATGAGAATCATTTATAGATAGATTAATTTCAATTACAAACATATCTTGTCCACTAGAGGATGGTGCACCTGGTGCCATCCCTCCTCCTGGAGTTGTTGTTGTGATATTTCTAAGTGCTTACGCAAGTGTACGTATCGTTCAAGTAATAAAGATATGTAAGACCGAGTTTATCGTCCACAGAGACTGGTTTATTAAGTACTGGTTATCTATTCTATGGTATCTATTTGGTTGACGTTCTTTAGTTGGAGAATTATAACTAAAAGATTATAATATGCAAAAAATAACTAAGAGCGAAAATACTTTGGGTTTTAAAGCAGTTATGAAGGAAATATGGCATTCCAATCTCCTCAACTATCCACTCTTTCACGTGTTAATGTAATGCTAATGACTCTTCTTCTTATTAAGATAGTAGGTTAACTAAACTATCGTTATATTTTGGTTAAGACATATAAGAGCTCAACCTTGTGCAGAAACCTTCTATATTACTATGATAGATTTTACCACACTGGAGGATTAAGAACAATAACCTTAAATACTACACAAGTATCGGGGTACTTTCGTCCACGATTTTAACCTATGTCTAGACAATTACAGTATATTCAAATCTCACATTTCAGACTTTTGATTTGAAATCATATAAGTTATGACAATTAATGATCAATTAATTATCAAGCAATCATAACAATATTGAATAGATCTTAATATGCTGAACAAGGAATCAATAACTATGCATTAACTATATGAAAAAGTTTCAAGAAGATTCGACGGAAAACCCTACTAAAGTAATTAGTTCCTAAACATTGTCATGTCAAGAACTAAATTACAATCCAACATAAACTGAAATAAAATAAAGGAAAGAAACAGAAGTTGAACAAGCTTTGTCTCCAATCTTGTGTTGTAGCCTCCTTCTTAGCCTCCCCAAAGTATGAACCAAGATTTTCAGGGTTTAGGGGTTCTATAGTTGATAACAATTACGTTTCAGACCCTTTTGCCCCTCAAAAAGTCGAATATTTTGTCCCAGTTCCGTGTCGTGGCCCTGCTGGTTGGCGCCACGACGCCTGAAATCCTGCAGCAAAATCAGAGTTCTCATTACATTTGACGCCACTGCGTCGGCGACGTCTTTTGCTATTTTTTCGGTTTTTCATCATTTTTCAGCCCGGACTTCTTAGGTTCATTTCTGGAATTTTCTTGTGCAATTTCATCTCAATTAAGCTCATTTCATCCTCAATTATATACTTCCTCCTTTTGATTGTTGTGACTCAAAAAGAAAGACAAACAAACCTAATACTCTACTAAACACAAACGAAAATGAGAAAATACTTAACTAAAAGAACTCAAAAGAGTGTCTAAAATACACTCAACAAACACTCCAAACTTACACTTTACTCGCCCTCGAGTAAAGCACTAAATAAAGAATAAAAATAAAAACAAATAAAAACAAACTCTATGAAATGTATCGAGTGACTATAGCAATGCTTCCTCAAAATCATGGATAAAAGTTGGGATAATATGTTAGAACATACATAGCATGAATATTTAGCAATTTAGAATTTCAAGTTAGATATTTCGCAAATTCAATTAGATCATAACCACTTGAAATACAAACACCTAACCTATGCATGTCAATTTCATTCCATCTTTCCCAAATTGTTATAGACCTGTTTACTTGTTATTCTCCACTAATCATAGACATACACATTAGAGATCATCGGGACTTTCAAGGGTTGTAATGTAGACTTAGGCAGGGGTAGGTAAAAGTAGACATTTAGGCTCAAATTACGTACCGTAAGCATTTTTCATTCAACTCCTATTTCCATCTTTTTTTCTTTCTTTGTAGTCTCATACCTATTTGCTCCCTATTTTATTTTGAGAGAATGAGACACATTATAAATAACAAGCACCCTCAAACTTAAGCTTTTGCATATTTTTCATGGGGTGCATCAAATTTTCATTCTCCTTTTATCTCTTTTTCAACACTTCTCATTCCAATATTTTTCCATTAGTACTTATGACACAACCAAAAGAATCATAGGGTGTCAAACAAAGATATTATTTTAGGCTCAAGGGGGCTGACTAGTGATACCATTTATGTCAAGGTAGGTAATGAACGGACAGAAGAACTAACAAAGAAATGTCTGAATCATCTCCCTAAACATGTACATCTTAACTATTTCGCCTCAAATAATAAGCAAATAAATTTTCTAGACATTTTCAACCTTTCTTTCTACAATTGACACACAAAGGTTAAGCACAAATATCTTAAATAATTAGATGTCATGAATTTTTGGCATATCTAGCTTAAGCACACATATATTTTGCTTTTAATTCTATTACATTATCCCAATTAATCCACTCAATATAGTTAGCGACTACAACATACATGATCTTATAAAAAAAAATTAGACTCACAAACACATAAAACAAAACAAAAAGACAACAAAAATACTAAAAAACAAACCAATAAAACAAAGTAAGACCCCCAAACTTAATTGACACATTATCCCCAATGTGTGATGACTAAAAATAAAGGGGCAACTTACAGACACAACACATCGGTCAAAATGGTGGCGATGGTGGTTGCCGTGAGGGATGAAAATGCGGGTACTGTGGTGGATATCACAAGTATGGCTCAGCGGACTCTTCCGTTGACAAGTTTTGCATGAAGGTGTTTATTTTCCCCACTTGATAGGTTTCATAACTATACCGCTGCTTCTGCCATTGATCTTAGTGCTGAATATGCTCCTGTTGCGTCTGGATAGCGTAATCGGTTCGTTGCATCATATGTTGCCGATTTTGCATTATTTGTTGCTGATTTTGTATTATTTGTTGCTGATTACGAAGCATTTGTTACTGATTATTAAGCATTTGTTGCTGATTATTAAGCAGCTGATCCAATTGTAACATTGGTGGCTCAATCATCAAGGGAGGTGGAAAACTACTCTCCCCGGGCTCATTCATTTATGCTTCAACATTTTCTGGCTCTTCTTCCACCACTCTTTGAGCTCCACCTTGACCTTCTCGTCTCGGTGCTGGGGCGGCTGCTGGCTCAAGTTAGGAATGCACGAGTGGTCAGGGCTGGCTGAATCTTCTCAGGGATATCTGCGACAAAGGTGGGGACTCCAGGCTTAGCGCATAAAGTCGTTATGAAGGAGTCATGTCCCAATCCACCTGTAGTAGTCAGCCTACTAATCTCTGTTATGCTATCGGCTATCTCAACACCAATATCAATGTCCTTGCCGGTCATGATGCCATATACCAGTTTGATCCTGTCAATAGGGATATTAGAAAAATGTGTTGATGTAATCAAGCGAGCGCTTACAAAATATAGCCATGCTTTGGCTATTCTATTGAATTGACATCTGGATAGTCCTCTAACGTGGTTTCGTGATAGATGATATTGTGTTCCTTGATAGCACAGTGCCTCGACAACTTTTTCCTAATATATCCCGTTATCATTCCTGCACCAATTCCTGAAGTTGTTTGGATTGTAGGCCTCATCTTCGCTATTAGGAGTTCCAAATATAGAATTCACCTCCTCCGAACCAACTAGCACAAAACGTCCTCTCACATAACAGCGACCATCGCCCTGCTCCGGGTAATTAGCATAGAATTCTCTCACTAATGTGGCGTTGGGCCTCAGAATAGCCCTCTGGTCAACAAACAACTCCCACCCTCTTGCCTCAATCATAACTCTAATGGGCTCATATAAATCCTCATCATCAAAGGGTATGACCCTGTACTCCATTCCTCTTTCCGTAATCAATGTCCTAGCACAAATTCTGTTATATCTGTTTTCAGCAGTTTTATTTATGAAACGAGACACGTCATAATCTGGAGCAGGTGTAGAGGATGAGACTCTATGAATACGTCTTCGTGAGGCCATGTTTGGTAAGGAATTTGTGTGGTTTTCTTGTTTCACTATCACCCAAACAACTAGCAATAACACATCAGCACACAGCAACGCGAACAACAACGCTCAACTCACAACAACCAAAGATGACTATAACAACCATAGTACCCAACAACAACAAACAACTCCAATTACGTAATTTCCACCAAGTTTGTACTAAAATATCAACAACTGTTGTTTTTACCCTCAACACACAAAAATATTTTCACAAAGAAGCACGAAATTTCTGAAAAAAATGGTGAGGTATTACCTTTTAGCAGTGTTCTCTTGCAAGGATGGCTTGACCCAAGTGAATGAGATGATTGTGGTTTTTTAGTGTTGCTAGTGGGTAAGATTTGGAAGATATATGGAAGATTTATAGGAGAAATGGAGTATTTTTGTGGTGGGGTGTCGATTTTTAAGCAGTGAGAAGAAAAAGGGTGAAATTAGGGTTATATTTCTGAAATTCGACATCGGCGTCGTGGCGCCGACACGGAACTTTTCCCAAAACTTTCTGAAATTTCGGCACCGTGGCCCTGAATTTTGGCGCCACGGCTCAGAAACAACTGGGGCTGTTTGAACTTTCGGCACCGTGGCCCTGCATTTTGGCATCACGACGCTGCTCACGGTAACACTCTCTGAAGTGTCAGCGCCGTGACCCTGTATTTCGGAGCCACGGCGCTGTACCCAATTTCTCTGAATTCCAACATTTTTCCTCAGAGTTTGTTCCATTCCGCCTGACATCACAAAATAGACCAAGAATCCAAGATGTGAGACTGTTCAAGATCAAAACAAACTAAAACGAAAATTGAAAAGACATAATTAAAAACATTGGGTTGCCTCCCAAGTAGAGTTGTCGTTAACATCATTTATCCGGACGCAATTCTCTTATTATTTACTCGAGGAATGTCACAAACTTTGTTTGCTCAATGGCATTGCACAAGTAGGGCTTCAATCGTTGCCCGTTCAGTTTAAATGGCGCGCCCTCCTTTCCTCGCACCTCGATTGACCCATAAGGAAATACTCGCTCGACAGTGTATGGCCTTGACCACCGGGATTTCAACTTTCCTGGGAATAGTCTCAATATTGAATTGAATAGAAACACTTGTTGCCCAGGTTGGAATTCTTTCAGAACCAAGTTCTTGTCATGTCATGCCTTGGTGCGTTCTTTATAGAGCTTGGCATTCTCATAAGCTTCATTCTGAAACTCATCAAGCTCATTCAGATGTAATAGTCTCTTCTGTACGACGGCTTTTGCATCCATATTCAGCTTCTTCATCGCCCAATACGCCCTGTGCTCCAATTCTACCGGTAGATGACATGCTTTTCCAAAGACCAATCTATAAGGTGACATTCCAATGGGAGTTTTGAAGGCTGTCCTGTAAGCCCATAGTGCATCATCCAGCTTGATAGACCAATTTTTTCTCGAGCTATCCACTGTCTTTTCTAATAAACTCTTCACCGCTCTATTTGAAATTTCGACTTGCCCGTTTGTCTGAGGATGATATGGCAGGGCAATGCGGTGATAAACTCCATAGCGAGCTAGGAGGGTATCAAGCTGTTTGTTACAAAAATGACTCATTTCATCGCTAATGAGAGCTCTGGGAGTACCAAACCTTGTGAATATGTGCTTGTGTAGGAACTTCAGGACAATCTTACCATCATTTTCTTGGGTTGCTACTGCCTCGACCCATTTGGACACATAATCCACTGCGATCAAGATGTATTTGTGTCCGAAGGATGGTGGAAACGGGCCCATGAAGTCAATTCCCCACACATCAAAAAGCTCTACTTCAAGTATTCCATTCAGGGGCATTTCATTCCGCCTAGATATGTTCCCAGTTCGTTGACACCGGTCACAGGCCTTCACAAAAGCATTGGCATCTTTGAATAGTGTTGGCCAATAGAATCCACTTTGTAGCACCTTTGCAGCTGTCCTTGAGGCCCCAAAATGCCCGCCACATTATAAAGTGTGACAATGAGTGAGAATTTGGTGTATTTCATCTTCTGAAACACAACGTCTAATGACTTGATCAGCACAGTGCCAATAGAGAATATGCTCCTCCCAATAGTAATGTTTTACCTCTTAGTAGAATTTCTTCACTTGTTGCCTTGTCATCTCAGGAGGCACGACACTTGCTGCAATAAAATTTACAAAATCAGCATACCAAGGCAATTTAGAACTGGCACTTACCTTAAACAGTTGCTCGTCGGGAAAGTAGTCATTGATCTGCACATCCTTAGTATTCTGGCTCTCTTCTGCTTCAAGTCTGGACAGATGATCTGCAACCAAATTTTATGTTCCCTTTTATCACGGATCTCCATGTCAAGTTCTTATAGTAATAGCACCCATCGAATAAAGCGGGGCTTAGCATCCTTATTGGTCATTAAATACTTGATAGCAGCATGATCAGTGTACACTATCAACTTGTTTCCAATGTGATATCGCCTGAATTTCTCGAATGCATATACTATAGCTAGAAACTCTTTCTCTGTTGTGGCATAATTCAGTTGGGCTTCATTAAGAGTTTTGCTAGCATAGTAAATAGATCGAAATACCTTGTCGACTCGCTGCCCAAGGACTGCTCCCACTGCATAGTCACTTGCATCGCACATTAATTCAAATGGGAGCTCCCAATCTGGTGCAATGACTATTGGTGCTGAAATTAGCTTCTCGTTAAGTACTTTAAAAGCGTTCAGACACTCTTCATTGAATTCAAATGCCACTCCATTCATCAACAAAGTGGAAAGAGGTTTAGAGATTTTTGAGAAATCCTTGATGAACCTTCTATAGAACCCAGCATGCCCAAGAAAACTCCTAACCCCTTTCACCGACACTGGAGGTGGTAGATTTTCAATCACGAAAATCTTAGCTCTGTCTACCTCAATGCCTTCGCTAGAAATTTTGTGGCCAAGGACAATACCCTCTTGCACCATAAAATGACACTTTTCCCAATTCAGCACAAGATTTGATTCTTCACACCGCTGCAACACTGCATCCAAGTGCTTCAAATATTCCTCAAAGGATAACCCAAAAACTGAAAAATAATCCATGAAGATCTCTATGGTTCTTTCCACCATATCAGAAAAGATGGCCATCATACAACGCTGAAAAGTAACAGGTGCATTGCAAAGTCCAAATGACATTCTTCTGAAAGCAAACGTACCATAGGGACATGTGAAGGTGATATTCTCTTGATCTTCGGGTGATATGGCAATTTGATGGTAACCCGAATAACCGTCCAAGAAATAGTAGTAGTTGTGACCTGCGAGTCTATCGAGCATCTGATCTAGAAAAGGCAATGGGAAATGGTCTTTCCTGGTTGCCTTGTTCAGCTTGCGGTAGTCAATACAAATCCTCAATCATGTAACTGTTCTAGATGGGATGAGCTCATTATTTTCATTGGTTACCACAGTCATACCACCTTTCTTGGGCACCACTTGCACCGGACTCACCCATGCACTATCAGATATTGGGTAAATCACCCCAGCATCAAGCCATTTCAAAATCTCATTTCTCACTACCTCCTTCATGGTTGGATTCAGTATTCTTTGTGCATCAACTGAAGGTTTTCTCTCCTCCTCTAGACGAATCTTGTGCATCACTGTAGAAGGATTTATCCATCTAATGTCTGCTAGTGTCCACCCTATAGCACGCTTGTGAGCCCGCAATACTCTTAATAAATTTTCAACCTCCACCTTATATAAATAAGCGGACACAATCACTGGTAAGGTATTATTCTCACCTAGATACCTGTATTGTAGATGTTCTGGTAAGGTCTTTAATTCTAGCTCTGGGGATTTCTCTGTGGAAGGTAATGGTCTTTCTGGCATTTTTCCTAGCTCCTCATATTTCATAGGAATCCATCCAATTCACACACTCCATCATATCGGTATCATCATTGGCTTCCTCCTCATATTGTGTCAATGCTAACTCAAGAGCGTCAGCACGCCTGCAGCTTCCCTCAGAAACAACTTCTTCAATCACATCTATAGAAAAACAGTTGTCACTTGCTCTCGGGTAGGTTACTGCCCGGAATACATTAAATACCACCTCTTCTCCCTGAACTCGGAGTTTCAATTCACCCTTCTGAACATCAATGAGTGCTTGCCCTGTGGCTAAGAATGGCCTCTCAAGGATAATGGACACCAGTTCATCTTCCTCCATATCTAGAATGATGAAGTCAGTTGGAAAAATGAACTTATCTACTTTTACCAACACATCTTCAATAATACCTCTGGGATGCTTGATGGAATGATCAGCTAGCTGAAAAATGATGGTTGTAGGCTTCGCTTCCCCCACTCCAAGTCTGCAGAACACAGAATAGGGCATCAAATTGATACTAGCCCCCAAATCACATAGAGCTTGCTGGCATTCATACTCCCTTATAGTGCAAGGGATGGTGAAACTTCCTGGATCTTTCAATTTCTGGGAAAACTTTCTCTGTAAGATAGCAATGCATTCCTCGTTTAGTGCCACTGTCTCATATTCCTCTAGCTTCCTCTTTTTAAAGAGGATATCCTTCATGAATTTGACATATGCTGGCATTTGCTCCAAAGCTTCAATGAATGGGATATTGATGTGCAGCTTTTTGAAAACCTCCAAAAACTTGGAAAACTATTTGTCCAGGGACTTCTTCTGCAGTCTTTGAGGGTAAAGAATTCTTTCTTTATATTCCCTCACAGCTGCTGGTGGAACCTCCTCTGAAATAAAGCGATCATCAGTGACCCCCTCTTTGTCTGAACTACCTGTTTTCTCCAACTTATTCTCTTTCTCAACCTGTGGCTGGGGTGACACCTACTCCATTTGTTTGCCACTCCTCAAGGTGATTGCCTAACACTGCTCCCTTTGGTTCATCACTGTGTTGCTAGGGAAATTCCCCTACGGTCTGTCATTCAATTTCTCTGCTAACTGCCCTATCTGAGTTTCCAAGTTCCTAATAGAGAACCTGGTTTCTGTCATGAATGACCCGATCTCTACCATAAATTGTATCTGGGTATTGGCCAATGATAAAAGTGAGGACCTGGTTTCTGTTATGAATTGAGTTTGGGAGTTGGCTAGGGTTGAAAGTGATGACCCGGTCGCTGTCATGAATTGTGTCAGTACTGCTCTCATGTCATCTAGCTTCTATTCTGGGGCTGGTGGTTTGAATTGTTGAGAAGAAGATGTTTGGTTCATGGGTTGTTGTGGGCCGCTCTGTTGATATTGTCCATGAAACTGAGATTGATGCCCTTGGTTATTCCTCCATGAAAAGTTGGGGTGATTCCTCCACCCCGGTTTATACGTGTTGGAGAACTGGTTGTTGTATGGGCGCTGAAAATTCTCTATGGCCTGACACTGAGCTTGCTCCATAGATAGATTGTTGGAGTCTGTGGTTGGGCATCTATCGAATGTATGTTGGGCTCCGCAAATTTCATACTGAACCTGCGTCTGAACAACATTTGCAGTCATAGTACTCAATTGAAATTGTTTCGCCAAAGAAGCCACCTGAGCAGTAAACGTTGTGAAAGCATCCATCTCATGTATGCCAACCACTTTTATATTATTGGTCGATTTCTCATCGGCTGGTGACTATTCATTGACATGTCCTCTAGTAAATCATGTGTCTCATTGATACTTTTGCTCATGAAAGTTCCTCCTGCAGCAGCATCAATAATGGTACGAGTAGTACCAAACAACCCATTGTAGAAGATGTGGACCAACATCCACTTTTCAATCCCATGATGAGGGAACTTCCTCTGCAAATCTTTAAACCTCTCCCATGCATCATACAATGATTCTCCCTCCAGCTGATAAAAATTATTAAGCTCTCCTCTGAGCTTTGCTGCCTTAGCTGGGGGAAAGAACTTGGCAAGAAATTTATGAGCCAAATCTTGTCATGTGGTAAAGGAGTTCGCCTGCAATGAGTTCAACTAACTCTTTTCTCTATCCCTGAGTCAGAATGGGAAGAGCCTCAATCGAATTACATCATCAGTAACGCCATTGTATTTAAATGTTGCACACAGTTCCAGAAAATTTGCCAAATACATATGAGGATCTTCAGATGGTAAACCCCCAAACTGAACTGAACCTTGAACCATGTGCAAGATCGGTGGTTGGATTCAAAATTATTAGCTTCCACAACTGGAAGCCTGATGCAAGTCTGCACTCCTGTAATTGTCGGCAATACATAATCCTTTAAACTCCTCTCTGCAGGATGCAAGACTTGTCTCATCACAACCGGTAACTCATCATTCACCATATTGTTGTTTTGCTAATTTTCCATTGCTAATAAATCATCAATTATTTTCTCTTTCATGTTCTGTCTGCACAATCTTTAACAAACAAACAGATCACGGCAAAATGTTCTAAAATAAAAATAATAATAAAAGAAAATAAAAACCAAATTAGAAATAAGAATAGATAAATCGAAATTAACTGTGTACGCCAGTTCCCCGGCAACGGCGCCAAAAACTTGTTGCGATATTTCTAAGTGCTTACGCAAGTGTACGTATCCCGCTAATTCATCTCTTTTTATGGTATTCCGCAAAGGGGCGAAAAGCAACTCGACTAGAAACTATATAGAACCCCGCCCAGAGACTTATAGGAAAGAAGAACTGCTACACAACTAATAGAATAGTTCAAGTAATAAAGATCTGTAAGACCGAGTTTATCGTCCACGGAGACTGATTTATTAAGTACCGGTTATCTATTTTATGGTATCTATTTGGTTGAAGTTCTTTAGTTGGAGAATTATAACTAATGCAGAAAATAACTAAGAGCGATAATACTTTGGGTTGTAAAGAAGTTATGAAGGAAATAGAGCATTCTAATCTCCTCAACTATCCACTCTTTCACGTGTTAATGCAATGTTAATGACTCTTCTTCTTATTAAGATAGCAGGTTAACTAATCTGTCGTTATATTTTGGTTAAGACATATAAGAGCTCAACCTTGTGCAGAAACCTTCTATATTACTATGATAAATTTTACCACACAAGACGATTAAGAACAATAACCTTAAATACTACACAAGTATCGGGGTACTTTCGTCCACGATTTTAACCTTTGTCTAGACAATTACAGCATATTCAAATCTCACCTTCAGACTTTTGATTCAAAATTATATAAGTTATGACAATTAATGGTCAGTTAATTATCAAGCAATCATAACAATATTGAATAGATCTTAATATGTTGAAGAATGAATCAATAACTATGCATTAACTATATGAAAGATTTTCAAGAAGATTCGACGAAAAACCCTACTAAAGTAATTAGCTCCTAAACATTGTCATGTCAAGAACTAAATTACAATCCAACATAAACTGAAATAAAATAAAGGAAAGAAAAAGAACTTGAACAAGCTTTATCTCCAATCTTGTGTTGTAGCCTCCTTCTTAGCCTCCCCAAAGTATGAACCAGGATTTTCAGGGTTTAGGGGTTCTATAGTTGATAACAATTGCGTTTTGGACCCTTTTGCCCCTCGAAAAGTCGAATATTCTGTAACAGTTCCGCGTCGGCACCGTGGCCTTGCTGGCTGGCACCACGGCGCCGGAAATCCTGCAACAAAATCATAGTTCTCATTACATTTGGCGCCACGGCGCCGACGACGTCTTTTGCCCGTTTTTCGGTTTTTCGTCATTTTTCTGCCCGGACTTCTTAGGTTCATTTCTTGGACTTTTCTTATGCAATTCCATCTCAATTAAACTTATTTCATCCTCAATTCTGTACTTCCTCCTTTATGATCGTTGTAACTCAAAAAGAAAGACAAAAAAACCTAATACTCTCTAAACACAAACGAAAAGGGGAAAATACTTAACTAAAAAAGACTCAAAAGAGTGTCTAAAATACACTCAACATCTGTACAATTCTTCTTCCAATGCCCCTTCCTGTTGCAGTTCATGCACACATCCGATGCTGGAGATTTCTTCTTCTTCTTCGGCCCTCCTTTGGGCTTCATTGATGTTGTCGGAGCAACAACTTTGCCCTTCATCTTTTGTTATCCCTTACCTTTCGGTTTGGGATAACTAGAGGAGCCAACCATCAGAATATGTTTGCTTTTAAAAGCCGAAGATTCAAAAGTTTTCAGCATATTGTGCAATTCTGACAACTTCGCCTTAGTTCCATTCATATTGTAATTTATAATGAAACTCTCAAACGAACGTGGAAGTGAATGGAGGATGAGTGACTCTGCCATGAAACTTTATTTCAATGGATGCCAACCTTTCTATCAACTCAATCATTTTCAGCACATGAGGAGACACTTGGCCCCTTCAATGAGTTTACACTTGAAAAGTTCTATGAGCAGTTCATACTCTATTGTCTGAGACTGCGAGTCATAGAGACTCTTCAAATGTACCAGCACTTCATTGGGCCCCATATTCTCATGTTGTCTTTGTTATGTATGAGACATGGAAGACAACATCAAACACTGAGCTGAAATGGCATCATCATAATATTTTTGATAAGCCACTTTATCAAAGGTTGCATATTCGGCAGAGTCCTCCGCAGGCACTGTAGGGAATACCTGGTCCAAGGTATATTCAATTTCTCTTGTCTCAGGACTATTCTTACATTCCTGAGCCAATCTATAAAGTTGGGTCCAGTAAATCTATTAGATTCCATTAGCATTTTCATTGAGAAGTTTGACATTCTGAAGATCTGAAGATATAGATAAACAGGAAAATACAATCAAAATTTCATTCTCCTAATTATACGCATTCGTTATATGATAATTTAACATGGCCTTTTGTTTTAAATTAGCTCCCACTATTTTGCATACTTCTACGACCCCAAGGTAGAATACGAACCTAAAACACTTTAAATGTCATAGTGGGCCAAGATCCAAACATATGATATATTCGTGTTTGCTTTGGCTGATAACTTCAATAGCATACTTTGGTAGGTCCTCAACCAATTGTAAAACTTATTCACAACTCTTGGTTTGATTAAATATCTTTCATTTTAATCTTACGTCTTTAGACTAGTCCGACACTTTGGCGCCAAGATTCATCTAAACAAGTCAACCCCATTACACGACTGCATTTAAATGCCTAAGTAAACTTAGCACTTGCAAGCAAACACTTTGGTGTAAATACCTATAAAAGTTTATTATCTACTTTTATTTTAACACATCTATGAAAGGGTCTGAGTCCTCGTAGACTTAGAGCAACTGTTTTGGCATAAATACTCGTATCGTCGAAAAGGATTTTGCACCCTAACAATTATAATGGACGACGCATTTTAATTAGACTTGTTTTTTTTAATGTTTGGGGAACATTTTCAGTTTTGGGGATTTCAACCAAGATCAACAATTTTGGCATACATCATATGACATTTTATCATGCAATTTCTAAACACATTTATATGGGTAACCATCAAACCCATTAGGCATGATAAATAATGATTTTAATCACATACTGGGAGTCGTCTACCCAGACAGTTATAGCGATCATTTGAAAGTAAATAATTACTGGGCGCCGCCTACCCAGACAATAATTGCGGACGCTATGTTAATAATTGAAATGCATCAACTTCAATCACTTAGCACATTTGTATATTATAGAATAATAAACCATTAATAACAATCATGGGTTTATTTGTCTAAACTTTAAAACTATGTCTATGCCAAACAATCCCTAAACATTTTCTGATTTTAAAATTCTGATTTTCAGGATTTCTGCAAACTTTTTTAAAAACAATTACAGTTTAGTCCTTCAAGAATTTAAATGTTCAATTTGAACCCTAATAAATTCAGAAAACGCAATTTTAACTCTCAGAAAAAATTTCAGGTTTCAGGGACCTGTTTGCAATTTCCAGAATTCAAAAATCAAATTTTCAGAACGTTTCTTTAGTTACAGATTTACCCAAAAGGACCAAATCTGTCCAATTTAAAATTTTATTTTCAGATTCTGAAATTCTAAAACTTTCAGAATCAGATTCTGAAACTTTTAAAACTTCAGTTTCTGATTTCAAATTTTTTCTTTATAAACTCCGTCGACGGCGCCGTGGCCCTGCAGGGAGGAGCTGCGGCGTCGAAAGTTCAGAGAACAGAACTGTCTCATTAGCGCCACGACCCTAACAGGTGGCGCCACAGCGCCTCAGAGGAAGTGAGTCCGAAAAATAATTTTAAGCTTCTGGATGAACATCGTTGTGGCCCTATCGAACAGAGCCACGACTCCGCCGCAAAACCCTGACTCACCTGCGCCGTGGCCCTGCTCCTATATTTGTTTCATTTCTATTTTATTCTAATGTCTCGATTCTCAACCGAACATTTATATACTCTTTGATTACATCCTTGAATCGACGGAACAATTGACTTAGTGTTACCCTTCAGGTTTTTACATATTGACACTAATAACTTTAAGATCTACACAGAACTCCTAGACTGCGCCGGAAGACGAACTCAATATGTAAAGTTTAGCTATACGAAACATGTGAACTGAACCTCTATGTGGAAGGATAAAATCCTTTCATTCATGACACACTCAATAAAGCTTAAATTTATCAAGTGTATATCCAAATGGCTTGATCATTATAACTCATCTATATTAGTTGACAACAGGACCATATCAAAGATATGTCCATTGCATTGGCCAATGACTTAGTCAACCTAATACCATATGAGTATCTGAGTGTTCACTTGAATATACATTCAAAGAATGAATTCTAATCTTGGCTCACATACCACTTTTAATCTACTTCGTAATGCACCCAAAACAAGTCGCGTCTCAACTTATAAGGCATTTGAGCTTAGGACATGATCAAAGTACATTACTCCGTAAACAAGGTGATATTGACCTCAAGTCTAAGGACTTCTATTTCCCACATTCCGATGTCATTATAGACATATGAAAAAACAATACATCAGCAGGGTATACCAATACTTCAACAAGTATCCATGTGTCCTTCACGAGTTGCCATACACTACAACAAATCGCCTCAAAGAGGGCGATTTTTTTAACCAAAAAGGGCGACTAAAAAATGCTCTTTTAGTTCGGACCAAAAAGGGCGACATACAGTCGCCCTTTTTGGTCATGGCCAAAGGGGGCGACTTGAAAAAGTTTCCCTTTTTGGTCATGGCCAAAGGGGGCGACTTGAAAAAGTTTCCCTTTTTGGTCATGGCCAAAGGAGGCGACTTGAAGTCGCCCTCTTTTTTCTGAATCAAAAGGGGGGACTTTTTCAAGTCGCCTTTTTGCTCTACTTTATATTTTGCTTTTATTATTTATTTTTAATAAGATATAAATAATCGAGACCTTATGGAAGAACAAAATATAAAATACGATGAGAAATATCAACTCTCGTGATTTTTCCATCTTCGTTGCTATCCGCCCTATGATAATTAATCACACATAATATCATGGTCAAGTAAAATGTTATAATGAGTAAAATGAAATAACAAATTATATTATCACGTTCTAATATTTTCTTTTTCAAACGTTAGTTTTCTTCTTTCTTGTTTTCCAACATTCAATCTTCACTGAATGCATATATCATAGTATATAAATAGTATGACGTACTAATATTATCACGTACTAATATTTTCATTTATTATTTATTTTTAATAAGATATAAATAAATATGTATTTTTCTTACTTTTGCAATTTTAATTTATTTCTAAACGTTTATCCCACTGTCCATAAATGTTTCGATGTTTAGATTTATCTATCATATTTTATTAAAAAAATCAAATTACTACAAAATATAAATAGATAATATATATATTTGAACTGATTTGTTGCAGTGTTGATAATTAAAGGCGATTTTGATCTATTATTTCTATTACTAATAGATGAAAATATTAAAAGCCCTCCTTTCAAATTAAGTCGCATTATAGACTTTCGTTCATCATAAATTACCCTCTTAGATTTTTTCCTAATTTAAATCCATAAAATAAATATCCAAAATTACGAATATCCGATTTTTTGGATATCCGAAATATTCGGATCCGAATCCGATTTGTCTTATAAAATAGTGAAGATCGATTTTGTATTTCTTTAGAAATGACATTTAAGTTTATTTAACCAAAGAGGACGACTTAAAAAAGTCGCCCTGGTTGAGAAGGCGAAGAGAGCGACTAAAAATCGCCCTGGTTGAGAAGGCAAAGAGGGCGACTAAAAATCGCCCCGGTTGAGAAGTCAAAGAGGGCGACTAAACTCGCCCTTTTTGGTATACATCAAAAAGGGCGAGTTTAGTCGCCCTATTTGTCTCCAAAGCGACTTGAGAAAATCGCCTTCTTGATCTTACAATTACAAATCTAATTAAAGTCACCTCTGGAATTACACAAATAAAAATAAAAATTAATACTTGACAAATATGCGTCATTATAAATGATATATTAAATTAGGTATTTACGATACATATTATTTCTTGAAAATATATTAATTAATAATAATATATTTGTAAATAATATTGTAAAAATAATAGTATATTTTCAAATTAGATATGTTTTAATTTAATTAATTATGAAAATTAAAGCACATAGTTGTAAGAACATCATGTGTTGTATATATTATTTATGAAACTATTAATAGTAATTGATATTTTTAATCTTTAAAAGTAAATTTCAAATTGAACAAAATTATAATTCTTACATCAAGAAAATAATAGTATATTTTCAAATTAGATATGTTTTAATTTAATAAATTATGAAAATTAAAAGCACATATTTTTGTAAGAACATCATGTGTTGTATATATTATTTGACAAACTATTAATATTAATTGATATTTTTAATCATTAAAAGTAGATTTGAAATTGAACAAAAATTATAATTCTTAGATCAAGAAGGGCGATTTTATCAAGCCGCCCCTTTTGTAAGGCCAAATGGGGCGACTTGAGAAAATCGCCCTTCTTGATATAAGAATTATAATTTTTGTTAAATTTGAAATCTACTTTTTTCGGATTTTTTGGATATCCGAACTATTCGGATCCGAATCCGATCCTAAATGATCCGAAAATTACGAATATCTAATTTTTTTGGATATTCAAAATATTCGGATTTGAATCCAATCCGAAATTATCTGATAATTACGAATATCCGAAATATTCGAATCAGAATCCGATCCGAAAATTACGAGTATCCAATTTTTTGGATATCCGAAATATTCGGATCCGAATCCAATCCGAAATTATCCGAAAATTACGAATATTCTTTTTTTTGGATATCCGAAATATTCGAATCCGATCCAAAATTATCCGACAATTACGAATATTCGATTTTTTGGATATCCGAAATATTCTAATCCGATCCAAAATTATCCGAAAATTACGGATATCCAATTTTTTTGATATCCGAAATATTCGAATCCGATCCAAAATTATTCAAAAATTACGAATATCTGATTTTTTTGATATCCGAAATATTCGGATCCGAATCCGATCCGAAAATTACGAATATTCAATTTTTTGGATATCCGAAATATTCGGATCCGAATCCAAGGGATTTATGATTATGAGGAGTATAAATATAACAAGTATTGATGGTTGGTTTAGTGGTAGAATGACACAATTCCATAGAGGATGCCCGGATCGATTCTTGGCAGGGGTTTGTATTTTTTTTGTGGTGATTAATGTTGCCTAACTAGTGGTCTAGTTGTAGAATAGTATAGTGTCACAGTTCAGACCAGGGTTCGAATATCAGTTGATGCATTTAATTTTTTCTCTTTTTTGAACCATCCCAAACAGGGCGACTAGAGTTGCCCTTTTTGAGATTCATCAAAAAGGGCGATTGTAGCCGCCCTATTTGGTCTTTACCAAAGAGGGCGACAACAGTTGCCCATTTTGAGATTCATAAAAAAGGGCGATTGTTGTCGCCCCTTTGGTAATGGTCGACTTTTCAAGTCGCCCTTTTTTATCTAAGACAACGGACATAATAAGGCGACTTGAAGGGCGACCAAAAATCGCTCCTTTTGATCTAAGGGGGTGATATTCCAACCAAAGAGCTCTTTGAACTGATTTATTGTAGTGATAACTCGTAGTAAGTGAGACATACTACATCCCCTAAGGATATGAGGCAGACCGCATGTCGACGTATCGCATATCATCAATATCCCAGTCTTGATGATCATTAGTCGAGGTAATTTAAGATTTACATTATAACATTAATTCTCACATCATTAATAAACACGTAAATTCTAGGGATGTATTTATAGAATATTATAAACAATCAACTAATAATTCATCAAATGCAAATGTCATAATATTAATCATCATTAATATAAATACGAATGTATATAAAGTACATTTTGTCCTAATACAGATTGTTTTTAGGACATACATATACTTTCACGTACACGATACGTCCTATATCTTTGAACTTGGATTAGGATTCATATTTTGTTCATCATGCTAATTTTCAACTTAACTCTTTTTTTTTAATAGACCTCTTTAACTCACATCACCTTCAGAAAAAAAAAACTGCAATGCAACATCATCATCATCATCATCATTTAATTTAAATTAGTTCGTAGCCACAAAGTAACCTAGCCACTTCCACAAAGACCATGTTATTGTATGGATTCTTTGAAGAGAGATGCGCAGAAGGAAAGAAAAAGGCATGGTTGACTTAGTTAAGAATATCTAAGAAAGACATTAAAGGGTAGTCCAACTATCATGATACATGAATCCTTGAACTTCTTATCAGAAATCCCACATGGTGTGTTGCCTAAGTAACGAGATAGTGGCATTTACTGCTTAGTGATAAGACATGATTGTAATATAAATCTAAGTGTCTAGAGGCGAGACGGAGTAAGGATTTAAAGTTATGAAATTGTGAATTTAGTTATTTTAAGTTAATTATTGAGTTTTTAAGTAATAATTTTATATATTTAATGAATTTCTTAAGACAAATATAGAAGATGGACCAAAATTAATGGTACGGCCGAATATATAAGCTATACTCTAGCTCCCCTTGTGCCAAGGGTAGTTGTGCATAATTTTATGAATGTGATTCTTTCCTATATATTACTGTTACTATCGAAATAATCAGGTATCATGCGGAAGCGAACAAAATAAATCTCAAATAACGATAAATCATACAACAAAAGAGATATGCCAAGAGAGACTCATATTTAACTTGGTTCGATCAATCGACCTATATCCGATACACCGAAAGAGATGAGTTTTCCATTATATAAAAGAGAGTACAAGGTATTGAGAGAAAAAGCTGAAAAAAAGAGGTTCAGACAAGTGACAGGCACACCACTAATTAAGATTTTCAAAGCACTTAGAACTACATTGTGGATGCTTTCCAAGTGAGAAGGGAAATGTCTCAATTTATAGGAGTCCGAACCTTTTCCTCCAAAGCCAAACACGAAAAAATTATAATTTTATTTTAGGATACGAAAAATTCAATTATGATAAGAAAATCAGCACCTCATTATAAAAGGTGTGGGTCATGAGATAGATGGGACCCTTTGTCCATTTTTCGACAATACTTTATGTAGGCATTGTGATATGGCTTAATTAGATTAATCAAACTCTTAATTATTTACTTTATTGGTAGGATTGAATAGAAGATGTCTTGTATCTTTATCGCCAAACCACCAACACTATAGTGTATGTGGATATTCCTCGGCTCCTGTCTTTATCACCCTTGAGGGTTATTCTTTTTAAAAAGACTTGTAGCACTTACTTTTGCCCTGACAACTAGAGATTACAAATTTCCTTATCAGCAAACATTTGCAACATAGTACTGCTAACTTCTTTTTTAAACTGTCTCTAAATTAATTGATGCAATTCTCTTGTTTGTTTACGGTAATGGAAGGAAAAGCAAAGTGCTGGCACTACTTGGTTGTTAATGCAGGGGTGCTTTGACACATTTATCTATTTATGAATCAATCCAGTTTGTTTCCTTTATCTATTTAATTTCATCTTCTTTTTTTCATCTGTTGTCTTTTCTTTTATCCTTTTTTCTTTGGCAAACAATCCTGCACTCAAGGACTGAGCTATAGCTTATTCACGTGGATCCAGTAGTTTCGGCCAAATATGTATATGTATTAAGAAATTAATGTATTAAATATTTGATTATGAATCTTGTTATTGTAGAAAATCAATCCCTTGATTTATTTCATTCTCATAGTTAAATATATATATACAAGAGTATACAATGCTAACATTAACGAAGACTAATCTAATTATCCTAAATTAATTTATACTAATTTACAATCAAATTCTAATCATCATAAATTATGTTAATACACAATATATGATGTGATTATGATTTGAGATAATTATGGGATGACCCATAATTATCCTAACAGTCCACCGCAGTCTTAGCGAGAGGTTCTCGTATGCTGAGACTGTTACTGAAATCATCAAAGTACGTGCGGAAGACCTTTTGTGAAGATGTCAGCAATCTGATAACGGGACGGTACATGGAGAACATGGACTTGTCCACGTGCAACCTTTTCTCGCATAAATAATATATTCATCTCTATGTGTTTTGTGCATTGATGTTGGACAGGATTACCAGATAAGTATATCGCACTCACATTATCACAATACACCACGGGTGCCTTTTCAATCGTACAATGGAGCTCTAAAAGAAGATTACAGATCCATCATGATTCAGCAACCACATTGGCTACCCCTCGGTATTCTACTTCGGCGCTCGACCGAGACATCGTTGGCTATCGTTTGGACGACCATGAAATGAGGTTGTCGCTAAAAAACACGCAATAACTAGAGGTGGAACGTCGTGTATCCGGACAACCACCCCAATTCACATTTGTATAATATAGGAGACTCGAAATGGAGGACTTATACAGATGCAATCCAAAATGAAGAGTACCTTTGACATGCCGCATAATTTTATTGAGAGCCCCCATGTGTTCCACTTACAAATCATGCATATGTAAACACCCCCATGTGTTCCTCTTTCAGATCATGCATATGTAAACACACTTGCTGAACCACATAAGAGGTATCAGATCTCGTGAAGGTGAGATACTGCAAGACCCCTGTAAGGTGATGCGCGGTAAGATGCACACACTTTAACGCAAGTGCACGTTATCGTGACAAGTAGTATAGTCTTGATAAGACCGAATATCGTCCTCAATGATTAGGGTTCAATTACCAACTATCTATTTTTTGGTATCTATTTGGTAAATTGATATTTGGATTTATTGTTTATAACTAAGAATTATAAAAGCTATTTAACTATAGGGTTTACTTCAGTGGTGATGAGAATAGGGCTTCCACGTCTCCTCTCTATCCGCTTATGTTACTTATTAATGCATAACTTATGGTTTTCTTCTTTTGGAGAAAGCAGGTTCACTAAATCGTTTTATACTCCCGTTAGGGTTATATAAACACTCAACCCCAGTATTGCACCTTACCTACCTTTCGGTGATAAGGATAACTCTATAGGAGGATTAAGAACAAGAATCTAGTTAACCGTCACGCACAATGCGCAAAATTAGGGTTTTTAAGCCTCTCATTAACGTTACATAAATAATTGAGGTATTTTCATCTCAAATCCAAGAATGTCTACCCAACTTACAGCATATTCACAGTCTCCTCCTTTCGGAGTCTGATTAGAAATCATATAGTGGTATTTAGTTGTCAATTAACTACCAAACATTCAATTCAATTATTGGATAGATCTCAACAAGAAGAAGAAATACCATAAGCATGCATTAAATCATAACATAAGTTTCTAGAGATTCAACATGGAAAGCCCTATAGAGGAATTAGTTCCTAGTCATTGACATGACAAGAACTAATCTCATGTTCTTCATAAAAACTGAAATAAAAACAAGAAAGGTAAAAGAAATTACTAAACTATGGTATCCAATCTCCAAGCAAGAAGCCTTGTGTTGTGCAAGAAGGGGAACCCTTAAAAACTGCCTAGGGTTCTCCTTTTATAGGCTGAAAACCGCCTCAACTTTTCCCTGCAGTTCGCCCAAAATCCGTCTGAAAACCTTATTTTCCGCGTGAAGCGCGCGCCGAATCTCGCAATCCGTCGGATGATTTGGCGCCGCGGCCCTGATTTCTGCTGTCTGAGGGCGCCGCAACTTCTGTAGCTTCTCGGATGTTTAGGCGCCGCGGCCCTGCACCTGCTTGTCATGAGGCGCCGCGGCGCTGAGTCTTCTGCAGCCTCTCTGGATAGTGGGCGCCGCGGCCCTGCTTCTGACTGCAGGAGGCGCCGCGGCGCTGGTCTGGGTTTCAGCCTCGTTCGCCACTTTCTCTGTTTTTAGCTCTGGAATCTCCTCTTTTGCCCTCTTTTAGCTCTTTTTCCGCCATTTGGCCATTTTAACCACTTTGACTCAAAAGAAAGGAAAACTATCCTAATACGACACTTATATGTGCAAAACGGGACAAAAGACTAACTAAAACTGACTCAAAAGGTGTATATAAAATACACCGATCAAATACCCCCAAACTTAACCTTTGCTCGCCCTCGAGCAAAGATAGAAAGAAAGAAATAAAAGACTCAAAGAACGAAAATAAAAGACTCACTGCCATTGATCACTTTTGCTGCATTAGAGTTAACTAGAGAAACATGAAGGTTAGCAAAATAATATGCAGGAACATATAGCATGAATTTTCAGCACACTAAACACATGAAGCTAGATATTTCGCAAACTCATATTCATCATGCTTAATGGAAGTCAATATACTAAATCATGCATATAAACTCAAGAATTCCTATGGCATGCTTACTTGCTATTCTCCATTAATTCTGGATATGCATAAAAGAGATCTTCAGGACTTTAAGGGTTGCAATGTAGGCTTAGGTATAGGTAGGTAAAAATAGGCAATTTAGGCTCATTGTATGTACCATAAGCTCTTGACTTTTCAAGATTTCCCTTTTCTTTTTGTTCTTTCCTTCACTTCGATTCTATCTTTTCCCTCTTTTATTTTGGGAGAGTGAAGTATATAATAATGACAAGCACCCCCAAACTTAGGCTTTTGCCTATTTCTTATTACTTTTGTATTGGGGTGGTGTGACTTATTCACTCTTTTTGTCTCTTTTTTAACACAATGTATTCCACTATTTCATATTTTCACTTATGGTACAATTTGTGGGAGTATAGGGTGTCAAAGAAGAAGTTTCAAATTTAGGCTCAATGGGGCTGACTAGGGATATTTTTAAAGTACGAGATAGAAAAGAATGGTAAGAATTGGATATCCAAGAAATGTCTGAGTCATCTCCCTAACATGCATATCCTAACTATTTCGCCTCAAATAGCAAGCAATCATAACACATAAGTATTTATCATTTAGCATGCATAATTTCAGCAAGAAACTTCAAATAGACAGATTCTGTGAGTTTTTAGCATATCTAACCTAGGTGTTTAGATAGTTGCTTCAATTCCGTTACATTATTCCACCTTACTTCACTAGGTGTTTCTAGCAACTACAACATTCATGATCTTTGACAGGCAGTTTATGACTCAAAAAGAAAAAATTTTGGTGACTTAAAATAAACATAAAACAATCAAAAAGACTTAAATAAAACATAACAAAACACAAATAAAACAAGACACAAATAAAACACCCCCAAACTTAAATCACACATTGTCCCCAATGTGTGTAGACTCAAAGACAGTAAAAGAAATAAGACACTTACAAACTTTGGCTAAAATGGTGGTGGTGGTGGTGGATAATGCATCGACCATTGGTTGAACAGGAAACTCATCTCGTCATACTGCTGGTGCAAATGTTGCTGCTCCTGCCTCAATTCTTGTTGCCCTTGTCGCAACTCATGCTGTCCCTGTCTCAACTCATTTTGTCCTTGTATCAATGTGCCGAAATGTTGCATCATCATTCTCTGGTTCTGGAGCACTTGCTCCATCATCGGCACTGGAGGTTCTGCTTCTGTGGTTGGCTGGTGGCTAGGTCCGGCCTCATATTGAGCCCCTATTTCAGGCTCATCCTCGATCATTGCGGCCTCTGCTGCTGCTGCTGCTGGTGGTTGTACTCTCCGTCTGGCTGCTGGGGGGCTTGGGTGTGGGAAAGAGTGCACTATCCCCCAGGACACCGGCAGTTGGTTTCTCTCATGAGTGTCAGTGGGTAGTTTTGGGACCGCACTCATGTGGAAGAGACTGGTAATAAGTGAACCATGTCCCAATCCACCTGTTGTCACCAACCTGCTGATTTCTTCAATGCTCTGTACTATCTCTTTCCCCACATCAATCGTCATTCCCCTCATAATTCCATATATCAGTTTAATCCTATCCTCTGGCACTCTGGTGAAGTGCGTGGATGGAATCATGCGGGCGCTGACGAAATATAGCCAACCTTTGGCTACTTTGTTGAATCGCACTGCTCGGTTCTTGATCCATTTCTTCCAATATCAAAAACAGCCCCATGGTAGCTCACGGTGTCTGCAACGGCATTCCAGTCGATGCGGTCGGTGCTTCTAGACCATGTTCTAAAGTAATTCCAATCACTTCTTTCTTCAACATCAACCGTATTCAATTGTGCATTTACATCCTCTGCTGTCACAGACACATAAGCTCCTCTAACAAAGCATCCCCTTTCCACCTTCTCCGGAAAGTTGGCATAAAATTCACGCACCATTGTTGTGTTTACTGGTGCTATCTTCTCCGGATTTACGAATCTCCTCCACCCCCTTAACTCAATCATCGCCCGAATGAGCTCATAAACATCTTCTTCCCCATATGACTCCCTCTGATAGTCCATTCCCCTTTCTGGTATTAAGGGTCTGGTATCAAGCTTTTTGTATCTTTGGAAGGCTTCGTAGCTCACAAACCTAGTATTATCGTAATGTGGGGTTGGGGTGGATGTGGAGCCTCTTCTCTTCCTGGTGGCCATGGTTAAAATAGTTTCTGGAGCTTTCAATTTAGTGGCACAAATGTTTCCTACACAATCTACAACTAGAAACGAACACAACACCCCCAAACTTCAATTCTTCTACCCAATACCCACACTCCTTTTCTACTCTTTTCTCCAAACTTCACAATCAACTTTTCAGTATCCAAACTACTTCAACTACAATACTCCTTCAAACTACTACCTCATGTGACTTCAGTAAAGGACTCAAGAACAGAAAAAGATTACCTTTTTATGAGAAGATTCAAGTTGTTCTTGTTTCAATTGGTGGTTTGAGGCTATGGAATGGAGCTTCGTTGTTTGAGATAGCTAAGGGTTTTTAGGAATTTAAGAGTTTTGGTTGTGGTTGGGTTTAATTTGTGGGCAAATTTTTGGAATTTCGTGGGTTTTTGGAGAGGGAGAGTTAGGTTTTTGAAATTGGAATTGGGGAAAAATCTAGTTTCTGGGCGTTTTAAGTTCGATTTCCGCCAGCGCCGCGTTCGCTTTAGCCGCGCGCCAATCTTCAGACTCTTTCGACTTTATGCGCCGCGTTACATAGCCGCGCGCTAAACTTGGCAAATTTTCTGGATTTTTGCCGCCGCGCCGCTTAAACGTCTGCGCCTGTTCAGTTCTTTTGGCGCCGCGACCCTGCTCCTGGGCGCCGCGGCGCTTACCCGCTTTTCTGGAAATCCTGACTTTCGTTCAGCTTTTCGTCCTTCAGTTTATTTGTCTGTACCTGTCAATAACACAAACAAAAGACCCCAAGACCGTGAGGCTGTTCTAGGAGAAAATAACTAAAGACATGAATTGAAATAATATAATTGAAAAACGTTGGGTTGCCTCCCAAGTAGCGCTGTCTTTAACGTCTTTTAGCCGGACGTAAGTTCCTTAGCTTTAATAACCGTGGGGTGGATCAAGCCCCCAACTAATCCATTTCCTCCACATTTTGCGTTTTCTTTTTCTTCTTTTCTTCTTAGCTTTATCAGTAAGAGGGAGTTCAGGAACACATACCTCCTTTAGTGGAATTTCGGCAAACCATGCCTGCTTTCTTGGGCTCATCTCTCTTTGGTTGACTTGTATTAGCTCGCAGGGGGGTTTGATGGTGCTGATTGCAAAGCACCCACTCATGGTTGGTGGCTCAATGACGTGTTTAAAAACTTTAAACACCATTTCTTCATTCTCCACCCTTAATGTTAACTCTCTTCTTTCAACATCAATCAAAGCTCTCCCCGTTGCTAGGAATGGCCTCCCCAATATGATAGGGATTTCCGCGTCTTCTTCCATATCAAGAATGAGGAAATCTGCAGAAAAGAAGAATTTTCCTACTTTCACAATCACGTCCTCAATCTTGCCTCGTGGATGAACCATTGTCCTGTTGGCCAGTTGCAGGCTTACTGTGGTTGGTTTGGCCTCACCCAACTCTAATATTTTAAATACTGACAAGGGCATCAGATTTATACTCGCCCCTAAATCACATAAAGCTCTGTTTCAAGTCACCCTGCCCACTGTGCAAGGTAGTGTAAAGCTTCCAGGATCCTTTAGTTTTGGTGGCAACCTTTCGCAAGATAGCACTACACTCTTCATTAGTGCTACTATCTCATATTCCGCCAACTTCTTCTTTTCCCCAAGATCTCCGTCATAAACTTGAAATAGGAGGCATACGCTCTAATGCTTCTATGAAAGGTATGTTGATACGCAGTTTTCCTAAATGTCTCCAAAAATTTGGAGAATTGTTTATCAACGCTTTACGTAGTCTCTCGGGAAAAGGGATCTTCTTTGTATACTCCTTCTCGAGTTTTCTACTACAGTGGGCTCAATCACCTTCTTTTTCTAACTCGCTTCTTCTCAACTACTAGCCGAGGTGATTCCGCTCAACCGTTGTCGCTTCAATCGCATCGCCTGGCATTGCTCCTGGATTTACCGTGTTGCTTGGCAATGTCCCTCGCTCGCTTGTTCGCTTTGCTATTGACCTACTTGTGTTTCCAAGTTCTGAATGAGATCTAGCCGCCATGAATCGGTGCAGGCATTGCGCGTCGCCATACCGCCACCGTCGCTTTTCTTGCTGAACCGGCATCAATCGCTGAGGCCGTGGGGCTTGAATGAAGCGATTGCCGATTCTGCTTCGTTCGCATCGCCTCTGTATTGTTCTGCCCCTGGTATTGATTCTGTTGCCCTTGGTATTGGTTCTGCTGCCCCTGGTCTCCTCTCCATGAGAAATTTGGGTGGTTCCTCCACCCTGGATTATAAGTGTTGGAGTAGGGGTTGTTCTGTTGCCTTTGAGCAGGCAGAGTGTCAGGCCATAGGTAATTATCAGAGGCAACAGAACAACCCCTACTCAAACACTTATAATCCAGGGTGGAGGAACCACCCAAATTTATCAATGAGAGGAGACCGTGGGCAGCAGAATCCAAAGACTGTAACCGCAGAACCAATACCAAGGGCAACAAAATCAATACTAGGGGCAGCAGAACCAATACAGGGGCCAGTACCAGAACCAGCAGAACCAGAATCAGCAGTCCTTCATTCAAGCCCCACAGCATCAACAGTTCAATGCACCGGTTCACCAAGAAAAGCCACGAGCTGAAAGCACTGTGATAAAGATTACAATGCCTGCACTCCGATTCATGATGAGCTAGATCCTCATTCAGAACTTGAAACCAAGTGGTCACTAGCAAAGCAGCAAACAAGAGGCACGGGACATTGCCAAGCAACACAGAGGTAAATCCAAGGGAGCAATGCCAGGCAGTGAAATTGAGAAGCGGCAAACGGTTGGAGCAGCAGTCACCGCAAAAGTAGTTCGTAAGGCGAGTTAGAAAAGAGAAGGTGGTTGAGCCCAACTCAGTAGTAGAGAAAACTCCAGAAGGAGTATACAGAGAAGATCCCTTTCCGAGACTACAAATAAAGGCGGTTGATAAACAATTCTCCAAATTTTTGGAGACATTCGAAGTCGCATATCAACATACCTTTCATAAGCATTAGAGCATGCCTCCTATTTTAAGTTTATGAAGGAGATCTGGGAAGAAGAAAAGGTCGGGCAGAGTATTTAAATAGTAGCACTAATGTAAGAGTGTAGTGCTATCTTGCGAAGAAGTTTGTTATACCGTATTTCGGAGTATGTACGTGGGGCGACGTAGAAAAATTTGAACTTTTACATAGGCTTGGCGAATTAACTTTGTTCACAACACCCGATTAGAGTCGTTTTTGACGAAACGCTTTCCATTTCGTAGGGAAAATTCCGGCTATGTCATTTTTATTTTAGCGGATTTTTCCGAGAGACGAAACATTTTGGACCAACAAGATGGCGACACTTGTCACCCTCTCATTGGAACACCTTGGGCGGTAATAGTGGTGGCCGAAAGTATGGCCATTGTGGTCAAGGGTTGGTAGGATATTTTGTGTTAGTTGGCTAGTGTGCACTTGGCAAGATCTTGGCCCTACACTTGCTATGCACTTGGCAAGATCTTGGCCATTGGTTGGCCTCGCTTGTCCTATAAATACCCACCCCTTTGGAAGACTAATTCATCCATAAATTTGCCTAAGTCTTGAAAGCTCTCTTTCTCCCATTTGTGTGTTGAGTTCGGCCGAGAGGCCTCCCCCTCTCCTAGAGGCCTTGGCCGAGGGTACCTCCTTGTGGTGCTAGCCGGGTACCCCTAGCCTAGTTGCTTCGTGATAATACCCCCTTTGTGGTGTAGAAATACTCACAAAAAGGATTGTTATAATGACCAAATTACCTTAGCCAGATACCTTGTAGTATTCTAAGGTTATACCTATCTAAAAGCCTAAAATACTATTATACTTTCCGTCACCACAAAATCAAAACCCTAGGGAAATCTCCCAGTTAGTTGGAGTGTTATGTAGAAGTTGGTTAGAACTTCTGGGCGGTTCGAGCGGGTTGAGCGCACGGAGTCGAGCTAAACGTTGCCCAGATCGACTTTATACTTGGATAATTATGGGCTTATCGAGGTAATATCTTGTCCTCTATTGTAATTGGAAATTACATGATTGTTAGACTATATAGTTGAAGTATACTATATATAGAATCAACGTTGTTATCGCAATGTCTTTTGACTTAAGCCCAATAATAAGAAACCTTTTCGAAAGAAGAGTCTGAATCGTAATTACATAGGACCGTGACATGAGACTTGTGTAGCTTTTCTGTGATAGAATTGTGCACGCCGGTTTAGACGCATAACCCCTCTGGTTGGCTTGGCGCCCCGATAGAGAGGAGATTTACGCCATGGGGGAGGTGCTGCCGAATTTTATGTAGAATGTTCTACGAAGAGATCTAAATGTTAATAAGCGCCGTGGCCTTATAGGTCAAGTACTACGTGTGGCGCGATCTACTGGCTTAAGGAGCCGACGGTTGGAAGTGCTTGGAGCGCTTTTGCTATTAGTCGATACTCGCCGCGAGGTATGTGAACCTCTTCCTATCTCTTACGCATGATATGTGTGTAACTATGTAGTACGATAGACGCATACGTGTTAAATGTATTTGATTGGTCTAAAACATAAAGTGTTATAACGGCTTTATGAGTTAGTTATAATGACTTTATGTAGGTAAGAAAATACTTGTGGTTTTTAAAAGGTAACTGATTTGAACTATAACTGGCTAGTTATGTGATAATAAAGAACTTGAAGTATTTCAAAAGATTTTTGAATCATTTTGAAAGAAGAAGTAATACTTGGTTTTTGAAAACTTAAGAGTTATACTAGCCTTATGGGAAGTTAGGTATAACGGCTTAAGGATGTTTTACTGATTTCGGAAATCAGAGTGTGTACCGGCAAACCACTGCAGCGTTAAAAAAAAGGAAATATTTTGACAGATTAAGTATTATTAAAACCAGTAGAAACTTCCATCTGCATAGAAGCTAAGATGAGACAAAATGATATTTCCTAGATCATGGCTGCTGTAATAAGATTGTTATAAACAAGAATATCCTACTCACATAAGGCTTATGTTTCTCAGATAGTTTAAAAGAGAATTATATTCTTAAATGAATAAGACTATGAAATACGAAACCTTTCTAAAATAAGAACCGTGAACATTTGAAATTAGGCAAACTTGGACGTTTGGAAAATAATGTTGTTACTTGATTTTACAAAGGTAAGTGTTTTGATTTACTTCAAAAGATAATCACTCTATTTTTCATATACTACGGGTATTGTGTGGTTTTTGTGAAGTAACATATCTTTAAAGAGTTATTGTATAAAGTACTTTGGGGATAAAACCCGATCTCGTTAATCATATAGTAGAAAGTACCTTATGTGTGAATAACTTGATTGTATTGGTTTGTGATAGCCTTGTAATACCTTCGTGTTGATTTGATAAGTAATCATATTAGGATGCTACGTGTGTTAGTATTCTGTGATGTTTGTGTAAAGGGATTTCCCTTGATTGTGCTTATGCTGTTTAAACGATGAACTGTTATGTTGGTATTTATACCACTCACCGTGTTTCCGGGGGTTAAGCCGCCTCCACGCGGGTAGACTCAGCGATGCGGGACCATGATTCGAGAATACCTACGCGGGTCCTCGGGGCCTATGCGCGAGCTACGAGAGTTCCGTGTTAGTGCGGCCTTTATGGTCATGCGGTTTACGCGTCATGCGGATCGCGAGTCCGTGACGACGCCGGAGTAGCTACCCTCGATGCGGGTTATACCTCACGCGGGCCTATGACCGCCTATGCGCGAGTGCGGGAGTTCTGTGGCTAGACGCGCACATTTGATATTGCGGCGGCGACGGCTTTGATCATGCGACGGCCAGACAGATATCATGATACGCTTTATGACCTTGTTAGTACCGCTGGTGTTAGTAGGGCTATGCCTTCGCATTTACCCCGCATCGTTTACTTGGACACAGTGGGACTCGCTGTCATGTGTATTCCTCGTGCTTTTCTATCATCGATCTGGCGGTGAGGAAGGTATTCCACGCATGATTGATGTTGTGGGTGAGACCCATTGTTATATCGAGTGATGACTTTGAGGCGCGAGTCCCCGACTAGACATGATCGCTTATTTATTGTGAATCGTAGTTTGGTTATCATACATGTCTCCGCTTTATAGACTATTATGATTTCATTTACGATTTTCGCCACATACTGGTACTGTTATCGACTCTCCTTCGGCTGCGTTCACGCCGCAGTTGAGGTACACCGATTGTTGATCCTCGCTCTTAGGGTCACAGTTCAGCGTTTGGGAAAGCTCCGCTTCTCCGGAGGCTTATCTTGGTATAGTCCCCTGTTGTTGTAGGTTCTTACATTCAGGGGTATGACGGGGCCCTGTCCCGTCGTTGTTGTCATATCATTCGTAGAGGTCTGTAGTATTGTTGTGGGCAGGGTTTGTAAAAAGGATTAAACTGTTCATTTGGAAAGAGTTGTTATTTATATATACTGACGGTAATCGTTTTTGGTTAGCCTGTCTTCTTATTTCACTGTCTTCTTACATTGGTTTCATGTATGTGTTTTATGTTCCGCTGATTACTCTGATGTTGTATCACTAGGGTGCCCGGGGTAAGGCACCAGTCACGGGCCTGGGTTCGGGTCGTGACAAAGTTGCCACCAAAACTAAAGGATCCTGGAAGCTTTACACTACCTTGCACAGTGGGCAGGGTGACTTGCAACAGAGCTTTGTGTGATTTAGGGGCGAGTATAAATCTGATGCCCTTATCGCTTTTAAAAGATCGAGTCAGGTGAGGCCAAACCAACCACAGTAAGCCTGCAACTGGCCGACAAGACAGTGGTTCATCCAAGAGGCAAGATCGAGGACGTGATTGTAAAAGTAGGAAAATTCTTCTTTCCTGCAGACTTCCTCATCCTCGATATGGAAGAAGACGCGGAAATTCCTATCATATTGGGGAGGCCATTCCTAGCAACGGGGAGAGCGTTGATTGATGTTGAAAGAGGAGAGTTAACATTAAGGGTGGAGAATGAAGAAATGGTGCTTAAAGTTTTTAAACACGTCATTGAGCCACCAACAATGAGTGGGTGCTTTGCAATCAGCACCATCAAATCCCCATGCGAGCCAATACAAGTCAACCAAAGAGCGATGAGCCCAAGAAAGCAGGCATGGTTTGCTGAAATGCCACTAAAGGAGGTAAGTATTCCTGAACTCCCCCTTACTGATAATGCTAAGAAGAAAAGAAGAAAAGAAAACGCCAAATGTGAGGAAATGGATTGGTTGGGGCTTAATCCACCCTGGTTATTAAGGCTAAGAACTCAAGGCCCGCTAAAAGACGTTAAAGACAGCGATACTTGGGAGGCAACCCAACGTTTTCAATTATGTTATTTTAATTTCTGTCTTTAGTTTATTTTTATTTTGTCTAAGAACAGTCTCACGGTCTTGAGGTCTTGTGTTTGTGTTGTGATTGATGTGCAGTGGAAATAAATCAAGGGCGAAAATCAAGAAAACCAGAATTTCAGAAAGCGGGTAGGCCAGCGCGCCGGAGCGCGCGCCAAAAGAATCGAACAGCGCAAAGTTCAAGCACCGCGGCGCCAAAAATTCCAGAAAATTTGCCAAATTTAGCCGCGCTACAGAATGGCCGCGCAGTAAAATCCCGGGCGAGCGCAGGTTCAGCCGCACAAGCGGAATCCAGAACTTAAAACGCCCAGAATCAGATTTTCCCCAAATCCAATTTCAAAAACCTAACCCTTCCTCTCCAAAAACCCACGAAATTCCAAAAATTTGCCCACAAATCCTCCACAAATTAAATCCAACCACAACCAAAACTCTTAAATTCCTAAAAACCCTTAGCCATCTCAACCAACAAAGCTCCATTCCATAGCCTCAAACCACCATTAGAAACAAGAACAGCTTGAAGCTTCTCATAAAAAGATAATCTTTTTCTGTTCTTGAATCCTTTATCAAGTCACGGAGGTAGTAGTTTGAAGGAGTATTGTAGTTTAAGTAATTAGTCAAAAGTTGATTGTGAAGTTTGGAGAAAAGAGTAGAAAATGAGTGTGGGTATTGGGTAGAAAAGTTGAAGTTTGGGGGTGTTGTGTTCGCTGCTAGTTGTTGATTGTGTAAGAAACATTGTGCCACTAAATTGAAAGCTCCAGAAATTATTTTAAACCATGGCCACCAGGAAGAGAAGAGGCTCCACATCCACCCCAACCCCACATTACGATAATACTAGGTTTGTGAGCTACGAAGCCTTCCAAAGATACAAAAGCGATACTGCACCCATAATACGAGAAAGGGAATGGACTACCGAGAGGAGTCATATGGGGAGGAAGATGTTTATGAGCCCATCCGGGCTATGATTGAGATAAGGGGGTGGAGGAGATTCGTAAATCCGGAGAAGATAGCACCAGTGAACACAACAATGGTGCGTGAATTTTATGCCAACCTTCCGGAGAAGGTGGAAAGGGGATGCTTTGTTAGGGAGCTTATGTGGTCGTGACAGAGAATGTAAATTCACAATTGAAGACGGTTGATGTTGAAGAAAGAAGTGATTGGAATCACTTTAGAACATGGTCTAGAAGCACTGACCACATCGACTGGAATGCCGTTGCAGACACCGTGAGCTACCATGGGGCTGTTTTTGATATTGGAAGAAATGGATCAAGAGATCAACAAAGCCAATTCAACAAAGTGGCCAAAGGTTGGTTATATTTCGTCAGCGCCCGCATGATTCCATCCACGTACTTCACCAGAGTGCCAGAGGATAGGATTAAACTGGTATATGGAATTATGAGGGGAATGACGATTGATGTGGGGAGAGAAATAGTGCAGAGCATTGAAGAAATCAGCAGGTTGGTGACAACAAGCGGATTGGGACACGGTTCACTCATTACCAGTCTTTGCCACATGAGTGCGGTCCCAAAACTACCCACTGACACTCATGAGAGAAACCAACTGCCGGTGTCCTGTGGTATAGTGCACTCTTTCCCAGACCCAAGCCCCCCATCAGCCAGACGGAGAGTACAACCAGCAGCAGCAGCAGTAGAGGCCGCCATGGACGAAGATGAGCCTGAAATAGGGGCTCATTATGAGGCAGGACCTAGCCACCGGCCAACCACAGGAGCAGAACCTCCAACGCCCACGATGGAGCAATTGTTTCAAAATCAGATGAGAATGATGCAGACCTTGGATACAGTAGTACAAGGACAGCAAGAAACAAGGCAACAAATCAACGAGTTGAGTTCCTTGTTCAACCAATGGTCGATGCATTATCCACCGCCACCACCACCATTTTAGCCAAAGTCTGTAAGTCCTATTTCTTTTATTTTTCTTTGAGTCTTGCACACATTGGGGACAATGTGTGATTTAAGTTTGGGGGTGTTTTATTTGTGTTTTATTTTCTTTGTGTCATGTTATGTTTTACTTAAGTCTTTTTGATTGTTTTATGTTTATTTTTGAGTCACCAAATTTTTTTCTTTTTGAGTCATAATTGTCTGTCAAAGATCATGTATGCTGTAGTTGCTAGAAACACCTAGTGAAGTAAGGTGGAATAATGTAACGGAATTGAAGCAACTATCTAAACACCTAAGTTAGATATGCCAAAACTCACGTAACTGTCTATTTGGAGTTTCTTGCTTGAGTTATGCATGCTAAATGATAAATACTTATGTGTTATGATTGCTTGCTATTTGAGGCGAAATAGTTAGGATATGCATGTTAGGGAGATGACTCATGCATTTCTTTGATAGTCAATTCTTACCATTCTTTTCTATCTCGTACTTTAAAAATATCCCTAGTCAGCCCCATTGAGCCTAAATTTGAAACTTCTTCTTTGACACCCTATATTCCCACAAATTGTACCATAAGTGAAAATATGAAATAGGGGAATACATTGTGTTAAAAAAAAGAGACAAAAAGAGTGAATAAGTCTCACAGACCCCAATACAAAAGTAATAAGAAATAGGCAAAAGCCTAAGTTTGGGGGTGCTTGTCATTATTATATACTTCACTCTCCCAAAACAAAAGAGGGGAAAGATAGAATCGAAAAGAAGAAAAGAACAAAAAGAAAAAGGGAAATACTGAAAAGCTGAAGAGCTTATGGTACACGAAATGAGCCTAAATTGCCTATTTTTACCTACCTATACCTAAGCCTACATTACAACCCTTAAAGTCCTGAAGATCTCTTTTATGCATATCCAGAATTAGTGGAAAATAGCAAGTAAGCATGCCATACGAATTCTTGAATTTATATGCATGATTTAGTATATTGACTTCCATTAAAGCATGATGAATAGGAGTTTGCGAAATATCTAGCTTAATGTGCTGAAATGTCATGTTATATGTTCCTGCATATTATTTTGTTAACCTTCATGTTTTTCTAAGTTAACACTAATGCAGCAAAAGTGATCAATGGCAGTGAGTCTTTTATTTTCGTTTCTTTGAGTCTTTTATTTTATTTCTTTCTATCTTTGCTCGAGGGCGAGTAAAGGTTAAGTTTGGGGTATTTGATCGGTGTATTTTATATACACCTTTTGAGTCAATTTTAGTTAGTCTTTTGTCCCGTTTTGTACATATAAGTGTTGTATTAGGATAGTTTTCCTTTCTATTGAGTCAAAGTGGTTAAAATGGCCAAATGGCGGAAAAGGAGCTAAAAGAGGGCAAACGAGGAGATGCAGAGCGAAACAGAAAGTGGCGAACGAGGTGAAATCTGCATCAGCGCGCGGCTCAGCCCCGCACTGTGCCGCGGCGCCACTATTCGAAGAGCTGCAGAAGACTCGTGGCGCGCCTCGCACAACATATGCAGGCCGCGCGCCTAAACATCCGGAAGCTACGAGCGCCGCGCGCCTCGCAGCAGATATCGGCCGCGCGCCAAAACACCCGGACGGATTGCAGACTTCCGCCCGCGGCGCTGTTCGCATGGCGCCGACGCGGAAAAATTAGGTTTTTGGACGAAATTCTGGGCCAGGCCTGAAGGAAAAGAGGGAGGCGGTTTTCAGCCTATAAAAGGAGAACCCTAGGCAGTTTTTAAGGGTTCCCTTTCTTGCACAACACAAGGCTTCTTGCTTAGAGATTGAAGACCATAGTCTAGTAATTTCTTTTCCTTTTCTTTCTTTATTTCGGTTTTGTATGATGAACTTTGAATTAGTTCTTGTCATATTTATGGCTAGGAACTAATTCTCTTATAGGGCTTTCCATGTTAAATCTCTAGAAACTTTTGTTATGAGTTAATGCATGCTTATGGTTATTTTTCTTATTGTGAGATCTATCCAATATTTGAGTTGAATTCTTGGTAATTAATTGACAACTAATTATCACTATATGATTTCTAATCGATTAGAAAGGGGATTGTGAATATCTTTGTAAGTTGGATAGACATTCTTGGATTGGGGATGAAAATACCTCAATTATTTATGTAGCGTTAATGAGAGGCTTAACAACCCTAATTTTGCGCATTGTGCGTGACGGTTAACTAGGTTCTTGTTCTTAATCCTCCTATAGAGTTATCCTTATCATCGAAAGGTAGGTAAGGTGCAATACTGGGGTTGAGTGTTTATATAACCCTAACGGGAGTATAAAACGATTTAGTGAACCTGCTTTCTCCAAAAGAAAAAGACAATAAGTTATTGCATTAATAAGTAGCATAAGCGGATAGAGAGGAGACGTGGAAGCCCTATTCTCATCATCACTGAATTAAACCCTTTATAGTTAACATAACTTTTATAATTCTTAGTTATAAACAACAAATCAAAATATCAATTTACCAAATAGATACCAAAAATAGATAGTTGGTAATTGAACCCTAATCCTTGAGGACGATATTCGGTCTTATCAAGACTATACTACTTGATACGATAACGTGCACTTGCGTTTAAAAGTGTGTGCATCTTTTCGCGCATCAATATTCCCCACAGATTAGTACAGTTTTACGTTTCAACGTCCTGCCCTTCTGGATTCCGACGAATCCGAGGCAGCAACTTCAAACTACAATAACTCTCAACTCGTAAGTCTGTTTTAATAACTCTTTATCTATATCTGTCCGTAACAGAGATATTTACAACCATGTAAATTTTCATATAATTCTAATAAGTAAAACTCAATAAAAACAGTCCGTAATTATGCCTTTCCGAATTTCGGCCAAATCTAAGGCAGAAACTTTGAACTATGATAACTTTCAAACCGTATGTCCATTTTACCTCATTTTTGGTTCTATATGATCATAATATAGAGGTGTACCACTCTTCCGAATTTAATCAAATTCTAACAATTATAACTCAGTGAGAACAGTTCGTAAAATTCATGACGCAACTAGTTATCTAAACAATCAAAAGTTCAATATTTCTTTTCAACGCTCAATTCTTATTCTAACATGTATTGAACTTAAAATAAAGGATATTACCAAGAATTTCTGAGTGATAAAACTCACCTTGTAAGTGTGAAAAAGGATTGTGGTTCGGTTGCTACAAGTGGTCCTTGCTCCTTAGTGTTCCCTAATTGTCTTATTCTCCTTCCTCCCTTGATATTTTCTTGATTGTTTTCCTTCTTGTTCACTTGATTATTTTCCTGATTTATATTCCTTGTACTAGGTACTTTATTTTGTGCTAAATACACTATATAAGTTGAAGTGTTTGTATAACATATGAGAGGTGGAAGGACAAGAGTTGGAGGGGAAATGAAAAGGGGGGAAGGGGTGAAGGGAAGGGATGCACCATGCACGTATGCTGCATGTTTTTTTTTGTTTTTTGTTTTTTTTTTGTTTTGTTTTTCTTTTGTATTTTTGTTTTCTTATTTTCATTTCCTCTATCTATTTATCCAACTTTAACACTAACTCTATCTCATGCAATTTATTCTTTGTTTTCTTATATATATTTTTTTTATTACCCAACCACAACTATATATTATTATCTTTTTTCGGATTTTACATTCTCTCCTCCTTAAGCAACATTCGTCCTCGAATGTGAATAAGGTCGTAACATAACCACATAGACACAATAATGTTTATTGTTATTGTAACAAATTTGGGGCTTCACATTCTTCCTTCCTTAAGAAGCATTCATCCTCGAATGAGAATAAGTTTGTAACACATGCATATAGACACGCAAATGGCACACATATGAAGTACTATGTAACGCATTTTGTTTTTTACCTTGGTCAAATAGGAATGGATATTTGACTTTCATCGCCTCTTCAGCTTCCCAGGTGGCTTCCTCTGTGGAGTGACTCCTCCATAGGACTTCCACGGAAGCAATATCTTTATTTCTAAGGCGTTGGACCTTTCTATCAAGTATTTCTACCGGAGCCTCTTCATATTGAAGTTCTTTATTAAGAACTATCTCCTGGGGAAGGATGACGTGACTTGGATCGTGCAAGTATTTTCGTAACATTGACACATGAAATACCGGATGCACTGCCTCCAGCTCTTGTGGAAGTGCTAATTCGTAAGCCACATTCTCCACTCTTCGCAAGATCTCATATGGCCCAATAAACCTTGGGCTCAATTTCCCTTTCTTACCAAAACGCATCACTCCCTTCATTGGGGACACTTTTAAAAATACTTTCTCCCCCTCTTGGAATTCAAGATCTCTTTTCCGATGATCCGCATAAGACTTATGACGGCTATGAGCTGTTTTGATCCGCTCCCAATCATCTCAGACCTTTATCATTTGTTTCTTGAATGACTTGGTCCGAACGATTGCGTCACCCACCTCGAACCATCCAAGTGGAGACCTACATTTTCGTCCATATAATGCTTCAAACGGGTCATTTGTATGCTAGAGTGAAAACTATTGTTGTAAGTAACTCAATTAGACAAAGATGGTCCACCCAACTTCCCGAAAATCTAACACACAAGATCGCAACATGTCCTCAAGTGTTTGAATTGTTCGCTCGGCTTGCCCATCTGTTTCATGGGTGGAAAGCGTGCTTAACTTAACTTTTGTCGAGACCTGCTGAAACTTTGCCAAAAGTGTGAGGTGAACTGGGAACCCCTATCTGAAATAATTTGTAAAGGAATCCCGTGTAACCGCACAATCTCCTTCAAATAAATCTGTGCGTACTGTGGTGCGCGATACGTAGTCTTGACCGGTAAGAAATGGGCTGACTTTGTAAGCCGATCAACAATCACCCAAATAGAATCATACCCTTCTCGAGTTTTCGGTAGACCAGTTACGAAATCCATATGAATCGTCTCCCATTTCCACATGGGGACTCCAATGTCCTGAAGTAATCCGCCAGGTTTTTGATGTTCAACTTTCACCTGCTGACATATAAGACACCTTCCGACAAACTCCGCAACGTCTTTCTTCATCCCGTCCCACCAGTAATTTGCCTTGAGGTCCTGATACATTTTTGTTGACCCTGGATGAATGGAATATCTTGTGTTGTGACCCTCATCTAAGATCTTCCTCCTTAGATCCCCTTATACAGAAGGGTTCCGTCATTATTTCCCAATGAAAACTGTGAAGGTTTTCCCTGTTGGATCCTCTCCCGAAATCCAACAAACTCCGTATCCTCAAACTGACTTTCTTTTATTTCTGAAGCTAAGGCAGACTGCGAGGTATCATGTACCACCACCCTACCTTCACCCATCACAGTTAAGCTAACCCCGAGGTTTCCCAATCTTTGTACCTCACGAACAATACCCCTCTTTTGTATTGTCAAATGGGTCAAGCTGCCCATTGATCTCTCATCGAGTCGCCACCACCACGTTAGCTTTCCTGGATGGTAAAGAATACTAAGGTCATAATCCTTAAGCAACTCTAACCATCTTCTTTGTGAGATTCAAATCCTTCCGCGTGGTTATGCATCGCAAACTCTTATGATCTCAGAATATGTCCACATGCACACCATACAAATAATGTCTCCATATTCGTAAGGCAAACACCACCGCAACTAATTCCAAGTCATGAGTTGGGTAATTCTTCTCATGTATCTTCAATTGTCTAGATGCATACGCAATAACCTTTCCAAACTGCATTAAGACACATCCTAACCCAACTCTAGAGGCATCGCAATAGACTGTGAACCATTCTTGTCCCGATGGTAAGGTTAGGACTGGTGCAGTAGTCAACAATTCCTTTAGTTTCTGAAAACTTGTTTCACATGCTTCTGACCACTGGTACTTAACCGTTTTTTGAGTCAACCGGGTCAAAGGAGCAGCAAGACTAGAAAAACCTTTTATGAATCTTCTATAATACCCAGCCAAACCCAAGAAACTTCTAACCTCTGTCGGAGTGGTCGGTTTTGACCAGTTCTTCACTGCTTCTATCTTCTGGGGGTCTACCATAATTCCATCCCTTGACACAACATGACCCAAAAAGGCTACCTCTTCCAACCAAAATTCACACTTTGAAAATTTAGCATATAGTTTCTCCTGTTTCAAGACTCAAGCGCTACCTCGATGCTCTTCATATTCTTCAACACTCTTATCAGAGATTAGGATATCATCTATGAACACAATCACGAACAAATCTAGGAATGGTTTGAAGATTCTGTCATTAAATCCATAAAAGCATTGGGCATTGGTTAACCCAAAAGATATGACCAAGAACTCATAATGGTCGTATCGGGTTCTAAAGATCGCTTGATATATCATCCGGATTTATTTTCACCGATGATATCCCGAACGAGATCAATCTTGGAAAAATAGCTAGCTCCCAAGTTGGTCAAAAGATCATCGATTCTTGGTAATGGGTATCGGTTCTTGATCGTTACCTTATTGAGTTGCCGATAATCGATGCACATTCGAGCGATCCGTCTTTCTTTTTCACAAACAGATCGTGCACTGGTGGGAAACACTAGGCCTTATAAAGCCTTTATCCATAAGATCCTTCAATCGTTTCTTTTAACTCCTCAATTCAATTGAGGCCATTCGATATGGAGGAATAGAAATGGTCTTGTACCGAATTAACTCTATAGCAAACTCCACTTCTCTATCCTAGGAAGGCCTAGAAGATCTTCAGAAAACATTCGAAAATTTCAACAATAGAACATCATTCACTGTTGGGGATTCCTTTGGGTATCCACTATATTAGCGGATATGCATACTCCACTGTGACTTCTCAATAACTTTTGAGCCCCAAGGTAGGAAATAAACCGACTGAGGATATTCCAATCCTACCCTTATAACAACTTCGGTTCTCGGAAAAGTTAATCTCACTATCTTTCGCCGACAATCTAACATGGCATAACATGCCGACAACCAATCCATACCCAAAATGACGTCGAAGTCTACCATATCAAGTAGTACTAGGTTCACCATTGTTCCCCTGTCATTCACTTCTAATGGAAAATTATTTACCACCCGAGAGGCCCAAATTGAGGCCCCTACTGGTGTCATAACCTTAAAAGGTTCACTTAAATAAGAAGGTTCTACGTGTAAATTCTTAGCAAAGCCCATTGACACATATGAAAATGTAGAGTCGGGATCGTATAATACAAATGCAGGAATACTCGAGACTCGCAAAATACACGTGACCACCGCATTAGATGCTTCGCCTCATTCCTGGGGCAAAGCGCAGAGCCGATTAAATTGTTGGGTTGTTGACCTCCCGACTCGCGGGTTGGTTTCCGATTTCCGCAGGAAGTCGTGGTTGCTTCTGACCTCCCCTGAATAGATTGAGTTTGGGTCCTCTTCTTGCAATCCCTGGCATAGTGGCCTGACTCTCCACAGTTATAACATGTCTTCGTTAAGAGCCGACATTCTCCATTGTGTTTCCTTTGACAAATCTTACAAATTGGTTTGTCACCTCCTGTGTTAGGGTTGGTGGCCTTGTCCTTGCTACCTTGGTAATTAGACCAACTGTGCCCCTTAGGCTTGAAATAAGACTGGCCCACAGATTGGTTCGGTCCTGAAGATCCCTTACTAAACTCCTGCTTCTGATTTTGACTCTGGTTAAATGATCCTGACGTCCGAAATATCTTCTGCGAATATTCTCTTTTTGCTTTAGCGAAACCTTCTACCCTCATTGCCATACCGACGATCTGAAGGTATGCCCGATAATGGGCTAATTCCACTACCTTCTCTTCCAAGTTTGGGTTTAAACCCTTAACAACTCTTTTGACATTCTCTCTTTCTGTAGGAATAATATGTGCGTTGTATGCTGACAATCGGATGAATTAGGTATTGTATTCTATCACATTGCGGTCTCCTTGTTTCAACATTTCAAACTCACGTCTGAACGCATCTTTTCGGGAGTTAGGCATGTATTTTTCACTGAATGCGGCTCTGAACTCCCCCCACGTCATCGGTGGTGACATCGGAAAATGATTTCTTCTAAAATTTCTCCACCACACCCGTGTATCGTCCACTAACCGTGAGATTACCAAATTGACGTCATGCGTCTCCACACATCCTCGTGTAAACAGTAGGTTTTCTACCTCATCGAGAAATACTATTGGGTTAGACTTGTAGTCCTTCCCTGTATAGATATGTTCCCTTCTTCTCACAAAATTTGCCCCATAGTCTATCTGGTACCTCTCCTACCTTTTCGGTCGGTGGTGCAGTCACATCTGGATATTTTATCGTTGTACACTCCCTTCCACAATCCCTTGAAGGAGGTAGTAGGAAAACCAAGTCTTGGAAAGGACTCAAGATAGGCACGAGAAAAGTATGAAAAAAGTGAAACTTTAGGATGTTATTCCGTTTACTTATTACTAAGGTGGCGCGCACACCGTCGCAATAAGTAACCGTTCAAACACTCAACTCGAAGAAAGTTCCTAGAATCTCCTAACCTGGTTTAGCTTTGATACCAACTTGTCACGCCCCGACTTTTCCTAAGTCTTTACTTAGGGCGTGATGGCACCTGGACAATTATTTTCCACCAGGAGCACCATTTAATTCTCTTTATTTAGAAATTTAAACTTATATTCAAATACGGAGCGATTAATAAAAATAACAATAAAGAAATCTGTTTATGACTTTATAAGAAAAAACATAACGCGAGCCCATGCTCGTGCAAATATTGTTTCTACATAGACATACTGACAAAAATTATTCTAAGTTGGAAGGGAGACCCTTCCACACGGGCATTTCCCGAGACATTGAACCGACATTACGAACTCGAGTACCAAGCCCGGAACAATGGACTTGGTATGACAAGAGGCTGCGGGGCGATCGCTAGCCTTGGCGTGGAGCCTTTCCTCTATCACGCTTTCCTGAAACATGTTAAATAAAGAGTCAGCCCTACCATCTGGGGCTGAGTGAGAACCTTACCCTGCAATTCAAAGTAACACCACAATATTCCAAGCGCAAACACATTATAACGTAATAAGCATATTGCAAAAAACATATCAGGTTACAACATTTTTAAATATGCAACAACTCCTCATAGGAAATTCTCGGTTTAACTAACACTTCATTTTATCCCGTATTGTACGTTAAGACATTCCCCTGCATTTCCACATGTTTATTACATTTATATATTTATGAACGCGTATTCACTTTTCATATTTATATATAGGTGAACATGTATTCATCTTTCATATTTGTTGCGGCGTGCAACCCGATCCATTATATTTACGTATTTGTGAACACGTATTCACTTTACGTTTTGTTGCGGCGTGCAACCCGATCCATTATATTTACGTAGTTGTGAACGCATATTCACTTTACGTTTTGTTGCGGCGTGCAACCCGATCCATTATATTTACGTATTTGTGAACGCGTATTCACTTTACGTTTTGTTGCGGCGTGCAACCCGATCCATTATGTTTACGTATTTGTGAACGCGTATTCACTTTACGTTTTGTTGCGGCGTGCAACCCGATCCATTATGTTTATATTTATATATTTATGTGAACACGTATTCACTTTTCATATTTTTCAGAAGATCGAATAAATAATATTCTCTTTCCCAACATTCTGTCATTCATACTTGTAACGATTATAATTTTTTAACCATAACTCCAACTAAGGTGTTTGTCAAGCGGAAACTAAGGTAAGACGGGGATATTTCACTGTACCAAATTTCATTTAAAACTACTTTGGTTAACTAACACAAATTTATCCTCAAAACAGCCACATAAAATTTGTTTCGGCAGAATTTTTATTAAACAGAACCCAATCTTAGAATAGTCATAACTCCTAATCTGTAAATCCGTTCAAGCCCCATAAAATCTCTAAACGACGAGAACAGAGAGATACACGTCTCCATGTGAACCATCATTTCATATTCTGTACCATTTGGTACAGTTTTACACTTTTATTCGCTGCCCTTCCTGGATCTCGATAGATCCGAGGCAGAAACTTTAAATAGCGATAACTCTCAATCCGTAAGTCGGATAGACCCCCGTAAGGTCTCAAAATATCCACAACAAATAGATCTAGAACTTTCATTTAGCAACAATTTTAATATTTCCCACATATTAGTACAGATTTACGTTTCAACGTCCTGCCCTTCTGGATTCCGATGAATCCGAGGCAGCAACTTCAAACTACAATAACTCTCAACTCGTAAGTCTGTTTTAATAACTCTTTATCTATATTTGTCCGTAACATAGAGATTTATAACCATGTAAATTTTCATATAATTCTAATAAGTAAAACTCAATAAAAACAGTCCGTAATTATGTCTTTCCGAATTTCGGCCAAATCTAAGGCAGAAACTTTGAACTATGATAATTTTCAAACCGTATGTCCATTTTACCTCATTTTTTGGTTCTATATGATCATAATATAGAGGTGTACCACTCTTCCGAATTTCATCAAATTCTAACAATTATAACTCAGTGAGAACAGTTCGTAAAGTTCATGACGCAACTAGTTATCTAAACAATCAAAAGTTCAATATTTCTTTTCAACACTCAATTCTTATTCTAACATGTATTGAACTTAAAATAAAGGATATTACCAAGAATTTCTGAGTGAGAAAACTCACCTTGTAAGTGTGAAAAAGGATTGTGGTTCGGTTGCTACAAGTGGTCTTTGCTCCTTAGTGTTCCCTAATTTTCTTGTTCTCCTTCTCCCTTGATATTTTCTTGATTTTTTTCCTTCTTGTTCACTTGATTATTTTCCTGATTTATATTCCTTGTACTAGGTACTTTATTTTGTGTTAAATACACTATATAAGTTGAAGTGTTTGTATAACATATGAGAGGTGGAAGGCCAAGAGTTGGAGGGGAAATGAAAAGGGGTGAAGGGAAGGGATGCACCATGCACGTATGCTGCATGTTTTTTTTGTTTTTTGTTTTTTTTTGTTTTTTGTTTTTTTTTTTGTTTTTTTGTTTTCTTATTTTCATTTCCTCTATCTATTTATCCAACTTTAACACTAACTCTATCTCATGCAATTTTTCTTTGTTTTCTTATATATATATTTTTTTATTACCCAACCACAACTATATATTATTATTTTTTTTCGGATTTTACAAAACCCACCTCCACCACGACCTCGATTGTAGCCACGTCCACCACCTCTACCTCCTCCGCGTCCAAATTTTGTTTTTGCCTCCCTGACTACACAGTTGAAACATAGAAGCAATAAGTACAAATTTTGAATACTTGCAAATAAAAAGAGAAAAAGTACAAATTTCATGTTGATACTGCTAAGCAATTTAAGAAAACTTAGAGATTTTATAGAAGTAGAAGTTCTTTAAATTCATACATATCCTTATGTAAATGTAATAAAAACAACTAAGCATGAATCTTAAATAGTTGGTATAATCTATATGGGTACTTTGCTTCAATTTTTTATAAGGTTTCTTTTTTACAAAGTACAACTAATTAGCCACATCAATCCTGAAATAATATATTCATCTAGACAATTCCCCTCTTGGCACTTCTAATCACTATTATGTAACACTTATACACTGTTGCATTTGAAGGTCTACTCAAATCATGACTACTTTCTTTTTGATAAATCAAAGAATTAACAATATTTCAGTATTAATTACGGTTGAAATCAAACATCCAGAAAGTCAGTTAAGGAATCTGCAAACAATGAAATATTTGCTTACCTCAATACACTTAAATGATCCAAATACCAACACCTTTCTCTAGTTAGCTGATATCATAAGAAAAATAAAATATGAGATCATAATGTCTTACTGATTGTGTTATCATCCAATGTAAAAACACATGATTTTTTTTAATGATCACGGTATAAGCACATATATAATGACTCCCTCCACACAACATCAGGAAAATAATGTATTTTATATCGCTTAAATTCAGCAAGTGATTATCAGTATGATTATTCATCAGCAAATATTATTTTCATAACACATTGTTCCAATATAGAGCATAGTATCATTCAAATTATTCTCCAACCCCACAACACCCAAAAAAACTGGAAACATAGATGCCTCAAGCAACATTGCTTATATCGGTGACTTAGTATTCCACCAAAGAGATTAGAATCCAATTCACTCGAATTTAATCAAATTGTTTGATCGAAAATCAAGCTCTTAAAGTATATAAAAGCTCAGAAATTCAATTGTTGAACATAGCAATTTTATCAAGCCGGTTTATGTTTACACTAAGAGGTTGGTTTGGCTAAAAAGATGGCTACTGGTGCTAACTCTGTCATTATGGCCACATCCAATGATTTTTCGACATTTTATGACAATTCAAACCAAAATAGTAACAACGGTGGCGGCAAGAAAAGTCAAAATCGCAATAATAAAAATAAAAGTGGTAGACATGGTGGTAATAGCGGCGGCGGCGGACAAGTCACTAGTGGGTCCCGGCCAGCTGGACCACCGGTGAATCGCCCCGCTCATCGCCATGGACTAACCGCTGCTGGCTCACTACCCATTCAGCGCCGGATGTAATACATGGGCGAGCCGCGATTTCGGCACAATAATTCGAATCACCCAATACCCATCCCATCACGCGAGTATTCCCAAAAGGTCGCCGTGCCCAGCCTACTTTCGAGCCTCGCCACAACAGCTCTTGGGCCGAGGCCCACTTCCATCCCATCTTCGACAGATATTAAAGTCGTGATGCATATGCTGAGATTAACTCATTCGTACCCAAATTGGTACATGGACACGGGAGCTACACCCTACATGACATCCGATTCAGGTACTCTCTCATCTTATTCCAATTTGAGCAACCCTCATGGTATAATTGTTGGTAATGGTACTGATATTCTGATTCGTGGCTATTGTCATAAAATTTTGTCTCCTCCCCATCCACCACTTGTCTTGAAAAATATAATTCATGCCCCTAAATTGATTAAGAATTTGGTGTTTGTTCGTAGATTCACCACTGATAATTGAGTTTCTGTTAATTTTGATCCTTTTTTATTTTATGTGAAGGACTTCAAGACAGAAATTCCTCTAATGAGATGTGATAGTAGGGAAATCTTTATCCTATCACACCCACGTCCGGTTTTTCGCGTCAAATTTTGCCATCTACTTTTGCGGCTCTTGCTTCTTCCGTGTGACATGCACATCTTGGCCATCCGGGGTCATCTATTTTTTCTTTCTTAGATACAAATAAATTTATTTCATGTAAGGGTACGCGTAGTACTCCGAATTGCCCAACTTATTCTCTAGGAAAAATTGTTAAGTTACCATTTGTAGACTCTAATTCTACTACTTCAATGTCATTTGATATTATTCATAGCGATTTATGGACATCTCCTGTTATTAGCTCTTTGCGTCATCGGTGTTATATTTTATTTTTGGATGATTATTCTAAATTTTTATGGACTTTTCCATAGCGAAAAATTCTCAAGTTTTTTTCCATCTTCCTAAAATTTAGAGCTTACATTAGAACTCAATTCGAACGGAAAATAAAAAAAAATTCAATGTGATAATGGAAAAGAATATGACAACGGGGTATTTCGGGAATTTTGTGCTAATAATGGGATCAATTTTCATTTTTCTTACCCTCATACATCTTCACAAAATGGGAAAACCGAACGCAAAATTCGTACCATTAATTACATTGTCCGAACATTATTGATTCATGATTCCATACCCCCGTCTTTTTGACATCATGCTCTACAAATGACTACATATATTCTTAACATTCTTCCTTTCAAAGGTTTGACATATTCGTCCCCTTTTCAAATTTTATATATAAGACTCATTCGTATTCACATCTTAGGATTTTTGGATGCTTATGTTATCCGTTGTTTCCGTCTACCACAATTTACAAACTTCAGGCTCAGTATACCCCTGTGTGTTTTTGGGTTATACGTCTAATCATCGTGGTTACAAATGATTTGATTTATTATCTAATAAAATCATCATTAGTCGCCATGTAATATTCAATGAATCCCAATTTCCGTTGGTTGAGGATAATAAACCCGTGCCTAGTTCGTATAATGTTTTGGATGATGGTATATCCCCATATATTACCATTTTTTAGACATGTTCTGCACCCTGAATCCGCCCGGGCATTAATCGCCTACCGGTCCTATCACACAAAGATCACCTATCGGTTTGGGTTCAAAGAATGGCCATCTCTCCACCGATTACGCCCGATTTGATTCAGATTCTCGGGTCCAATCTCGACTAATCCTCGCTCTAGTCTCGGACCCAGTTACCGATTTGGGCCACAATCCCACTGCTTGCTGGCCAGTCCTATATCAATCCCGATAATTCAAAAAATTCACCCAATTCTGTCTGGAGTCATAGACCAGTCACTCGTAGTCAACGGGGCATTTTAAACCAAAAAGACATTTTAATTTGAATTCTAATGTTCTTAAATCCCCTCTACCTCATAACCCAATGTCTGCTTTAAATAACCCGAATTGAAAATCGATATGACCGATGAGTATAGTGCTCTTATTGATAATAAGACGTGAGAGTTGGTACCCCGTCCCTCTGGTGTTAATATTATTAGGTCTATGTGGATTTTTGCTCATAAGGACAATTTAGACGGATCTTTTGCTAGGCATAAGGTTCGTCTTGTAGGTGATGGTAATACTCAGCAGGTTGATGTGGATTGTAGTGAGACGTTTAGTCTGGTGGTCAAGACGGCTACCATCCACACTGTTCTCAGCTTGGCTCTTTCGAAAGCATGACTCATTCATCAGTTAGATGTGAAGAATGTTTTCTTACATGGTGATCTCAAGGAGATAATTTATATGCATTAGCCGTTGGGATTTAAGGATCCCAAATATCCTCATCATGTCTGTTTGTTGAAGAAGTCCTTGTATGGACTTAAGCAGTCTCCAAGGGCGTGATATAAGAGGTTTGCAGACTATGTTTTTGACTATTGAGTTCTCTCACAGCATGTCTGATAATTCATTGTTCATATATCGTCGTGGTTCTTCATTGACTTATATACTATTATATGTGGACGATATTATCTTGACTGCCTCTTCTGATGCATTACGCTAGTCTATCATAACAATGCTCAGTTCTGAGTTTGCTCTGAAGGATTTAGGATCATTGAGTTATTTTTGGGGGATTGTTGTCACTAGTCATTCAGTTGGGTTATTCTTATCACAGAAGAAATATGTCGCTGAGATCATTGAGAGGGCTGAGATGTCATCCTATAAGTCCACTTCCACTCCAGTTGATACTAAATCCAAGTTGGGTGCTACGGCTGGCCCACCATATGAGGATCTCACTCGTTATTGTAGTCTTGCAGGGGCGCTTCAGTATCTTACATTTACGAGACTAGATATTATATATGTCGTACAACAGGTGTGTTTGTTTATGCATGATCCAAGGGTTGAACACATGAATGAACTCAAACGCATCATTCGGTACATCCAGGGACACTTGACTATGACTTACATTTATATCATTCGTCAACATCTACACTTGTCTCGTATACAGATGTTGATTGGGGTGACTGTCCCGACACCAGACAGTCTACGTTTGGATATTGTATATTTCTTGGAAATAACTTGGTCTCATGGTCTAACAAGCGTCAGTCTACTTTATTGTGATAATGTTAGTGCAGAGTCATGTTGGTCTCTAGTGCAGAGGTCGAGTATCGAGGGGTAGCCAATGTGGTCTTCGAGTCATGTTGGTTACGTAATCTTCTATTAGAGCTTCATTGTCCTATTGAGAAAGCTACATTGGTTTATTGTGATAATGTTAGTGCCATCTATCTTTCTGGAAATCCGGTTCAGCACCAGTGCACTAAACATATTGAGATAGACATTCATTTTGTTCGCGAAAAGATAGCTCGTGGAGAGGTACACATCTGTCATGTCCTTTTCAGGTATCAAATTGCAGACATCTTTACAAAGGGTCTTCCCTCGGTCCTTTTTGAAGACTTTAGAGACAGTATCGGCATACGAAGACCGACCACTATGACTGTTGGGGTGTGTTAAATATACATAAGTATACAGATGATATACACATGTATACTTATGTATATTGGACGAATGGAGCATCACGGGCAGCATGCCCATCTCAGGTTTGGGCAGTAGTCCATCTCGAGTTCATGATATAATTGGTATATATTGTATATTAGTCTTGTACCTTAATTAATCTTGTAATCTTACCATAATTGTATAGTCAGTCTTCAAATAGAATAGGGTTTTAGATGTAGAATAGAAAAAAGAATTTTCCTATATGTAACTTGTATATATACCCCTTTCATTAATGAGAATAATTAAGGGGATTATTTTTTTCATATATATATATATATATATATTGGCTGATTGTGCTTATTATTGGTGAGAAATGTAAAAATTGAATTGTTGCTAGGGATGGCAAATAGGCGGGTTAGGGCGGGATAAGTTTTGACCTATTAAAATTTTGACCTACCCCGTTTAGTTTTGTCCAAATGTCCTGCCCCGTCCCACTAAGCCCTGCCCTGCCCTGCCCCGTCCCGTTTGTGTTTTTTCATTCCTTTAGATAATTTGAAAGGAATATTTATAACACAAAATGTATACTGTGCAAGACGTATGAAACCAATTGCAGATACTGTCTCCTCTGATTATATTCTCAACATATACCAGGTTTCCTCTGCCATATCTGATTATACTCGGGTCTCGATGTCTTGGAGTAGAAAAACAAAAAAAAAACATGAATCCAAAACATCCTATTATATATATAATGTCAAACATCGAATTCATACCAACCATACCTTAAAAGAAATCTGTTGTGACAAAATTGCATAGTCAAGATTTTGAATCTATGTAATGGAACTAACCGCTTTTCATGATTGTAGAACATAAAACATGAAGAATTAAGAACGGTGGATTTTGAACTTTTTCACGGTATTCGAGTTAGGTTGCGTAGCTCGACTAATTTCCAAGTTGGTACGCAGTCAATACCTAGTTATCAACTGTCTCTTTGCAAGTTGATATTTCAAGAGATAGACAATAGAGGAACCTTAACATGCTATTCCTCAGTAGCAGGTTGATTAATGACCAATTTAATCAGATATGGCAATTGCAGATACCGAGTATAATCAGATATTTCACATTTCTCATAGGACCTGATTTAAAATTTACAAACCCATTACCTGCCCTATCTTATTTTAATTTTTAATAAAACTAATTTTGCCCTGCCCCGCCCTGCCTTATCTCGTTTAAGTCTTTCCCTACCCTGCCCCGTTAAGAGTTTGCCCTGCCCTCCCCAATTGCCATCCCTAATTGTTGCACAACATAAGTTAGCTTTTAATTTCCTTGTGTATCCTTTTGATATCTCCTATTGTACTGCTATACTAACTTAATTGTCATATTTTAAGGTAATTCTATATAGAATGCACCTATACAGGTGCAAGTTTTACTTCATTAATTAATGGCTTTTGGATAAAGAAGAAAAACTACCAGTAAGACAACAAAGGTGGTGAAGTCTATTATTCTATGGGATTAGGGTGTAGGTTCACATACGGTAACTCAACTATTATTCTAAATTATTGTTTGTAACAAAACGTCACTTAACTTTTGTCTAACTATGAAAATAACTAAACTATTTTGTGTAACAGAAAGACACTGAACTTTGCTAATTAAGTATTACAGGAAGTCACTAATTAAACATTTTTTGTAATAAAAAAGTCTATTTTGTTTCCTCCTAATGATATTATGTGATACTTAAGAAAGTCGAGTGATTTTTTTCGTTATAAAATAGTTTAGTTTGTGATACTTGGATAAACTGAAGTGATTTGTTCATTATAAATAGTTTAATAACTTTAGTACAATAAATAAAGTAAAAATTGATTGGCCATATATATATGAAATTAATACATTATTCCCTCTTTAGACTTTAAGTACTACTTCTCTTTTTCTAATGATATATTCGCTGATGCTTCCTAATCTCTAGCTAATCCCATTAATCTTTGTACATTTGGAGACAAAGTTGTTGTCCAGGAATTGTTTTTGCCCAGTCGGATTATTAAGATTGACCAGCGGTCAGAAGGCACCAAATCACTTTTGAAATCAAGGTTAAGCTTTGTACTTACTCACTTCATCCCAATTTATATGATATAGTTTAACTGGACATGAAATTTATAAAATAAAAGAATACTTTTGAATCTTGTGATCTAAAACAAATCAAATATATTTGTGTGGTTATAAATTATCTCGTTAAGTGTAAAAGGTGGAATTGAAAGTTAAATTGTTGTCAAATAAATAAACGTGTTATTCATTTTTGGATTGACTAAAAATAAAAGTGTGTAATATAAATTGGGACAGAAAATATATATATATTCATGTGGCTTGTAATTAAAGCAAGATAATCTTTCCAAGATACTAGATAAAATATTTGTTAAGTACTACAACTATTTTTAAAGATAAGAGTGGTAATAGAAGGCTTGAATGGTGTAGAACTGGCATGGTTTGTTCTCAATCCGTCCGCATAAAAATATTATACTCATCTCATAACAGCTACTCTTCCCCTTATGAAATTCAGAAAACATTTATATGTGATATTTGAGTAGGTCAATCTTTAAGTGTTGGAAGCAACAGCTAACGGACTCCCCTCATCTAGAAAGGATAGGTAATTGAAAGAAAATAGGGTCTTTGACGGTCTAATCTTAGTTAGCAAGTGTATGGACTCATACTTTGAGGACTTCCTAGTGTGCCAGATAGCTACTTTTGTCCTGTTTAAGCTAAAGCATAAGAATGACAGATTTGTGTCAACCGTGTGATCACAGTCGGTACCGCATTTCTTTTTTCTTACGGGGGGTGTAAGGCGTGCAACGGCTGATGAAAAGCCACCAACTTCTTAGAAGTTGATAGGTTTGGAATTCTATACAAGAAGTAGGCTATAGTGATCTGAGAGTCCCGTATGGAAGGGTTCTCACTCAATAGATCAAAGGTATGTCGGGGATAACAGGTTGATGACTCCCAAGGGATCTTATCGACAGAGTCGTTTGGTACCTCGATGTCGACTCATCACATCCTGGGATTAAAGAAGGTCCCAAAGATTCGGTAGTTCGCTAATTTAAGTGGTACGTGAGTTGGGTTTAGAACGTCATGAAACATTTCGGTTCCAATCTGTTGTTCATGATGTATTATAACCACTTCGACCCTATCCAATTATGGACTCCATGTGTACCCTATCCAACTATTTGTCCACACTTTATCTTAAGAGAGATCTAGTAGATTTTATCTATGAGTAGGCATCAATCAATTCAAAAAGCTTATTCAAATGATAATTTGTTGATAATGGAATAGTAAAAGGATAATAACAGACAAATCTAGAAAAAGAATGAAAAATAGAAAGAAAGAAAAGTAGTCATTGTGCTTGAAAAATAGAAAGGGCGTTGGTGGTGTTCAAATATATCATCCCTTGCTAGTGTAAAGGGGCAATTGGCTTACATTAATTAATTAGTTCACTTTGTTTTCTCTAAAATTATTTTAATGATTGAACTTCAACTAAACACGAGTTCAAGTCTTTTCGCTTTGTGGATAACAATTATGTTTGTTTTTAGTGGAGGTTTCTACTAGATCTTTCCTATTCACCAGATGGAATTGATTTTGTAATTCTTTACAAATTTATTTTTAGTTTTATGATTTTTTGTAAAAGATCTTTATTTTTTTACACACAAAAAATTTGAAAATGTTATTTTTTACTATTCAATTTGTGAGCGGACAAAAAATCTCATTTTCTGTATTGATCAGCATGCGTGATCAGTTCATTATTCATTCACACTTCATTTCAACATCAATAATTCTATCAATAGAAAGTAACTTAATAATACATACACAATAAATAGAAACACACTACCTGAAATTCAAAGATTTTAGAAGTCATCACACATAATATACATATATATCGTATGTATATTAAATATATTTCCAAGGTAAATCCGAGAGGCTTTAGGCCAGCATCGTCCAACCCAATTCCAGCCAAGAGGCTTTGGTCCAGCATCGTCCAACCCAATTCCAGGAGCAGTCCGTGTATAATGTGTATAGATAATTTATGATATATTTGTATATTAGACTTGTATATTAAGTAGTCTTGTAGTCTTATCATAATTGTATGATTAGTCTCCATATAGAATAGGAATTTAGATGTAGAATAGGAAAAAGATTTTCCTATTATAACTTGTATATATACACCTTTCATCAATAAAAATAATCAAGCGATTATTTCTTTCATGGTATCACAAGTCAGAGTTAGAGAGATGTTTCTCTCACTAGGCGAAAATGCTCTCAACATTTTCCTCTAGTTGCTCTTCTACGTCTCCCTTCTTCTATGATTTTCACCAACTGAATTATTATGGATTGTTCTTTGATCAATCCCATCTTACGGAGAAGTTTGCGTGTTCATTTCATGTTCACTTTAGTCGATTTGTTAAAGGTAAGTTTTCATCTTCTTTAACATCCAAGATTTCATAGTTTTGTGTATTCGTTGATTCCGCCACTATCGAAGGGATTTAGTCCTAGTGTGAGTCATCTTCCTTCTTGCCATGAGGAAGAATATAAAGATTACGTCCAAGAGAAAGAAAGAGATTAGTTTGATTGTTCAAGGTATGAATTTTCCGAGTTCATATCCGGTGGTGGCAGCTTCCAGTGGTGTCCCGATAGCAACCATGAAAATTGTAGGGAAATCGGGTCAGGCGGGTGAAGCCGGGTCGAAGGCAGGTCAGGAGGGTGGTTATGGATTGCAAGAGGGTCATGATGGTGGTCATGGGTCGAGGATGCAATTCAATGAGTCTCCCAACTTTCTGGTGGCGACCTCAGGTGGTGTTCCGGTAGGAACCCTTGACTCTGGGGGGAAAACGGGTCATGCGGGGGATCCCGGGTCGAAAGCAGGTATGGAGGGTGGTCCCGGGTTGCAGGGGGGTCGTGATGGTGGTCATGGATTGTGGATGCTACCCATGGGTCACCGGTCTATGGTTTCTGAGTCCGAAGGGGTTTTCCGGCAGACACTATGGATGCCGAGGAGAAAGCGGATCACGTGGATGGTCCCGGGTTGATAGCGGGTCAGGTGGGTGGGCATGAGTCAAGGGCGAAGTCCATGGGTCACCAGACAATGGTTGTTGAGTCCGAGAATGCTTCAATTCCCATGGGCCTTGGAAATGCAAAGGTTGCGGAAGCCGAAGGAATTTTTATTCAAAAGAGATTTAGTAATTTGCAGCATTCAATTGATGCGGAAGCCAAAGGCACGCCTCATTCAATGGTTGCTGCATCCGAAGTTACTCCAAGTCCCATGGATCTTGGTAAGGCAAATGATGCGGAAGCCGAGGGGTTTTCTCTCCAAAAGAGGCCTAGTAACTCGACGAATTTAATTGACGTAGGGAATGAAGAGACATCTCATTTAAGGGGACTTCGAAACTTGATAGCGGTGGGAACTGGTTTTGACAAGAACAAGAGTCCTAGGAACTCTAATACATTATATGATAGTGCATTATTACAACAAAAGAATTTTGTGACACCAAATCCCAATGGTGCACGTTATTTGACTTCAATTGCGGGAATCAACAACGTACCTATGGATCCTCAACCCTTCACTTCACCCGAAGCTGTAAACAATTCACCTACGGATAAGCCTATTCCAAGAAAGAAGACTTATGCGGGGGTGTTTGCGGAGTCACGTTTGGAAGCAAAGGGTATGAAATTACAATTTATTGAACAAGAAGAAGATATCGTAGAACTTGATGTGAATGATGAAGTTCCATTTGTTGAAACTTGGGGCTATTATCTTATTGGATGTTTCACGGGCCCTTTCCCGGGACGTGAGGCACTGAATTCAATTGTTAAGGGCTGGGATGTGAAGTGTCGAATCATTCCCTATGGACGTAGATGGACTGTCTTCCGTTTCATGTCGGAGGACGATCACATTAAGGTGTTTCATGGTGGCCCCTATATGACTTTCGGTAAAACATTGATGTTAAAACTAGTTGATAAGGACGTGATACTTTCAGATTATCTTTTTATGAAAATCCCCATTTGGGTATTGCTACGTGACATCCCCTTATCGGTTTGGAGTGAAACCGGTTTGAGTAAAATTGCATCTCGTGTTGGAATGCCTCTATACACGGATCAGTTTACTAAAGAGAGGTCCAAAATGAACTATGCACGAGTATTGATTGAAGTAGATGTCAGTAAGGAGCCAGTCACGGAATTTAGAGTAAAACTACTGAGTAATATTATGTATGTTCAAAAAGTGGAATATGAGCATTATCCGGATTTTTGTTTTCTTTGCCAAACATTTGGGCATAGCCATTTAAAGTGTAAGAATTTGGAGAAACAAGTGAAGCCTATGGAGATTTCCCGATCTCAAAATTCGAATGTTTTGCCTCAGAATGGCGAGGATACGAGTATGCCCTCTATGCCCGGAAGTGTCTATGCAGCTTCAAATCTTGATCGAGCTTCGGGTGAGAATCAATTTGATGAACACTATTTGCGGGATGCACATGATTTTCCCAACGCAACAGGGGTGGGAAATAGGGATTTTAATCAAGTCAGGACCTTTGCCGAGGCAGCACGAGGAGGGTCTAGCACTCCTTTCGTCCCGGGGTCCTTTAGAAGTGTTACGGGTGTTGAGAATTCGCCGAGTGTGTACATGCAGGCACCACTTTGTGCGGATAATGATGGATGGCAAGAGGTTACTTCAAGGAAGAATTTTATTAAGAACAAAGCCAAGCAGCAAGTTTGAGAAGTGGAAGAGTATTTCAACCCTCCAAGATTGAGTTTATTTGTATTGGGTTTATTTTATTTTCTTGTATTGTATTTTCGTGCTTTACATTGAGGCTTGAGAACCCTCAATGGTCAATTGTACTTTCCGATTTCTAGTAATAAATTATTTATTTACCCAAAAAAAATGGTATCACAAGTCTAGGTAATTTTTCCTTGCTTGCTTCCGGAAACTCTAGCAAATCTGAGACCTCTTCTTTTCTTCCCAAACAGCCGAGACACTTCTCGGTTTGTTCTTCAATTCTCCAACAAAAATCTGAGACCTCCCTTCACCAAAATTCCTTCTCTGAATCTTGTTGTTCTATTCACTATGACTGATAAGAACACGTTTCATCATGACCTCACATTTTCTAACATCAAGAGCTTTCTTCCTATTGTCCTTGACCTAGAAAACGTCCAATATGGGACGTGGACGGAATTATTCAAGATTCATGCGATGGCACATCAATTCCTCCACCACATAATCACTTCGACTGCTAATACGGAGGAGGTTGTGCCTACCAAAGAGGATAATCCAAAATCATGGGTCACTCTTGACGCAAAAGTTCTCCAATGGATTTATGCAACTATATCTATTGACCTCTTACAGACGATTATGAAACCCAACTCCACAGCTATGGCTGTTTGGAATCGATTGCGTGATATCTTCCAAGATAACAGTCATTCACGCATTATCACCCTTGAACAATAATTTTCTCAAGTTGCTATGGTGAATTTTCCTAACGTTTCATCTTATTGTAAACGACGCAAGGACTTGGCGAATCAACCTCGCTACGTGGGGGCTCCTGTGAGCAATAGTCATATCGTCCTACAGATGGTTGCAGGCCTGTCCGAGGCCTATAGCGGTGTTGCTTCAATACTTTGTCAAAGTAATCCCTTTCCGGAATTCTATCAAGCTCGTTCCATGCTCACATTTGAAGAAGCAGGTTTGGCTAAAAAGGCGGCTATAAGGGCTAGTCCCGTCGTCATGATGACGTCCTCCACAAATTTTCCAGATTTCACTGATAATTCGGGCCAGAACCGTACTCAAGGTGGCGGCAAAAATAATCGTAAAAACAACGGGAAAAATCTCGGTGGCAAACAAGATGGTTACGAGGCGTGCGCGGTAGCGCATAAGCGCCAAAGAAGTGTGCCCACAACCCAAGTCGTGGCACGACCCGATGGGCGATGGCGCAACAACCATTGGACCCAAAGCATTTATCCTTGTCCATTCCCCAGCCAGTGGGCTGGCCAGAACAATTTCAGGCCCAAGAACAGCCAGTGGCCCAACAGTACAGTGTAGTCCAGTTTCGGTACTTCAGCTGGGCCGAGGCAGCAAGTTGGGGTGCTTGGGCCTCGGCCCCCACAAGCCTTATACAGTGGAGCCCACAAAAACCGACATTGAAGCCGCGATGCACACGCTTGGATTAACTCAACCGGACCCGAATTGGTATATGGAAACAGTCGCCACTACCCACATGACATCCAACCAAGGTATTCTCTCGTCTTATTCCAATTTGAGCAGTAATTGTGGTATAATTGTTGATAATGATAATTCAATTCCAATTCGAGTTTATGGTCATAAAACTTTATTTCCCCTCCTCCATTCACCATTTGTCTTGAAAAATACCCTTCACGCCCCAAAATTGATTAAAAATTTAGTATATGTCCGTAAATTGACAACTTATAATTGGGTGTCTGTTAATTTTGATCCTTTTGGATTTTCTGTGAAGGATTTCAAGACGGGGAACACTCTCATGAGATAAAAATAATCTTATTTATTGTAAGGGTACGCGTAGTACTCCGAATTGTCAATCGTGTTCTTTAGAGAAAATTGTTAAGTTGCCTTTTATGGACTCTAATTCTACTACTTCAAAGCCATTTGATATTATTCATAGAGATTTATGGACATCTCCTGTTCTTAGTTCATTGTGTCATCGTTATTATGTTCTATTTTTAGATGATTACTCTAAATTTTATGGACGTTTCTGATAGCGAAGAAATCTCAAATTTTTTCCATCTTCCAAAAATTTAGAGCTTTCATTAAAACCCAATTCGACCGAGAGATAAAAAATATCCAATGTGATAATGACAAAGAATATGACAATGGGGAGTTTCGAGAATTTTGTGCTAAAAATGGAATAATTTTTCATTTTTTTTGTCCTCATACGTCTTCACAAAATGGGAAAGCCGAACGCAAAATTCGTACCATTAATAACATTATCCGAACTTTCTTGATTCATGCTTCCGTACCCCCATCTTTTTGGCATCATGCTCTACAAATGACTACCAATATTCTTAACATTCTTCCTTCTAAAGGTTTGATATATTCGTCCCTTCTTCAAATTTTATATAATAAGACTCTCTCGTATTCACATCTTAGAGTTTTTGGGTGCTTATGTTATTTGTTGTTTCCGTCCACTATAATTAACAAACTTCAGGCACGTTCTACTCCTTATGTGTTTTTGGGTTTTCCATCTAATCATTGTGGTTACAAATATTTTGATGTATCATCTAATAAAATCATCATTAGTCGCCATGTTATTTTTTGAGTCCCAATTCCCGTTTGCTAAGGTTAGTAATCATGTGCCTAGTTCGTATAATTTTTTGGACGAGGGTATCTCCCCATATATTATTCACCATTTATCGGACATGTCCCGTACCCAAAATCCACATGCGGGCCCACTGCCCGCAGGTCCTAACGTCACAACATCACCTACCGTTCTGGGTCGATGAATCGGGTCGTCTCCCGCCCGATTTTGGCTTCCACCGCCCGATGCATCGCTCCTGCCCAATCTCGTCCCATTTTCGATTTGATCGCACCTAATCACCAATTTGGGCCAGCAGGCCCATTGCTTGCTGGCCAGTCCGATATTCGTCCAAATAATTAACAAAATTCACTGAATTCTCCCCCGAGTCATAGACCGGTTACTCGTAGTCAACAGGGTATTTTTAAACCTAAAAAACATTTTAATTTACATCATAATGTTCTTAAATCTCCTTTACCCCGTAATCATATGTCTGCTTTAAATGGCCCGAATTGGAAAATTGCTATGACTGATGAATATAATGCTCTTATTGATAATAAGACGTGAGAGTTGGTACCCCGTCCATCTGGTGTTACTTTATTCTGTCTATGTGCATTTTCACTCATAAGGACAATTGTGACGGTTCATTTGCGAGGCATAAGACTTGTCTTGTTGGTGATAGTAAGACTCAGCAGGTTGGAGTAGATTGTGGTGAGACATTTAGCCCGGTGGTCAAGCCAACTACCATTCACACTATACTCAGTCTGGCTCTTTCGAAAGCATAGCCAATTCATTAGCTAGACGTGAACAATGCTTTCCTACATGGTGATCTCAAAGAGACATTATACATGCTTCAACCCTTGGAGTTTAGGGATACTCGATATCCTCATCATGTCTGTTTATTGAAGAAGTCCTTGTATGAGCTTAAGCAGTCTCCACGGGCTTGGTATAAGAGGTTTGCTGACTATGTTTTGACTATTGGGTTCTCTCACAGTAGGTTTGATAATTCATTATTCGTATATCGTTGGGATTATTCCATGGCTTATATACTATTATATGTGGATGATATTATCTTGATTGTCTCTTCTGATGAATTATGCAACTCTATTATGACAATGCGCAGTTTGAGTTTGCCATGAAAGACTTGGGGCCATTGAGTTATTTTTTGGGGATTGTTGTCACTCGTCATGCAGGTGGACTGTTTTTATCACAGAGGAAGTATGCAGCTGAGATCATTGAGAGGGCTGGGATGTCGTCCTGTAAGTCCACTTCTACTCCAGTTGAGACTAAACCCAAGTTGGGTGCTGCAGCTGTCTCCCCCTATGAGGATCCGATCCGCTATCGTAGTCTTGCAGGGGCCCTTCAATATCTTACGTTCACGCGACCTGATATTACATATGTCGTACAACAGGTGTTTTTGTTTATGCATGATCCCAGGATTGAACATTGAATGCGCTCAAATGCATTCTTAGGTACATTCAGGGAACACTTGATTATGACTTGCATTTGTATCCTTCGTCGACGTCTACGCTTGTCTCCTACACAGATGCTGATTGGGGTGGTTGTCCAGATATCAGGCGGTCTACGTCTGGTTATTGTATATTTCTTGAAAATAACTTGGTCTCATGGTCTGCCAAACGTCAATCCACGCTTTCACGTTAGAGTGCAGAGGCCAAGTATCGAGGGGCAATGTGGTTTCTGAATCATATTGGTTACGTAATCTTCTTTTAGATCTCCATTGTCCTATTCAGAAAGCTACTTTGGTGTATTGTGATAATATTAGTGTCATCTACCTTTCTGGTAATCCGGTTCAGCACCACCGCACTAAACATATAGAGATGGACATTCACTTTGTTCGAGAAAATGTAGCTCGAGGAGAAGTACGCGTCTGTCATGCCATGTCCCTTCCAGATATCAAATTGCAAACATCTTTACAAAGGGTCTTCCCTCGGTCCTTTTTGAAGATTTTAGAGACAGTCTCAGCGTACGAAGACCGTCCGTCCGCTATGACTGCGGAGGTGTGTTAAATATACATACAATATACACATAATATACATGTATATTCTATGTATATTGAATATATTTCCAAGGTAAAGCCAAGAGGCTTTAGGCCAAGATCGCCCCAATTCGGTAGAGACTTTAGGCGGCATCGTCGGCCAGTTCGGAGCGATCTGTATAATGTGTATAGATCATTTATGGTATATTATATTTGTACATTAGACTTGTGTATTAATGTCTTGTAGTCTTACCATAATTGTATGATTAGTCTTCCTATAGAATAGGGATTTAAATGTGAATAGAAAAAAGAATTTTTTATTGTAACTTGTATATATACACCTTTCATCAATAAAAATAATCAAGAGATTATTTCTTTCAATTACAACTTAACTGTCTTAAAGCTATATATTCAAAATATGAAAAAGACTACTCCCATAAAACAAATGTGGGACTACTGTATGCAGAGCAAATAAGTAACTGCAAAAGAAAAATATTAATGCACTTAGGCTGAGATAAAGAGTGATTCAGAGACCCTCCAATTCTCCATTTATGTGTAATTTTGCAACTATGTGTATGTCAATAACTTATCTCATAGTTAGTATTTTTTTTGTTAATCTTACGAGTATCAAATCAAAAAGGAGGAGTTCATCTCAATCCTATGTTGTAATTTTGCTTATCTAGTTATTAAATAATTAAAAAACATTCTTCATTATGTAATTGAGGTCAAGGTGTATATCTCTTCATATATTATGCTTCTATGATCTTTATATACGGCCATGTGCTACTACTATACATATAGCTCCCAACCATAATGGTAGATTTGTCAGAAGAAGAAGAAAAGATAAGGCACTCCATAAGTTGAAACAACTAGCTAGGACATAAAAGTGCTTAAATTCCTTGTTTAATCCTATATTCACCGTTATTGTGTTGTATTAGCGCGATCACATTGCGTCATAGCGCCCTTCAAGTACTCCAGTGCTAGTGACATCAGAAAACAGCCACTGAAATTTTTGTAGTATAAAATAGGTGTGAACGGAAGAACTGAAAGGGTAGACCAAAGTAGTTCAGTATAATGTTTGCCGAATCGAGTGATGACACTCTTTCTTTAAGGTAAAATTATCCTCGTATAGTATGGCTTACGGTAAGTGGGTAATAGCCTCCCAAGATAAAACAACAATACTTTCTCAAGCACAAGTCAATACTTGAGAATCCTTATAGAAGAAACAAGAACTCTAGATTGCTAAAAGAAGAATAAAGGCTCTCAATATTTTCAGGGTTTAGGATTATAATTGATGTACTAAATCTGAATTTTGAGACCTTTATTTATAGTTGCAAAATTGTGATTCACATGCCATGTGAATGCTTTAAATGGGTTGCATTGAACTCACCAAAAGTCACCTTGGTCATGCCAAAGGTTGACTGAACCTTGGCCTTTCCAATGAGTGTACATTCAGAAAAAATCTGTTGACTTTCGGTTCACTGCACGTTGAGCGCCGCGACGCTAAATGGGCATTAACCAACTTCGAGTGTCGGGACATTTGGCGCCGCGACCCTTGATCAAGTAGCGCCGCGATGCTGGCCCGTTGTGGCTCGGTGTCGCGGACCTGTTACGGCGCCGCGGCTCTTCCCCATTTTCTGTATTTTGCACATTTCTTCTTTTCTTATACCATCGTGGGAGACACATCAATTTAGTCAATTAATTATCCATCCTTACATAACTTGAGAACACATAACATGTGTACCAACATCTGTTTCATTACGTGAAATTTAGCTAGACGTTGTATGACGTATGCATGTGTATGCAAATCATATTTCTGACATGTAGGGCCCCACGTGTTCAAGTAATTAATAACGGGATAAACTCAATCTCACTAGATAAATTTTTCAACAATCCCCTCTTGAAAGGGGTGTTGGTGCACACGAGATGCCAACCATTAGCAATCTAGTAGCGGAAATGTATTGCATCGAAATAGGTAGCCAGTGGCCTTGAAACTTCCCTAGTCAAATACCATCGGACATATTTACTGCGCGGTGAACGTGATATCTTGAATCATCAGTGTTTAGTATATGCCAAGACAATGATAGAGACAGAATAACTGTCCAATCCCTTGTTTCTTTTTTATTGTTTTGTCTGTTGTGGCCGTGGACACACTTGGATTCTTAAGTGCGTACAACTGAGGCGGTCTGTCCTCGCACTTAAATAGGTGACCTCCTACAAGGTACCATGCAGTACCCCACTACATCAGTGTTAAGAGTCATTAAAAGTATATTTATCTTAACCTCGACTCTCGAGTGTTATGTTAAGACTTTGACATTTAACCTGTACCCACCATGCATGTAGCACTTTAATGTCTATCGCGGGAAGGCTTTGGATTAGTGTTTCCATAAGGAACCAATATCCGAAGTGCTATTGCTTTTCTTGAAGCGTTCAACTGAACCTTTACAGCTTAGTTTTTCCATTGAACCAAATTTCTGGGATCTCCAGTCAGTATGGTTGGGTTACCACTGTATCGGTTCTTATTGCCTGGGTTTTAAGCCCATTCCCCTAGACAGGCAGAACATTTGATCTTTGGGCAGTCCCTTAGTCAAAGGGTCAGCTATATTCTTATTTGATTTTATGTAATCGATGGAGATGATACCCGTGGAGATCAATTGCCTAACGATCTTATGTCTCTGACGTATGTGCCGAGATTTGCCGTGTATATGCTACTTCGTGCCCTTCCTAATGCAGACTGACTGTCGGAGTGGATCATTATTGAAGGTACGGGTTTATCCTCATCAAGCCACTCAGCTTCTTCACCTGCTTTGTCTAAAGCAATGAACTCCAATCCCATAGTAGATCGGGCGATGCAAGTTTTTTTGGAGGACTTCCAGGATACATCCCCACCACCAATTGTAAACACATACCCACTGGTGAATTTGGTGTTTCTTATATCAGATATCCAGTTTGCATCAAACTGCCAATTACCTGCGCATATCACTCCTGAAGCACGGGTGCACCAAGATTTTTATCAATGCTTTGATTCATATCCATTGGTGACTTTAATGGCAGACAGTCAAACAACTCAAACTTTCTCAAGACATTCTCTATGTAATGAGACTGAGACAACACTAGTCCGTCAGATGACTTAGAAATCTTAATTCATAAGATGACATCTGCGATACCCATGTCCTTCATATCAAAACATTGTTTTAACATGTTCTTTGTTTCCAGGATCAAGGTTCGACTACTACCTGTGATTAACATGTCGTCTATGTAGAGACAAAGCATGACAAACGAGTCTGAGTTTCTTTTCACGTAAACACATTTATCACATTCGTTAATGGAGAAACTTTTTGACAGTAGTGTACTATCAAATTTTTCATGCCATTGTTTTGGAGATTATTTCAACCCATACAGAGATTTGACAAGTCTATAGACTTTCTTCTCATGTCCTGAAACTACATACCCCTCGGGCTGTTCCATATATATTTCTTCTTCCAAATCACCATTTAGGAACGTTGTCTTAACGTCCATTTGATGGATTTCAAAGTCATGCAGTGCTGCAATGGAAATGAACACCCTTATGGAAGTCATTCTAGATACTGAGAGTACGTATCAAAGTAGTCAAGGCCTTCGGTTTGTCGGTATCCTTTAGCTACCAACCTGGCCTTATACCTGTTTATAGATCTATCAGCTTTGTACTTGCGTTTAAGTACCCACTTACAACCTAGTGGTTTATTTCTCAGAGGAAGATCAACCATTACCCAGGTGTGATTTTTCATGATGGACTTTATCTCACTTTCCATAGCTTCTTTCCAAAGCGGTGCTTCTGGAGTTGACAATGCCTCTGCAATTGTCCGTGGTTCATTCTCAACCAGATAAGCTAGAAAGTCTCACCCAAAGATTTTTCTTTTCTGGCCCTTTTACTTCGCCTAGGTTCAACCTTAGGGCCAGTTGGATTCTCATCCACATCTGTATCCGTTTGGTCAGAATCGTCAGATCCCGAGGAATCATGACTCTTTTTGCGATAGGGGACTTCATTTTCCTTTTTAGGAAAGATTGTCTCAAAGAATACATCATTCCTTGATTCTAGTATTGTACTCCCATGAATATCTGGTATATCTGATTTCTGTACCAGAAAACGATAAGCACTATTGTTCTTTGTGTATCCAATGAATATGCAATCTACAGTCTTAGGTCCTATCTTGACCTGTTTTGGTTTAGGTACCTCGACCTTAGCCAAACAACCCCATACCCTTAGGTATTTGTAAGAGGGTGTCTTTCCATTCAACAATTCATATGGAGTTTTCTCCTTGCCTCTGTGAGGGGCTCTATTGAGAATCATGTTAGCAGTAAGAACTGTCTCTCCCCACATATTTTGTGCAATGTCGAAATTGAGAAGCAAGGCGTTCATCATTTCCTTTAGTGTACATTTCTTGCGTTCAACAACACCGTTTGACTGAGGAGAATATGGTGAAGTTGTTTGATGAAATATGCCTGATTGGGCACAGTATTCCTCAAACGGAGCTACATACTCTCCCCCTCTATCGCTACAAATTGCTTTAATTCGTAGACTTAATTGGTTTTCAACCTTGGCTTTATAGCACTTAAAGACATCAAACGCTTCATATTTACTTTTGAATAAGTAAATGTAACAATACCTTGTGCAATCATCGATGAAGGTTACACATTACTTGTTCCCCCCTCTAATTTGAGCGAACTTTAAATCACAGATATCCGTGTGTATAAGTTCTAGAGGGGCGGTATCTCATTCTACGAAACGGAAAGACAATTTGGTAAGTTTTGCCTCTACACATACCTCACATTTAGATCGAGGGTTTATAGCATCAGACGGCAACAACTCCAACCTTACCAATCGTTGAATTGATTGATAGTTTACTTGTCCTAGTCTATGATGCCCTGCTGGACGACTCAAGCAAGTAAGAAGAAGCACTAGCATTTTCATTCATATTACAGATTACATATATGGCGTTTAATTTAAAGAGGCCTTCACAGGCGAATCCTCTTCCTACAAACACACCATTCTTAGTAATTACAAACTTTTCGAATTCGAACACTAGTCGAAATCCAGCACGACTAACATTGTTCCTGAGAGCAGGTTCTTTCGGATGTCCGAAACATGCAACACGTTCTTCAGTTTGAGGTTTTTTCCAGAGGTCATCTTGAGCACCTCTGTGTCTTCTCCTAACACATCTGAAGAAGCATTGTTGCCTATATAGATTTTCTTGTCGGCAACATCAGCATAGGTGGAGAAAGCATTCCTCTCGGAGAATATATGACGGATCGCACCCATATCTAACCACCGCTGCTTGGGGGTTTCCACCATATTTGCCTCTAACACTGTGGCTGAGAAGTCTTCAATCATATCGTTGAGGGCTTTGTCTTCAACAACGTTTGCCTTGGATTTCTTCTCACCTTTGGCCTTATCTTGCTACTCGCGCTTCAGTTGGTGGCAGTCTTTGATCATATGACCAACCTTGCCACAATGATGACAGTTGCCTTTGAATTTCTCAGCGGCCTGAGTCTTTCCATTTTTCAGAAACTTTTGTTTCTTACTCGGATTCCCTTTGGTTTCAACCAAGTTTGCCTTGACCTCAGTTGTTTGTTTGCCTTTGGACAAGGTCTTCTTGTTATCTTCATGGATATGAATCTTGATGAAAAGTTCTTCAAAACTCATCTCTTTGGATTTGAGCTTGAGATAGCTCGTGAACTCGCTCCACGAGGGAGGCCGTTTTTCAATAAAAGAAGCGATCAAGAATGATTTGTTGGGTTTCATACCTTTTAGATCCAGATCATGGATGATTAACTAGAACTCTTGCATTTGTGACATGACAGATTTGTCATTCACTAACTGAAATTTTAGAGATTTTCCGACGATAAATTTCTTAGCACCCGCATCATGGGCACTGTACTTCTTTTGTAATTGATCCCACAAATCCTTTGCGGTATTTGTAGAGAAGTATACCGTATAGAGTGGGTCGCATAGACAATTCATGATATATTTCCTGCACATAAAGTCATTCTGACTCCAAGAGTCAAACTTCATCGTCAAGCCACTGACAGCCTGAGTATCTTGGCCCACCTCAACTGTGTCATCGGTTTGAGTGTCCATTTCATCTCCGTTACTAGGAGGATCTTCTGTTAAGTATCTTTCCATACCTAACACTGTGAGGTAAAACAACATCTTCTGCTGCCACCTTTTGAAATTAGTGCTCGAAAACTTTTCGGGTCTTTCAGCTTGGAAGTTGGGAGGAATCATGGCGTTTTCAATGGTTCCAAAATTGAAACCAGTGACAGGAGCATTAGCAGTGCCAGAAGAAGTGGCATGAGTAGAAGCAGATAATGGAGCATTTCCATTCACCATCTTTAGTTCTTCACAATAATAATTTTGCCTTAAACTGTAGTATAAAATAGGTGTGAACAGAGATGAAAGAACTGAAAGGGTAGACCAAAGTAGTTCAGTGCTATGTTTGCCGAGTCGAGTGATGACATTCTCTCTTAAGGTAAAATTACCCCCGTATATTATGGCTTACGGTAAGTGGGTAATAGCCTCCCATGATAAAACAACAATACTTTCTCAAGCACAAGTCAATACTTGAGAATCCTTATAGAAGAAGCAAGAACTCTAAATTGCTAGAAGAAGAATAAAGACTCTCAATATTTTCAGGGTTTAGGATTGTAATTGATGTACTAAATCTGAATTTTGAGACCTCTATTTATAGTTGCAAAATTGTGATTCACATGCCATGTGAATTCTTTAAATGGGTTGCATTGAACTCACCAAAAGTCACCTTGGTCATGCTAAGGGTTGGCTGAACCTTGTCTTTTCCAATGAGTGTACATTCAGAAAAAATCTGTTGATTTTTGGTTTACTGCACGTTGAGCGCCGCGGCGCTAAATGGGCAGTAACCAACTTCGAGTATCGGGACATTTGGCACCGCGACTCCTGACTGAGGCGTCGTGGCCGAGCGCCGCGACTTTGATCATAAATGCCGCGCGCCGCCCGTCGTGGCAGTGCGTGCCGCGCATACGCCGCGACTCTTCCCCATTTTTCGTATTTTGCACATTTCTTCTTTTCTTATACCGTCGTAAGAGACACATCAATTTGGCCAATTAATCGTCTGTCCTTACATAACTTGAGAACACTTAACATGTGTACCAATATCTCTTTCACTACGTGAAATTTAGCTAGACGTTGTACATCGTATGCATGTGTATGAAAATCGTATTCTCGACACGTGAGGCCCCATATGTTCAAGTCATTAAGAACGGGATAAACTCAATCCTACTAGATAAATTTTCCAACAATTTTAACATGATCAATTTGTTTTTTTTTGTTTTTTGCAGCCATTGGTCATGCAGGTTTACTCTCTTTCAATAAAACGATTATAAATTTGTGTAGTGAAGTCTAAATGATGACTATTTAAATTATTGAAAACTAGACCATAATTAGAGTGGTGTATTTTCCTTTGAGGATCACTGACTAAACACTATTAAAAACATAGGTTTTTTTCATCGACATTCAGTGAAAATTTATGCTACAAAATATAATTTTTCCACTTCATTTCTATCGAACCAGCTCACTGAAAAAACACATAAAAAAAACATATTCCCATTGAAGCAGTGAGAAGTTTACTAATTTTTTTCGTGTGAAAACACTATTATTTAAATTTTTTCTATTGATATTTAGTGAAAAATAATGACTAATTTTCAGTGACAAAATAGAGATTCTTTATTAGTGAAATTCCTTACAGAATATGACTTGTATATCATTGTACACTTGGATCCGCATTCACCTGCGAATATGATGTTCTCCACTCTAATTTGTAACTTAATCTCTTTATTCTTCAATGCATGCAACAACATCATCATAATTACATGTTCATAACCAGTGATACTATAGGCTTGAGAGTTGGGATATTATATTACCAATCCAGCGAAATTTCTTTGAAGGCACGATGGTGAAAACAATATACCTGTGATATACATGGTATACACTGTCCATAATTGTATACCGTGTATATTACGGTATCCGAGAGAATCCAAACCTAATTGTATACCAATTTATTGTACAAACTTACCATAGTTGTAGAATTTTTGTACAAATATAATTAGGATATTACTATAGTAGAAATAGGATATTTGGAGATTGTAAATTGTATATATACCTCTTCATTAATGAAAATAATCAAGAAATATTTCTTTCATATATCGAAGTCTAGGGAAAACAATACCTTCTCCCAAAAACCTTCCGCAACCCTACTGTGATTCTTTGAATCTGAGCCATATCTCTTGGCCGACGGCCACCTATTGTGTTCTCTTCTTCTAATTCTTTTCTTCTAAATCCCGCATTCTCCTCTCATGTCTACCTCAAAGAACACGTTTCATCCTGCCCTTACTGTTTCAAATATCAAGAACCACATCCCTATCGTTCTTGAAATTGAAAACGTCCAATACGCGAAGTGGGCGAAATTATTCAAAGTTCACGTACGCTCGCATCAAGTACTTCATCACATCATCCCCTCGGTAATTGACAAGGAGAAAGTGCCTACTCCCGAGGATGATCATGTGTTATGGATGAAACTTGATGCTACTGTTCTCCAGTAGATTTACTCCACTATCTCTACGGACCTCTTGCAGATTGAACCCGATGCTATGGAGATGGAAACTTGAAATAGGGTGGGTGACATATTCAAAGATAACAAAAATTCCTGTGGTGTGACTCTTGAGCAGGACTTTCCTCATGTTAACATCGAGGATTTTCCGAATGTCTCATCTTATTATAAAAGGCTGAAGGAATTGGCGAACCAACTCCGCAACGTTGGTGCGCCCATCACCAATGATCGTCTTATTCTTCAGATGGTTGCACGCATATCTGAGGCCTATAGTGGCGTTGGAATGCTTCTTCATCAAAGTAATACTCTCCCACCATTCTACCAAGCATGTTTCATGCTTACATTAGAAGAAGTCGGCTTGGCTAAGAAGGAAGCTACAAGGACTAATTATGTCATGATGATGGCCATGTTTTATAACCCTCCCTCATTCTCAGATAATTCTAGCAAAAATCGTACCAACAGTGGCGGCAAAAAGGGTCAAAATCGTAAGAATAATGACAAGAATAGTGGTGGCGGTCGCAGCGGTAACAACGGTGGCGGCCCTAGAAGGAACAATGGTGATGGTCCTAGGAATAGTGGGTCGCAGCGGTAACAACGGTGGCGGCCCTAGAAGGAACAATGGTGATGGTCCTAGGAATAGTGGGTCGCAGGACAACTGACCACAACCTTGTGCCTGCTGGATGTGGGGATGGGCCAGTGGCCAGTAGCCCAATATCTCATATCCCAATCGTCTTACCATGGAAACTGGGCTCCATTCCAGTCTGCTCCCAGGCCCAAAACTCTACATCACGGTCTGCTTCTTCACTGCTGCGGTCACCACACAGGCCCCCACACCTATGTATATTGAGGTCGCAGGGCATACGCTATGATTAAATTCCCCGGATGTAAATTGGTACATGGACATCGGCGCCACTTCTCATATGACGTCCGCACAAGGTACTCTCTCGTCTTATTTCAATTTGAGCGAAAATCGTGTCATTATTGTTGGGAATGGCAACTCAATTATAATTCGCGGTTATGGCCATACGAATTTATCTCCTCCACATCCATCTCTAATCTTAAAAATGTCCTTCATTCCCCTAACTTATTAAAAATTTGATGTATGTCCGTAAATTCACCACTGATAATTGAGTTTCTGATAATTTTGATTTTTTTGGATTTTTTGTGAAGGATTTCAAGATGTGGATGTCTCTAATGAGATGCAATAGTAGGGGGAGCTTTATCCAATCACCACCACCACCATCTCCACGTGTCCAGCCACACCCTCTACTTTTGTCGCTCTTGCTCCTTCCTTGTGGCATGCACGTTTGAGTCATCCGAGGTCGTCTATTATTTCTTCTTTGCATACAAATAATTTTATTGATTGTAAGGTACACGTAGTACCCCACTTTGTCTTTCTTGTCCATTAGGGAAACATGTTAGATTACCATTTGTAACCTCTACTTCTCGTACGTTTATGTCTTTTGATATTATTGATAGTGATATATGGACATCTCCCGTTTTAAGTTCTTTGGGTCATCGTTATTATGTTTTATTCTTGGATGATTATAGTATTTGCGGACTTTTCCGTTATCCAAAAATATCTCAAGTTTTTTCGATCTTCTTAAAATTTAGAGCATTCATTCATACTCAATTCGAACGGAAAATTAAAAGCATTCAATGTGATAATGGTAGGAAATATGATAATGTGGCGTTTCAAGAGTTTTCTAACAATCATGACATCTTTTTTCGATTTTCGTGTCCACATACGTCTTCACAAAATGAAAAGGCCGAAAGAAAAATTTATACCATTAATAATATTGTCTGCACCCTGTTAGCCCATGCTCCACTACCTCCTTCTTTTGGAATCTTGCATTACAAATGTCTACATATCTGCTTCACATCCTCTCTAATAAAAGCTTAGCATATCAATCCCCCCTTAAAATTCTTTACTTTAAAGATCCGTTGTATTCTTATATTCGAGTATTTGGGTGTTTATGCTATTACCTTTTTTCAACAAGCCTGTTCTACTGCTTATGTGCTTTTAAGTTATCTACCTAATCATCGTGCTTAAAAATATTTTGATTTATCCGGTAACAAAATCATAATTAGTTGCCATGTTATTTTTTATAAAACTCAATTTTCGTTTGCTAAATTGTGTAGTTTCGTGCCTAGTTCATATAATTTTTTGGATGATGGGGTCTCACCATATATTATCCACTATTTATTTGAAATGTCCCGTGACCCACATTCGCCAGCAGGTCCACTGCCTGCTGGCCCCACAGATCTCGTAAATAGTCCCACAGCTATGCCCTGTTCCGTGGTTGCTTCAGGTTCTCAGCCAGCAGGCCCACTGCCTGTTGGCTCATTACCCTCCCCGCAACCTACTTTAGTTTTTAGGACAGCATACCCATTGCTAGCTGGCCAATCCCACCCTCTACCAGTTTTCCATCTAGTTGTTAGGCCAGCAGGCCCACTTCCTACTGGCCAGTCCGAAATAATTTCGCCACTACCACAAAACTCATCCTCAATCATCTCAAGTCAAAGGCTCATCACTCGTAGCCAACATGGAATTTTTAAACCTAAACGACGTTTTAATCTAAATTTGAATGTCACTAAATCACCCCTACCACGTAACCCAGTGTTTGCCCTTCATTGGCCGAATTAAAAATTGGTCATGAATGACAAATATAATGCACTTATTGAAAATAAGACGTGAGAGTTGGTGGCTCGTCCTCCTGGTGTTAATATTATTCGGTCTATGTGGATTTTTACTCATAAAGTAAATTCTGACGATTCTTTTGAGAGACATAAGACTCGTCTTGTAGGTGATGGTAAAACATAACATGTTGGCATTGATTGTGGAGAGACATTTAGTCTGGTGATCAAACCGGCTACCATTCGCATTGTGCTTAGTCTAGCTCTCTCACAAATATGTCCCATTCACCGGCAAGATGTGAAAATGTTTTTTTATATGGTGCTCTTAAGGAGACAATATACATGCATCAGCCCTTAGGTTTTAGGAACCCCAATTATCCTCATCGTGTATGTTTGCTGAATAATTCCTTGTATGGGCTTAAGCAGGCCCCAAAGGGCTTGGTATAAAGAGTTTGCAGATTATGTGTCTATTATTGAGTTTTCTCACAGCAGGTCTGATCATTCTATGTTCATCTATCGGCATGGTACTTCTCTGACATATATTATGTTCTATGTTGATGATATTATATTAACTGCCTCATCGGATATTCTACGCAAGTCTATCATTATCCTTCTCAATTCTGACTTTGCTATGAAAGACTTGGGGCCCTTGAGTTATTTTTTTGGCATAACAGACACTCATCATACAGGTGGTCTATTTTTATCATAAAAAAGTATGCGGCAGAGATTATTGAGAGAACTGACATGTCATCTTGTAAGTCTAATTCTACTCCGATTGATACAAAACCAAATATGAGTGCTACATCTAGCACACTCTATGAGGATCCCACCCATTATCGTAGTCTTGCAGGGGCTCTTCAATATCTAATTTTTACGAGACCAGATATTACTTACGCAGTACAATATGTGTGTTTATTTATGCATGATCCGCGGATTAAGCATATGAATGCGCTCAAACGCATTATATGATACATATAGGACACACTTGATTGTGTATTGAATTTGTATTCGTCCGTCGTTTCTACTCTTGTGTCATATACCAATGTTGGTTGGGGTGATTGTTCTGTTACCAGACGTTCGATATCTTGTTATTGTATGTTCCTTGGGGATAACTTGGTCTTTTGGTCGGCTAAATGCCAAGCTACTTTATCACGATCCAGTGCGGAGGCCAAGTATCGCGACGTAGCCAATGTGGTGTCTAAGTCATGCTGATTGCGTAATCTTTTATTAGAGCTTCACTTTCCTATTCAGAAAGCTACATTAGTCTACTGTGATTATGTGAGTGCAGTCTATTGATCGGTGTATTTTATATACATATTTTAAGTCATTTTTAGTTAGTCTTTTGCCCATTTTTGTACAAATACGTGTCGTCTTAGGATATATTTTCTTTCTTTTGAGTCATAATGGTTTAAAGTGGCTCATTGGCGAAAATGAGCAAAAAGAGGGCAGAAACAGAAGTTCCAGAGCTCAAAAAGCGAGAAAGTTGGCGAACCGGGAAAGAAGCAGGCGCGCTCCAACCAAGAAAGATCGAGCGCCGCGACGCCCAAAATACAGAATCGTAGAGTTTCAGGCCGCGCGCCAGCTGGCTGGCGCCGAGGCGGGAATTCTGCCAAATTCGAACGGGAATGGGTCAAGGCCTAAAAGGAAAAGGTTAAGAACGATTTGGAGGCTATAAAAAAGAGTTTTCTAGGTCAGATTAAGGGTTCCAAACCCTTGTCAATTCATCACAAACTTGGATGCAAAAAGGCTTGGAGACTTGTTCTTGAGTATTTTTCTTTTCTTTCTTTTGCTTTGTTTATTTCAGTTCATGTATGGAGATTGTATTAGTTCTTAGCGTGACTATGGCTAGGAGCTAATTACTTTGTTAGGGATTTCCTTGTGATTCTCTTGAAACTCTTATTCATGAATTAATATATTAGTTTGGTTTCTTCTTCACTTATTTAAGATTTATTTAATAATTACTTTGATTGCTTGATAATTAATTGATCACTAGTTATCATCACTTATATAAGTTCTAATCGAAATCCGAAAGGGGAGATTGTGAATATGCTACAGTTGAATAAAAATAGGCATTTAGGCTCAATTTACGTACCATAAGCTCTTGATTCTCTTTTTCACTTCATATCTATCTTTCCCCTCTTTTGTTTTGAGAGAATGAAGTGTATTATGAATAGCCGGCACCCCCAAACTTAGGCTTTTGCCTATTTATTATTACTTTTTCATTGGGGTGCATCAAAATTGTTCACTCTTTTTGTCTCTTTTTTAACACTTTATATTCCAATCACCTCAATTTTTCACTTATGGCACAAGTGTGGAATTATAGGGTGTTAAAGAAAAATCTTATTTTTAGGCTCAAAAGGGCTGACTAGGGATATAATTTGAATGTCAGGGATAGGCAAAAATGGTAAGAAAGGGCTAACAAAGAAATGCATGAATCATCTCCCTAACATGCATATCTTAATTATTTCGCCTCAAATAGCAAGAAATCATACACATAGGTTTAATTACTAACAATGCATAAATCAAGCAAACTACTCTAAATAGTTTGATTTCATGAATTATTGACATATCTAACCTAAGTGTTTAGATGGTTGCTTCTAATTCCATTACATTATTCAACCTTACTTCACTAGGCGATTCCAGTAACTACAGTATGCATGATCTTTAAAAAAAAATCTGACTCAAAAATACTAAAAATACACAAAACAAATCAAAAAGACTCAAAAAACAATAAGACACCCCCAAACTTAAATCACACATTGTCCCCAATGTGTTCAAGACTCAAAAAAAAAAAACAGGACAACTTACAGACTTGGTTTAAAGTGGTGGCGGTGGGGGTGGCGGCGGATAATGCATGGACCACTGGTTGAACAAGGAACTCATCTCACCAAATCTTTGGTGCAACTGTTGTTGCTCCTGCCTTAGTTCTTGATGTCCTTGCCTCAGGTCCTGTTGACCTTGTATCATTATGTCAAAGCTCTGCATCATCCTCCTCTGGTTCATGAGCAACTGCACCATTAAAGGCACCGGAGGTTCTAATTCTGGGGGTTGCTGCTGGTTGCTTCCTGCCTCATGCTGAGCCTCTGTCTCAGGCTCCTCTTCATCCATGACAGCCTCTGCTGCTGTTGCTGCTGCTGGTCTCCTTCGTGCTGCTGCTGGAGGGATTGGGTCTGGGAAGGCATGTACTATCCCATATGACACAGGAGGTTGGCCCTTCTCATATGTATCAGTGGGTAGGGTTGGGACTCCGTGTCTGGAGCATAAGCTGCTAATAAGTGATCCACGTTCCAACCCACCTGTCGTTACCAACCTACTGGTTTCTCCAATGTTTTGCAATATGTCCTTCCCAACGTCAATCGTCTTCCCTAACATGATTCTATATATCATTTTTATTCTATTTGCTGGCACTCTGGTGAAGTGCATCGACGGAATTAAGCGGGCACTGACGAAATATAACCAACCCTTGGCTGTTTTGTTGAACTGTCATCTGCTCAGTCCTCTTGATCCATTTCTTGCAATATCATACTCAGCCCCAGGGTAGCATAATGTGATTGCGACGACATCCCAGTCGATGTTGTTGGTGTCTCTAGACCAAGTTCTGAAATAGCTCCGATCGTCACCTCTTTCTTCAACATCGATTGTTCTTAATAGCACATTCACCACTTCGGCCGTCACAGGCACATACTGTCCTCTCACAAAGCATCTACCATCTACCCTCTCTGGAAAGTTAGCATAAAATGTTTTCACCATTACAGTGTTCTGCGGTGCTATTCTTTCTGGGTTAACAAATCTCTTCCACCCCATGACCTCTATCATCGCCCGAATAGGCTCATAGGCATCTCCCTCCTTAAATGACTCCCTTTGGTACTCCATTCCTCTCTCAGGGATCAAGGGTCTATTACTAAGTTTTTAATATCTATCTTCAGCTTTTTGACTGACAAACCTAGTAGTATCATATTGAGGGACGAATGTGGATGTGGAATCTCTCCTCTTCTTGGCAGACATCTTTAGATAAATTCGGCAGTGTTTTCTTTATTTCAGTGATATTACCCAGCAACTATCAATCAAACCAATCAACACACAGTGTAATCAGCAAGCTACAACACTCTTCAACCCCCAAACTTCACTCAAGGCACCGGTACAACACCTCACACTCACTTCGTATAATCTTCTGCGAAATTTCTCACACCCAACTTCAACACACCACACACCATCCACCAATAAAACACCTCCCCAAACCTATTACCTCCCCTGATTGTATTGAAGATTTCAAGAAAAGTGATAAAGGTTACCTTGGACGGTGTTCTTCAAGATTTTCTTGTTCCTAATGATGTATTGAGGCAATGGAATGAGGGTTGTTGTTTAAGATGGTTAAGGGTGTAAGGACTTTAAGTACTTTGGTTGTGATTGAGTTTAGTTTGTGGAAGATTTTTAGGAAAAAGGGTTAATTTCGTGGGTTTTGGAGAGAGGAAAGGTTTGGGTTTTTGATTTGGAGAGAGGAAAATCGGATTAGGGCTCCTTTAAAATTCAGATTCTTCGTCGCGGCGCCGCGGCCCTGCAACTGGCGCCGCGGCGCCCAAACTTCTGCGACCCTCTGAACTTCCAGCGCCGTGGCGCTCTGATTTAGTGCCGCGACGCCAAAACTTCAGAGCTCTTACGACTTTCGCGCGCGCTCAGAATCAGCCGCTGGCTGAACTTTCTGCGCCCTTCTGAACTTCTGGCGCCGTGGCGCTGAGCCGATTTTTCTTTTCTTTTGATTTTTCAGTTTTCGTCCTCCAAATTTTTGGCCCTGTACCTGTCATCACAACATGCAAACAATACCATCCGTGAGACTGTTCTAAGTAAAAACTAAATTGCATTAAATAAAATAAAATAAAATAACCTTGGGTTGCCTCCCAAGTAGCGTTGTCTTTAACGTCTTTTAGCCGGACGCAACTTCTTTACTCAAGAGGCATGGGGTAGATTAACCCCACAGCCTATCAATTTCATCAACATTTTTCGCTTTCTCCTTCTGTTTTTCTTTTTCTCTTTTTTTCAAGCGGAGGTTTAGCATTGCTTACCTGTTTTGGTGGACTTATTTCCCTTGCTTTGGCTTGTGCTGGCTCAACCGATGTGCTGACAGTGCTAACTGCAAAATACTTGCTCATGACTGAGGGTTCAATGATGTGTTTGAAGTTTGAACACCTTGAACACCATCTCTTCATTCTCCACTCTAAGTGTCAGCTCACCCTTCTTCACATCAATCAGGGCTCTCCCGGTTGCCAAGAATGGTCTTCCCAATATGATGGGGATCTCATCATCTTCCTTTATATCAAGGATGAGGAAGTCCACAGGAAAGAAGAATTTTCCCACCTTAACTAAGACATCTTCAATCGTTCCCCTGGGATGCATCACTATCCTATCTGCTAACTGCAAGCTCACAGTGGTTGGTTTGGCCTCACCTAACCCCAACCTCTTAAAAATAGACAAGGGCATAAGATTTATGCTAGCCCCCAAATCACAAAGGGCCCTATTACATGTCACCCTGCCAACTGTGCAATGCAATGTGAAGCTCCCTGGATCCTTGAGTTTGGGGGGCGATTTCTTTTGCAGAATGGCACTGCATTCCTCTGTCAGTGCCACCGTCTCATACTCCGCCAACTTCTTCTTCTTCCCAAGAATTTCCTTCATGAATTTAAAATAAGTAGGTATTTTCTCCAATGCCTCAATGAACGGAATGTTAATGTGTAGCTTTCTGAATACCTCCAAGAACTTGGAGAATTGTTTGTCAACCACTTTCCTTTGCAACCTCTGTGGGTAAGGAATCCTCTCAGTGTATTCCCTCACTGGGACTGTTGGAACTTTCTCTAACATAGGGCGGTCTTCAGTGACCCTCTCCCTCTCTGCATCTACTCTCTGTTCAACCACAGGCTGGTGTGTAAGTTGTTCTAACTGTTTTCCATTCCTCAGCTTCACCTCTTGGCACTGTTCTCTGGGGTTCATCTCTGTAATACTAGGCAAAGTGCCCTGTGGCCTGTTGTTTGCCATCTTCGCTAGTTGTCCCACCTGTGTCTCCAAATTCCTGATAGAAGATCTGGTCTCTGCCATGAATTGGGCCTGTGAGTTGGTGAGTGTCAACAGGGCTGCTCTCAACTCATCTGACTTCTCTTGTTGAGCAGGTGCATTAAATTGTTGTGAAGATGAGGCCTGAGTGAATGGTTGCTGATTTTGGTATTGGCCTCAAAATTGGTTCTGCTGCCCTTGATCACCCCTCCATGAAAAGTTAGGGTGATTCCTCCGCCCTGGATTGTAGGTATTTGAATAGGGGTTGTTCTGGGGCCTTTGATAATTCCCTATTGCTTGGCATTCTGTTTGCTCGATTGAGATGTTGTTGGGATCTGCTGATGGGCACCTATCAAAGGTGTGTGGACCTCCACACATCTCACAACTCAATGGAATTTGAACTGCATTCACTGACACTGTGTTTTGTTGCAGTTACTTGGTCCAGAGAGCAACTTGTGCATTTAATGTTGTGATGTCATCAATCTCATGAACTCCTATTTCTCTTCTTCCACTCACCTTCTGTCCTCTGTTACATGATTATTGGTGGTCATTTCTTCTAACAAATCATGGGCTTCGTGTGTTGTCTTTCTCATGAAAGTTCCACATGCGGCTGCGTCAATGATAGTTCTTGTGGTCCCGCTTAGCCCATTGTAGAAAATATGGACCAAATTCCACAACTCAAAGCTATGATGTGGACGGTGGAAAGAACTCCATCAGCTTGATAAAAATTGTTCAACTTCCCTCTCAGCTTAGCGGCTTTGGACGGTGGAAAGAACTTTGCTAAAAACTTATGTGTCAGCTCCTGCCATGTGAATATCGAATCTATAGGCAAGGAATTCAACCAAACTTTCGCTCTATCCCTGAGTGAGAAGGGAAAAAGCCTCAATCGGATGACGTCGTCAATAACGCCATTATACTTGAAAGTTGCACACAATTCCAAGAAGTTTGTTATGTGCATGTGAGGATCTTCCGATGGCAACCCTCCGAATTGAACATTATTCTGCACCATACTCAGGATCACAAGCTTGATTTTGAAATTATTTGCTCCTATTACTAAGAGTCTGATGCAAGTTTGTGCTCCATTCACCCTTGGTAGCACATAATCTCCCAAGCTTCTCTCAGCTTGGACCTGGACCCTCTCTTCCACATCCATTGGCAATCTCCGGGGCATCATTTGGTTAGGTTGATGATCACCTAACCCTTCGTTCATCTCATTGTTTGCCCCATCGCTATTAAGGCCAAAACTCGTTTGTTTCTCCTGTTCTGTTTGCAAGTCTTTTCAATCTCCGGGTTGAAGGGAACAAGTGTATCTGCTCCTCTTCTCCTTCGCATAAACTAGGTGTCTGCAACAGATCAAAATCAACAAACGGATCACGGCGCACTGGTTTCACGAATAAAAGAGAAAAATATAGTAATAAAAAAAATCAAAAAAAAACCAAATTAGAAATTAAGAATAGATAAAATGATATTGAACTACGCCAATCCCCGGCAACGTCGCCAAAAACTTGATGCGCGATTTATGCACACACTAAACGAAAGTGCACGTATCGTGACAAGTAATATAGTCTAGAAGACTGAGTTATCGTCCTCAGGGATTAGTGTCCAATTCTCAAACTCTATTCTATGGTATCTATTTGGTAACCGATGATTGATGAATTGTTTATAACTATACTTATGAATGCTAACTAAATTACTTTGTTTTACTTCAGATATGGTGGAAATAGGGCTTCCAAATCTCCTCAACTATCCGCTCATCTTACTTGTTAATGCATTTAATTATGGTTCTTCTTCTATTTTGAGATAGCAGGTTAACTAAGCCGTTTTATACTCCTGTTAAGGTAATATAAACACTCAACCCCAATATAGAACTCTTCTACCTATCGGTGATAAGATTGACTATAAAGGAGGATTAAGAGCAATAACCTATTAAACTACACAAGTATCGGGGTACTTTCGTCCACGATTTAACCTATGTTTATTCAACTATAGCATATTCACAATCTCCCCTTTCATCTTTCGATTAGAAATCATATAGATTATGATAATTAGTGATCAATTAATTACCAAACATTCAAGACAAATATTGAATAAATCTCAACAATGATAAGAAGAAACCAAAACATGCATTAATTCATAAGAATGAGTTTCAAGTTTGATATGGAAAGCCCTAAATTAAGTTAGTTCTTAGCCATAGATATGCCAAGAACTAAACTAATATCCAACATAAACTATAAAGAAATAAAACAAAGAAACAAGAAATTACACAAAAGTAGTCTCCAATCTTGATCTCCAAGTTTGTGATGAATTGGCAAGGGTTTGGAACCCTTAATCTGACCTAGAAAACTCCTTTTTATAGCCTCCAAATCGTTCGTAACCTTTTCCTTTTAGGTCTTGGCCCATTCTCATTCGAATTTGGCGGAAATTCCGTGTCACAGGTAATCAGCCGCGCGCCAAACTCCTGCAGATTCAGTATTTTGGCACCGCGCGCCTCGATGTCGCTGGTTGAGGCGTCGCGCGCCGCCTCGCTTTCTTGCCCGGTTCGCCAACTTTCTAGCTTTTTGAGCTCTGGAACCTCTGTTTCTGCCCTCTTTTTGCTCCTTTTCGCCAATGAGCCACTTTAAACCATTATGACTCAAAAGAAAGAAAATATAACCTAAGATGACACGTATTTGTACAAAAATGGGCAAAAGACTAACTAAAAATGACTCAAAAGGTGTATATAAAATACACCGATCAGTCCTCCATGTCCCTTCGAGATACCAAATTGCAGACATTTTACTGAGAGTCTTCCCTTGGTTCTATTTGATTATTTTAGGGACAGTATCAGCGTACGACCACCGCCCGTTATGATTGCTGGTGTGTGAAAATAAGATACTCGTGATATAAACAGTATACACTGCTCATAGTTGTATACCGTGTATATCACGATATCCGAGAGAATCCAAGCCTAATTGTATCAATTTATTGTACAAACTTACCATAGTTATTTTTTGTATAAATATAATTAGGATATTAGTAGTATAGTAGGAATAATGCCACACCCTTTTTTATCGCGACATTATTCCAGCGAATCCTGCTACTTAAAATAAAATAATATAATAGTGCTAAAATGCTAAAAGGGTTCGCGGAGTCGCCACCTAATTATTTTTGGTGAATTAGGACACCTAAATGTCAACTAGGTAAAGTCAACACTAACTCCATTTAATGGTCTGCTAAATTATGTGAAATTCTGGACAAAGATTCTTTATTAATCTAGAGGGAAGTGGTTAGACATCCTCTGAGATCCGCTAACTTGCGGTTTTCCGTTCAAACCTAGGTTAATTATTATGTTAAGAAAAATGCATGTTTTGAAAATATAAAAGATGATGTAAGTGTTTTTATAAAAAGATGCATTTTTGTTAAAAGATTTATAAGACAAATGCTATAAAAATACATGTAACGTTTAAAAGTATGCATTTATATTATTTGTGAAGAAATGATGCAAAGTTGATTTATTGACCAAATGCGTGTATTTACTTGCTAACTTAATCTTGATTAACATAAGTATGACATGAAGAATAAAAATACTTAATTTTGCAATTGAGACAAATCAATTTCTTTGATATGCCTAAATTTCATGGTTAGATATTGTTAGACAAAAGTTTAGACGTGCATGACAAGCCTAAGATAAATAATTTTAAAGTGTATTTTTAGTTTTAAAGCTACCCCACCCAATTCATGTATTCAGAGACTAATTGTTCTAGACCTCCTATTAATTACAAAGTTAAATAATTAGATGACAACAACTAAATAAATAAGGTAAAAGGTGGATATGATCGCGGAATCATTCACAACATATGGCGACATCATCTTGTCCCATTTTTGTTTTAGGAGTGTTGAGGCAGGCATGCGAATGCGGATGCACATAGATGTGGGTCTTCATTTGATAAAGTCGCGATGAGTCTCGCAATGAGACTCTTAATTTGGCTCTGATGCATTGCATTTCATGTAAAAATAAGAGAAGAAAAGGATTAGTAAACATTCTATTCTTTCAAAAATAAGATAATCACATATTCAAACAATGCATTATGATTTACTTATTAAAGCTAAACAGATCCAAACAATGGAAAGCTCAAAGTTATCATTCAAACTGCATTGGGCCTTAGTACGGTTCTTTGGATGCAGATTTAAACTCAAAACATATATTTGAGATATGAAAATATACTACTTCAAATATGCAATTTTCAGATTTTCTTTGTTAAAACGAGAGATGACGTGGGGAGTAAAATCAGGACAAGCCTAAGACCTCTGCAACATGACACACATATAGATATGCATGTCTGGCGTGTAACTCAGGCGTCCTTACCTATATTTACTGCACTTAATTTAGGATAAACAGACAAACAAGGCCAAATTAATCGAGCACATACTCATTAAGGCTAGATCTCAAAATATATACAGGGATTCAGTCTCAAGCTTTCCTTTAGACATCCTAAGACAGGGACTTATAGTATAATACGAAGTTCCTAAATGATTTGTGCGTACATCGACCTAGATTGGCCTGTTTAATAAGACACTAAGCAGATTTCCTACATACTTGAATGAAGGCAAGGTACGGTACTAGACTGGCATGCCTGAGGGTCGGCTACACATACATAGTCAAGTTTAGCATTACAAACAGTTTCATGAACCTGAATTTAACTTAAAGACCCTAGGATGGATAAGTTCATCATAACTAGCATTTCAGGAATCAATATGGACACCACAGAAGATCTGAACTCGATATAACATACCAGATAGAGCACATAGACTACACAACACGTGACACAGTACCAAAGCAGTCTTAAGAAAACTGTTTCAGACATTACATCGACTAATATGATGGACACAGGGATGTATATCAGCCAATTAACATAACATTTAAGATGTATGCAACTTCATATCAAGCTTAGTATAGGGTAATATGTATATCCCTTACAACAAAAATGCATATTTAACTACTCAATTAGTACGCAACAAATATCCTAGCCTAACATTGGGATATCGAGCAGTAATGATATATTCGGGTTTAGAAAAATCACTTGTCCTCAATAATCATCAATCGACTACCGTTTTGAATCATTTTTTACCATGGGTAAACTTCTAAACAAATCTTGGCAGCTTTTAAGTATTCAAGCATGTATAACATGACATTTTCCAGATTGGTATTAACATTATAACACTCACAGCTATAGTTAAAGAACATTACAGAATTTACATACTTCACATCGACTATACATAAATGGCAGACTACATTATACCAACATATTCCTCAACAAAGCATCACACCAATCATGGAAATGCGAAACAATAGAAAATGGGAAGGCGACTAGTTTACCTTTTTTGGGTAGCGAACTGAGGTCGCGTTTCGACTCGTCGGACCCACTCAGATGGTTTTTGCTATGCGACTGAAAAGGATGAAGCTTGAATCAATTTTGCTTTGAGATTTAGGCTATTATACTATGGAAAACTGATTGTTCTTGGGTTCTTTTGGCCGATGTATCCCTCGGTTTTTATGGGTGTCCCAAGTATACCTTTCACTCGAATTTTCTCCAGTATGTATACCACTTTTCGATGGTGTGACAACATGGCAAGAAAATCGAGGTATTTGGTTTCAATTTTGGGCGATTTGTGATGAATTGATTATGGAGATCTTTGCTGATTTCTAGAGATGTTTCTTCTCAGTTTTTTTACTGATTTTCGATGCTCACCCCCGTATGCCTATTGCATGCGTATAACCTCTATTTATAGTACAATTTATGGATTCTGATTTTGGTAAACTTTTGGTACCGCGATTTGGGACAATTTTTAGTAAGGTTTTGGTTATTGTAGTTTACGATTTTGGCGCTGATTTTGTGTAAGTTTTGGGTGTTGATCTCGACACATTGTTATGCCAACATTTTTAAAATTCTGACTCACCAAACAGTTCCACCATATAAAGCAACCTTATCATTTTGTCTCTTATAGTTATTCGGTATCCCGTATTCACTGGCACGATTAATCTAGAAGGGTTCCGCGTAAGACTTATGAAAGAGAAAAGTGCTCGCTATCCGTGTTAAATATACACAATATACATGTGTATATCAGATGAATAATGTCTCGGATTTACTGTAGCATGGACCACGGTTGGGCTGATTTTGTATATAATGTATATATTAGTCTTATACATTAATTAATCTTGTAATCTTAACATAATTATATAATTAGTTTTCAAATGGAATAGGGTTTTAGATGTAGAATAGAAAAATGATTTTCCTTATGTAACTTGTATATATACCTCTTTCATTAATGAGAATAATCAAGAGATTATTTCATTCATGGTATCATAAGTCTAGGTTAATTTTCTTCCTTGCTTCCGCCGCAATTCTTTTCTCGGTTTCCGAGAGGTTTTTGTTCTCCAACCTAAATTTTTTCTTTCAAAATTCCTCAAATCACATATTGTTCTGTCAGTATGTCTACATCAAAGAACACGTTTCATCCGACCCTTACAGTTTCTAACATCAAGAATCACATCCCTCTTGTTCTTGAAATAAAAAAAGTTCAATATGCGACGTGGGCCGAACAGTTCACGATGCATGCACGTTCGCATCAAGTCATCCATCACATAATTTCAGCGGCTCCTGCGGATACGGAGGTGCCAAAATGCGAGAATGATCCAAAGTTATGGACAACACTTGATGCTACCGTACTACTGTGGATTTACTACCCTATCTCTACAGACATGTTGCAAACGATTATTGAGTCGGACGCTACGGCTATTAGTCGTATTTTGTATACGCGTTTTGAGTCACTTTTAGTTAGTATTTTCCTCATATTCGTTTAAATAAGTGTAGAGTTAGAGTCGTTTTTCTTTCTTTTGAGTCACAGCGGTTCAAAAAGGCAAAATGACGAAAAGAAGCGAAAAACGGGCATAAAAAAAGGGTCCCGAGGCAAAAAAGGTTAAAAATTGGAGATTCGGACGAAGGCAAAGCAGCCCCATGGCGCTTAGCAGCAGGACCGCGGCGCCAGAAGATCAGACTGCTCACAGCAGTTTAGGCGCCGCGGCGCCGACGCGGAATTTTGCAGATCCGATGACAAATTGGCCAGGGGCAAATAGGGTCCAGAGGGCACGAAAATAGCAGCACACTTAAGCCTTAGGGAATATTCTATAGGGGAAGACATTCCATTCTATCACACGACACATGACAATTTTGGAGGCTACAATTGGAGACCTAGTTCTACGTTATTTTTCTTCTAGTTTTCAATTCAGTTTATGTTGGTATTTGTATTAGTTCTTAGCATGTCTATGGCTAGGAGGTAAACACTTTATTAGGGCTTTCCTATTGAATCTCTTGAAACTCTATTTCATGAATTAATGCATTAGTTTGATTTCTTCTTCACTTGATTAAGATTTATTCAATATTGGTATGAATGTTTGATAGTTAATTGATCACTAACTGTCATAATCTATATGATTTCGAATAAAAAACCGAGAGGAGAGATTTGAATATGATGTTATTGAATAGACATAGGTTAAAATCGCGGATGAAAGTACCTGATACTTGTGTAGCATTATAGGTTATTGTTATTAATCCTCCTATGTGGTAAAACCTATCATAAAAATATAGAAGGTTTCTGCACTGGGGGTGAGAGATTATATATCCTAACCGAAATATAAGACAGTCTAGTTAACCGCTATCTTAACGTAGAAGAAGAAGTCATTCTAGTTACATTAAGGATTGAAAAGAGTGGATAGTCGAGGATATTGGAAGCCCTAATTCCTTCATAACTGATTAAACCTCAATAATTTAGTTAATTCTTGCAATTACTCTACTAGTGTTAGATAAAAATCAAATCAACTTATCGTTTGCCAAATAGATAATCTAGAATAGATGTTTGGTAATTAGAAACCAGTCTCTGAGGATAATATTCGGTCTTACCAGACTATATTACTTGTAACGATACATACACTTGCGTGAGCAATTGAAAATCGGCCTAACAATGTCAAAGGCTTTTTGGAATAGGTTGTGTGACATATTTCAAGATAATCAGAACTCCAGAGCTGTTACACTTGAGAAGGAATTTTCCCACGTCAACATAGAAAAATTTCTGAACATTTCAGCTTATTGAAAAAGGTTGAAAGAATTGGAGACCAACTCCGCAACATTAGTGCACCCGTTAGTGACGATCGTCTTGTTTCACAGAAGGTTGCCAGCCTTTCTGAGGCCTATAGTGGTGTTGGGACTCTACTTTGTCAAAGTAACCCTCTCCCAAAGTTTTATCAAGCCCCGTTCCATGCTTACTTTGAAAGAAGTCGGTTTGACTAAAAAGGCAACTACCGAGGCTAGTCCCGTCGACATGATGACGTCCTCCACCAATGCTCTGGGTTTCGTTAATACTTTCGGCCAAAATTGTGCTCCCGATGGCAGCAATAATAATGGGAAAAACTGCGGGGGCAAATGCGGAAGTTCTGGTAGCGGTAACGATGTCCAAAACATGGGCGGTGGACCCCATCCCAGATACAGTGGGCCATCGACCTAGTGGTCTCAATCATAGTCCCTTGGCCATCTCTAGTGTACGTCTCAACCACTGGCCAGTGGGCTTCCCAACAGTCCTATCGGCCCACTTCCCACTGGTCTAGTGGTTTCTGAAGTAGTCACAGGTCGGGGCAGAATGTAGGTGTTCTTGGGCTCCGACCTCTGCAAGCCCATCACACAGCAGGCCCCACACCGTCCGACATTAAAGTCGATATGCACACACTTGGTATAACGCCACTGGACCCGAATTGGTACATGGACACTGGAGCCAGTACCCACATGACATCCGACCAAGGTACTCTCTCGTCTTATTTTAATTTGAACAATAATCGTGGTATTATTGTTGGTAATGGTAATTCAATTCCGATTCGTGGTTATGGTCATAAGACTTTGTTACCCCCCAATCTACCTCTTATCTTGAAAAATGCCCTTCATGCCCTAAAATTGATTAAACATTTGGTTACCGTTAGTAAATTCACCACTTATAATTCTGTTTCTATTGATTTTGATCCGTTTGGATTTTTTGTGAAGGATTTCAAAACGAGGATTCCTCTCATGAGGTGTGATAGTAGGGGCGATTTTTATCCTATCACGCTAAGTTTCGGTCTCTCGAGTCAAGCATTACCTTCCACTTTTGCAGCTCTTGCTCCTTCCGTGTGGCATGCTCGTCTAGGTCATCCAGGGTCATCCATTTTGTCTTCCTTAGATAAAAATAAATTTATCTCTTGTAAGGGTACACATAGTACTCCGAATTGTCAATCTTGTTCTTTAGGAAAAATTGTTAAGTTTCCATTTGTAGACTCTAATTCTCATATTTTAATGTCATTCGATATTATTCATAGCGATCTATGGATATCTCATGTTCTGAGTTCTTTGGGTCATCATTATTATGTTCAATTTTTGGATGATTATTCTAATTTTTTATGGACTTTTTCAATAGAGAAAAAATCTCAAGTTTTTTCCACCTTCTTAAAATTTAGAGCATTCATTAGAACCCAACTCGAACGGAAAATTAAAAATATCCAATGTGATAATGGCAAAGAATATGATAATGGGATGTTTCGGTAATTTTGTGCTAATAATGAGATCAATTTTCATTTTTCTTGTCCTCATACGTCTTCACAAAATGGGAAAGCCGAACGAAAAATTCGTACCATTAACAACATTATCCAAACTTTATTGATTCATGCTTCTGTACCACATGCTTTTTGACATCATGTTCTTCAAATAGCTATATATCTTCTTAATATTCTTCCTATAAAAAGTTTGACATACACATCCCCTCTTTAAATTTATATAATAAGACTCATTCGTTTTCACATCTTAGAGTCTTTGGGTGCTTATGTTATCCGTTGTTTCCATCAACCATAATTAACAAACTTCAGGCCTGTTCTACCCCGCGTGTATTTTTGGGTTATCCGTCTAATCATCGTGGTTACAAATATTTTGATATATCATCTAATAAAATCATCATTAGTCGCCATGTAATTATTTATGGATCCCAATTTCCATTTGCTAAGGATAGTAAACTTGTGCCTAGTTCGTATAATTTTTTGGATGATGGTATATCCCCGTATATCATTCACCATTTATCGTATCTATCCCGTACCCAAAATCCTCTAGCGGGCCCACTGCCCTCTAGCCCCACTATGTCGCCCACTACTACTATTACCGTCCCACTACCCAGTCCAGTGACTGGGCTAACGGAGATAATTGGGCCGCAAGTCCAACCCAACATTGCTTCGGATATCACAACCAGTCCCATTACCGATTTGGGCCACAGGTCCACTGCCTGCTGGCCAGTCCGTTATGTCTCCCGATAGTTTCCAAAATCCGCCCAATTCTCCCCCGAGTCATAGACCAGTCACTCGTAGTCAATGGGGTATTTTTAAACCAAAAAGACATTTTATTTTTAATTATAATATTCTTAAATCCCCTCTACCCCGTAGCCCAGTGTCTACTTTAAATGATCCGAATTGGAAAATTGTTATAACCGACTAATATAATGATCTTATTGATAATAAGACGTGGGAGTGGTGCCCCGTCCATCTAGTATAAATATTATTCTGTCTATGTGAATTTTTGCTCATAAGGAAAATTCTGATGGTTCTTTTGCAAGGAATAAGACTCGTCTTGTAGGTGATGGTAAGACTTAGCAGGTTGGTGTGGATTGTAGTGAGACATTTAGCCTAGTGGTCAAACCGGCTACCATTCGCACTATGCTCACCTTGACTCTTTCAAAAATATGGCCCATTCATCAACTAGATGTGAAGAATGTTATCCTATATGGTGATCTCAAGGAGATAGTCTATATGCATCAGCCTTTGGGATTTAGGGATCCCAAATATCCTAATTATATGTGTTTGTTGACGAAGTCATTATATGAGCTTAAGAAGTCCCCACGGGCATGGTATAAGAGGTTTGTAGACTATGTGTCAACTATTGGGTTCACTCACAACATGTCTGATAATTTGTTGTTCATATATCATCGTGGTACTTCTTTGGCTTATATTATTATATGTGGATGATATTATCTTGACTGCTCTTCTGATACATTACACAAGTCTATCATGACAATGCTCATACTGAGTTTGCTATGAAATACTTGGGGCCCTTGAGTTAATTTTTGGGGATTGCTGTCGCTCGTCAGGTGGGCTGTTCTTATCCCAAAGGAAGTAAACATCTGAGATCATTGAGAGGGTTGGGATGTCATCTTATAAGTCCACTTTAACTCCGGTTGATACTAAACCCAAGTTGGGTGCTACGGCTGGTGCATCGTATGAGGATCCGACACGCTATCGCAGTCTTGCAGGGGCTCTTCAGTATCTTACATTCACGATATCGGACATTACGTATGTCGTACAACAGGTGTGTTTGTTTATTCATGATCCCATGGTTGAGCACATGAATGCGCTCAAACGTATTATAAGGTATATCCAGGGGACACTTGACTTTGGCTTACAGTTATATCAAATCCTCGACGTCTACACTTGTCTCGTATACGGATGCTGATTGGGTGGTTGTCCGGACACCAGACGTTCTACGTCTGGCTATTGTATGTTCCTTGGTAATAACTTGATCTCATGGTCTACAAAACGTCAGTCGACATTGTCCCGCTCTAGTGCAGAGGTCGATTATCGAGGGGTAGCCAATGTGGTCTTTGAATCCTGTTGGATACAAAATCTTCTTTTATAGCTTCATTGTCCTATTCAGAAAGCTACCTTAGTTTATTGTGATAATGTTAGTGTCATCTATCTTTCTAGTAATCCGGTTCAACACCAGCGCACTAAACATATCGAGATGGACATTCACTTTGTTCGAGAAAAGGTAGCTCGTGGACAAGTACGCGTCTGGCATGTCCCTTCTAGGTTTCAAATTGCAGACATCTTTACAAAGGGTCTTCCTTCGGTCCTTTTTGAAGATTTTAGGGACAGGATTTCGCTTCAAGACCGCCTCGCATGATCATGGGCAGTGTTAAATATACATCCGATATACACAATATACATGTGTATATCGGATGAATAATGTCTCAGATTTATTGTAGCATGGCCCACAGTTGGGCTGATTTTGTATATAATGTGTATATTAGTCTTGTACATTAATTAGTCTTGTAATCTTATCATAGAATAGAGTTTTAGATGTAGAATAGAAAAATGATTTTTCTTATGTAACTTGTATATATATTCCTTTCATTAATGAGAATATTTAAGGGATTATTTCTTTCCATCCGAAGCTTTTTCATTTTTCAGGTTCAAATTCAAGATTTTTTATTAAGAACGGGATAATTCTATCCATTCATTACAGTCCTTGGTAGTTCTCTTTTGTGTCTTTAAGGGAGGGAAGATGGATAACTTAATTTATATTTTTAATGGCTCAGAAGCAATATCATCGCTTCAAGAAAAGCCATGTTGCGTTTGGTGTCATGGTTTGTGGATTCGCTGAAGTGACATGAGCAAAAAAAAAAGCATATCGTTAACTTATAATTAACAAAGATGGAAGAAAGACAATGAGAGTGAATAGTGCAACTATCATGGTACATGAATCCGTCTAACTCCTTATTTGGTATCGCACATGGATAGGAAATGATTGATATATAATAATATAATTGCAAAGGTAACCTTATGAATGTGATCCTCTTCCAGTGCATGAAATAGTTGGACCCTTTTACTTTTTTCACTAGACTAGATAAAGGTCTTCGTTAATTAATTATGTTCTTTCAATTTTGGTGGGGTTGGGAAGAAGATTTCTTCTATCTTTATCGCCAAACCACCAACAAATTAAATATATATTACTCCCTCTGTTTCTTTATACTTGTCCCTTACTGACTTGACAATTCCTTTAAGGAAATTATTTATAAAGAGTTTACTTCTTTCGTCTCAAATTATTGGTCGTGATTATTAAATTACCCTTATTAATTATGTATTTGGAAATAATTTGAAATGGAAGGAATATTTTATTAAATTACCCTTATTAATTATGTATTTGGAAATCTAAGTTTGACTAGTGTTTTATGTACTTATTTAATAATAAGAGTAATATTAAAAGAGAATAATAAGGGTGTGTTTGGTTCGCGCAGGGTAAACAGAATAGAATCCAGTAAGAGAATGAAAATGAAAGGAAAGAAATTACCCTGATTGTTCAATTCTTATAATAACTTCTTGCATTGCTGCTGATGATAAAGTATTATTACATAAAACATTATTGTCACCGTTAACAAATTTTTGGCAAGTGTTGGGTCCCGAGGGTTAACACTATGGAATAAATAAGATCAAACAGCAAAGTAGAACTGAAATGTATGCAGAACACAGTTTCAAATGTCAGCTGAAATGTCTTCTGATATAAGTAACGACATTTGGATAAAAACAGAAAAATCTTTGAAGGAGTTAAAGTGCAGCAAAAATAAATAAAGAACACAAATGTTTAATTTTCATAGGTTATATATTAATATAACTCATGATAGTCAATGACCAAAGGTATTGTGTATATATATATACAATTGAATATATTTTTTCTCTTACAATATTTACAAAATAATACAAAGGAATAAAAAGGTTAAGTCGCAGATGACTTATGCCTGAAAAATCTATCTAAATAGAAGTGAACAACATCTCATTACAATTTATTCAATGAAAGAACTAATCTAGAATCTAAGCAGCAATTATAATTTCGTACAGAATGTCGTCACAAATACATGCAACACAACGATCCAGTCTACTTGATCGATATTTGTGGAGATCTCTCTATATCTTTTACACTTGAAATTTTGGATATTAATTCACTCTTCTGCCCTCTCTATTTATAGTAGAGAGTCCTTCTTGAACAACTCATCAATTATTTGTAGAAGTTGAGGAAAAACTGGTCACGTGTGGCAGTAGCTTGAGGCACGAAATCCTCAACTGATTGGACTTGTTCTTCACGCATCTTGCTCCTCAAGTTAAGCTACTCCTTGGACTTGGTCTTCCACGTTTTACAATCTGCTTCAAAGACTCCTTGCCAAGTCAATTACCATGTGGTAAAAAGGTCACACGAGTTTCGCTTCTGTCCGTGAAGAGAGGCAAAACATTTAACAAAATGTTGTCCCGAATGTCAAGACATTTGGTCCAACATTTTCTGATTTTAACTTAGCACTGAAAATGATATGTTAGAAAAAATGTCATGACACAAAACCTAACATTAACATTCTCCCCTTTTTTTCCTTTATTCACAAAACCTTAATCGACCAAGTGTGAGTGACCTATAGCAATGGTAAATCCACATAAATGCTCCCCCTCAACATGAAAAGGTATATAACAAACAAAGCATATACAATATACATATATATATATATATATATATATATATATATATATACAATATACATATATATATATATAGGATTAGAAAACTATTAGTGAAAATAAACATTCATGGCAGTATTCTCATGTCATCATCCACAGAACTTGTTAAAACAATTTTACAACCCAAAAGAATTAGAGTCCATTGTCTTTAAGCAACATCCAAACAACTAGATTAAGTAATCCAATAGTAACACACATTAGTAACAACATCATCTTGGCAGTAACACAGCATGGAAGCAACGCAGCAACAACAATCTTCTTTGAAAGGCAAACAGAAGTAGTAGATTTCAACCTCTTTCTAGTTCAGTTGTCTTTCACTGCCTTTCTCCCCCTGCAACAGTACCAGGTGATCTACGAGGTGTACGAGCAGCCGAGTTATTGCTGATTTTAGCTTGTTCTTCCTCTCCCTGCACAGCTTCTTCTCTTTTCTCCCCCTGCATAGCGACATCATCATCATCTCCTCGTTTTTGGGAAGAAAGCAAAAATAAGAAATAGTCTCTTGCTTGGACCAGTGTTGGTTTGACTTTATCAATTCCAACAATCTGTGAGTTAATTTTAGCAATCTCTTCCACTAGCCAAGCAGTTGATAGCACAGACTGCTTTGTACTGATGTTGCCCTAAATGCTAGGAACATTCCTGACAACATTTTCCCTTTCTACTTCACTGTTCCAGGGAAGATCAATGACCTTTCCTTTGCTTTTCAACACTGTATGGTTAACAGTGTATACCTCTGGCTCTTCTTTGATCGTGACCTTCTTTGGAGGCTTGAACCCTTGAGTTGTGAGGACTTTGAATATTAAAGAAGGAAATGGTAGGACCAATGTGGAGTCTTTTTGTGCCAAATTGACAACTTGTTGAAAGATTGTCTTGCCGAGGTTGACTCTTAAACCTTTTCCTATTTTGTACAAGAGGATTGTTTGTTCTGTGGTAACAATCTACTCATTCATGGATGAGAGCCAATTATATGTAGCAATTTTGTGCAGAATAGCAAACAAAGCTGTTAGCTTAGATGTTGGACATCTTGAAACCCATTTTTTCAAAACTCTTCCAGTTAGGTAGTTTATCACTTCATTCTTATCATTAACAACATCCTTTTCTTCTTTTTCACCAAGTTCATTACCCAAACCCAAACATTGGTTTATCATGGTAAGTGTGAAAACATAAAACTTGTTATAGAGATATACCTTGCCAAATTTCTTTAACTCGACATTCTCCATATCAGACTCTATATTCGCATAGAACAACTTCACAATTTCATCGATGTATGGACTCTTGTTGTTTACAGATCCTAGTAGATTTCTTTCTCTAAAGAAGTCCATTAGACCATATTCTGTGCATGAGGTTATGTCCACTACTTTTTCAGTTCTTATGATTTTATTCTTATACCATGACCAATGTTTAAAATTTGCTTTAGTAAAGAACTTTTCTGAGTATGCACTTACCTCTGTCTCGGATTCAGATGTAGCTTTGTTCGAGGAGGTGGGTGAACTGGTTTCTTCTGCCTCTGGCTGTGATGCTGTGGGAGATATTGTGACATTTTTGGCAACATCTCAATCATCCTCTGACAGATCCTCACTCACTGTTCTTTGCAAGAATCCCTTCGAGCAATACTTCTTCAAAGGTGTATCATCCGGAATCTCATCTTCTTCAGTCAACTTTTTCTCAACCGAAGCAGTGGGCTCAGAATGTGAGGGTGATGCTAGGTTTTCAGTTGGTTGTTCAACAGGGGGCGTCTTCTCTTCATCATCTTCTGTGGTCCAGCTGAAGTCCGACTCTTTCCAATCACTGCTCGAGACAGTAGGAACAGCAGTATTGAATTTCAGCCTTTTAGCTGCAGCTTCAGGGCTGAAGTTTCTTTCAAAATTGTGGGCTGACCTTCTCGAGGGGAACTTGGATGTGCTTTCCCTTTTTGGTAAAATAGTGACATCTGGGAAGCTATCCAAGCCGATTGGATTGTTGTCTTCTCCTTGATAAGCAGTTTCAAGAGGTTCTTGAAAGTACTTAGTACAATATATGTGCATTGCGGAGGACTCGTACTCATAGGAGTATGTTCTGGAATGTTGGGTGACATTTTGGCTGACATTGGAGAAGTATCCATGGGTGAGAATGGTGAAGAAGATGAAGGGGTTTTAGGGTTTTTGAAATTAGAGTGTGTTGAGGAAAATTCATCGGTTTGATTGATTTAACCCGAGATGATGAGTGCCTTTTACCTTTTTTTTGTTTTTTTTGTTTTTCGAAAAACACTAGACAAGAATGAATAACAGTTGAAGATGAATTTATATACTTGACAAAATATTTTTGTTTCCAGATTTTAAGAGTTTGTATTGTATTCCAATACTTGTTCCTAAAATTTTGAGATTAAAAGATAGACATCAAGATTTGATTATTAGCAAAAAATAGAGAAAGGTTGTTCAAAGCTGTACGACACACAAAATAGAGAAAATTAACTGAATTTTCAAAAATCAGTTACACACTGCATCCCTATAAATATCATTATCTGAGAATGTCATCAGTAATGTTAGCAATATTTTGAACAACACATGTATCATAATCCCACAAGAACAATTTCACTTCGGCAACAAATCAAGACACATTTCATACATGATTTTATAGGTTCAATCTCCATACCAATGTAACATTTTCTCATTGAGTCCTAGATCTAATCATAAAATACATACGAAATTCATTTTCGTGTCAAAAAACAAGAATACTTATTTAGCATCCTCATAATTTCTTTTGATTAAGCACTTTGATACTCTTATAGTATAGGAACGATATCAATTTTAACAATTGCCGAGAATTACAAAAGATTTTCCTTATTTTGATACTCCCTTTTTATGATATCTAATATCATCGCAGATAACAGTATCACATTAAAATCATGTTCTTATTTGAAAATCATACTTGTATGAGCAAAAATCAGTCATAACAAAAATACTAAAAATCAGATTCTGATATTATAAGGGTAAATGTCACCCGAAATGTTAGAGACATTTCAGACGACATTCGCCCAACAGTGCCGAATTCAGAAAGTACAGAGACCAAGAGAGCTTTTCAAACTGGAAAATCTCTCATGATCTAAAGCTTTTGTAAAGATATCAGCTAGTTGATGAAGTGTGTCAACATAATCAATTTGAACTAGTTGTTTTTCAACTAAATCTCTTAAAAATGATGTATAATATCTATATGTTTTGTATGAGAGTGCTGAACTAAATTTTTTGAAATGTTAATGGCACTCATATTATCACAATACAAAACTAAGATATTATTTGAAAAACCATAGTCGTCTAACATGTGTCTTAACCATATTAATTGAGAACAACAACTCTCAGTTGCTACATATTCAGATTCAGCAGTAGAGAGTGAGACACAATTTTGTTTGCGACTATACTAAGAAACTAAATTATTGCCAAGGTAAAAACATCCTCCACTTGTACTCTTTCTGTCATCCACATCACCAGCCCAGTCAGAGTCACTATATCCTATTAAATTAGGATTAGTGTCTTTGGAATACCAAATTCTCAACTCACATGTGCCGACAACATATTTGATGACACGTTTTATGGCATTTCAGTGGAGATTTTAGGACAGGCTTGGAATTGAGCACACACACATACACTAAACATTAGATCAGGATGACTAGCATTGAGATACAAGAGACTACCTATCATAGAACGATACAATGTTGGGTCGACATTTTCCCCAACATCATCTTTGCATATAGTCTGTGTTGATCTCATTGGAGTCCTCATATATTTAGTATTCTCCAATCCAAACTTCTTGACCAAATTCTTGGCATACTTACTCTGGGAGATGAAGATTCCCTCCTCATTTTGCTTTATCTGCAAACATAAGAAAAAGGTTAATTCCCCTATCATGCTCATCTCAAATGTTGAGGACATAGCTTCGACAAAAGTCTTAAGATGAGACTGTGAAGTCGAACCAAAAACTATGTTATCTACATAGATTTGAGCAATGACCATATCTACTCCGTGGTGTTTTATAAACAAAGTACAATCAACTTAAAAAGGAAACTGAGTTAAACGACCATACCATGAACGTGGAGCTTATTTTAATCCATACAAGGCCTTTTTCTGCTTGTATACAAATTATGAATAGTGGGGATCTTCGAATCCTTTAGGTTGGTCAACATACACTTCCTTATCAAGATATCCATTCAAGAAAGAACCTTTGACATCCATTTGATGGAGAGTAATCTTTAAGCAACAAGTTATGACAAGCAACAATCTAATTGACTCAATTCTTGCAACAAGAGCGAAGGTTTCATCATAGTCAATTCCTTCAACTTGAGTGTATCCTTGAGCAACTAGTGTTAGCGATTTTCCAAATGCTCACGCAAGTGTACGTATCGTTCCAAGTAATATAGTCTATAAGACCGAATATTGTCCACAAAGACTGATTTTCTATTACCGAACATCTAATCTATGTTATCTATTTAGCTAACGATAGTTTGATTGGGATTTTATCTATGAACTAGCTAGAGTAATTGCAAAAATTAAACTAATTATGCTTTGGATTAAATCAGTTATGATGGAAATAGGGCTTCCAATATCCTTGACTATCCACTCTTTTTAATCTTTAATGCAACAACAATGGTCTCTTCTTCTACGTTAAGATAGCAGGTTAACTAGTCTGTCTTATATTACGGTTAGGATATATAAAAGTTCAACCCTATGCAGAAACCTTCTATATTTCTATGATAGATTTTTCCACATATGAGGATTAAGAACAGTAACCTCAATTACTACATAAGTATATGGGTACTTTCATCCACGATTTTAACCTATGCCTATTCAATTACAGCATATCCAAATCTCCCCTCTCGGATCTCGATTCGAAATCATATAAGTTATGACAATTAGTGATCAGTTAATTTTCAAACATTCAAACTAATATTGAATAAATCTTAACAAGATGAAGAAGAAACCAAACTAATGCATTAATTCATAAAAATGAGTTTCAAACGATTCAATGGAAAGCCCTAATTAAGAGTTTAGCTCCTATCCATAGACATGCTAAGAACTAATTCAATATCCAACATGAACTGAAATAAAATGAAGAAAAGAGAAAAGAAAATAACTTGAACTAGGTCTCCAATCTTCTAGCCTCCAAAGTTGTGTTAGAATCTGAGAGGTGTCTCAAAAATCTGTCCCAAGGGTTTATATATACTGTCAAAAATGTGTGTTTCGGACCCTTTTACCCCTTTCCAATTCTGTCTCGGATCTAGATTTACCTGCGTCGGCGCCGCGACCTTGTATTATGGCGCCGCGACTCTGAATGTTCTACGACTTCTCAGGAATTATGGTGTCGCGGCCCTGCATGCTTTCTTCCGATCTGCCAACTTTCGTCTGATCCGCCAACTTTCATCATTTTTGCTTCGGGAACCTCTTTTTCTGCCCACTTTTAGCTTCTCTTTGCTATTTGAACCGCTATGACTCAAAAGAAAGAAAAACGACTCTAACACCACACTTATTTCAACAAAAATAAGAAAAATATCAACTAGCAATGACTCAAAAAGTGAATACAAAATATGTCTAACAAATACCCCCAAACTTAACCTTTACTCGCCCTCGAGTAAAGATCAAAACGAAATCAAAGAAACAAAAGAAAAGGACTCAAAGACTCTGATCAAGTAGTTGCACCACGGTTACTTAGAAAAACATGAATGTTAGTTGAGATAATATGCTGGAACATACATAGCATGGATTCTTAGCAATCTAGAATTTCAAGTCAGATATTTCGCAAATTCACTTCAATCATAATTAATGGAAGCATGAACTCCTAACATATGCATGTCAATTTCATTCCATTTTCTCAAAGATCTATGGGCCTGTTTTACTTGCTATTCTCCACTAATCATAGACATACATATTAGAGATCTTTAGGACTTTTCAGGGTTGTAATGTCGGTTCAGGCAGGGATAGGTAAAAGTAGGCATTTAGGCTCAAATTACATACCATAAGCGTTTTTCATTCAACTTTTTTTTCCTTCTTTTTGGTTTTCCTGTTTGTTCATACCTATCATCTCCTTCCTTTTCTGTTGAGAGCATGAGACACATTCACATAGGCACCCCCAAAGTTAAGCTTTTACATGTTTTTCATTGGGGTGCATCAATTTTTCACTCTCTTTTTGTATTTCTTTTTCACACTTCTTCATCCCAATTTTCAATTACTGCTTATGGCACACAAGGAAATCATAGGGTATCAAAGAAATAACTTATTTTGGGCTCAAAGGGGATGACTAGGGATACATTTTATGTCAGGGTAGATAATGAATGGTAAGAAGGGCTAACAAAGAAATGTCTGAATCATCTCCCTAAATATGTACATCTTAACTATTTCACCTCAAATAACAAGCAATCAGACTTCATAGACATTTTTCAACCACTCTTTCCATAATTGACAACATATAGGCTAAGCACAAATATCTCAAATAATTATATTTTCATTAATTTTTGACATATCTAACTTAAGCACACAAATTTTAGGTTCTCATTCCATGATATTATCCCACTTAATTCACTAGGTGTTTCCAGCAACTACAACATGCATGATCATAAAAAAAAATTGACTAATATAGACACAATAAAAGACAAAAAAACAAACTAAGAACCCCCCAAACTTAAACGACACATTGCTCCAAATGTGTACAGACTAAAAATTAAAAAGGGACGACTTACAGACATCAAAACAACGGCTCAAGATGGTGGCGATGGAGGCGTATGTTTCAATAACCACTGGGTGAACATGAAACTTAAATTATCAACACGTTGGGTTAGGTGTTGATGGTCTTGCATCATTTGCTATTGATTCTGCATCATGTTCTCTTGGTTTTGCAGCATCCTTTGTTGATTTAGGAGCAGTTGCTCCATCATTAGCATTGAAGGCTCCAAAGTCAAGGGAGGTTGGTGACTGCTTCCGCCTGCTTCATAGTACGCAACTGTCTCAGGTTCTTCTTCCTCTATAGCGGCTGCGTCTGCTCTAACTGGGCCTCTTCTCCTCTCTCCTGGTCTTGCTGCAGGGTCAGGGAAATAGTGCACTAGACTGTAGGTCACAGATGTTTGAATCTTTTTTGAGAATGTCTGTGGCGAACGTTGGGACTCTATGCCTATTACATAAGGCAGATATAAGTGATCCATATCCCAGTCCGCCGGTGGTAGTCAATCTGCTGATCTCTCCTATACTCTGCACTATTTCATGCCCAATATCAATCGTCTTGCCCGACATGATATCATACACAAGCTTGATTCTGTCCACAGGCATCTTGGTAAAATGAGTTGACGGAATCAAGCGAGCACTTATGAAATATATCTAACCTCTGGTTGTTCTGTTAAATTGGCACCGGGAAAGTCCCCTGGACCCATTATGAGAAAAGTGGAATTCAGTGCCTAGGTAGCATAAAACTGCTGCAACTGTGTCCCACATGATGTGGTTGACGTCTCTCGACCAACTTCTAAAATGGCACGGATTTTAACCTTGGTCTTCAATATTAGTTGTCCTCAGCACTGCATTCACTGCTTCAGCATCGACGGGCACATACCGCCCTCTCACGAAGCATCTTCCATTTCTTTGCTCTGGATAATTGGCATAAAATTCTCGAACAAGGCTTGCGTCCTGAAGTGGAATTTATTCTGGATCGACGAACCTTTCCCAACCGTTTGCCTCGATCATGGCCCTGATAGGCTCGTAGTAATCATCCTCATCATATGACATGACCTGGTAATCCATGTCTATTTCTTGTTTAAAGCTCTAGTACTTATTTTGTTGTACTGATCCTCCGCCTTTTTGTTGGTGAATCTAGTAATATCATAGTCTGGAGCAGATGAAGATGAGGTGGCTCTGGCGGTTCGTTTTCTAGAGGCCATTACAAGAGGTGTTGGATAAAATTTCGACAGAGTTTCCTTTGTTTCCTCAAGAATTTCCAACAACAATCAACTCTATTCAGCAAAAATCACGCAGCACAATGACCCACAGCTATACCCAACAACAATCACACCAAAATTCACACCCAATCAACAACACCGTACAACAACAACAACAACACAGCACCCCAAAAATCAACCCACAATCACACAACACAATACGAAAACAGCCCGTACAACACCCAAAACTTGCAGCTACTTTCACTACTAGCCACAAAATTTCAAGAAAAGTGATGAAGATTACCTTTTTGAAGAGTTGTTCTTCACAAATTTCTTGATCCAAGTGAAGAGGTGATCATGGTGAAATATGTGAGGGGTTTTAATGGTGATGGTTTGTAGGAATTTTGGAAGAATTTGGGTGAGTTTGTGGAAGATTTTTGTGAAAGAGAGTGGATTTTCGACACTTTTAGAGAGAGAGAAGGGTTTATGTGGGAAGAGATTGGGGATTTAGGGCTTTTTAATTCTGAAATCGCGCCTCGGCACCGCGGCACTGCAATTTGGCGTCGTGGCGCTAAATCTTTTGAGAACCCTCTGGTTATTTGGTGTCGCGGCGCTGCCTTAATTTCCAGCGTTTTCGTGGTTAATCTCTAATTCACTTGCCATCACAACACAACCAAAAATACCCATCAAGTGAGACTGTTCAAATTAAAACTAATTTCATAAAAGAAAGAAACATAAACATTGGGTTGCCTCCCAAATAGCGTTGTCTTTAACGTCTTTTAGCCGGACATAGGTTCCTCTCTACTGCAGTTTGAAACGGATCACAAAGTTTATTTTTTTCATGTCATTTAACAAGTAGGGCTTCAATCTCTGTCTGTTCACTTTAAATGGTGTTGCGCCTTCTTTTCCTCGCACTTCGACTACACCATATGGGAACACTTTTTCAACGGTAAAAGGGCCTGACCACCGGGATATAAGCTTGCCTGGAAAAATTCGCAACCTTGAGTTGAATAAGAGCACTTGTTGTCCTGGTTGGAAGTCTTTTAGGATCAAGTTCTTGTCATGCCATGCCTTGGCCCTTTCCTTGTAGATTTTTGCATTCTCATAGGCGTTGTTCCGAAATTCATCTATCTCATTCAGCTGCAGCAACCTTTTCTGCCCGGCTGCTTTGGCGTCCATGTTCATATTTTTCATTGCCCAATACGCTCTATATTCCAACTCTACTGGTAGATGACATGTCTTCTCAAAAACCAGCCTATATGGTGACATTCCAATGGGAGTTTTGAACGATGTTCTATAAGCCCAGAGTGCATCATCCAGCTTTGTAGACCAATTCTTCCTTGAGCCATCCACTATCTTTTCCAGTATGATTTTCACCGCTCTGTTTGAAGCTTCAGCCTGCCCATTTGCTTGAGGGTGAAATGGAAAAGCAGTTCGGTGGTAGACTCCGTAGCGAGCCAATAGAGTGTCAAGCTGCTTGTTGCAAAAATGACTCCCTTCATCGCTGATGAGAGCTCTGGGAGTGCCAAACCTTGTGAATATGTTTTTCTGGAGGAATTTCAAGACAGTCTTACTATCATTCTCCTTTGTATCTACTGCCTCGACCCATTTTGACATATAATCTACTGTGAGGAGGATGTATTGGTAGCCGAAAGATGATGGAAATGGGCCCATGAAGTCGATCCCCCAAACATCAAACAACTCCACTTCTAGGATCCCATTCAAGAGAATTTCATTTCGCCTTGACATGTTCCCAGTTCGTTGACAATGATCACAACTCTTCACAAAAGTGTTGGCATGCTTGAACAGGGTTGGCCAAAAGAAACCACTCTGTAGTACCTTGGCTGTTGTCTCTGATGCTCCAAAATGCCCACCACATTGTAAGGTGTGACAATGAGTGAGAATTTGGTGCATTTCATCCTCTTGTACACAACGCCTAATGCCTAATGACTTGATCAGCACAATGTTTATAGAGAATCGGCTCATCCCAATAGTAATGTCTTACCTCTGAATAGAACTTTTTCACCTGCTGTCTTGTCAATCTTGGGGGCATAACCTTAGCTGCAAGAAAGTTAACAAAATTAGCATACCAGGGTAAATTTGAACTAGCACTTACCCGAAATAATTGCTCATCTGGGAAGTGGTCATTTATTTGCACGTCCTTGGTGTTCTGGCTTTCTTTAACTTCAAGCCTTGATAGGTGGTCTGCAACCAAGTTTTCTATCCCCTTCTTATCGTGAATCTCCATGTCAAATTCTTGTAATAACAGCACCCATCAGATAAGGCGGGGTTTTTCATCCTTCTTTGTCATCAAATACTTGATGGCAGCATGGTCGGTGTACACTATCACCTTGTTCCCAATGAGGTATGGCATGAACTTCTCAAATGTGTATACTATAGCTAGCATCTCTTTCTCTGTTGTGGCATAATTCAATTGTGCATCATTAAGAGTTTTGCTCGCATAGTAAATAGACCAGAATACTTTATCAACCCGCTGCCCAAGAACTACTCCCACTACATAGTCACTTGCATCACACATATATTCAAATGGGAGTTCCCAGGCTGGTGCAATGACTATAGGTGCTGAAATTAGCCTCTCTTTGAGTAACTGAAAAGCAGTCATGCCCTCCTTATTGAATTCAAACGCGACTTCATTCATCATTAAGGTGGAGAGAGGTTTTGATATTTTTGAGAAGTCTTTGATGAATCTTCTATAGAAACCAGCATGCCCAAGGAAACTTCTAACCCCTTTCACCGAAACTGGAGGTGGCATATTTTCAATAACTAAAGTCTTCGCCCTGTCTACCTCAATGCCTTGGCTGGAGATTTTGTGGCCAAGGACAATACCCTCATGTACCATAAAATGACATTTCTCCCAATTCAGCACAAGATTTGACTTTTCGCACCTCTGCAGCACTGCTCCTAGATGCTTTAAACACTCATCAAAAGAGGACCCAAACACAGAAAAATAATCCATGAAAATCTCTATGGTCCTCTCTACCATGTCATAAAAGATAGCCATCACACAACGCTGAAAAGTAGCAGGTGCATTCAGAGCCCGAATGACATTCTTCTGAAAGCAAATGTACCAAAGGGGCATGTGAATGTTGTCTTCTCCTGATCTTCTGGTGATATTGAAATTTGATGATACCCTTAATAACCATCCAAGAAGCAATAGTAGTTGTGTCCTGCGAGCCTATCAAACATCTGATCTAGAAAGGGCAATGGAAAATGATCCTTTCCGGTTGCCTTATTCAACTTGCGGTAATCAATGCAAATTCTCCACCCTGTAACTGTTCTAGATAGAATAAGATTGTTCTTTTCATTGGTTACCACAGTCATGCCACCTTTCTTGGGCACCACTTGCACAAGACACACCCACACACTGTCAGAAATAGGATAAATCACCCCAGCATCGAGCCATTTCATGATTTCTTTTCTCACCATCTCCTTTATGGTTAGATTCTGTCTCCTTTGTGCCTCAATGAAGGGTCTGCTTTTATCTTCTAGATGAATCTTATGCATCACTATAGAAGGACTTATCCCTCTAATATCTGCTAATGTCCACCCAATAGCAAACTTATGGGCCCGCAACACTTTCAATAATTTTTCAATCTCCACCTTAGATAGATGGGCAGAAATAATCACTGGCAGGGTATTATTCTTGCCTAGATACTGATAGTGCAAACGATCTGGTAGAGTCTTCAATTCTAGCTCTGGAGCTTTCTCTATGGATGTCACTGGTCTCTCTGGCATCTTCCCTAGCTCCTCATATTTCTTCTTATAGCCAGGATCATAGGAGCCCATCCAATTCACATACTCCATTAACTCTGCATCATCACCGATATCCGTCACATTGTGTCAGCACGAACTCAAGAGCATCAACACTTCTAAAACTGTTCTCTGAAACTGCTTCCTCAATCACATCAATAGTATAACAGTTGTCACTTGCTCTTGGGTAAGCTGTTGCCCTGAATACATTAAAGATCACCTCTTCTCCCTGGACCCGAAGTTTCAGCTCACCTTTTTAAACATCAATGAGTGCCTGTCCTGTGGCCAATAATGGTCTGCCAAGGATGAGGGGCACAAGTTCATCTTCCTCCATGTCCATAATAATGAAGTCGGCTGAAAAAATGAACTTATCCACCTTCACCAATACATCTTCAATAATACCTTTGGGGTGTACGATGGAACGATCAGCCAGTTGCAAAGTGATGGTTGTTGGCTTCGCTTCCCCGACTCCAAGTTTGAAAAACACCGAATAGGACATCAAATTGATACTTGCCCCCAAATCACATAGAACTTGCTGACATTCGAACTTCCCTATAGTGCAAGGGATGGTGAAACTTCCCGGATCCTTCAACCTTTGGGGTAACTTTCTCTGTAGTATGGCACTACATTCCTCAGTCAATGTCACTGCTTCATATTCCTCTAACTTCCTCCTTTTATAGAGGATCTCCTTTATGAACTTCACATAACTCGACATTTGTTCTAAAGCTTCAGCAAACGGAATATTGATATGCAGTTTTTTAAAGACCTCCAGAAACTTAGAAAACTGCTTGTCGAGAGAATTTTTTTTAAGTCTCTGGGGATATGGTATCTTCACCTGAGGTGTGTCAACAACTGCTGGGGTGCTCTTTTGTCCGTAGGAAGGTCTTTTGTGATCATTGCACCCTCTGGATATTTCTCCTCACCTGACTCACCATTTTCCTCTGGATATGGTGGTGATGAACATGTTTTCCACTCCTCAAGTTAATCGCCTGACATTGCTCTTGTGGGTCTATATCAGTATTGTTAGGGTAGTTCCCTTGTATACCGTTGCTCAGCATGCCAACAATCTTTCCTATCTACGTCTCTAGATTCCTGATGGATGATCTGATTTCAGTCATAAACTATGTCTGAGAGGTTGTTAGTGTCAACAAAGATGTTTGCAACCCATTCTGACCTGCTTATTGAACTAGGGGTCTGGACTGTTGTGAGGATGTGGCTTTGCTGCTCTGCTGAAATTGCCCTTGAGGAGTCTGGCACTGGGTGAGCCTGAGTAAGGCTTCCTGTAGCTCATTTCGATCTTTCTGTGGAACATGTGAGTTAAATTGATGTTGATGGTAGTAGTCGTACTGCTGCCCCTGATAGTAAGAGTCCATGTGTCCTTTTTTTTACCTACAAAATAAGAAAAACAATAAAAAATGATAAAAAAAATGCTCGCAGAACTTGTTCATGGAACAACCAAATTAGAAATAAGATTAGCTAAGTCGATATTGATATACGCCAGTTCCCGGCAACGACGCCAAAAACTTGTTAGCGATTTTCCAAATGCTCACGCAAGTGTACGTATCGTTCAAAGTAATATAGTCTATAAGACCGAATATCGTCCACAAAGACTGATTTTTAATTACCGAACATCTAATCTATGTTATCTATTTGGCTAACGATAGTTTGATTGGTTTTTTATGTATGAACTAGCTAGAGTAATTGCAAAAAAATTAAACTAATTATGTTTTGGTTTAAATCAGTTATGATAGAAATAGGGCTTCCAATATCCTCGACTATCCACTCTTTTTAATCCTTAATGCAACAACAATGGTCTCTTCTTCTACGTTAAGATAACAGGTTAACTAGTCTGTCTTATATTCCGGTTAGGATATATAAAAGGTCAACCCTATGCAGAAACCTTCTATATTTCTATGATAGATTTTATCACATAGGAGGATTAAGAATAGTAACCTCAATTACTACACAAGTATAGGGGTACGTTCGTCCGCGATTTTAACATATGTCTATTCAATTACAGCATATCCAAATCTCCCCTCTCAGATCTCGATTCGAAATCATATAAGTTATGACAATTAGTGATCAGTTAATTATCAAACATTTAAACCAATATTGAATAAATCTTAACAAGATGAAGAAGAAACCAAACTGATGCATTAATTTATAAAAACGAGTTTCAAACGATTCAATAGAAAGCCCTAATTAAGAGTTTAGCTCCTAGTCATAGACATGCTAAGAACTAATTCAATATCCAACATGAACTGAAATAAAACAAAGAAGAGAGAAAAAAAATAACTTGAACTAGGTATTCAATCTTCTACCCTCCAAAGTTGTGTTAGAATATGAGAGGTGTCTCTAAAATCTGTCCCAAGGATTTACATATATTGTAAAAAACGTGTGCTTCGAACCCTTTTTCCCCTTTCCAATTCTGTCTCGGATATGGATTTACCCGCGTCAGCGCCGCGGCCCTGCATTATGGCGCCGCGGCTCTGAATGTTCTGCGGCTTCTCAGGAATTATTGCGTCGCGGCCCTGTATGCTTTCGTCCGGATCTGCCAACTTTCGTCCTTTTTGCTTCGGGAGCCTCATTTTCTACCCACTTTTAGCTTCTTTTTGTCATTTAGAACCGTTGTGACTCAAAAGAAAGAAAAATGACCCTAACACAACACTTATTTCAACAAAAATGGGAAAAATACCAACTAGAAATGACTCAAAAAGTGTATACAAAATATGTCTAACAACTAGTCTATCCCTATTTCTCACAACAGTTCCAGATTCATCTGATTTGTTTTTAAAGATCCATTTAGTTCCAATTGCATTAGTATCATTGGGGCGAGGAACTAAATCCCAGACTTCATTTCTGGTGAACTGTTCTAATTCTTCTTGCATAGCTTGTATCCACCAATTATCCTTGAGTGCTTCATCTACACTCTTTGGTTCCAATGTAGATACATAACAAGAATGACTTACCTTATGATATATGGTGGACATGCATGCATATCTCACCATATCTCGATAATTTCGTGGTTCCTTCCTTCTTGTTCTAACATCTTCGAACACCTCTCCTATCACTTGTTCTGTAGGATGATTTCTCCTAATCTTGGATGAGGTATCCCTGTGTACTGGGTCATGAAGTTCATCTTCTGATTCCTCATATGTACCTGCAGTATTTTCGGTTTCTGCTTCAGGTGTTGCTTCGAATGTCGTGACATTTGGGGCAACATCTGGATTTTCAGCATTCTGCACATTCTCCACTGTTATTATAACATCATTTTCTGACTTATTTCCTGTAAGATCAGCAAAATCATCAAAGACAATGTTAACAGATTCTTGTACGATTTTGATTCGATAACTCGTAAGCATGACTATTTTGGGAATAGCCTACAAAGATTCCCTTATCACTTTTAGAGTCAAATTTAGCTAGGTGATCTCTATCATTAAGAATATAACACACACACTCAAACACATGAAAGTAACGCAAATTGGGTTTCTTTCCATTCAAAAGCTCATAGGGTGTCATTTTAGTTCCAGGCCTAAGATAGACTCTATTCGTGATGTGACTTGCAGTATTTAAAGCCTCTGCCCAAAAACATTTTGACAATTTCTTAGAACTAAGCATGACTCTAGTCATCTCTTGTAAAGTCCTATTTTTCCTCTATGCTACACCATTTTGTTGTGGGGTTTTGGGAGTAGAATACTCATGAAAAATACCCATTTTCTCACAAAATGTAGAGAACTGACTATTCTTAAACTCTTTTCCATGGCCGGATCTAATCCGAAAAATAGAGGAATGGTATAGATTTCTTATTCTAGAGTGTAGTACCTTGAACATGCCAAACGTTTGAGACTTTTCCTTTAAAAAGAATATCCAAGAATACCTGGAAAAGTCATCCACAATCACATATGAGTACCTCATACATCCTAGGATGTCTACCTCGATTGGACCCATAAGATCCATGTGCAAAAGCTGAAAGCAGTGAGACGTACCTGAATGTTGTCCATCATTCTGAGCAACATTGTGGGAGACACGGGTTTGCCTACCTTTGAGACAATCTTCACAAACCACTGTTTTATCCTTAGGACTTAGTTTAGGGATGCCTCTTACTGCCTCATAAGAAATTAATCTTTCAAGATTGTGGTAATTGACGTGCCCTAATTTTTGATGTCACAAGGTCGTGTCATCGGTCCTAACACTATTGCAAATCTCTTGTTCTCCAATAAGATAACAATTATCGCTTGTTCTTGTACCTGTCATTACACATTGGTTAGCTTCATTAGTAACTGTACAAGCATACTTGTTAAACTTTACCTCTAGATCGTCATCACACAATTGACTTATACTGACTAGATTAGCCATTAAACCGTCAACGTGCAAGACATTCTTCAATGCTGGAACTCCAAGAACACTTAGAGTTCCTCTTCCTATGATTTTACTTTTTCCTCCACCTCCGTATGTAACATTACCTCCACTTAGAGCCTCGTAGTTCTTTAGACACTCTTTTGTCCCCATCATGTGTCGAGAACATCCACTGTCGAAGTACCACGATCCTGAAATGTTAGTCCTCAACGCAGTTATATCTACATTACATTTCACATTCATTCTGGGAATCCAAGCTCTCTTTACCTTTTCCCGCACGAATCGTAAGTCGCTCGAGTGTTATGCGAATGTTGATGATTTTCGACGACATTCTGCTCCTGGACTTTTGCAGCTTAAAGCATTAAGGTTTTAAAGCTTGGGTAACCCAAACCTGCATGTTGTGGTTGACTAACACCTAGAATTTCATCTAGTTTGGAAGTATCGGTGTTGAGCTTCCGGAAGGTTGCTTCGGCTAGATCCAACTTCGCACTGATCTTACCAAATTCAAGATCCTTTTTGGTAAGGGTAACCTCTAATCGGGTTATTGTGTCTTTCAAACCTGCATTCTCAAGAGTTAAAGATTTTAACTTTGAGTAAAGTTGTTTGGATTCAACAATTAAGTCCTTGCAAAGTTTTTGCAATTCTTTAATTCCTTTGAGTCAACTTGAGTCTCAAAGTTAGATTCACTACTAGAAATAAAGTCACTGAAGCAGTTAACATCAGGATAGTTAAAATATTCATACCGCTTGATGTTCACGAGTCGACGACGTCACGACGCTGTTTAAAATGTTTTAACATTTGGAACAACACAGTCAACGACATATTCATCATCTGACAGTGACTATTCGAACATAGTGGCCAGCATAGCTTGTGACTCCATTTTTAAATCTTCTTCCTCTTCACCTTCATCATCACTCAGAGAGACCCACAGACTTTTCCCAAATTTCTTTAAAGTGTTTGCACACTCGTTTGCATTATGACCCCATCCCGAGCAAGCATGGCATTGTATACTTTCGAGCTGCTTGGGATCAAACTTGGTACGGTCTGAGTTGGTCCTCCTAAGTTGATTTCCTTTTTGCGTTGTAGGAAGAGTTTTAGTGAATCATGGATTGAAGTCTTGGCTTTGGTGCTCTTTGGGTTTAGATTTATTTTTATCATCGTTGAACCTCCTTAACATCATATTGAATTTTTGAGTAAGAAGGGCAACATTAGCACCATCACCGATTTCTTCAAGACTTTCATCATCTTCATTGACTTGCGTCTCTAAGGATTTTGCTTGAAGTGTAACATCTTTGCTTTTATACAATGTACTTTGGTTTTCTATATCCATATCATATGTATTGAGAATGCTCATTAACGTATGGAGGTTCATTATAGCAAGGTTGTGGGCTTCTTCAATCGCACATATCTTAATATTGAACTTTTCTGGAAGGGAACGAAGTGCATTTTCTACAAGTTGATTGTTGGTTAGTGGAGAGCCAAGAACTTGACATTTATTAGAATTGTCGATCAACTTTTCAAAATAAGTTTTTATATCCTATGTCTCTTCCATCTTTAAACGTTCATATTTACTCATGAGCATGCGGAGCTTCGTTCGTTGAACACTTGAGCTACCTTCACAATGAGTTTGTAGGGTAACCCAAGCTTTATTGGCTGTGGAGCAATTTTGGATAAGTTTGAACATATAAAGATCTACACATCCAAAAATAGCATTTAGAGCCTTTTTATTGAAGCCGGCATTATTAGTTTCTTCCACACTTCATTCGGCCTCAGGCTTAGGTAGTATGTCGCCTTCCTCGTCCGGTGGGAGCATAGGAACAGTATATCCATTTGTAATTGATCTACATGCTCTCACATCAATGGATTTGATATGAGAACGTAGACGAATTTTCTAATAAGGATAATTTGATCCATCTAATATAGGAAGTCTACAAATATTTAGATTAGACGGATCGATAGTTAAAGTAAAAGGATATTAGCACTTATTATGTTAAGTGTCGGCTCTGATACCACTTGTTGGGTCCCGAGGGTTAACACTATAAATAAGATCAAACAGCAAAGTAGAACTGAAATATATGCAGAACACAGTTTCAAATGTCAGCTGAAATGTCTTTTGACATAAGTAACGACATTTGGATAAAAACAGAAAAACCTTTGAAAGAGTTAAAGTGCAGCGGAAAGAAATAAAGAACACAAAGGTTTAATTTTTATAGGTTATATATTAATATAACCCGTGATGGTCAATGATCAAAGGTATTGTATATATATATATATATATATATATATATATATATATATATACAATTTAATATATTTCTTCTCTTACAAGATTTACAAATTAATACAAAGGAATAAAAAAGGTTAAGTCGCAGATGACTTATGCCTGAAAAATCTATCTAAATAGAAATGAACAACATCTCATTACAATTTCTTCAATGAAAGAACTAATCTAGAATCTAAGCAGCAATTATAATGTCGTACAGAATGTCGTCACAAATACAGGCAACACAACGATCCAGTCTACTTGATCGATATTTGTGGAGATCTCTATATCTTTTACACTTGAAATTCTGGATATTGATTCACTCTTCTGCCCTATCTATTTATAGTAGAGAGTCCTTCTTGAACAGCTCATCAATTGTTTGTAGAATTTGAGGAAAAACTGGTCACGTGTGGCAGTAGCTTGAGGCACGAAATCCTCAACTGATTGGACTTGTTCTTCACGCATCTTGCTCCTCAAGTTAAGCTACTCCTTGGACTTGGTCTTCCACGTTTTACAATCTGCTTCAAAGACTCCTTGCCAAGTCAATTACCATGTGGTAAAAAGGTCACACGAGTTTCGCTTCTGTCCGTGAAGAGAGGCAAAACATTTAACAAAATGTTGTCCCGAATGTCAAGACATTTGGTCCAACATTTTCTGATTTTAACTTAGCACTGAAAATGATATGTTAGAAAAAATGTCATGACACAAAACCTAACATTAACAGCAAGTCACAATGAGACAGTGCCTGCAAATAGGGCAAGAAGAGTGGGAATTGAGCCATTTATCAATACATTTGACATGGAATTCATGATTGCACTTTGGCAAAATCTTAATTTTCTCTCCAACGACAAATTCTGATAAGCAAATGACACACTCAGAGTCAATCCCATGATGTTTCAACTCAGTAGTGTATGTTATAACTGGGAATGTCTTGAGGGTTTTTTTCTTGATCCCTCTATTGACTGCTGAAGGGTTATGTGTATGATTTGAGGATGAGTGTACCAATATAAGGCTAGAGCACTTAAATGCACATTTTATGATGAAGTTCAACACAAGTGAACAAATCAAGGCACTTACAAGTACTGCCAATATGACCATAATAACATTTGCATCAAATGTGTTATTACCAATCGGTACATCAACATCAATTGGGTCGTGCCTAATTCCGGCTGCTGCAAGAGGCTTTGCCTTGTCGGCCTCCTGGAGTAGTCTTCTTGAGTAGGGGAAGTTCTCCATGAATTCTTGAATGAATAGAGTGGAAGTAGTTGCCATAGAGCTTTTGCTTGAGACTTTGTATGTGTGCTTTCTTTATTTGTTGGTGTTGAATTGAAGATCAAACCAATTGCTTAAATAGGACAATTGTATAGAGCTAACAATAGTAAAGTGTGGATCAATTTTTTTATTCTTAAATAATGGAAGGATATTATACTTTAAAGATATATATTTGAGTTTCAAGCCATGTATTTAATTAACTAAATTTACTTCTAGGTACTAAAAGGTTTAAGAGTTTGTTATAACCAAGTGGAGCTCGTGCATGCAGTTTTTTAGAAGAATTAAATGAATTCTCTTACAGAAAAGATACATTGTTTTGACAAGGAAAAGTAATGGTCAACATACCATTCAAGGCTAAAGAAATAGTTGTTCTTTTGTGAATGTTGTGTAACTAAATAAATACACTTTCCTACACTATTCTAAGATTCTCTGATTTCTCTCCAAAGGTTTTTAAGTGATGCTCAAAGCGTTGAATGGAGAAAGCAGAAGGGTAAAAATTCTTAGTACCACAATACAATTTCTATTTAAGTTATATACATCTAATTACAATACAAATTCCTTTTTTCACTATCAGTATACTTTTACCTATCCTAATAGTTTATTTACTTCATTTTCCGTCAGTTGTAAATTTAGGTTTATTATAATAATTTTTTTTAATTGTGGGCTACTATAATTTAACAGAATATTACATTATCAGTGCATATCTATTTGAAAGGGGTGGTCTTTAATTTTTGCCCTTCGTCTAATACATTGAGGTTCTGAGTGTGAACCCCTGCTCAGGCAAAAAATTTAAAAAACCGCAAGACAGAGATTTTATAGCAAAAATAGTCCTATTCGAACAAAATTAGGCCTATTCGGCAGAGGTTTGCCATAAGACAAATTTTTATTTAAAATTAGGCCTTAGGCAAACCTCTGTCTTATAGGCAAACTTCTGCCGATATATGCCTAATTAATAGGTCTAATTTTGCCTGAATAGGCCTAATTTTCTACAAAACCTTTGTCTTGCGTTTTTTTTTAAAATTTTTGCCTGAGCTCATGAATTTTAAGGAGAAAAATTAAAGATTCTAAATTTGAGGGGTAAAAATTAAAGACCAGGGCCCTTTGAAGGACATTCCGCCCAAAAAAAAGAAGATAAAACTTCAATTTTTCCAATTAGAATGCTCCACCAAGACCTCTGTATAAGCTAATGGGCTATCCACTCAAGAGTCAAGAAAGGCCCACTGGTATTTGCCTAATAGGCAGCCACGTTAATGTTTTTGTTGACGAAGGAACCGCAGTCGCTACTCTTTCGAAATACAAGACAGCAGAAATCCCTGATCGACGCAGAAACGCAAACCACGCCGCCATGTAAACCACACGGCAAGCCATGCGCGATGCGCCAACCAAGCGTTTATGCAGGGATCGAACTCGCGACCATGGCCCGCGCTTCATCACACTCAACTCGCTACCCTTGCGGGTTAGCCACGTTAATGTTGACCTTACAAATTAGGGTCATTGGCACTTATTTTGTGCTGGTCTTTACTTTTTGTTTCTTATAAAAAATAATTTTTTCGTGATCATAAATTTATATTTTCGCATCATATTTCGTAAAGTATATCTCACGTTTTAAAGAACTTATGCTCCAAACATAAGTTTAATTGCTAATTCACAAAATAAAAAATCAGCTCACTTCAAAAGCAAAAATCAAAGACCAACCTATTTGACGGGAAATTCGTGCAATTTCTTTAAATGATCAGGAAATTACACCACACCCCAATGATCTTAGAAATGCGTGATTTTGAATTTTTTATTTCATTTTCCTTATGAGTAAGTGTCCGTTTGGTTGGACTTTTGAATTTGCCAAAAGTGCTTTTAGAAGGCCAAAAATACTTTTGGCCAAAAATTGAAGTGTTTGGTTCAAAATCGAAAAAGTGTTTTTATCTTTCAAAAGCACTTCTGGCCTCTATTTCAAAAAACTCAAATTTTGGGCTTTTGGAAGTAGAAGTTGCTTTTGTCTATTTTTAAGCCAAAAACATTTTTTTTATTGACAACTAAACACCTAACAATTTTTTGATAAAAAGTTCTACTCCTAAAAGCTCCACTTGTAAAAGCTATTTTTAATAAGTTGTACCAAACGGTCCCTAAATCTTCAAAGTTCAAAAGGTTAAAATTTGTTAAAGTTAAAATTATGCTGATGAAGCGAATTAAAATTAAAAGTTTAAAATCATTCACCTTCTAAAACATTCTTGTAAATCACCCATACGATGATTAATGAACCAAATCTCTACACATTTCTTATTTGTAACCCAAAGATGCTATTGGTATCCCTAAAACTCAGAAGAGAGCAGGAAGTTTCAGAGCAACAAATAGCCTCAAAGAGAATGAATAATTTATATCAATAAGAGCGACAAAAAAATGTCCTGATAGTTAGAACAAAAAATTATTTACTAGTGTCACGACCCGCTTTTTGAACGTGCCGTGACAGGAAGAAATAAAATTGAGAAGACAAAAACCGAACTAAACCAAGTATATTCCATTTGCTACTACAAAATTAATAATCAAGAAGAAATTCATGTAGATTGAGATTAAACTGATAATTAAAAGGAAAAGTGGTACCAAAATATATAAAAAGTACTACTTGGGTCTTGTTAATAGAAAATTGTAACTAAACCATATAGTGTCTACCTTTTGATACGTGTATGATTCTGCTTTTCTCTTTTTCTGAATTATTTGTGTCGTTTCATATCAATTGATCTGATTCCTAGTACATTACCAAATCTTCATGAGTTAGGCACTTAAATTTCTAGTAATAAACTAGTTCATGTTGTTTTAAATATATCCAAGTACAGCATCATATATATATATATGCATGTTGTTAATTAAAATTGACTGATGTCCCCATTCACATTACGAAGTAAGGATTATAACATGCCTTTTTTGCATGGTAAGGCTGAGGCCTGAGAGGATTGAATTATTTATGTTAAGAGTCTCACATCGAAAATAGAATGAGAAACTTCTTATATGGACTTGGATAATTCACACTTTATAAGTTAGTTTTTGGAGTTGTGTTAGACTCAAAATTCATTCTTTACGGTTAAGTACAAATTTTATTAAAAAATCTCTCATTTCTTAACCTTTTTTTTTTTCCAAAGCTAATTTTTCGAAACTCAAACTAAACGAAATTCAAAAGATGTCTCATATAACGAAAAACCCATATTGCATATATATGAAACAGGTTTTAGATCAATAGCAATTACAAATTACAAATGCATCTTCCCTTCCATTGGTTACCTTTTGGGCTTTTCCATGGCATCCATCCACTAATCACTTCTTTTTGGCAAGAAATCGTCTAGATATCGTACGTTCATAAAACTAAAACGTTGATTATGCTTCTTAGTATTTAACAAGTCCCCATTTGGTAGGAAATCTTGAGAGATCACTCTCCTGTTGGATCAAATGTTATCTTCTTTCTACATAAAGTTATTTAAACCTTTGAGGCCTATATCTTTAGCAATGTAACAATTTATTAATGGACTAATCAATATCCTCGTAAACTATGATGACATGTAGTTTTGTTGAAGACAGTTGGAAGAAACTGTGGTTGTCAATATCATATATATGCTGATTGTACTTATTACTAATGAGAAATGTAAAAATATGTTGTGTAGAAAACTTTGAAACTCTTGAAAATTGTTTTCAGTTACTCCTAGTAATTTTATTTTTAGCATAATAAATTTGTTAGGCTTAGATGAATCTATTTTTGAATTTAAATTTTTATTATATAGATTAGTCTAGTTGAGATATTTTAGTATTTGAAACAATCCTGCAGATTTTTTGTTGTTTAAGTTGGCTATTTAAAGCTTTCTATAAAATGCAGCTCGGTGCATTAAATTTGCATTATGCGCAAGATCCGGGGAAGGGTTCCCGCTATTTAAATCTTTCTATGCTTAATAAAAATATTAGGAGACAGTTCTCAACCATTTTTAATCATCTTTTGATGCACCATTTTTAAAAAAAAAAACAGAAGCTATATCTTCCGCCACACCCCGTTTCATAATAAGTAATGTTTTTAGCTTAATTACACCCTTTATGAAAGTTACGCTCATTCTTAGTAAGTAAAAAGTGTTTTTAATGACTTAGCTAGCCTTAATCAAATGCCTTGAAAATGATCCTTTTAATTTCGTAGTGCATCCTTTGATATATCCTATTGTACTGCTACCACTTAATTTCCATTTTTTGAAGTAATGCTATAAAATTTTCCTATTTGGAATTGAGAGCATCTTTCTAGTTTTAGTTTATTGCTTTCTAATACTCAAGTGGCTAGTAACAATAAGCACCATGTTTGGCTTTAGAGGCGACAGAGTATGAAATGTTATTCAACCATTTAGAAGTATTTGGGTTGGTTCACCTATTGTAATACAATTTTTATTTTATTTCACTAAAGTATATAAACTATTAGTTGTAATAAAAAATCATTCAATCATGTTTAAGTATTACAAAAAGTTACTAAACTATATCTTGTGTAACAAAAGAATACTGAATTTTGCTATATAAAATGTCAATTTTATTTTCTCCTAATATGATACTTAAGCAAAACTGATATTAAATTATCACCGAGGAAGACGCAATAACCGGAGGTGGAGCGTCTGGTGTATGGACATCCTGCCCAGTCTGCATCTGTGTAAGTGACAAACTTGGACATGGAAGAGAGGTACAGATGCAATCCATAATTCGTAGTGCCTCAATATATCGCATACAAGCGCTTTGAGTGCACGTATGTTCTTCCATCGATCGTGAATGCAGACACATTTGTTGTACTGCATAGGTAATATTTGGCCTGGTGAATGTGAGATATTGCAAAGCTCCTGCCAAGCTGCGATACAATGTCGGGTTGGCAAATGGGTTGCTGGATATGGCACTCAATTTTGACTTGGTATCTACTGGAGTTGCGGAAGGTTTGCAAGATGACATTCCAGCCCGTTCTACGATCTCTGAGGCATACTTATTTTGTGAAAGAAATAAACCACCTGCATGGTGTGTCACAACAATTCCTAGAAAGTAGTGAAGCGGACCAATATCCTTCATAGCAAATTCGGAACTCAGCTGGGACATGATATTCTTGCGAAGAGAGTCTGAAGAGGTTGTTAGGATAATATCATCTGCATATAGGAGAATATAAGCAGTATGATTACCCTGGTGATAAATAAATAGTGAATTATCCGAACGGTTGTTTGAGAAACCCATGTTGAACACAAAATCTGCAAACCGCTTGTACCAAGTCCTGGGAGCCTGTTTGAGATCATATAATGATTTTTTAAGTAAACACACATGATTGGGATATTGAGGATCTATGTACCCCAATGGTTGGTGCGACGATACGCCTCACTCGTTGTCCATGTAAGAAGGCATTCTCGACATCCAATTGACGGTGACCATCCTTTCGAGAGGCTAGATCGAGAACAATTACGATGGTCTTTGGCTTAACCACTGGACTGAATGTCTCGCTGCAATCTAATCCCACCTGTTGAGTCCTGCCATCACCTACAAGTCGGGCCTTATGCCGCTCAAAAGAACCATTAGATTTTTTTTATGGCTAAAAATCCACATAGAACGAATTATATTAGCATTAGATGGACGAGGTACTAACTCCCATGTCCTATTTTTAATTAGAACATGATATTCATCATCCATGGCCATTTTTCAATTAGGATATTTTAGAGCAGACACGGGGTTACAAGGCAAAGGTGATTTTGAGACCTAAGTGTGTAGATTGTATTTGGCATTGAATTTTTTAATTCCATGTTGACTACGGGTGACTGGACGATTTAGTGGACTGGACGCCACTGGCCGAGAGTGAGGCAGTGGGCTGAATGCCACTGCCCAGGCTATTTTCTCCAAGGCTTGCAGTGGGCTGGACGGTCTGTTGGTGTGGAATTGGGCCTGGATTTGCAGAGTGGCCCAACTGAAGGGGCAGTTTGTCTGAAGGAGAAGGATTTCTTACACTGGGCCGTGGAATTGATGGCCCAGTTCGCAGGATTGTATTTTCCAGTGGCTGGACCATCGCTCCTTGGTCCAATGGGCCCAGCTGCGTTGATCCATCATTTTTTGTGGGTCCCGGGCTGTGGAAAAAATGAGTTAGATACGGGAGCCTATCATCATCCAAAAAATCATAAGTATTAGTCCCGGTGTCATGTATCTTGGCAAAAGGAAATTGTGATTCATCAAAAATTACATGACGACATATAATCATACGTTTGGAAGAAATGTCATAACACATGTAATCACGGTGATTCGTAGGATATCCCAAGAAGACATATGCAGTAGACAATGGTTGAAGTTTTGTGATTGTGGTGGATGGAAATAGAGGGTAGCAAAGACAACCAAATACTCTCAAATGATGATATGAGGGCTCTCGTAAGTAAAACATTTTTAGTGGAGCTTGGTAAGACATCTTTTTATGGGGAAGGATATTCAACATGTAGGTTGTCATTTGAAGTGCATGATGCCAAAAAATGAAGCGGTATAAGCACGAATGGCGGATGTTCTCACAATATTGTTTATGGGTATAATTTTGCTTACCGCCTTTCCATTCTGTTAAGAGGTGTTAGGCCAGGATAAACCAAATTGTAAAACAATTGTTTTGAAAAATCCCAAAGCGATTATTGTCAAATTCCCTCCCATTGTCACATTGAATACTTTTAATCTCCCGTTCAAACTGAGTTCGGATGAATGCTCTAAAGTTTAGAAAAGTGGAAAACACTTGTGATTTTTTCGACAAAGGGAATGTCCACAAATAATTAGAGTAGTCATAAAAAAACAGTAAATAATACATATTACTTGAGGAACTCAAAACAGGTGATGTCCAAATAGCACAATGTAAAATATCAAATGGCATAGTAGTGCATGAAGTAGAAGAAGTAAATGACAATCTAACATGTTTACCAAGGGCACAAGCATGACACTTATTCAAAAAACGAGTTTGAGTACATGAAATAAAATTGTTTTGTTTAAGAGAGGCCAAAACGGACTCTCCCGAATGTCCCAAACGTTCATGCCATAGTAATGGTGCCAAGGTTTCAAAAGTGGAAGGAACTTTAGACTGTGAATTTGGTAAACTTATTGGATAGAGCTCCCCCTTGCTATCACATCTCATGAGAAGCTTCCCGTCTGAAAGTCATGTACGGAAAAACCAAACGGGAATCTAACCGAAACCCAATTATCAATAGTAAACTTCCTAAAAGATACCAATTTTTTTATTAATTTGGGAGCATGCAGGACATTATTTAAAACCAGTGGCGGATGTGGTGGTGACAGTGTGTTTGACCCATAACCTTTTATTGGAATTGAATGGTCATTTCCGACAATAATACCATTTTCTTTGCTCAAATTAAAATAGGGTGAGAGTGTACCTTGGGATGTCGTCATATGGGACGTTGCCCCAGAGTCCATATACAAATTAGAATCCGGTGGATTGAGTCCAAGAGTGTGCATAGCCTGCTCAATATCCGTAGGATGGGTCGTTGTTGAATGGGCCTCCTGCCATTGGGCCGGAGGAGGCCCAAACCACTATTCGCCGCCCGACCGACCAAATGACCGGGGGCCGGGTCACACCGCTTGTTGCCAAAACTGCTGGAGATTTTGGTTGGCCGCCATCGCTATTGGGTTCGCTGCTTGCGCTCGCCCAATCGTATTGGGCCGTGTTATCCAAGCGCCGCCGCCGATCGCCGTTGCCGCCAGTGTCTGCGGCCGGGCCTTCCGCCTGCCGCTTCCGGTGGTTGCTGCCAGTAGCCCCACGCCACTATAAGCATCCGTGAGACCGACAACTAGTTGTAAAACTAAACGGTTGTCAAGAATCGAACCTACGCTTTCAATTGATCCGCCAACACTTTGAGACGCCGATGAGGTTGAAACGCGTAGGAAGTCTGCCATGACAATGGTTGAAAATTCTTGTTCCAAAAACGCACGAGAATTCCGTTGTCTTGAAAATGTCTCTCGCCGTTCTCATGCCGCCACGGCGCAGAATCTGTTCCATTATCAGATGCAACAAATCGCTGGATATGGTTGCATAAATCCAACCAAGAACCGTGCATCGCGGTATCCCACAATTCTTTGTCTGCGTCAGATGATTGTTCCGTTGTTGTACCATTTTTCGGTGGAATTATATGATGAAGAACCTTGTGAGCCCTACAACATATTTTGAACAACTCCGCCCATGTTGCATAGTGAACAGTTTTCATCTCTAGTTTGACAGAAATATGTGTTTTGATGTTGGAGATAGTAAGGGCTGAGTGAAACGAAGATTTTGATTCAGACATGGTTGTGAGTAAGAACAATAATGGAGGAAAAAACAAAAAAAACAAAAAAATTACAAAATTGATGATAATTTTTTGTCAAGGTAAAAACCAAGGAGGAAGATGACCGAATTTTGGAAGGAAACGAGAAAAATATTTGAGGATCTTTTTCTTCCTTATGCTCTTGATACCATGAAATAGTTTGGAATATTTTCCTTAATCTTATTCATCACAAATGGTAATAATATATACACCAAGTAACAATTAATAGAAAGATTAAGTCTTCCCTAAAATCCTCCTATAATATCCCATAATATATTCCTATATTAATACTATTATATCTCTTACATTAATACATAGTACTATTTACCATATACATATGATTCTACATAATTATATTATTAATAGTAATTAATAATATATATTCTAACAAGTGCAATAAAGTAAAAATTGATAATTAGTTCATTATACCCTCTTTAGACTTCAAGTACTACTTCTCATTTTCTTGGGGGCAAAAGGCGAAATCTCTCGCCCACAGGGCTCCCACCCCCGCACCTCCCGGTCCAACAAAGATTGGTGGAGGAGTTAAATCATGATGACTCAGCGGCCCACTAGGTGGGAGCCACAGTGCCTAGTGCCCACAAGGAGTCATCCCGGAATGAAACTCCCACACTGCGGCTGTCAGGACTCGAATCTGCCTACTTGGGGGCAATCTACCACCCTGGAACCAACTGATTATATGTGCTGATGCTTCCTAATGATCTCTAGCTAATCCCATTAATCCTTGTAGATTTGGAGACAAAGATATTATCCAGAAAAATCTTTTACCCAATGGAATTGTTAAGATTGACCACCGGCCCCACTTGTTGTTTCTATGATCACAATTCACTAATCAAATTTGGAATCAAGACTAAGCTTAGTTATATATTCTTGTGGCTTGTAATTAAAGAAATGTTATCTTTCTGGAATATCAAGGGTCTAATTAGGACAAGCAAAAGGAGATGAATCTGTTTTTGCATAATAACAAGTTTGATTTATTTGGACTCCTGGAAACCAAGGTTAAGAGGCAAAAAGCATATAGTGATGCCCTTAACCTATGCAATGGATGGTCTTTTACAACAAATTTGTCTCACCACCCTGGTCGGAGAATATGAATTGTATGGAAACCACAACTATATAGTGTTAATATTGTGTTTATATCTCCACTGTGAAGTTCAGCATAGAGGGTCTCACTACAAGTTTAATGTGTCAATGGTTTATGGATACAATGATCAGGGAATAAAAAGGCAGTTGTGGCAGGACATTACTTCAATTTGTAGTAGTATTCAGGGGCCTTGGGCTGTATGGGAGACTTCAACTGTGAACTTAATAGAAATGACAGAATAGGCAGCCCAGTATCAGTTAGCAGAGACAAGGGAATTTAGACAATATGTTGGCAGTTGTAGCTAGCAGGAATTAAAATCTTTTGCATCTTTTTTCATATGAAGCAATAAACAAGGGGCAGATAGCAGGATGTATAGTAGAATTGACAGAGTTTTAGTAAACCTAGAATGGATTACTACTTTGCCTATGTCTGAAGTGCACTTTGGGAATCAGGGGCTATATGATCATTGCACAGCTTTCATTAGCTGGGATGCTGTAATGCCACAGGCTCCCATATATCTAAGTATTACAATATGTGGAGCCTAGCACCTAACTTCCATGAAAATGGGAAGGCTAACTGGGATTTGAGAAGTGTGGGGACTAAAATCTATCAATTGAAAGGCAAACTCAACAGACCTAAGGTTGTACTGAAGGAGATCAACAGAACCAATTTTAGTGAGGTGGAGTTTAGCACTGAAAGGGCCTTGGAAAAATTGCATAAGTGTCAAATTAAGTTGCAAGCTGAGCTAGATAATAGGCAACTGATTGAGATGGAGATAGCACTGGCCAAGGACTACTCAACATGGTAACTACCTAGAGCGAAGTTCCTCCAACAGAAATGTAAAATACACTAGTTGAATTATGGTGACATGAACACCAAATTCTTCCATAGTGTCTTGAAGGTTAGGAGTGCAAATAGAAGTTTTTCAATCAAGGATACATATGGTAACACTAAGACTGATATTGATGGAATTTCAGCTGCTTTTATACAATACTATACAGCCTTGTTGGGGACTGCTAATGATGAAAGAGAGCATGTATGTAGTAGAATTGTGCAGCAAGGGCCTATACTGTCAAGAATGCAAAGGGAATTTCTGACCACAAAAGTTGAAGCTGTTGAGATCAAGAAAGCACTTTGGGATATTGCAGGTGATAAGGCTCCAGGTCCGGATGGGTATGGGAGTCAATTCTTTAAGGATTGCTAGAATATAGTCCATGAAGATCTAGAAGCAGGGATCATGGAGTTCTTTGCATCAGGCAAGTTGTTAAGAGTATGGAACAACACTGTCATCTCTTTGATATCTACTGACAATGCAGAAGCTATTAGAAACTTCAAGACCTATTGCCTGTTGCCTAGTACAATATCAGACAACCAAAGTGCATTTATGGCTAGTATAACTATTGTCCAAAATATATTGATTTGTCAAGACCTGGTGAGATTATATAACAGGAAATAAAGTGCTAAAAGTTGTTTGATCAAGATAGACCTGAAGAAAGCATATGACTCCGTGGAGTGGGAATTTGTCAAGGAGATGATGTATACACTGAACTTCCCACCTTAATTTATTCAATGGACTATGACTTACATATCTACTACACAGTACTCAGTGACAATAAATGGGGAAGTGTATGGATGTATTCAGGGGAAGAGATGTTTGAGACAAGGTGACCCTATATCTCCCTTACTATTTGTGATATGTATTGAGTACCTAACAAGAATTATGAGAGTTGTAGCAAACCATGAAGGGTTTCAGTTCCACGCAAAGTGCCAGAGCCTTAAATTGAATCATTTGTGCTTTGCAGATGATGTTCTATTGTTCTGTAAATGGAGTTTATCGCTATAAAAAAAATTGTGAGGCAATGTACGAAGCAAAAAAAATAAAATTACGAATGTTATTAAGAGACCAATGTAGCAAATAAGCAGACTAGTTGTATTAAAACAATATATAAAGAAAGTCATGCAAATAATAGGCAACAGATGTCTCAACTACGACAAACTTTTCATAAAGACAATGTGTTACAGTGTTAGAGTCATCGAATAGGTAATTTCAGGGGAAAAGAATTTCAGTTCATCGAGCATAAACTACTCAATTTAATTGAAATAAATTAAGTTACAATACCATTTCAAATAGGCAGTTTCATAAAGATATTGTGTAAACTCAAAACGCAGTTATTGACAACAAAACGACGTCGTTTTGTATAAAAAAAATTAAAAATTTTGATGGTGAAAAATTCTGGTGGTGCAACTGCACCACCCTGCTTTGAATGTATCCACCACTGGGCTGACTACAGATAACAGAAAAATATTCTATTGCAAGTGGTTATAAGTGGAAAAGAGGAGAAATAGACAAATGGTCATGATTTAGATGGGTGTGGAGCAAACAAACCATTCCTACATGGGCGAAGCTACGATTTTGGTCTAGGGAGAGCCTATTTATATTTAAACATAATTAAAATATATTATTAAAGAAATTAATATGTATTAAAAATCATGACAATCACAGATTCAACAATGACCTCGGCGAGTTTTCATTTTCTGAAACGTAACTATGATATCTTCATTATCAACTTCAGCAAATACGTCTTTCTCAATATAGGTAACCATGCTGTCATTCAACCATTGATCTCCCATTTTGTTTCGTAATTTATTCTTTTACAATCTTTATTGCAGAAAAAGCTCTCTCTACCGTCGCAGTAGCAATAGGTAGTATCGATGCTAATTTCAAAAGCAAATAAACTAGAGAGAACACCTTATCTCTTCTTGTTTCAACCATTTTTCCTGCAAGCTGACTAATTCTTTTTAAATTAGAAAATTATGTTGTAGTACGCATATCGACAATATAAGTCTCAAGTTGATCATCAAGTACCACCAAGTCCATCTCAGAAAAATCATTTGGATAAAAAATAGCTAACTGAATAAGTTTGTTTTTGTCAAAAGCTGAAAATGAGTCACTTGGATGTAAACATACCATGGAAAGAAGCAACTCAGTGCTAGTCTCCGTAGGATTTGTGAATATGGGTGAAAAAAATGAAGAGATAATGAGTCAATTCGTGGACCCCACAAGTTTTCTTTTATTGTTGGAGACTTCCAGTTGTCCACACTTTAAAAGAAGAAGTGTAAAGAATTGAGGACTCTATTGTAATATCATAAATATTACTAGTAGTATAGTAGGAAAAATTTAAATTTAAGGAGTGCCCGGACCCACCCTGGTTACAAGGTGGCTCCTCCCCTGCATCCCTAAACACAGTTTTATATGCTGGTTGGCATTGCTTAACAGGTTGTCTATGAAAGATAGACTATTCAAGCTAGGCATCAATCAATATGATCAATGTTTGCTGTGTGGAGTTAATGTGGAGACAGTTGAGTATCTGTTCTTTGAAAGTCAATTCTCACAGAAGTGCTTGCAGGGTGTGTTATGCTGGCTAGGGAAAGGGATAATGCGACAGGACCTGAAAGGTATATGAAAGAGAGTTGCTCGTTGTACTAAGGGGAAAGGATGTAGAGAACTGGTGCTAGCTTCCATTGCAGTTGTGATCTACCGAATATGGAAGGTAAGAAATACTGCATTATGGGAGAATAAAGTCATACAACCAGAGATAGTGGTTTTCCAGATCAAGACTGAGTGCACATATCGGCGAGAGGTTTACATGAAGAGGAAGCAGAATAATACAGCTAAATGATGGATAGATACAATACTTAGCTAGAAAATATAGATTTATTTATGCAGTTGTTTCTAACACGGTAGTGTAGGCAGTTTTGCTGTTTTTTCTTGGCATTGAAAGAAGTTCATGAGGAGATTAATAAAAAAAAGTTGGTTTCCTGCAGTCATTGGTCATGTCAATTACGCACTTTCAATAAAACGATTATAAATTTCTCTAGTGAAGTCCAAATGACGACGGTAAGTTATTGCAATTACTAGACCATAATTGGTGTGTTGTATCTCCTTCAGGGGTTATTGACCAAATTCCTCATAGAATATTCATTATAGTGAAAGTATATTTATGTCCTAGAGACAATCTATGTTACGATAAATATACTTTATACACATTCGTATTTATATTAATTGAGATTAATTTTATGGCATTTGCAATTATTGAATAATTAATTGATTGTTTATAATATTCTATAAATGCATCCCTAGAGGTTACGTGGTTATTAATAATGTGAATTATTAATATTATAGCGTAACTCTTAAAACAACCTCGACTAATGATCATGGAAATAGGGATATTGATGATATGTGATAAGTCGACATGTGGTCTGCATCATATTCTTAGAGGATGTAGTATGTCTCACCTGCTACGAGTTATGGTAATTCATGATGGACATGTGGATACTTGAGAAGTATTGGTATACCCTGCTGATATATTGTTTGTTATATATGTCTAAAGTATGATCAGCGTGTGGGAGATGGAAGTCCTTAGACTTGTGGTCGATACGTGCCTTGTTTATAGAGTAATGTACTTTGATCTTGTCCTAAGCTCAAATGTGTTATAGGTTGAGACACGGCTTGTATTGGGTACATTACGACGTAGATTAAATGTGGTAGTTGAGCCAAGATTAGAATTCATTCCTCGACTGTATCTTCGAGAGAGAACACTCAGATTCTCATATGGTATTAGGTTGATTAAGTCGTTGGCCAACGCAGTAGACATATTTATGATATGGTCTTGTTGTCAGCTAATATAAATGAGATATAATGATCAAGCCATTTGGATAGACACTTGGCAGATCCTAAGCTTGATCGAGTGTGTCGTGAATGAAAGGATTTTGTCTTCCCACATAGAGGTTCAGTTTAAAGGATTCGTGTAACTATACTTCACATATGGAGTTCGTCTTCCGGCGTCGTCTAGGAGTTCCGTGTAGACCCTAATGTAATTAGTGTCGATATGTGAAGGCTTGTAGGGTAACACTAAATAAATTATTCCGTCGATTCAAGAATGTAATAAGAGAGAATATAAATGTTCGATTTATGATCGAGACATTAGATTAAATAATGATTATTTAATTAAATCGAGATAGGATTTTAGATTTAATTAAAATAGAAATGGGGTAAAATTGGACTAGGGCCGCGGCGCCACCCATTAGAGCAGCGGCGCCTCATGTCCAGTGGGCAGTCCGACTGGCCCACTTTGCCTCGATTTCTAGGCCTAGCCCACGTGGGAACCCTAACTGCTTTTTGCACCTATAAATAAAAGGTTCAATCATTATTTTAAGACACTTAATTCATAAAGTATTCTTTGCTGAAACTCTGTCGGATTTCCAAGCTTTCCGAAAGAGTAATTACATCACAGTTCTTGGAACTTGCAATCGAAGAAATAGTTGTGTGCTCACCCTCAGATTAGAATATTCCAGATTGCAAAACCGTAAGTATTCTATCGATGTATTACGGTTAACAACGTATTTTTTTGTTTTATCATTACATAATCATCCATCAGTTCGTCCGTCTGTCGGGTTTGAAACACAAATTTTCAAATTCTATGTGCGTATACGAACCCGACAAAATCCTACAGTGGTATCAGAGCCAGGGTTATTTTGTGTAATTATGTAACGATAGTTAATGATAATATGAGTTAGGATTTGTTTAAATCTAATTTTACGTCGTTAAGAAGCTTTAAAATCTTAAATCTCAAGAACGCATAATCCTTGTCTCTTAAACTATTGAACAATGATGTAATCGAGGAAGTCATTCCGATCTAACTCTTCTAAGTTGATGTGCGTTATCGGTTAGTTTCGAACATAGTGCACTTCGACGAAGAACGAGAAGGGATCGGATGATGGTCGATGAACGTGTTGTTTAATGGTGAAGGGGTACGAGGTTGAATCTGCAAATCTGAGCTGAACCAGTTTTAGGATTTCGGAATTGCAGAATTTTTTGCGATTCTGGGACAGAGGTGTCGCGGCGCCTATTAGGGTTTGACGGCGGCACCGCGACACTTCCTACGTTTTGTCAGAAGTGTTGCGGCGTTGTTCATCCCGAAAAGCTTAAAATAAAAATTTTAACATTCTGTCGGTCAGGCGCCGCGGCACCGACTGTAATTTATAAAAAAAAATTGTTTCCGAAATCAGAAACTGAAGTTTTAAATATTTCAGATTCTGATTCTGAAAAGGTTTCAGAATTTGAATTTAAAACTTTTTAAATAGACAGATTTGGTCTTTTCGGGAAATTCTATAATTAAATAAAGTTTCTAAAAATCAGATTTTTTAATTCTGGAAATTGCAGACAGGTCCCTGAAACCTAAAAATATTTTTTGAAAGATTAAAATTGGATTTTCTGAATTTAATAGGGTTCAAATTGAATTTTTAAATTTTTGAGGGACTAAACTGTAAATTCTGAAAGTTTGCAGAAATATCCTGAAAATCAATTTTAAAATCAAAAAATGTTTAGGGACTGTTTGACATAGACATAGATTTTAGATTTAGACAAATTACACATGATTATCATTAATTGTATATTACTATGTAATATATGAATATATGCTAAGTGTTTTAAATATGTGCATTTAATTATTAGCATAGTGTCCGCTGAAAATGTCTGGATAGGCGGCGCCCAGTAATTGGTAGTGTCCGCTATAACTGTGTGGGTATGCGGCGCCCAGTAGTTGATTAAAACCATATTTTATCATGTCTATTGGGTTGATGGTTTCACATCTAAATGTGTTTTAGAAATTGCATGATAGGATGTCGTATTGGATATGACATGTATGTTGATCTTGGTTGAAATCCTCGAAAACTGAAAATGTTCCTCAAACTTAAATACAAGTCTAAATTAAAACGCGTCGTCCATTATAATTGTTAGTGCAAAATCATTTTCGGTGATACGAGTATTTATGTCAAAGCATTTGCTCAAAGTCTACGAGGACTCAGGCTCTTTCATATATGTGTTAAATGTAAAAGTAGATGATAAAGTTTTGTGGGTATGTACACCAAATTGTTTGCTCACAAAGGCCAAATTTACTTAGATACATAAACGTAGTCGTATAATGGGGTTGACTTGCTTAGACAAATCTTGGCGCTAAAGTATCGGACTAATCTAAGGATACAAGATTAAAATGAAATATATTTAATCAACCAAGAGTTGCAAATAAGTTTTGCAATTGGTTTAGAACCTACCAAAATGTGTTATTGAAGTTATCAGTCAAAGCAAACGCGGACATAACATATTTTTGGATCTTGCCCATTATGATCTTAAATAAATTTAGGTTCATATTCTATCATGTGGTCATAGAAGTATGCTAAAATAGTGGGAGCTAATTAAACAAAAGACCATGTTGATAAGCCTAAAACGAATGTGTATAATAGGAAATAAATTTTTATTGTATTTTCGTGTCTATCTAAACTCTTCGGATTATCAAAATGTCGAGCCTATCATTGGAAATGAACAAACTCACCGGACCAAACTATCTGGATTGAATTAGGAATCTAAGGATTGTCCTAAGGCAAGAAAGAATTGAATATGTGTTGGACAATGTATTCCCCACAGTTCTTGCCGAGGATTCTGCAGAATATGCCACAGTTGATAAGGTAGTCTACCATAAGAACCTAGATGACGCCAGCACAATGCGTAATGTTGTCTTCAATTTATGTGGAACTTCAGAGACAACATGAGAACATGGGCTCTAACGAGATGCTCGAACATTTGAAGAATTATGACTCTCAGTCCCAAACTATGGAATATGAGGTGTTAATAGAACTCTACAAGTGTAAGCTAAGTGAAGGAAGCCAAGTGTCTCAGCATGTGTTGAAGATGATAGGACTAATATAAAGGCTGACTTCGATTGGTGTAAGGTTGCAGAATAACGTCGCTTCCACCCTCATCCTGAACTCTCTCCCTCGTTTGTTCGAGAATTTTATTGTGAACTACTATATGAGCGGAACGAAGGCGAGTCTACCAGAGCTTCACAACATGCTCAAGACCTTTGAATCTTCAACTATCAAAGGCAAAGTTGTGCTCATGGTGAGCTCTTCTAGCCGGCCCAAGCCGAAAGGTAAGGTATGGCAGAAGAAGAATGGCAAAGCAGTCGTTGCGCCCTCAACTATAAAGCCTAAGGGAAGTGTGAAGAAAAGAAGGTGAATTCGGGCAAGGATGTATGCCTCAACTGTTACAAGAATGGACATTGGAAGAAGGAATGCACTGTACCAGGAGGAGGACAAACACCAAGTGCTTCTACCTCTAGTGGACAAGGTATGTACGTCATTAAAATATCGAGAAATTTTCAATGTACAAAATAAACGAGCTAAAATAAGTAATAGAAATTCTACTTACCTTTGGCATTGTAGACTTGGTCATATCAATCAAACAAGGATAGCAAGGTTAAGGAAACTTGACTACCTCGAACCATTTGACTTGGAGTCTTATGGTAACTGTGAATCCTGTTTGTAATGTAAGATAACCAAAAATCCCCTTTCTAGGAAAGGTGTGCGAACCAAGAAAGTGCTTGAGCTGATACATATTGACGTATGTGGACCAATTTCAACATTCCCTTTTTCTTTCCAAAAATCTGATATTCTTTGTCCAATTGAAACATTTTCTTGTATCCCTTACTTTATCACTTTTACTGCCGACTTGACAAGGTATGCATATGTATCTTATGAAACACAAATCTGATGCTAAGGAGTACAAGTCTGAAGTTGAGAAACAACTCGCAAAATGTATCGAGACTCTTCAATCTGATCGAGGAGGTGAATACTTAAGCAAAGAATTTCTAGATTACTTGAAGCTACATGGAGTTCATTCATAATGGACACCTCTTGAAACACCACAAATGAATGGTGTTGTCGAGAGAATAAACCGAACACTACTAGATATGGTTCGATCCATGATGAGCTTCTCAGTTCTACCAACATACCTTTGGGGATATGCTATACAAACCTCAATTTATGTTCTAAACAAGGTTCCTTCTAAATCAGTTGAAAAGACACCATATGAGATATGGTGTGGCAAGAAGCCAACTCTTAAACATGTGAGACCCTGGGGTGCCCTACATATGTTAAGAAGATGCTAACTGATAAGTTGGAAACAAAGAGTGAGAAATGTTACTTTGTGGGGTATCCAAAGGAAACTAAGGGATACTACTTCTATCTTCCTAGCGAACATAAAGTCATTGTTTCTAGGAACGCAATTTTCCTTGAAGAACAATATGTCTAAAAGAATAGAATTGCACAGAGATAGAACTTGAAGAAATTCAAGAACCACGAGATGACATAGAGGTTGAATCCTTGCCGAATGACCAAGGCAAGAATTCAGTGGAAGAATTTGGCGAAGATTGGGTACTACGAGTACGCCCTTCGGCCAGTGGGAGTGTTGCGAGGAATGCAGAAAAATAAGATCCTCATACATAGCCCTTGGGAGCAAGTGCAATGGTTGCACCTCCTCTCATTCAGGAAAGACATGAAAATGATATTCCTGAGAGCTCTCAAGTTGGTAGAGCAACCAACACACAAGAACCTTCTCACAATCAGAACATACCTGACACTGAACTGGAAAACAATCAACTCCGTAGGTCTACTAGAACTCATCGTCCTCCAGAAAAACTAAATCTACTTATGGAAATACACAGTGAGATAGATATTACAGATGATGATGAACCTACAACCTACAACGAAGCAATATTGAATATTGATTCGAAGAGATGAGATGACAAGAAGCCATGAAATCCAAAATGGAATCTATGTATGTCAATCAAGTGTGAAACTTGGTTGATTTTCCAAATGGGGTTAAACCCATAGGATGCAAATTGGTCTTCAAGAAGAAGATTGATACATTTGGCAAGGTACATACTTATAAAGCTAGACTGGTGGCTAAAGGTTATAATCAACTGCCTGGAGTCAATTATCTTTTCACCCGTTGCTAAGATTAAGTTCAGTCATGTTACACCTCGTAAGTTAAGACGATACTTAAGAACATCATTAAGAAATTAAGATTCGAATATTGATTATATAGTATGAATATATATGTTAAATCCAGAAGTTAGTACTTGAAGGATGTGATTATGAAAAAAAAATTTGGTTACTACGAGCGTGTTAATGGAAATGGAAAATGATCGTTATATATTTTCCCATTAAGGATTAGTAACATATTATGAGAATTACGACATGGAGAATACGAGGTCTTATGAAATTTTCGGAGATTAAAAGAAGTGAGATTAAGATTTATTACTTGGGGGATGGAATTAGCTTAAGAAAATAATTAGGGACCAATGTGTATTTATATAAAAAAAATCAGATTTCTTATTAAAACTAAAAACCTCTTCATTTTCCACTTCATTCAAACAAAACTCTCACTCAAATCCTCTCCTCTCTTAGCCAAAAATTCACCCATGCCATAGCCAAATTGAAGACTTAATCCACTCCCTTTCTAAGGATTGAATCCATCTATAATTCTAAGCCAAAAGTTTAGCACCAAAACAGTGAATGGCACGGGTTCACTGCCCAGTTTTTAGCCCAAATTTTCTGATTTTTGGAATGAATTTTGTTGAGGAAAAATATGTTAGAATGTTGGGGGTAACATTGTAGAACACATGCATGTTAATTTGAAGTGGAAAAGTGAAAGATTGGGCAAGCAATTGGGGCAGAAAATCGGAAAACTGCTTGGCAGAATTTTGGGCAGATTTTTAGTCAACTTTTGAGGGGTATATCTCCTAGTATATTAGGAGTTTTTGGGTGTTTCAAAAGCCTAACATGAATTTCGTCGAGTCTAGTTTCCAAAGAAACAAACCTCTCGTCTATGGGACACCGTAGTAGAGAGTTATGGACGTTACAAGTTCAGCTGACGAAACAGTGACTTAAAATCGGGACTGTTTTGGGGATTAAATTAAGGTATGAAAATTCTTCCTTCCACGCTATAATTGAAGTTGCATGTTGTCGTAGTTGAAGTATTGTGTTATGGTTGCTAATTGCATGCTACAAATTGGAAGGAAACATTGAGATTTAAGTTGTAAATTGTTTATATAAGAATGTTGAAATATGAAATTGAGTTTGAAAGAGTTATGGAATTATGTTGTCAGACCAATTTGAAGACTACTTTATGTGCATCGGATTGGAGTGTTGTGATGAAATTATTATCACTAATCGCATGTTGCGAATGGAGACGTAGCCTTGATAATTAAGAGATAATTATTTTATGAAGAAATTACAAGAGGAATTGGAATTTTAAGAATTAAAAGGGGAAGTTTTGGAATTACAACATGTTGATATGACCAAAAAGTTGATGGAAATTATTGAACATTATGATAATGTATTACGAGCTGAATTAGTGTTTAAATATAAGTTACGAATACGCATATGTATTGAGGTAGTTACCTAACATGCCTTGAAAGGATTAAAGTGTTAATTTTATATTCTTGAATGGACGATGTTGTTAGAAGATTGGATTGCTCCCATGAATAATTCTAACGTAACTAAATGATTGACTACATATTGAAATGATAATGATTATTGGTTTGATTTGAATTGTTGGTTGATTTGGATTATTGGAAAATTGTGGATACGCACATAAACAGAGGAAATGCTGCCCGAATTTTTATAAAATAAGAGAGTCGTCTTTCAATTTAACCTACGTTAGGAATCATAGAGTTGACAGACCTATTGCTATTATTATAGGTTGAAGTATTAGACGGGACATATTCTAATAGTGAGTTGGTCAACTCAAACTATAAGGTATGTGAGACTATCCTTTCCTTCTTTGACATGATGTTGTGAAAATCTTCTCCCTTTCTTTTGGCATGAATATTACACAAGAGAATGTACGGCGGACGTACGTGATTCCTTCAAAGTCTAGTTTTAATAAAATGATATATGATATGAAAAGTGATTTGACTTCCCAAAAGATGTTTTAAAATGATTCAGGAGATCGTGCCTTGATTTTCTAAAGGATAGTTTATTTTACTTATTTCATTTAGTCTTATATGATGATTTGAAATGCACATGATTATTACATGGAGTCTCAGATGATGATTTGTATTGCATATGGTTTCTCATGATATTCTATTTGTGTAAGTTGTGATTGTATGTTATGAGGACCGAGTCCCAGAATGGGTCGGGTAGCTATATTCACGGAAAATGAGGACCGAGTCCCAGAATGGGCCGGGTAGTTATATGTCACGTGAAGATGAGGACCGAGTCCCAGAATGGGCCGGGTAGTTATATGTATAAAGCATGAGGACCGAGTCCCAAAATGGGCCGGGTAGTTATATGTATAAAGCATGAGGACCGAGTCCCAGGATGGGTCGGGTAGTTATATGTACGGAGATGATCTTGATTATGATTATTGTTAGACATGCATGACTTTCTTTTCATATGGTACAATTGCATTGGTATCTCTGATTTTTCATATATGTTTCATGTATCTTCTGGCCAGTTACAATCCTCCTTACAGTAGTTCATGTTTTACATACTCGATATTATTTCGTGATCGACCCCTTTCCTCGCTGCGTTCATGCCCGCAGTACAGTGATCGGTTAGGTGACCCTCCGCCAGGACATCTACCACCTACTAAAGAGCTCCTTGTTCCGAGCGACCACTTTGGTACAGACTCTTATATTCCGGACTTATGTATATCTTGGGCACGACGGGTCCCGTCCCATATATGTCATTTTGTACTCCTGCAGGTCCGTAGACACGCGTGGTTGATTTATGAGGAGTGTAGACGTGTTTGTTTGGCCATGCTTTCGTATTTCTGTTTGGGATGTTTCCTTATGTTGGTGGCAGCCTTGTCGGCTTGCTTATTAAATTGTGATGGTTAGTTGTGACTCCTCTGGAGGCAGGTACCCCCTTATGTAAAGACAGCCTGACCGACTCGTCTATTCGGGTATATGTTGTAGATGCAGCGTTATGCTGCCAAAATTTTATTTGGTATCAAATGGATTATGTATGACAGGTCAGTAATGACGTCCAATTAGGGCGCCTAATCGCGGTCCGTCGGGTCGGGTCGTGAAAAAAGTGGTATCAGAGCATTTAGTCCTCGGAATGTCTACAGACCGTGTCTAGTAGAGTCTTGTGTATGAGTATGTTGTGCACCATACTTATACGCAGGAGGCTGCCAGACGTTTAGGATTGGTTTCTACTCTTTTATCTCGTAGATCGTGCAATAGAGCTATGTCATTAGGATAATCCCTCTCTTCTTAATAATTATTGTGGTTACAGCTATGTCTCAAAAGACAGCGACGGTGGCTCGGAAGGGAAAATCAGAGTTACTCGGACTTGACTTGGTGTGTCAAGCCATAAGAGAAATGAAAGAGTTTGAATAGAAGTATGATGACCAGGTTTGGAGATGCTAGGTCAACGTCAGGTAAGACAACTCTTCAGAATCTTTTACATACCAAATAAGAGAATAAGTTAACAATTCATCACTTAAGGGATGGTATCATCAGAGATTGGAACCAGGAGCAATGTCCGAGGTTACGTATGTATACTAATATTGTTGGAACTATGAAGAGTACGACAAGTAAGAAATGAAGTTGTTTATAATTACGAATAGTGAAGAGATTCCCTTTAGACCATAAATGAGGTGTTGACTTGTGAAGCAAATTACAGTAGTCTCTATCTTACGAATTGGTACTCCGTTATGCTACATTATCCTCTATAGTTACAAAGATAGAACTTTTTCTTTCAAAGAAAGAAAATGAAGCTTACCTACTCTTTTCTCATTCATACCTCTAATTTAATGTTGAGCTCTAATTGTTAGAATCTGAGACGATTTTATGGTATACCATGTTGCTGGACTATGTGCAGGTAGGAAACTGTAAAAGAACATTGTTCCCATGTAAGGATAAGAAGGGGTTATTACTTCTTGAATAATAAGATTGATATAAATGAATGAAAGTGCATTGTTATGTTGGACCGAAATTTGGAAAGTATTGGACATAGAGATTATTTGAGTTTGTTTCACAAATGACTTAGAACTTGGGAATGATAAACATTCCATTAGTGTGTAGTTGTGTCAAGCATTTTAAATATCGTAACCTCTGGAGTTCATATTTTCAGTTAAGAAGTTATTTGAATGATGGGTAACCAAGGTATGCATTCATGCACAGTTTCAATGCATTGGTTCACGCAGAATGCTAAGATGATGTTATTTGGTCTCTTGGAACCAAATGTTAAAAAGGAAAGAAACTCATGATACCTCGCTTAACTTGTGTAGTGGGTGATCTTTTAAGGACTAATCTTACTGAGCATCCAAATGGAGGAATAGGGTTATTGTGGAGGCCTCATTTCTATGAGGTAGATATTAAATTGTACATAATAATTGATACACTGCGAGGCAACACTTAGGGGTACAAAGAAAAGTTTTCATATGACCTTAGTGTATGCGTTTAATGATGTGACTCTTAAATGGGAAATGTGGATAGATATTGGAAGGTTACATGGCTAGATACAAGGACCATATGCAATAATGAGTGATTTCAACTGGGCATTAAAATGGAATAGAAGAGTGAAGTGTCATGTCGCTAAGACTGAGATAAGAGATTTTAAGCAGTAGGTAGCGGATTATGGTGAAATCAGTGGCAAGCAGGGTGTATTACAGCACTTACTAATTAAAAATGAGTTGATAACCTACATGCTTCTAAGACGTCTTTCATGAAACCAGGTCTATATGAACATTCTATTGGGTTAATTGGGTGAGAGGTAGGCATAAAGACTCAGTATAAGTTCAGATACTTTAATAGGTGAATGTTGAATCCTAAATTTCTACCGACAATAATAGAATGGTGGAAAACAGATAAGAGAGGTACAAAGATATAGATTAATTCAAACGAAATGATAACAAATATTCAGTATGATGTAGCCGAAGTGACAAATGTTGATGCAGCCAAAGATACAACTGAGTTAATAAGTCCAACAGGAGGATAGAACAAATACCATTTGAGGAGACAAATGGTAATAATGAGACAGAGATATACTGGGAAAGGATATGGTAATAAATAAAATAAGGAAGACAACAATGGTAAGGTAGTAGAAGTAGAACAACTTATCGAGGACCCACAATCGATGGAAGAATCAAAAGCAACTCTTACTACTAAAGAATAGGTTGAAGGAGCTTTTGTATCAGCAAAAGTTAATGATGAGCGGAATATATGTGCAATGGAAAGATGGCTCTCCGGTCTTGAAAATGATTCTTGAGGTAAGGGATAACATTAAACAAGGAATTTGGTGGAAAACACAGAGTGGGTTGAATTGATAATCGTACCAAATTGGAAATATTACACGATGTAATACTATTAGAGTTTTCAAGGAAGAGTGGAAGATGTCAAAGAAGCGTACGTGGGATTGATGGAATTTGTCAAGGCTAGGGCAGTATCTACCGGACGACATTGTCTCACATGCCATTACAAATTGAAGCAGGTGTACAAGGTAGTACCAGCTAGAATATTATGGAAAATTTGGAAATGAAGGAATATAGTACCTCATGGAGGCTCTTTAACTTTGTTCAAAGTGTTACATGAGATTCAGTTGAACATTCACATGTAATTTGATTCCTTACTTAACTATTTTGAATTGGTGAATTGCATGTGTGTTATATTGTGCCCCTGTGAGGCATCTGTTGGTTTGCTGGATATAGGTGGATAGGCATAGTTATAAAGGAGACTCTGCCGAAATTTTCCTAGCGTGAGACCTATGATGAACATTCGAAGACGAATGTTTCTAAGGGGGGAAGGATGTTACACCTCGTAAGTTAAGACGATACTTAAGAACATCATTAAGAAATTAAGATTTGTATATTGATTATATAGTATGATTATATATGCTAAATCCAGAAGTTAGTACTTGAAGGATGTGATTCCGAAAAAAAATTTGGTTACTACGAGCGTGTTAATGGAAATGGAAAATGATCGTTATATATTTTCCCATTAAGGATTAGTAACATATTATGAGAATTACGACATGGAGAATACGAGGTCTTATTGAATTTTCGGAGATTAAAAGAAGTGAGATTAAGATTTATTACTTGGGGGATGGAATTAACTTAAGAAAATAATTAGGGACCAATGTGTATTTATATAAAAAAAAAATCAGATTTCTTATTAAAACTAAAAACCTCTTCATTTTCCACTTCATTCAAACAAAACTCTCACTCAAATCCTCTCCTCTCTTAGCCAAAAATTCACTCATGCCATAGCCAAATTGAAGACTTAATCCACTCCCTTTCTAAGGATTGAATCCATCTACAATTCTAAGCCAACAGTTTAGCACCAAAACAGTGAATGGCACGGGTTCACTGCCCAGTTTTTAGCCCAAATTTTCTGATTTTTGGAATGAATTTTGTTGAGGAAAAATATGTTAGAATGTTGGGGGTAACATTGTAGAACACATGCATGTTAATTTGAAGTGGAAAAGTGAAAGATTGGGCAAAGAAATTGGGGCAGAAAATCGGAAAACTGCTTGGCAGAATTTTGGGCAGATTTATAGTCAACTTTTGAGGGGTATATCTCCTAGTATATTAGGAGTTTTTGGGTGTTTCAAAAGCCTAACATGAATTTCGTCGAGTCTAGTTTCCAAAGAAACAAACCTCTCGTCTATGGGACACCGGAGTAGAGAGTTATGGACGTTACAAGTTCAGCTGACGAAACAGTGACTTAAAATCGGGACTGTTTTGGGGATTAAATTAAGGTATGCAAATTCTTCCTTCCACGCTATAATTGAAGTTGCATGTTGTCGTAGTTGAAGTATTGTGTTATGGTTGCTAATTGCATGCTACAAATTGGAAGGAAACATTGAGATTTAAGTTGTAAATTGTTTATATAAGAATGTTGAAATATGAAATTGAGTTTGAAAGAGTTATGGAATTATGTTGTCAGACCAATTTGAAGACTACTTTATGTGCATCGGATTGGAGTGTTGTGATGAAATTATTATCACTAATCGCATGTTGCGAATGGAGACGTAGCCTTGATAATTAAGAGATAATTATTTTATGAAGAAATTACAAGAGGAATTGGAATTTTAAGAATTAAAAGGGGAAGTTTTGGAATTACAACATGTTGATATGACCAAAAAGTTGATGGAAATTATTGAACATTATGGTAATGTATTACGAGCTGAATTAGTGTTTAAATATAAGTTACGAATACGCATATGTATTGAGGTAGTTACCTAAGATGCCTTGAAAGGATTAAAGTTTTAATTTTATATTCTTGAATGGACGATGTTGTTAGAAGATTGGATTGCTCCCATGAATAATTCTAACGTAACTAAATGATTGACTACATATTGAAATGATAATGATTATTGGTTTGATTTGAATTGTTGGTTGATTTGGATTATTGGAAAATTGTGGATACGCACATAAACAGAGGAAATGCTGCCCGAATTTTTATAAAATTAGAGAGTCGTCTTTCAATTTAACCTACGTTAGGAATCATAGAGTTGACAGACCTATTGCTATTATTATAGGTTGAAGTATTAGACGGGACATATTCTAATAGTGAGTTGGTCAACTCAAACTATAAGGTATGTGAGACTATCCTTTCCTTCTTTGGCATGATGTTGTGAAAATCTTCTCCCTTTCTTTTGGCATGAATATTATACAAGAGAATGTACGGCGGACGTACGTGATTCCTTCAAAGCCTAGTTTTAATAAAATGATATATGATATGAAAAGTGATTTGACTTCCCAAAAGATGTTTTAAAATGATTCAGGAGATCGTGCCTTGATTTTCTAAAGGATAGTTTATTTAACTTATTTCATTTAGTCTTATATGATGATTTGAAATGCACATGATTATTACATGGAGTCTCAGATGATGATTTGTATTGCATATGGTTTCTCATGATATTCTACTTGTGTAAGTTGTGATTGTATATTATGAGGACCGAGTCCCAGAATGGGCCGGGTAGCTATATTCACGGAAAATGAGGACCGAGTCCCAGAATGGGTCGGGTAGTTATATGTACGCAGTATGAGGACCGAGTCCCAGAATGGGCCGGGTAGTTATATGTATAAAGCATGAGGACCGAGTCCCAGAATGGGTCGGGTAGTTATATGTATAAAGCATGAAGACCGAGTCCCAGGATGGGTCGGGTAGTTATATGTACGGAGATGATCTTGATTATGATGATTGTTAGATATGCACTACTTTCTTTTCATATGGTACAATTGCATTGGTATCTCTGATTTTTCATATATGTTTCATGTATCTTCTGGCCAGTTACAATCCTCCTTACAGTAGTTCATGTTTTACATACTCAGTACATTATTTCGTACTGACCCCCTTTTCTCGGGGGGCTGCGTTCATGCCCGCAGGTACATGTGATCGGTTAGGTGACCCTCCAGCTTAGGACATCTACCAGCTGCTAAAGAGCTCCCTTGTTCCGGAGCCAGTCACTTTGGTACAGACTCTTATATTCCAGACTTATGTATATCTTGGGCACGACGGTCTGTCCGTCATATGTCATTTTGTACTCTGAGGTCTGTAGACAGTCGTGAGTTGATTTATGAGGAGTGTAGACGTGTTTGTTTGGCCATGCTTTCGTATTTCTGTTTGGGATGTTCCCTTATGTTGGTGGCAGCCTTGTCGGCTTGCTTATTATATTGTGATGGTTAGTTGTGACTCCTCTGGAGGCAGGTACCCCCTTATGTAAAGACAGTTTGACCGGCTCGTCTATTCGGGTATATGTTGTAGATGCAGCGTTATGCTGCCAAAATTTTATTTGGTATCAAATGGATTATGTATGACAGGTCAGTAATGGCGTCCAATTAGGGCGCCTAATCGCGGCCCGTCGGGTCGGGTCGTGACAATTCAAATTTTGCTTGCGATAGCTGCATATTATGACTATGACATTTGGCAGATGGACGTCAAAACCACTTTCCTCAATGGTAATCTAATTGAGGAAGTGTATATGAAATAACTCGAGGGCTTTTCATAATAGTCCAAACCAAATGTTGTATGCAAGCTACAGAAGTACATTTATGGGTTGAAGCAAGCCTCAAGCAGTTTATACATTTTCTTTGACAAGGCTATCAAGTCATTTGATTTCTTCAGAAGAAAAAATGATACTTGTGTTTATAGCAAACGCAAGGATAAGGGTATTGTCTTCATTGTTATATATGTAGATTACATATTGATAATTGAAGACAAGAAGACTCTCATGCAGTCAGTCAAGGAGTGGTTGTCCAATACCTTCATGATAAAGGACTTAGGTGAAGCCTGCTACATTCTGGGAATTAGGATCTATAGAGATAGACCTAATACATTGTTGGGGCTGTCAAAGTCAGTCTATATAGACAAAGTGCTTAGATATTTTTCTATGGAAAATGCGGTCTACCTATAGGTCAAAGCATCAAGTTATCTAAGAAGGATTGTCCTTCTAATGTTGTAGAATTTGAGCACATGAAGAGGATCTCATATGCTTCGGCTATAGGATAAATAATGTATGTCATGACCTGTACTAAGCTAGATGTGGCCTTTGCACTTAGCATGACTTGTAAATTCCAGAAGAATCCTAGGGATGAACACTGGAAGGCAGTCAAGAGTATTCTTAAGTATCTCAGACGTACTAAAGATTACTTCTTGGTCTATGGTGGAGATGATAAGTTAACTTGTACTGGGTACACTAATGCTAGCTTCTAGACATATATTGATGACTTCAAATCTCAGTCTGGTTACATGTTCATTTTTAATGGTGGAGCAGTGAGTTGGAAAAGTTCTAAACAAGCTAGAACTGCTGATTCGACAACTTAATCTGAGTACATTACTGGATCGGAAACTGCTAAAGAGGTTGTCACAATTTTTGAGTTCCTGAAGGAACTAGAGGTAGTTCTCAGTGCTAGTGTGGTACTTCGAGGCTATTGTGACAACACTGGTGCGATTGCACAAGCTAAGGAACCAAGATCAACAAACAGAAACAATCATGTACCAAGGAAGTACCACATACTCAGGGTGATGGTGGAGACTGAACAAATTAGATTAGACTATGTTTCCACAGATGATAATCTAGCTGACCCTTTCACTAAACCATTAAGCTTAGTTAATCATAATGGTCATTTTGAGAATATGGGTATTAGATATGTTGGTGATTGGCTCTAGGCCAAGTGGGAGATTGAAAGTATATTTATGTCCTAGAGATAATTTGTGTTAAACAAATGTACTTTATACACATTCGTATTTATATTAATGGAAATTAATTTTATGGCATTTGCAAATATTAAATTATTAGTTGATTGTTTATAATATTCTATAAATGCATCCCTAGAGGTTACGTGGTTATTAATAATGTGAGATATTAATATTATAGCGTAACTCTTAAAACAGCCTCGACTAATGATCATTGAAATATGAATATTAATGATATGTGGTAAGTCGACATGTGGTCTGCATCATATCCTTAGAGGATGTAGTATGTATCACCTGCTATGATTTATGGTAACTCATTATGGACACGTGGATACTTGAGAAGTATTTGTATACCCTGCTGATATCCTGTTTATTATATATGTCTACAGTATGATCAGTGTGTGGGAGATGGAAGTCCTTAGACTTGAGGTCGATACGTGCCTTGTTTACAGAGTAATGTACTTTGATCTTGTCCTAAGCTCAAATGCCTTATAGGTTGAGACACGGCTTGTATTGGGTACATTACGACGTAGATTAAAGGTGGGAGTTGAGCCAAAATTAGGATTCATTCTTCGAATGTATCTTCGAGAGAAAACACTCAGATTCTCATATGGTATTAGGTTGACTAAGTCGTTGGCCAATGCAGTAGACATATTTATGATATGGTCTTGTTGTCAGCTAATATATATGAGATATAATGATCAAGCCATTTGGATAGACACTTGGCAGATTCTAAGCTTGATCGAGTGTGTCGTGAATGAAATGATTCACATAGAGGTTCAGTTTACAGGATTCATGTAACTATACTTCACATATTGAGTTCGTCTTCCGGCGCCGTCTAGGAGTTCCGTGTAGACCCTAATATAATTAATGTCGATATGTGAAGGCCTGTAGGATAACACTAAGTCAATTGTTCCGTCGATTCAAGGATGTAATAAGAGAGAATATGAATGTTCGATTTATGATCGATAAATAATGATTATTTAATTAAATCGAGATAGGATTCTGGATTTAATTAAAATAGAAATGAGGCAAAATTAGACTAGAGCCGCATGTCGCGCCCTTTTTTACCGCAACATTATTCAGCGAATCCTGCCTGCTTTTAAAAATAAAAATAAAAGTAAAAGTGCAAAAAAGTACTAAAATGTGCAAAAGTGCTAAAAAGGTTCGCGGAGTCGCCACCTAATTATTTGGGTGAATTAGGACACCTAAATGTTAACTAAGTAAATGTTATACCCCGTAGTTCCAGGGTATGTATGCGAGGACGTACGTACGAGAATACGACAGAAAGATTGGAAAGGAAGAAAGAGGTGATTTTTCCACGGAAAAGTTTCCGGTTTTTGTAAGGAAAAAGGTTCGTTAAGGGGAATTGGATTCCCAGATTTGGTATTCGGACTTCCTGGAATATTAGAGAATTATGGAATTTTATTTTCGGAAATGGTCACGTGGGGCCCACGGGTGAAATTTACGGTTTTGTGGGGCCCACTTTGTTTTCGAGATTTTGGCCATTGTGGATATTTTCGGAAGATGTTTTATTTTGGGCCATTAGGAGGGTGACACGTGTCACCCCCAAGTGGCTCGCCGAATGTCATTTGGGCACAGTGCAGATTAGAGTCGTTTTCGACGAAACGCTTTTACATAACTTGCGAGGGAAAATTCGGCTATGTCTTTTCTTATTTTGCGGATTTTTCCGAGTGATGAAATGTTTTGGACCAACGAGAGGCGACACTTGTCACCTCAAGTTGGTGGAGTTGACGCCACCCTCGACGTTTGAAGGTCAAGTTGGTGAGATATTTTGTGAGGATTTGTGGAGTAGGGACTAGGGGCACTGGGCACATCTTGGCCCTACACTTGTTTAGCACTTGGCTAGATCTTGGCCCTTGGTTGGCCTTGGCTTACCCTATAAATACCACTCCCTTGAAGACTTCTTCATCTCTCAAATCTCTAAGTCTTGAGAACCCCTCTCCTCCTCTTGTTGACTCGTCCCAAGAGCCTCCCTCCCCTTTCATGTGGCCTTGTGGCGAGAGCCTCCTCTCCTTCCTAGTAGTAGGCTTCGGCCGAGAGCACCCCCCCCTACCTTGGGGTGTTCTCGTGGGGTACCCCCCCCCTCTTGGTAGAAATACTCTCAAAAGTATTGTTATAATGCCCAAATACCTTAGCCTTATGCCTTGTAGTATTCCAAAGATACCTCTATACGTAGAGCAGGAAATACTACCAGTATGTCCTTTTTGTCTCTAACAAAACCCCAAGGAAAATCTCCATGGTTAGTTGGAGTGCTATGTAGAAGTTGGTTAGAACTTCTAAGGGTTGTTTGGAGCGGGATGGAGCACCCGGAGTAGGAGCGAAACATTGCTAAGGATCGACTTTAAACTCGGATATTATGGGCTTATCGAGGTAATTATCTTGTCCCCCTATTGTAATTGGATATTACTTGTTGTTAGAATATATAGTTGAAGTATACTATATATAGAACTGAACGTAGTTGTTGGCAATGTCTTTTGACTTAAGCCTGAAGAATAAGGAACTGAACTAAACTGTAATTACATAGGACTGTATTACAGTAGACCTGTATAGTAGAATTGTACCCGTTCAGGTTAGATGTATAACCCCCCCCTGGTTGGCTTGGTAGCCGCCTCGATAGAGGAGAGATTTCTGTATGTGGGGAGGTCGCCAATTTTATGTAGAATGTTCTACGATGTTAATAAAGCGCGCGTGGCCTTATAGGTTGAAGTGCTACGTGACGTAATCTTGGCTAAGGAGTAGCCGACGGTTTGAGGTACTTGGAGCGTTTTGCTATTAGTCGATACTCGTCGCGAGGTATGTGAACCTCTTCCTATCCCTTCTAGCATGATATGTGTGAACTATGTAGTACGGTAGACGTACATGTGTTTGATTGTTTGTAAAACATAAAGTGCTATAACGGCTTTATGGGGAGTTGGTTATAACAGCTTTATGTAGGTAAGAAAATGGGAAGTTAGGTATAACGGCTTAAGAATGTTTTACTGATTTTGGAAGTCAGGATGTGTATCGACAAACCACTGCAGCGTTAATAAAAGGAAATGTTTTGAATAATTAAGTATTGGTAAAACCAGTAGAAACTTCCATCTGCATAGAAGCTAAGATAAGACAAAATGATATTACATTTCTAGATCATGGCTGATGTAATAAGATTGTTATAAACAAGAATATCCTACTCACATAAGGCTTATGTTTCTTAGATTGTTTAAAAGAGAATTATATTCTTGAATGAATAAGACTATGAACTACGAAACCTTTCTAAAATAAGAAACGTGAGCATTTGAAATTAGGCAAACTTGGACGTTTGGAAAATAATGTTGTTACTTGGTTTTACAAAGGTAAGTGTTTTGGTTTACTTAAAAAACGATCCACTCTATTTTATACTACGGGTATTGTGTGACTTATGTGATAGGAACGGATCTTTTAAAGATTTAATGTATGAAATGCGTTGGGGTTAGATACTCGAACTTGTTAGTAGAAAGTACCTTGGGTGAATAACTTGATTGTATTGGTTTGTGATAGCCTTGTAATACTTTCTTGTTGATATGATAAGTAAACATGTTAGGATGCTACTTGTGTTAGTATCTTGTGATTGTTATGTAAGGGGTCATTCTCTTGTGCTTACATTGTTAAAAGGTAAGTCCATCAGATCGTTATTATATCACCTACCCTCGATTGTGTATACAGGGCTTGCCACCCTTGACGCGTCTATACGGCTATGCGGTCCTTGAGACTATGCGAGGCTGCGGTATGCTCGAGATTGATCGATCATTCGGGTGTTTAGCCGACGCGGAATTCCTATGCGGTCTCTCGAGGACTATGCGGTCCTCGAGGGCTATGCGGGCTGCGGAAGTCGGGGCGGATCTGAGGGTTAGGCCGCCGACGCGGGGTATACCTCGGTGGTCTAGGACCAGATTCGAGGAATACCTTATGCGGTGCATGTGTGACCTACGCGGGCTGCGAGAGTTCCAGGAATAGACGCGACATTGATCTGCGGGCGTGGCGGCCGATCATGTGGTGCGATGCAGAGAGACCTCGTGATACGATTTATGGCATTTGTGGTGCGGGGTCTTAGTAGTCGGCTATGCCTTCGTACTTACCCCCGCACGGTCTTATTGTGATGACTTTGGCGTGAGTCACGACTTGACATATCGCTTATTTGTTGTGAATCGTAGTTTGGTTATCATACATGTCTCCCGCTTTATATAGACTACTATGATTTCGATTCTGATATTACTTCTGATTTCACATACTGGTACATGTTATCGACCTCCTTGAAGTGCGTTCATGCCGCAGAAAAGGTACACCGATCGATGATCCTCGCTCTTAGGGTCACAGTCAAGATTTGGGAAAGCTCCGTTTCTCGGAAGCTTGTCGGTATAGTCCTGTCGTTGTAGGTATTTACATTCGGGTATGGCGGCCCCTGTCGCCATAGTTGTTGCAAATCTTAGAGTGCATGTAGTACTATTAGGCGGTGGTTTGTATAAAGGATTAAACTGTTCTCTTTAAAAGATTGTTTATATACGCCGAAAGGCAAGTTTTAACAGATTATTGTTTTATACTTCTGTTGTCTCAGGTTATGTTTTTATGTTCCGCTGATTACTCTGATGTTGTATCACTAGGGTGCGGGTAAGGCACGATCCACGCCCGGTTACGGGCGTGGCAGAGTGGTATCGAGCGATTAATCCTCGGAAAGTGTCTACGAGCCGTATCCAAGAGTCTTGATTATCGGTGTGTTGTGCACCACGCCAATAATCGTGAGGCTATAGGATATTTAGGATGGTTTCTATTCTTCTCACTCGAGATCGTGCCTTAGGCGGTGTTGAAAGTTGGACCCTCCGACGAAATCCTTTCCTTATCGTTATGCCTCGCGTAGTGGCAACCCGCCCAGGGCAAGCGGCGGAGGCGAGTAGAGTTCGAGGGTTGCGTGGCACAGGCCCAATTACCACCGGGGCGGTGTTTTATTCGGGAGTTATGCTCGTCACTAGCCCCAAGTGAGTTTAGCACGGCGGCCGATTCATCTGCGGCCATGACTTTGAACCTTCGCGGGCACGAGCGAGAGAATATAGATGGCAAAGAGGCAACCCTGTTACTAGCTATGAATTTGGCTACCAGATAGTATACCGATATACAGAAAGTCTTTATGACTATCTATGATAGTGTTGTGCAAGATTAATTATAAATTTAGGCTTGAGCATGTCATGTGTACGGGATTATGCGCAGCAGGCCGAGAAACGTAGAGATCGACGGGATAACGGGCGACAGCGAAGGGGCGAGCGGCTAGGTCCTTTGGTAACCGAGGCAAGTCGCCTCACCAAAGATTAGATTATGCACATCCACCAAGCAAAGGTCCTCCACGGTTCAAGACGTTCGGGTATGCAGAGTTGGTCGAACTCCGTGGTTTTCGATTCACTATGGCGGCACGCCATCCCGGGAATGTCGTCTTTTAGATTGGTACTTGTTGTACCTGTGGCCGTCAGGGCCATGTGTCGAATAGGTGACCTAGTAGAAGGACTTTGTCTTCAGTACCGGTGGGTAGTTCGTCACCTTCCTTAACTATGCGCCCTACGGGGCAGGTTCGATTAGGACGACATAGGGGAGTGAAGCAGTAGATGCAGGCATATCCTAAACCCTCTAGAGTTTTGTTTATGTGATAAGGTGAGTATACCTTAAGTGCTATGTTCGTAGCGATGTTAGTTGTGATTAGAAATCATGGTTGTTTAACCGAGTAAGATGTTGGGGGATAGAGAAAGTGTGAGCCTTAGAGTTTTACACGTAGAGACCTTAGAGGTAAGGCCATCTCGAGTAAGAGACGTATGTTGATGTTTGACCCTTATAGGAGTGCATTGTGCACGTGAGCTATGTTTTTGGGATAAGTCCCTGAGTAGCGTAATATGAGAGAGGGTAGTTGAGCTCAGAAGACCGCTAGGTTTTCGTAACGTGATTAGTGAGAGTTTTCCTCCGGGAAGCTAGTGTTTTGCGCGTTGCCGGGTCGGGTTGAGGCCACGTTGCGGGTCAACCCGCGGCCTGTATGGTGGTGGGGTCAGTTTGTGGTGGTCCCACCTTGTGATGGGGTCATGAGGGTGTTAGGCCCAAATTTAGTTAACCAGCGTACGAGTTCGTGGATGCGTTCGACCAGTGGTCGGGCCGATGGGGGCAGCCTATCGTGTTCTTCGGTCAGGGTCGTTCCCTCGGCAGTGTTGATGTTATCTGAAAGGTTGTAAGGCTGCACGGGGTGCCTACCTTCACCTTATGGCAGACAGTGAAGCCCAGGTTGTGGCTATTTTCATTTCCTAAGAATTTTACGAGCAGGTTAGGAACTCGGTGAGTCTCGACCGCATTCGCCTCGCCGGTGTTTTGATTTCAGGGGTAGCTGTGAGGATCGTTGTCTCCGGTTGGGGGAGTGTTTAAGCTACCATTTCAGTGTTCGGATGTCGTCTTGTGACGCCTTGTAGGGGCAGAAATGCAAGTTGCCGGTCGATTGGTTCGATGTTGGCAAGGTTCAGATAGTTGGTTCAGGCTTGTTCCAGCAGACGGTGGTTAGGGTGTGACGAGTTTTGGGAAACAGAGGAACTTAGCCCGAGTTACTTTGGGCCCTTTTGAGTTCATGTGAAGAATAGGCCAGGTTGCCTATATGTTAGCAATTGCCGTCCGACTTAGGAGGCAGTACGTCCGGTCTTTCGTATTGTTATGTTCGGGAAAGTATCGAAGATCCATCCGCAGTGTTCCCGTAATAATGACCACGTTAGAGATAGTAACTCGAGTTTTGGATCAAGACGTAAATGTAGTAAGAGTTCGAGTGTCGCGAACCTTCGGTGATCGACGCAGCCCGGTACCATTTGTTGGGTCGCCTGAGAAGGTTACTGCCTCAGGCAAAGTGACAAAAATGGTATCATTTTGGTGATGTTAGAGGTGTTTCCTCGTGGACTTAGAGGTAAGCATTTTTGCGCAGTTGTTTCTGGGGCCAGGTATGGCAGGATTGTTCTCGTAAGTATAGTAGTGAAGACTATATTGGCACACGTTTGTTTTGAGACTTAGAAGGAACATTCGGGACGAATGTTTCTAAGGAGGAGAATGTTATACCCGTAGTTCCGTGGTATGTATGCGAGGACGTGCGTGCGAGAATACGGCGAAAGATTGGAAAGGAAGAAAGAGGTGATTTTTCCACGGAAAAGTTTCCGGTTTGTAAGGAAAAAGGTTCGTTAAGGAATTGGATTCCCGATTTGGTATTCGGACTTCTGGAATATTAGAGAATTATGGAATTTTATTTTCTGAAATGGTCACGTGGGCCCACGGGTGAAATTTACGGTTTTGTGGGCCCACTTTGTTTTGAGATTTTGGCCATTGTGGATATTTTCTAAGATGTTTTATTTTGGGCCATTAGGAGGGTGACACGTGTCACCCCTGCGTGGCTCGCCGAATGTCATTTGGGCACAAGTGCCGATTAGAGTCGTTTTTAGACGAAAACTTTTACATAACATGCGAGGGGAAAATTACCGCTATGTATTTTATTATTTTTGCGGATTTTTTCGAGTGATGAAATGTTTTGGACCAACGAGAGGCGACACTTGTCACCTCAAGTTGGTGGAGTTGACGGCCACCTCGGGCGTTTGAAGGGTCAAGTTGGTGAGATATTTTGTGAGGGATTTGTGGAGTAGGGACTAGGGGGCACTTGGGCACATCTTGGCCCTACACTTGTTTAGCACTTGGCTAGATCTTGGCCCTTGGTTGGCCTTTGCTTACCCTATAAATACCCCCCCTCCCTTTGAAGACTTCTTCATCTCTCAAATCTCTAAGTCTTGAGAACCCCCTCTCCTCCCTCTTGTTGACTCTCGTCCAAGAGCCTCCCCTCCCCCTTTCATGTGGCCTTGTGGCCGAGAGCCTCCTCTCCCCTTCCTAGTAGGCCCTTCGGCCGAGAGCACCCCCCCCTACCTTGGGGTGTTCTCGTGGGGTACCCCCCCCTCTTGGTAGAAATACTCTCAAAAGTATTGTTATAATGCCCAAATACCTTAGCCTTATGCCTTGTAGTATTCCAAAGATACCTCTATACGTAGAGCCCGGAAATACTACCGTATGTCCTTTTTGTCTCTAACCGAAACCCTAAGGAAAATCTCCATGGTTAGTTGGAGTGCTATGTAGAAGTTGGTTAGAACTTCTAAGGGTTGTTTGGAGCGGGATGGAGCACCCGGAGTAGGAGCGAAACATTGCTAAGGATCGACTTTAAACTCGGATATTATGGGCTTATCGAGGTAATTATCTTGTCCCCCTATTGTAATTGGATATTACTTGTTGTTAGAATATATAGTTGAAGTATACTATATATAGAACTGAACGTAGTTGTTGGCAATGTCTTTTGACTTAAGCCTGAAGAATAAGGAACTGAACTAAACTGTAATTACATAGGACAGTATTACAGTAGACCTGTATAGTAGAATTGTACCCGTTCAGGTTAGATGTATAACCCCCCCCCTGGTTGGCTTGGTAGCCGGCCTCGATAGAGGAGGAGATTTACGCTGTGGCGGGGGGGGGAGGTGCTGCCGAATTTTATGTAGAATGTTCTACGATGTTAATAAGCGCCTTGTGGCCTTATAGGTTGAAGTGCTACGTGTGACGTAATCTTCTTGGCTAAGGAGTAGCCGACGGTTTGAGGTACTTGGAGCGTTTTGCTATTAGTCGATACTCGTCGCGAGGTATGTGAACCTCTTCCTATCCCTTCTAGCATGATATGTGTGAACTATGTAAGACGGCAGACGCGTACGTGTTTGATTGTTTGTAAAACATAAAGTGCTATAACGGCTTTATGGGGAGTTGGTTATAACAGCTTTATGTAGGTAAGAAAATGGGAAGTTAGGTATAACGGCTTAAGAATGTTTTACTGATTTTGGAAGTCAGGATGTGTATCGACAAACCAACGCGGCGTTAATAAAAGGAAATGTTTTGAATAATTAAGTATTGGTAAAACCAGTAGAAACTTCCATCTGCATAGAAGCTAAGATAAGACAAAATGATATTACATTTCTAGATCATGGCTGCTGTAATAAGATTGTTATAAACAAGAATATCCTACTCACATAAGGCTTATGTTTCTTAGATTGTTTAAAAGAGAATTATATTCTTGAATGAATAAGACTATGAACTACGAAACCTTTCTAAAATAAGAAACATGAGCATTTGAAATTAGGCAAACTTGGACGTTTGGAAAATAATGTTGTTACTTGGTTTTACAAAGGTAAGTGTTTTGGTTTACTTAAAAAGACAGTCACTCTATTTTATACTACGGGTATTGTGTGACTTATGTGATAGGAACGGATCTTTTAAAGATTTAATGTATGCAGTACGTTGGGGTTAGATACTCGAACTTGTTAGTAGAAAGTACCTTGGGTGAATAACTTGATTGTATTGGTTTGTGATAGCCTTGTAATACTTTCTTGTTGATATGATAAGTAAACATGTTAGGATGCTACTTGTGTTAGTATCTTGTGATTGTTATGTAAGGGGGTCATTCTCACAGGCTTACATTGTTAAAGGTAAGTCCATCAGATTGTTATTATATCACCTACCCTCGATCGTATACCGAGGGCTTGACACCCTTGATGCGGTCTATACGGCCTATGCGGTCCTTGAGACTACGCGGAGTGCGGTATGCTCCGTGATCGACCGATCATTCCGGTGTTTAGCACGATGCGGGGAATTCCTACGCGGTCTACGAGGACTACGCGGTCCTTGAGGGCTATGCGAGTGCGGAAGTCGGGGCGGATACCGAGGGTTAGTGCGCCACGCGGGTATACCTCGGGTGGTCTAGGACCGTGATTCGAGGAATACCTTATGCGGTGCGTGTGTGACCTATGCGAGTCTGCGAGAGTTCGAGAATAGACGCGACATTGATACTGCGGGCGATGGCCGCCGATCATGTGGTGCGGTCTAGAGAGACCTCGTGATACAGTTTATGGCATTTGTGGTACTGGGGGTCTTAGTAGTCGGCTATGCCTTCGTACTTACCCCGTACGGTCTTATTGTGATGACTTTGAGGGCGTGAGTCACGACTTGACATATCGCTTATTTGTTGTGAATCGTAGTTTGGTTATCATACATGTCTCCGCTTTATATAGACTACTATGATTTCGATTCTGATATTACTTCTGATTTCACATACTTGGTACATGTTGTACTGACCTCCTTCGGGGGGCTGCGTTCATGCCGCAGGAAAAGGTACACCAGTCGATGATCCTCGCTCTTAGGGTCACAGTTCAGCATTTGGGAAAGCTCCGTTTCTCCGGAAGCTTGTCGGTGGTATAGTCCCCTGTCGTTGTAGGTATTTACATTCAGGGGTATGGCGGGGCCCTGTCCCGCCATAGTTGTTGCAAATCTTAAGTGTCAGAGTACTATTATGGGCAGGGTTTGTATAAAGGATTAAACTGTTCTCTTTAAAAGATTGTTTATATATGCCGAAAGGCAAGTTTTAACAGATTATTGTTTTATACTTCTGTTGTCTCAGGTTATGTTTTTATGTTCCGCTGATTACTCTGATGTTGTATCACTAGGGTGCCCGGGGTAAGGCACCAGTCACGGGCCCGGGTTACGGGGCGTGACAGTAAAGTCAACACTAACTCCATTTAAATGGTCTGCAAAACTATGTGAGATTCTGGGTAAGGATTCTTTATTATCCTAAAGGGAAGGGGTTAGACATCCTCTAAGATCCGCTAACGTGCGGTTGTCTAGTCAAACCTAGGTTGATTATTATGCTAAGAGTGCAATGCATGTTTTGAAAATATTTAAGTAAAAGATGGTGCAAGTGTTTTATATGTAAAAAGATGTCTTTCGATAACATGAAGGGTGTATAAAACTTATTCCCTGAAGATACATGCAAAATTAATTCCTAGATGTAAGTATGTATTTATAAGGCATTGTAAATATATATCGTATATCATAGTATATAAAAAATAATGCAAGAATCATTTTGGCAAAATGGTGTGATTAACAAATATGAGCCAGAGATGACCAACTAGTTTTTTTAGGAAATTGTGATCGTGCATGATGGATCTAGACTAAACAAACTAGGACAAATTTCTAATATCAAACCACTTTATGACTTATTGATTCAGATTTAACTATTCTAAGTGTTCTGCTAATTAATGTAGCGTTAGACAATTAATTTACAACAAATAAATAGGGGAAAAGGGGATCAGTAACGAAGACTTCGAGAGAATGACGATATCATTTCGTCTGTGGTTTGGAATTTTCGATGCGGATAGAAAGATGCATATAAATGCGGGTCTTCATGGGACGAGAGTCGCGATGAGTCTCGCAACGAAACTCTTCATTCGGCTCCGATGCATTTTCTTCTCCGGGCAGCGAACCGAGGCAGCGTATCAAGTCGTCGAAGCCACTAGGAGATTTGTGCTTATGCCATTGAAAGGGAAACAAAGCTTGGATGATTTTGCTGGTATTGTGCGGAAGATAAAGAGTTTTAGAGTTTTTTTTTTCTGTTCTTGCTTTAGTTCTTCTCTGATTGATATTGAAGAGGCTGATAAAAGGTCTAGCAAATTAGGATCTTTTGGAGCTTTTTTACTATGAAAATCGATGCCCATTGCATGTATAAATCGTTCATATTTATAGCCTCGATTTGGTTCCTCTTTTTATGGTAAGTCTAGTGTAATTTACTGGGTTGATGTTGAGACGATTTGGTTATGGTAATTTACGATTTTTTGGCGCTGATTTGGGGAAGATTTGTTGCTATTGTAAGATGATTCTCGGCGGTTTGATTTGAGATTCAGTTTTGGATATTTTGGGTAAGGGCGACGGAACGGGAGTTGACAGAAGATGCGACCGGATTTTCCGGTTGGAAAATCAGGCGGGAATTCCGAGATTGGTGGGTTGTCGATGGCGAACTTAGGGTGTGGGTGCGGCTGATTTTTCGTTTAGGTTAAAGGGAGTTTTGTTTTGATTTTTGGTTTTTGTGAAATAAAAGGGAGGGGTGATAATAGGTGAAAAATAAGGGAATGGACTGATGGGAGTTTGGGCTTGTGGGGTTTCGGTCTTGGGCCAGGGAAGAGGGAAATTGGGCTGGGGTTTGTGTTAGTTTTGGTTTAATGGGAAGTAAAAAAAATGGGGTTTAAATTAGGAATAATATTTATAACATTTTTTTGAGTATTATGATATTTAAGGAGTGTTTAATGCTCTATATAAATGTGGTGTCATTATTAAATTCTTTATTTATGTGTATTATTATAAAAGTTATTTTGCGGTGTTTAAAATTAGTGTAATTGCCGATAAATAATTGAAAGAGAGGGTCAAAATTGGGTGTCAACACCGAGGCGCTTGGGATCCAGGGCCGCGACGCCTCATGTCTAGTGGGCAGTCCAACTGGCCCACTTTACCTCGGTTTCTGGGCCTGGTCCACGTGGGACCCCTAACTGCTTTTTGCAGCTATAAATCAAGGGTTCAATTGTTATTTAAGACACTTAATTCATAAATTATTCTCTGCTGAAACTCTGCCGGATTTTTCCGAAAGAGTGATTACATCACAGTTCTTGAAACTTGCAATCAAAGGAATAGTTGTGTGTTCACCCAAGGATTACACTCGAAAATTTCAAATTGCAAAACCGTAAGTATTCTATCGATGTATTACGGTTAACAACGTGTTTGTTTGTTTTATCATTACATAATCATCCAGCAGTTCGTCCGTCTATCGGGTTTGAAACACAAATTTTCAAATTTCGCTGCGTATACAAACCCGACAAAACCCTATACGTACTTGGATCAGGATTCACCTGCTGGATATGATGTTCTACACTCTAATTTGCAACTCAAGTCTCTCTGCTCTTCAATGCAAGAACATCATAACATGTTCATAACCAGTGTTATTATAACCTCCAGAGTCGGGATATTATACTATCAATCCAGCAAAATTTATATGAAGGCACGATGAAATTAACAAGGAATTTGATTTTCGTGTAATTTAAAATTTTAAGTGTACATTTTCGTAGTTTTGAAAGATGAATTTCCAATCGCAACTTCTATGGAACCTTATTTTGATGAATTCATTTCAAATGACACTTGAAAATGTGTTAATTGAAATTAAGAATAATTATCTCCTAAATTACTATACAAATCAAAACGAACCAACCCAGAATTATGATTTGCACCCATTGCGACACATTGTTATGCCGACATTTTCTAACTTGTGACCCACCAAAACAGTTCCACCAACTGAAGAAATCTTATTACTCCATTTTAATTTTTTTTATCACTATCTTTTTTTTTGTATGATCATTTGGTATTTAGTACCCAGTAGCCTGACTAATTTAGATGGTACTCTTTTCCTGGATTATCCATGTTCACACTCCTTGCTAGTTCTCTTTTGTGTCTTTAAGGGGTATATATATATATCACCACTTCAAGAAAAACCATGTTACGTTGGTGTGATGGTGTGTGGATTCTCTGGATAGAGATGAACAAAAAATGAAAAGCATTGTTGACTTGGTTAACAAAAATGGAAGAAAGACACTAATTAGAGTGAATAGTGCAACAATACGGTACATGGTGTTAGGAACTTGGTTGGAATAAGAAAAATAAGTGATCGGAAAAATCTGAAAAAACGGACCAAGCGCTGCGGCGCCGGAACAGTATGAAGAGCGTCACGGCGCTGGGAAGCAGCGCCACAGCGCTGAAACATTTGAGAGGTTTGCAGGAATTTCAGGACCGCGGCGCTTCGCAACGGTAAATTCCAGATTTGAACCAAAAGTTGTATCTCTTCACATAAAGTCACAACCTTTGGGTGAACGACTGATTATGATCCAATTTTATGCTATATAAAGCATGTTGATCACTTGTTAGAAGATACACAATACTTAATACATTACAATCTATCATTAATACAATTAACGACCTGAGATTGTTGCTCAATCTTCTTCTTCCTCAAAAGACATTTTCTAGAAAAACACATAAAGTAAATTCGTCAGGGATCAAGTTCTCGTGCAAGAACCTTAACCAGATAGTTGTATTCTCAAGATAGACGTCCGTGAAACTACAGTACGAGTGGGGGCGAATTTCTGTCTTAGATCACTACATTGCAGGCCTCTATCGACACAAGTTAGTGTGTATCTCAAATTTGTTGTTTTTCACTGTTGTTAATTTCAATTACATTTGAATCATTATTATATTATTGTGATTGCTTATTGAAAGGTCTAGATTGACACTAAAAATCTAAGACAGAAATTTCAGAAAATACATTTTTTATGACGTTGTTGAGTTTGCAAAAAAATTCAGAGAATTCATTTTCCTCATTTACAAAAATGGATCAATCTGGATCATCAATGGTGAAAAACCATGTTGATAAATCCGAGAAGTTGATGCGCGATTTATGCACACACTTAAACGCAAGTGCACGTGTCGAGTCAAGTAATATAGTCTTGGAAGACCGAGTTATCGTCCTCAGGGATTAGTGCTCAAGTACCAACTTCTTTGGTGACCGATAATTGATTTGTTGTTTATGACTAATAATTATAAAAACTAATTAGCTATGTTGTTTTACTCAGTAATGATGGAAATAGGGCTTCCAAATCTCCTCAACTATCCGCTTAACTTACTTATTAATGCAATTGACTATGGTTCTTCTTCTATTTGAGATAGCAGGTTTACTAATCCGTTTTATACTCCTGTTAAGGTTATATAAACACTCAACCCTAGTACAACACCTTTCTAACTTTCGGTGATAAAGTTGACTCTAGAGGAGGATTAAGAACAAAAACCTTATTAATGCTACACAAGTAATCGGGGTATTTTCATCCACGATTCAACCTATGTCTATCCAACTACAACATATTCACAACCTCCCCTTTCGGATTTCGGTTAGAAATCATATAAGTTATGATAATTAATGATCAAGTAATTACCAAGCAATCAAAACATATATTGGATAAATCTCAACAATAAGAAGAAAAACCACAAACATGCATTAATTCATAAATATAAGGTTCAAGTGAATTGACATGGAAAGCCCTATATTAGAATTAGTTCCTAGCCATAGACATGACAAGAACTAATTCAATATCCAACATAAACTGAAAATAAAGTAAAAGAAGAACAAGAAATTACTAAAGAAAAGTCTACAATCTTGAACTCCAAGAAGTGATGTGAATTGGCCAGAAAGGGAACCCTTAAAACTGCTCTAGGGTTCTCATTTTATAGTTTCAAAACGAGGTGCAGGTTTTCCCTCAGGCCTGGCCCATCATTCATTCGAAAATCTGGTTTTTCCCGCGTCGGCGCCGCGGCGCCGGAACTTCTGATCCTACGAAGATTAGCCGCGCGCAATCAGGTCTTTGTGTAGAGCGCCGCGGGCCGCCTGCTCATGCTGGTTCGCCACTTTCTCGCTTTTCGAGCTCTGAAACCTCCGTTTTTGCCCTCTTTTTGCTCCTTTTCCGCCATTTAGCCACTTTAACCAATTTGACTCAAAAGAAAGAAAATTTATCCTAAGACGACACGTATTTGTACAAAAAATGGACAAAAGACTCACTAAAAATGGCTCAAAAGGTGTATATAAAATACACCGATCAAATACCGCCAAACTTAACCTTTGCTCGCCCTCGAGCAAAGATCAAAAGAAAGAAATAAAGACTCAAGGAAAAAGAAAAATAGAAGACTCAACGATATTGATCACTTTGTTGCATTGGTGTTACTTAGAAAAACATGAAGATTAGCAGAATAATATGCAGGAACATATATCATGAATTTTTAGCATTCTAAACACATTAAGCTAGATATTTCGCAAACTCATTTTAATCATGCTTAATGGAAGTAAGAATACTGAATTATGCACGTCAATTTCCAAATCCTATGGCATGTTTACTTGCTATTCTCCACTAATCATGGATATGCATATAAGAGATCTTCAGGACTTTTCAGGGTTGTAATGTAGGCTTAGGCAAGAGTAGGTAAAAATAGGCATTTAGGCTCATTTTATGTACCATAAGCTCTTTTGCTTTTCAATTATTCCCTTTTCTTTTGATTTCCTTTCTTCACTTCATATCTATCTTTCCCCTCTTTTGTTTTGAGAGAGTGAAGTGTATTATGAATAACAAACACCCCCAAACTTAGGCTTTTGCCTATTTCTTATTACTTTTTTATTGGGGTGCATCAAACTTGTTCACTCTTTTTGTCTCTTTTTTAACACTTTCTATTCCAATCATTTCACATTTTCACTTATGGCACAAGTGTGGAATTATAGGGTGTCAAAGAAAAGTTCAATTTTTAGGCTCAACGGGGCTGACTAGAAATATTTTTAATGTCAGGGATAGGAAAAAGTGGTAAGAATTGGCTAACAAAGAAATGCCTGAGTCATCTCCCCTAACATGCATATCCTAACTATTTCGCCTCAAATAACAAGTAATCATAACACATAGGTTTTAATCATTTACAATGCACAATTCAAGCAGAAACTCCAAATAGACAGATTTCATGAGTTTTGGCATCTCTAACCTAAGTGTTTAGATAGTTGCTTCTAATTCCATTACATTATTCAACCTTACTTCACTAGGTGTTTCTAGTAACTACAGCATGCATGATCTTTGACAGAAAATTATGACTCAAAAAAAAATTATGACTCAAAAATACACAAAACAAATTAAAAAGACTCAAACATACTAAAACAATAAGACACAAATAAAATACACCCCCCCAAACTTAAATCACACATTGTCCCCAATGTGTGCAAGACTCAAAGAAAATAAAAGAAACATGACACTTACAGACTTGGTTTAAAGTGGTGGTGGTGGCGGTGGATAGTGCATTGACCAATGGTTGAACAAGGAACTCATCTCGTCAATTCTCTGGTGCAACTGTTGTTGCCCCTGCCTCAATTCTTGTTGTCTTTATATCATCGTGTCAAAATTTTGCATCATCCTTCTCTGGTTCTGGAGCAACTGCTCCATCATAGGCACTGGAGGTTCTGATTTTGTGGGTGGCTGCTGGCTGCTTCCTGCCTCATACTGAGCCTCTGTCTCAGGCTCATCTTCATCCATGGCAGCCTCTGCTGCTGCTGCTGGTGTTGGTCTTCTTCTTGCTGCTGCTGGAGGGATTGGGTCTGGGAAGGAATGCACTATCCCGTATGACACATGCAGTTGGTTTTTCTCATATGTATCAATGGGTAGGGTTGGGACCCCATTTATGGAGCATAAACATGTAATAAGTGAGTCATTTCCCAACCCACCTGTTGTTACCAACCTGCTGGTCTCTCCAATATTTTGCACTATCTCCTTCCCAACATCAATCGTCTTCCCTGACATGATTCCATATATCAATTTGATTTTATCTTCTGGCACTCTGGTAAAGTGCATTGATGGAATCATACGGCATCGATTTAAATATAACCAATCATTGGTCGCTTGTTGAATCGACACTGCCATCCTCTTGACCCATTTCTGGAAAATTCATATGCAGCCCCAGGGTAGCTTACTGTGCTTGCGACGGCATTCCAGTCGATGTTGTTGGTGCTTCTAGACCATGTTCTAAAATAGCTCCAATCGCAATCTCCTCCTTCAACATCAACTGTTTTCAATAACACATTCACCACTTCTGCCGTCACAGGCACATATCGTCCCCTCACAAAGCATCTATCGTCCATCTTCTCCGGAAAGTTAGCATAAAATTCTCTCACCATCACTGTGTTCATTGGTGCTATCTTTTTCGGGTTAACAAATTTTTTCCACCCCATCATCTCAATCATCGCCCGAATGGGCTCATAGACATCCCCCTCCCCAAGCGACTCCCTTTGATAATCCATTCCTCTTTCAGGGATTAAGGGCCTAGTACTAAGTTTTTTTGTATCTATCATGAGCTCTTTGGCTGACAAACCTAGTATCATCATATTGAGGGGGCTGAGGTGGATGTGGAAACTCTTTTCTTTCTGGCAGACATTTTTAGATAACTTTTTCACCGTTTTCTTTGTATCAACAATGTTACCCTTCACTATCACCCAACAATCAGCAGCTACAACACCTATCACCCCCAAACTTCACTTAAGAAGCTCCTGCACAACACCCACACTCACCTCGTATACTCTTCCTCGAAATGTCACAACCAATTTCAACACCCCAACACACCCTCACAGATACAACACCTCCTTCAATCTACTACCTCCTCTGACTACAGTAAAGCTTTCAAGAAAAGATAAAGGTTACCTTTGACGGTGTTCTTCAAGCTTTTCTTGCTCCTAATGATGATTTGAGGCAATGGGATGAGGGTAGTTGTTTTAGGGTGGTTAAGGGTTTAGGGAATTTAAGAACTTTGGTGTGATTGGGTTTAGTTTATGGAAGGTTTTTAGGTAAAGTGTGGATTTTTCGTGGGTTTTTGTGGAGAGGAATGTTTAGGTTTTGATTTGGAATGGGGAAAATCGGACTTAGGGCGTCTTTAATTTATGGGTTTCCATCTCGGCGCGCGCCCTGAATCGGCGCCGTGGCGCTAAATTATCGCACTCTTCGAACTTCCCGCCCGCTGCCTGCAGAAATGTAGCCGCGGGCCAAACTTCAAAACTTTTCTGGATTTTTGGCGCCTGGCCAGAACTGGAAGCGGCTAAATCTCTGCTCGCTCTTTTGGCGCCGCGACCCTGCTCCTGGGCGCCGCGGCGCTAACCCGATTTTCTGGAAATCCCTTTTCTTTTCGTTTTGGCTTATCTTCCGTTTTCACCCTCCACATTCTTGGGCCTGCACCTGTCATCACAATACATAAACAATACCTCCGTGAGACTGTTCTTAGCGAAAACTAACTGCATTAAAGTAAAATAAATTAAAATACTTTGGGTTGCCTCCCAAGTAGAGTTGTCTTTAACGTCTTTTAGCCGGACGCAAGTTCTTTAAATCAAGAGGTGTGGGGTAGATTGACCCCACAACCAATCCACTTCATTAACATTTTTCTCCTTCTCCTTCTGTTTTTCTTTTTATATTTATTTTCAAGCGAAGGTTCAGTATCACATACCTGTTTTAGCGGAGGTTCAGTATCGCGTACTTGTTTTGGCGGGCTTATCTCCCTTGTTGTGGCTTGCACTGGCTCACATGAAGTTCTGACGGTGCTAATTGCAAAACACTTGCTCATGACCGGGGGTTCAATAACGTGTTTGAACACTTTGAACACCATTTCTTCGCTTTCTACTCTCAGTGTCAGCTCACCCTTTTCTACGTCAATCAGGGCTCTCCCTGTTGCCAAGAACGGTCTCCCCAATATGATGGGAAACACCTCATCCTCCTCCATATCAAGAATGAGGAAATCCGCAGGGAAAAAGAATTTTCCTACTTTAACAAGAACATCCTCAATCTTCCCCCTGGGGTGCACCACCGTTCTATCCGCTAGTTGCAAGCTCACCGTGGTTGGTTTGGCTTCACCTAATTCCAACCTCTTAAACACCGACAAAGGCATCAGATTTATACTAGCTGATGCGCGAAAAGATGCACACACTTTAACGCAAGTGCACGTTGTCGACTCAAGTAATATAGTCTTGGTAAGACCGAATATCGTCCACAAGGATTAGTGTTCAAGTACCAACTATCTATCTTTTGGTATCTATTTGGTAATTGATATTGATTTTTGTTGTTTATAACTACAATTATAAAAGCTAATTAACTATAGGATTACTTCAGTTGTGATGGGAATAGGGCTTCCATGTCTCCTCAACTATCCGCTTATGTTACTTATTAATGCAATGAAATATGGTTCTTCTTCTCCTGAGCTAAGAGTTTACGAAATCGTTTTATATTCTCGTTAAGGATATATAAACACTCAACCCCAGTATTGCTCCTTTCTACCTTTCGGTGATAAGGATGACTCTATAGGAGGATTAAGAACAAAAACCTAGTTAACCGTCACGCACCATGCGTAAAATTAGGGTTTTTAAGCCTCTCATTAACGCTACATAAATAATTGAGGTATTTTCATCCCCAATCCAAAATATGTCTACCCAACTTACAACATATTCACAACCTCCTCCTTTCGAAGTTTGATTAGAAATCATATAAATAATGATAATTAGTGATCAATTAATTACCAAGCATTCAAATCAATTATTGGATAAATCTCAACAAGAAGAAGAATAATCATAACATGCATCAATTCATAATATAAGTTTCTAGTGAATTAACATAGAAAGCCCTATAAAATAATTAGTTCCTAGCCATTGACATGACAAGAACTAATTCAAGGTTCATCATACAAAACTGAAATAAAGGAAAAGAAAAGAAAAGAAAAGTACTAAGTTTAGGTCTCCAATCTTCAATCCAAGAATCCTTGTGTTGTGCAAGAAAGGGAACCCTTAAAACCGCCTGTGGTTCTCCTTTTATAGGCTCAAACCGCCTCAACCTTTTCCTTCGCCCGGCCTGCAGTCGTCATTAAACTCGATTTTCCGCTGCCGGCGCGCTGCTCGCTATCGGCGCGCGCCGCAAACTTCGCAAAGATTTGGGTGATTTGGCGCCGTGGCCCGATCTCGCTGTTCGAGTAGCCGCGGCTGCAACTTCTATATCCTCTCTCGATGATTAGCGCGCGCCTCGCATCGTTGGCATGAGGCGCGCGGCGCGACTGCTCGCCTCGTTCGCCACTTTCTCGCTTTTAAGCTCTGGAACCTCCATTTTTGCCCTCTTTTAGCTCCTTTTCCGCCATTGGGCCATTTTAACCACTTTGACTCAAAAGAAAGAAAATCTATCCTAATACGACACTTATTTGTACAAAAATGGACAAAAGACTAACTAAAAACGACTCGAAAAGTGTATATAAAATACACCGATTAAATACCCCCAAACTTAACCTTTGCTCGCCCTCGAGCAAAGATAAAAAGAAAGAAATAAAGACTCAAGGAAACGAAAATAAAAGACTCACTGACATTGATCACTTTTGCTGCATTGGTGTTATGTAGGAAAACATGAAGTAGCAGAATAATATGCAGGAACATATAGCATGAAATTTTTGGCACACTAAACACATTAAGTTAGATATTTCGCAAACTCATTTTTATCATGCTTAATAGAAGTCAACATACTGAATCATGCTTGTAAAATTCAAAAATCATATGGCATGTTTACTTGTTATTCTCCACTAATCCTGGATATGCATAAAAGAGATCTTCAGGACTTTAAGGGTTGTAATGTAGGCTTAGGTATAGGTAGGTAAAAATAGGCATTTAGGCTCATTTTTGTGTACCATAAGCTCTTTAGCTTTACAGTGTTTCCCTTTTCTTTTGATTCTTTTCTTCACTTCAAATCAATCTTTCTCCTCTTTTGTTTTGGGAGAGTGAAGTGTATAATAATGACAAGCACCCCCAAACTTAGGCTTTTGCCTATTTCTTATTACTTTTTTATTGGGGTGCATCAAAGTTGTTCACTCTTTTTGTCTCTTTTTTAACACAATTTATTCCACTATTTCACATTTTTACTTATGACACAATTTGTGGGAATATAGAGTGTCAAAGAAGAAGTTTCAATTTTTAGGCTCAATGGAGCTGACTAGGGATACTTTTAAAGTCAGGGATAGAAAAGAGTGGTAAGAATTGGCTATCAAAGAAACGTCTGAGTCGTCTCCCTAACATGCATATCTAAACTATTTCGCCTCAAATAGCAAGCAATCATAACACATAGGTTTTCATCATTTAACATACATAATTTAAGCAAGAAACTCCAAATAGACATATATTGTGAGTTTTTGGCATATCTAACCTAGGTGTTTAGATAGTTGCTTCTAATTCCATTACATTATTCCATCTTACTTCACTAGGTGTTTCTAGTAACTACAGCATACATGATCTTTGACAGGCAATTATGACTCAAAAGAAAAAAAAATTGTGACTCAAAATATACACAAAAACAACAAAAAGACTTAAACATACTATAACAATAAGACACAAATAAAACACCCCCCCAAACTTAAATCACACATTGTCCCCAATGTGTGTAGACTCAAAGACAATAAAAGAAATAAGACACTTACAGACTTGGCTAAAATGGTGGTGGTGGCGGTGGCATGGGATAGTGCATGGACCACTGGTTGAACAAGGAACTCATCTCATTGATTTGCTGTCGCGTTTATTGCTGTCCTTGTATCACTGTGTCCAAACTTTGCATCATCCTCATCTGATTCTGAAGCAATTGCTCCATCATGGGCACTGAGGGTTCTGAATCTGTGGTAGGCTGGTGGCTAGGCCCTGCTGCATATTGAGCCTATATTTCAGGCTCATCTCCGTTCATTGCGGCCTCTGCTGCTGCTGCTGGTTGTGCTCTTCTTCTTGCTGCTGGGGGGCTTGGGTCTGGAAAGGAGTGCACTATCCCATAAGACACAGGCAGTTGGTTTTTCTCTTGAGTGTCATTGGGTAGGGTTTGGACCCCATTGAAGGCGCATAGAGATGTAATGATTGAGCCATGTCCCAACCCACCCGTTGTTACCAACCGGCTGGTCTCTTCAATACTCTGCACTATCTCCCTTCCCACATCAATTGTCTTTCCCGTCATAATTCCATATATCAGTTTGATTCTATCTTCTGGCACTCTGGTAAAGTGCGTGGATGGAATCATGCGCATCGACGAAATACACCAACCTCGTCGCTTGTTGAACCGCACTGCCGATCCTCTTGACTCATTTCTTGCAATATCAAATGCAGCCCCAGGGTAGCTCACTGTGCTTGCGACGTTATTCCAGTCGATGTTGGAGGTGCTTCTAGACCATGTTCTAAAGTAGTTCCAATCACCATCTCCTCCTTCAACATCATCTGTTTCCAATTGCGCATTTACCGCTCCTGCCGTTACAGGCACATAAATTCCCCTCACAAAGCATCCATTTCCCACCTTTTCCGGAAGATTAGCATAAAATTCACGCACCATCACTGTGTTTATTGGTGCTATCTTTCCCGGTTTTACAAATCTTTTCCAACCCCTCATCTCAATCGTCGCCCGAATGGGCTCATAGACATCTCCCTCTTCCAGCGAGTCTCTTTGATAGTCCATTCCCCTTTCAGGGATTAAAGGTCTTGTATTGAGTTTATGGTATCTATCTTGAGCACTTCGACTGACAAACCTAGTCTCATCATATTGCAGGGCTGATGTAGATGCGGAGGCTCTTCTTTTTCTGGCAGACATGGTAGATAACTTTTTGCAGCTTACAACTTAGTAGCACAAATGTTCACCAACACAATCAACAATTAGCAGCTAAAACACTAACACCCCCAAACTTCAACTCTACTACCCAATACACACACCCTCCTTGTCCACTCCTTTTCTAAACTTCACAACCAATTTTTCAGCACCCCAACTACTTCAACAATGCAACACTTCTCCAAACTACTACTTTCTTTGACTATTGAAAGCTTTCAAGAAAAAACAGGAGATTACCTTTTTATGGTATTCTTCAAGGTGTTCTTGCTTCTAATGGTGATTTGATGCAATGGGATGGAGTTTTGTTGGTTGAGATAGCTAAGGGTTTTAGGAATTTAAGAGTTTTGGTTGTGGTTGGGTTTGATTTGTGGAGGATTTGTGGGTAAATTGTGGATTTTCGTGGGTTTTGTGGAGAAGGGGGTTAGGTTTTGGTTTTGAAATTGGGGAAAATCTGATTTCTGGGCGTCTTTTAATTTCTGGATTTCCGCTTCGGCGCCGCGGCCTGTTTTTGACGCCGCGACGCCCAATGTTCTGCACTCCTTCGGGAATTTCGCCATGCGCTAGACTTGGCAATTTTACGCTTTTGGCGCCGCTGCCTCTGGCGCGCGGCTACCCGTTTTTCTGGAAATCCCTGATGTTCCTCAGTTTTTCGCCCTTCAATTTATTGACCTATACCTGTCAATCAAAACACAAACACTACCTCCGTGAGACCGTTCTTAATAAAAAAAACTATTATATTAAAGTAAAATAAATCAAAATACCTTGGGTTGCCTCCCAAGTAGCGTTGTCTTTAACGTCTTTTAGCCGGACGCAAGTTCCTTAATTCAATAAACGTGGGGTGGATCAACCCCACAACTAATCCATTTTCTCCACATTTTTCGTTTTCTTTTTCTTCTTCTCCTCTTAGCATTATCGTTAAGAGGAAGTTCAGGAACACATACCTGCGTTTGTGGAGGTTTGGAAAACCATACCTGCTTTCGTGGGCTCATCTCCCTTGGTTTGACTTGTATGGGCTCACAGGGAGGTTTGATGGTGCTGATTGCAAAGCACCTGCTCATGGTTGGTGGCTCAATGATGTGTTTAAATACTTTAAACACCATTTCTTCCTTCTCCACCCTTAATGTCAGCTCTCCTCTTTCTACATCGATCAAGGCTCTCCCTGTAGCTAGGAATGGTCTCCCCAATATGATAGGGATTTCTGCATCCTCTTCCATGTCAAGAATGAGGAAGTCCGCAGGAAAAAATAATTTTCCTACTTTCACAATCACGTCCTCAATCTTCCCTCTTGGATGAACTACTGTCCTATCAGCCAGTTGTAGGCTCACCGTGGTTGGTTTGGCCTCACCCAACTCCAACCGTTTAAATATCGATAAGGGCATCAGATTTATACTTGCCCCTAAATCGCACAGAGCCCTATTGCATGTCACCCTGTCAACTGTGCAAGGTAGTGTAAAGCTCCCTGAGTCTTTTAGTTTAGGGGGCAATTTCTTCTGTAAGATAGCACTGCACTCCTCCGTTAGTGCTACTATCTCATACTCCGCCAGTTTCTTCTTCTTCCCCAAGATCTCCTTCATGAATTTGAAATAGGAAGGCATCTGCTCCAATGCTTCTATAAAAGGTATGTTGATATGCAACTTTCTGAATGTCTCCAAAAATTTGGAGAATTGTTTATCAACCGCCTTCCGCTGTAATCTCTGGGGGAATTGGATCTTCTCTGTATACTCCTTCTCTGGAGTTTTCTCTACTGCTGGGAGAGATTCAACCACCTTCTCTGTTTCTATCTCTGCCATTTTCTCAACTACTGGCTGAGGTGATTGCTGCTCCAACTGTTTGCCGCTTCTCAATTGTACTGCCTGGCATTGCTCCCTTGGATTTACCTCTGTGTTGCTTGGCAGTGTACCCTGTGGCCTGCTGTTTGCTTGCTTTGCTAGCTGACCCACTTGTGTTTCCAAGTTCCTGAATGAGGATCTAGCTTCTGTCACGAACTGGGTCTGGGCGTTGGTGAGTGCCAACAAAGCTGCTCTCAGCTCGTCTGGCTTTTCTTGCTGAACCGGTGCATTGAACTGTTGACTAGGTGGGGCCTGAGTAAAGGGCTGCCTCGGGTTCTGGGTTCCGCATCGCCCTATATTGATTCTGCCGCTCGGTCTCTCCATGAGAAATTTGGGTGATTCCTCCACCCTGGATTATATGTGTTGGAGTAGGGGTTGTTCTGTGGCCTCTGATAATTACCCACGGCCTGACACTCTGCCTGCTCCATTGGTATATTATTAGGATCAGCTGAAGGACACCTATCGAATGTATGTGGGCCACCACATATCTCATGACTTTTAGGCATCCGTGACCGCATTCATCGATATTGTATGTTGCGCAAATCGCTTTCGCCAAAAGGGCCACTTGGGCATTCAAGGCAGCAATGACATCTATTTCGTGGACCCCCACTGTTCTCCTCCCACTCGTTGATCTCTCTTCTGTGATATGGTTGTTGGTGGCCATATCTTCTAATAACTCGTGAGCGTCGTGGGCTGTTTTCCTCATGAATGCCCCACCTGCTGATGCATCTATAATGGTTCTGGTTGTACTGCTCAGCCCGTTATAGAAGATGTGGACCAAGTTCCATAACTCAATACAATGGTGTGGGCACTTTCTCTGCAAATCTTTGAACCTTTCCCAAGCTTCATATAAGGACTCTCCATCTGCTTGGTAGAAGTTATTCAACTCCCCTCTCAATTTTGCTGCTTTGCATGGGGGAAAAAATTTGGCTAGAAATTTCTGGGCCAGCTCTTGCCATGTAAAAATCGAATCGGCTGGCAGGAAATTTAACCATACTTTTGCTCTATCCCTGAGTGAGAAGGGAAAGAGCCTCAATCTGACGGCATCATCAGTAACGTCGTTATATCTGAAAGTTGCACATAGCTCCAAGAAATTAGCTATGTGCATATGTGGATCCTCCGATGGCAGTCCTCCAAATTACACTGTGTGTTGTACCATGCTCAGAATCGTCGGTTTTATCTCAAAGTTGTTTGCTCCTATGGCAGGGAGCCTAATACATGTCTGTGCTCCATTCACTCTCGGCAGCACATAGTCTCCCAAGCTTCTTTCTGCCTGGACTTGAACTCTTTCCTCGACATCCATAGGTACTTGCCGAGGCATTCCTGGATTGTGCTGATTTTCACCTAACCCTTCTCTCATCATGTTGTTGTTTTGAACACCGTCCATCTCTATCAAGGTTGCAATCCGCTGATTCTTTCTGTTCTGTTTACAGGTTTTCTCAATCTCTGGATTGAAGGGAACAAGAGTGTCTGCCCCTCTTCTCCTTCGCATAAACTGATTTCCTGAAATAGAGCAAAAACAGACAACAAATCAAGGCACCCTGGTTTCTTTCCGAAAATAAAAACGTAAAAAAAAAAATTAAAAACCAAATTAGAAATTAAAAATAGACAAATTTGATATTGAACTATGCCTAATCCCCGACAACGGCGCCAAAAACTTAATGCGCGAAAAGATGCACACACTTTAACGCAAGTGCACGTTGTCGACTCAAGTAATATAGTCTTGGTAAGACCGAATATCGTCCACAAGGATTAGTGTTCAAGTACCAACTATCTATCTTTTGGTATCTATTTGGTAATTGATATTGATTTTTGTTGTTTATAACTACAATTATAAAAGCTAATTAACTATAGGATTACTTCAGTTGTGATGGGAATAAGGCTTCCATGTCTCCTCAACTATCCGCTTATGTTACTTATTAATGCAATGAAATATGGTTCTTCTTCTCTCGGAGCTAGCAGGTTTACGAAATCGTTTTATATTCCCGTTAAGGATATATAAACACTCAACCCCAGTATTGCTCCTTTCTACCTTTCGGTGATAAGGATGACTCTATAGGAGGATTAAGAACAAAAACCTAGTTAACCGTCACGCACCATGCGTAAAATTAGGGTTTTAAGCCTCTCATTAACGCTTACATAAATAATTGAGGTATTTTCATCCCCAATCCAAAATATGTCTACCCAACTTACAGCATATTCACAACCTCCTCCTTTCGAAGTTTGATTAGAAATCATATAAATAATGATAATTAGTGATCAATTAATTACCAAGCATTCAAAGCAATTATTGGATAAATCTCAACAAGAAGAAGAATAACCATAACATGCATCAATTCATAACATAAGTTTCTAGTGAATTAACATGGAAAGCCCTATAAAAGAATTAGTTCCTAGCCATTGACATGACAAGAACTAATTCAAGGTTCATCATACAAAACTGAAATAAAGGAAAAGAAAAGAAAAGAAAAGTACTAAGTTTAGGTCTCCAATCTTCAATCCAAGAATCCTTGTGTTGTGCAAGAAAGGGAACCCTTAAAAACTGCCTAGGGTTCTCCTTTTATAGGCTCAAAACCGCCTCAACCTTTTCACCTTCGTGCCCGCCTGCTTCGTCATTAAACTGATTTTCCGCTGCGTCAGCATGTTCGCTATCGGGCCGCGGCCAGAACTCTGCGATGCCGGGTGATTTAGCCTGGCGCCGCAACTGCAAGATTGGGTGATTTGGCTCGCGCCCGATCTCGCTGTTCGAGGCATGGCCGCAACTTCTGTAGCCTCTCTGATGATTAGCGCGCGCCTCGCACTGTTGGCGTGAGGCCGCGGCCGACTGCGTTCGCCTCGTTCGCCACTTTCTCTGCTTTTAAGCTCTGGAACCTCCATTTTTGCCCTCTTTTAGCTCATTTTCCGCCATTGGGCCATTTTAACCACTTTGACTCAAAAGAAAGAAAATCTATCATAATACGACACTTATTTGTACAAAAAGGGACAAAAGACTAACTAAAAATGACTCGAAAAGTGTATATAAAATACACCGATCACTAGCCCCCAAATCACAAATGGCTCTATTACACGTTACCCTGCCGACTGTGCAAGGCAGTGTGAAACTCCTTGGGTCCTTAAGTTTAGGGGGCAATTTCTTCTGCAGGATGGCACTGCATTCCTCTGTCAGTGCCACCATCTCATATTCTACTAACTTCTTCTTTCCCAGAATCTCCTTCATAAATTTAAAGTAGGTAGGCATTTGCTCCAATGTCTCGATGAAGGGTATGTTGATGTGTAACTTTCTGAATGTCTCCAAAAACTTGGAGAATTGTTTATCAACTACTTTCCTTTGCAATCTTTGTGGGAAAGGAATCTTCTCAGTGTACTCCTTTTCTGGAGCTTTCTCTAATATTTGGCGATCTTCAACAACCCTCTCTCTCTGTGTTTCTACCCTCTGTTCAACCACAGACTAAGGTGCAATTTGTTCCAACTATTTTCCACTCCTCAGTTGCACTGCTTGGCACTGTTCTCTAGGATTTATCTCTGTGTTGCTCGGCAAGGTACCCTGTGGCCTGTTGTTTGCTAGCTTTTCCAGTTGCCCCACCTGTGTCTCCAAGTTCCTGATGGATGATCTAGTCTCTGCCATGAACTGGTCCGGAGTTGCGAGTGTCAACAAGGCCGCTCACTCATCCGCTTTTCTTGTTGAGCAGTGCATCAATTGTTGTGAATTTGAGGCCCGAGTAAATGGTTGCACGATTCTCGCATCGCCTCTGAACTGCCCTCACGCCGCCACCTCTCCATGAAAAATTAGGGTGATTCCTCCACCCTGGATTGTAGGTATTTGAGTAAGGGTTGTTCTGGGGCCTCTGATAGTTCCCTACTGTCTGGCACTCTGCTTGCTCGATCGACATATTGTTAGGATCAGCTGATGGGCATCTATCAAAGGTGTGTGGACCACCACACATTTCACAACTCATTGGCATTTGTACTGCATTCACAGACACTGTATTTTGTTGTAGTTGCTTGGTCAAAAGAGCAACTTGGGCATTAAGTGCAGTGATGGCGTCAATCTCATGAACTCCTACTGTTCTTCTGCCACCTGATCGGTGTATTTTATATACACCTTTTGAGTCAGTTTTAGTTAGTCTTTTGTCCCATTTTGCACATATAAGTGTCGTATTAGGATAGTTTTTTCTTTCTTTTGAGTCAAAGTGGTTAAAATGGCCAAATGGCGGAAAAAGAGCAAAAAGAGGGCATAAGAGGAGACGCCAGAGCTGGAAACAGAGAAAGTGGCGAACGAGGAAAAAATCAAGACCGGCGCGCCTCGCAGCCTGCAGGCCGCGCGCGCCATCATTCGAAGAAGGTGCAAAGATCCAGTACGCATGGCTAAAAGCAGGGCCGCGGCGCCTAAACAACTGACGGATTGCAGAACTTCCGGCGCCGCGGCGCCTGTCTGCAGGGCCGCGGCGCCGACGCGAAAAAAATAGGTTTTCAGACGGATTTTGGGCCAGGCCTGCAGGGAAAAGTTGAGGCGGTTTTCAGCCTATAAAAGGATAACCCTAGGCAGTTTTTGAGGGTTCCCCTTCTTGCACAACACAAGATTTTTGGCTTGAAGATTGGATACCATTAATTTAGTACTTTCTTTTCCTTTTCTTTACTTTATTTCAGTTTTTGCATGATGAACTTTGAATTAGTTCTTGTCATCTTTATGGCTAGGAACTAATTCTCTTATAGGGCTTTCTATGTTGAATTTCTTGAAACTTATGTTATAAATTAATGCATGCTTATGGTTATTTTTCTTATTGAGAGATCTATCCAATAATTGAGTTGAATTCTTGGTAATTAATTGACAACTAATTATCACTATATGATTTCTAATCAGATTCTGAAAATGGGGGATTGTGAATATGCTGTAAGTTGGGTAGACATTCTTGGATTGGGGATGAAAATACCTCAATTATTTATGTAGTGTTGATGAGAGGCTTAACAACCCTAATTTTGCGCATTGTGTGTGACGGTCAACTAGGTTTTGGTTCTTAATCCTCCTATAAAGTTATCCTTATCACCGAAAGGTAGGTAAGGTGCGATACTGGGGTTGAGTGTTTATATAACCCTAACGGGAGTATAAAACGATTTCGTAAACCTGCTTTCTCCAAAAGAAGAATACCATAAGTTAATGCATTAGTAAGTAGCATAAGCGGATAGTAAGGATACATGGAAGCCCTATTCTCATCACATCTGAAGTAAATCTTTATATTTTACATAGTTTTCATAATTCTTAGTTATAAACAACCAAATCAATTATCAATTCGCCAAATAGATACTAGAAAATAGATAGTTGGTACTTGAACCCTAATCCCAGAGGACGATATTCGGTCTTATCAAAGACTATACTACTTGTCACGATAACGTGCACTTGCGTTTAAAGTGTGTGCATCTTACCGCGCATCAAGTTTTTGGCGCCGTTGCCGGGGATTAGGCATAGTTCAATATCAAATTTATCTATTTTTAATTTCTAATTTGGTTTTTATTTTTGCTTCTTTAAATTATTTATTTTATTTTCTAAAAAAAAAAAAAAAAAAACAAGTGTGCCGTGATTCGTTGTTGGTTTTGATTCATCTCAGGGATCCTTAAGACATGGATTTCTACTGTCAATATGATTGAGCTCCAACCATAGAGGAAGAGATGGAGGAATTACGAGAAACTATACTCAGTCTCACGAGGTACCAAAATCAGTTCATAGACGAAACGAGAATGGCCATGAAGAAGTTGGAAACACAAATAGCAGAGCTCGCGATCATATTCAACAGCGAAACACAAGAAGAGCAATATGCACCTGGGGTAGGCAATGAGGAAACACAATGTCAGGCAATTGACCTGAAGGATGCCGAATCAGGGGAGATAGAGAGTTCGCAGCAGCAGCAGCATGGCCGATGAAGCGAGACGCGCGCGTAACCTAAATCAAGGTGATTTTGAACAGCGAACAGCAAATTGAGGAGCCTGAACCACACCCAACTATTGAGGAATCTGGTGAAATAGTTGGTGTAGAGAAGGAAAAGATTGCAGAGATCCAATTATTTACCTTCTTGGATTCTGTGGAAATTCTTTTTCTTGCACCTATTGCAGAAGAAACACCACTAGCTATCACGGCTGATTCCCAATTAGGAAGCCCATACCATCAAGGGTACCCCCTAGAGTTGAGAGATGTAGAGAAGTTCACGGATTCCTACATTATAGAAAGCATAAAAGACAAGCCTACTTGGGGGATAATTGTATATGTAAGGCTCTTGTTTGAACAAATGGTCGTAGGGAAATTGAGACCTACAACAATAACTCTGCGGATTGCAAGCAGTTCGCCGAAGGATCCTATGGGCACTCGAAAAGGTTAATTGCGTCCGGCTAAAAGACGATAAAGACAGCGCTTGTTGGGAGGCAACCCAACGTTTTCAATTATGTTATTTTAATTTCTGTCTTTAGTTTATTTTATTTTGTCTAAGAACAGTCTCACGGTCTTGGGGTCTTGTGTTTGTGCTGTGATTGACAGGTACAGGGAAATAAACTGAAGAAAAGCAAGAATTTCCAGAAAAGCGGGTAAGCGCCGCGGCGCCCAGGAGCAGGGCCGCGGCGCCAAAAGAGCTGAAAGTTTGCCAAGTCTAGGAGCCGCGGCGCCCCGTAACAGGGCCGCGGCGCTAAAAGTCCCGAAGGAGCGCAGGAGATTGGGCGGCGCAAAAGTGGCATGCGGCTAAAGCGGGAATTAAACTTAAAACGCCTAAAATCAGATTTTCCCCAATTCCAATATCAAAAACCTAACTTTCCCTCTCCAAAAACCCACGAAATTCCAGAAATTTGCCCACAAATCCTCCACAAATCCAACCCAACCATAACTTAAACTCTTAGATTCCTAAAAATCCCCAACTATCTCAAACAACGAAGCTCCATTCCATACCCTCAAGCCAACCAATTGAAACAAGAACAGCTTGAAGCTCTCATAAAAAGGTAATCCCTTTCTTTGTTCTTGAATCCTTCTATTGAAGTCATAGGAGGTAGTAATTTGAAGGAGTATTGGAGTTGAAGTAGTGTGGGTGCTGAAAAGTGATTGTGAAGTTTGGAGAAAAGAGTAGAAAAGGAGGTTGTGGGTATTGAGTAGAAAAGTTGAAGTTTGGGTGTTGTATTCGCTGCTAATTGTTGAGTGTGTAGGAGACAGTGGTGCCACTAAATTAGAAGCTGCAGATTTTTGTTTTAAAATGGCCACCAGGAAAAGAAGAGGATCCACATCCACCCCAACCCCACAATATGACGAAAGTAGGTTTGTAAGCTACGAAGCCTTTCAAAGATACAAAAAGCTTGATACCAGACCCTTAATACCAGAAAGGGGAATGGACTACCAGAGGGCGTCATTTGGAGAAGGAGATGTTTATGAGCCCATTCGGGCGATGATTGAGCTAAGGGAGTGGGGAAAATTTGTGAACCCGGAGAAGATAGCACCAGCAAACACAACAATGGTGCGTGAATTTTATGCCAACTTTCCGGAGAAGGTGGAAAGGGGATGCTTTGTAAGGGGAAGCTATGTGCCTGTGACAGCAGAAAATATCAATATACAATTGAAAACAGTTGATGTTGAAGGAGGAATTGGTGATCGGAGCCATTTTAGAACATGGTCTAGGAGCACCGACAACATAAACTGGGATATCGTCGCAAACACCGTGAGCTACCAGGGAGCTGTTTTTGATATTGGAAGAAATGGGTCAAGAGCACTGAACAGGTGCCAATTCAACAAAGTAGCCAAAGGTTGGCTATACTTCGTCAGCGCCCGCATGATTCCATCCACGCACTTCACCAGAGTGCCAGAGGATAGGATTAAAATGGTATATGGAATTATGAGGGGGTTGACGATTGATGTGGGGAAAGAAATAGTGCAGAGCATTGAGGAAATCAGCAGGTTGGTAACGACAGGCGGATTGGGACATGGCTCAGTTATCACCAAGCTATGTCACATGAGTGCGGTCCCACAACTACCCACTGACACTCATGAGAGAAACCAACTGCCCGTGTCCTACGGGATATTGCACTCTTTCCCAGACCCAAGCCCCCCAGCAGCCAATCGAAGAGTTCCCCCACCACCAGCAGCAGCAGCAGCAGCAGAGGCCGCCATGGACGAAGATGAGCCTGAAATAGGGGCTCAATATGAGGCAGGACCCAGCCACCAGCCAACCACAGGAGCAGAACCTTCAGAGCCCACAATGGGGCAATTGTACCAACATCAAAGGAGGATGATGCAGACCTTGCAAAGAGTAGTACAAGGACAGAAAGAAACAAGGCAACAAATCAACGAGCTGAGTGCCTTGTTCAACCAATGGTCGATGCATTATCCACCGCCACCACCACCATTTTAGCCAAAGTTTGTAAGTATCTTATTTTTTTTACTGTCTTTGAGTCTACACACATTGGGGACAATGTGTGTTTTAAGTTTGGGGGTGTTTATTTGTGTTTTGTTTTATTTGTGTCATGTTATGTTTTATTTAAGTCTTTTTGATTGTTTTATGTTTATTTTGAGTCACCAATTTTTTTTTCTTTTTTGAGTCATAATTGCCTTTCAAAGATCATGAATGTTGTAGTTGCTAGAAACATCTAGTGAAGTAAGGTGGAATAATGTAACGGAATTGAAGCAACTATCTAAACACTTAGGTTAGATATGCCAAAAACTCATAGAATCTGTCTATTTGGAGTTTCTTGCTTAAATTATGCATGTTAAATGATAAATGCTTATGTGTTATGATTGCTTGCTATTTGAGGCGAAATATTTAGGATATGCATGATAGGGAGATGACTCAGGCATTTCTTTGATAGCCAATTCTTACCATTTTTTTCTATCCCGTACTTTAAAAATATCCCTAGTCAGCCCCATTGAGCCTAAAAGTGGAAACTTCTTCTTTGACACACTATATTCCCACAGATTGTGCCATAAGTAAAAATATGAAATAGTGGAATACATTGTGTTAAAAAAAAGACAAAAAGAGTGAATAAGTCTGTTGCACCCCAATACAAAAGTAATAAGAAATAGGCAAAAGCCTAAGTTTGGGGGTGCTTGTCATTATTATATACTTCACTCTCCCAAAAAAAAAGAGGGGAAAGATAGAATCGAAATGAAGAAAAGAACAAAAAGAAAAGGGAAATACTGAAAAGCTAAAGAGCTTATGGTACACAAAAATGAGCCTAAATGTCTATTTTTACCAACCCCTACCTAAGCCTACATTACAACCCTTAAAGTCCTGAAGATCTCTTTTATGCATATCCAGAATTAGTGGAGAATAACAAGTAAGCATGCCATAGGAATTCTTGAATTTACATGCATGATTTAGTATATTGACGTCCATTAAGCATGATAATATGAGTTTGCGAAATATCTAGCTTCATGTGCTTAGTGTGTTGAACTTTCATGCTATATGTTCCTGCATATTATTTCGCTAACCTTCATGTTTTTCTAGTTAACACTCATGCAGCAAAAGTGATCAATGGCAGTGAGTCTTTTTATTTTTTTGTTCTTTGAGTCTTTTATTTTATTTCTTTCTATCTTTGCTCGAGGGCGAGCAAAGGTTAAGTTTGGGGGTATTTGATCGGTGTATTTTATATACACCTTTTGAGTCAGTTTTAGTTAGTCTTTTGTCTCATTTTGCACATATAAGTGTCGTATTAGGATAGTTTTTCTTTCTTTTGACTCAAAGTGGTTAAAATGGCCAAATGGCGGAAAAAGAGCAAAAAGAGGGCATAAGAGGAGACGCCAGAGCTGGAAACAGAGAAAGTGGCGAACGAGGGGAAAATCAAGACCGGCGCCGCGGCGCCTCCTGCAGCCAAAAGCAGGGCCGCGGCGCCCATCATTCAGAGAAGGTGCAGAAGATCCAGCGATGCGGCGCTAAACGCAGGGACGCGACGCCTAAACAACTGACGGATTGCAGAACTTCCGGCGCCGCGGCGCCTGTCTGCAGGGTCGCGGCGCCGACGCGAAAAAAATAGGTTTTCAGACGGATTTTGGGCCAGGCCTGCAGGGAAAAGTTGAGGCGGTTTTCAGCCTATAAAAGGAGAACCCTAGGCAGTTTTTGAGGGTTCCCCTTCTTGCACAACACAAGACTTTTGGCTTGAAGATTGGATACCATTAATTTAGTACTTTCTTTTCCTTTTCTTTACTTTATTTCAGTTTTTGCATGATGAACTTTGAATTAGTTCTTGTCATCTTTATGGCTAGGAACTAATTCTCTTATAGGCTTCCTATGTTGAATTTCTTGAAACTTATGTTATAAATTAATGCATGCTTATGGTTATTTTTCTTATTGAGAGATCTATCCAATAATTGAGTTGAATTCTTGGTAATTAATTGACAACTAATTATCACTATATGATTTCTAATCAGATTCTGAAAAGGGGGGATTGTGAATATGCTGTAAGTTGGGTAGACATTCTTGGATTGGGGATGAAAATACCTCAATTATTTATGTAGCGTTGATGAGAGGCTTAACAACCCTAATTTTGCGCATTGTGCGTGACGGTCAACTAGGTTTTTGTTCTTAATCCTCCTATAAAGTTATCCTTATCACCGAAAGGTAGGTAAGGTGCGATACTGGGGTTGAGTGTTTATATAACCCTAACGGGAGTATAAAACGATTTCGTAAACCTGCTTTCTCCAAAAGAAGAATACCATAAGTTAATGCATTAGTAAGTAGCATAAGCGGATAGTAAGGATACATGGAAGCCCTATTCCCATCACATCTGAAGTAAATCTTTATATTTTACATAGTTTTCATAATTCTTAGTTATAAACAACCAAATCAATTATCAATTCCCCAAATAGATACTAGAAAATAGATAGTTGGTACTTGAACCCTAATCCCAGAGGACGATATTCGGTCTTATCAAAGACTATACTACTTGTCACGATAACGTGCACTTGCGTTTAAAGTGTGTGCATCTTACCGCGCATCACCACCCACCTGTCTGTCATCTGTTACATGATTATTGGTGGCCGTGTCTTCCAATAAATCATGAGCTTCATGGGCTGTCTTTCTCATAAAGGTTCCACCTACGGCTGCATCAATGATCGTTCTGGTCGTTCCGCTTAGCCCATTATAGAAAATGTGGACCAAATTCCACAACTCAATACTGTGGTGTGGACATTTCCTTTGCAAGTCCTTGAATCTCTCCCAAGCTTCATATAGTGATTCTCCATCGGCTTGATAGAAATTATTCAACTCTCCTCTCAGCTTCGCGGCTTTACATGGTGGAAAGAACTTTGCTAGAAATTTCTGTGCCAACTCTTGCCATGTGAATATCGAATCTGCTGGCAAGGAATTCAACCACACTTTCGCTCTATCCCTGAGTGAGAAGGGAAAGAGCCTCAATCTGACGTCGTCATCAGTAACGCCATTGTATCTGAAGGTTGCACACAGCTCTAAGAAATTAGCTATATGCATGTGAGGATCCTCCGGCGGCAACCCTCCAAACTGAACCGTATTCTGCACCATACTTAAAATTGCAGGCTTGATCTCAAAATTATTCGCTCCTATTGCTGGGAGCCTAATACAAGTTTGTGCTCCATTCACCCGTGGCGGCGCATAATCTCCCAAGCTTCTTTCAGCTTGGACTTGGACTCTCTCTTCTATATCATTCGGCAATCTCCGAGGCATTCTCATGTTAGGTTGATGATCACCTAACCCCTCGTTCATATCATTATTGTTTTGTATGCCTTCCATCTCTATTAAGGCCGAAACTCGTTGGTTCCTTCTGTTCTGTTTACAAGTTTTCTCAATTTCTGGATTGAAGGGAACAAGAGTGTTTACTCCTCTTCTCCTTCGCATAAACTGAGTGCCTGAAACAGATCAAAAACAAAAAAAACGGATCACGGCACACTGGTTTACACAAAATAAAATAGAAAAGTAATAAATAAAAACAAAAATAAAAACCAAATTAGAAATTAAGAATAGATAAAATTGATATTGAACTACGTCAATCCCCGGCAATGGCGCCAAAAACTTGATGCGCGATTTATGCACACACTTAAACGCAAGAGCACGTGTCGAGTCAAGTAATATAGTCTTGGAAGACTGAGTTATCGTCCTCAGGGATTAGTGCACAAGTACCAACTTCTATTCCTTGTTATCTATTTGGTGACCGATAATTGATTTGTTGTTTATGACTAATAATTATAAAAACTAATTAGTTATGTTGTTTTACTCAGTAATGATGGAAATAGGGCTTCCAAATCTCCTCAACTATCCGCTTAACTTACTTATTAATGCAATTGACTATGGTTCTTCTTCTATTTGAGATAGCAGGTTTACTAATCCGTTTTATACTCCTGTTAAGGTTATATAAACACTCAACCCCAGTACAACACCTTTCTACCTTTCGGTGATAAGGTTGACTCTAGAGGAGGATTAAGAACAAAAACTTTATTAATGCTACACAAGTAATCGGGGTATTTTCATCCACGATTCAACCTATGTCTATCCAACTACAGCATATTCACAACCTCCCCTTTCGGATTTCGGTTAGAAATCATATATGTTATGATAATTAATGATCAAGTAATTACCAAGCAATCAAAACATATATTGGATAAATCTCAATAATAAGAAGAAAAACCACAAACATGCATTAATTCATAAATATAAGGTTCAAGTGAATTGACATGGAAAGCCCTATATTAGAATTAGTTCCTAGCCATAGACATGACAAGAACTAATTCAATATCCAACATAAACTGAAAATAAAGTAAAAGAAGAACAAGAAATTACTAAAGAAAGGTCTTCAATCTTGAACTCCAAGAAGTGATGTGAATTGGCCAGAAAGGGAACCCTTAAAACTGCTCTAGAGTTCTCCTTTTATAGTTTCAAAATGAGGTGCAGGTTTTCCCTCAGGCCTGACCCATCATTCATTCGAAAATCTGGTTTTTCCCGCGTCGGTGTCGCGGCGCAGAATCGTGCCGCAGCGCTGTAACTTCGATCCTCTGAAGATTAGGCGTCGCGGTCTGCAATCGCTGTGTAGAAGCGCCGCTGGCCGCCTGCTTTCAGGCCTGGTTCGCCACTTTCTCAATTTTCGAGCTCTGAAACCTCCGTTTTTACCCTCTTTTTGCTTCTTTTCCGCCATTTAGCCACTTTAACCAATTTGACTCAAAATAAAGAAAATCTATCCTAAGACGACACATATTTGTACAAAAAAATGGACAAACGACTCACTAAAAATGGCTCAAAAGGTGTATATAAAATACACCGATCAGAAGTTCAAGGGTTCTGATTTCAAACGCTGGCAACAAAAGATGTTGTTTTATTTGACCACTCCCATGTGGCAAAAGTATTGACTGTTGAGGCTCTTACGACACTGCCGGAAGGAGAAGGGGAGAATGCTCCTACTGATGCGGAGAGAGCCGAAAGGATGAAGGCTATAGAGACTTGGAGGAGCCAAGAGTTTCTTTGCAAGAACTACATTCTCAACGCCTTGGATGATACTCTCTATGATATATACTCCACATTCGGAACAACATGGGAGTTATGGCAGTCATTTCGTTGGTTATTGTTGTTATTATCGTCACTACTCGCATATTAAAATGAAGGAAATCTTGTTGTTGATAAGTTGTTATGGTTTATATAAACGTGTTGAAACTTGAATTGGATTATAAGGGATTATGAAAAGGGTCATTGTATTGGGTTGTTTGGCCGAGAATACTATAAAATTGTTGGATTATGGACTATTTTTAGTGGATTGTTTTATATGGATTAAGAGGTCGGATTAACATAAGAAGTAGGTGTGTGAATCTCCTTAGTTGTTGTTTTGGTTGTGTACTTGATTGGTACTTGGTTATTGATGTAATTGGCCTTAATTGTAAGGTGTAAACGTATGTATAAATAGGGAAAGTGCTGCTCAAATCTATACATAAAAAGAAACCATTACTTGGTATTAACCTACACTAGTAAACATGAAGTTGATAGAAGTGTTATTGTCGTTATAGGTTGAAGTCCTACTTGTGGCGTATTCTACTTAGCGTGTGGTTTAACCGATAAGGTATGTGAACTCTTCCTTTCTTATTTGAGCATGAACTTTATAAAATGAGTGTACGGTGGATGTACGCGTTTTAAATGAATCTAGATTTCATGTGGTACATGAGGTGGTAGTGACTTGATTTTAAAAAGTATATTTGACTTGTTTTAAAAAGTGAAAGTGCCTTGATACTACAATTGTTAGTGTCTTGGGGTTTTATAAAAAGGATGTACGGCGGACGTACATGGTGCTATTGGGTTCAAGTCCCTAATATTACATGACATGGTAATGCCATGGGTTTTTCTAAAAAGATAGTTCATTCTATTTGTTCTAATGAGAGTCAAAGATTATTTAACTTGCATATGGTTGCTCATGATAGCTATTTGTGCAAGTGTTCTATTTCCACATCACCGCGTCCCTCACTAGAGGGCCGACAACTTTATATATATATTCCATGGACGTGCTTCCGTGATGCGAGTATATGTACTCATGCGGGTCTATAAGATCCATGCGGGTTCGAGTCCCATGCGGGTGAAACGGTCCCATGAATATTCCATGGACTAGCTCTCCATGATGCAGGTATATATATATACTCATTGTGGGTCTAAAAGATCCATGCGGGTTCAAGTCCCATGCGGGTGAAATAGTCCCATGAATAGGATATGCATAATGATTCTGAAGGCATGTGTCCCTGATTTTGACATGACTTTCATATGTTTTGAAAGGTTACAGTTGATTTCATATGTTGAAATGGTACATTTGATCTTACTTTTAAAAGGGCATGTTTTAAAAGGTACAGTTGACTCATTACTTTCATTTTTCATAAGGCACAGTTGTACTGGTAGTTTGATTATCATATTTGTCTCCTGTTATCTTTTGGACTGTTATGATCTCATTTACAGTACTTATTGTTTCACATACTTGGTATATCTTTTGTACTAACCCCCTTTCCTCGGGGGGCTGCGTTTTATGCTGCAGGTGTAGGTACACAGTTTGGTGATCCTCGCTCTGAGGATCTCTACTCAGTTTTTGGGAAAGCTCCATTATTTCGGAGGCATGTCATTTTGGTACAGACCCTTGTATTGTAGGCTTATGTACATTCAGGGGTACGGTGGGGTCCTGTTCCGTCATAGTTTACTGTCCAAACTCTTAGAGGTCTGTATTCATATGTGGGCTGTACTTGCGGGAGTTGTATATATATTTGGCCAGTTGTACTACTGTATTGTCGGGATGTTCCCGTTTATATATATATATATATATATATATATATATATATATATATATATATAACGGCAGCCTCATCGGCTTGCCTTGTTGCTACATATACAATTTTCCATATGTTATCTGGCCTATGTGTTATATGGGATGTGAGGGTATAAGAGGGGAGTGCCCAGGTAGGGCACTAGTCGCGGGCCTGGGGTTAGGGTCGTGATAAAAGTGGTATCAGAGCAGTTATTCCTCAGAATCTCTACATACCGTGTCTAGTAGAGTCTTGGTTATCAGTGTGTTATGCACCACACCTATAAACTGGAGGCTACCGTACATTTAGGATTTGATTTCTATTTTTCTCACTCTGAGATCGTGCAATAGAGCTGTGTTATTAGGATGATCTCTCTCTGACGTATTATTGTGCTTTTAGCTATGCCTCTGAAGCTACTGATGACCCGAAGGGCAAATCCCAGCAGAGTCGCTAGTCGACTCGAGGAGTTACTAGGCACAGCCCGATCATGCTCGAGGTGTGCATCGGCTAGTTCTGTTACGCCGACATCACTAGAGGAGCTTAGGCGGCAGCGGCTCAGAGGCTCGACACTGAGCCTCGGTTCCTCGGCCCAGGCGAGAGGACAACGCCATGAGGGACGCGGTCCAGCTGCTGACTAGGCTAGTAGCAGGACATACTTACAGACAGGGGCTAGGAGTTGACCTCAGAGCAGATAGTTTGAGGGTCCGGGATTTCCTGAGTTGTAGTCCGCCAGAGTTTTACGGGTCAAGGTCCGATGATGATCCACAAGAGTTCATCCGCCAGATACAGCGGACGATGAGGGTGATTAAGGCTTCGGAGACCGAGTCGGTCGTATTGGCTTCATACCGGTTGCGCGATGTAGCTGTTATGTTAACTGGTTTGAGTCATGGGAGTTGTCCAGGGGCGAGGGTGCTCCTCCAGCTGTGTGGGATGAGTTCACGGAGGCCTTCCTTGACAAGTTCTTGCCTCCTGAGATGAGGAGAGCCAGAGTTAACATGTTCTTGACTTTGAGGCAGAGTGGAAGGACTATTAGAGAGTACAGCCTGGAGTTTGACTCATTGACTCGGTATGCACCCACTATAGTAGCGAACATGGCAAACAGGGTGCACCGCTACGTGATGGGGCTAGACCACTATCTGATTGATGGGTGCATGGTTGTAGCTCTTTAGTCGGGCATGGATATTTCTCGTATCCAGGCGTATGCACAGGGAGTTGAGGAGCGAAATAGAGGGCGACAGCCAGATAGAGGTCATGATAGGGACCAGCCTAAGAGGGACAAGACGACAGGGTTTTCGAGTGAGTTTCGAGGCAGGCAGCCTCAGCAGCAGGTGAGGTATGCATCTCAGCCAGCACAGAGTGCTCCTCCACAGTCTACAGGCAGGAGGTTTGACCGTCTGGGGTATTCGGGGATCGGTCAGAGTTTGAGGGCTTCGGGGTCACAGGGGAACAGGGGTATTAGTCAGGCGAGGCCACCTTTGCCTCGGTGTGTTCGATGTGGTAGGTCCCATTTTGGGGAGTGCGATTCTGCTCCGGGAGCCTGTTATTTTTGCGGTCGTCAGGGCCATTTGAAGAGGGAGTGTCCGTATAGAGGTGGCACGGGTAGGATGGCTCAGCCTACTGGATCAGCTGCTGGGTCATCATCTTCTATAGCTATGCGCCCGGCAGGGCAGGATGTTCACGGGCCAGTAGGCCGTGGTAAAGGTCGTGGCAGAGGTTCTACTTCTGGCGGTCCTTCGAATCGCATTTATGCCTTGTCCAGTAGACACGATCAGGAGGCTTCGCCGGATGTCGTCACAAGTATATTATTGATCTCTTTCTGTGACGTATATGCTTTGATAGATCCAGGTTCCACTTTGTCCTACATATCTCCTCTTGTTGCTGGTAGAATAGAAATAGAACCTGAGTCGATAGAACCATTCGATGTAGCTACACCGGTAGGAGAGTCGGTGGTAGCTAAACGGGTATATAAGAATTGTTCGGAGATTATATACAATCGTCAGACCATAGGAGACTTGATATAGTTATAGATGACTGACTTTGATGTCATTATGGGTATGGACTGGTTGGCTTCCTGTTTTACCAATGTCGATTGTAGAGAGAAGTTGGTCCGATTCTAGTTTCCTGGTGAGCCGATTATAGAGTGGAAAGGGAATACAACATCGTCGAGGGGTAAGTTTATTCCATACCTCAAGGCAAGGAAGATGGTTAGAAAGGGGTATATCTATCATCTGGTTCGGGTGCTTGATACGGAAGCTGAGGTACCAGCTCTTCAGTTAGTTTCGGTTGTTAGTGAGTTCCCGGATGTATATCTATCATCTGGTTCGGGTTCTTGATACGGAAGCTGAGGTACCAGCTCTTCAGTTAGTTCCGGTTGTTAGTGAGTTCCCGGATGTATTTCATGATGATCTTCCAGGTATTCCTTCAGAGCGGGAGATAGAGTTCTGTATAAATGTTCTGCCAGATACCCGACCGATATCCATTCCTCCGTATAGAATGGCACAGGCAGAGTTGAAGGACCAGCTGAGAGACTTGCTGAAAAAGGCTTCATTAAGCCTAGTACATCTCCTTGGAGAGCACCGATATTATTTGTGAAGAAGAATGATGGATCGCTGCGAATATGTATTGATTATATGCAGTTGAATAAGGTAACCATCAAGAATAGGTATCCCCTCCCCAGGATTGATGATTTGTTTGACCAGTTGCAGGGTGCTAAGTATTTCTTGAAGATAGACATGCGGTCCGATTATCATCAGGTGCGGGTTAGAGAGGAAGATATTCCGAAGACAACATTCAGGACCCGATATGGGCATTATGAGTTTAGGGTGATGTCTTTTGGGTTGACTAATGCTCCAGCTGTGTTTATGGATCTAATGAACCGGGTGTTCAAGCCATTTTTGGATACGCTTGTTATAGTATTCATTGATGACGTCCTAGTTTACTCTCGTTCAGAGCAAGAGCATGCATACCATTTGAATACAATACTTAGGGTCCTCCAGCACCGGCAGTTGTATGACAAGTTTTCTAAGTGTGAGTTCTGGTTGGCCTCAGTGTCATTCTTGGGGTATATTATCGGGGCTGATGGTATTCGGGTGGATACTCAGAAGATTGAGGCGGTAAAGACATGGCCCAGACCTACTACATATATTGAGGTGAGCAGTTTTCTAGGGCTATCGGGGTATTACCGGAGGTTTGTGGAGAAGTTTGCCTCGATCTCAGCGCCTTTGACTAGTGATCGGTGTATTTTATATACACCTTTTGAGTCAGTTTTAGTTAGTCTTTTGTCCCGTTTTGCACATATAAGTGTCGTATTAGGATAGTTTTTCTTTCTTTTGAGTCAAAGTGGTTAAAATGGCCAAAAGGCGGAAAAGGAGCAAAAAGAGGGCAAAAGAGGAGACGCCAGAGCCGAAAACAGAGAAAGTGGCGAACGAGGGCGAGATCCAGACAAGCGCCGCGGCGCCTCCTGCAGTCTAAAGCAGGGGCCGCGGCGCCCACTATTCAGAGCGAAGACTTCGGCACGCGGCGCTCGAGCAGAATGCGGGCGCGACGCCTAAACATCCGAGAGCTACATAAGATCTGGCCGCGGCGCCTCGCAGCAGATAGCGAGGCGCGGCGCCACACCACCCGCCGGATTGTAGCACTACCGGCGCCGCGGCGCTGACGCGGGAAAATTAGGTTTTTTGGACGAATTTAGGTCAGCACGAAGGAAAAGAGGAGGCGGTTTGCTTCTATAAAAGGAGAACCCTAGGCGGTTTTGAGGTTCCCTTCGCACAACTCAAGACTTTGCTTGAGATTGGATACCATTAGTTTAGTAATTTCTTTTCCTTTTCTTTACTTTATTTCGCTTTTGTATGATGAACATGGAATTAGTTCTCACATGTCAATGGCTAGAACTAATTCTCTTATAGGGCTTTCTATGTTGAATTGCTTGAAACTCATGTTATAAATTAATGCATGCTTATGGTTATTGTTCTTATTGTGAGATCTATCCAATAATTGAGTTGAATTCTTGGTAATTAATTGACAACTAATTATCACTATATGATTTCTAATCAGATTCTGAAAAGGGGGGATTGTGAATATGCTGTAAGTTGGGTAGACATTCTTGGATTGGGGATGAAAATACCTCAATTATTTATGTAGCGTTGATGAGAGGCTTAACAACCCTAATTTTGCGCATTGTGCGTGACGGTCAACTAGGTTTTTGTTCTTAATCCTCCTATAAAGTTACCCTTATCACCGAAAGGTAGGTAAGGAACGATACTGGGGTTGAGTGTTTATATAACCCTAACGGGAGTATAAAACGATTTCGTAAACCTGCTTTCTCCAAAAGAATAATACCATAAGTAATGCATTAGTAAGTAGCATAAGCGGATAGTGAGGATACATAGAAGCCCTATTCTCATCACATCTGAAGTAAACCTTTATACTTTAAATAGTTTTCATAATTCTTAGTTATAAACAACCAAATCAATTATCAATTCGCCAAATAGATACTAGAAAATAGATAGTTGGTACTTGAACCCTAATTCCAGAGGACGATATTCGGTCTTATCGAAGACTATACTACTTGATACGATAACGTGCACTTGCGTTTAAAGTGTGTGCATCTTAACGCGCATCAAGTTTTTGGCGCCGTTGCCGGGGATTAGGAATAGTTCAATATCAAATTTGTCTATTTTTAATTTCTAATTTGGGTTTTATGTATAGTTTTTCTAATCTTTTCTGTTTTATGTATTTATTGTGTGAAAACAAGGGTGCCGTGATCCTTTGTTGGTTTTGATGTATCTCAGGGATCCTGAAGATATGGAGTACTACTGTCAATATGATCGAGCTCCAACCGTAGAGGAAGAGAGAGAGGAATTGCGAGAAGTCATACTCAGTCTCACTAAGTGTCAAGCGCAATTCATGGACGAAATGAGATTGGCCATAAAGAAGCTGGAACTGCAAATAGGAGAACTCGCGATCATATTTGGCAGCGAAATGCAAGAAATCCATCAGCACCTATGGGGGGTGGCAAGCAACTTGAAGAGCCTGAACCACACCCAACTATTGGGGAATCTGGCAAGGTAGTTAGTGTAGAGAAGGAAAAGATTTCAGGGATCCAATTATTGGCCTTCTTGGATTCTGTGAAAATTCTTTTTCCTGCACCTATCACAGAAAGAACACCACTAGCTATCACTAGTGACTCCCAAATAGGAATTACATATCATCAAGGGCAACCCCCAAAGTTAAGAGATGTAGAGAATTTCACGGATTCCTACACTATAAAAAGCCTAAAAGACAAAGCTATCTTGTGTACTTGGGGGATACTTATATGTTTAAGGCTCTTGTTTGAACAAATGGTGATAGGGAAATTGAGACCTATAGCAACAACTCTGCGGATTGCAAGCAGTTCGCAGAAGGGTCCAATGGGCACTCAGAAAGGTTAATTGCGTCCGGCTAAAAGACGTTAAAGACAACGCTTGTTGGGAGGCAACCCAATATTTTCAATTATGTTATTTTAATTTCTGTCTTTAGTTTATTTTATTTTGTCTAGAACAATCTCACGGTCTTGGGTTCTTGTGTTTGTGCTGTGATTGATAGGTCTGGAAATAAATCAAGACGAAAATCAAGAAAAGCGAGGATTTCGAAAGCGGGTAGCCATGGCGCTGTAGGCGGCGCCAAAAGAGCTAAACAGGCGCAGAATATAGCGCACGCTTCAGAGGAAGCGGACAGCGCGAAAATCCCGAAGGGCGCAGAGTTGAGGCCGCTGGTGCCAGGGCGCACAAGCGGGAATCCAGAACTTAAAAACGCCCAAAAATAAGATTTTCCCCAATTCCAAATTCAAAAAACCTAACCTTCCCTCTCCAAAAACCCACGAAATTCTAGAAATTTGCCCACAAATCCTCCACAAATCCAACCCAACCACAACCTAAACTCTTAAATTCCCAAAAACCCTTAGCCATCTCAAACCAACAAAGCTCCATTCCATAGCCTCAAAACCACCAATGGAAACAAGGACAAGCTCGAATTTTCTCCTAAAAAGGTAATCCTTTTCTGTTCTTGAATCCTTTTACTGAAGTCATAGGAGGTAGTAGTTTGGAGGAGTATTGTAGTTGGAGTAGTTTAGGTGTTGAAAAGTGATTGTGAAGTTTGGAGAAAAGAGTAGAAAAAGAGGTTGTGGGTATTGAGTAGAAAAATTGAAGTTTGGGTGTTGTATTCGCTGCTAATTGTTGAGTGTGTAGGAGACAGTGGTGCCACTAAATTAGAAGCTGCAGATTTTTGTTTTAAAATGGCCACCAGGAAAAGAAGAGGATCCACATCCACCCCAACCCCACAATATGACGAAAGTAGGTTTGTAAGCTACGAAGCCTTTCAAAGATACAAAAAGCTGCGGACCCTTAATACCAGAAAGGGGAATGGACTACCAGAGGGCGTCATTTGGAGAAGGAGATGTTTATGAGCCCATTCGGGCGATGATTGAGCTAAGGGAGTGGGGAAAATTTGTGAACCCGGAGAAGATAGCACCAGCAAACACAACAATGGTGCGTGAATTTTATGCCAACTTTAGGAGAAGGTGGAAAGGGGATGCTTTGTAAGGGAAGCTATGTACACGTGGCGAGAAAATATCAATATACAATTGAAAGCGATTGATGTTGAAGGAGGAATTGGTGATCGGAGCCATTTTAGAACATGGTCAGGAGCACCGACAACATAAGCGGGATATCGTCGCAAACCGTGAGCTACCGGAGGCTGTTTTTGATATTGGAAGGAATGAGTCAAAACGAGCAGTGCCAATTCAACAAAGTAGCCAAAGGTTGGCTATACTTCATCGGCGCGCGTGATTCCATCCACGCACTTCACGAGTGCGGAGGATAGGATTAAAATGGTATATGGAATTATGAGGGGTTGGCGATTGATGTGGGGAAAGAAATAGTGCGAGCATTGAGAAACCAGCGAGTTGGTAACAGCAGCGGATTGGGACATGGCTCAGTTATCACCAAGCTATGTCACATGAGTGCGGTCCCACAACTACCCACTGACACTCATGAGAGAAACCAACTGCCCGTGTCGTACGGGATAGTGCACTCTTTTCAGAACACAAGCCCCAGCGACGGACGGAGTACCCCACGGCGTCAGGCAGAGAGCCATGGATGAAGATGAGCCTGAAATAGGGGCTCAATATGAGGCAGGACCCAGCCACCGGCCAACCACAAGAGAAGAACCTTCAGAGCCCACAATGGGACAATTGTACCAACATCAGAGGGAGATGATGCAGACCTTGCAAACAGTAGTACAAGGACAACAAGAAACAAGGCAACAAATCGACGAGCTGAGTGCCTTGTTCAATCAATGGTCGATGCATTATCCACCGCCACCACCACCATTCTAGCCAAAGTCTGTAAGTGTCTTTTTTCTTTTATTTTCTTTGAGTCTTGCACACATTGGGGACAATGTGTGATTTAAGTTTGGGGGTGTTTTATTTGTGTGTCATGTTATATTTTATTTAAATCGTTTTATTTGTTTTATATCTATTTTGAGTCACCAAATTTTTTTTCTTTTTTGAGTCATAATTACCTATCAAAGATCATGTATGCTGTAGTTGCTAGAAACACCTAGTGAAGTAAGGTGGAATAATGTAAAGGAATTGAAGCAACTATCTAAACACTTAGGTTAGATATGCCAAAAACTCACAGAATCTGTCTATTTGGAGTTTCTTGCTTGAGTTATGTATGCTAAATGATAAATGCTTATGTGTTATGATTGCTTGCTATTTGAGGCGAAATAGTTAGGATATGCATGTTAGGGAGATGACTCAGGCATTTCTTTGATAGCCAATTCTTACCATTCTTTTCTATCCTGTACTTTAAAAAAATATCCTAGTCAGCCCCATTGAGCCTAAATTTGAAACTTCTTCTTTGATACCCTATATTCCCACAAATTGTGCCATAAGTGAAAATATGAAGTAGTGGAGTACATTGTGTTAAAAAGAAGAAACAAAAAGAGTGAACAAGTTTGAATCACCCCAATGGAAAAGTAATAAGAAAGAGGCAAAAGCCTAAGTTTGGGGGTGCCTATTAGTATAATACATTTCACTCTCCCAAAACAAAAGAGGGGAAGGATAGAATTGAAGTGAAGGAAAGAATCAAAAGAAAAAGGGGAAAATTGAAAAGCCAAAGAGCTTATGGTACAGAAAAATGAGCCTAAATGCCTATCTTTACCAACCCCTACCTAAGCCTACATTACAACCCTTAAAGTCCTGAAGATCTCTTTTATGCATATCCAGAATTAGTGGAGAATAGCAAGTAAGCATGCCATGGGAATTCTTGAATTTATATGCATGATTTAGTATATTGACTTCCATTAAGCATGATGAATATGAGTTTGCGAAATATTTAGCCGTGTGTTTAGTGTCTTTGAAAATTTCATGTTATATGTTCCTGCATGTTATTCTTCTAACCTTCATGTTTTTCTAGTTAACATTTATGCAGCAAAAGTGATTAATGACAGGGAGTCTTTTATTTTTCGTTTCTTTGAGTCTTTTATTTTATTTATTTCTATCTTTGCTCGAGGGCGAGCAAAGGTTAAGTTTGGGGGTATTTGATCGGTGTATTTTATATACACCTTTTAGTCGATTTTAGTTAGTCTTTTGTCCGTTTTGCACATATAAGTGTCGTATTAGGATAGTTTTTCTTTCTTTTGAGTCAAAGTGGTTAAAATGGCCAAATGGCGAAAAAGAGCAAAAAGAGGAAAAAGAGAGATGCGAGCAGCAGAGAAGTGGCGAACGAGGCGAAATCGGACCCAGCGCGGCCTCCTGCGACAGCGAGGGCGCGGCGCTACTATTCGAAGCGAAGACTTCGGCACGGCGCCCTCGAGCAGCGGTCAGGCGCGGCGCTAAACATCCGGAGAGCTACAGAAGATCTGGCCGCGGCTACCGAACAGCGAGATAGAAGGCGCGGCGCCAAAACACCGACGGATTGCGAACTTCCGGCGCGCGGCATGCGAAGGCTGGCGGCAGCGGAAAAATTAGGTTTTTGGACGAATTTACAGGCGGGCACGAAGGAAAGAGGAGGCGGTTTGCATCCTATAAAGGAGAACCCTAGGCGGTTTTGAGGTTCCCCTTCTTGCACAACTCAAGACTTTGCTTGGAGATTGGATACCATTAGTTTAGTAATTTCTTTTCCTTTTCTTTACTTTATTTGATTTTGTATGATGAACATGGAATTAGTTCTTGTCATGTCAATGGCTAGGAACTAATTCTCTTATAGCTTTCTATGTTGAATTGCTTGAAACTCATGTTATAAATTAACGTACTTATGGTTATTGTTCTTATTGTGAGATCTATCCAATAATTGAGTTGAATTCTTGGTAATTAATTGACAACTAATTATCACTATATGATTTCTAATCAGTTACGAAAAGGGGATTGTGAATATCTTGTAAGTTGGGTAGACATTCTTGGATTGGGGATGAAAATACCTCAATTATTTATGTAAGCGTTGATGAGAGGCTTAACAACCCTAATTTTGCGCATTGTGCGTGACGGCCAACTATGTTTTTGTTCTTAATCCTCCTATAAAGTTACCCTTATCAGAAGGTAGGTAAGGAACGATCTGGGGTTGAGTGTTTATATAACCCTAACGGGAGTATAAAGCGATTTACGTAAACCCGCTTTCTCCAAAGAATAATACCATAAGTAATGCATTAGTAAGTAGCATAAGCGGATAGTGAGGATACATGAAGCCTATTCTCATCACATCCAAGTAAACCTTTATACTTTAAATAGTTTTCATAATTCTTAGTTATAAACAACCAAATCAATTATCAATTCGCCAAATAGATACTAGAAAATAGATAGTTGGTACTTGAACCCTAATCCCAGAGGACGATATTCGGTCTTATCGAAGACTATACTACTTGATACGATAACGTGCACTTGTGTTTAAAGTGTGTGCATCTTAACGCGCATCGACTAGGCTAACTCAGAAGGCGGCTAAGTTCCAATGGACGGATGCTTGTGAGAAAGGTTTCCAGTTATTGAAAGATAAGTTGACTACGACTCCAGTTCTAACTCTTCCTGAGGGACTAAAGGGTTATGTTATTTATTGTGATACTTCGGGTGTTGGGCTAGGTTGTGTGTTGATGCAACATGGTAAGGTTATAGCTTATGCGTTCCGACAGCTCCAGAAGCACGAGAAGAATTACCCTACCCATGATTTGGAGTTGGCGGTCGTGATACATGCCTTGAAGCTTTGGAGGCATTACTTATATGGAGTTCATGTGGATATTTATACGGATCACAAGAGTCTCCAGTATATCTTCAGACAGAAGGAGTTGAACTTGCGGCAGAGACGGTGGTTAGAGTTACTTAAGGACTATGATGTTGATATTCTATACCACCCGGGGAATGTCAATGTGGTTGCAAATGCTCTTAGCCGTAGATCTATGTGTAGCCTGACAGATGTGCAGCCAGATAGAAGAGAGATGGTTCGTGGGATTCACCAACTAGCGAGCCTTGGGATCTGGTTGGTCGATTCCGGAGACAGTAGAGTTCAGGTTCGAGAGGTTGCGGAGTCCTCCATAGTAGAAGAGGTGAAGAGGCATCAGTATGAGGATCTTGTTCTAGCATGGTATCGAGATGCAGCTCGTCGAAAGGAGAAAACTCCATTTGAGGTTGCACCAGATGGGGTGCTAAGGTATGAAGGCAGATTGTGTGTACCTGATATTGCAGGGCTTCAACAGCAGGTTATGGGAGAGGCACACAATGCTCGTTATTCTATTCATCCGGGGTTGACGAAGATGTACCATGACCTCAGATGTGTATATTGGTGGGATGGCCTGAAAAGGCACGTAGCAGTGTTTGTTGCTCAATGTCTGAATTGTCAGCAGGTTAAGGTTGAGCAGCAGAAGCCTGGTGGGTTACTACAAGATATAGAGATCCCGATTTGGAGGTGGGAGGTGATTAATATGGATTTCATTAAAGGCTTGCCTCGTACTCAGCGGAAGTGTGACTCCATTTGGGTTATTGTGGATAGGCTGACGAAATTGGCCCATTTTCTTCCAGTCAGGACTACTTACTCGGTTGAGCACTATGCTAGGCTATACATCAGGGAGATAGTGAGACTGCACGGGGTTCCCACATATATTATATCAGATAGAGGAGCTCAGTTTACGGCTAACTTTTGAAGGTCATTCCAGAAGGGATTGGGGACATACGTTCAGTACAACATTTCATCCTCATACCGATGGGCAGACAAAACGTACTATTCAGACACTTAAGGATATTCTGAGGGCCTGAATTATTGACTTCAGGGGGGCGAGGCCCAAGTATATCGATCAGGGCAGCCATAAGCTGTCCAACCACGAGTCCGACACAGGAAGAATGCAGGTTGCGGCGCTTGCATGGGCTTAGACTGTGATGTCGCGGTGCTGTAATACTGGGACGTGGTGCTGTAATGCTGGGTTGCGGCACTGTCGGCGCTGGGACCCACTACCACTATCCAGGGGTCCACTGTGGGCCTCAGAACTTCTGCTGCTGCTGATGGTTGCCCCCGTTGTTGCCGCAATTTTTGCCATTGTTTCTCTGATTTTGGCCCTTTTTCCACCACCGTTGTTGCGATTGTGGCTCGAGTGCGCGCTAGTGCGCTCATCCGTTGCTTGTTGCACAACGACTTTCGCGCTAGTGAGCCGTTGCTTGTTGCGCAACGGCTTTCGCGCTAGTGCGCTCATCCGCTGCTTGTTGCGCAACGGCTTTCGCACTAGTTCCTTAGTTCAATCAGTCCCTTCCTCAAAACTTATTTCCGCAAGTGCCACTGCTCTTATTCCACAATATGGGATTGTTGGTTTCACATGCCACCCCTTTCATATAGTTGACTCATTCAAGTGAGAAATCGGAGCTATGGCTACTCTCTTTCCCTGCACCAAGAATCCTGCCATGACGAATGTTTCCGGGCACACTCCGAATGAGACTTCTCTTTCGAACTCAGTTGTCATGACGACATGACTAGCCCCAATAGCTACCTTCTTAGCCAATGCTTCCTCTAATGTAAGCATGAATCGGGCCTGATAAAATTCTGGCAGGGGGTTACTCTGACGAATAACCGAAGCAACACCGTTATAAGACTCTGACAGGCCTACAATCATCTGAAGAACAAGACTACTATTGCTCACAGAAGTACCCATATTGCGAAGTTGATCTGCCAAGTCCTTAAGTCGGTGGCAATAAGAAGAATTTTATTCCTACTTTACATCTAAATCCCTATTTTATAAGGAGACTAACTATACACTTATGATAATATTACACTCCTAATTAAGGTACAAGACTAATATGGACAATATACAATTTGTACTAGGATTCCACAGGTGGGACCCCTGGGTCGTGGCTACTATTTAACAGTAAATGTGTTTTTTTTGTGTTAATAATGTGTAGGATTTAGAAAATAGATTTTTCTTTTTTGAAATATTAGTTGTATTCAAAAATTATTTTTTTATAATATTATAGGATCAAATAACACATGTCATAATTTAATTTGTCAATTTGTAATGTCATCGGCGAGTGTGTTACACACCCATTACATATTTAGCTGATTTAGTAAAAAATGTCTAAATGATACCATGGGGGTCCTCCTCAGGTGTCTAAATGAAATAAGGTTTAGTTAAAGTGTCTAAGTGAAAGATTTTGACGACCACAAGGAGCCACCGATGAGTTTGGCCTAAACAAAATTATGAAAGATATATTTCATTCATAAATACATAAAACAAAGGGAGATTTTTCCAATCACAACTTGAAAGTACCATTGCTTCTAAATAATTGAAATCTAAAAAACCATAAAAACAACAGAACTTCTTGATAAACTAACACTATATCCATATCCAATTTTCATCGATTCTGGTCTGTGAGAATTTCAATCATGTTCGAAGATAGATTTTCGTGATATTAAGGTTTTATTTTGACACTATTATGTAGCAAGTACATGAATGTCCATGAAAATGTTAAAAGAATAACAATGTCACCTTCAATCATACAAATAACATCTTTCTAGCCGTCTGAAGGAAATATTCAAAAGTAAGATAACATTATGCTTGATGGATTTGAAAATACAAGCAAATGCATGCCACTTTTGTAACTGCGAGGGCTCGGATGATCCCAACTATTAACGGAGGTCCTATCTCATATAGTTCGAGGAGCAATTTTGAACTTTTCCCGTATATACTATATAAAAAGCATTGGTGTGCCAATCAAAGAGAGAGACCGATATTGTCAGCTTGCAATTGTTTGAGCACCGCGACAAACAAGATGCAAAAGCATTTCATCCCATGCAACTACATAGAGTGTTCTTCACCCTTTTCTTTTACTTCAAAGTTCAAACTTTAAAGATCAAGAAACTATGAACAACAGGTGGATAAGCACCCACTACATTGCACCCGAACACTATCTATACAACTATACAATTTCAAAATATATAATAGTAGATAATTTCTATAAAATGCCACCCGTTGATACAAAAGAGTTACGTTTACCTCACTCTGAATTTTCCTTTGCCTCACCAACTAAAAAACTATAAGGCGACAGGCTAACATGAAAATGTAATCAATACAACTCACGTGTTTATGTAGATGACGAACAACAAAGCGTGCATCGAACCAGTCCATTCTCATTACAAACATAACACCTCTTAATTTGTCCTTCATCTTCATCAAAAAATTTCCTGCTGCCATCACAATTTGAGCAAGGTAAGAACCTTACATCCCCACAACCTTCACAAATATATCCAATTGGCCTTAAAGGAAGGCCTCTTAATAACTTTGGAAATTCACCAATTTCATTCAATTGCTTTATCAATTCAGCACCTCCAATGTATTTCCCTTTGATAAAAACTTGTGGCAAATTCACATTATTTTTCTCCCCCATAACACTTTGCAATTCCTTCCTATAGGCGTTGTGCATGGAGACGTCTCTTTCATCGACTTTAACCCGATAGCTTCCTAATATCATTTTCACCGTGTAACAATCTTCGAATGTCCTTCGAATTCCTCGTATACTCGTGAAGTAAATTACCACACGATCCTCCGTACCAGGCAATAATGGAGAATTTGAATGCTTGGTTTGAGGTTTTGGAATTGAGGATCGATGATGTTCCTTAAGAGAATCGAAAATTGAACACAACTTTTTCACTTTTCCTTTGAAAGAAGTTCCTACCATAGAACCTAAAGGTGAGCAATGGAGCTTTTTAATTGAGCCATTACGTTCGATCGAATGAGGAGAAGGGTAGAGATATAAGGGCTTTTCAGGGAATTCAATTGAGTTTCTGGGGCTATGTATAGTCTTTGATCTATTGAATTTTGATGATGCCTTTGCCTTATGGATTTCTTGGTATTCAAATTCATTGTCCTTCTTATGATGATGATGATCCATCATACAGTAAAAAAATCTCTATGAAAAATTCAGAGGTTATTTCTTAACAATAATAATAATATACCAATGTATGTTGAGGAGAATAGATTAAAGGTGTGGGATAAAAACATTCCTGGAAATGCATTTGGCAGTGGGAAAGGAATTTTCGTTGATGAGTCGATGGTACAAAAATTATGTTTTTGTACGTTTAGCTTATTGAGTTGTGCAGGATGGAAAATAATTATTTTATCTTTGTAGAAGCTTTTCTCCTTAATTTATGGATTTAGTTTTTATCGCTTTTATAAATAATGGATCTTGGGTTTAATAGGATTGTCCAATTCCATATAATAAGTCCATATTTTCATTTCATATTCGATGTGAGACTTTTAACACTCCCCCACACGTTCAGACATTATTAACTTGAACGTGTATAATTTAATTTGGGGGCCCAACATCGGTGAACAAAGAATTGAAATGGGTCTGACTCTGATACCAAGTAAAGAATGGATTTTGGCTCTACCTCAACCCCAAAAGCTAGCTTGTAGGGTAGAAATTGTTTAAGTCCATATAAGAAATTCATGTTTTCATTCCATATCTGATGTGAAACTCTTAACCGTCTTTAGAAATTTATGATTTGTTTTCCCTTCGGGACATCCAACAAAACTAAATGATAAAAAAGATAATAATCTAGTATATTTTTAAATTTGTCATCGTCACAGAATAAGTCTGTTTAGACGGTAGAAAGTAAAGTATGGGAAAGGAAAAATCGAAAAACTTGGTTGCAGTCAATACATATGTACAAACAAATAATAACGATGCTTTAAACTCAAACAAATTAAAGTCAACTATACAAATATTCATTGATTGTTGTAATATGATAGTAATCTCCCTTGAGGAGTCTTTCTCATTAATATCAATATATATAGTATACAATATACATCCCTAATATAATAGGAATTCTAGTCCTAATTACGAGAGAAATCCTAGTTTACCATAATTATATATCACTAAATATTTACACAATATATGAGAAATATTATAATTATGGTAGGATGTCTAATTATACACATTTATACACCCCTCAGTCAGAGCGGGAGGAGGCCAGACGATGAGACTGGATCTGAAGTCAAGAAATAAATGTCTGGAAAGTCCTTTGGTAAATATATCTGCGTACTGATATGATGAGGGCACGTGTAATACTCTTACATGTCCTAGCGCAACTTTCTCACGGACGAAATGTATGTCTATCTCAATGTGTTTGGTTCGTTGATGTTGAAACGGATTGTGAGAAAGACAAAACGCAGATATGTTATCACAGTACACAATAGATGCCTGACGCAAAGGACACTGGAGCTCTAACAGTAAATTTCTGAGCCAACAATCTCAGCTACCACATTTGCAACGCCTCTATACTCTGCATCGGTACTAGAACGGGATAGAGTGACCTGTCGCTTGGCAGACCATGAGATCAGATTATCCTCTAAAAAACACAATAGCCGGAGGTGGAGTGTCGCGTGTCCGGACACCCTGCCCAATCTACATCTGTATAAGAGGGCAACCTGTTTGGTGCAGAGGGGTATAGGTGCAAATCATAATCAAGTGTGCCCTTAATTTATCCGATGATACGCTTAATAGCAGTGAAATGAGATTCTCTGGGGGCATGCATAAAGAGGCATACATGCTGAACAGAATAATCAATATTTGACCTAGTAAATGTGAGATACTGAAGTGCACCTGCAAGGCTCATATAAAGAGTAGGATCAGAGATAGGAGCATCATCCATAGCACTGAGCTTGGATTTTGAATCAACTGGAGTGGGCGTGATTTTGCAATTCGTCATCTTAGCCCTATACACAATCTCATCTGCATACTTACGTCTTACACTAACACAAGAACATGTGACTGGCAGACCTGGTCACCGATATCCCCAAGAAGTAACTCAACTTTCCCAAATTAGTCATTGCAAATTTGGTCTTAAGTAAAGCAATAATCTCATTATTCAATCCATCAGATGAGGCAGTAAGAATAATATCATCCATATATAGTAGTAAGTAAGCAATGCTACTACCTCGATGAAAAGTGAATTATCACTCCTGCTGCATATAAACTCAATCAGCAAAATATATCTGGCAAAACAATCATACCACGCACGGAGGCCTGTTTCAGGTCATATAGTGACTTAAGGAGACGTCACACATACTAAGGGACTGCTGGATGGGCGAACCCAGACGGCTGATGCATGTAGACTGTCTCTTTAGGTCCCCATGTAAAAATGCATTTTTCACATCAAGTTGATATATCGGTCAGTGTTTGCCCATGGCTATGCTCAGAACGGTGCGAATGATAGTCGGTTTGACAACCAGGCTGAATGTCTCACCACAATCAATGCTCTCCTGTTGGTTTGTGTCATTAGCCACAAGTCGAGCCTTAAACCTCTCTAGATCTCCATTGTCCCTAAATTTGTGATGAAATAGCCACATACAACGGATCACATTCACTCCCTCCGGTCTAGGTACTAGATTCCATGTGTGCTTCTTAGTTAAAGCATTAAATTCCTCAGACATAACCGCATTCCAATTAGGGTCTTGTTTGGATAATTTGGGGTTCTTGGGAATTGGATAGATGGTTTGGGCAGACAAGTTAAATTGGATTTTGGGTTTGAAAATCTCATGTTTGGTACGACTTTCCATTTAGTTAGTGGGGACAGTGGGTGGAGGCGGCGGCTGAGTGGCGGGATCTGAGACAGATGGTATGGTCGGATATGAGGAGGGTGGTGGCAGTTCCGTCGAAGGCGCCGCGGCGCCGCGATCAGGGGTCGCGGTGCCTGAGGTCCAGTAGCTGTTGGAGTTTAGATGTTGCGGCGCCTCCCCGAAGGGCCGCAGCTTTGACGATGATGGGCAATCACTGTGGTTACTGGAAGGTAGGCGTCGCGGCGCTGACGACGATGATGACGAAACAGTGGACACGGGTGGCAGAGGGGATGTTTCGGTGATGCTAGGGTTGAGTTGACTGAGAATGATAGAAGAGATGGCAGACTCGTCAAGAAATGAGTAATCTAGTTTTTGGAATTTCTCAGGATTTGAAAACGGGAATGTGGTCTCATGAAGTGTGACGTGACGAGAAATGTTGATCTGACGAGTGGACATGTCATAGCACAAATATCCCCTATGATTTGGCGGAAAGCCTACGAAGACACATGACGTAGTTCGGGGTGCTAGTTTGTGAGGGGCGGTGAAGGCAAGGTTGGGATAACAGAGGCAACCAAAAATCCGTAGATGGTCGTTGGAAGAAATTCTACGTTAGAGGATTTCGGTGGGTGTCATATTTTGAAGGGTACTTGTCGAGAGAATATTTAGAATGTATTATGATATTTTTGCGGCATATATCCAGAATGACGGAGGAAGAGATGAATGAATCAATAGAGTACGAATCATATTGTTAATGGTGTGAATGATTCTTTCAGCTTTACCGTTTTGTGGGGAGGTGTGAGGACAGAAGAATCGAAGATCATGCCATTATTTGTACAAAACCGGTGAAAGGTGGAGTTATTGAATTCACGACCATTATCGCACTGAAAAGATTTTATACCTTTTTCAAACTGTGTTTGGATAAAAATTCGAAACTCAAACAATTTGGCGCATACTTCCAATTTAAATTTGAGAGGATATAACCAAATGTAGTGAGAAAAATCATATAGAAACACAAGATAATATTTATGACCGAGGGAACTAGAGATAAGAGATGTCCATAGATCGGCATGTATAATATCAAACGGTGCAAAAGTAACACTATTAGATGATTTAAATAGAAAACGAGTATATTTGCCTAAATAATAAGATATATAATGTTGGGCTAGTTTTCCATTATTACATGGAATAAAATTATTGCCTCTAAGAAAATTAAAAACTGGGGCTCCTGGATGACCAAGCCTATTATGTCATGTGGAATGAGAGATAGCCGCTAGAGAGACGAGAGAGCAAGAGCTGGCAGCGGAGGTGGATGGGAATGGATAGAGATCCCCCGTGTTATTGCATCTCGTAAGAGGTGTCCCCGTATGGAGATTTTTCACAGTAAAACCAAAAAAGTCAAGGCTAACATAGACATAATTATTACGAGTAAATTTACAGACATAATTATTACGAGTAAATTTGCAGACATAAATTAGGTTCTTAATGATGTGTGGGGCATATAAGATATTTATAAGGGAGAAGGGTGGATGAGGTGGTTATGTGTAGGATGTACCATAGCTCTGTATTGGAATGCGGTAGCCATTGTCAGCTGTAATATATTGAGGATGCTTTAAACTAAACATTTTGGATATATTACCTGCAGACCGGGTGAGGTGAGATGTGGCTCCCGAGTTCATGTACCAAGTGTTGTCTGGTGGCTGCAAGTTTAGGCTGCTGAAGGCCTGACCCAAATCAGTGGGAGCCATTCTGGGAGCGGGTGCCGGGCGGCCTTGTATAAAGTGGGTTTCTTCTTTGACCGGGTTGGCCAGTGGAGTCGGGCCCAACAACCCTTGTTGAGCATACGCCGGGTTGAAGACTCTGCATCGCTGAGGCTTGCGGCGCTCGTTGAACTCTGCGGCGCGCCGCGCCCGAAGCTGCACTGGCCGGTTTCGCTGCCGCGACCGCCGCACGACCACTCCTCGCCGCGCCGCCTCTTGCCAACCTTGTCGCGGTTTGGAATTTTCCGGTGGGGTTTGGCCGGCAGGAATCTGATTTTGAGGAGGCGTTTCGACATTTAACGCCTTTTGATTATGTTCATCTTGTTTAGCACGACGGGTTTCTTCGAACAACACTTGCGAACGAGCTTTGTTGAAACTTAGTAACGGATCCGTCTGTTGAATCATGGTGGCTAAAGTATCATATTCACCTTTTGGGAGTCCTGCAATCAATTGTAAGACCATCTTAGTTTCAGAGACAGGCGTGCCGACGTTGGAAAGTTGATCCGTCACGAGTATCAGATGTTTGCAATACTCAATCATGTTGGAGAACTTTTCAAGACGTGTTGCATTAAATTGTTCCTCCAAATACACAGCTCATGTATGTTTGTTTTCTTGAAAGATTTCCTCCAAACGAATCCACAAATCGTGGGCTGAGGCGCCGGATTTCATGATAGTGAGAAGTAGATCCTAAGAAATACTGTCATATATCCACTGTTTGACGACGACGTCGAGACGAAGCCATGTAGAATCATCAACCTCCGGGGGGCGCGGAATAGAGTTATCGATATGATCAAGCGCGTTATATACACATGCATGAATGTGAAACAGTTCAACCCATGGAGAGTACTGACCGTTTTCTTGATCAAGAAGTATGGGAAGGAAGTTCTTGATGTTGGTAACGTTTAGGGCTGAATGAAAAGATGATTTTGGTGTTTCGGGAGTGATAACGGTTATGAGGAGGCTGTAGGTGTTGGAGGACAAGTCATGATAGTGGATAAAATTTAGTAGATAAGGAGAAGTAAGGAAAGATAGAACCCTAGAAGGGGGAGGGGGTCGGCGTCGCGGCTGTGAGAGTAAGCTGAGAGAGAGAGTGGGGGAGGCGGACCACTCTTTAGAAAAAAACTAGGGTTTTGGCTTTGAAACCATATAAGATGATATTAATCTTCCTTGAAGAGTCTTTCTCATTAATATCAATATATATATATAGTGTATAATATACATCTCTAATACAATAGGAATCCTAGTCCTAATTACAAGAGGAATCCTAGTTTACCATAATTATATATCACTAAATATTTACACAATATATGAGATATATTCTATTTATGGCAGGATGTCTAATTATACACGTTTACAATTGTGTTTATCTATTTAAGCCAACTCTTGCCATTGTTGACACCCAATTTTATCCATCTCCTCCGATTATTTATCATAAAATTAAACTTCTTTTAAACACCGCAAAAGGACAATTTTAATAATAATAATAATACATACATACATTTATAAACATACACACATATAAATAAGGTTTAATATTCTTGAATATCAATATATATTAATATTGCTATTTTATTCACATTTCTTATTATCTTAACATTTTTACCACAATCATAATTCCATCATAATATTCTACGACATTGTGTTTTCACATTAAGAACTAGAACATTTCTTAAAATATTATACTTATAGCACATTAATACTTTTATCATACAATTTATATTTTTTATATACTACAATCCATGTTGTTCCATTATTTAAATAAAGTACCTTACAAAACTATCCATAACCATAAGCACCCAAGTTTTCCCTGGCCCAAAACAATCCAGCCCAATACCCAATTTCAGCCAAACCCACAGGCCCAAACTCCCTTTATTTACTCACTTCTAGGGATGTCAGTGGGGCGGGTAAATGCGGGTACCGCCCCGCATCCGCTCCAATTGGGGCGGGTATGGGGATGGTTTGGTGGGTGGTGGGGCGGGTATGAGTAATAAAAGTGCTACCCGCCATGGGTAGTGGGGCGTGGGTGGATTTCATATAAGACCCGCCCCGCACCCGCCCCGCCCCGCTACCCGCACCATACCCACACCGACCGTACCCGCACCACCCATATCCGTATCATCTATTAGTTTATTTACGAATTTATTTGGCCTTTTCTTGATTTAAAATGTGACTTGAGCTAACTTGCACCGTAATGCACCACGTTTCTTTTTCTTATTCTTTTTGTTCTCCTTTTTTTTTGTTAAATATTTTCATCTTTACTGTTTTTTAATATTCATAATATTTTGACAAGGTTTTAGAATTGATATTCGATACACAATAGTGGAAAGGTTCTTTTTTTTTTTCCTTTTTCTTATATAACTTTCATTTTGGTGACTAAAACAATTGCTAGACATTATTTGAGCATTTTATTAATGGGTACCTTCCGGGTAAGTGGGTATCCGCGTGAAGTAAGTGGGACGGGGGCGGGTGGAAGAATTACTACCCGTGATGGGTGGTGGGGCGGGGGTGGGGATGTGTTTTAGGTGGTGGGTACGGGTATGGGATACCCTTCCCCCGCCCCCGCCCCGCCCCATTGACATCCCTACTCACTTCGTCCATGTGCCCCTCTTCTCCACACTAAAACAAAATAAAACTCAATCTAAACTAAATCCAATCTAAACTAAACCCAACCTGCACCGTCGACACCCAAGATTTCGGGATTACCCTTTCAAATCCCAGAAAACAGGCTATATAAATGGACAATTTAGACATACAAAAGGCGGCAGTGGAAACCAGAGAACGTTGGTCAAAATCCCTCTCCATTACTTCACATTTTTACCCAGTTAATTCCCACAGCCTTCGGCACCTCTTTCATCCTCGGAGACACCTTCGGATACCAATCAAAAACACTCTCTTTTGCACCTCTTTCACAGTATAAACACCTCTCACATAAGGGGAATACGAGTCAAGAATCAGAGGAGAATACAGAGAGAGAACTACAACAACAACAACAACAACAACAACAACCACAAACAACAAAAGAGAAAATCATTGGTCCCAGACCCCGAAATCAGTCTTGCACACCCCTCAAAAAATCAGAATCCCAGCGTTTCGTCGTTGCTGTTGTTTCGAATTCAGCTATGCAATTTGATCAGGTTGTTTCTATCCTTCCGCTTTAAATTCGTGCACCCCTCCCTGTTTCATGTACCCTTTATTTGAGCCTCACCAGTTGTTGTTGTTTTGTTCGTTATTACTTCGCCCGACTGCTCTATTAGACTATAGCCGACGTAAGTCAGTGTAAATGGAATACATTTAATCTCTATCGCGTACTTGTGAACTCTACATGTTTGACAATTAATAATTAGTTAAGATTGATCTCTACTTGCATTTTTATCTGAAGCATGCCTAAATTAATTACTCTAATATGTTTTAGTCTCCTTATATGAAATAGGTTTTAATCTCCTTAAAAAATGAGATTTACAGCTTGTTGTTTTCCCTTTTTGTTTGTTAAATCACTACCCAGCCTTTGTAACTAACTGGATAGTGTGATCTTTTAAAATCACAAGATGAATCATGGACACTTCTCCTAACCAATAGTTAGTGGGAAGTAAAATGGATTATGAGGTCTAATCCCAGGTTTTCAAACTAAGCCGACGTGTTCCCCGGAAGTAACAACACTAAAATTTCAAAAGGAGTTATGTGTTTGTATGTCTATGTGTATGTATATTTATGTGCCTATATTCAAAAGATACAAACTTTACTTGCTTTCTAAAACATCATTATTATATTTTAAATAACTTAAGACCGACCTCCAATCAAAATTGTTACTAAGGTCGAGCATGCACGATTTACAATGTCGTGTTATCATCCCGATAAAGTAACAAACATTTTAATTTAAAAATAAAATATGTACGTTCCCATCTCTTAAGATGGCTAATGTATTTTACTCTTAAGTTAACTATACGAGTTTAATGTCTATCATAATATATTTATTTTACTTTGTTTCCATTGTTTTGGTGGTAATTAAAGTTTATAAAAGTGTGACAGTTATTGGATTAAAAATTTGCTTGACAATTGTTCTGACCATGTTGTATTCTGTTCGAGATGCCATGTCATGTTTATCTTATAAAACTGGCCAGCATACCTTTAAATGTCCTCTGATTTTCTTGCATATATTGTGGTACACTTGGTTTGATATATTCCTAAGTAGAATTGATGATTTCAAGTTACTACAAGATCTGTATGGGATAACTTTGATGCCTAAGGGGAATATCTATCCTGTTTCTGCCCCCTCATGTTTTAAAATGCTTTGGCATGAGATCCTGTATTGGCTACACATATCTGTTAGTATGATGAAATTGAAATGATCCTGTTTTTATGCTATAACTAATCCTAGTTCTTTAATTCTTGGTTATACTCTATCTCAAAACTATGAAGCATGCCCCCTCCTTAATCTAGTGTAGTTTCTTCAATTCTGTATGTATAGATTGCATATTTGTTTTCTATCCAAGTGCTACATGTGAACATATCAATAGGATTTTCCCGGTCTGGTGCTAAGGTATTCATGATGCCTAGATTGGCTCTCTATTCCTATGTTGGTATGATATGAATATTTGAATCATGTGAAATATATAAATGTGTTCTCCTCTTCTGATGGAAGCTGACTTGCTCATTCATGCTTATGGCTATCCCGTTTGCTTTGTCTGAATCAATGAGTGTGCAAATACTTTTCTTCTATTGTAATTTGTTTATGCTAGACCAAACTCCCCTGCTTCATGTCATATGTCAGTTGTTGCACTTTGTTTGCACTATTTCAAAACTTGTCTAAGTGAATACTAGCCTCAAAGATCACTCATTTGGTACTTTTGTTTGGTTCCCTGTTAATTTGGTACAATAAGGCAATTAGTCGTATTTAGATCTTAATAATATGCCATTGAGGTGTCGTGAAAATCTATATTTGTTAGTCAAAGTATGTTGTTTAGGATAGTTGATTTCATACATTAGGTGCTGTTTAGCCATCCTATATACCTATTTTTACCTCTCCTTTTCACATCCTTTTCACATCCTTTTCTTTCTTCTATTTTACATGACATGCACCGGGAGCTAAATCAAGAGCCTCGGTACGAGGTTCTTCATGACCACGAATGAAGATCACATCCATGTTCATCGTCACATCCGTGTTGGAAATCCTAAAATTACAGGCGGAATGACATTGTCATCCACCCCAATCCCTTTCTTACTCTATCAATCCTATCTGCCTCATTTTTGTCTTTTATTTATTTGTTATCTAACTCTGTAACTAACAGGATATCTAGAACGGCTAGTCCCTGAATAAATGAATTGAGAGGGTAGTCTAAATATAAATCAATTTTTATTCAATTGAGAGGGTAGTCTAAAACATACATTTCTTAGCCAAATAATTTAATCTAGGTTTGACCGGACAACCGCAAGTTAGCGGATCCTGAAGGATGTCTAACCCCTTCCTTTTAGGATAATAAAGAACTCTTACCCAGAATTTCACATAAGTTTTGCAGACCATTAAATGGAGTTAATGTTGACTTTAATTTGTTAGCATTTAGGTGTCTTAATTCACCCAACTAATTAGGTGGCGACTCCCTTAACAACACACACATTTTATTTGTGGGGATAATCATTCCGTCGCGTATTTAAGCCTGAGAGTTTAAAATCGGATGCGACAGTCATCACGTACCAAATAAAACTAAAAGTGAAAATTAAATTAATTATCACATAATAATAATAATTAAAAAAAAGTTCTCTATATTTTTACAGCAAAATCTATGAAAATAATAAATTCACACATGTATACTGTCATCCCTTTTACAGAAACTGTCATCACTCAACTATGATAATCTAGCAAAATCCGAATATTAGAATAAAACAGTAACTCATAGTAGACTAGTGGATGAATGAAATATACTATCCACCAATAATAAACGGTATACATACTTCATCGGTAATCAATTAGAGTAAACTTATGGGGTGGTACATAAGAAAAAGGAAGTCATGGAAGAGCACTGTAACTGAAGAAAAGCATTAGGGTGAGTTTGGTTCGGATAATAAGGAAAGGGAAGGAATTTCTGATTTCCTTTGAAGTTGTTTGTTTAACCTATTTTTCCATTTTCTTTATCCTCTTTTCTATTCTCTTTCCCTTAGATTGATTCCCCCCACCCCCTAGGTATTTTCATTCCCTTTTCCCAATCCGGATCTCGGATCACCCGGACCCTGGACCCCCGACCACCCAGAACCAAACATGTAGGCATAATCAGGGTAATTCATTTCTTTTCCTTTCCATTCCCTTAGTGGATTCCATTCCGTTTACCGTGCGCGAATCAAACACACCCTTTTTGTTGTGAAGGAACGCGCTACTCTCTTTCGAGTGCGCCGCAGTAAACCGGGTGTGACGCAGCACGCAAACCACGTCAGCCATGTAAACCACACTTGGCAAGCCATGTGTGACAGGCTCAACCAAGAAGGTTTATGCAGGGGATCGAACTCGTGACCTTGCGGTCCCGCGCTCTACTGTTACACCAACTTGGCTAAACACACCCTTAACATTACTCAAGTAGGATTTCAAGTATATTAATACAACACAACAGTCAACAAGCTCAAAAATTGCATTGATCTATTTTTCTATTTCAGTATACCTTTCTTCAATCTTATAGGTCTTACAACGATATAATAAAGCAACAAAGTATGGAGAAGTCTTACAAAATATGAAGAAAAGATAAGCACAAGCAAGATTTAAGATTACAACTCCAGGTACTAGAATAGTATCAGTAGGGACGTTTGGTACGCTGTATTATGTTGGACTATACTGGACAAAATAATAATACAACATTTGGGGGGCGTTTTCAGCCGGACTGAATTATACTATTTCTATAAATAGTACACTCCAACTGCCATTTTTGAGATTCATCTAGTCTATGGGTCTTCCCTGCACTACTAAATCTAAAAAAAATAAAAAATACAGTCTATTATATATTAATACTCTAATACCGTCCATTATATATTAATACATTCCAGTCCATTACAATACAGTATAATCCAATATAAAAATATACAGTCCAGTGCGACGTACCAAACGAGCCCATAGGTTACGGATCCATATGAACTAGATGGTCAAATAAAAATTTGAATGTAATTGAGATAATAAAATCCCACCTACAACTGATCCCAGCCATATCTATTAAGTAAAGCAACCTAGCATTTGTTTGTCTAAAACAACTAAAATGTTATCATTCAATTCATGACCACAAAAACTAAATATCATTAAATTCGTCACGACAGCATTTACACATTTGATGCAAAAGCTAAATACATAAAATCACTCACCTCTAATTCAGATAGTCATAAAGAAGCCCAAAGTCAAAGAATGCTGAACATCAACGCTCTCGCCTCCATGTTTGAAATTCAGGGATTGCTTTTGAATCATCAGAAAACAGTCTTTATTAAATCTTGAAGATTCCTCATTTTGACGAGTCATATAGGCATGTTCAAAGATATGCACATGACAAAACAATCATGGAGCAATGAGGCAGCATCTCAGCCAACAGACATTACAAATAAAAATGCTGAGAGCTTGATGACTGGCTTTAATTCTAGAAAACAAAAGGTGAACAAGAGAACACTTTCCTACATTTTAATACAAAATTGATATTCAAGTTTCATATCATCCAGAAAACGAGAAAGAGTTCATGGTTTAACACCACATAGATCTAAATCAGGATCAATATTGAAGAAATGCCAACTTGAACCATGGAAGGCTTGAAAAAAATTATCTGAAAAAGAATCAATTCCAAACTCTTTCTGGAACTACCTACCTAATTGCTAGGTGTAAGATGATATTAATCTCCCTTAAAGTTTTCTCATTAATATCAATATATATAGTGTACAATATACATCCCTAATACAATAAGAATCCTAGTTCTAATTACAAGAAGAATCCTAGTTTACCATAATTATATATCACTAAATATTTACACAATATATGAAATATATTCTAATTATGGATAAGGATTGTTTTGTTGGACACTACACGTTTACACACCCCCTCAGTCGGAGCGGGAGGAGACCGGACGCTGAGATTGGATCTGAAGTCAAGAAACAACTGTCTGGGAAGTCCGTTGGTAAATATATATGTGTACTAATATGATGAGGGCACATGTAATACTCTGACATGTCCTAGCGCAACTTTCTCACAGACGAAATGTATGTCTATCTCAATGTGTTTGGTTCGCTGATGTTGAATCAGATTGTGAGAAAGATAAATCGCAGATATGTTATCACAATACACAATAAATGTCTGACGCAAAGGACACTGGAGTTCTAATAGTAAATTTCTGAGCCAATAAATCTCAGCTATCATATTTGCAACGCCTCTGTACTCTGTCTCGGTACTAAAACGGGATAGGGTGGCCTGTCTCTTGGCAGACCATGAGATCAGATTATCCCCTAAAAATACACAATAGCCGGAGGTGGAGCGTCGCGTGTCCGGACACCCTTCCCAATCTGCATCCGTATAAGAGAGCAATCTGTTTGGTGCAGAGGGGTATAGGTGCAAACCATAATCAAGCGTGCCCTTAATGTATCGGATGATACGCTTAAGAGCAGTGAAATAAGACTCTCTAGGGGCATACATAAAGAGGCATACCTGAACAACATAAGCAATATCTGGCCTGGTAAATGTGAGATACAAAAGTGCACATGCAAGGCTCCTATAAAGAGTAGAATCAGAGACAAGAGCATCATCCATAACACTGAGCTTGAATTTTGAATCAATCGAAGTGGGCATGATTTTGCAATTCGTCATCTTAGCCCTGTACACAATCTGTTCTGCATACTTACACTGACTCAAGAACATGTGATTGGCAGACCTGGTCACTGATATCCCCAAGAAATAACTCAACTTGCTCAAATCAGTCATTGCAAATTCGATCTTAAGTAAAGCAATAATTTCATTTTTCAACCCATCAGATGAGGCAAAAAAGACAATATCATCAACATATAGTAGTAAGTAATGCTACTACCTCGATGAAAAATGAAAAGTGAAGTATCACTCCTGCTGCATACAAACCCAATCTGTAAAATATACATGGCAAAGCGGTCATACCACGCACGGGGGCCTTTTTCAGGTCATATAGTGACTTACGGAGACGACATACATAGTGAGGTAATGCTGGATGGGCGAACTCAGGCGACTGATGCATGTAAACCTTCTTGTAGAGATGCATTGTCCTATTCAGAAAGTTACATTGGTTTATTGTGATAATGTTAGTGTCATTTACCTTTTTGATAATGCGGTTCAGCACCAGCGCGCGAAACATATAGAAATGGATATTCACTTTGTTCGCGAAAAGGTAGCTCATGGACAATTACCGCGTCTGTATGTCGTCCGCCTGTATCAAATTGCGACATCTTTACAAAGTCTTCCTCGATCCTTTTGAAGATTTTAGGGGCGATCTCGGCGTTCAAGACCGTATGCTATGACTCTGAGGTGTGTTAGATATCTGAGTGATACGTGATATACACCTATTGTATATCACAGTAAGTCATGGTTCAAAGGGAAGTGGCCCATCTCGGGCAGTGGCCCATCACGGGCAGTGGTCCATCACGAGTTTGAGTATATATTGTGTAAATAATGTGTATTAGTCTTGTACCTTAATTAGTCTTGTACACTTACCATAATTGTATAGTTAGTCTCCAAATAGAATAAGGTTTTAGGAATAGAATATGAATAGGTTTTTCCTATTATGGAAATATGTAAAATGTATATATTATCTTTCAATTAATGAAAATAATCAAGAGATTATTTATTCATAGAACACTAGGTTTTACACTATTTTTAGAGGGCAAATTTGAGTTTGTTTTTCCTTTACCAAACTTCTGGATTTGGTTTTAATCATTAAAAACTGCTGATTTATTTTTTTTAAAATTATAATTAATTTTGTCAGGCTTATTTTTCATATTTTTAATTTTGAATAATTGTTTTTTTAATTTTTTTTTTTAAAATTTTTTTCTGACCGGTGTCTGAGAGACATTTTTTTAAAAAAATTAAAAATTTTCTGACCGTGTCTGACCGTCTATCTTACTTTACTCTTGCTTGCTTTTCTTGTTGCTTAGTACTAGTAAAAATAAAGATAAAACAATGAAGTAAGGTGATATATAGTGGATAGGTTGTTAAGCCTCTTCGCATGCAATTTTGGGCGATGGTAAGAAAAACCTCAACATTAAACTGAGTCTAGGTAAATTTCACATCTCTAAGATGATGGTGGGGTAAATCCGAGTGAGGACTTTAAATTTGAGTCCCTAAGGAGATGTATAGGTAAATTTCAAATCGTCAAAATATCGAGAAAGAGATTCTCAATATATAATGATATCTTAGATTTTAGTGACGCAATTTTTGGGCTCAAAACAGACATTGTCACTAGTAGGTAGGACCATTAGACTCTTTTTTCATAAACCTCTTTATCATTGTAAAAAGTATATTATCAAAGGAGTGATATGGTTTGATATCTTGATTTTTTTACCAAATGGTGATTTTTACTGATTTTATTGGATGACTTTACCTTTTAATAAAATTTAATGGACAAATACCGAGTGTTGCGATAGATGCTAGAGGTTAATTTCTTCGACAAGAAATTGAAAGGAACTGTTAACTAGCTTATATTTAAGTGTACCAAGAATAACCCTTGGGCTAAGAAGTTTTAAATATGTATCTTTTGAAACTATTAAAAAGAATTAAGCACAAAAGTGTTAACTGACAATATATATATATATATATATAATACAAAAGCGTTATGTATTCATTAGATCGGTGTCAACGTCTATCGTCTGGTATGGATAAATCATGGGAAATCAGGAGTGATAAGCAGAGTGGAGATTGAGATTAGGGCTGCACAAAATCCTAAAATCGGATCGGATCGATCTGGACCGGACCAAAGACCGAAATTTCAGAAAAGTCGGATTGAAGACCGGACCGAATTTATCAGTTCGATCCGGTCCGAAATCCAAAAATATACATTAAAAGGACTGAGGACCACACCAGACCGAAACCCAAAAATACAAATTAAAAAGACCGAAGACCGGACCGAATTTATGGGTCCGATCCGGTCCTTTTTTTGTGCAGCCCTAATTGAGATCCCACCCAAACATCTGAAAATACCTCCCAAATATGAGATAAATTCGGATCTTTATCACTTTTAGAGTTTTAGTCTATAAACGAGATCCATGAAAATCTAAACTTGAAATTACGAATGGAATAAACTAAATACCTTTAAATTCAAAAGGAAACTAAATATCACTAAAATTCTAACAAAATTTGCAGATAACTATGACCCCAAAAAAAAAGATTAAAATGTCATCTGACTTTCTAAGCCCTCCTCCCAAGTGCTCCAAACATATTTTTTAATTCAAGAAAACATAATAACAAAAAGAAAAAAGTTAGGGGTATAAAAATAATGGCGAATGATAGAGCTAAAAATATGTTAAATTTATCCCTGCCTCCAATTGATTTCCCTGAATGCAACTTCACAAATATTTTAATCAAGAAATTCACAAAGAAAGCTGAGAATGTTACACTTAAAAGTGACAATAATATTCTCCATAGTAACATTGGTGCATAATAACAAACCCCATGTTCCTCTTTTTGTTCATTCTCCATCTCTTGAATTTAATTGAGATGAAAATAAACCCTAGAAATAATGAGAGGAGTAAGTAGTACTGAATTTGTTTAGTTTTTGTTGTTTGGGATTAACATGGATATTTAAAGAGTTTAAATCCTAATTAAACTCCCATTTGCTCGGGGAAGTAGTTCTCTTAGAGATATTTGCTTGATAAATATTAAAATACCCCGTAAATTATTATTCACATTTTTATAATTTTCATATTTAAATTATAAAATATTGCTATTATCCCCTCTGAAACATAATATTCCATAGATAAAACCCTTTTAGAAACAAAATTAACACTTAATTAAAGAAACAAAAGTTGGAAATATTAAAAGTAGAAACATGCAATGATTTCAAAAATTCTTAAATAAGCCAAAATTTATAATTAAAAAAAAAGCCCTTGTTCTTACCAAAATTTTAAAAATCCCACCCTTTGCATAGAAATTTGCTTAGGATTTGAAGTTGGATAATTAAATTGAAGAAGATCAATAATTTTAATTTTAATTTTTTCGTTTGATGGGGTAGTAAATAGCAAAAATTAAAGATCAGGGGTAGTGAAAAATTCCATAATTTAGGTGTGTGAGTTGAAAATTGATTGGTAAAAATACCACGCATCATACCAGTTGACTTAGGTAACACTGTATGCTGCATGAAATGCAAACATCAACTTAATCTCGTTTACGGGTAATAAATAGTGAATATTGTAATTCTGAGGGTGATGTCAATACTTTATAATTTAGGTATGAAAGTTATAAATTATGGATAACTCAAAATTTCTTTTATGTATAAACATAGTAATTTACGGTGATGACAATCAGTGGTGGATAATTTTGAGTTTACACAATATCTTTATGAAACTGCCTATTTGAAGTGGTATTATAACTTAATTTACTTCAATTAAAATGAGTAGTTTGTGCTCGATGAGCTGAAATTATCTTCCCCTGAAATTGTCTATTCGATGACTCTAACACTGCAACACATTGTCTTTATGAAAAGTTTGTCGTAGTTGAGACATCTGCTGCCTATTATTTGCATGACTTTCTTTATATATTGATTTAATACAATTAGTCTGCTTGTTTGCTATATTGATCTCTTGATAACATTCGTAATTTCATTTTTTTTACTTCGTACATTGCCTCGCAAAATATTTTTTATTACGCAAAAAATTATTATTTCGTATGTTTACATCACCAGATTTTGTTGTTTAAATCCACCATGATGACAATACATTACAACGTGTAACATTTGAGGACTTATATCAAAATTCCAAATGTCTGAGATGTCAAATATCCACCCACAACAAATTGGTTCAAAGAGGGGCGACTACAGTCGCCCTCTTTGGGTGAAATATTACCCCCTTAGATCAAAGGAGACGATTTTTAGTCGCCCTTCAAGTCGTCTTATTATGTCTGTTGTCTTAGATCAAGAAGGGCTATTTTTTAAGTCGCCCCTTTTGGTAAGGACCAAAGAGGGCGACTACAATCGCCCTTTTTGAGATCCATAAAAAAGGGCGACTACAATCGCCCTAGTCGCCCTTTTTGAGATCCATCAAAAAGGGCGACTACAGTCAGTCGCCCTTTTTGATATGGTTAAAAAAAGAGAAAAAATTAAATGCACCAACTGAGATTCGAACCCTTGTCTGAACTGTGATACTGTATTATAATACCACTAAACCATTAGTTATGCAATATTAATCACTACAAATACAACCCCCAGCCAAGAATCGAACTCAGGCCTCTTAAGTGGAATTGTAGCATTCTACCACTAAATCAACCATCAATACTTGTTATATTTATGCTCCTCATAATCATAAAATCCATTGGCCGGTTCTAACAAGATGCATATTTTTAACAAGATGTTTTTTTTCAGATTTACAAAAATGGGATATCCGTAATTTTTGGATAATTTCGGATCGAATTCGGATCCGAATATTTCGGATAAATTTCAGATCAGATTCGGATCTGAGTATTTCGGATATACAAAAAAATGAATATCCGTAATTTTTGGATAATTTCGGATCAGATTCGGATCAAAATATTTTGGATATACAAAAAAATGGATATCCGTAATTTTTGGATAATTTCGGATCGAATTCGGATCCGAATATTTCAGATATACAAAAAATCGGATATCCGTAATTTTTGGATAATTTCGGATCGGATTCAGATCCGAATATTTCGGATATCCGTAATTTTTGAATAATTTCAGATCGGATTCAGATCAGAATATTTCAGATCCGAATATTTCGGATATAAATAAAATCGAATATCCGTAATTTTTGGATAATTTCGGATCCGAATTTTTCGGATATACAAAAAATCGGATATCCGTAATTTTCTGATAATTTCGGATCTGAATATTTCGGATATACAAAAAATTGGATATCCGAAGAATCCCCTTTAATTGATCCTCTTGGTTTTTTCTATTGACAAATTAAAAGATCACTAAAAATAAATAAATTAAAAGATACTACTAATATATCTATTTATATTTTGTAGTAATTTAATTTTTTTAATAAAATATGATAAATAAATTTAAACATCGAAACATTTAAAATAAATCAAAATTTCAAAACTTAGAAAAATATATATTTATTTATATCTTATTAAAAATAAATAATAAAAACAAGTACATTAGGTAAAATGACAAGTTAGAAGTCATATGATAATGTTAAAATACAAAACAAGGGAACAAGCTATAAATTATATTGAGTATTATATTATATTATATTATATTATATATACTCAATAATTTTTTTAAATCTTACACTAGCTCCGCCCTGCCTATCCCTTGTTCCTAGATTTAATGTCATTTTTAAATTTCGTGTCTAATTAAATAGTGTCATAAATTGGGATAATCTTCTTTCTCCACTTTCAATTTGAATAAAAGGATAGGATCCTACAAAGGATTTCATATTTTCATTTACAAATTTCCTATGTTACTTTAATTTTTTCCATTTAAAAAAAAAGACTCGTATAGCTAATAAAATATTTGCAATCAACTACCAACTAAATCTCCATAAAAAATGGGTGTAATAATACGTATCTTTTGTTTATAAAGTTTATGAATAATCATTTCTAGACAAGTTTTTCTTTTCTTTTTCTGGCACGAAGTAGAAGCTATTCCCACATAAGTAGCTTTGAATATTTTGAGCCAAGAAGAATACGTAGCTCACATTTTCGAATTCATCATGTGGAAGTTTTCTACGTACATAATACATTTTCACTTTTTTTAAACTATTAATTATGCCCAAGAAATTTAAATTCAAAATATCTTTAATAATAAAAAGAAAAAGGGCGTGTGACTACAATATACATATCTCTACATCGGGTTCCAGTTAGTAGACTCCTTTTGATTCGGACTAAAAAAGGCGACTTCGAAAAGTCGCCCTTTTTGGTACTAACTAACATAACATTTTGAAGTCGTCCTTTTTTGTTTTAAAAAATCGCCCTCTTTGAGGCAATTTGTTGTAGTGTAATTTTTTACTAAAGTAAGTCATTATTTAAGTCAATTCATTAAAATAATATGTTTTTAAAAAAAAATACAAAACTAGAATAAATGTATTCTTCAATAACGTATTTGATATATTTTATTCAAGAAATTCAACTGGCAATAAAGCTAGTGGTTATTACTATGAGTAGCGTTTTATGATTAATATCTAACTGAGATAACGACTCTAAGAATTCGGACACAGAAAATCTTTTCCTTTACGCAATTTGACATTGATTGATTTTAAAGTTGTAACTCTAAGTTATGACTTTAAACCAAAACATAACTGACAATAATATTTCCTCAAAATTCAGCACGGGTAATCGAATCCTGCAAATTGAGAATCTTCTTAATGATTTACCTATAAAACGTTAAAACGTGGCACCCAATAACTCCAAATCGTCACAGCTCATTTCAACTTTGCTTTGTTGTTTTAATACATTTTTCCCGAGTCTTTTTTTGTCAAAGTAGAAAGTGATCAGCTCAAGCCTAGTGTAACATATCTGTATGGGCAGAGCTGTCCCTGGGGCGATCTAGGTGGCGTCGCCGCACAGATCCCCGGCCGGCGGGGCCTCCGCCCCAATTTTTTTTATTGATTTCAAATATTAAGATATGTATTAAAAATGTCTCCAATCTTATCAGTGAGAGTTGTAGTCTAGCGGTTGATGACTCCCTTAAAAAATCCTTTCATAGTGAGAGGTCACATATTTGAATCCAATGAATAGCAAAAGACTTTATTTTTAAAACGCAAATCAAATTTGGCCCCAAGTTCCAACCAGTCGGCCCAAGTCCCAAACAATCACCCATCTTTAAATAATTAATTAATTTTAATTTGTAATGTGCATAAAAATTGTTAAAGTCAGAGTTTTGCCCTTCCTTCACGGACTGAAGCTGATGCTACTGGTTGGTACTGTATGAAGCTGATGTTACTGATTGGTGTTGAGAATATCATATGGTTTGAATATTTTGGATGAGATGTGTATATGTGCTAACATCTTTCTTCTTTTCTAATCCTATAGAAATGGTATATATATGTGTATATTGTATATGTTGTGTTTATATGCCATTACAAATTAAGGGGGAGCATTATAGTAATCATAGATGTTGGGACAATATCTATGACATTGTCGTTAAGTCACTTGCGCTGAATATATTAGGTTTTGTGAAGAAATGCAAAAAGGGGGAGAATGTTAATGTTGGGTTTGGTGTTGTGACATTTTACCCAACATATCATTTTCAGCTCTAAGTTAAAATCAGAAATGTTGGAAGAAATGTCACGACATTCGAACCGACATTCTGTGAAACAGTTTTGCCTTACTTCACTGGACAGAACCTAAAATCATGGAGTTTTACCACAACGGTAATTTTGACTTGACAAGGAACTTTGAAGCAGAATAAAAATGTGGGAGAACGAGTCAAAGCTTGGAGAGCAAGTAGGGTGAAGAACAAGTCAAATCAGCTCCTATTTTCATGCCTCAAACAACTGCTCCAGTTGCCCTCTTTTAGCTCAACCTACCCAGCGATTCATTGAGCATTTCAAGGAAGACTTTCTACTATAAATAGAGAGGGAAGATCAGTGAATCGATATCCAGAATCAAAATGTTAAAATACCAAGAGAGCTCTCGATATTTCTTGTCAGAAATATGGATCACAAAATGTTTCATGTGTTTTTGACGACATTCTGTCCGACATTTCAGTCGTTGTTTCAGATTCTAGATTAGCTTTGTATGGAGCGATTGAAATGAGATGGTGTTCACTACATAGATACATTTTTCAGGCATAAGTCATTTGCGACTTAACCTTTTTTATTCCTTTGTATTATCTTGTAAATCTTGTAAAGAAAGAAATATATTCAATTGTATATATATATATATATATATATACAATACTTTTGGTCATTGACTATCATGGTTATATCAATATATAACCTATGAAAATTAAACATTTGTGTTCTTTATTTATTTTCGCTGCAATTTTACTCTTTCAAAGGTTTTATTTTGTTTACTGAAGTGTTGTCACTGCTTTCGGTTAACCCACTTAGAAAACCTCCCAGTTGCGTATAGCGTCAATCAGCCTAAGATAGGGTTGGCTCTGACGAGTGCCCTCTCTTTCGACCTGGCCCAAATACCTATTTAAGGTATTTTCAGAAAGTGCCCCTCCCCTAGTAGGGTGGTTAAAGAGGAAGCCGCAGATTTGCGACCTCCAACCCAGAACTATATGGGCGGGAAACCCATCCCGGCTCGACCCTCTTTTCCAAGAGGACATGCTTTTCCAGGATCCCCAAAAAGAGTGGGAGGTGCCTGCGCTCGTTCTTTCCAATGAAATAGAACGCCAACCTCTCTTGAAGCCGAATACGTCGTTAACCTTTGTGGTGGATCGACGATAGTGCGCCTAGCCAGGAGTGTGGTTGGTGTCACCTCCCGTGCGCTAGCTGTGCCTTTGCCGGATGTTTATTCGCCCACTCCTTCACAGAGCGATGACTAACAGCCGGGAGTTCAGAATTCTGTTAGTAGAGCCTGAAAGTAGCGCTTGGTTAGCATTTGTAGAAGAAAATAAGTAGGGTTGGGCTGGTTTTTCGATAGGGAAAGAGACAGGGGAGGGGGAAATGGCCCATGTCCGTGCACTTTCCGGAAATGCCTCTGAGATTCAATCATAAACCACTTTGCCTCGGTTCTATGTAAACCCCCCCCTTCACCCCCACCCCCTAAAGTCGATCCCCCAACAAGCAGCGGATGAGCGCACTAGCGCAAAAGCCGTTGCGCAACAAGAAACAGATCTCTACATGCAATTCGCTCACTTCGGGAAGAGCGGACGGAAAGAGAAGGCCTTTGTCCTATCTGCTTCTTCCTCTTCCCAGGAATGCAGAATTTGCTCCAAAAAAGATTTTCGTTTTTTCTTTTTGTTTATAGATAGATATATAATATTATCTATCTATTATTATTATATAAATAATATGTTGCAAGCGGCCCTTTCGCGACTCAAACAGCCGGTACGCTTTCCGGCTCGTCAGAAATGTCGGACGACATTTTCGCCGACATTTGTAAACTGTTCCGGCATTCGATTTTTTTTATTTCCAGTTTGTTTTTTACTGATCCATAGTTGTACCCTCGGGACCCAACAAGTGGTATCAGAGCCAACACTTGATATAATAAGTGATTGGTCCTATTATTCAAAGCTATGGATCCGACTTATTCAAATATTGGTAGACTTCCCATTTTAAATGGAAGAAAATGTACCTATTGAGGATTCGCCTACGTTCTCATATCAAATCAATTGATGTTAGGGCATGGAGATCTATAACCAATGAGTATGTTGTTCAAATGTTGCCGTCAGATAAGGAAGGTGACATTTTTTAAACCTGAATCCAAATGGACGGCGGAAGGAACCAATAATACTAGTTTAACGAAAAAGCCTTAAATGCAATTTTTGGATGGGTTGATCTTTACATGTTTAAACTCGTTCAAAACTTCCCAACGGCTAAGGATACATGACATACTTTACAAATTCATTGTGAAGTTAGATCAAGTGTTCATCGAATTGAGCTACACATGATCATGAGCAAATATGAACATTTAAGGATGGAAGAAGAGGATGATATTAAATCTTATTTTGAAAGTCTATCAGTTCTCTTCCTGAAAAGTTCATTTAAAGATTTATGACATTAAAGAAACTCACATCTTGCTACTATGAACCTTCATACCTTGATGATCACTCTCAAAACCTATGAGATGAACATTAAGAATCAAAGGGGACTATATTAGAGCAAAAATGTGACACTTCAAGTTCAATCCTCAGAGAATCATATCAATGAAGGAGATGAGAATCTTGAAGAAATTGGTGAAGGTGCTAATGTTGTCTTACTCACTCGAAAATACAATTTGATGGTGAGAAAGTTCAACAATAAGAGAAATAAATCTAAATCTAAAAGGCATAAAAACCAAGGCTTCAATAAAAAATCCACCAAATTTCCTTCCAAGTGCTAAAAAAGGATGTCTACTAAGAAGAGGAAGAAGATCAAGAAATCAAATCACAAGCACTGCTGGCCACTGTTTACGAACAACCCCTGTATGATATTGAAAATGTCGTCTGTAATGTTGCCTCAGATGTCACGACATTTCAGAAAACATATGCAACGACATCTGCATTTCCAGCAACATTTGAAAGGTACATTTTCTTTAACTATCCTGATGATAACTGCTTTAGTGATTTTATTTCTAGTGGTGAGGCCGAGAGTATGGATCAAGTTTAATGCAAAGATGACATGATTAATGAATTGCAAACCATTTGTAAAACCTTAATCATAGAATCCAAGCAACTTGAGACAAATGTAAAATCTTTAACTCGTGAGATTGTAGATCTAAAAGACACAATAATCCTACTAGAGGTTGCACTTGCCAAAAATGATATTGAATTTGGTAAGATTTGTGCAAATTGGATTTAGCCAAAATAACCTTCCGTAAGCTCTACTCATGGACTTCTAAATTGAATGAGATACTCAATGTTTAGTAAACTTTTGCATGCAGGTATTGGGTACTAAAAATCTCTTAAAATAATATGCTCTAGTTTGTTTGACAAAAATGAGAAAATGTGTTTTGTAAAAGAAAAATGAGTATATAATAGGTCCTCATATATGTCAAAGGATATGAAGTTTGTGTGCCGTCATTGTAACTCCCCTGATTGTTTTTCAAAAATAAAAAATAAAAAATAAAAAAATCGTACTGTTTTCAAACATCAGAATTCTGTGAGCGAAATATTGCCTAAAATGTTGTCCAACATTTCTGAGATGAAAGGTAAAAAACTGTTTTAAAAGTGTTTGAGTTCCCAAAATGGATATAATTTATAATGTTGTGATAACTGCTTTAAGAACTAACATTGCAGGTTCTTAGTACTTTGATAGTGGATGTTCTCGCCACTTGACAGGTACAAAGTGTTGACAGTCAATTTTGACCCGTTTTTCATATATTTCTTGCAATTTTATGTGTTTTAGGACAGCGCATTTTAATCATTATTTTTTTTTGCATTTTTTACATAATATTCTATGTTTATTTCTTCACAAAATGGCATTGCATCTTTTTATTTTAAATTAAGCATTATGTATTTGTTAATATTATGTTTCTATTATTATTACGTTTGTATCTCTTTAAATAATTAATTGGCACCGCATTTTTACTTTTAATCAGGCATTAAACATTTCTTAAATATTGCATTTTATTATTATTGCGTCGGCATTTGCATTTTAATAATCTTGCATCTTTTTAAGTAATTTTGTTTTAAATAATTAACCCGCCTTGCATTTTGTCAAACCAGTCCAGTCCAAGACACAATTTGAATCAGTCCAATCCAACACTATTTTTTTAATTCCATCCAAACACCCTCTTTCATTCCCCCCCAAAACAATACCCCACTTTTCATTTCCCCCCTTTTATTAAAAAAAAGGAGGGGGCAGCCCTACTTCAACTTCAGCCCAGCCGCATAAGAGCCCTCTCTCATTTTTTTTAAGGAAAAATCCATCTTCCTCCCTCCTCTCCTTCCAGTCGCCGGCGAACCCCCCCACGCTCAGCATCCCTCTCCCTCACCTTTTCATCCGTCTACCCTACTTCATCTACCCTCACTCCCGTCGCCCTCTCCCTCACTCCCGTCGCCCTCTCCCTCACCCACTCTCCCTGCGTCGACCACCATACTTCGTCTCCACCCATTCCTCGCCCGTCACTATCCCGTCCAAACCAACACTCACTGTCGAACCTCACCACTGCGGTGGCGTTGCTCCGGCGACCTCGTCGTGGAAGTGACGCCGCTGCTCGCTGCCCGCTGCCTTTTGTGTTGTTTAAATCACTGTTTGTGTCTCTTCGTTGCTATTATATTATTGATTATTTGGACTGATTTATTATTTTGAATCTCGCCGGAGTTTGTTAAACTCCGGCGACTTATGTGTGTTGTTGATGTTGGACTGATTTGGCATTTTTCTCTTATGTTTGGCATTCGGGTCGGAGTTCATTAACTTCAGGCGACCCCGTTGGCTTTAAATTTGGGATTTTGTTGTCTTCTTGTGACTGTTATTTGATTCGCCGAAATGGTCGAATTTTCGAAGGCTCCAGTGACCTTCATTGTCGTATCTTTTGGTGTCTGTAGCTTGCCTTTGCAACAGATGGCTTTTGTCATTATTTTGCTCTCGATTTGAAACCGGGTCGGGTCGGGTCGAACCCGGGTCAAATTCTAAAACTGTTGCTGCTGTTCATCTTAAAATCTGGACTGGAAATGTCATTTTCTAGACTGTTTGGTTATTGTTTTCCCCGGGTTTTCTCCCAGAAAGTCGGGTTGACCTGGTGTTGACGTAAAAAAAATCAGGGATTGATTTTGGCCTTATGTTTATGCATTTACTGATTTTGAACATATTACTACACTTGAATATTTGGTATTTTACTGATTTTTGAACAAGATGCTACACTTGTTTGGCCGATGAAGGAATCCCCGTCTGATTTCCAAGTCCTCCTCTGTGTAAAAGACGGATTTATTTATTTTCGCTTTACTTATTAATTCCTGTCATTGCTTTAAAATTATTTATTCTAGTACTAACACTTTTACTAAGTGTTTATGCAGGTACCCGGAGATCATCTTGCGCAGAAGGCCTAAAAAGGGCTAAAAGATGTCTCGGGGCTTTATTTTTATGTCGCATTTAATTTTAGTTTTATTATTTTACATTACATTTTATTTTAATTATAAATTATGAAAAATGCTTAGAATAGGTAGAATAAAAAGGGCAATAAATAATTAACCTAGGTTTGAACGAATAACCGCAAGTTAGCGGATCTTAAAGGATGTCTAACCCCATCCCTTTAGGATAATAAAGAACCCTGATTCAGAATCTCACTAATTTCGCAGACTATTAAATGGAGATTAATTGCAGTATTTTATTGCAATAAATCAAGTGTCCTAATTCACTTAACTAATTAGGTGGCGACTCCTCAAAATCAGCATATTTGCTCCATCCAGGGAACTGCGCCAAAGAGCAACGTTGCGGATACCGTTCAGACCCCCGAGGTCAAAAATGGGCGCGACACAAAGGAGTTTCTAAAGAACTGTGAATCATTCAATGGAGGTAACATAACGTTTGGAGGTGAAATTTAATGAGAATGCCTGAAAAGTTACGAATGAAGCTAAGGAATGTGTCATGTCAAGTACTAGAACAGGTGATAATTGATGTCTTGTTGCAAGACAGGAATCGTGCAATAATCTCAAGATCGACGACACAACACTATGACATCAAAAGTTGGGGCATGTCAACTTACGCAATCTGGAAAAATTGGTATCATATGGAGCGGTTAGAGACTTACCCAACTTCAGTCATAAAGGTAAAACAGTCTATGCAGATTGTCTTCAAGGTAAGCAAAACTCATGTTTCCCATAATGTTGTCCAGAATGACGGCAATATTTAGGTATGTCTCACTGTTTTTAATTTTTTCACATAGATCTTATAGGTCCAATTGAGGTAGACGGTTGAGGAGGCATGAGGTAGTCCTATGTGATTGTAGATGATTTTTCTAAGTACTTATGGATATTTTTTTTTGAAAGAAAAATCTCAAACTTTTGACATGTTTTAAAATTTTGCACTCTAGAATTAGGAACTTGTTCTATTCTCCCATGTTTTGAATTATATTCGATTATGAAAAAGAATTTGAAAACATCTCCTTCACAAAATTTTGTGAGAAAAGAGGAATTTTTCATGAGTCTTTTCTGCTCCCAAAAACTCTTTAACATAATGGGTAGCATAAAGGAAGAATAGAACATAACAAGGAATGACTAGAGTTATGCTTAATTCTAAAATTGTCAAAATGTTTTTTTCTGCTTGTCACGTCACTAATAGAGTCTGTTTAAGGCCTGTAACAAAGATGACATCCTATGTGTTGTTTTGGGTGTATTTGTTACATTTTAAAATGATAGAGATTATCTGGCTAGTTTGATTCTAAGAGTGAAAGAATTTTTGTTGGCTATTTTCAAAATAGTCATGCTTACCAAGTGTACAATCGAAGGACAAAAACTGTACAAGAGTATACTGCTGAAGAACCAGATGTTGCCTCAAATGTTACGACATTCGGAGCAACATCTGAACCTGAACCAGAGACCACAAATGGTGTGGATGAGGAGTCAAATGTTGAATTGCTAGATCAAAGGACCCCTTATCAAGGATTAGGAAGAATCATCCAACATGTCAGGTGAGAGGGGGAGTGTTTGAAGGAATTAGAACAAGAAGCAAAGAACTGCTCAATTACAAAGACATGGTAAGATATGTGTGTGTCTACCATTTACCGAGAGGTTTGTCTTTCTTGTTTTATATCTTCTTTAGAACCATTGTTTGTGTTTGTGCATGGTTCCAAGCCTATCCAAAGTCTCCCACTTAAATGCCGTAAAATGTGTCATTAGATATGTTACCGGCACATGTGAGTTGGAATTTGGCATTTCAAAGACACTAATCATAATTTAATAGGATATAGTGACTCAGATTGGGCTAGTGATGTGAATGATATAAAAAGTACAAGTATAGGATATTTTTATCATGACAATAATCTTATTTCTTGGTAGAGTCGTAAATAAAATTGTGTCTCACTTTCAACTGCTGAATCTGAATATGTAGCAGTTGAAAGTTGTTGCTCTCAATGAATATGGCTAAGACAATGTCAAACGACTATGATTTTACTAGCAACATTTTATTTTTGTACTATGATTAGACATCATTTTTTAAAAAGAGATTTGATTGAAAAACAGCTAGTTCAAATGAACATGTTGATCAACTAGCCGATACTTTTATAAAAGTGTTCGGACCATGAGAGATTTTCTAGTTTGAAAAAAAAACAAAAACAAATCTATTGGTCTTTGCAATCTCTGAAACATGCACTGTTGGATGAATGTCGGCTGGAATGTCTCTAATATTTCAGGTGACATTTACCCTTATAATATCAGAATCTAATTTTCAGTACTTGTAACGGCTGATTTTTGTTCAACCAGATATGATTTCCAAATGAGAACATGATGTTAATGTGATACCGTTCTCTGCGATGATATTAGATATCATAAAAAGGAGTATCAAAATCAGGCAAAGTCTTTATAATTCTCGGCAACTATGCAATACGGGCAAAGCCCTTGAAATTCATACCGTTCCTATACTTAGGAGTATCAAAGTGCTTAAACAAAAAAAATATTATGAGGATGCTAAATAAGTATTCTTGTTTTTGACACGAAAATGAATTTTGTATGTGTTTTATGATTAGATCTAGGACTCAATGGGAAAATGTTACATTGGTCTGGAGGTTAAACTCATAAAAACATATATAAAACGTGTCTTGATTTGTTGCCGAAAGGAAGATGTTCTTGAAGGATCATGATACTTATGTTGTTCAAAATGCTGCCAACATTACTGTTGACATTCTCAGATTGTGATATTTTTGGGGATATTATTCTTAACTGGTTTTCCGAAAAATCAGTTTTTCTCCCTATTTTTGTGTCCTGTTTAATTGGAATTTTAAACTTTGAATTGATAAGATTATTTTTTATTCCTATTTTGATGTCTAGTTAGTTTACTCCAATATTTTAGGTGTAAGTTATTGTGTAAAATTGAAACACCTAAATCTAAGGGTTTTTTGTTGCTTAGAAAGATCTGCCATGTATATACATATTCCTCTCATTTGTTATTTTTTTATCATCTTCGATTTTCCTTATATATATAAATATATATATATATATAATAATAAAAAATAACAAAATTGGGAAAGATCACATCACTTTGGTATATACAACCGATAGAACACTCAAGCCCTTCATCTCCCAAAATTACTCAAAACCCTCACCACAACATTCACCTATGGAAATCTCTCCAATGTCAATACCAATATCAACCACCACAACCAACTGTTCTATGAGTACTAGCCATCCAATGAACACTAAATCTTCTGAGCATATTGAACCACATCAACCCCACGTTGCGGATACCGTTCAGACCCCCGAGGTCAAAAATGGGCGCGACACAAAGGAGTTTCTAAAGAACTGTGAATCATTCAATGGAGGTAACATAACGTTTGGAGGTGAAATTTAATGAGAATGCCTGAAAAGTTACGAATGAAGCTAAGGAATGTGTCATGTCAAGTACTAGAACAGGTGATAGTTGATGTCTTGTTGCAAGACAAGAATCGTGCAATAATCTCAAGATCGACGACACAACACTATGACATCAAAAGTTGGGGCATGTCAACTTCCGCAATCTGGAAAAATTGGTCTCATATAGAGCGGTTAGAGACTTACCCAACTTCAGTCATAAAGGTAAAACAGTCTATGCAGATTGTCTTCAAGGTAAGCAAAACTCATGTTTCCCATAATGTTGTCCAGAATGACAGCAATATTTAGGTATGTCTCACTGTTTTTAATTTTTTCACATAGATCTTATAGGTCCAATTGAGGTAGACGGTTGAGGAGGCATGAGGTAGTCCTATGTGATTGTAGATGATTTTTCTAAGTACTTATGGATATTTTTTTTTGAAAGAAAAATCTCAAACTTTTGACATGTTTTAAAATTTTGCACTATAGAATTAGAAACTTGTTCTATTCTCCTATGTTTTGAATTATATTCGATTATGAAAAAGAATTTGAAAACATCTCCTTCACAAAATTTTGTGAGAAAAGAGGAATTTTTCATGAGTCTTTTCTGCTCCCAAAGACTCTTTAACATAATGGGTAGCATAAAGGAAGAATAGAACATAACAAGGAATGACTAGAGTTATGCTTAATTCTAAAATTGTCAAAATGTTTTTTTCTGCTTGTCACGTCACTAATAGAGTCTGTTTAAGGCCTGTAACAAAGATGACATCCTATGTGTTGTTTTGGGTGTATTTGTTACATTTTAAAATGATAGAGATTATCTGGCTAGTTTGATTCTAAGAGTGAAAGAATTTTTGTTGGCTATTTTCAAAATAGTCATGCTTACCAAGTGTACAATCGAAGGACAAAAACTGTACAAGAGTATACTGCTGAAGAACCAGATGTTGCCTCAAATGTTACGACATTTGGAGCAACATCTGAACCTGAACCAGAGACCACAAATGGTGTGGATGAGGAGTCAAATGTTGAATTGCTAGATCAAAGGACCCCTTATCAAGGATTAGGAAGAATCATCCAACATGTCAGGTGAGAGGGGGAGTGTTTGAAGGAATTAGAACAAGAAGCAAAGAACTGCTCAATTACAAAGACATGGTAAGATATGTGTGTGTCTACCATATACCGAGAGGTTTGTCTTTCTTGTTTTATATCTTCTTTAGAACCATTGTTTGTGTTTGTGCATGGTTCCAAGCCTATCCAAAGTCTTCCACTTAAATGCCGTAAAATGTGTCATTAGATATGTTACCGGCATATGTGAATTGGAATTTGGCATTTCAAAGACACTAATCCTAATTTAATAGGATATAGTCACTCGGATTGGGCTAGTGATGTGAATGATATAAAAAGTACAAGTATAGGATATTTTTATCATGACAATAATCTTATTTCTTGGTAGAGTCGTAAATAAAATTGTGTCTCACTTTCAACTGCTGAATCTGAATATGTAGCAGTTGAAAGTTGTTGCTCTCAATGAATATGGCTAAGACAATGTCAAACGACTATGATTTTACTAGCAACATTTTATTTTTGTACTATGATTAGACATCATTTTTTAAAAAGAGATTTGATTGAAAAACAGCTAGTTCAAATGAACATGTTGATCAACTAGCTGATACTTTTATAAAAGTGTTCGGACCATGAGAGATTTTCTAGTTTGAAAAAAAAACAAAAACAAATCTATTGGTCTTTGCAATCTCTGAAACATGCACTGTTGGATGAATGTCGGCTGGAATGTCTCTAATATTTCAGGTGACATTTACCCTTATAATATCAGAATCTAATTTTCAGTACTTGTAACGGCTGATTTTTGTTCAACCAGATATGATTTCCAAATGAGAACATGATGTTAATGTGATACCGTTCTCTGCGATGATATTAGATATCATAAAAAGGAGTATCAAAATAAGGCAAAGTCTTTATAATTCTCGGCAACTATGCAATACGGGCAAAGCCCTTGAAATTCATACCGTTCCTATACTTAGGAGTATCAAAGTGCTTAAACAAAAAAAATATTATGAGGATGCTAAATAAGTATTCTTGTTTTTGACACGAAAATGAATTTTGTATTTGTTTTATGATTAGATCTAGGACTCAATGGGAAAATGTTACATTGGTCTGGAGGTTAAACTCATAAAAACATATATAAAACGTGTCTTGATTTGTTGCCGAAAGGAAGATGTTCTTGAAGGATCATGATACTTATGTTGTTCAAAATGCTGCCAACATTACTGTTGACATTCTCAGATTGTGATATTTTTGGGGATATTATTCTTAACTGGTTTTCCGAAAAATCAGTTTTTCTCCCTATTTTTGTGTCCTGTTTAATTGGAATTTTAAACTTTGAATTGATAAGATTATTTTTTATTCCTATTTTGATGTCTAGTTAGTTTATTCCAATATTTTAGGTGTAAGTTATTGTGTAAAATTGAAACACCTAAATCTAAGGGTTTTTTGTTGCTTAGAAAGATCTGCCATGTATATACATATTCCTCTCATTTGTTATTTTTTTATCATCTTCGATTTTCCTTATATATATATATATATATATATATATATATATAATAAAAAATAAAAAAATTGGGAAAGATCACATCACTTTGGTATATACAACCGATAGAACACTCAAGCCCTTCATCTCCCAAAATTACTCAAAACCCTCACCACAACATTCACCTATGGAAATCTCTCCAATGTCAATACCAATATCAACCACCATAACCAACTGTTCTATGAGTACTAGCCCTCCAATGAACACTAAATCTTCTGAGCATATTGAACCACATCAACCCCACTGGTTTCCTTCTTCACCATCCACAGAGGACTTGTCTAAAGCTACAATATTGGGTAAGAGACCAAGATCATCCACCTTCCCTACCTGTCGATCGAGTAGATTGTTTGAGAAGAAAAGTTTGTGCAGAGCCGAGCAACAACAGGTACAGGTCCAGATGTAATACTTCAATACCTGCTTGCTCGAGTAGTGACAGTGACGACACGAACTTGGTGTTCTCAACTGAAGAGAGTGAAGAAGAAACAACTGTCTATGTACTGCAAATGCGTCTCAATAAAATGAGAAGTACCTGATGAAACTCTAGTGAAACAATTCTTCCCATAGGGAATTTTCAGATATGTCAAATCGAGTGTTGCTGTGAATGCTGCCACTGATGCCATAACATCTCAGACAATATTTCAGCCAACATCAGAAGAGACACAAACTCAAACATTCTCCAGCGAAACTGAATCTGATGCAAACCTTGAGGTATAGATCTGTTATAGAGAAAGGATCGTATGTTGATAAAATAGTCAGGTTTTTATGCTAATTTGAGTTATGCTATAGATGATACATCCTCGAAGAAATTTGAGAATGTATATCTCTATAACATATTATTTTTCCCACACCTACTGTTTTAAACCACTGTATGGAATTAAATGTTGAGGGGAATGTTAGTTGTTAGAGAAACAGGACCTGCAGTTTTGAAGATTATAGACAGAGTCATCGATCTACCTTGGAAAATGGAAGGAAATAATGCAGACGTTGACAGGAATATCACCAACATTCTAGACAACACTGGTCCAAGACAGTCTCCACTGTTTACTGAATGGTTTGTGATTCAAATTTCAAAGATCAACCAACAAATCTCTGAGGTTAATATTGTGAGGAATGCTATGATTCAAGTCAAAGACCATTTCATGTTGCTGCTTTCTTCACAAAAAAAGGGAGAAAATGATATGCATATGCTACTGTGATGATGCTGCTGTCGAGACTACTGTGGAGAAAATGGTGTTGCTGCTGAAGTCGAGGAAGCAGAAGAAGAATGCTACTACTAAAGCTAAAGGAAGTAGAAGAAGTACTGATGCAGGGGGAGCAGGATAAAAATGCTAGATGTTGTTGAGAATAAGGCTAGATGTTGTTGTTCTGTGCAGAGAAATGAGTTATGCAGGAGTTGTTGTTCTGTACTGCTATATGATGTTGTATGCTGTTGTGTTGGGAGCTACTGCTGTTAGTTGAAAAGGTTATTTTGTGAAGAAAGGAAAAAAGGGGGAGAATTTAAAGTCAGAGTTTTGCCATCCTTCACGGACTGAAGCTGATGCTACTGGTTGGTACTGTATGAAGCTGATGTTACTGGTTGGTGTTGAGAATATCATATGGTTTGAATATTTTAGATGAGATGTGTATATGTGCTAACATCTTTCTTCTTTTCTAATCCTATAGAAATGGTATATATATGTGTATATTGTATATGTTGTGTTTATATGTCATTACATGTTAAGGGGGAGCATTATAATAATCATAGATGTTGGGACGATATCTATGAAATTGCCGTTAAGTCACTTGTGCTGAATATATTAGGTTTTGTGAAGAAAGACAAAAAGGGGGAGAATGTTAATGTTGGGTTTGGTGTTGTGATATTTTGCCCAACATATCATTTTCATCTCTAAGTTAAAATCAGAAATGTTGGAACAAATGTCACGACATTCGTACCGACATTCTGTGAAACAGTTTTGTCTTACTTCACTGGACAGAACCTAAAATCATGGAGTTTTACCATAACGGTAATTTTGACTTGGCAAGGAACTTTGGAGCAGAATAAAAACATGAGAGAACGAGTCAAAGCTTGGAGAGCAAGTAGGGTGAAGAACAAGTCAAATCAGTTCCTATTTTCATGCCTCAAGCAACTGCTCCAGCTGCCCTCTTTCAGCTCAACCTACCCAACGATTCATTGAGCATTTCAAGGAAGACTCTCTACTATAAATAGAGAGGGAAGATCAGTGAATCGATATCTAGAATCAAAATATATATCAAGAGAGCTCTCGGGATTTCTTCTCAGAAATCTGGATCACAAAATGTTGCCTGTGTGTTACACCCCGTAATTCCAAGACATTAATATGAGAACGTACGTAAGGAAATAAGATTGAATTTTGGAAGGAAAGAATTTTTACATTTTCTTAAGGAAAAATTTCGGAAGAATGTGAAAACGAAAATTATTAACTTGGAGTTTAATTCTTCTAATTTGATTTATGGAATTGGTATTGGATTATGAAGTCTTGAAATTGATAATATGGGCCCGCCAAGAATTTCACAATTTTGCGGGGCCCTTCGATTTTAAGATATTTTGGAAATATCTAGATATTTTTGTGAAGAAGGAAATTTTGGCCAATGGGAGGGTGACATGTGTCCCTCTCCACTTGTCATTACAAGTTGCACTATATAGGATAAGTCTGGGAAGACTTAATTCATTTTCACAAAAACTTCATCTCTCCAAGCTCTCTTCTCTCTCCCTTAACCCTAAGTTTCGAAATTTCCCTAGCAAAGTGCAAGAACAAGAGTTGACTATTATTCAAGATTAAGCACACTAATCAAGTCTTAAGTCAAGTTAACTCTCTAAGATCTCCAAAAAAGTGTTTGGGTTGAAAACCCTAGCTTGTTTATCGACTTTTTGGAGGTAAAACATGAAGGGAAGTTGGTTATAAGCTTGTAGTGGATGCTTGTGTGTGATTGGAACTTGAAGAAGTGGAGCAAAACGAAAACTGCGGGCCAAAGTTGAGCGGACTGTTTTGGGCTAAATAAAAGGTAAAAATTCTTCCTTCTCTTGAAGTAATTGGATATTACATATTGTTATGTTTAAGGGATGAACTTGTGTTAAGAAAGAAATAAAAAATAAGAAGTGTAAGTGTTAGATGTTATTTGGGCCGAGAGCTAGACATTTTCGGCGTCGTTGGACAGAACCTAAAATCATGGAGTTTTACCACAACGGTAATTTTGACTTGGCAAGGAATTTTGGAGCAGAATAAAAACGTGGGAGAACGAGTCAAAGCTTGGAGATCAAGTAGGGTGAAGAACAAGTCAAATCAACTCCTATTTTCATGTCTCAAGCAACTGCTCCAGCTGCCCTCTTTTAGCTCAACCTACCCAACGATTCATTGAGCATTTCAAGGAAGACTCTCTACTATAAATAGAGAGGGAAGATCAGTGAATCGATATTCAGAATCAAAATGTAAAAATACCAAGAGAGCTCTCGGTATTTCTTCTCAGAAATATGGATCACAAAATGTTGCCTGTGTTTGTGACGACATTTCAGTCGCTGTTTCAGATTCTAGATTATCTTTGTATGGAGCGATTGAAATTAGATATTGTTCACTTCTATTTAGATAGATTTTTCAGGCATAAGTCATCTGCGACTTAACCTTTTTTATTCCTTTGTATTATCTTGTAAATTTTGTAAAGAAAGGAATATATTCAATTGTATATATATATATATACACAATACTTTTGGTCATTGACTATCATGGGTTATATCAATATATAACCTATGAAAATTAAACATTTGTGTTCTTTATTTATTTCCGCTGCAATTTTACTCTTTCAAAGGTTTTATTTTGTTTACTGAAGTGTTGTCCTTTGCTTTACATTTCTGAAATGTAAATCGAAATATGTCGCGACATTTTATTGACATTTGCAAATTGTTCCAGCATTCGAATTTGTTTATTTTCAGTTTGTTTTTTACTGATCCATAGTTGTACCCTCGGGACCCAACAAACTCCTTATCTAAAGCTTGATTTTTTTATTTTTGAATAACCAAAAATACATGAATCCTGGATATTTCTATATACTTTGGCATCATTTGAATGGATTTTTTTCTCTCTCCAATTTTCTGGTTTAATTTATTTTATAGAAAACAATTTAGAGGAAAAAATTGTGTATAAATTTTTATTTTAATAGATTTTATCAATATCTTTATGACTTAATTTGGATTTTGTTTTCCGATTTGAATTAATTTTATATACATTCAATCTTTTTATATATAAAATCCTCATAGCCCAAACACATTGACAATAACTGGTATATGGACTCCGGAGCCACATCTCACCTCACCCGGTCTGCAGGTAATATTCTCAAACTGTTTGGTTTAAAGCATTCTCAATTTGTGACAGTTGGTAGTGGCCACCACATTCCAGTAAAAGGTTATGGTACATCATACACACCACCTCCTAATCCATTCCCTCTTCAAAATACCCTATATGCCCCACATATGATTAAAAATCTAATTTATATCCGCAAGTTTACTCGTAATAACTCTGTCTCTGTTGATTTTGACCCTTATGGTTTTACTGTGAAGGATCTTCATACGGGGACACCTCTTACGAGATGCAATAGCACGTGGGATCTCTATCTATTCACTCTTACTCCGCTGCCAGATCTAGCCCTCCCGTCTCTCTAGCGGTCATTTCTTCTTCAACATGGCATAATAGGCTTGGTCATCCAGGAGCTCCAGTTTTTAGTTTTCTTAGAGGCAATAATTTCATTACTTGTAATGAGAAGCTTGCCCAAAACTGATTTTCTTGTTCTTTAGGCAAACATACACGTCTTTTATTTAAATCATCTACTAGTGTTACTTTTGCACCTTTTGACAATATACATTCCGATTTATGGACATCACCTGCTGCTAGTTCTCTCGGTCATAAATATTATCTTATCTTACTAGATGATTTTTCTCACTTTGTTTGGTTGTATCCTCTCAAATTTAAATCGAAAGTGTTTGCCAAATTTCTTGAGTTTCGTAAATTCATTCAAACATGAAAGAATGTAAGAAATAATCCCTAGATTATTCTTATTAATGAAAGGAATATATATACAAGTTACAAGGAAGATCTTATGGTAATATTACACTCATAATTAAGGTACCAACCTAAGTCTAATATTTACCAAATACACAAGGAAAGAGGAAGGGCCCCACACGGTACATGGGCCACACGGCTAGACCCAGTGTTTAACACACCCCCGCAGTACTTGTCCTTTTGCTACCTTTTCAAAAGGACTGAGGGAAGACCCTTTGTAAAGATGTATGCAATTTGATATCTCGAAGGAACATGACAGACACGTACTTGTCCTTTTGCTACCTTTTCTCGAACAAAGTGAATATCCATCTCTATGTGTTTAGTACGCTGGTGCTGAACTGGATTACCAGAAAGGTAGATGACACTTATATTATCACAATACACCGAGGTAGATTTCTCAATGGGACAATGAAGATCTAAAAGAAGATTTCATAACCAACATGATTCGAATACCACATTAGCTACCTTCGATACTCGGCCTCTGCACTTGAACGTGAAAGCATAGATTGACGTTTGACAGACCATGAGACCAAGTTGTTACCCAAAAACATACAATATCCAGACGTAGACCGTCTGGTGTCAGGACAACCACCCCAATCAGCATCTGTATAGGAGACCAATGTAGACGTCGACGAAGGATACAAATGCAAACCATACTCAAGTGTTCCCTGAATGTACCTAAGAATGCGTTTGAGTGCATTCATATGCTCAACTCTGGGATCATGCATAAACAAACACACATGTTGTACGACATATGTAATGTCTGGTCGCGTGAACGTCAGATACTGAAGGGCGCCTGCAAGACTACGATAGCTGGTCGGATCCTCATACGGAGAGTCAGCTGCAACACCTAACTTGGGTTTAGTATCAACTGGAGTAGAAGTGGACTTACATGATGACATCCCAGCCCTCTCAATGATCTCTGCTGCATACTTTCTCTGTGATAAGAACAATCCACCTGCATGACGAGTTACAACAATCCCCAAAAAGTAACTCAAATGGCCCAAGTCCTTCATGTCAAACTCAGAACTGAGCATTATCATAATAGACTTGCGCAAAGTATCAGAAGAGAGAGTTAAGATAATATCATCAACATATAATAGAATATAAGCCATAGAAGATCCTCGACGATATACGAATAATGAATTATCAGACCTGCTGTGAGAAAAACCCATAGTCGAAACAAAATCAGCAAACCTCTTATACCAAGCTCGTGGAGACTGCTTAAGCCCATACAAGGACTTCTTCAATAGACAGACATGATTAGGATATCTAGTATCCCTAAATCCCAAAGGCTGATGCATATACACTGTCTACTGAAGATCACCATGTATGAAATCATTCTTCACATCTAGCTGATGAATGAGCTATGATTTCAAAAGAGCCAAGATGAGCACAGTACGAATGGTAGCCGACTTGACCACTGGTCTAAATGTCTCACCAAAATCTACACCAACCTGCTGAGTCTTACCATCACCTACAAGTCTAACCTTATGCCTTGCAAATGAACTATCAGAATTTTCCTTATGAACAAAAATCCACATAGACCGAATAATATTACATCAGATGGATGGGGTACCAACTCCCACGTCTTATTATCAATAAGAGCATTATATTCCTCGGTCATGACAATTTTCCAATTAGGGTCATTTAAAGCAGACACAGGATTACGGGGTAATGGAGATTTAAGAACATTTGAATTTAAATTGAAATGACTTTTTGGTTTAAAAACACACATTTGACTACGAGTGACTGGACCATGAGTCTGGGCTGGATTGAGTGAATTTTGAGAATTTTCGAAAATATCTGGAAGTACCATCGAAAGCGCCGCGGCTCTGGAGACTGGCGCCGCGGCGCCAGAAGTACTGCAGGGCTCGCAGGATTTTGGCGTCGCGGCGCCTCTATGCAGGGTCGCGGCGCTGAGGGCGGGTTTTGGAGAACCTGCGTATTTTCTGGCAAACCTGATAAATGTTGGAGAAAATAGGGCGAGATAACATCATCCAAAAAATCATAGGAACTAGACACGAGTTTTTCTACTTTAGAGAAGGTAAGTTGGAATTCATCAAAGAGAACATGACGACTAATGGTGATTCGTTTAGAGGACAAATCAAAACATTTATAACAACGGTGATTTGACGAAAAACCCAAAAATACATAAGGAGTAGAACGTGCCTGAAGTTTGTTGATTGTAGTGGATAGAAATAGTGGATAACATAAGCATCGAAGACCCTAAGATGAGTGTATGACGGAGTCTTATTGTATAACACTTTTAGAGGGGATGAATATGTCAAGCCTTTAGAGGAAAGAATATTTAGGAGATCGGTAGCCATTTGTAGTGCATGATGCCAAAAGAATGGAGGAACGGAAGAATGAACCAATAAAGTGCGGACAATATTATTAATGGTACGAATTTTTCGCTCAGCTTTTCCATTTTGTGAAGACGTATGAGGACAATAAAAATAAATTTTTATCCCATTTTGAGCACAAAACTCCCTAAATTCTCCATTATCATATTATTTGCCATTATCACATTAAATGTTTTTAATTTCCCATTCGAATTGCGTTCTTATGAAGACTCTAAATTTTATGAAGATGGAAAAACGTGAGATTTTTTCGCAATTGGAAACGTCCATAAATATTTAGTATAGTCATCTAAGAATAGAACATAATAACGATGACCCGTAAAACTGAGAACCGGAGATGTCCATAAATTACTACGAATAATTTCAAATGGCATAGAAGTATTTGAATTTGAAGCTATAAATGGTAATTTAATAATCTTTCCCAAAGCACAGGATTGAAAAATTGGAGTACTACGAGTACCCTTACAAGAAATAAACTTATGTCTATCTAAAGAAGATAAAATAGACGACCCCGGATGACCTAGACGAGCATACCACAAGGAAGGAGCAAGAGCTGCAAAAGTGGATGGCATAGCTTGACGCGAGATGCTTGGACTTGGTGTGATTGGATATAGGTCCCCCCTCCACTGTTACACCTCATAAGATGACTCCCCGTCTTGAAATTCTTTACAGAAAATTCAAATGGATCAAAATTAATAGAAACCTAGTTATCAGTTGTGAATTTACGGACATATACTAAATTTTTAATTAATTTTGGGGCATGAAGGGTATTTTTCAGGACAAGTGGTGGATGAGGAGGGGACAAGGTTTTATGACCATAACCCTTAATTGGAATAGAATTGTCATTACCAACAGTTATACCATTATTAGTGCTCAAATTGGAATAAGATGAGAGAGTACCTTGATCGGATGTCATGTGGGTAGTGGCGCGGTGTCCATGTACCAATTAGGGTCCGGTTGATTCAAGCCAAGTGTGTGCATCACTGCTTCAATGTCGGTCTGAGTATGTCCCACTGCGTGGTGAGCCTGATGGGAGCGAGGCCTAAGTGTACTAGACTGCTGGCATCGCCATACCGTCCGAACCCGTGAGTCCGGACTGGGAGAGTGGGGCGCGAGTATCCTGGCGGATACTGAGGTGCCGCGGCGCTGTAAGTTTGAGTCGTGGCGCTGTAAGGTGTTGAGACCCACTGTCACTGTCCAGGGGCCCCCTGTGGGCTCCACGACTGATGTTGCTATTTTCGATTGTTGCCGCCACTATTCTTGCCATTATTCTTCCTATTCTGGCCTTTCTTACTGCCTACGTTGTTGTGACTTTGGGTCACGGTGGCTGGATTGGAAGAAGAAAAATTTTAACCAGTCACCATACCGACATGACTACTCCCAATCGCTGTTTTTTTAGCCAAGCCAACTTATTCCAATGTAAGCATGGAACTTGCCTGATAGAACTCTAGCAAGGTGCTACTCTGTCGAATAACTGAAGCAACACCATTATAAGCCTCTGATAGGCCTGCAACCATCTGAAGAACCAGACGACTATTAGAAACAGGAGAACCCACGTTGCGAAGTTGATCCGCCAAGTTCTTGAGGCGTTGGCAATAAGAAGAGACGTTGGGAAAATTTGCCATAGCCACTTGCGAAAATTCCTGCTCAAGAATAACAATTCTAGAATGACTGCTATCTTGAAATATGTCATGCAAACGGTTCCACACCGTTGTAGAGTTGAGTTCCATAATCATCTATAAGAGATTCAAGGAGATAGTGACATAAATCCACTAAAGAATCTTGGAATCAAGCATGTCCCATAATTCTGGGCCTTCTTCTTGAGTGGGCACATTAGATGTAGACGCCTTATCACCCTCCTTTAAAGGAGGAGGAGGGATGATGTTGTGAAGAACTTTATGTGCTTTAGCATGAATCTTGAATAATTCTGCCCATATCCCATATTGAACATTTTCTAGGTCAAGAACGATAGGAAGAACGCTTTTGATATTAGAAACTGTGAGAGCAGGATGAAAAGTGTTCTTATCAACCATAGGGAATAGAACAACAAGATTCAGAGAAAGGAATTTGTGAGAAAGGTTTTTGGAAGAGAAGACTCGGTTTTTGTGAAAGAAGAAACACACAAAAAAATCGAGAATTTTAGGGCAAAATTTCGAGAAAGAAGAAGAAATTTTGAGGAGCGGAATCAGGGTAAAGAGAACATATACTCTTGATACCATGAAAGAATGTAATAAATAATCCCTTGATTATTCTTATTAATGAAAGACATATATATACAAGTTACAATGAAGATCCTCTTCATATTCTACTTAGAAATCCCTATTATATTTGAAGACTAACTTTATAATTATGGTAATATTACACTCCTAATTAAGGTATAAACCTAAGTCTAATATTTACCAAATACACAAGAAAATAGGAAGGACCCCACACGGTACATGGGCCACACGGCTGGACCCACTGTTTAACAAAACACAGTTTGAAAAAGGCATAAAATCTTTTCAGTGCGATAATGGTCGTGAGTTCAATAACTCTATGTTTCACCGATTTTGTACCAATAATGACATGGTCTTTCGCTTCTCCTGCCCCCACACCTCCTCACAAAATGATAAAGCTGAAAGAATCATCTGCACCATTAACAATATGATTCACACTTTTTTGATTCATGCCTCCCTACCTCCATCTTTCTGGGTCTATGCTGCTAAAATGTCAGAATACGTTCTAAATATTCTCTCAACTAGCACCCTTCACAATATGACCCCTACCGAAATTCTCTATCATAAGAGTCCCCTCTTATGATCATCTCCGAATATTCGGTTGTCTATGATATCCTAACATTGTCTCTACCACCCCTCACAAACTAGCCCCCGGTCTACTCCTTGTGTCTACCTAGACTTCCCACCGAACCATAGGGGCTATCTATGTTATGACTTGTACACTCATCAGATCCACATCTCTTGTCACGTCACATTCGACGAGACCACATTCCCGTTTTCGAATCTTAAAAAGTTTCAAAAACCAGATTACTCTTTTCTTGACGAGCCTGCCATCTCTCCCATCATCCTAAGTCAATTGGAGTTATTCTCACAATATCTGTGCTGAATTCTGAACAAATGTTACTGTCAGTTACGTTTTAGCCTAAAGTTACAACTTTAAAATCAATCAATGTCATATTGCGTACAAGGTTTCTTGTGTCAGCTGGATTCTCAGAATCGTCACTCTCAGTTACGTATTAACCATAAAACGTTACTCACAGTAACAAATTACCCTTTAACGACGTTAACCAGTAGCTTCTTTGTCAGTTGAATTTTTTTAAATAAAATTTGCCTAATACGTTTGAGGAATACGTTTATTCTAATTCTGTAAATTGTTTTTAAAACGTATTATTTTGGTGAATTAACTTAAATAATGGCTTACTTTGATAATAATAATCGAATTATTGTTGTTGAATCTGCAAAATATGTATTTTCTTTCAACTACACTTGACACTTCACAGCTGCCCGAAGGGCTTTCTGAATTTCCAATGCTTTAGCTATTAATGTTTAAATAGAGATATATTTTCTAATTAAAAATAGTTTAAAGTTAGTATTGCAATATTATCCAACATGGTTTATTTGAATTCACTTGTTATACAATCTATTCGTTTATTAAAAAAAATATATGAATCTTTCATAAATTAATACCCATTTAATTATTTGTAATAAGAATATTTTGACACTTGTATAAATTTAATTTATGTGTCAAAAGATTTTTTTTTTCTTTTCATATTTTATATCCAATCAAATATTTGACACAGTTTGAAAAAGGCATAAAATCTTTTCAATGCGATAATGGTCGTGAATTCAATAACTCTATGTTTTACCGGTTTTGTACCAATAATGGCATGGTCTTTCGCTTCTCCTGCCCCACACCTCCTCACAAAACGGTAAAGCTGAAAGAATCATCCGCACCATTAAAAATATGATTCACACTCTTTTGATTCATGTCTCCCTACCTCCCTCTTTCTGGGTCTATGCTGCTAAAATGTCATAATACGTTCTAAATATTCAGCCAACTAGCACCCTTCACAATATGACCCATACCGAAATTCTCTATCATAGAGTCCCCTCTTATGATCATCTCTGAATATTTGGTTATCTAAGCTATCCTAACCTTGCCTCTACTGCCCCTCACAAACTAGCCCCCCGGTCCACTCCTTGTGTCTACCTAGGCTTCCCGCCGAACCATAGGGGTTATCTATGCTATGACTTGTCTACTCGTCAGATCCACATCTCTCATCACGTCACATTTGACGAGACCACATTCCCGTTTTCGAATCTTAAAAAGTTCCAAAAATCGGATTACTCTTTTCATGACGAGCCTGCCATCTCTCCCATCATCCTAATTCAACTAGATCATAGCAGTTCTTCTTCAGCGTCAGCGCCGCGGCGCCAAAACTCCTTCGAACAGGTCCCTGATTCACCGTCAACAGCGTCGCGGCCCAGTGCTGAGGCGCCATGGCGCCAAAGCATTAGAGAGGTCTGTCAGTCCTCCAGCGCCGCGGTGCCTACTCCGGAGTCTGTCCCTCCTTCTCCGTATCCAACAAATCCCTCCACCTTGGAATCTCCTACTATCCCCACTCACCAAACGGAAACTCGTGCAAAGAATGAAATCTTCAAACCCAAAGTCTAATTTAACTTGTCTGCCCAAACCATTTCACCAATTCCCAAGAACCCTATATTGGCCAAACAAGACCATAATTGGAATGCGGCTATGACTGAGGAATTCAATGCTTTAACTAAACAACACACATGAAATCTAGTACCTAGACCTGAGGGGGTGAATGTGATTTGTTGTCTGTGGCTATTTCGTCACAAATTCAGAGACAATGGAGATCTTGAGAGGTATAAGACAAGACTTGTGGCTAATGACACAAATCAGCAGGAGGGCATTGATTGTGGTGAGACCTTCAGTCCGGTTGTCAAACCGGCTACCATCCGCACAGTTTTGACTATTTCTATGGACAAACATTGGCCGATCCATCAGCTTAATGTGAAGAATGCATTCTTACATGAAAATCTGAGAGAGCCAGGCTACATGCATTAGCCGCCAGGATTCACTCATCCAGCAGGTCCTCACTATGTGTGTCGTCTCCGTAAGTCACTATATGACCTGAAACATACCCCCCGTGCGTTGTACGATCGTTTTGCCAAGTATATCTTGCAGATTGGGTTTATATGCAACAAGAGTGATACATCACTTTTCATTTTTCATCGAGGTAGTAGCACTGCTTATTTATTACTTTACGTAGATGATATTGTTCTTACTGCCTCCTCCGATGGATTGAAAAATGAGATTATTGCCTTGCTTATGTCCGAATTTGCAATGACTGATTTGGGGAAGCTAAGTTATTTTTTTGGGATATCAGTGACCAGGTATGCCAATCATATGTTCTTATGTCAGCGTAAGTATGCAGAAGAGATTGTGTACAAGGTTAAGATGACAAACTGCAAAGAGGTGCCTACTCCAGTTGATTCTAAATCTAAGCTCAGTGCCATGGATGGTGCTCCAGTCTCTGATCCTACTCTGTATAGGAGCCTTGCAGGTGCACTTCAGTATCTCACCTTCACCAGGCCAGACATAACTTATGTTGTTCAGCAGGTGTGCTTATTCATGCATGCCCCCAAGGAGTCTCATTTCACTGCTCTTAAGCGTATCATTCGATACATTAAGGGCACTCTTGATTATGGTTTGCACCTATACCCATCTGCTCCAAACAGGTTGCTTTCATATACGGATGCAGATTGGGCAGGGTGTCCGGACACGCGACGCTCCACCTCCGGCTTTTGTGTGTTTTAGGGGATAATCTGATTTCTTGGTCTGCCAAGCGACAGACTACCATATCTCGCTCCAGTGCTGAGGCTGAGTACAGAGGCGTTGCAAATGTAGTAGCTGAGATTTGTTGGCTCAGAAATTTACTGTTAAAACTTTAGTGTCCTTTGCGTCAGACATCTATTGTGTACTGTGATAACATCTCTGCCTTCTATTTGTCTCATAATCCGGTTCAACATCATCGATCCAAGCACATTGAGATAGACCTACACTTTGTTCATGAGTAAGCTGCACTAGGCCATGTCAGAGTGTTAGATGTTCCATCATCCTATCAGTATGCAGATATATTTACCAAAGGACTTCCCAGACAGTTATTTCTTGACTTCAGATCCAGTCTCAGCGTCCGGCCTCCTCCCGCTCCGACTGAAGGGATGTGTAAACATGTATATTATAGAAATAATTGTATCCCTACCCATAATTAGAATATTTCCATATATTGTGTAAATATAATTATGGCCGGAAGAATGGGCAAAATCGTTACTGAGATGTTGTCCTGAGCTTTCACAAATGTTGTCACAACATCCTATCCAACATCAACAATCTCCCCCTTTTGTTTTTCTTCACAAAAATCCATACAATGCTAAAATGACTAGAATACGGATTCCCGGTGTAGCCCTTACATTCCAAGAATCAGTAGGATCAGTGTTATGCACCCCCTTAACCTGCAGTAGAAACTCTCAAACAGTGTAGTACCGATGTTATGGTTAGTTAGGAGTTTATGTTATGTCCATCGTGACTTACTTACAGCAGATGCGTAGTCAGTTTACAGTCATAACAATCTATGTAAGGCAAACATATATATATAGTTTAGAAAATAGTCATAAACATATATCTGCCAGAACAGGCCTAAGTATCCCATAGTTAAATATTACAAACCAAAAAAATAATTACATTGTCAGTGAATCCAACATTCAAATAAAAACAAAGTATCAAATTGTCAGCCTTCAACACTTCATTATTTCAATCCATTCATCGATCAACAATACCTATCAACATTTTCATCTCCACGAAACTAGTAGTTAGTAGTCATCAGTATCTCACAACAAGGTTTAGATTAGCATAGAAACCCCTAATTACCTTATCACATTAAGGTCTCTTTCCAAAAATAGAGCTCAAGACTTTGCGACTACTCAAGAATTCGACTAAATTATTAGCGAATAATGAAGAATGGTCAATCACTTTCTCTCATTTTACTCCTCTATTCTTAAACCAATTCCATCTATCAGAGCATGATTTGTTTAGGAACAAATGAGAGTAAGGCATTACCTCAGAATCTGTGTGCTCCTGTCCTGATGAGGTTATTGTTGGTATTGCCTCGGATGTTGGGGCAACATAGTCAGGATCTTTTGCCTCATCATTTGATCTCGATGTTGAGGCAACATTTGGTGTAAATCTCCAAAATGTTCTGCGAGTCCCCTTTGGAAAAAAGTTCCTTAGGGGAATGTCATCTGACAGATGACATTCCCTATTCTACTTCTTTCTGGGTTTCATCTGATGGAGTGTATGGGAATGGAGAGCTGGGAGGACTTTGCACTTCAAAATCAGTGTAAGTGCTTATGCTTGTGGAGATGTCAACAGGCAGCGTCGATTCATCAATAGGGAAAGTCGACTCTGCCCTAGACCTCTTAGCAGTTTTACTTTCACCGAACTGGCTTTCAAAAACCCTTTTTGATCTTCTGGTCGGCATTGTTGATTTTGACTCTCTCGATGCAATGTTGGAGAAATCAAATGTTGTATCAACATCGATTGGGTTTTCTGAGTCACCTGAATAGAAAACCTGTAATGGCTCATCAGAACCAAGCAGAATCATTGCTACAGTGGCGTCTTCCTCAGCAGGTTTCAGTTCATTGATGGCTACATAGTGTTTGTACATCTTTCTGCTATTCGGTGGACTTGTTGACATAGGGGAATACTCTTTGGTATTTGTCGACTTTGGAGATATGGACATGAGAGAGGGTTTCGAAGAATTGGGCGTGCTAGAGAAGTTTTGGGTTTGAAAAAACTGGCGGTGATGTTTGGGCTTCCATTTAATGGATTGATGGGTGGCTTGATGCGACAAGGCAGAAACAAAAATGGGGATTTTCATCATGGCAAACTACAATTACACTCAAACTCTATTTCATTAAATTTAGGTAATATAAAATAATATGAACTCTTCACATACCTAAAACAAAGGATTTTACATAGCACAAAACATCATTAAACATTTAAAAAAGAAACGGTCCTCCAGATTTTTGGATTTTCATTATTTAAAGAGGCGTGTTACATACCACAACCCAGAAAAAATAAGAAAACAAGATTGAACAATGTACTTGAACACGATGTTGTGAATAATGTTGGCAACATTTCAAAGTTCAACAAGCATTTTGAGACTCCAAGGTTTTTCTTATTTAGCAACAAATTATTTTGTATATGTTCCCTATGAGACTGATCGCTGAATTAATGTGACATTTTACCATTGTCCTTAATCAACTTAGTTGAACACATACATAAAACAAAATAAAATATTAAGGAGTTTTCAACCTTCTTGAAACACATGGTACTCCTATAGAATAGGAACGGTACCAAACTTAGAGCTTTGCTCTTTTTGTATAAAACCAAATCTTTAGTAGAGGCTTCGCCTTCTTACGATACTCATTTTTTATGATATACATTATTTATTTATATATATATATCGTCGCAGAGAACAGTATCACATTCAAACCTTGTCCTTGTGAAGTCATGCTTGATTCATTTGAAAAATAGTGCAACATTAATCCAATTCATATCCTGTACATTTACTCAAACAGTAAATGTTAACCAGAATGTTAGGACAACATTTCGGACAACATCTACCTATCCTGTCTTATTTTCAAAGAAAACAGAGACCAAGAGATTTTTTCAGGCTCGAAAATCTCTCACGATCTAGGGGTTTGGTAAAAATATCAGCTAGTTGAGAAAGAGTATCAACATGTTCGATTTGAACTAGCTGTTTTTCCACTAAGTCTCTTAAAAAATAATGTCTTATGTCTATGTTTTTTGTACGTGAATGCTGAATAGGATTCTTGGAAATATTAATAGCACTCAGATTATCACAGTACAAAATCATGGAGTTGTTAGAAATGTCATAGTCATCAAACATATGTCGTAACCAAATCATTTGAGCATAACAACTTCCGGCTGCCATGATACTAGATTATTGTCAAGATAAAAACAACCACCACTAGTTCTTTTCCTATCGTCTACATCACCGACCCAATCCGAGTCACTATATCCTATTAGATTAGGATTAGTGTCTTTGGAGTACCAAATTCCCAAATCATTTTTACCGGCGACATATCGAATGATACGCTGCACGACATTAAGATGAGATACCTTAGAACTGGCATGGAACCTGGCGCAAACATACACGCTAAACATGATATCAAGGCGACTGGCAGTAAGGTATAAAAGGCTATCTATCATAGATCGGTACAATGTTGGGTCAACATCTTGTCCAACATCATCTTTACACACCTGTTGTGTAGAGCCCATTGGAGTCTTCATGTGTTTAGCATTTTCCAGAACAAATTTCCTAACAAGATTCTTGGCGTACTTGCTTTGAGATACAAAGATCCCTTCTTCATTCTGTTTAATCTGCAAGCCTAAGAAAAACGTTAGTTCTCCAATCATGCTCATCTCAAATGCTGTCGACATTGCTTCTACAAACGACTTTAAGAAGGATTCTGTAGTCGAGCCAAAGAAAATATCATCAACATAGATTTGAGCTATGATTACATTTACTCCGTATTTTTTAATAAATAAAGTTTGGTTAGCTTCTCCACGGATAAAACCAAAATCAATAAGAAAGTTAGTTAAATGACCATACCATGCACGTGGTGCCTGTTTTAGACCATACAAAGCTTTCTTGAGCTTGTATACATGTTGTGGATGGTGAGGATCTTCGAATCCTTTTGGTTGTTCAACGTATACTTCTTTGTCCAAGTATCCATTGAGGAAGACACCTTTAACGTCCATTTGGTGCAAGGTAATTTTCAAGTAACAAGCAATAGCAAGAAGCAATCTTATTGACTCAAGTTTAGCCATAGGATCAAAGGTCTCGTCATAGTCGATACCTTCAACTTGTGTGTATCCTTGAGCAACAAGTCCAGTTTTGTTCCTCACAATCTTCCTAACTCATCTGATTTGTTTTAGAATATCCACTTGGTCCCAATAACATTAGTGTTGTTGGGTCGTGGTACCAAATCCCAAACCTCATTTCGGGTAAATTGCTCAAGCTCTTCTTGCATGGCTTGAATCCAAAAATTATCTTTCAATACTTCCCCAACATTTTTAGGTTCCATAGTAGATGTAAGACAAGAAAGTCTAACCTGTTGGTATATTGTGGACATATACATATACCTTACCATTTCTCGGTAGTTCACTAGCTCTTTCTATATTGTTTGCCTCTGCTAAAAAACTCCCCCTATCACTTGGTCGGGTGGATGGTTCCTCCCAATCCTCGATGAAGGGTCTCTTCTTACTTGATCATTCAGCTCAGTAGCAGACTCCTCATCGATATCATCCTTTGTGTTCTCTCTTTGAGGTTCAGATGTGTCCTCTGATGTTGGGACAACATCTGTTGCTTCAGTGCATTGCTCATCTTCAACTACAACCACAATGTTGTTTTCTGAAAATCTACCAGATACATCCAGCAGGTCATCGAAAATAACATTAACAGACTCCTGGATGATCTTTGTCCGAAGATTGTATATTTGGTAGGCATGGCTATTCTGTGAGTAGCTGATGCATGATTTATGCACACACTAACGCAAGTGCACGTGTCGTGACAAGTAATATAGTCTAGAAGACCGAGTTATCGTCCTCAGGGATTAGTGTTCAATTCTCAATTTCTATTCTATGATATTTATTTGGTAACCGATGATTGATAAATTGTTTATAACTATAATTATGAATGCTAACTAAACTACTTTGTTTTACTTCAGATATGGTGAAAATAGGGCTTCCAAATCTCCTCAACTATCCGCTCATCCTATTTGTTAATGCACTTAATTATAGTTCTTCTTCTATTTTTAGATAGCAGGTTAACTAAGCCATTTTATACTCCTGTTAAGGTAATATAAACACTCAACCCCAATATAGAACCCTTCTACCTTTCGGTGATAAAATTGACTATAAAGGAGGATTAAGAGCAATAACCTATTAAACTACACAAGTATCGGGGTACTTTCGTCCATGATTTAACCTATGTTTATTCAACTATAGCATATTCACAATCTCCCCTTTCGGCTTTCGATTAGAAATCATATAGATTATGATAATTAGTGATCAATTAATTACCAAACATTCAAGACAATTATTGAATAAATCTCAACAATGATAAGAAGAAACCAAAATATGCATTAATTCATAAGAATAAGTTTCAAGTGATTTGATATGGAAAGCCCTAGATTAAGTTAGTTCCTAGCCATAGACATGACAAGAACTAAACTAATATCCAACATAAACTATAAAGAAATAAAACAAAGAAATAAAGAAGTTACACAAAAAGTGGTCTCCAATCTTGATCTTCAAGGTTGTGATGAATTTCCAAGGGTTTGGAACCCTTATTCTGACCTAAAATCTCCTTTTTATAGCCTCCAACTCGTTTCCCAGGTTTCCTTCCAGGCCTTGACCCATTCCCATTCGAAATTGGCAGAAATCCCGCCTCGGCCAGAATCGCTCCGCGCGCGAAACTCCTGCAGCTCAGTAATTTGCGCCGCGGCCTCGACATTCTTTGGCCGAGGCGCCGCCCTGTTTCTTGCCCGACTCACCAACTTTCTCGCTTTTTGAGCTCTGGAACCTCTGTTTCTGCCCTCTTTTTGCTCATTTTCGCCAATGAGCCACTTTAAATCATTATGACTTAAAAGAAAGAAAATCTACCCTAAGACGACACATATTTGTACAAAAATAGGCAAAAAACTAACTAAAAATTACTCAAAAGGTGTATATAAAATACACCGATCAAACACCCCCAAACTTAACCTTTGCTCGCCCTCGAGCAAAGATCAAAAGAAAGAATTAAAGACAAGAGAAAAAAAGGAAATAGACTGACTCAAAGACACTGATCACTTTGCAGCATCATTGTTACTTAGAAAAGCATGAAGGTTAGCAGAATAATATGCAGGAACATATAACATGAATTTTTAACATTCTAAACACATTAAGTTAGATATTTCGTAAATTCAATTTAATCATGCTCAATGGAAGTAAGAATACTTAACTATGCATGTCAATTTCAAAATCCTATGGCATGTTTACTTGTTATTCTCCACTAATCATAGATACACATGTAAGAGATCTTCAGGGCTTTTCAGGGTTGTAATGTAGGCTTAGGCATGGGTAGGTAAAAATAGGCATTTAGGCTCATTTTATGTACCATAAGCTCTTTTGCGTTAAATTATTCCCTTTTCTTTTGATTTTCTTTCTTTACTTCATACCTATCTTTCCCTTCTTTTGTTTTGAGAGAATGAAGTGTATTATGAATAATAGACACCCCCAAACTTAGGCTTTTGCCTATTTATTATTGCTTTTTCATTGGGGTGCATCAAAATTGTTCACTCTTTTTGTCTCTTGTTTAACACTTTATATTCCAATCACCAAAAAATTTCACTTATGGCACAAGTGTGGAATTATAGGGTGTCAAAGAAAAAGTCTATTTTTTAAGCTCAAAGGGGATGACTAGGGATATTTTGAATGTCAGGGATAGGCAAAAGTGGTAAGAAAGGGCTAACAAAGAAATGTCTGAGTCATCTCCCTAACATGCATATCCTAACTATTTCGCCTCAAATAGCAAGCAAGCATACACATAGATTTAATTATAAACAATGCACAAGTCAAGCAAGATACCCCAAATAATCTGATTTCATGAATTTTTTGCATATCTAACCTAAGTGTTTAGATGGTTGCTTCTAATTCCATTACATTATTCAACCTTACTTCACTAGGCGATTCCAGTAACTACAACATGCATGATCTAAAAAAAATTATGACTCAAAAAATACTTAAAACAAATCAAAATGACTCAAAAACAATAAGACAATTAAGACACCCCCCCAAACTTAAATCACACATTGTCCCCAATGTGTGCAAGACTAAAAAAAAAACATAACAACTTACAAACTTGGTTTAAAGTGGTGGCGGTGGCGGCGGATAATGCATGGACCATTGGTTGAACAAGGAACTCATCTCATCAAATCTCTGGTGCAACTGTTGTTGCTCCTGCCTTAATTCTTGATGTCCTTGCCTCAGGTCCTGTTGACCTTGTATCATTATGTCAAAGTTCTGCATCATCCTCTTCTGGTTCATGAGCAACTGCTCCATTATAGGCACTGGAGGTTCAAATTCTGGGGGTTGCTGCTGGCTTCTTCCTGCTTCATGCTGAGCCTCTGTCTCAGGCTCATCTTCATCCATGGCAGCCTCTGCTGCTGCTGCTGCTGGAGGGAGTGGGTCTGGGAAGAAATGCACTATCCCATATGACACAGGAGGTTCGACTTTCTCATATGTATCAGTAGGTAGGGTTGGTGTCACGACCCGACCCCGGGCCCGCGACTGGTGCCCTACCTGGGCACCCTTACCGGTATACATCAGAGATAATCAGCGAAACATACATGAAACTTATAAAATAAAACAACAAGAATTTAAACAACAGGTTAGCCGATAAGGCTACCTCCCTGGACACATATACATATACTTAGACAACCGCAGTTACATCCTTCTTCTTTTTTTCAAAGTGACCCACAAGATATGACTACAGACCTCTAAGATTTTGGACAAATACTATGACGGGACAAGGCCCCGCCGTACCCCTGAATATACATAACCATGATGACAAGCTCCGGAACATTGGAGCCATCTCAAAATGCTGAACCAGGATCCTAAGCCCGCGGATCCACAATCGTACCTAAACTGCGGACATGAACGCATCCTCGAAGAAGTCGATAACAACAGTCTTGAATATGGAACGGACATAAGGTACAGTAAACATATCATAATTGTATAAAAGAATGACAGAGGCAAGTATAAGAAGTAAATACCAGATCCTACCATGCCATTTCAACCCATGAACTTAATCGTACATCTTTATCTTTTCCCATTTTTCAATAAGAGTTATAGTCAAATTCTTACGTACATACTTAGGAAAAACCATCAAGTTCATAACTATATAACTTACTTATCTTGCATAACATAATCAACCCCTTTATGGAGGGACGCCTATACTGCCCGGCCCATTCTGGGACGCGATAAAGTCACATAAGTTTGTCCATAAAGGTATACTGCCCGACCCAATCTGGGACGCGATAAAGTCACATAAGTCTGCCCATAAAGGTATACTGCATAAAAATAGGAAGCTTATGATCAACTTAGGGCCACCTGCCCATAATATCATTTGGCAATCCTACTCCTGGGACTATTTCACCCGCAAGGGTCTTGTGGACCCGCATAGGACAATTTGCCCCGCATAGGACTATTTCACCCGCACAAGACTATTTCACCCGCTTAGGCCCTACGGGCCCGCAATGAGCATATACGCCATGCTCGCATCATGGGTAGCAAATCCATGGAGATGTATAATGTCTTGGGGGTTTACCCCGCAATTATACTCATAAGGTGTATAACGTCTTGGGGGTTTACCCCACATTTATACTCAGGAGGTCTATAACGTCTTGGGGTTTACCCCGCATTTATACTCAGAAGGTGTATAACGTCTTGGGGGTTTATCCCGCATTTATACTCAGGAGGTGTATAACGTCTTGGGGGTTTACCCCGTATTTATACTCATAACACTAGCACCAAAGGCTATCATACATAACATAAGCACCACCGGCTTATCATACATAACATAAGCGCTACCGGCTTATCATACATAACATAAGCACTACCGGCTTATCATGCATAACATAAGCACTACCGGCTTATCATACATAACATAAGCAAGTTAAGAAATCCCCTAACTTCTTATTAACCTTATTTACATATGCTCTCTTTTTAGTTTACTTAAGGCACTAACATGTCAGTATAAAATCCGGGAATTTAACCTAAAGTACTACGTACCTTTATTCCTTTAAAATGACTATTTTCCATATAAAACTTCCAAGATACTAATAACCGTAGTATCAAGTCATATCTACCTTTCAAGACAAGTCATTTCTTTATTTACATTACTAGAGAAAACCATTCTTTTAAACTTCCATAAAGTTGTTATAACCAACTTCCCATAAAGCCGTTATAACTCTTTATGTCTTAGACAAATTCATTCTTTTTATAACCAAGAGACTTATACTTTCAAATCAAGTTACATAACTTTCAAAATACTTCAAGTCTCTTATCTTTAGAAATCAAGTTTCTTACTTAGAAAACAAGTCTCTTATCTTTAGAATGTCAAGAAATCAATACTTTCCAAATCAAGTATTCTATACTTTTAAATCAAATCATTTCTTCCTTTAAGAATCAACTTGAAAAATAAAGTCTCTTAACCTTTTAAGAATTTAAGGTTCATAGTCTTAAAACTTCATACGTAAACTCTTTAAATTAAGTAACATATACTTTTATGCGTGTGAATAGGTTATACTAGTTTATAACGATCTTATTAAAGCAGCCATGATCTAGAAAATGTAATACAATTTTGTCTTATCTTAGCTTCTATGTAGATGGAGAATTCTACTCATTTTAATTTAATTGATTGCCAATACATTTTCTTTTATTAACGCTGCAGTGGCTTGTTCGATACTTATTCTCATTCGTGCAGTAACTTAGCAAAGTCAACTTGACTCCAAATACTTCCTAACGACTCTTACCAACATCCCCCATAAGACTTGGTAAGAACTTAGGATAACTTAAACGTATCTTTTACATAGAGTAAATCAACATACATACCTCTTAACTTCTAAGAGTAGAAGGAATCATAAAATAGTACCACATGTATATTTCATACATAGAATCATGTCAAAAGAAGGAAGAGGTTCACATACCTCGCGACGATTATCGACAAGTAGCAAACTGCTCCAAAGTACTTCAACCTTGATAGCTATTCCACCCTTCAAGTAGAATACGCTATACTTAGTACTTCAACCTATAATGTCCATAATACGTCCATTAACCTCTAGCTTCAAACGTAGAATATTCTAAGTGTAAAGTCACCAAATTCTACGAAAAATCGGACAACACTTCCTTTGTTTCTACGTACTTTTCCACCTTTTTCAAGGCCCGGAAATCAATAACCAAACGCCACATTTAAGGCTCAATCAAATAAGCTAACCAAAGGGGATTACACGCCTTAACAGAACGTGTAAAATTCTGCCCCACAATTAATACGAAACTGTCCAAAAATTAAGGCAATTCTCGGCTACAATCCATGCCTACAACAATGTCAATTTCCGTTCGATTCCTTTTCAATCCAAGTTGTTATTCCAACATGTTATATACATAATAACAATTACAACAACTATATTCCCTTCTCTCAATAACATACGACGTTCGTAATTAATAATTAACTTGAATAATAATCTTAACGGCTAACATGCCATTTTCGGTTTTTGAGCTTCTAAAATTCCATAACACTTATCAATCTTCATAACATATATCACATGCTCATTTCTAACTTATCATAACATGGAAACTTCAATTACAATAGTAAGACGAAGATTATTACCTCAATTAGCCCAAATAATGTCCAAGCGTAAAAGTCGATCCTTAGCAACTTTTAGCTCCTCTTCTTATGTTCCAATCCGCTCCCAGCACTCCTTAGAAGCTCATGAAGAAATCCTCTTCAAGTTCCATCTACAAAGTTGAAGAACACCCTAGGGTTTTGTTATGCCCCGTAGTTCCGGTGTATGTATGTGAGGACGTACGTACAAATATATACGCCCTAATTAGGGTAAGATTGATAGAATTGTTTTCCGACGAAAATTATTCCGAACCTTGTGAAGGAAATTTTACGTTTTCAATATTTTTACGATTATGGAATTGTTATGAGAGATAAAATATTTTGGACCAATAGGAGGGCGACAAGTGTCACCCCTAGATTGGGCCATGTGGGACGAAATTGAGTGGACAAGTAGGCAAGACAAGTGGCCAAAAGTCTTGCATGGAAGGCATGGCTTGGACGATTTTTTAGTAGTGGGCAAGTCTTGCATGGTCTTGCATGGCTTTAGTAAGACAAGTGTGGGAAGGAACCTTCACATATGTGTCACGACCCGAACCCGGGCCCGTGACTGGTGCCTTACCCCGGGCACCCTAGTGATACAACATCAGAGAAAATCAGCGGAAATAAAAACTAAAACATGAGACAAGACATAAAGTATGAAACAGGCTAACCAAAATGGTCACCTTCCAAAATATATACATATATATATCAAACCGAACAGTTAAGTCCTTTTTACAAACCCTGCCCACAACAGTACTACAGACCTCTAAGAATGTAACCATAACTATGACGGGACAGGGCCCCGCCATACCCCTGAATGTACAAACATCAACAATGACAGGGGACTATACCAAAGATAAGCCTCCGGAGAAACAGATCTTCCCAAAACGCTGAACTGTGATCCTATGAGCGAGGATCAACAACCGATGTACCTCTACCTGCGGCATGAACGCAGCCCACCGAAGGAGGTTAGTACAACAGGTACCAAGTATGTGAAACTGAAAATACTGTAGTTAAATCATAATAGTATATATAAAGCAGGAGACATATATGATAACCAAAATGCAGTACGCAACATAAAAGCAGTCATGTCAAGTCAGGGACTCACGCCCTCAAAGTCATCACTCCAATATAACTATGGGTCTCGCGCCCACAACATCAATCATGTTCGCATCATGACCACATGCCCCCGGAATTCTACATCGGTGTAGACATGTCCAGGATGCAACAATAATAACAATGTACCGGGTAATCAACCCTGCCGCATGGACACATGCCCCCGGAATTCTGCATCGGTGCAGACATGTCCATGTAACAATAATAATAATATACCGGGTAATTAACCCTGCCGCATGGCCACATGCCCCCGGAATTCTGCATCGGTGCAGACATGTCCATGTAACAACAATAACAATATATCGAGTAATCAACCCGCCGCATGGCCGTATGCCCTCAAAATTCTGCATCGGTGCAGACATGTCCATGTAACAACAATAACAATATACCGGGTGATTAACCCGCCGCATGACCGCATGCCCCCGGAATTCTTCATCGGTGCAGACATGTCCATGTAATAACAATAACAATATACCGGGTGATTAACCCGCCGCATGGCCGCATGCCCCCGAAATTCTTCATCGGTGCAGACATGTCCATGTAACAACAATAACAATATACTGGGTGATTAACCCGCCGCATGGCCGCATGCCCCCGAAATTCTTCATCGGTGCAGACATGTCCATGTTACAACAATAACAATAGACCGACCCTCCATCGAGAGACGCGGTAGCATAGGAATACAAATTTTACACCACAAGGCTATCACATGCAAGCACAAGCAAACTACCATACTTAAATTTTCTTACAAATATCCATTCTTTCACAAGAAGTCACTTGATACCAACACTCATAGTATCCAAAACAGAGTAACTATTATTTTAAGTAAACCAAAATAATTACCCTTATTAAAGACAAGCAACAACCTTCTTTTCCAAAAGTTCAAGTTTGCCTAATTTCAATTACTCAAGTCTCTTATTTTCGAAAGGTTTCGTAGTTCATAGTCTTAATCACTTAATAACATAATTCTCTTTTAAAACCATTTGAGTAACATATGCCTTATGTGTGAGTAGGTTATTCTTGTTTATAACAATCTTATTAAAGCAGCCATGATCTAGAAAATGTAATACAATTTTGTCTTATCTTAGCTTCTATGCAGATGGAGGTTTCTACTGGTTTTTTTTAATAATAATCAATTAGTCAATACATTTTCCTTTATTAATGCTGCAGTGGTTTGTTCGATACTTGTTCTCATTTCCGAAATCAATATAACATTATTCCTTTCAAAACCCAATTACCCATTTCTCATTAAAGCGGTTTCACAACTTTTTAACACAACCCAAGTCCTTATTATTTCACATCAAGTCTTTTATCTTTTAAAAACCACAAACCATTTCTTTGCCCACATAAAGTTGTTATAACAAACTTCCCATAAAACAGTTATAACACTTTATGTTTTAAACCAACCAAATTCATTTAACCCATGTACGTCTACCGTACTACATAGTTCACAACATATCATGCTAGAAGGATAGGAAGAGGTTCACATACCTCGCGACGATTATCGACAATTAGCAAAACGCCCACGATCAGAACCGCTAGCCTTTTCCACTCTTCAAGTAGAATACGCTACTCGTAATCGCAACCTATAAAGGCCACAAAACGCCTATCAACTCCTAGTCCTCTTCGTAGAATATTCTAAATGCAAGATTCCTTATTCTACGTAAAATTCGGCAAAGACCTCCCCGTAACCACATAAATCTCTTCCTACTCAGCCCGCTACTGTGCCAACAACTCCCGAGGGGGTTTCACGCCTAACCTGACGTGTTCAATTATACTTCACAAGAATACTACACAAGTCTCATCAGAAATACACCCAATGTAATTACAGTTCAGTTATGTTCAATATTCATTCTATATATAGTATACTCAACTATATATTACTACAACATGTAATTCCAATTACAATAGGGGGACAAGATTATTTACCTCGATAAGCCCAAAATTATCCAAGGTATAAGTCGATCCTGAGCAACGTTTAGCTCCAATTACTTACGCTCCAACCCGCTCCAAGCAACCCTTAGAAGTTTCTAAACAACTTCTCTTAACACTTCAACTCTAAAAAGTGAAGAACACTTAGGCTCTAAGTGTGGCTAGTTTCACCAAGGGGGTGTATTTAGGCTGTGGGTGTGAAATCTTTTCTAACTTTTGGTTACAAATCTTCCTAATACACTAAGGAAGAACACTTAAGACTTTAAGAATTTTTGGACAACTTTGGCTAAGGGGAAGAGCTTAAAAACGAGAACAATCAAGGAGAGGGGAGGGAACTTTTCAAGACTTGGAAACTCTCAAAGTGTGGATGAAATAAGTCTTCAACTAAGGGGGTATTTATAGGACATTCAAGGGCTAGGATCTATGCAAGTGTGTGGCCAAGATTGAGCCATGTGTGTGTGGGTCCCACCTATCCATCTACTCCACAAATATCCTACCAAACCTTGACCAAATATTTTAAGCCTTTAAAAGATGAAAAACGTGCCAATCCTTGTCCAATTTTTCGTCCAACCTTGCCACCTAAGGGTGACACATGTCGCCCTCCTATTGGTCCAAAATATTTCATCTTCCGAAAATATCCGTAATGCCAAAAAATCCGAAAAATAAAGTGGGCCCCACAAATCGTAAATTCCGGAAATGTAATTCCATAATTCTCAAATATTCCAAAATGTCCGAATACCAAATCTGGGAATCCAATTCCCATTAACGAACCTTTTTCCTTCACAAAATCCGGAAACTTTTCCGTCGAAAAATCGCATCTTTCTTCCTTTCCAAAATTACTGTCGTAATCTCGTACGTACGTCCTCACATACATACTCTGGAACTACGGGGTATAACATTTTTCCCCTCTTAGAAACATTCGTCCCGAATGTTCCTTCTAAGTCTCCAAACATGCATGCGCCGGTATAGTCTTCACTACTAAAATTACGAAACCAACTATGCCCCATACTGCCATAATATAATCATACGCGCGAAACCCAAATCCACGCCAACGAGGAATCACCTCTCATATGTAAACCAATACTAAATCTTACTCCTTGTCCAAAGGATACTCTCTTCGTACCTTCACTTCACAAAAATGCTCACTTCCATCTCTCAGCACATGTTCACTTATTTCCTTACTCGTCGTACCCTTCTCGAACACTCGAACTCTTTCTAGTATACGTGCCACACTTCAGTCATCACTTCAGTTTCCAAAATCTTTGGAGTCACAACCTCCAAACTTGGTCATCATACTAGCCTCGAATTCCTTCAAGGCCATTTCCGGCCTTCACGACCGATTCCGGTCGAACGATCCACGAACTCATACGATGGTTACCTAAACTTGGGCCTAGCACCCTCGTGACCCTACCACCGCGGGACCACCTCAAACTGACTTACCTTAATCCGGCCACGGTTGACCCGCAATACGTCCTCAACCCGACCCTCCGTCGTGCCGAACTCTCTTGTTTCCCGATCCGGAACAATCTTACCTTTTCAAGTCATGAAAGCTACTACTTTCATCTTACATAACCCAAGGAATTTCCTACAATGCATTTCACGCATACCAATTATTTCGACAAAAACTAACCGTAAAATATTTTACTCAAGCCGGCCTTACATCTAAGGTCTCAACTTGTTATAATATTCCAAGGCTTATAATTTCCCTACCCCTAAGCTTACCTTTTCAACTAACCATGTTCTCTAGATCACAATTTCACACAATTCTATCCAAACATAACACTCAACATGAAATCATCATATCACACATACAAATCTCTAGAGGGTTAAGGATATACCTGTAACTACCGCTTCACTCTAATCACAGTCCTGCCCTGCAGGGCGCATAGCTAGAGAAGGCGATGAACCGACCACTAATCTCGGCCGAGTCACAACATCCGTATACCCCTCGGTCGGACGGTTCCTCGCAAATGGCCCCGCTGGCCGCAAAAATAACAAGCTCTCGCACCACGACACTTCCCAAATGCGGTCTACCACATCGACCACACCGAGATAGGGTGGCCGATCCGCCAACACCCCTACTCCCGGAAACTCAACCCACGGAGCTCGACCGCCTCAATACCTCGACGCCCAAGGTTGTGGGGACCACTGCATCTTGGCGAAGGTGCATAACTAGCTCGCTGAGGCGTCCGCCTGAAAGTCACCAAAGGACCTCGCTGTTCGCCTCTTCTCGCCGATCTCGGCCATTCCGTCGACCTCTCCGCCTCACATCCAAGTGCATAAGCTCGCGTGCGACAATGTCCATGCCCGATCAAGAGCTACACCAACAAGCCTCGCTAAGTAGTCATCTAGCCCGTGGCGTAGCGGTGTACTCGCCCTCCATATCGCCCATTACTACGGGACATACCGAGCCAATGAGTCGAACTCCACATTGTACTCCCGAATCAGACGCCTGCTCGCCTCAACATCAAAAATTTGTCGGCCCGATCCCTCCTCATCTGTGGAGGCAAGAAATGTGCAAGAAATGCCCCTGAGAACTCGTCTCATACGACTGGAAGTGCATACTCTCCCCGGGACAGCTCCCACGAATCAAACCAGTCGACTGCAGTATCACGCAGCCGATGTGAACCTAAGACCACTGACTCGGTCTCCGAAGCCTTGATCACTCACGATCCGTCAGAATCGCTTGATGAACTCCTGCGGATCATCCTCAGGCCTCGACCCGTAGAACTCTCGCGGTCTACAACTCAGAAAGTCCCGTATACACAAACTATCCTATCTTGGGTGAACCACGGGTGCTACGAATCGCTGCGGCCCACCTTATCCTCATGTCCGCCACATCTCGCTAGTAATCGTGCCATCTCCTCAGAACCCATCTCCTTCGCCACAGCCGTGGACCGAGGCTCAGTATCGTGGTCTCAGCAGCCATCGCTGCGCTCTAAACTCGCTGGGCCGGCGCCGCAAAACTCGCCGTCAAGCACTATCTCAGTCTTCGACCGGCTCGCGCTGCATTCTCTATGTCCTACTAGCGGCTCCGCCGCTTTGCCTTCTGGGCCCGGTTTGCCTTGCGTGGAGGCATAACTGGTAAAAACGAAATACGTCAGAGGGGTCCAATTTATAACACAGCTCTAAGGCACGATCTTAGAATGAGAATAATGGGAACCAATCCTAAATGTCCTGCAGCCTCCTGATTATAGATGTGGTGCACAACACACCGATAATCAAGACTCTACTAGACGGTCTCAGACACTTTCCGAGGACTAATCGCTCGATACCACTTTTGTCACGACCGAACCTGTGCGTGGATCGTACCTACCCGCACCCTAGTGATACAACATCGAGAGAAAATCAGCGAAATAAAACTAAAACATGAGACAAGACATAAAGTATGAAACAAAGCAACCAAAACGGTCACCGTCCAAAATATATACATATATATCAAACCGAACAGTTAAGTCCTTTTTACAAACTCTGCCCACAACAGTACTACAGACCTCTAAGAATGTAACCATAACTATGACGGGACAGGGCCCCGCCATACCCCTGAATGTACAAACATCTACAATGACAGGGGACTATACCAAAGATAAGCCTCCGGAGAAACGAGCTTCCTAAAACGCTGAATCGTGATCCTATGGCGAGGATCAACAACCGATGTATTTCTACTGCGCAGATGAACGCAGCCCCGGGCGAGGTCAGTACAACAGGTACCAAGTATGTGAAACTGAAAATACTGTAGTTAAATCATAATAGTCTATATAAAGCAGGAGACATATATGATAACCAAAATGCAGTACACAACATAAAAGCAGTCATGTCAAGTCAGGGACTCACGCCCTCAAAGTCATCACTCCAATATAACTATGGGTCTCGCGCCCACAACATCAATCATGTTCGCATCATGGCCACATGCCCCCGGAATTCTCCATCGGTGTAGACATGTCCAGGATGCAACAATAATAACAATGTACCGGGTAATCAACCCTGCCGCACGCCACATGCCCGAATTCGCAGACGCGCAGAGCATGTCCATGTAACAATAATAACAATATACCGTAATCAACTCGCCAGATGGCCACATGCCCCCGGAATTCTACATCGGTGCAGACATGTCCATGTAACAACAATAATAATATATCGTAATCAACCCGCCAGACGGCCGCATGCCCCTAATTCGTGACGGTGCGTATATGTCCATGTAACAACAATAATAATATACCGGTGATTAACGCCAGATGGCCGCATGCCCCGAATTCTTCATCTGCGTACATGTCCATGTAACAATAATAATATACGGTGATTAACCCGCCAGACGCCGCATACCCCTAATTCTTCATCTGCAGTATATGTCCATGTAACAACAATAACAATATACCGGTGATTAACCCGCGATGGCCGCATGCCACCTAATTCTTCATCTGCGGACATGTCCATGTAACAACACAACAATATACCGCCTCCATCGAGACGCCAGAGCATAGGAATACAACTTTTACACCACAAGGCTATCACAAGCAAGCACAAACAAACTACCATACTTAAATTTTCTTACAAATATACATTCTTTCACAAGAAGTCACCTGATACCAACACTCATAGTATCCAAAACAGAGTAACTATTATTTTAAGTAAACCAAAATAATTACCCTTATTAAAGACAAGCAACAACCTTCTTTTCCAAAAGTTCAAGTTTGCCTAATTTCAATTACTCAAGTCTCTTATTTTCGAAAGGTTTCGTAGTTCATAGTCTTAATCACTTAATAACATAATTCTCTTTTAAAACCATTTGAGTAACATATGCCTTATGTGTGAGTAGGTTATTCTTGTTTATAACAATCTTATTAAAGCAGCCATGATCTAGAAAATGTAATACAATTTTGTCTTATCTTAGCTTCTATGCAGATGGAGGTTTCTACTGTTTTTTTTTTAATAATAATCAATTAGTCAATACATTTTCCTTTATTAACGCTTCAGTGGTTTGTCCGATACTTGTTCTCATTTCCGAAATCAATATAACATTATTCCTTTTAAAACCCAATTACCCATTTCTCATTAAAGCGGTTTCACAACTTTTTAACACACCCCAAGTCCTTATTATTTCACATCAAGTCTTTTATCTTTTAAAAACCACAAACCATTTCTTTGCCCACATAAAGTTGTTATAACAAACTTCCCATAAAGCCATTATAACACTTTATGTTTTAAACCAACCAAATTCATTTAACCCATGTACGTCTACCGTACTACATAGTTCACAACATATCATGCTAGAAGGATAGGAAGAGGTTCACATACCTCGCGACGATTATCGACAATTAGCAAAACGCCCACAAGATCAGAACCCCGCTAGCCTTTTCCACTCTTCAAGTAGAATACGCCACTCGTAAGATCGCAACCTATAAAGGCCACAAAACGCCTATCAACTCCTAGTCCTCTTCGTAGAATATTCTAAATGCAAGATTCCTTATTCTACAGAAAATTCGGCAGCACCTCCCCCCCCCCCCCTCCGTAACCACATAAATCTCCTCCTCTACTCAGACCCGCTACCAGGCCAACAACTCCCGAGGGGGGGGTTACACGTCTAACCGGACGTGTTCAATTATACTTCACAATAATACTACACAAGTCTCATCAGAATACACCCAATATAATTCTGATTCAGTTCGTTTCAATATTCATTCTATATATAGTATACTCAACTATATATTACTACAACATGTAATTCCAATTACAATAGGGGGACAAGATTATTTACCTCGATAAGCCCAAAATTATCCAAGGTATAAGTCGATCCTGAGCAACGTTTAGCTCCAATTCCTTATGTTCCAACCCGCTCCAAGCAACCCTTAGAAGTTTCTAAACAACTTCTCTTAACACTTCAACTCTAAAAAGTGAAGAACACTTAGGCTCTAAGTGTGGCTAGTTTCGGCCAAGGGGGGTGTATTTAGGCTAGGGGTGTGAAATCTTTTCTAACTTTTGGTTACAAATCTTCCTAATACACTAAGGAAGAACACTTAAGACTTTAAGAATTTTTGGACAACTTTGGCTAAGGGGAAGGGCTTAAAAACGAGAACAATCAAGGAGAGGGGAGGGAACTTTTCAAGACTTGGAAACTCTCAAAGTGTGGATGAAATAAGTCTTCAACTAAGGGGGTATTTATAGGACATTCAAGGGCTAGGATCTATGCAAGTGTGTGGCCAATATTGAGCCATGTGTGTGTGGGTCCCACCTATCCATCTACTCCACAAATATCCTACCAAACCTTGACCAAACATTTTAAGCCTTTAAAAGATGAAAAACGTGTCAATCCTTGTCCAATTTTTCGTCCAACCTTGCCACCTAAGGGTGACACATGTCGCTCTCCTATTGGTCCAAAATATTTCATCTTCCGAAAATATCCGTAATGCCAAAAAATCCGAAAAATAAAGTGGGCCCCACAAATCGTAAATTCCGGAAATATAATTTCATAATTCTCAAATATTCCAAAATGTCCGAATACCAAATCTGGGAATCCAATTCCCATTAACGAACCTTTTTCCTTCACAAAATCCGGAAACTTTTCCGTCGAAAAATCGCATCTTTCTTTCTTTCCAAAATTACTGTCGTAATCTCGTACGTACGTCCTCACATACATACTCTGGAACTACGGGGTATAACAATATGATCTCTACCTTACACATGTGTTAATCTCAACTCTTGGTTGTGCTATATAAACCCCCTTAGTGGATGAAAATCAGCCACACTTAACATATTACAAGACTTGAAAAACATTTCCTCTCCCTCCTTCTCTATCTTGATTTCGTCCAACCCCTCCCCTAACCAAATGTTGTCCAAAAATTCTTAAACTTATAAGTGTTCTTCCTTAATGTGTTAGGAAGATTATTAACCAATAGTTAGACAAGATTTCACACCCCTAGCCTCAAAAACCTCCCCTTGGCCGAGAGTAGGCAGATTTTCGAAACTGTTTTGGGCAGATTCTTAGTCAAGTTTGGAAGGGAATATATCCTAGCACATAATGAGTTTTTGGGTGTTTCAAAAGCCTAAAATGAAGTTCGTCGAGTCTAGTTTCCAACGCAACCAACCACTCGTCGATAGGACACTGGAGTAGAGAGTTATCCACGTTGCAAGTTCAGCTGACGAAGCAGTAGCTAAAAAAATCTGGACAGTCACGTTTTTTGGACTATCTTGAGGTAATGAACCTTAACCTCTTTGTGAATTTGATTATTATGTATATATGGATATTATACATATATTGGAAGTATATTATGGACTATAAGATATAAAGAAAGATTTGGATCTTGTTAAGATATTAAAAAGAGAATTGGCATGTTAGCCATTAAAATGGTAAAATGTATCCATTACTTGCTAAGAAGTTAACAACAAGGAAACTATAACTTATATAAAGATTGGAATATAAGTTGAAGGACTAATGAAGTAATTGGATAAGTATTATTGTAAAAGTTGGCCAAGGACCCCAACTTAAGAACCGTATCTACTTTGGACTTTTTACTTTGGACTTCTTTACTTATTGTTATTATGAAGGGAGATAGTAAACCGCATTACCGTTTGGGCGTGTTATCCCCTTCTTTTACTTATTGTTATTATGAAGGGAGATAGTAAATCGCGTTACCGTTTGGGCGTGTTATCCCCTTCTTTTACTTATTGTTATTATGAAGGGAGATAGTAAACTGCGTTACCGTTTGGGTGTGTTATCCCCTTCTTTACTTATTATTATTATGAAGGAGAGATTGTTAATCGCGTTCCGTTTGGGCGTGTTATCCCCTTCTTTAGTTATTATTGTTATGAAGGAGAGATTGTTAATCGCGTTCCGTTTGGGCGTGTTATCCCCTTCTTTAGATTTCAGTATTATTGCACCTTAATTATAGTAGGTTAATCACGGTTATCGGGCCTTGGAAAAGGTGGGAAATTGAGTAGAAACGGGGGAGGTGCTGCCGAATTTTCCGTAGGATATGGAACTTGTTCTTAGAAATATCATACGAAGAGATCTAGAGGTTAATGGACGTTTCGTGGCCATTATAGGTGGAAGTACTACGAGTAGCGTATTCTACTTGAAGGGTGGAAAAGGCTAGCAAGGTTATAGTACTTTGGAGCGTTTTGCTAATTGTCGATAATCGTCGCGAGGTATGTGAACCTCTTCCTATCTCTTCTAGCATGATATTTGCGAAATATATATATAGTATGGTAGACGTACGTGTGTAAAATGAATTTGGTTTATTTAAAACATAAAGTGTTATAATGGCTTTATGGGAAGTTAATTATAACAACTTTATGTAGGTAAAGGAATGGTTTATTGATTTTTAAAAAGATAAGATACTTGACTTATATTTGACTTGGTTGATATGTGAAGAACTTGAATTGTGTGGAAAGTTGTGAAACCTCATTCGTGAGTAATGAGTACTTGGTTTCGAATAATAATGTTATATTGATTTCGGAAATGAGAATAAGTATCGAACAAACCACTGCAGCGTTAATAAAGGAAAAAGTAACGACAATTAATTATATTGAGTAATGAGTACTTGGTTTCGAATAATAATGTTATATTGATTTCGGAAATGAGAATAAGTATCGAACAACCCATCCAAGTTACATTAAAGGAAAATATATTGACAAATAATTAATATTATTAAAACAAGTAGAAACCTCCATCTGCATAGAAGCTAAGATAAGACAAAATTGTATTACATTTCCTAGATCACGTTGCTTTAATAAGGTCATTAATAACAAGAAAAGAGACTTGAGTAATTGAAGTGTTTTGGTTTAAAAGAAAGGCCTGGTTTTGTCTTAAATTGATTTAAAAAGAAGGTATGGAAATTGTTTGGATTTACTTAAAATGATGGTTACTCTATTTGATACTACGGGTATCATGTGACCTTTGTAAAAGAAATGGATCTTTTGAAAGAACTAAAGTACGTAGTACTTTAGAGTTAAAACCCGGATGGTTGGCATAAAATGAGAGTACTTGAGTTTATACAAATGGTGAATCAATTTACATGTTAACGATACCAAGAGTATGTTGAACTTGTCTATGCTAGTTGTGATAGCGTTTGTTGTGCAAGCATTGTATTTTTATACCACCGCGTCTCACGAGGGTCACTGACTTGTTGTGAACTTTTATCGACGCGTCGGCGGTGACGGAGGATTCCACGCATGCTTCCATTGTGTTTTATCTTGGCCATGCTTATACGATGAGGATGCCGGCACGCGGCAGATGCGAGTTGGATGCCCGGGCGTTTCATTACTCCATGGCCATGCTTATACGATGAGGGATTCCGGGGCATGCGACCATGTTATATTTTACTCCATGGGCTAGCTCCCCATGAAGACATGTACCCACGATGAGGGATTCCGGGGGCATGTTATATTATTACTCCATGGGCTGGCTCCCCATGAAGACCTGCACCTACGATGAGGGATTCCGGGGGCACGTTATGGCCATGCTTATACGATGAGGATTAGGGCACGCGTTATATATATATATATATATATATATATATATATATATATATATATATATATATATATATGTATCAGATGTTAGAAAGTGAGGTAGGATGCCACTGGTCACACACGATTATATGTTACATCATGTATCACGGCGATGAGGAAGGAATTCCACGGCATGATTGATGTTGTGGGCGTGAGACCCCAATTATATTTGAGTGATGACTTTGAGGCGTGAGTCCTCGACTTGACACGATCGCCATATATCAGGTAATCGTAGTTTGGTTATCATATATGTATCCGGTTTTATATAGACTACTATGATTTTATTTACAGTATTTTCAGATTCACATACTTGGTACTGTTGATCGACTCCTTCGGGGCTGCGTTCATGCCGCAGGTTGAGATACGTAGCTTGCTGATCCGCACTCTTAGGATCACCGCCGCTTCTTGAAAGCTCCATTTCTCGGAGGCTTTGTCTTCGTATAGTCCCCGTCATCAGAGGTACTTGACATTCGTGGGTATGGCGGGCCCCGTCCGTCATAGTTGTGGTTACATTCTTAGAGGTCTGTAGTACGCTGCAGGTGGTTCGTAAAGGATGTAATCGCTCAAGTTTTGGTTTATATATACATACCGAAAGGCGACATTTTCTTGGTTAGACTGTTCTTACTCTTTATTGTTCATGTCTTTGTTTTTATATTCCGCTGGTTACTCTAATGTATATCTACTTAGGTGCCCGGGTAAGGCACCAGTCACGGGCCCGGGATCGGGTTGTGACAAAAGTGGTATCAGAGCAGTTAATCCTCGGAAAGTGTCTACGCATCGTGTCTAGTAGAGTCTTGATTATCGGTGTGTTGTGCACCACATCTATAATCAGGAGGCTGCAGGACATTTAGGATTGGTTTCCGTTCTTCTCACTCTGAGATCGTGCCTTAGAGTTATGTTATAAGTTGAACCCCTCTGACGAGTCTCTTTCGTTACCAGTTATGCCTCCACGTAAGGCAACCCGGGCCCAGAAGGGCAAGGCAGCCGAGGGAGCTGCGAGTAGAACACAGAGGAGTACGAGGGCACAGGCCCAACCTTTACCCGAGGTGATACCCCAGACGGCGAGTTCCACGACGTCGCCGGCCCCAGCAGAGTTTAGTACAGCGGCAGCAGTTCCTACTGCGGCCATGATATATGAGCCTTCAGTTCCACGATCGGGAACAGAGAATATGGATTACAAAGGGATGGCCCAGTTACTAGCTAGGATTTTAGCAAACAGAGAGTATAGAGTGCATCGATATATCACGGGCCTAGACGATTATCTAGTAAAATGGTGTACAAGAGTGGCTCTTCAGTCAGGCATGGACATTGCCCGCGTACAGGCTTATGCACAGCAGACTCAGGAACGTAGAGATCGACGGATTAACCAAGATCAGTGAAGAGGCTGCAAGCAGGTCCTTTGGTGACTTTCGAGGCGGCAAATTTCAAGAAGAGACTAGTTATGCCCTCCGCGATTCGAGTAGTCCTCCACAGGCTTCAGGACATTCGGAGTATGCAGGAGTTGGTCAGAGCTCCAGGGTTTTTGGTTCACATATTTACATAGGTTCTAGCCAGCCAGATTCAGTTTTCCCTCAGTGTTCACTATGTGATAGGCGTCATCCCGGGAGATGTCGTATTTTTACCAATGCATGTTTTACCTGCGGCCGGCAGGGCCATGTGAGGAGAGAATGTCCTAGTATGAGGGAAACCGGTGGGATGACTCAGCCTACCAGGTCGGTTGCAGATCCAATGGTTCGGAGAGAAAGGGGTGTTATCCAGAGGAGACCACCCCCACCTCGGTGTGGCTGTTGTGTTAGGTGTCATTGTGGGGAGTGTCGTGCTACTTCGACAGTTTGTTATGCTTGCGGATAGCAGGGCCATTTTTCGAGAAATTGTCCAACCAGAGGTGGAGCGGATGTTACGACTCAGCCTTCGGGATCAGTGGCTGGTTCATCACCTTCTATAACTATGCGCCCAGCAGAGCAGGATTTTGATTAAGAGCGACAAAGGGAAGTGAAGCAGTAGTTGCAGGTATATCCTTAACCCTCTAGAGACTAGAATGCATGATATGATGACCTAATGTTAAGTGTTATGTTGGGATAAGCACTGTGTAAAATTGTGATTTAGAGAACATGGTTAGTTGAAAAGGTAAGTTTAGGGGCAGGGAAATTATGGGCCATAGAATTTATAACAGTTGAGACCGAGACCTTAGATGTAAGGCCGTCTTGAGTAAAAGATTTTACGGTTAGTCTTTGTCGGAGTGCATAGTATACGTGGAGTATTTGTGTGATAATTCCATGGGTAGTTTGAGATAGAAGTGGTAAATTTCATGACGAGAATTAGTGAGATTGTTCTGGATCGGGGAACGAGAGAGTTTGGCGCGATAATGGGTCGGGTTGAGGCCATTTCGCGGGTCAACCCGCAGCCCGGATTGGGGTGGGGTCAGTTTGAGGTGGTCCCGCTAGGTGATAGGATCATGAGGGTGTTAGGCCCAGGTTTAGGTAACCATCGTACGAGTTCGTGGATGCGTTCGACCAGTAGTCGGGCCGATGAGGTCAGCCCATCTTGTCTTTCAGTCAGGATTGTTTACTCGGCGGAGGGTTATGCGAGATGTTATATATCAGGAAGGTTGTAAGGCTGCACGGGGTTCCTACTTTTATTTTATGACAGGCAGTGGAGCCCAGTTTACGGCTATTTTCTTTTTCTGGAGGTTTTACCAGGCGGGGATAGGAACTCAGGTAAGTCTCAGTATTGCATTCACCCTCGGGCCGACGGACAAACATCGCGTTTTATCCAGATATTTGAGGATAGGTTACGGGCCGGTGTTTTGATTTCGAAGTAGTGGTGAGGATTAATTGCCTCATATTGAGTGGGTATTATACTAACTACCATTTCAGTGTTCGGATGGCGCCTTATGAAGCCTTGTATGGGCGGAAGTATAGGTTGTCGGTCGGTTGGTTCGATGTTGGCAAGGTTCAGATAGTTGGTCCATACTTGATTCAGCAGAATGAGGATAAGGCAAAGCTTATCCAGAGGAGGTTATTAGCAGCTCAGAGTCAACAGAAGTCTGGCAGATAATCGGCATCAACACTTGGAATTCAGGTTGACGGTGGGCCTTCTTGAAGGTACCACCCCGGAAGGGTGTGACGAGATTTGGAAAGCAAGGGAAACTTAGCCCGAGGTACTTTGGGCCTTTTCAGATCGTTTGTAGAATAGGCCAGGTTTCCTATAAGTTAGCACTGCCGTCCGACTTAGGAGGCAGTACGTCTGGTCTTTCATGTTGCTATAATTCGGAAGAGTGTCGGAGATTCATCCAGAGTGTTCCCAATTAATGACGACCAAGTTGAGGATAGTAACCCCGAGATGTTAAAAACTGAAGCAATGACAGAAATGTGATACGTATATTAGGAACAGTTCGAGTGTACGAGGAGAGTACGATGAGTAAGAAAAGAGGCGAAGATGTGTTAAGCAGATGGAAGTATTCTTTTTATAAGTAAGGATGTGAAGAAAGTATCCTTTGGACCATGGGTGAAGCTAATAGTGTTGTATACGCTTTAGAGATGATTCTTCGTCGGCTCGGATATGAGTTTTTGCGCGTACGTTGTATTGTGGCCATGAGTGGCATAATTGGTTTCGTAAGAATAAAGGGAAGACTATACCGGCACAGGTATGTTTTGAGACTTAGAAGGAACATTCGGGACGAATGTTTCTAAGGGGGGGAGAATGTTATGCCCCGTAGTTCCGGTGTATGTATGTGAGGACGTACGTACGAATATATACGCCCTAATTAGGGTAAGATTGATAGAATTGTTTTCCGACGAAAATTATTCCGAACCTTGTGAAGGAAATTTTACGTTTTCAATATTTTTACGATTATGGAGTTGTTCTGAGAGATAAAATATTTTAGACCAATAGGAGGGCGACAAGTGTCACCCCTAGATTGGGCCTGTTATACCCCGTATTTCCAGAGTATGTACGTAAGGGAATACGTACAAAAAGTCTAGCCTTAAAGTTTAGGCAAAACGTTTTTTTTGGGCACAACTCACAAAACGAATAGTTTTCCGACGAAACGTTTCCACAGCTTTCGTAGGGTAAATTCCGGCTATGCCATTTCTAATTTTTGCGGATTTTTCCGAGAGACGAAACATTTTGGACCAACGGGAGGGCGACACTTGTCACCCTCCAATTGATGGACTTGAAATCGTCCATATGGACGATTTGGACTATGGTGAACACGTTTTTTTGTGCCTTGTGCACAAGTCAAGGAGTTGGTAGGATATTTGTGTATAGTTAATCCTCACCCTACACTTGCCTTGCACTTGTCTTAATCTTGGCCATTGGTTGGCCACTTCTTGACCTATAAATACCCCCTTAGAGATTTTTGCGGATTTTTCCGAGAGACGAAACATTTTGGACCAACGGGAGGGCGACACTTGTCACCCTCCAATTGATGGACTTGAAATCGTCCATTTGGACGATTTGGACTATGGTGAACACGTTTTTTGTGCCTTGTGCACAAGTCAAGGAGTTGGTAGGATATTTGTGTATAGTTAATCCTCACCCTACACTTGCCTTGCACTTGTCTTAATCTTGGCCATTGGTTGGCCACTTCTTGACCTATAAATACCCCCTTAGAGATGAAGAGTTCTTCATCCACAAATCTTTCCAAGTCTTGAAAAATCCTCTCCTCTCCCTTTGTAGCTCTTTCGTCCAACACTCCCCCCCTCCCCTTGTGAAGTTTGGCCGAGGGCCTACCCCCCTAGCCTAGCCAAAACCTACCCCCCCTCCCTTGGTAGAAAAGTTGCCTTCTTGTATTGTTATAATGCCCAAAATACCCTAGCCCAAATACCTTAGTACTTAGTAGAAGTTGTGAAGAACTTCTAAGGTTTCCTTGGAGCATACAACTTAGGAGCAAAACCTTGCTCAGGCGCGACTTTTTCTAGGATATTATTGGGCTTACCGAGGTAACTAATCCTAACCCTCTTTTGAATTAGAGAATACTTACTGTTGTAGTATAAGAATAAGTATAAATACTTAGAAGAGTATCACAGAATAGAATTGAACTGTTACCACAGTAGAAGGGTTTAAAAGAAGAATAATTAAATCAGACTTACATAGAATTTGTTTTCTGATGAACTTATATAGCTCACCGGGTAGGGAAGTGCTGCCCGACTTTCCGTAGAATTGTGAACCCTCTGTTTAGAATGACCTTCAGAGTAGTCTTTGATAGATGTCTGTGACTATTATAGGCTGACTCTCTGCGCGCGACATATTCAACTTGGCAGGTGGTTTTCGCTGAGAAGGTATGTGATTCTTCCTAAAGCATGATATTTTACAATATATATGTAGTACGGTAGACGTACATGTGTTAACTGAATAATAACTACGGCAATGTCTTTGACTTAAGCCTGAATAATACTTACGGCAATGCCTCACGGCTTAAGCCTGAATAATACTTACGGCAATGCCCCACGGCTTAAGCCTGAATAATAAAGAACTGAAAACATTTCAAAAGAATACTGAATCATTTTTAACAGAAGAGAACTAATTGGTTTTAAAACAGAAGCTTAAGAGTTATACTAGCTTTATGGGAAGTTAAGTATAACCACTTAAGAATGATAAGAGAAACAGTTTGCCTATGTGTTTATAACAGACTTATATTGAATTGTGAAAAAGAATAATAAGATGGTTTGATAAGTAGACATGATATGATGCTATGTGTGTTAGTGTCTTGTAACGTTTGTGTAAAAGAGTATTTTTGTTGTGCTTATGTTGTTTAACGATAAGCTGTTAGGTTAGTGTAACATCACTCACCTCTTGACATATTACCGGGGGTTAAGTCGCCTCCGACGCTGGGGTAGACTCGGCGATGCAGGACCATGATTCGAGAATACCTCATGCGGGTCCAAGGGACCTATGCGGAGCTACGGGAGTTCCAGGTTAGTGTGCGGGGTTATACCTCATGCGGTCCATGTGGCCATGCGGACTACGAGTCCAGGACGATGCCGAGGAGTAGCTACCCTCGATGCGGGGTTATATACCCTATGCGGGCCTATGTGATTGGCCTATGCGGACTACGGGAGTCCAGGATTAGGCTTGCATGGTGATACTACGGGCAATTGGCCCTGCTTCGATCATTCGCAGCCTAGAAAAGACACATTACGCTTTACCTATCACGCTCTTGTTTGTGATGTGGCACTATGTGCGGTTTCCTTGGTTGTTTCATACATACTTGCAAAACTGTTTTTAAAATGATATGTTTCATTTAAGTATTTTACAGTTTCATATACTTAGTACCTGTTGTACTGACCTCCTTCGGGGGGCTGCGTTCATGCCGCAGGTAAGGGCAAGCAGGTGCTAGATCCACATTCCTAGGATCTCTACGTTGGTGTCAGGAGCTCCATCCTTTCCGGAGGCTCTACTTTTGGGTATGATCTCCCTGTTGTAGATAGTTTTGTACAGTCAGGGTATGGCGGGGCCCTGTCCCGCCATAGTTGTATATTCCTTAGAGGTCTGTAGTCATGTTGTACAGTATCGGATGTAACTGCTAAACCATGTTTATATATATATGCCGAAAGGCGATGTTTTCTCACTTAAACTGTGTCTTATTTTATAAACTGTTTCATGTCTTGTTTTATATTTCCGCTGATTACTCTGATGTATGACTACTTGGGTGCCCCGGTAAGGCACCAGTCACGGGCCCCGGAATGGGTCGTGACAGGGCCATGTGGGACGAAATTGAGTGGACAAGTAGGCAAGACAAGTGGCCAAAAGTCTTGCATGGAAGGCATGGCTTGGACGATTTTTTAGTAGTGGGCAAGTCTTGCATGGTCAAGTCTTGCATGGTCTTGCATGGCTTTAGTAAGACAAGTGTGGGAAGGAACCTTCACATATGATCTCTACCTTACACATGTGTTAATCTCAACTCTTGGTTGTGCTATATAAACCCCCTTAGTGGATGAAAATCAGCCACACTTAACATATTACAAGACTTGAAAAACATTTCCTCTCCCTCCTTCTCTATCTTGATTTCGTCCAACCCCCCCCCCCCTCCCCTAACCAAATGTTGTCCAAAAATTCTTAAACTTATAAGTGTTCTTCCTTAATGTGTTAGGAAGATTATTAACCAATAGTTAGACAAGATTTCACACCCCTAGCCTCAAAAACCTCCCCTTGGCCGAGAGTAGGCAGATTTTCGAAACTGTTTTGGGCAGATTCTTAGTCAAGTTTGGAAGGGAATATCTCCTAGCATATAAGGAGTTTTTGGGTGTTTCAAAAGCCTAAAATGAAGTTCGTCGAGTCTAGTTTCCAACACAACCAACCACTCGTCGATAGGACACTGGAGTAGAGAGTTATCGACGTTGCAAGTTCAGCTGACGAAGCAGTAGCTAAACAAATCTGGACAGTCACGTTTTTTGGACTATCTTGAGGTAATGAACCTTAACCTCTTTGTGAATTTGATTATTATGTATATATGGATATTATACATATATTGGAAGTATATTATGGACTATAAGATATAAAGAAAGATTTGGATCTTGTTAAGATATTAAAAAGAGAATTGGCATGTTAGCCATTAAAATGGTAAAATGTATCCATTACTTGCTAAGAAGTTAACAACAAGGAAACTATAACTTATATAGAGATTGGAATATAATTTGAAGGACTAATGAAGTAATTGGATAAGTATTATTGTAAAAGTTGGCCAAGGACCCCAACTTAAGGACCGTATCTACTTTGGACTTTTTACTTTGGACTTCTTTACTTATTGTTATTATGAAGGGAGATAGTAAACCGCGTTACCGTTTGGGCGTGTTATCCCCTTCTTTTACTTATTGTTATTATGAAGGGAGATAGTAAACCGCGTTACCGTTTGGGCGTGTTATCCCCTTCTTTTACTTATTGTTATTATGAAGGGAGATAGTAAACGCGTTCTGGTTTGGGTGTGTTATCCCCTTCTTTACTTATTATTATTATGAAGGAGAGATTGTTAATCGCGTTAGTTTGGGCGTGTTATCCCTTCTTTAGTTATTATTGTTATGAAGGAGAGATTGTTAATCGCGTTCCGTTTGGGCGTGTTATCCCTTCTTTAGATTTGATATTATTGCACCTTAATTATAGTAGGTTAATCACGGTTATCGGGCCTTGGAAAAGGTGGGAAATTGAGTAGAAACGGGGGAGGTGCTGCCGAATTTTCCGTAGGATATGGAACTTGTTCTTAGAAATATCCTACGAAGAGATCTAGAGGTTAATGGACGTTTCGTGGCCATTATAGGTGGAAGTACTACGAGTAGCGTATGCTACTTGAAGGGTGGAAAAGGCTAGCAAGGTTATAGTACTTTGGAGCGTTTTGCTAATTGTCGATAATCGTCGTGAGGTATGTGAACCTCTTCCTATCTCTTCTAGCATGATATTTGCGAAATATATATATAGTACGGTAGACGTACGTGTGTAAAATGAATTTGGTTTATTTAAAACATAAAGTGTTATAATGGCTTTATGAGAAGTTAATTATAACAACTTTATGTAGGTAAAGGAATGGTTTATTGATTTTTAAAAAGATAAGATACTTGACTTATATTTGACTTGGTTGATATGTGAAGAACTTGAATTGTGTGGAAAGTTGTGAAACCTCATTCGTGAGTAATGAGTACTTGGTTTCGAATAATAATGTTATATTGATTTCGGAAATGAGAATAAGTATCGAACAAACCACTGCAGCGTTAATAAAGGAAAAAGTAACGACAATTAATTATATTGAGTAATGAGTACTTGGTTTCGAATAATAATGTTATATTGATTTCGGAAATGAGAATAAGTATCGAACAACCCACTGCAGCGTTACTAAAGGAAAATATATTGACAAATAATTAATATTATTAAAACAAGTAGAAACCTCCATCTGCATAGAAGCTAAGATAAGACAAAATTGTATTACATTTCCTAGATCACGGCTGGTTTAATAAGGTCATTAATAACAAGAAAAGAGACTTGAGTAATTGAATTGTTTTGGTTTAAAAGAAAGGTCTGGTTTTGTCTTAAATTGATTTAAAAAGAAGGTATGGAAATTGTTTGGATTTACTTAAAATGATGGTTACTCTATTTGATACTACGGGTATCATGTGACCTTTGTAAAAGAAATGGATCTTTTGAAAGAACTAAAGTACGTAGTACTTTAGGGTTAAAACCCGGATGGTTGGCATAAAATGAGAGTACTTGAGTTTATACAAATGGTGAATCAATTTACATGTTAATGACAGTCTAAGAGTATGTTGAACTTGTCTATGCTATTTGTGATAGCGTTTGTTGTGCAAGCATTGTATTTTTATACCACTGCGTCTCTCGATGGAGGGTCGGCTGACTTGTTGTGAACTTTTATTGGACGTACCGGCAGTGACGGAGGATTCCACGGGTATGCTTCCATTGTGTTTTATCTTGGCCATGCTTATACGATGAGGGATGCCGGGGCATGCGGCCAGGATGCGGGTTAGATGCCCGCGCGTTTCATTACTCCATGGCCATGCTTATACGATGAGGGATTCTGGGGCATGCGACCATGTTATATTTTTACTCCATGGGATAGCTCCCCGTGAAGACATGTACCCACGATGAGGGATTCCGGGGGCATGTTATATTATTATTCCATGGGCTAGCTCCCCATGAAGACCTGCACCTACGATGAGGGATTCCGAGGGCACGTTATGGCCATGCTTATACGATGAGGGATTCCGGGGCATGCGGCCGCGTTATATATATATATATATATATATATATATATATATATATATATATATATATGTATTGTATATGTGTACGCCGACAGTGAGGTAGGATGCCACGGTCGCGTCACCTGATTATATGTTACATCATGTACTGCCGGCAGTGAGGAAGGAATTCCACGGGCATGATTGATGTTGTGGGCGTGAGACCCCCAGTTATATTTGAGTGATGACTTTGAGGGCGTGAGTCCCTGACTTGACATGACTGCTTACATATTGTGTACTGTAGTTTGGTTATCATATATGTCTCCGGTTTTATATAGACTACTATGATTTTATTTACAGTATTTTCAGTTTCACATACTTGGTACCTGTTGTACTGACCTCCTTCGGGGGGCTGCGTTCATGCCGCAGGTTGAGATACGTAGCTTGCTGATCCGCACTCTTAGGATCACTGTTCAGTTCTTGGAAAGCTCCATTTCTCCGGAGTCTTTGTCTTTGGTATAGTCCCCTGTCATTGTAGGTACTTGTACATTCAGGGGTATGGCGGGGCCCTGTCCCGTCATAGTTGTGGTTACATTCTTAGAGGTCTGTAGTACTGTTGTGGACAGGGTTCGTAAAGGATGTTACTGTTCAAATTTTGGTTTATATATACATGCCGAAAGGCGACATTTTCTTGGTTAGACTGTTCTTACTCTTTATTGTTCATGTCTTTGTTTTTATATTCCGCTGGTTACTCTGATGTATATCTACTTAGGTGCCCGGGTAAGGCACCAGTCATGGGCCCGGGATCGGGTCGTTACAGGTTTCGCCTTGCGACTAACGTAAAAACGTCATTTTTCCGGGATCTTTATATTGAGATATCCTTACAATACCCCTAGGAACCTTGGGTTAAAGTATTGTGAATAATGATCCACAATTGCAAAATTGTCTCTCCTAAAACCCTCTTGGCCGAGAGCACACTATGAACAACAAGTTCTTGAAATATTTTTCTAAGTGTTCACTAGTATTGCACTAGTAATGGATAAATAAGAGGATCAAAGGCTAGGATTAAAACACTTGAAGGGCTAGGATTTAGTCAAGAATGTCAAGCTCCACTTGTCTAGCTTGACTTGTCCATTTTCGTCCTACATGCCATGTGGAGGGTGACACGTGTCGCCCTCCGGTTGGTAAAATATTTCATCTCCCGAAAATCCGGTAAATTCTAAAAGTCTCAAATATCAAATTCGGGAACTCAATTCTCATTAACGAACAATTTTTCCTTCCCGAGGCTCGAAATAATTTTCCGTAGGAAAAAGCAATCCTTCTTTCATTTCAAACTTAAAGTCGTATCTTCTCACGTACATTCTCTTAAACACGTGTCCTGGAATTACGGGTGTAACATTCTTCCCCCCTTAGAAACATTCGTCCCCGAATGTTCTTTCGGAGTCCAATCTAATAGATAGCGACATAGTCTACTTTTTCTACACCCTTCATACAAAATATGCCACCCTTGGCCATATAACAATACTTATACTAAAACGTCAACCTGAACTCCAAGTACCTCCGAGGGAACTTAAGATAAAATCCCTCAATAAACCTACATTCTTGTCTCCGTCTCTTAACGTTCAAATTCAAATCAATCATTTCAATAAAATAAGTCACATAGAGTCCACAATTTCATGTCAAAGAAAGAATTAAGGAATAACTTACATATTACTAACACTTCCTTTCCTTCCGTATCGATAACCGGCTCACCGGGAAACTGGAATCGAACCAACATCTCTCTACGGTCAACCTTGGCACTCACGAAGCCAACTAGTCCATACTCATAATGACCTCATAGTCTGTCGTATTCATCTCTACTAGGACTGCTAGGGTCCGACGACTGTATCCTCACCGGGAAAAACTTATCTACCCGCTCATCTACCACCCAATCATCCACTGGTGTAGCTACCTCGAAAGGTTCTTATGGATTCAGGCTCTATTTCTTTACACTTGGTTGCTATATTTCTTACTGATCGTACTCTTTCCGTACTTCCAACTCATACTAGAATACATACATAACTTCCATACTAATTCTGGCCTCCAATCTTTGGAGTTACTTACATCGAACAATTTAAGGCCATTTCCGGCTCTCACAACCTGGTTTCCGGTGGAACGCGTCCACAAATCTGTAAAACGATTAACTAGACTTGGGCCTTGCACCCTCATGACCCTGTCACGTAGCGGGACTACTACCAACTGATCCCATTCCATTTCAGGCTATGGGGCGACCCTTAATAGGTCCTCAACCCGAATCGGCGTTGCACTTAACTCTTATCCTTGGTCTGACTTAAATTTTTATTACCCGAGAAGGCCTTATATACCTAAGGTCTCGGCGGTTATCAATATTCTTAGGCTCGCAATTTCCATGCTCCAAGCCTACCTTATCAGTCCCCCCGTAAACGGGTACAATAACTTTTCATAAGCTCTTAATCGTGTTGTCTTAATCATAATAACCATACTTACTCCATACGGATCTCATCCGTACCATTCTGTTAATCATACCACGTAGCTTATTCTATTAACATAGTCTTCCATTAAGTACCTTAACAGGACTTCTTAAGGGTTCATTACCCTATCAGACAGCTCATCATTTCCTAATTATATCAAATTAGCACATAAATCTTGATGAGAATCCATTAAACTGTTTCATACCTTCCCGGTATCTAATTAGTCCTTACCAATTCCTGGTAATCTAAAATCATTCTAGGAAACCCATTTATGACCCTCATACAAAAATCTGTATAGTTGTACGTCATTATACCAACTATACAACAATTACAACCAACCTGGATACGCAATTCACATAATCCTTCCTGGGTCACTGCTGCCTTTCTCGTAGCTGCAATCAACATAACTCGTTAGGGAGAGACGACCCTAACAACACAGCTCTATCGCACGATCTCAGAGTGAGAAGAATGGAAACCAATCCTAAATGTCCTGCAGCCTCCTGATTATAGATGTGGTGCACAACACACCGATAATCAAGACTCTACTAGACACGGTCTGTAGACACTTTCCGAGGACTAACTGCTCTGATACCACTTTTGTCACGACCCGACCCCGGGCCCGCGACTGGTGCCCTACCTGGGCACCCTTACAGGTATACATCAGAGATAATCAGCGGAACATACATGAAACTTATAAAATAAAACAACAAGAATTTAAACAACAGGTTAGCCGATAAGGCCACCTCCCTGGACACATATACATATACTTACACAACCGCAATTACATCCTTCTTCTTTTTTTCAAAGAGACCCACAAGATATGACTACAGACCTCTAAGATTTTGGACAAATACTATGACGGGACAAGGCCCCGCCGTACCCCTGAATATACATAACCATGATGACAAGCTCCGGAACATTGGAGCCATCTCAAAATCTCGAACCAGATCCTAAGCCGCGGATCCACAATCGTAATACCTAAACTGCGGACATGAACGCAGCCCCGAAGAAATTCGATAACAGGTACCGAATATGGAACGGACATAAGGTACAGTAAAAAGATCATAAATGTACAAAAGAATGACAGGGGCAAGTATAAGAAGTAAATACCAGATCATACCATGCCATTTCAACCCATGAACTTAATCGTACATCATTATCTTTTCCCATTTTTCAATAAGAGTTATAGTCAAATTCTTACGTACATACTTAGAAAAAACCATCAAGTTCATAACCATATAACTTACTTATCTTGCATAACATAATCAGCCCCTTTATGGAGGGACGTCTATACTGCCCGGCCCATTCTGGGACGCGATAAAGTCACATAAGTCTACCCATAAAGGTATACTGCCCAGCCCAATCTGGGACGCGATAAAGTCACATAAGTCTGCCCATAAAGGTATACTGCATAAAAATAGGAAGCTTATGATCAACTTAGGGCCACCTGCCCATAGTATCATTTGGCAATCCTATTTCTGGGACTATTTCACCCGCAAGGGTCTTATGGACCCGCATAGGACAATTTTCCCCGCATAGGACTATTTCACCCGCACAGGACTATTTCACCCGCTTAGGCCCTACGGACCCGCAATGAGCATATACGACATGCTCGCTTCATGGGTAGCAAATCCATGGAGATGTATAATGTCTTGGGGGTTTGCCCCGAAATTATACTCAGAAGGTGTATAACGTCTTGGGGGTTTATCCCGCATTTATACTCAGGAGGTGTATAACGTCTTGGGGTTTACCCCGCATTTATACTCAGAAGATGTATAACGTCTTGGGGGTTTACCCCGCATTTATACTCAGAAGGTGTATAACGTCTTGGGGGTTTACCCAACATTTATACTCATAACACTAGCACCAAAGGCTATCATACATAACATAAGCACCACCGGCTTATCATACATAACATAAGCGCTACCGGCTTATCATACATAACATAAGCACTACCGGCTTATCATACATAACATAAGCACTACCGGCTTATCATACATAACATAAGCAAGTTAAGAAATCCCCTAACTTCTTATTAACCTTATTTACATATGCTCTCTTTTTAGTTTACTTAAGGCACTAACATGTCATTATAAAATCCGGAAATTTAACCCAAAGTACTACGTACCTTTATTCCTTTAAAATGACTCTTTTCCATATAAAACTTCCAAGATACTAATAACCGTAGTATCAAGTCATATCTACCTTTCAAGACAAGTCATTTCTTTGTTTACATTACTAGAGAAAACCATTCTTTTAAACTTCCATAAAGTTGTTATAACCAACTTCCCATAAAGTCGTTATAACTCTTTATGTCTTAGACAAATTCATTCTTTTTATAACCAAGAGACTTATACTTTCAAATCAAGTTACATAACTTTCAAAATACTTCAAGTCTCTTATCTTTAGAAATCAAGTTTCTTACTTAGAAAACAAGTCTCTTATCTTTAGAATGTCAAGAAATCAATACTTTCCAAATCAAGTATTCTATACTTTTAAATCAAGTCATTTCTTCCTTTAAGAATCAAGTCTCATAACTTGAAAAATAAAGTCTCTTAACCTTTTAAGAATTTAAGGTTCATAGTCTTAAAACTTCATACGTAAACTCTTTAAATTAAGTAACATATACTTTTATGCGTGTGAATAGGTTATACTAGTTTATAACGATCTTATTAAAGCAGCCATGATCTAGAAAATGTAATACAATTTTGTCTTATCTTATCTTCTATGCAGATGGAGAATTCTACTCATTTTAATTTAATTGATTGCCGATACATTTTCTTTTATTAACGCTGCAGTGGCTTGTTCGATACTTATTCTCATTCGTGCAGTAACTTAGCAAAGTCAACTTGACTCCAAATACTTCCTAACGACTCTTACCAACATCCCCCATAATACTTGGTAAGAACTTAGGATAACTTAGACATATCTTTTACATAGAGTAAATCAACATACATACCTCTTAACTTCTAAGAGTAGAAGGAATCATAAAATAGTACCACATGTATATTTCATACATAGAATCATGTCAAAAGAAGGAAGAGGTTCACATACCTCGCGACGATTATCGACAAGTAGCAAAATGCTCCAAAGTACTTCAACCTTGATAGCTATTTCATCCTTCAAGTAGAATACACTATACTTAGTACTTCAACCTATAATGGTCATAATACGTCCATTAACCTCTAGCTTCAAACGTAGAATATTCTAAGTGTAAAGTCACCAAATTCTATGGAAAATCGGACAACACTTCCTTTGTTTCTACGTACTTTTCCACCTTTTTCAAGGCCCGAAAATCAATAACCAAACGCCACATTTAAGTCTCAATAAAATCAGCTAACCAAAGGGGATTACACACCTTAACAGGACGTGTAAAATTCTGCCCCACAATTAATACGAAACTGTCCAAAAATTAAGGCAATTCTCGGCTATAATCCATACATACAACAATGTCAATTTCCGTTCGATTCCTTTTCAATCCAAGTTGTTATTCCAACATTTTATATACATAATAACAATTACAACAACTATATTCCCTTCTCTCAATAACATACGACGTTCGTAATTAATAATTAACTTGAATAATAATCTTAACGGCTAACATGCCATTTTCGGTTTTTGAGCTTCTAAAATTCCATAACACTTATCAAAATTCATAATATATATCACATGCTCATTTCTAACTTATTATAACATGGAAACTTCAATTACAATAGTAAGACGAAGATTATTACCTCATTTAGCCCAAATAATGTCCAAGCGTAAAAGTCGATCCTTAGCAACTTTTAGCTCCTATTCTTATGTTCCAATCCACTCCAAGCACTCCTTAGAAGCTCATGAATAACTACTCTTCAAGTTCCATCTTCAAAGTTGAAGAACACCCTAGGGTTTCGCCTTGCGACTAACGTAAAAACGTCGTTTTTCCGGGATCTTTCTATTGAGATATCCTTACAATACCCCTAGGAACCTTGGGTTAAAGTATTGTGAATAATGATCCACAATTGCAAAAAATTTCTCTCGTAAAACCCTCTTGGCCGAGAGCACACTATGAACAACAAGTTATTGAAATATTTTTCACCGGGTCAAGAGCATGAATCTTAGCGCTGTGTCCGACCTTCGTGCACCGGTCATGTTCTCTTGCTAAGTGTTCACTAGTCTTGCACTAGTAATGGATAAATAAGAGGATCAAAGGCTAGGATTAAAACACTTGAAGGGCTAGGATTTAGTCCAGAATGTCAAGCTCCACTTGTCTAGCTTGACTTGTCCATTTTCGTCCTACATGCCAAGTGGAGGGTGACACGTGTCGCCCTCCGGTTGGTCTAAAATATTTCATCTCCCGAAAATCCGGTAAATTCTAAAAGTCTCAAATATCAAATTCGGGAACTCAATCCTCATTAACGAACAATTTTTCCTTCCCGAGGCTCGGAATAATTTTCCGTAGGAAAAAGCAATCCTTCTTTCGTTTCAAACTTAAAGTCGTATCTTCTCACGTACATTCTCTTAAACACATGTCCTGGAATTACGGGGTGTAATAGTTGAGACCCCATGTCTGGAGCATAAGCTGCTAATAAGTGAGCCATGTCCCAACTCACCTGTCGTTACCAACCTACTGGTTTCTCCAATGTTTTGCAATATTTCCTTCCCAACGTCAATCGTCTTCCCTGACATGATTCCATATATCATTTTTATTCTATCTGTTGGCACTCTGGTGAAGTGCATCGATGGAATTAAGCGGGCACTGACGAAATATAAACAACCCTTGGCTGTTTTATTGAACTGACATCTGCTCAGTCCTCTTGATCCATTTCTTGCAATATCATACTCAGCCCCAGGGTAGCTTACTGTGCTTGCGACGACATCTCAGTTGATGTTGTTGGTGTCTCTAGACCAAGTTTTGAAATAGCTCCGATCGTCATCTCTTTCTTCAACATCGGCTGTTTTTAATAGCACATTCACCACTTCTGCCGTCACAGGCACATACCGTCCCCTCACAAAGCATCTACCATCCACCCACTCTGGAAAGTTAGCATAAAATTCTTTCACCATTACTGTGTTCTGCGGTGCTATTCTTTCTGGGTTAACAAATCTCTTCCACCCCATGACTTCTATCATCGCCCGAATAGGCTCATAGGCATCTCCCTCCTCAAATGACTCCCTTTGGTACTCCATTCCTCTTTCAGGGATCAAGGGTTTAGTACTAAGTTTTTGATATCTATCTTCAGCTTTTTGACTGACAAACCTAGTAGTATCATATAGAGGGACGGAGGTGGATGTGGAAGCTCTCCTCTTTTTGGCAGATATTTTTAGATAAACTCGGCAGCGTTTCTTTTGTTACAATGATATTACCCAACACTATCAATCAATAATCAGCAGCTACAACACTTTTCAACCCCCACGCTTCACTCAAAAGCTCCGGCACAACACCTCACGCTCACTTCGTATAATCTTCCGCGAAATCTCACACCCAACTTTAACACACCACACACCTTCCACCAATAAAGCACCTCCCCACCTATTACCTCCCCTGATTGTATTGAAGATTTCAAGAAAAGTGATAAAGGTTACCTTGGACGGTGTTTCAAGATTTTCTTGTTCCTAATGATGTATTGAAGCAATGGAATGAGGATTGTTGTTTAAGATGGTTAAGGGTTTAAGGAAATTAAGTACTTTGGTTGTGATTGAGTTTAGTTTGTGGAAGATTTTGAGGAAAAAGGGTTAATTTTGTGGGTTTTGGAGTGAGGAAAGGTTTGGGTTTTGATTTGGAGAGAGGAAAATCGGATTTAGGGCTCCTTTAAAATTCAGAATTTCCGTCGCGGCCACTGTGGCCATGGCCAGCTCTGCGACCTGCGAACTTCCCGGCCAGTGGCGCTCTGATTTGTGACTGGCTGAACCAAACTTTTACGGACTTTTAGCGCCATGACCATCAGCTGGCCATGTACTGGCGATTTTTCTTTTCTTTTGATTTTTTTTCAGTTTTCGTCCTCTAAATTTTTGGCCCTGCACCTGTCATCACAACATATAAACAATACCCTCCGTGAGACTGTTCTAAGTAAAAACTAAATTGCATTAAATTGAATAAAATAAAATAACCTTGGGTTGCCTCCCAAGTAGCGCTGTCTTTAACGTCTTTTAGTCGGACGCAAGTTCTTTACTCAAGAAGCTTGGGGTAGATTAACCCCACATCCCATCCATTTCATCAACATTTTTCGCTTCCTCCTTCTGTTTTTCTTTTTCTCTTTTTTTTCAAGGGGAGGTTTAACATTACTTACCTGTTTTGGCGGGCTTATTTCCCTTGCTATTGCTTGTGCTGACTCAACCGATGTGCTGACAGTGCTAACTGCAAAGCACTTGCTCATGACTGGGTGTTCAATGATGTGTTTGAACACTTTGAACACCATCTCTTCACTTTCCACTCTAAGTGCCAGCTCACCTTTCTCCACATCAATCAGGGCTCTTCTGGTTGCCAAGAATGGTCTTCCCAATATGATGTGGATCTCATCATATTCCTCCATATCAAGGATGAGGAAGTCCGCAGGAAAGAAGAATTTTCCCACCTTAACTAAGACATCTTCAATCGTTCCCCTGGGATGCACCACTGTCCCGCTCGCTAAGCTCACAGTGGTTGGTTTGGCTTCACCTAACCCCAACCTCTTAAAAACAGACAAGGGCATAAGATTTATGCTAGCCCCCAAATCACAAAGGGCCCTATTACATGTCACCCTGCCAACTGTGCAAGGCAATGTGAAGCTCCCTGGATCCTTGAGTTTGGGGGGCAATTTCTTATGCAAGATGGCACTGCATTCCTCTGTCAGTGTCACCGTCTCATACTCTGCCAACTTCTTCTTCTTCCCAAGAATTTCCTTCATGAATTTAAAATAAGTAGGCATTTGCTCCAATGCCTCAATGAATGGAATGTTAATGTGTAGCTTTCTGAATATCTCCAAGAACTTGGAGAATTGCTTATCAACCACTTTCTTTTGCAACCTCTGCGGGTAAGGAATCCTCTCAGTATATTCCTTCACTGGGACGGTTGGAGCTTTCTCTAACATCGGGCGGTCTTCAGTAACCCTCTCCCTCTCTGCATCTACTCTCTGTTCAACCACAGGCTGGGGTGTAAGCTGTTCTAACTGTTTTCCATTCCTCAGCTGCACCGCTTGGCACTGTTCTCTGGGGTTCATCTCTGTATTGCTAGGCAAAGTGCCCTGTGGCCTGTTGTTTGCCATCTTCGCTAGTTGTCCCACCTGCGTCTCCAAATTCCTGATAGAGGATCTGGTCTCTGCCATGAACTAGGTCTGTGAGTTGAGTGTCAACAGGGCTGCTCTCAACTCATCTGGCTTCTCTTGTTGAGCAGGTGCACTGAATTATTGTGAAGATGAGGCCTGAGTGAATGGTTGTTGATTTTGGTACTAGCCTCGAAATTGGTTATGCTGCCCTTGATCACCCCTCCATGAAAAGTTAGGGTGATTCCTCCACCCTGGATTGTAGTTATTTGAATAGGGGTTGTTCTGAGGCCTTTGATAATTCCATACTGCTTGACATTCTGCTTGCTCGATCGAGATGTTGTTAGGATCTGCTGATGGGCACCTATCAAAGGTATGTGGACCTCCACACATCTCGTAATTCGATGGCATTTGAACTGCATTCACTGACACTGTGTTTTGTTGCAGTTGCTTGGTCAAGAGAGCAACTTGTGCATTCAATGTTGTGATGGCATCAATCTCATGAACTCCTATTGCTCTTCTTCCACTCACCCCTATATCCTCTGTTACATTATTATTGGTGGTTATGTCTTCCAATAAATCATGGGCTTCGTGTGCTGTATTTCTCATGAAATTTCCACTGCATTGCGTCGATGATAGTTACGGTGGTCCCGCCAGCCCATTGTAGAAAATATGGACCAAATTCCACAACTCAATGCTATGATGTGGACACTTCCTTTGCAAATCTTTAAATCTCTCCCAAGCCTCATAGAGTGACTCTCCATCAGCTTGATAAAAATTGTTCAACTCCCCTCTCAGCTTAGCGGCTTTGGACGGTAGAAAGAACTTTGCTAAAAACTTCTGTGCCAGCTCTTGCCATGTGAATATCGAATCTGTGGGCAAGGAATTCAACCAAACTTTCGCTCTATCCCTGAGTGAGAAGGGAAAGAGCCTCAATCGGATGGCAGCGTCAGTAACGCCATTGTACTTGAAAGTTGCACACAACTCCAAGAAGTTCGCTATGTGCATGTGAGGATCTTCTGATAGCAACCCTCCGAACTGAACAGTATTCTACACCATACTCAGGATCGCAGGCTTGATTTCAAAATTATTTGCTCCTATTACTGGGAGCCTGATGCAAGTTTGTGCTCCATTCACCCTTGGCAGCACATAATCTCCCAATCTTCTCTCGGCTTGGACCTGGACCCTCTCTTCTACATCCATTGGCAATCTCCGAGGCATCTTTTGGTTAGGTTGATGATCACCTAACCTTCGTTCATCTCATTGTTATTCAGCAATCCCCCCATTGCTATTAAGACCAAACTTCGTTGGTTTCTCCTATTCTGTTTGCAAGTCTTTTCAATTTCCGGGTTGAAGGGAACAAGTGTATCTGCTCCTCTTCTCCTTCGCATAAACTAGATGCCTACAATAGATCAAAATCAACAAACGGATCACGGCACACTGGTTTCACGAATAAAAGAGAAAAATATAGTAATAAATAAAAAAACAAAAATAAAAACCAAATTAGAAATTAAGAATAGATAAAATGATATTGAACTACGCCAATCTCCGGCAACGGCGCCAAAAACTTGATGCGCGATTTATGCACACACTAACGCAAGTGTACGTGTCGTGACAAGTAATATAGTCTAGAAGACCGAGTTATCGTCCTCAGGGATTAGTGTTCAATTCTCAAATTCTATTCTATGGTATCTATTTGGTAACCGATGATTGATAAATTGTTTATAACTATAATTATGAATGCTAACTAAACTACTTTGTTTTACTTCAGATATGGTGGAAATAGGGCTTCCAAATCTCCTCAACTATCCGCTCATCCTATTTGTTAATGCACTTAATTATGGTTCTTCTTCTATTTTGAGATAGCAGGTTAACTAAGTCGTTTTATACTCATGTTAAGGTAATATAAACACTCAACCCGAATATAGAACCCTTCTACTTTCGGTGATAAGATTGACTATAAAGGAGGATTAAGAGCAATAACCTATTAAACTACACAAGTATCGGGGTACTTTCGTCCATGATTTAACCTATGTTTGTTGACAGTCAATTTTGACCCGTTTTTAGTATATTTATTGCAATTTTATGTATTTTAGGACACCGCATTCTAATCATCATTTTTTGCATTTTTTATCTTTATATTTTAAAATTAAGCGTTATGTTATGTTTCTATTATTATTACACTGTCGTTTATTCCAATAATATTTGCGTCTCTTTAAATAATTAATTGACATCCTGCTTTAATTTTAATCAGACATTAAACATGTCTTAAATATTGCATTTTTGCGTCGGCATTTGCATTTTAATAATTTTGCATCTTTTTAAATAATTTTTCTTTTAAATAATTAACCCACGTTGCATTTTGTCAAACCAGTCCAGTACGAGACTCAATCCGAATCATTTCAATCCAACACCATTTCTATTTCATCCAAACACCCTTATATTCCCCCCCCCCCCCATTTTTAAATTTCAAACTCCACTTTTCATTTCCCCCCTAAAATACCAAACCCTAATTCTACCCCTATTTATTAAACATTACCCCGATTAAGAGGGGAGAGCCCACAACGTTCAGATTTTAAAGAGGGGGGCAGCCCACGTTCAGCACAAAAATAAGGGCACAGCCCATTTTCCCATTTGAACAAAAAGGAAAAGGGTGCCCTCCCCCTCTCTTGCCGCCGCACTTCGCCGCCCTTCGCCGGAGTTCTAAAAACTCCGGCGAACCCCCCTTTAAACCAGTCGCACACCCCTGCCCTCTCCCTCTCCACTCATCTCCCTCACCTGTTCCCGTCGACCTCCACACCTCACCGGCGAACCACCGCCATCTTGCACCTCCCGCCGCCACTGTTCCAGTCGACACCCTCACCACTGCACACACACACACACGCAAAGAACCCACCATCTCGGCGAACCCGCCGCCACCACCATCCCGTCGACCATCTGTTGGCTTGTACTTTAGGCGTTGCTCCGGTGAAAACCGTTGAAGCAACGTCGGGCTTCCTTTCCCCTCTGTTTTGCCAGTCCTCCGCCAGATTTGACCACTGGCGGCGGACACTACCGGCGATGTTGTTTGCTTCTCTGTTATTGCAACTATATTTTGCGTTTGTTGGACTGATTTTGATTTTTGGTAACTTGCCGGAGTTTAAAAACTCCGACGAATCTTGTTGGCTTTATTTCGATATATGATTTTCTGATTTTTGTTGTGTCGCCGGAATTTGAAACTCCGGCGACCTTTGTTCTTGACTGCATTTTCAGGCATCGGTTGTTATCTTGGCATGATGGGCTGATTTTATGTTTTTGAGGTATCTGCCGGAGTTTTAAGACTCCGGCGACGTTTTGAAATTTCCGTTGGGATGCTTTCACGACTTTCTCCATTGTTCGTGAATCGCCCTGTTTCTACTTTTCCAGCGATGTTATTTTCCGTTTGGTGTTGGACTGATTTTCGCAGGTTTTGCTATTGATGGACTGTTGGTGGGTATGTTAGGCTGCTTTCTGGACTGGTTTTTGTGGGTTTTATCACTGTTATGATATTCTGATTTTCGGGACTAATTCTGGACAGTTTCGCCCCTTTATTTACTTTGTTAAACTGATTTTAGAACAAATGCTACACTTGGTATTTACTGATTTTTGAACAAGTTACTACACTTGGTATTTACTGATTTTTGAACAAGTTACTACACTTGGTATTTTACTGATTTTGAATTTGATACTACTGCCTCTGAAGGATTTATCCGTCGATCTGGAGGCCCCCGTGGTAAGCGAGACGGAATATGTGGGCGAGGAGGAAAGTGAAAAGATTAGACGAGAATGCATAGTATCGTTCACCGGGGGGTTGAGTCGACCGCAGCCGAAACGATATTGGCTTCTCATGTCTTAGTATCCTTGGCACAACACTAGCTGAGCCCACACTATATAAAAATATATTTTTTACAATATCTTCTACATATATATATATATATAGATATATATATATATATATATATATATATATATATATATAAATAAATTGTGTTTGTTTGGTAATTTATTTATTATTTAATAACTCTTATACTAAGTGTCTTTAGAAAATCTGAGGCGCACCTCAAAGTTAAAGCATTCGCATAAAATAAAATAAAAGCGAAATGTGGCTAATTTCTCTTCATTACATCTTTTTATGATTATTTGCTTTTATTACTATCTTGTTAAATATATATCTATTTTAAATATTTGAATGCCTAGTTTAAATATCTCTTGGTTAGTTTAATAATTAGAACACTTTTAGAATTATAGATTACATGTTAGCACAATAATATTAAACCTAAGTTTGAACGGACAACCGCAAGTTAGCGGATCCTTTAGGATGCCTAACCCCTTCCCTTTAGGATAATAAAGAACCCTTACCTAGAATCTCACATAGTTTCACAGACCGTAAAAATAGAGATCATTTGTAGTATTTTATGCTACATTTTTAGTGTCCTAATTCACTATAATAATTAGGTGGCGACTCCTAAAAATGCAAATTTAGGAATCAACCATACGCAGTAATCCCGTTTTCGACTCCGGTTGAAATGGGGTGTTACAGCATGGCGACTCCACTGGGGATTTTAGGTTCTTAACCATAACAAACATAGTTTAATTACTGTGCTTTATTTTTTTTTATCTGCTTAAAATTGCTTCTTCTGTGTTTTACATTCATTTGCTTTTATGTTTTGTCTAAATTATTCTACTTTACATATAAATATTTGCATATTGTCTTAACTGCTATTTGTTACCGCTTTCCTTAAACTGACATTCCGCTCATATTTCTTTCACTCTGGAAAATTCACACAATCACACACTACACGCGAGGTGCGCTTTGCACACCAGCAAATTTATTTCAAATACCCAAATTTAGAAGAGTTGGCATTTTACGCGGAGAATCCGGTCCAACCGGTGGCCGCGTAGCCTTCTCACTCGAGTTGTCCGCTCGGGAACCTTGCGTCTAGTAAAGCCAAATCTTAGAAACTCAGGATAGAGCTATACCACCCTTTATTTTAAGGCATGCATGTATTTACCTTAGGTGGGTCGGTCATTGGTATCGACGCCACAGTTAGAAAAACACCAAACTTGTCGACGGGTTTCTCAACCCAACGACCAACCAGCATACTATGTGTAGCGCGACAATGATAGACAAATCCAAGCCTAAACATGACATGCCGAATTGGAAAAAGTGCACTGTCATTTGGTCGCCATTTCCAACAAAAACATTGCAGTTTAACGACTTGGACCTATTTATCATAATCTCGCATATTTGGCGTTTAGGCCCACCTCTGGCATTAAAAGAGGTCCCAAACATGCTAGGACGCGCATTTGATATCTATATAGCCTGCTTGCTATTATAATGTTTGTTGCTTTCAGCTATGTGCACTTTACTACATTATTTTGCTACTTCAACTTTGTGCATTCGCTAAGTATTAATTACGAGCTATACTAGCTTGGTTTTCTGGGGCTGTGTTATCCCTTGCATTATCAGCGCGATACGCGGAAAACCCATATCTCAAACAAAATTTTCTCAAAATTTTATCACATTTGGAACTACGTGTGACCTGATTCCCACGGCGGGATACGTAGGCGGCCATTTCGGTCTCGGTCCCACCTTTTAGAAAAAAATCCTAATTTTTCATCTATTAAGAATCTCCTTATTTTGTCACACATTGGAACTACGTGTGACCTGATTCCCACGGCGGGATACGTAGGCGGCCATTTCGGTCTCGGTCCCACCTTTTAAAAAATTCTAATTTTTTCATCTCTTAAAAATTACTTTATTCTCCGTCACCGACAAACTATGGTTTAAACTGGTTCCTTTGGCAAAATGCATAGGCGGCCATATCAGCTTTGGTCCCATCTTAAAAAAAAAAAAAAAAAACTCGAAGTCTAATCAACGAACCCAACTTCAATAGGGCTAGGCTCCTAGACTATGTATCTACTTGATCTCTATGGCGAGACACGTAGGTGGCCACATCGGACTCAGTCCAACTCTTTTTAAAATCGGTTGCCCTTACTCTACCGGCTACAAAGCACACTCTATCCAATCTCTGCGATAGGATAGTAAAGGTTTTCCATATCAAATTCGGTCTCGCCCATTCGACATCCGCTTATACCAAAACTGGGGCTGCTTTAAAAAAGCTCCATTGTAAGAAGAGGCAGTCAGTACCGAATATCATATTATCGAATACGCTCTTGTAGCCAAATACTTAAAGCCGAAGCGATTCTGGTCGAACAGATCGGGCATGCGAGTGGTCGAGTTAAAGCTACAAAGTCCGCAAATCGAAATTTCTTTTCAAATCTCACAAATTTTCTTTTGAGTACAGATAACAGGGGCTGGAAGTTGGCAACGTTGAAGAGGATTTTCGCATAGCAGCTCGGCTCACATGACCACATTCTTATCCTCATTCATTCGTTTTTGCATATCTATATATCCCTTCACTAATTACTGCATCTATCTTTGATTTTGTAGGAAGTTTCACATAGCGAATTTCATGAAAGCCACCATTGCACGCGTCTATCAAGGCGTCATTTGGCTCACAGGGCCACTCCCATCCTCATTTCTCAATCACTTTACGACTCTAATTATTTTTATTCGGTTTATATTCTGCAGGTAATTTCATTATAGTGGCCTAGCCCACCGGATCGAAATCATCTTATTACGCTTGAGCACCGGCGTCATCTGCATCAATGTCTGAGCACCGACATCATTTGCATCAATGCCTGAGCACCGGCGTCATCTGCATCAATGCCTGAGCACCGGCATCATCTACATCACGCCTGAGCACCTGTGTCATCTTCATCACAATACGACCATAAAACGATGCTATCTGCATTACGTCCAGAAACGACGTTATTTCATAAAAGCCTATGCAACAGCTTCATCTGCATTTCGTCCATGCAACGACGAACATTTGCATCACGGCGCCATTTCATTATGCCTATGCAACGGCTTCATCAACAGTTCATCTATGCAACGATGACCTCGGCATTTCGTCCATGCAACGATGAACATCTGCATCGCGTCTATGCAACGACGTCATTTCATCAAAGCCTATGCAATGGCTTCATCTGCATTTCGTCTATGCAACGACGAGCATCTGCATCGCGTCCATGCAACGGCGCCATCTCATCAAAGCCTATGCAACGGCTTCATCTGCATTTCGTCCATGCAATGACGAACATCTGCATCACGTCTATGCAACGACGTCATCTCATCAAAGCATATGCAACGGCTTCATCTACATTTCGTCTATGCAACGACGAGCATCTGCATCGCGTCCATGCAACGACGTCATCTCATCAAAGTCTATGCAACGGCTTCATCAGCATTTCGTCCATGCAACGGCTTCATCTGCATCATGTCTATGCAACGACGTCATCTCATCAAAGCCTATGCAACGGCTTCATCAACATTTCGTCTATGCAACGACGAGCATCTGCATCGCGTCCATGCAACGACGTCATTTTATCAAAGTCTATGCAACGGCTTCATCTGCATTTCGTCCATGCAACGACGAACATCTGCATCACGTCTATGCAACGACGTCATCTCATCAAAGCCTATGCAATGGCTTTATCAACATTTCGTCTATACAACGACGAGAATCTGCATCACGTCTATGCAACGACGTCATCTCATCAAAGCCTATGCAACGGCTTCATCAATATTTCGTCTATACAACGACGAGAATCTGCATCACGTCTGTTGACACCCAATTTTGACCCTCCCGTCCAGTCATTAACCATAAAATTAGACTAATTTTGTAAAATAATTTTTATGATTTTTTATAATAAAATGCAGCGATAAAACATAAATACAGGCATAAATAAATAATTTAATAATGGCATCGCGTCTTACGTAGAGTATTAAGCACTTAGAGTCTCGCGCCCGCATTAATTAAGTTTAAGCTCTGTCAAACAATTCTTAAATTAATAATAAATACATAAAATAAATAATTTAGCAGTGACGTCGCGTCAAGTAGCATAGCCGCATTTATTAATACGCAAGAGAATTCCATAATCATTTGTAATTTAAAATCAATTTTAATTTGATACATGCATTTTAATAGCGTCGCATTTATAAGGCTTTAAACAATTCTTAAATATCGTACTTGCATTCAGCATTTAAGTAATTTAATATAAACTCAATGCAATTTTAATTTAACTTCGCAATAATGCATAACAATAAGATTTTAAATAATAGCGCATGATCTAAAGTATTGAGCATTAATTAAATAGCACGCCCGCATTTATTTATTATAACAATTAGATTAATGAAGCACCTAATTAGTTTAATCACATGTGTTAATTTAAGTTATCACTAATTAATTATTAATACACTTGCCTAGAATTAATTAGCTAATTAATTAACTAGACTAACACTTAATTAAACCCCTAATTAATAACTACCCAGCCCAATCCCTCTTACCCTTAATTCGCCAAATTTCTTATTTGAAATTTCAATACCCCACGACCCAGCGTCGACCCGCACCCGCAAGCCCAAGCCCCAGCCTTCTTTTATTTTCCCTTTACCCAACAGGCCCGTCCGAAGACCTCTAAACCTTTATCATCACCAGCAACCCTCAGCAACCCCAAAAAACTTAACGAACCCTAGAAAGCTTCAATCGCCGCCCGAGATTCTCGCCTGAGAATCCGGCGGCTTTCCTTTATCCACGCACCCCAGCCAGCTTTCCCTTACCATATCAACCCCTTCGCGACCAAGATCTTTGGAGAAATCCTTCCAAATCATCTCCTTACCTTACCGGTACAAATCGCACGAAATCAAGGGGGGATTTTCTTACTGAATCACTCAATCAGCCTTTATTTACCTACCAATATTAGAACCTAGAATTGGGCTATAAAAGGGACATGCAGTCGAACACAGTGAAGGGCAGAGCATAGGAGAGGGAATTCAGAGCGGAGTCGAGGGCAACCACATAGCAATTTAGGGATCGATTAAGGGCTTAGGGAGCAGAGTTTAGAACCCTTAGCCATAGTCAGCAACTCAGAAGGCATCGGAGACCTGGGCAGCATTTAAGAAACACAGGGGGTGGAACATAATAAGGCAGTGAAGAAAGACATACAAGCAGTCGAACAAAGGGCAGCAAGGCAGAGCTCAGGACAGCAGAGCTCAGTCGGGGAGAATCGACAGGCATCGGGAACCAGGGGACTCAGTACCTAGGCTACTAGCATCTCAAGAATAGGTAATCTGAATCCCTTCTCTCAATCTTAGCCAAAATCCATGACGACTTTACCTTTTCATTCGCATCGCAAACCTAAAACCCGTCGAGTGAACCGACGACTTGATACGCTGCCCCGGGTCGCTGCCCGGAGAAGGTAAAAATCCACTCCCTCTCGACTTCTGTTCATTTTGTATTTTTGGTGCGAATTTGTGGTAAATATGTGTTGGTTCATTCATGTTGTCGTATTCATTAATGTGGGAATATGACATTGAATAAGTTTGCTTTAATTAATATGGATGCATAATATAAATGTTAGGATACTGTTCTGAGGTGTGAGGTATAATTTTCGGTCGACTCCTGATTGCTCAGTTGTGTGTTTATTTGTATGTGTTAAACAGTTACAGCATCATGTCCTGTGACACCCAGTAATGGATTGAGACTAGAAGAAAATTAAGTAATGTCGGTACTGTCCTTGTTTGTTGAATTGCTAAGTTGCTGCAAGGTCATTCCCTTAATCTGAAAATAGAACCTCCATATATACATCATATATAATACAAGCCTTATGTGAGTATTCATTGCAATGTATATCCAAGTATGCATCGGATAGGTTTTAAGCATTTTAGTTCGGCCCAACAAGTCTTAAAGTGTTGTTGACTATGCATATTTGCACATTTATGTAAATGAGACAGAATCCCTCATGAGGCTAGCCCATCGTATTTAATTTACTTTCGCTGACCTACTTGTTTGTCTGCCCATAATAAGGATGCCGCTATGTTAATATATAAGCTGCCTGGCTCCTGTTGCGTTAGGAAGAATACTTAGCTTGGTTTATGTAACCCACAAGTTTGCACAATGTCACTTCCAAATGGATTAAATCTTATGCAAAGAGGTTCATCAATTTGATTTATTGAGCTGTGTATGTCCTGAATAAAACTACTAGCGCTCTGTCTTATATATCCCTTTCTATCTATCATTGCTGTCTGTCACTGTTTGTGATTCTGCCTTGCATACATCTATCCATACTAATCATCTCCATATAGGCCTGCACTTAGGATATTCATGCCCAGCTGCTTTAATTACCTGAATTGCCTGCCAAAATGCATATGTTTGTCTTACTTGGATTTCTAAAAATTTGCATACCTAGAAAGTCTCATAAGCCACAAGAACAGTTGGTTAACATTAGGGCTGCTATTACTGTTCTGTTAGCATTATTGTTACTGTTGCCGCTGTTTTGGTGATGTTGTCGTTACTTGTGTTATTGTTACTGTTAAGTTCGTCCCGCCCTCGGATTTCTTTTTTTTTTCTTACTTGCTGACCTGGGAATTAATTCCCCCCTTGCCTGCATACTTGCCTATCCTCGTTTCTTCTTGCCATCCGCTAGCTGCTTATCCCATCTGATATTATCCTTTGCTGGTCTTTATGTGCATACTTGCTCAAATGCACTATATGTCAAGTGCTTGTTTGTTATTTAATTTTCTTGGGACATATACTAATCCTTATCTTTCTTTATTTTACATGGCACGCGTCGGAGCAAAATAAAGAGTCTCACGGCGAGACTCATCGCAAGTCATTTCAAATGGCAACCCGCATCCGCGTTCGCATTCCCGCTTCAGAAACTCCTAGAAAAACAAATAGGACGGAGTCATCCGCTCCAATTCCTTCACTCTCTTAACTTTCTTGCCTCATTTTATGCCTTTATTTGTTTATTGTAATTTTATTTTTTAATTTTGTAATTAATAGGATATCTAGAATAATTAGCCTTTAAACATATAAGTGGGGAGGTAATTTAAAGTTCATCGCTTAACTTACTTGCCTTTTAGGACTGTTGAGCATGCCTAAATTCTGCAAAAACGATTTAAATGATTTAACTTTGATCATAAAACCAATATTTTCTTTCTTATTAAAATACACAACAGATTTCTCCTAAACTCTCAAAAATCGTCTTAAAGCATCTCTTATATAATACTGTACGCAGGTTAGGCAAGATTAATTTAGCTAGCAGTATATACAATTAGTCCGTAAATAATCTTTGCATGAGCATATAATTAGTCCATAAAGCACCTGTAGCATCTTAGCATTTCTAGCACCTTTTAAGCACTCTTTAACATTTAGCATTCTTTTTGCACTTTTTGCACCTTGTTAAAACATTTAACACTTTTTGCACCATTTACTTTTAAAATTAATCTTTAGCACTCTTAAGCACCTTTAGCCTTTTAGCCCCTCTTAGCACTTCTAGAACCTCTAATATGCTAGCACTCCTTTAGCACCTTTGACACCTTTCTTTTTAAGCTTTCTAAGCGTTTTTTAAAACTTTAGCATTTTTTAGCATCTTTAACCTTTTAGCACTTTTAATATTTTAGCACCCTTTTAAATACTTTTAAGCCTTCCTTTAAATAATTAGCATCTTATTTATTTTTCTAACACTTTTTCTGAGCAGGAGCCCTTCTAGCATTTAATACCTTTAGCAACCTTTTACTTTAAGGCACCTTTTAAAATTTTAACATCTTAGCATTTTATTAAGCAGGTGGAGCTTTATTTTACATTTTAAAAAAAAAATATATAATAATTACCCTAGGTTTGGCAGGACAACCGCAAGTTAGCGGATCTTAGAGGGTGCCTAACCCCTTCCCTCTAGATTAATAAAGAACCCTTACCCAGAATCTCATTAAGTTTAGCAGACCATTAAAATGGAGTTAATGTTTTACTTCAAACTAGTTAAACATTTAGGTGTCCTAATTCACCCAACTAATTAGGTGGCGACTCCGCGAACCCTTAGCATTCTAGCAACCCTTTTAGCATCCCTAGCACTTTCTTTTAAATTTTAGGATTTATTTATTTATTAGCATCTTATTTTATTTTTCTAACATTTGCATTTTGAGCAGGGTTCGCTTTTTAGAATGCCGCGGCCGAAAAAGGGCGCGACAACGTCTATGAAACGACGTCATCTCATCAAAGCTTATGCAACGGCCATCCAGATTTCGCCCATGCAACGATTTAACATCCGTGATCACGTCTATGCAACGACGTCATCTCATCAAAGCCTATGCAACGGCTTCATCAGCATTTCGTCCATGAAACGACGAACATCTGCATCACGTCTATGCAACGAAATCATCTCATCAAAGCCTATGCAACGGCTTCATCTGCATTCCGTCCATGCAACGACGAACATCTGCATCACGTCTATGCAACGACGTCATCTCATCAAAGCCTATGCAACGGCTTCATCTGCATTTCGTCCATGCAACGACGAACATCTGCATCACGTCTATGCAACGACGTCATCTCATCAAAGCCTATGCAACGGCTTCATCTGCATTTCGTCCATGCAACGACGAACATCTGCATCACGTCTATGCAACGACGTCATCTCATCTAAGCCTATGCAACGGCTTCACCTATGTTTCGTCTATGCAACGACGAGCATCTGCATCGCGTCCATCCAATGACGCCATCAACATTTACAAACACCACGTCTTTTTCAGCACCACATCACCTGCAACCCAGTGTCAATCATAATTCGACACTGAGACATTTTTAAATCTGCATCAGTTTTACTTTTTACTTTAGCATCGCAACAATCCAGTGTCATCGTAATTCGACACTGGGACATTTTTAAATCTGCGTCAACTTTACTTTTATTTTCTAGCATTGCAGCAGCCCAGTGTCATCATGATTCGACACTGGGACATTTTTTAAATCAGCGTCAGCTTTGCTTTTTATTTTTGCATCGCAACAACTCAGTGTCATCATAATTTGACACTGGGACAATTTTGGGTCTGCATCATCCCCACTTTTAAGTTCTAATTTTTAAAAAATAGGACAAAATTGGATACGAGTCAACATCTTTGTCCGAAGATTCTTCCATCATCTCCGTACAAAGAGGGACATGCTGTTGACAGTCAATTTTGACCCGTTTTTAGTATATTTATTGCAATTTTATGTATTTTAGGACACCGCATTCTAATCATCATTTTTTGCATTTTTTATCTTTATATTTTAAAATTAAGCGTTATGTTATGTTTCTATTATTATTACACTATCGTTTATTCCAATAATATTTGCGTCTCTTTAAATAATTAATTGACACCCTGCTTTAATTTTAATCAGACATTAAATATGTCTTAAATATTGCATTTTTGCGTCGGCATTAGCATTTTAATAATTTTGCAACTTTTTAAATAATTTTTCTTTTAAATAATTAACCCGCGTTGCATTTTGTCAAACCAGTCCAGTACGAGACTCAATCCGAATCATTTCAATCCAACACCATTTCTATTTCATCCAAACACCCTTTTATTCCCCCCCCCCCCCCCCACATTTTTAAATTTCAAACTCCACTTTTCATTTCCCCCCTAAAATACCAAACCCTAATTCTACCCCTATTTATTAAACATTACCCTGATTAAGAGGGGAGAGCCCACAACGTTCAGATTTTAAAGAGGGGGCACCAATGCTCAAAGACAAAATAAGGGCACAGCCCATTTTCCCATTTGAACAAAAAGGAAAAGGGTGCCCTCCCCCTCTCTTGCCGCCGCACTTCGCCGCCCTTCGCCAGAGTTCTAAAAAACTCCGGTGAACCCCCCTTTAAACCGGGCGACACCCGCGCCTCTCCACTCATCTCCTCACTGTTCCGTCGACTCCACACCTCACCGGCGAACCACCGCCATCTGCACCTCCCGCCGCCATTATTCCATCGACACCTCACCATCGCACACACACACACGCAACAAAGAACCCACCATCTCCGTGAACTCGCTTCGCCACCACCATCCTGGCCGACCATCCGTTGGCTTGTACTTTAGGCGTTGCTCGGTGAAAATCGTTGAAGCAACGTCCGCTTCCTTTCCTCTGTTTGCGATCCTCCGCCGATTTGACCATCGCGGCGACACTACCGGCGATGTTGTTTGCTTCTGTTATTGCAACTATATTTTGCGTTTGTTGGATGATTTTGATTTTTGGTAACTTGTCGAGTTTAAAAACTCAACGAATCTTGTTGGCTTTATTTCGATATATGATTTTACGATTTTTGTTGTCGCCGAATTTGAAACTCCGCGACCTTTGTTCTTGATCGCATTTTCGTGCATCGGTTGTTATCTTGGCATGATGGGCTGATTTTATGTTTTGAGGTATCTTCCGAGTTTTAAGACTCTAACGCTTTTGAAATTTCCGTTGGATCGTTTCACGACTTTCTCCATTGTTCCGTGAATCGCCCTGCTTTCTACTTTTCCAGATGTTATTTTCCGTTTGGTGTTGACCGATTTTCGCGAGTTTTGCTATTGATGGGTTGGTGGGTATGTTAGGCTAATTTCGACTGGTTTTGTGGGTTTTATCATCCGTTATGATATTCGATTTTCGACTAATTTCGACAGCTACTTTATTTACTTTGTTAAACTGATTTTAGAACAAATGCTACACTTGGTATTTACTGATTTTCGAACAAGCTACTACACTTGGTATTTACTGATTTTTGAACAAGTTACTACACTTGGTATTTTACTGATTTTGAATTTGATACTACACTGGCCTACGAAGGATTTATCCGTCGATCTGGAGGCCCCCGTGGTAAGCGAGACGGAATATGTGGGCGAGGAGGAAAGTGAAAAGATTAGACGAGAATGCATAGTATCGTTCACCGGGGGGTGAGTCGACCGCAGCCGAAACGATATTGGCTTCTCATGTTTTAGTATCCTTGGCACAACACTAGCTGAGCCCACACTATATAAAAATATATTTTTTACAATATCTTCTACATATATATATATACATACATTGTGTTTGTTTGGTAATTTATTTATTATTTACTAACTCTTCTACTAAGTGTCTTTGCAGGTATCCGGAGGCGCACCTCAAAGTTAAAGCATTCGCATAAAATAAAATAAAAGCGAAATGTGGCTAATTTCTCTTCATTACATCTTTTTATGATTATTTGTTTTTATTACTATCTTGTTAAATATATATCTATTTTAAATATTTGCATGCCTAGTTTAAATATCTCTTGGTTAGTTTAATAATTAGAACACTTTTAGAATTATAGATTACATGTTAGCACAATAATATTAAACCTAAGTTTGAACGGACAATCATGAGTTAGCGGATCCTTTAGGATGCCTAACCCCTTCCCTTTAGGATAATAAAGAACCCTTACCTAGAATCTCACATAGTTTCACAGACCGTAAAAATGGAGATCATTTGTAGTATTTTATGCTACATTTTTAGTGTCCTAATTCACTATAATAATTAGGTGGCGACTCCTAAAAATGCAAATTTAGGAATCAACCATACGCAGTAATCCCGTTCCGACTACGGTTGAAATGGGGTGTTACAATGTTTATTCAACTATAGCATATTCACAATCTCCCCTTTCGGCTTTCGATTAGAAATCATATAGATTATGATAATTAGTGATCAATTAATTACCAAACATTCAAGACAATTATTGAATAAATCTCAACAATGATAAAAAAAAAAAAACATGCATTAATTCATAAGAATAAGTTTCAAGTGATTTGATATGGAAATCCCTAGATTAAGTTAGTTCATAGTCATAGACATGACAAGAACTAAACTAATATCCAACATAAACTATAAAGAAATAAAACAAAGAAATAAAGAAGTTACACAAAAAGTGGTCTCCAATCTTGATCTTCAAGGTTGTGATGAATTGCCAAGGGTTTGGAACCCTTATTCTGACCTAAAATCTCCTTTTTATAGCCTCCAACTCGTTTCCCAGGTTTCCTTCCAGGCCTTGGCCCATTCCCATTCGAAATTGGCAGAAATCCCGCCTCAGCGTCGCGGCCACTGGCAGCCGCGGCCTGAAACTCTGCGACTCTGCAGTAATTTGGGCGCGCATGCCTCGACCTTTGATGGCTGGCGCCATGGCCATCTGTTTCTTGCCGGTTTAACTTTCTCGCTTTTTGAGCTCTGGAACCTCTGTTTCTGCCCTCTTTTTGCTCATTTTCGCCAATGAACCACTTTAAACCATTATGACTCAAAAGAAAGAAAATATATCCTAAGACGACACGTATTTGTACAAAAATGGGCAAAAGACTAACTAAAAATTACTCAAAAGGTGTATATAAAATACACCGATCAGTAGCCAACGAATATCCCCTTGTCGCTCTTAGAGTCAAATTTAGCCAGTTTATCCATGTCATTAAGAATATAGCACACACACCCAAAGACAAGAAAGTATATCACTATAGGTTTCTTTCCATTTAACAGTTCATAGGGTGTCATTTTGGTCCCTGGCCTTAGATAGACTCTATTACTTATGTGACATGTTGTGTTCAAGGCTTCTGCCCAAAACCTCTTTGATAATTGCTTAGAACTCAACATCACTCTAGCCATTTCCTGTAAAGTTTTGTTCTTTCTCTCGACAACCCCATTTTGTTGAGGTGTTTTTGGTGCCGAAAAATTTATGGAATATGCCTTTTTATTCGCAGAATTTTGCGAAGGTTTGATTTTCAAATTTCTTTCCATGATCAGATCTTATTCTGAAAATTGAAGAATAAAACATATTCATAATTATAGAGTAAAGTGTTCTAAACATCTCAAAGGTTTGTGATTTTTCCTTTAAAAAATATATCCAAGTAAATCTGGAAAAATCATCTACAATCACATAAGAGTATCTCATTCCTCCTAGGCTATCTACCTCAATTGGACTCATAAGATCCATATGCAATAATTGGAAACAATGAAAGACGTACCTGAATGTTGTCCGTCATGTTGGACAACATTGTGAGAGACTTCAGTCCGCTTTCCTTGGCAATCTTCACACAGTGTTTTATCTTTTGAATCCAGTCTGGAATGCCTTTGACAGCTTCAAACGAGATCAGCTTCTCCAAGGTGCCGTAGTTGACATGTCCCAACTTCTGGTGCCAAAGTTTCAAGTCACCTACCTTTGCAGAGTTACAAAACTCTTGTCTACCTACAAGATAACAGTTATCTCCGGTTCGGGTTTCTGACATGACACACTTGTTTGCAGAATCTGTAATTTTGCATCCAAGCTTGTTGAATTTTACCTCTAGATCGTCATCACATAGTTGGCTTATGCAAAGGAGATTAGAAATTAAACCTTCTACATGAAGCACATTCTTCAAGGCTGGTATATTTGAGCATTAAGAGTTCATCTACCAATAATCTAATCTTACTTCCTCCTCCAAAAGTCGCGTACCCTCCATTGAATGCTCCGTACTCCTTCAAGAGACTTTTGGTACCTGTCATATGACGTGAGCAGCCACTATCAAAGTACCAAGAACCTGTAATATTGGTACGCAATCCAGTTATGCACACATTACATTTCAGATTTAGCTTGGGTACCCACTCCTTTTCAAACTTTTTCTTCCTTCTGCTCTCAGGCTTGTTGCTTTGAATGTTGTCAGTGATGTTGGGCAATATTGGTGACAACACTTTAGGTAATAGTCTGAGTGCAGAGTTTTGAAGTTTGTAGCAGTAGGGCATAAAATGTCCTGATCTTTTGCAAAAGCTACATGCAAACTTCGATCCAATCATAGTGATCTGAGAGTTACTTGCATTTTCTTTGACGAATTTTATCTTCTCAGTGTGACTATGGATTCTGAAAGTATTGGTTTTGCTAGGAGATTGGTAACCAATCCCAGTCCTTGTGGGATTGCTGAAGTTTAGTATTTCATCCAGTTTGGAGGTTCCCATGTTGAGCCTTTGAAATATGGTCTCAGCTGTGTTCAATCGTGCACGAATCTTACCAAGCTCTAGATCCTTCTTGATAAGTGGCACCTCTAATCGGTTGATTGTGCCTCTCAAATTGCTATTCTCAAGAGCCAATGATTTTGCTTTTGAGTCTAGTTGCTCAGATTTAGTGATTAAGGCTTTGCAACGATTTTGTAATTCTTTTATCGTATCATCTTTAGAGTCAACTAGATCCAGCTTTGCAGCCTCAGTTGAAGAAATAAATCCACTAAAATAATTTACATCAGAATAATCAAAGTATACATACCTCTCTGATGGTGCAGACATTCCAGATGTGAAATCCGATGTTGCTTCTGATGTTGTCGCAACATCATCAACAACATCTTCATTGTCAGACAGTGGGTGTTCAAACATGACTGCAAGCATTGTTTGTGGTTGTTCTTCTTCTTGATCTCATTTTTCCTCTTCGTTCTCATCATCACTGAGAGTTACCCACATAACCTTACCAATTTTCCTAAGGGTGTTAGCACATTCATTAGCGTAGTGTCCCCAACCCAAGCATGCATGACACTGCCCTCCCTCGAGTTGTTTGGGATAAAATTGGTATCGTCGGAGTTGGATTTCCTTAGTGGATTGTTATTTCTTTGCTCAGAAGGTGATCTGTTCAGCTGCTTATTGAAGATTGGGTTCTGATGTTGTTTATATTTAGCTTTATTTCAATCAGTGTTGATCTTTCTCACCATCAAATTGAATCGGCGAGTGAGTAAGACAGCAGTTGCATCACTACCCAGTTCCTCCAGGTTTTCTTCCTCGTTTTCCAAATCAGATTCTGGGGTTTGTCCTTGGAGTGCCAAAGTCTTGTCTTTATATAGATCTCTTTGGCTCTTCCTGTTCATCTCATATGTTTGAAAAATGCTCATTAAAGCATGAAGATGCATAGTAGCAAGATTATGAGCCTCTTCAATAGCACAAATATTAGTATTTAATCTTTCAGAAAGAGATCTGAGAACTTTATCCACAAGTTGTGTGTTGGTTAAAGGATATTCAAGCACTTGACATTGATTAGCAATGTCAATCAATTTTTCAAAATAGGATTTTATGTCTTCAGATTCTTCCATCTTTAAGCGTTCGTATTGATTCAAGATCATGCGAAGCTTTGTATGTCGAACACTTGAGGTACCCTCACAATGAGTTTGTAAGGTTTCTCAAGCATCCTTAGCCATAGTGAAATTCTAGATAAGCTTGAACATATAGATATCTACCCATCCAAATATCGCATTTAGAGCCTTTTCATTAAAGCTTGCAGTGTTGATTTCTTCCTGGGTCCATTCAGACTCGGGTTTAGTGAGTACATCACCATCCTCATCTGCTGGATACTTGGGGATTACATAGCCTTCGGAAATTGATCTCCATGCTCGAACATCAATGGATTTGATGTGCGAACGTAGTCGAATTTTCCAGTAGGCGTAGTTAGAGCCGTCAAGTATTGGAAGTCTACCAATATTTTGTAAAGTTGAGTCCATAGCCATAATATTCAGAATCAAACAATTATTGTATCAAGTGCAGGCTCTGATACCACTTGTTGGGTCCCGGGGCTACGGATTAGTAAAAAGCGTAAGATTAAAATCGCAAAAGCTAGAACAACAAAAATAGTCACAGGATGTTGCCTTCAATGTTGTGTCAACATCTGAGGCAACATTGTAATAAAATAGTATAAATCTTTGTAGAGTAAATGCAGCGAAAAAAGTAAAGAGACACAAGGTTTATATTTTCAATGGTATATATAAATATATCCCTTGATGGTCGATGACCAAAAGAATTGTATAAATTATATATAATTACAAATGAATTTCTTTTACAAATTGAGCTGTACAAACGAAAAGAAATTACAAACAAAAATGAAGTCGCAGATGACTTCGCCTAAAGTACAAAAGTCTAAAAGACAAAATTCAACATCTTAATTACAATCGCTTGAATGTTAAGCTTAATCTAGAATAAAAATAGCAATTGTAATGTGGGACAAGATGTTGTTAAAACAACTTTAGGCTAGATGTGTTGATCCAGTTTTCTAAGGTAAAATCTGAGAGCTCTCTTGGAAGTTCTTCTTCTACAAATCTGGATATCGATATTGTGAAGCTTTCCTCTATTTATATGTTACGCCCCGTAATACCAGGGCTACTAATTGAGAACGTGATTCAGGAATCATGTTTTGAAGGTTGAAAGGAAAGAATATTTATATTTTCCTCCGAAAGAAATTCAGAATAATGTGACGACGGAAAAATTATTAACTTGGAGTTTAATACTTCTAACTGGATTTATGGACATAGTACTAGATTATGAAGTATTGTAATTGATAATATGGGGTCCTCCGAAAATTTCACAATTTTTTTTTGGGGGGAGGGGGTCGAAAATTATAATATTTTGGACCAATAAGAGGGTGACACGTGTCACCCCTTCACTTGTCTTACAAGATGATACATTTATAGATATTTTAGGGACAAGTGGACATGTGGTCCATATGGGTCCCACTCCACTTGTCCATACACTTGTATATATCCAAGTCTTGGAAGACTTGGAACATTATCACTTTCATCCAAATAAGCTCTCATCTCTCTCCCTTTAGCTCAAGATTTTCGAGACTCCCTAGCCAAAGAACAACATGTGTTGATTAGTTTCTTTCTCCAAGATTAAGCCCTTAAACCAAGTGCTAAGTCAAGTTAACTCTCCAAGAACCAAAAACCTTGGGTTGGCCGAAAATGGTGATGCAAACCCTATCTTGTTCATCGACTTTTTGGAGGTAAAACGTGAAGGGAAGTTGGTTATAAGGTTGTAGTGGATACATGGAAGTGACTGGAACTTGAAGAAATGGAGCAAAACGAAAACTGTGGACCAAAAATGAGTGGACTATTTTGGCGGATTTGGGCTACTTTTAAGGTACAAAAAATTCCTTCTCTTGAAGTAATTGGATATTACTTATTTTTATAATGTATAGATGAGCTTGTTCTAAAAAGAATGAAGATTAAAAAGTGTTTGGACCAATTTTGGTGGTTGGGCCGAGAATAGGCAATTTTCGGGTCTTCGGAATTTGTTTGTTATTGTTGTTGTTATCTTCACCTATTGCATGCTAAAATGGAGTAATATTGTTGTAGATAAGTTGCTATACCATATATAGAAGTGTTGGAACTTGAATTGAAATAAAAAGGGTTAAGGAAAGAGTTATCAGATTGTAGTTGTTGGCCGTGGAATCTATAAAACTGTTGGATATTGTCGTGCAATTTTTATGGACTGTTTTGTGGCATGTACATGCTGGAAATTCAGTTGTCAACATGCATGATTAATGTGGTAAAATTGCTAATGAAAGTCCTAAGGAATAAGGGTGTAAAAGGGTGTTAAAAGGCTTCACATTTTACCCTTATTTTTTATGGAATTGTGGACTGTTTTTATGGACTATTTTGTATAGATTAAGGGGCCGAATTTTACACGTCAAGTAGTCGTGTAATACCCTTTGGTTGCTGTTTTGATTGTTCCTTAAATGGGGCTTGATTGTTGTTGAATTTTGGCCTTGAAAAAGGTGGAAAAGTACGTATAAACGGGGGAAATGCTGCCCAAATTTCCATAGAAAAAGGAGAACCTTTACTTGGTTTATGTCCTACTTTAGAAATCACGTGTTGATATACGTGTTATTATTGTTATAGATTGAAGTACATTGAGACGTATTCTAGATTGTAGAGTTGGTTAGTAGTCAATAAGGTATGTGAACTATCATTTCTTCTTCTAGCATGATTCCTTGTTATAAAGTGAGTGAATCCTACTCCTTAATGATGTACTTCATTGATAGTACTTTGGATTTTCTAAAATAGAAGTTGTTATATATACTTCCTTGATAGTACTTGGGGTTTCAAATGAAAGATTGTTATATTTATTCTCTTGATAGTACTTAAATAATAGATGCTAAAAAAACTTTTTTTCTTGTGACCAGTCAATAAAGGAATGGCAGCGTAGTTGCCATAGAGGATATAAAAAGCTATCTCAAAAGCTAGAGTAGCTTTTGCTTGGGTAGGGACGAGGGTGTGGGCATTCGCTCGAGCTGCTTTTAGCTCTTTTCCCTCTTCATACCTAATTCGAACCTCATGTATTTCTAACTCGAACTCGAACACAAAATAATTATACAATAGAAAAAACCATCTAAAGAGCTTTATCTCTATCATTATAGTGAAAATAGTGGAAAAAAGGATCGCGGAAAATACGTTTTGAGTGAAATCCCCTTGGCCGAAAAAACTCAACCTGTGAGAGCTCATTCCCTTTTTTAAGCAATGAATGATTTTTATACGACGATAGGATACCACCGGATGCGGTTTTTGTTATGAACTGACAAGATCTAAGTCTCCCCTTCCGCAGCTCACTAGAGTGACTTCTGCTCACTCGAGCGCAATACCAATTGCCCTCTTCTTGGGGTTTCTAAAATGGAAGTTGTTTACCTATCCTATAAATAGTACTTTGAGTTTCTAAAATGGAAGTTGTTTACCTATTCTATTGATAGTACTTTGAGTTTCTAAAATGGAAGTTGTTTACCTATTCTATTGATAGTACTTTGGGGTTCTAAAATGGAAGTTGTTTACCTAATTCTATTGATAGTACTTTGGGGTTCAAAAATGAAAGTTGTTTACCTATTCATTTAATAATGCCTTGAGTTTTTCGAAAAATATGGTTCATTCTATTTGTGCTAATGAGAGTCAAAGATGATTTAAATTGCACATAGTTGCTTGTGATAGCTATATGTGTACAGTCCTTTATATTTGGACCGTGTCCTAGAAAGGGTCGGGCAGTATACCTTAATGGGAAGGGAAGTATATATTATTTACTTTATCGTGTCCTACAAGGGTCGGGCAGTATACCTTAATGAGAAGGGCAGTATATATTATTAACTTTACCGTGTCCTAGAAAAGGTCGGGCAGTATACCTTAATAGAAAGGGCATTATATATTATTGACTTTACCGTGTCCTAGAAAGGGCCGGGCAGTATACCTTAATAGGAAGGGCAGTATAGATTATTGACTTTACCGCGTCCCAGAAGGGGCCGGACAGAATACCTTATTGACTTTACCACGTTCCAGAAGGGGTCGGGCAGAATACCGTATTGACTTTACCGCGTCCCAGAAGGGGTCGGGCAGAATATCTTATTGACTTTACCGCGTCCCAGTTAGGGCCGGGCAGAATACCTTACAGGGCATTATTTGTGTATAACGTTCGGGTTCAACTCCCATGACAGTATTTGTTTATTTGGACAGACTTTCATAATTTGAAAAAGTATAGTTGATTTTCATTACTCTCAGTTTAAAAAGGATACAGTTGACTCTTACTTTGAAAAGGCAGTGTACTGGTATTTGATTATTATATTTTGTCCCATGTTATCTTTTTGGCCTGTTATAATCTCATTTACAGTACTTATTGTTTCACATACTAGGTACATTTTCTGTACTGACCCCATTTCTCCGGGAGGCTGCGTTCATGCCGCAGGTTTAGGTACGCAGTTTGGTGATTTGCAAGTGTAGGATCTGTCACGACCCGACCCCAGGCCGCGACTGGTGCCCTACCTGGGCACCCCGTTCAGGTATACATCAGAGAATAGCAGCGGAACATACACAACATAAACACATGTGTAAATAATATACAACACAGGCTAGCCGATAAGGCCGCCTTCCATAAAATAAACAAAGTCAAAAGTACAACTTTACAACAAAACAAAAAAAAATAGGATTTGACTCCTACTCCAGGGACTATTTCACCCGCATAGGTCCAGTGGACCCGCGTGAGGCATTCCTCACATGGGACTATTTCACCCGCATAAGCCCCTTCGGACTCGCATGAGGTATTCCTCGCATAGGCTGGACCCGCCCGCATGGGACTATTTCACCCGCATGAGCCCTACGGACTCGCATGAGGTATTCCTCGCATCGTGGGTAGCACATCCACGGAAATATGCAATGCCACAAACCCGGGGAATGACCCCGCAACGAATAATATATCACTAGCACAAATCCGGCTATCACATATAACCTAAGCACTACCGGCTTATAATAAATAAGCGAGTTAATAAAATCCCCTAACTTCTTATTATTCTTGTTACACATATATATAGACACTCTCCTTTTAGTTTATCCAAGGCACTAACATGTCTTTTATAAAAATCCGGGAGTTAACCCAAGTACTACGTACTTCTATTCTTTAACACAAATGACTCTTTTTAGTAGAAACTTCCAAGATACTATTAAACCTAGTATCATGTCCAAATTACATTTCAAGGCAAGTCACAACACCCTTTAGAAATAAAGTTAGGTTCCTAAATCAAGTGACTCATTTCTTATAAAACCTTAGGCAATTGATGCCTTAAAAACCAAATTGCCTTCCGTTAAATCAAGTCATTTATCTTTCCATAAAGTCAATATAACCAACTCCCCATAAAGTCGTTATATTCACTTTATACCTTAGTCAAGTACCATTTCCTATCCAAGGGACTTATACGTTAAAAACGACACAAGTATCACATACTTTATAATTCTTCAAGTCCCTTATCTTTAACAAGACTTAAGACATCTTTAATATTCTCAAAGAAGTGAGTTAATCTCCTAACTCACCCGACTTGGCATTTCATAAAACAAGTAGAGTATGTCAAATTCTTGTACGTCTACCGTACTATATACGTGAAACTAGTCATGCTCAAAGATAGGAAAAGTTCTACATACCTTGTCGGGTCAAACCACTTGCCAAGTACAAAGTCCCGCCCGTAGTATAACAACCTATAATATTCACAATACGTCTATTAAAGCCTTACTTCAAACGTAGAATATTATAAGTGTTAAGTCTCTAAATCTACGGAAAATCGGACAGCACCTCCTTTGTTTTTACTTACTTTGCCACCTTTTCCAAGGTCGAAATACAATAACAAAACAGCCCCAATTGGCTCACAACAATATAGAAGATAATCCAATGCAAATGACCAACTAAACAGCCCCAATTGGCTCACAATCAATATAGCAGGTAGTCCAATACAAATGACTAACTAAACAGACCCAATTGGCTCACAATTACATTTCAACCCAAATTTGTAGCGTAACATGATAACAAGTCGCATTTGATTATAATAACCATAATCCTTAAGTCAATGACATGCGACGGTTCTAACAACGATTAAATTGTAATTCAACTTAGTCATGGCTTACATTACATTTCGGATTTCCAAGGCTATAATCAATCCATAATCTTTATAACTTCAATATAACAATTTCATGCTTGCAACATACAAAGCTAACAACAACAAAATGAATAATCTTGTAATACTTTCAAAGAACAAGATTATACCTCAATGATTCTTAAACCAACTTAATCCAAGTCGCTCCTTAGTAGTTTATAGCCTCTCCAAGACACTTCAATCCGCTTGTTGAGACCCTTAGAACAACACCAACAATTATCCTTCAAGTCTTCAAATAAAACCTAGAAAGACCCTTAGGTTTTCGTTTGCGACTAACCCGTAAACAATCTTTTTCCAAGATTTTTCTATTGAGATGTGTTTACAATACACCTAGGAACCTTGGTTTAAAGTGGGGAACTAAAAGAACAAGGAACAAATTTTTTTCTTCTTTTTGCTAAGTGAACCCGAGAGCTTAAGGCCTATGTTCTTCAATTTTTGTGTAAAATTTTCTAAGTGTTGAGCTCCCTCTCTACTAGTAGTAATATAAGTAGCACCTTGGAGGGTTAGGATACAAACAAATGGTTGGTTGGGATCTAGTCTTGCTAAATATCAAGACTTATTGACCAAGACTTAGTCAACCTTCTCAAGCTACACAAGTTGCAAGACTAGTCTTGCAACAAAGGTCCAATGACCTTCATGCCCTTGCACAATTTCGACCAAGGCATCTCAAAAGGGGGGTGACACGTGTCGCCCTCCCATTCGTTACAATAATACATTATCCGACAATTCCATAATTTCCGATAAGTTTTTACAAGTCTCCAATCCTTAACATTTGTGAGTTCTTACTTACGTTCTTAAGGCATGTCCTGTAATTACGGGGTGTAACAGGATCCTTGATCAGAGTTTTTAGGATAGCTCCATTGTTCTGGAGCTTATCATTTTGGTACTAATCTTTCGATATAGGCTTTTATACATTTATGGGTATGGCGGGGCCTTGTCCCGTCATAGTATATTATTCAAACTCTTAGAGGTCGTATTCATATGTGGGATTGGACTCGTATACAGTGTAGTTTCATTTTGGCTTATATATATATAGCGACGGCTTTGCCTTTGCTTGTTTTAAAAAAAAATGATGAGTATATTTATCTTCCGCGAGTTACTTGGGATGAATGGGTAGAAGGGTGCCCAGGTAGGGCACCAGTCGCGGGCCCGGGGTTCGGGTCGTGACAACAGTGGTATCAGATCAGTCATTCCTCGGAATGTCTACAGACCGTGTCTAGTAGAGTCTTGATTATCGGTGTGTTGCGCGCCACACCCATAAACAGGAGGCTACATGACATTTAGGATTTGGTTTCTATTTTTCTCACTCTGAGATCGTGCAATAGAGCTATATTATTAGGATAATCCCTCTCTGACGTATTATTGTGTTATAGTTATGCCTCCGAAGGGCAGATCAGTAGCGGGAGCTACTAGTCAGACTCAGAGAGTTACTAGGGCTCATGTCCAGTCTATACCAGATATTGTACCGCGATCGTGAGTTCTTGCACCGGTTTTGAGGCCCAAAGACTGAGCCTTCGCTCGATCGAGGAAGACTATAGGGCCATGAGGGACGTAATTCTATTACTGACTGGGCTAGTGGTGATGTAGACTTGTCAGCAGGGGTTTATTCGGTCGGTACAGGCATGTGTACAGGGGGTAGAGGGCCAACGCAGAAACCAGCGTAAGAGGGTTAGACTGGTTGGATATCTCGGTGAGTTTCTGGCGGCGGCCTCGGCGTGTGTCCCTACCACGTAACATACCTCACGATTCATAGGTGGGAGATTGGACCCCACAAAGCATTTAGGAGTCGGTCAGAGCTCCAGGGTTTTAGAGGGACAGGGGATCTGCTCAGTCGAGGCCACCCTTGCCTCAGTGTTTCCGATGTGGTGGGTCCCATTTTGAGAAGTATCGTTCTGCTGCGGGAGCCTGTTATCATTGTGGCCATCAGGGCCATATGAGGAGGGAGTGTCCGTATAGAGATGTCACGGGTAGTATGGCTCAGCCTACAGGGTCAGTTGCTGAATCGACATCTTCTACAATTGTGCGCCCCATAGGACGGGATATTCAGATGTCAGACAACCGTGGTAGAGGTCGTGGTAGAGTTTATAGTTCTGGTGGTCCTTCAATCCGCATAGATATTGTGGCTACCAGGCAGGATCAAGAGGCATCATCGAATGGGGTTACAAGTATATTTTGATCCTTTTGAGTCATACATGCATTGATAGATTCAGATTCCACCCTAGCGTATATATTCCCCTTGTTGCTAGTAGGATGTGAATTGATAGGACTATCAGAGGTAGAAATATTTTTGATTTAAGTAATGTGTAGAGTGAATGATGTTGACAAGAATGATAAAGTGAATGAAACTATAGTTGTGTAGGGTTCACAAGGTGTAATTACCCCATAACAGTGTAAAGACCGATAGTAGAGGATGTACAGTAGGAATACTTCGGCCAAAGGGGGCGAACCTCTAATGATTGAAAAGGATAGTGTGATAAATACTTTGAGATAGGAGAGAGATTCATTTTAGACCATGATTGAGAGTTAATTGTGATGATACACACACCTTAGATTCAGTAACATTGTCCATAGGTGTTCATGATTGAGATACTACTAGTATTAGAGTTTACACCAGTTAGTAAACAAAGCTAGGTAGACAATAGGACCATTCACCAACTAGTGGTTTGACTAATGTGAGGACGGAGAAAGAGAAGTTGACACGAGGGAACACATCAGTTAGTTGAGTGGGAGTCCGACTGAAGGATTCAGATAGCGATAGCTTATGGCTTAGAATATGGCAGGGTCATCCCTAGTACGGGAAGAGAAAGGAATATCTGAAGATCCCATTTTGGAAAGGACTGCAACCTTCGAGTATTGTGAGAAGGGACCTCAGATGGAAGGTCCATTGGTGTATATATATGTGATATATTGTGTCAGTGTGTGGCATCGTTGGTTTTGTGGAGTATTGGTTGATAGGTATAGTAAGGAGACGACGCTAAAATCTGTATAGTTTGAGACCCATGATCGGTGTATTTTATATACACTTTTTGAGTCATTTTTAGTTAGTATTTTACTCATTTCATTTATGTTTAGTACAGTATTAGGGTCGTTTTCCTTTCTTTTGTGTCACAGCGGTCAAAAATGGAGAAATGACGAAAAGGAGATGAAATGAGCATAAAAGAGATGGAATTGCACACTAAAAGGGCCAAGAAATAAAGTCTAAGAAGTTCTAGAAATTAGAGAGGAGATCAGATGAAGTCCGGACGAAAAAAGGACGACGAAACGGAATCGCGAAAAACGTCATCGCGCCAAGGCGGCTGAAGCAGCATGGCGCCCAATATCTTGAAAGTCCGAAAGTTGTTGATCTTCAGCGCCGCCTATTTCGATTCTGACGCTGGAATTATGAAATCTTTGGGCGGGTGGACATGTTTTCAGAATCCTAAAGGGATAACTTTTCCTACCTAAATGGATAACTTTTCCTACCTTAAAACCCTTACCTAAAAGGATTCTAATAACTTTTCCTACTTACAAATCCTTAACCCTTCACCTAAAGGATTCTTGGTCTATAAATACTCTACATCATTAGAAGAATTATTCATTCTCCACTCCACCATTCACCATTCTACATCCTTCCATCCACCCATCCACCTTGTAAATATTCCACAACACAACCCTTGGATGCTAGGCTTGGAGACTCATTCTTAAGTAATTTTCTTTTCCTTTTCTTTTCTTTATTTCAATTTTTGTATGATGAACATGGGATTAGTTCTTGTCATGTCAATGGCTAGGAACTAATTCCTCTATAGGACTTTCCATGTTGAATCTCTAGAAACTTATGTTATGAATTAATGCATGCTTATGGTTATTCTTCTTCTTGTTGAGATTTATCCAATATTTGAGTTGAATTCTTGGTAATTAATTGACAACTAATTATCACTATATGATTTCTAATCAGATTCCGAAAGGAGGGGATTGTGAATATGCTGTAAGTTGGGTAGACATTCTTGGATTGGGGATGAAAATACCTCAATTATTTATGTAGCGTTAATGAGAGGCTTAAAAACCCTAATTTTGAGCATTGTGTGTGACGGTTAACTAGGTTCTTGTTCTTAATCCTTCTATAGAGTTATCCTTATCACCGAAAGGTAGGTAAGGTGCAATACTGGGGTTGAGTGTTTATATAACCCTAACGGGAGTATAAAATGATTTAGTGAACCCGTTTTCTCCAAAAGAAGAAGACCATAAGTTATTGCATTAATAAGTAGCATAAGCAGATAGTGAGGAGACGTGGAAGCCCTATTCTCATCACAATTGAAGTAAACCTTTATAGTTAAAATAGCTTTTATAATTCTTAGTTATAAACAACAAAATCCACATATCAATTTACCAAATAGATACCAAAAATAGATAGTTGGTAATTGAATCCTAATCCTTGAGGACGATATTCGGTCTTATCAAGACTATACTACTTGTCACGATAACGTGCACTTGCGTTTAAAGTGTGTGCATCTTACCGCGCATCAAGTTTTTGGCGCCGTTGCCGGGGATTAGGCATAGTTCAATATCAAATTTATCTATTTTTAATTTCTAATTTGGTTTTTATTTTTGTTTCTTTAAATTATTTATTTTATTTTCTTTTGAAAAAAAAAACAAATGTGTCGTGATTCGTTGTTGGTTTTGATTCATCTCAGGGATCCTTAAGACGTGGATTTCTGCTGTCAATATGATCGAGCTCCACCATAGAGGAAGAGAGGGAGGAATTGCGAGAGGTTATACTCAGTCTCACGAGGTACCAAAATATGTTCATGGACGAAATGAGAATGGCCATGAAGAAGTTGGAAACGCAAATAGCAGAACTCGCGATCATATTCAACAGCGAAACGCAAGAAGAGCAATCTGCACCTGGGTAGGCAATGAGGAAACACAATGTCAGGCAATTGACCTGAAGGATGCCGAATCAGGGGAGATAGAGAGTTCGCAAAGAAGAAGCAGTGCTGGCGCCGATGAGCGAGCGGCGCCCAGAACCCAAAAATCGAGGGGATTATGAACAACAAAGCAAATTGAGGCACGAACTGACCCAACTATTGAGGAATCTGGTGAGATAGTTAGTGTAAAGAAGGAAAAGATTGCAGAGATCCAATTATTTACCTTCTTGGATTCTGTGGAAATTCTTTTTCTTGCACCTATTACAGAAGAAACACCACTAGCTATCACGGTTGATTCCCAATTAGGAAGCCCATACCATCAAGGGTACCCCCTAGAGTTGAGAGATGTAGAGAAGTTCACGAATTCCTACATTATAGAAAGCATAAAAGACAAGTCTACTTGGGGGATAATTGTATATGTAAGGCTCTTGTTTGGACAAATGGTCGTAGGAAAATTGAGACCGACAACAATAACTCTGCGGATTGCAAGCAGTTCGCAGAAGGATCCAATGGGCACTCGAAAAGGTTAATTACGTCCGGCTAAAAGACGTTAAAGACAGCGCTTGTTGGGAGGCAACCCAATGTTTTTAATTATGTTATTTTAATTTCTGTCTTTATTTTATGTTATTTTGCCTAGAACAGTCTCACGATCTTGGGTTCTTGTTTTGTGTTGTTGGACGGAGTGGACCAAAGCTAAAGCAGGAAAAAGGAGCAAAACGCTGAAAAAGGAAAGCGATCGTCGTGCCGCGGCTGAATCGAGGCAGCGCCAGTAACCAGAAAAGCCACAAGATTAGCGGCGCTGGCGCTGAATCTCGAGCATGGCGCCGAACTTGAGAGCCGTATTTCGTGCAAATTCGAATTTTCCTCCTAGACCTCCATTATGACCCGTGTGCGTGTCGATAAGTTGTCCATATTTTTTTAGTATTGCACACATTGGGGACAATGTGTGATTTAAGTTTGGGGGGTGTTTTATTTGTGTCTTGTTATGTTTTATTTAAGTCTTTTTGATTGTTTTATGTTTATTTTTTGAGTCACCAAATTTTTTTTTTCTTTTTGAGTCATAATTGCCTGTCAAAGATCATGTATGCTGTAGTTGCTAGAAACACCTAGTGAAGGAAGGTGGAATAATGTAATGGAATTAGAAGCAACTATCTAAACACCTAGGTTAGATATGTCAAAAACTCACAAAATCTGTCTATTTGAAGTTTCTTGCTTAAATTGTGCATGCTAAATAATGAAAACCTATGTGTTATGATTGCTTGCTATTTGAGGCGAAATAGTTAGGATATGCATGTTAGGGAGATGACTCAGGCATTTCTTTGATAGCCAATTCTTACCATTCTTTTCTATCCCGGACTTTAAAAATATCCCTAGTCAGCCCCATTGAGCCTATAAATTGAAGCTTCTTCTTTGACACCCTATATTCCCACAAATTGTGCCATAAGTAAAAATATGAAACAGTGGAATACATTGTGTGTTAAAAAAAGAGACAAAAAGAGTGAATAAGCCTGTTGCACCCCAATAAAAAAAAGTAATAAGAAATAGGCAAAAGTCTAAGTTTGGGGGTGCTTGTCATTACTATACACTTCACTCTCCCAAAACAAAAGAGGGAAAAGATAGAATCGAAGTGAAGGAAAGAACAAAAAGAAAAGGAAAATACTGAAAAGCTAAAGAGCTTATGGTACACTAAATGAGCCTAAAATGCCTATTTTTACCTACCTATACCTAAGCCAACATTACAACCCTTAAAGTCCTGAAGATCTCTTTTATGCATATCCAGGATTAGTGGAGAATAGCAAGTAAGCATGTCATAGGATTTCTTTGAATTTATATGCATGATTTAGTATATTGACTTCCATTAAGCATGATAAATATGAGTTTGCGAAATATCTAGCTTAATGTGTTTAGTGTCTTTGAAATTTCATGCTATATGTTCCTGCGTATTATTCTCGCTAACCTTCATGTTTTCTAGATAACACTAAATGCAGCAAAAGTGATCAATGTCAGTGAGTCTTTTATTGTTCGTTTCTTGAGTCTTTTATTTCTTTCTTTCTATCTTTGCTCGATGGCGAGCAAAGTTTAAGTTTGTTGGTATTTGATCGGAGTATTTTATATACACTTTTTGAGTCATTTTTAGTTAGTATTTTACTCATTTCTTTTATGTTTAGTACAATATTAGGGTCGTTTTCCTTTCTTGTGTGTCACAGCGGTCAAAAATGGAGAAATGACGAAAAGGAGATGAAATGAGCATAAAAGAGATGGAATTGCACACTAAAAGGGCCAAGAAATAAAGTCTAAGAAGTTCTGGAAATTAGAGAGGAGATCAGATGAAGTCCGGACGAAAAAAGGACGACGAAACGGAATCTGCCAGAAAAACGTCACCGCGCCCATGGCTGAATATCTTGAAAGTCGAAAGTTCTTGATCTTGCCGCGTATGGCTGATTCTGACGCGCGACGCGAGAATTATGAAGTGCTGGGCCGAATTGGACATGTTTTCAGAATCCTAAAGGGATAACTTTTCCTACCTAAAGGGATAACTTTTCCTACCTTAAAACCCTTACCTAAAAGGATTCTAATAACTTTTCCTACTTACAAATCCTTAACCCTTCACCTAAATGATTCTTGGTCTATAAATACTCTACATCATTAGAAGAATTATTCATTCTCCACTCCACCATTCACCATTCTACATCCTTCCATCCACCCATCCACCTTGTAAATATTCCACAACACAACCCTTGGATGCTAGGCTTGGAGACTCATTCTTAAGTAATTTTCTTTTCCTTTTCTTTTCTTTATTTCAGTTTTTGTATGATGAACATGGGATTAGTTCTTGTCATATCAATGGCTAGGAACTAATTCCTCTATAGGGCTTTCCATGTTGAATCTCTAGAAACTTATGTTATGAATTAATGCATGCTTATGGTTATTCTTCTTCTTGTTGAGATCTATCCAATATTTGAGTTGAATTCTTGGTAATTAATTGACAACTAATTATCACTATATGATTTCTAATCAGATTAGAAAGGGGGATTGTGAATATGCTGTAAGTTGGGTAGACATTCTTGGATTGGGGATGAAAATACCTCAATTATTTATGTAGCGTTAATGAGAGGCTTAAAAACCCTAATTTTGCGCATTGTGTGTGACGGTTAACTAGGTTCTTGTTCTTAATCCTCCTATAGAGTCATCCTTATCACCGAAAGGTAGGTAAGGTGCAATACTGGGGTTGAGTGTTTATATAACCCTAACGGGAGTATAAAACGATTTAGTGAACCTGCTTTCTCCAAAAGAAGAAGACCATAAGTTATTGCATTAATAAGTAGCATAAGCAGATAGTGAGGAGACGTGGAAGCCCTATTCTCATCACAACTGAAGTAAACCTTTATAGTTAAAATAGCTTTTATAATTCTTAGTTATAAACAACAAAATCCACATATCAATTTACCAAATAGATACCAAAAAATAGATAGTTGGTAATTGAACCCTAATCCTTGAGGACGATATTCGGTCTTATCAAGACTATACTACTTGTCACGATAACGTGCACTTGCGTTTAAAGTGTGTGCATCTTACCGCGCATCAACCCATTATGAACATTCGGGACGAATGTTTCTAAGGATGGAAGGATGTTACACCCCGAAATACCAGGGCTACTAATTGAGAATGTGATTCAGGAATCATTATTTGAAGGTTGAAAGGAAAGAATATTTACATTTTCTTCCGGAAAAAATTCAGAATAATGTGACGACGGAAAAATTATTAACTTGGAGTTTAATACTTCTAATTGGATTTATGGACGTAGTATTGGATTATGAAGTGTTGGAATTGATAATGTGGGGTCTGCCGAGATTTTCATAATTTTGGAGGGGGGTTCGAAAATTATAATATTTTGGACCAATAGGAGGGTGACACGTGTCACCCCTTCACTTGTCTTACAAGATGATACATTTATAGATATTTTAGAGACGAGTGGATATGTGGTCCATATGGGTCCCACTCCACTTGTCCATACACTTGTATATATCCAAGTCTTGGAAGACTTGGATCATTATCACTTTTATCCAAATAAGCTCTCATCTCTCTCCCTTTAGCTCAAGATTTTCGAGACTCCCTAGACAAAGAACAACAAGTGTTGATTAGTTTCCTTCTCCAAGATTAAGCCCTTAAACCAAGTGCTAAGCCAAGTTAACTCTCCAAGAACCAAAAACCTTGGGTTGGCCGAAAATGGTGATGGAAATCCTAGCTTGTTCATCGACTTTTTGGAGGTAAAACGTGAAGGGAAGTTGGTTATAAGGTTGTAGTGGATACATGGAAGTGATTGGAACTTGGAGAAGTGGAGCAAAACAAAAACTGTGGACCAAAAATGAGTGGACTGTTTTGGCGGATTTGGGCTACTTTTAAGGTAAAAATTCCTCCTTCTCTTGAAGTAATTGGATATTACTTATTGTTATAATGTATAGATGAGATTGTGCTAAAAATAATGAAGATTAAAAAGTGTTTGGACCAATTTTGGTGGTTGGGCCGAGAATAGGCAATTTTCGGGTCTTTGGAATTTGTTGGTTATTATTGTTGTAATCTTCACCTATTGCATGTTAAAATGGAGTAATATTGTTGTAGATAAGTTGCTATACCATATATAGAAGTGTTGGAACTTTAATTGGAATAAAAAGGGTTAAGGAAAGAGTTATCGGATTGTAGTTGTTGGCCGTGGAATCTATAAAACTGTAGGATATTGTCGTGCAGTTTTTATGGACTGTTTTGTGGCGTGTACATGCTGGAAATTCAGTTGTCAACATGCATGATTAATGTGGTAAAATTTCTAATGAAAGTCCTAAGGAATAAATGTGTAAAAGGGTGTTAAAAGGCTTCACATTTTACCCTTATTGTTGATGGAATTGTGGACTGTTTTTATGGACTATTTTGTATAGATTGAGGGGCCGACTTTTACACGTCAAGTAGGCGTGTAATCCCCTTTGGTTGCTGTTTTGATTGTGCCTTAAATGGGGCTTGATTGTTGTTGAATTTGGGCCTTGAAAAAGGTGGAAAAGTACGTATAAACGGGGAAAATGCTGGCCAAATTTCCATAGAAAAAGGAGAACCTTTACTTGGTTTATGTCCTACTTTAGAAAGCATGTGTTGATATACGTGTTATTGTTGTTATAGGTTGAAGTACATTGAGACGTATTCTAGATTGTAGAGTTGGTTAGTCGCCAATAAGGTATGTGAACTATCATTTCTTCTTCTAGCATGATTCCTTGTTATAAAGTGAGTGAATCCTACTCCTTAATGATGTACTTATTTTATAGTACTTTGGATTTCCTAAAATAGAAATTGTTCTATATACTTCCTTGATAGTACTTGGGGTTTCTAAAATGAAAGATTGTTATATCTATTCTCTTGATAGTACTTGGGGTTTCTAAAATAGAAGTTGTTTACCTATCCTATTGATAGTACTTTGAGTTACTAAAATGGAAGTTGTTTACCTATTCTATTGATAGTACTTTGGGGTTCTAAAATGGAAGTTGTTTACCTAATTCTATTGATAGTACTTTGGGGTTCAAAAATGAAAGTTGTTTACCTATTCATTTAATAATGCCTTGAGTTTTTCGAAAAAGATAGTTCATTATATTTGTGCTAATGAGAGTCAAAGATGATTTAAATTGCACATAGTTGATTGTGATAGCTATATGTGTACAGTCCTTTATATTTGGACTGTGTCCTAGAAAGGACCGGGCAGTATACCTTAATGGGAAGGGCAGTATATATTATTGACTTTACCATGTCCTACAAGGGGTCGGGCAGTATACCTTAATGGGAAGGGCAGTATATATTATTGACTTTACCGTGTCCTAGAAAGGGCCGGGCAGTATACCTTAATGGGAAGGGCAGTATATATTATTGACTTTACCGTGTCCTATAAGGGGCCAGGCAGTATACCTTAATGGGAAGGGCAGTATATATTATTGACTTTACCGTGTCGTAGAAAGGGTCGGGCAGTATACCTTAATGGAAAGGGCAGTATATATTATTGACTTTTACCGCGTCCCAGAAGGGGCCGGTCAGAATACCTTATTGACTTTACCGCATCTCAGAAGGGGCCGGGCATAATACCTTATTGACTTTACCGCGTCCCAGAAGGGGCCGGGCAGAATACCTTATTGACTTTATCGCATCCCAGATAGGGTCGGGCAGAATACCTTACAGGGCAGTATTTTTGTTTAACGTTCCGGTTTAACTCCCATGACAGTATTTGTTTATTTGGACAGACTTTCATAATTTGAAAAAGTATAGTTGTTTTTCATTACTCTCAGTTTAAAAAGGATACAGTTGACTCTTACTTTGAAAAGGCAGTGTACTGGTATTTGATTATTATACTTGCCTCATATTATCTTTTTGGCCTGTTATAATCTCATTTATAGTACTTATTGTTTCACATACTTGGTACATTTTCCGTACTGACCCCCTTTCTCCGGGGGGCTGCGTTCATGCCGCAGGTTTAGGTACGCAGTTTGGTGATTTGCAAGTGTAGGATCCTTGCTCAGAGTTTTTGGGATAGCTCCATTGTTCTGGGGCTTATCATTTTGGTATTAATCTTTCGATATAGGCTTTTGTACATTTATGGGTACGGCGGGGCCTTGTCCCGTCATAGTATATTGTTCAAACTCTTAGAGGTTTGTATTCATACGTGGGATTGGACTCGTGTACAGTGTAGTTTCATTTTGGCTTATATATATATAGCGGCGACCTTACTGACTTTGTCTTTTCTTATTTTAAAAAAAATGATGATGAGTATCTTTATCTTCCGCGGGTTACTTGGGATGAATGGGTATAAGGTTGACCAGGTAGGGCACCAATCGCGGGCCCGGGGTTCGGGTCGTGACATTATAGTGTTGAGCTTCTCTTTAAATCCTCACTGATTAGTTGAGGAGGTTGAGTAAAAGAATCCAACTGCTTGGGCCGATTCTTTCTCCTAAAATCTCAGTGTTGGACTTGGTCTTCACGCTGCTTCTTCTCCAAGTCTTTGACTGTTTCTTTTACCGCGTTTTAAACACATCAACATTGTAAGCTTGACTGGATCATTTTTTACTCATAGTAACACAAGCTGTTTTGGTCGGAAGAATAGGCAAAATCGTTACTGAGATGTTGTCAGGAATGTTCTCACAACATCGCAAGCAACATACTGAAGATGTTGTCCTGAGCTTTCACAGATGTTGTCACAACATCCTATCCAACATCAACACTATACAATAATTGTAAAGTATCTATACATATGCTGAAATTAGTTGAAAAATGCCTACAAAATAAATTATTTTAAAAAGGCAAAAAATGACTTTTAAGATTCTTGAGTCATCCGATGTCAATAGTTTCACCCGGATGGCTAGTTATATCCTTTTTCCCGTAAGTAACTTTAAAGATAGAAGTTTTATTTGTGAAGTCATGATCTAAAGATAGACTATGAAGAAAAAGACTCGTCGGACTGGGGTGTGGGGCTCCTGGGATGGGAGATTCCACCTTTTGGAGCAAGTATAACAAATTTTTATGCTTCATTTTTTTGTCACCATTTAGAAATGGAATAGCACATATAATTGCAAATTTATCAGCATTTTGAAATTGAATACCACATGTAACTACATTTAGTAATAAAAGAGAAAACACACTGTAATTCTAAAAGCTAATGATAACACCTTTCTGAAACTTCAAATATATAGTCTCGCCACTAAACAATCGAAAGTGATAGAATATACACAATATATTCTTTTGATATCATTAGTGATCTTGTATATTTGTAGTTATGGTAGTAATCTTTTGTATTAGTTAAATGTATATTTGATTTCCGTAATTATAGTCTAGGATGACTATTGTATATCATGTATATAAGCCAATTACATTATTGAAATCTGCAAGATATTATTCTCTTTCATGGTATCAACAGTCTAGGGCAATATTTTTTCTGCTCTCCATTCTTCCGCCTCCCTACCTCCTTCTCGGCCTCCCTTCGCCAATTTTTTTCCGCCACCCTAATTCTATCCGTGTTCCTCAATCATGTCTAACACAAAGAATACCTTTCATCCTGCTCTTGCAGTCTCCAACATCAATAACAACATTTTTATCGTCCTTGAAATTGAAAACGTCCAATACGCAACGTGGGCAGAACTTTTTAAAATTTACGCAAGGTCTCATAGAGTCCTCCATCACATCGTCAAACTGGAAAAAGGCAAGGAGAAGGTGTCTTCCACTGATGATGAAATAGAGTTATGTGTGCTCTTGATGCTACGGTCCTCCAATGGATTATTTCACCATCCCAACGGACCTCTTACACACAATCATCGAACCCGACACCACAGCTATGGAAGCTTGGAATATGTTGCGTGATATATTCTAAGATAATAAAAATTCTCATGTTGTAACCCTTGAGCAAGAATTATCTCACACAACTATGGAGGATTTTTTGAATGCCTCCGCCTATTGTCAAAGGCTCAAGAAATTATCAAATCAACTCAAGAATGTCGGTGTGCCCGTCACAAATGATTGTCTCGTTCTTCAGATGGTTGCATGCCTCTCTGAGACGTATAATGGGATTGGAACTCTTCTTCTCCAAATCAATCATATCCCACCATTCTACCAAGCACATTCCATGCTCACTCTAGAAGAAGCAGTTGGCTAAAAAATGCCTCAATCGGAGTATATTCCGCCATGATGGTGGCCACGTCCCGAGAAACTGATGACTCTCAATTATTCTCCAAAACTTATGATCAAAATTGTAACAACGGGGGTGGCAAAAAGGGTCAAAACCATAGCAAAACTGAGGCGGTGATGGTCACGGTGGATACGGTGGCAGCAGTGGTGGATGTGGTGGCGGCAGTGGCGGACAGCAAGGGACCGAACCACAACACCCCTGGCAGCAAGCTTGGGCCAGTGGGTAGTGGCACATGTCGCCCTGCCCTTACCCTACATAAAACTGGGCCAGGCCCAGTGGACGACAGCAACAGCAAGCCCAGAATGGGCCTCGAAATCATTCGATCTGGCAGCAGCCTGATCTGCTTGGGCCCTCGGCCACAATAGTTTTCACTATTGCAGGCCCAACAGACTCTCCGACCTACACGAATATCGAGGCGGTAATGCATACACTTAAGCTAAATCCTTCGGATGCGAATTGGTACATAGACACCGGTGCTACTTCTCATATGACATCCGCGCAAGGTAATCTCTCATCTTATTTCAATTTAAGCAAAAATCATGGCATAATTGTTGATAATAGTCATTCAATTCCAATTTGTGGTTATGCTCACACAAATTTGTTTCCCCCAAACTCGTATTTAGCCTTGAAAATGGCGTTCATGCTCCTCAATTAATTAAAAATTTAGTGTTTGTTCGGAAATCTACAACTAATAACTCAGTTTTTGTTGATTTTGATCCATTTGGATTTTCTGTGAAGGTTTCTGGCCGGGAATGCATCTAATGAGATGTGATAGTCGGGGCGAGCTCTATACCATCACCACCACCATCACCACAAAATAATTCACACTGTCAACGTTTGCTGTTTTAGCACCCTCCTTATGGCATGCACGTTTGGGTTATCCGTGAGCAGTTTTTGCCTCCCTTAAAAATAATAAATTTATTGAGTGTAATAACGCTCGTAGTGCTGATGTTTGTCTTTCTTGTCCGCTTGGAAAACATGTTAAATTTCCGTTTGTTGCCTCAAGTTCTAGTACTATGTTGCCATTTGATATTAATAGTCATCTTTGGATGTCTCCCATTTTGAACTCTTCGGGTCACCATTATTATATTTTGTTATTTGATGATTATTCTAATTTCTTGTGGACATTTTCGTTATCTAAAAAGTCTTAGGTTTATTTCATATTCCTATTATTTAGAGCATTCATCATACTCAATTTGAACGGAAAATTAAGAACATTCAATGTGATAATGAAAGAGAATTTGATAATGTGTCATTTACAGAATTTTGTAAGGTTAATGGTATATCTTTTCGATTTCATGTCCACATACCTCATCACAAAATGGGAAAGTTGTTGAGTCTATTTTATATACACTTTTTGTGTCTTATTTAGTTAGTATTTTTCCCTTTTTCTTTGTGTTTCGTATAGTGTTAGGGTTTTTTTTCCTTATTTTTGAGTAACAACGATTCTAAAATGAAAAAGAGGCGAAAACACATGAAAAGGGGTTGAAATTTGAGGATAAAAACGCACCATCAAAGCCCAAGCAGTCAACCAAAGAAGTTCCGGAAAGTATAGAAGAAATCTGGAAAAATTCGGACGAAAAATGATGAAGGGCTGCGGCGCAAGGAAGCAAGAGCCGTGGCTCTGGAAAATGGAGTTGGGGCGCCGAATGACCAAAAATCACCTCTTGAGAGCAAATTTGGAGCTTAAGAATTCTTGCAATTCCAATTCTTCTTTATTTTTCAGTATTAGCGTATGTATGGGAATTTTAGTTTGTAATTATTTTATTATGAACTAATTACTTTGTTAGGGTTTTAAGTCAGATTCGTTTGAACCCCTCATTATGATATTAATGTTATAGTTTGGTTTCTTCTTCTATGATATTGAGATCTATTCAACTTGTGATGATTGTTTGATAATAAACTGACCATTAATTCTCATAACTTATATAATTTCAAATCTAGATCTGAAAAGGGAGATTTGAATATGATATAGTTGTTTCGACATAGGTTAAAATCGTGGACGAAAGTACCCCGATACTTGTGTAGTAAATAAGGTTATTGTTCTTAATCCTCCTGTGTGGTAAAACTTATCATAGAAATATAGAAAGTTTCTGCATAAGGTTGAGTTTTTATATTTCCTAACCTGAATATAGAACATATTAGTTAACATGTTATCTCAATAGGAAGAAGAATGATGACTAGGTATTAATGGAATAATAGGGTGGATAGTTGATGAAGGTGAGAATCCCTAATCGTTCTCATATGTGATTCTAAATTGTGATTATTGTCCATATATTTACTGCATTCTTAGATTAATAACTTTATCAAATTATTGATAACCAAATAGAATCTAAAAATCAGACTATAGGTAATTGACAAGTTAATCCCTGAGGACGATAACTCGATCTTACAGATCTTTATTACTTTGAGTGATACGTTCACTTGCGTAAGCATAGAAATACCGCAACAAAATCCGAGAGAAAAATTTGCACCATTAATAATATTATTCGTACATTACTAGCTCATGCATCATTACCACCTTCATTTTGGCATCATGCATTACAAATGACAATGTACCTTCTTAACATACTCCCTAGCAAAGAATTAGCATACCAATCCCCACTCAAAATTCTTTATCAAAAAGTCTCTTCGTATTCTCATCTTAGGGTGTTTAGGTGTTTATGTTATCCTCTATTCCCCTCCACTATCATTAACAAACTTCAATCCCGCTCTACCGCTTATGTATTTTTGGGTTACCCATCTAATCATCGTGGTTACAAATGTTATGATTTATCCTCTAATAAAATCATCATTAGTTGTCATGCCATTTTTTATGAAACCCAATTTTCGTTTGCTAAATTGCATAATTCCGCATCCATGTCTTATGAATTTTTGGATGATGGGCTATCACCGTATGTGGTCCACCATTTGGTCCAGTGCACACCTCAGAACCTGGACCAACAGACACATTCAAGCCCACTACCTGCTGGCCCAACACCCCCTCATCCATATTTTCTGCCAGCAGGCCGGCAGTGGGCCTGCTGGTCCAAATAATTTTGGTCTACATCTTCTGCCAGCATGCCCACTGCTTATTGGCCTAAACAATCATGTCCCTGAGCTTCTACCAGCAGGCCCATTTCCTACTGGCCCAAACAATCCTATCCTCGAGCTCGCAAGGCGTACCCGGCTGTCATCGCCCAAATACTCGGTCTACGGTTTACGCGTGAGACGATGGGCGGTAGCCCAAATAATTCCAGCCACCAGCCTGCCCAAGTTCTCCCAAACTAAATCGATACCGACACTACTACACCAACCTAGATCCAGCCCACTTCTATTTGGGAACAATGTCCCGTTACTCATAGACAACGGGTTATTTTTAGACCAAAATGATAATTTAATCACAACTCTAATGGCACTAAATCACCTCTACCACGTAATCCCGTGTCTGTCCTTCATGACCCGAATTCGAAAATAACTATGGATGATGAATATAATGCTCTTATTGAAAATAAGACGTGGGAGTTGGTTCCCCGTCTACATGGTGTCAATGTGATTCGTTCTATGTGGATTTTACTCATACGGAAAAATCTAATGATTGTTTTGAGAGGCATAAGGCATGTCTTGTAGGTGATGGCAAAACTCAATAGAGTGGCGTGGATTGTGGAGAGACATTTAGTCTGGCGGTCAAACCGACAATTATTCGCATTGCTCTCAGTCTAGCTCTCTCAAAAGTATGACGCATTCATCAGCTGGACGTGAAAAATGTGTTCTTATACAACGAACTTAAGGAAATTGTATGCATGCATCAACCCTTAGGTTTCAGGGACCCGCTCATTCTAATCATGTGTGTTTGCTGAAGAAATCCTTGTTTGGGCTAAAATAGACTCCTCGGGCCTGGTACAAAAGATTTGCAGATTATGTGTCTACTCTTGTGTTTTCTCACAATGGGTCTGATAATTCTCTGTCCATCTACTGTCACGGTACTTATATGGTTTACATTCTGTTATATGTGGATGATATTATATTGACTGCTTCCTCTGATAAACTGCGCAAGTATATCATATCTCTTTTTAGCTCAGAAATTGCTATGAAAGACTAAGGGTCATTGAGTTATTTTTTTGGTATAGTTGTCACTCGTCATGCATGTGGTCTATTTCTATCTCAGAGGAAGTATGCAACAAAGATCATTGAACGGGCTGACATGTCATTCTGTAAGTCATATCCTACTCCGGTTGACACTAAACTGAAGCTGAGTGCTACTTCTAGCACACCATACGAGGATCTCTCCCACTATCGTAGTCTTGCGGGGGCTCTTCAATATCTCACGTTTACGAGGCTCCATATTACTTATGCAGTGCAGCAGGTGTATTTATTCATGCATGATCCAAGGGAAGAACACATACACGCTCTCAAACGCATTATGTGCTACATTCAGGGCACTATTGATTATGGTTTACACTTATATTCATCATCGGTATCTACTCTCATGCCGTATACAAATGTTGATTTGGATGGATGTCCAGATACCAGATATTCGACATCTGATTATTGTATGTTTCTTGGTAATAACTTGGTCTCTTGGTCGGCTAAACGTCAGGCTACTTTTTCTCACTATAACGCTGATGCCGAATATTGAGGGGTCGCCAATATGGTGTCTAAGTCTTGTTGGTTGCATAACCTCCTCTTAGAACATCATTTTCCTATTCGGAAAACTATTTTGGTCTACTGCGATAATGTTAGTGTGATATATCTCTCGAAGAATCATGTACAACATCAGCGCACTAAACATATCGAGATGGATATTCACTTTGTTCGCGAAAAGGTAGCTCATGGACAGGTACGTGTCTTGCATGTCCCTTCACGTTATCAAATTGCTGACATCTTTATTAATGGTTTTCCCTTAGTTCTGTTTGAATTTTTTTTAGACAGTGTCAACGTACGACAACCGTCCACTATGACTGCGGGGGTATGATAAAATATACACAATATATTCTTTTGATATCATTAGTGATCTTGTATATTTATAGTTATGGTAGTAATCTTTTATATTAGTTAAGTGTATATTTGATTTACGTGATTATAGCGTATGATAATTATTGTATATCATGTATATAAATCAATTACATTAATGAAATCAAGAGATTATTCTCTTTCGGAAAGGCCTATTACTAAACAAAACATTTTTCGATGCATTATTTCAAGATTAAAGGATCTGCACTATTTTACAGTACCATAATAAAAACTTCAAAAGAAAAAGAAAAGATGAAATGGTATATTTGGGTGTATCAAAGTTCATAAGAGACCGATACTTTCACTATCCCATGGTAACAAGAAACAAAAGTAACAAATACTTCATCTGAAGAAATACAAGATGTGATTCAAAAATTACTATTCTACTAATAATCAAATTTAAAATTTCAAAAATTAATTTATAAAGGTAAGTAAAATAAACTCTTAATTAATGTTTTTTTGATAGAAGTATAAAATGCAAATGAACAATTAATAGAAGAGAACAGAGGGAATACTAGAAGAACAAGAAAATGTGAAACTACCACAAACACTTTTTTTTCCAACAGAAATCTTCATCTATTAAGATTCATGCAACAAAGAAATTAAAAACTTAGCTAAGCTATGTACAACAACATTACACCTTCTAGGAATATATACAAACACTATGTGATCTAAACGTAGAACATGTTCCAAATATCTTCATAAGCAACCTCCACGTTCCAAATGGCCTTCATAGTTTTCGTCAAGATGTCTATTATACCTTTTGTTAGTACCAATCTAGTATCTTCTATTAAACACAACAATTATAAAATAACTACTGAATTGAAATTGAAATCAACAAAGAAAATATGCAGTAAATGAAAAAACCAAATACTAACTTGATAGATAGAGGTCTGTGTTGCAGTGTCCTACGATAGAAATTCGCCCCCACTTGTGTTGTAGTTCCTGGACGTCTATCTAGAGGATACAACTATCTGAACTTGCACAAAAACTTGACTCTGACGAATTTACTTTATGTTGTTTTTCTGAAATATCTTTTGGAAGAAGGAGAAGAAGTAATGAGATCAATTCATGAGATTAATTCATGTATTGATTCATCTATTGACTCATGTATCTTGTATATCTCAACCAAGTGATCATCAACCATTATAAAGCAGTATATTCGAACATATGCAACCTTTCATATCAAATGTTGTGACTATTGTGCTTTTGAACCATTCCAGAAATATTATCGTTGAACAGCGTCGCGGCTCTGCCTCTTAGCACTGTGACGCTAATCATTCTGCAGAGCTCTCTGAACTTTCGACGTTGCGGCGCTGCTTCCCAGCGCCGCGGCGCTCGTCATGGTGATTTCCATTGTTCACTCGACGAACGGCGTCGCGGCCCTCTCCCTAAGCGCCACGGTGCTTGGCCAATATTTCTGAAAAATATTTTTGATCACTTATTTTATTCTTCTTCCTTGTACAAGTTCCAATAATACCCCACATTTTCTATTCAAACTTCTAACAATACCCCCACATTTGGATAGAAAATAAGATAATAAGGAACTTATCGTTATTTCGGAAAACCAGGTATGACATGCATCGGAAAAGGTGTATTTTGGACTTGAACCATTCGTAATGAATACTTATCGGATCTACTTTGTGAAATAGTGAACGTATGTCTTGAACTATTCACGTTTTGTAGTAAATCGAAACAAGAAGTATCACACACATCATACCAACATATTTCAATTCTTACGGTTGTGTTCATTTCGGTCGTGAACAACTCATTCTTCGTGAGATTTTGTAGAGAACGTAGCCATATCGGTTCTCATAGATACGACCCCACATCAATCTCATATAGGTAATATCAAACAAGAATAGTCTGTACTATCCTACCATAATGGCTCTTAGTATTATTAAGAATAATATTCATCCCTAAATCATCAACGGATTAACACACATTGGTTCACCTTATGAATGAGCATATGTGTGTATTCTATGCTCCTTGAGTCTTCTCCAACTAGTTATCGTATTGAACCTAGACCATGGGATCTCCAATGTTGCTAGGTTAGGTCCGCTAAGTAATGACTCATTGTATTGGCTTTAAGCCCATTCCCCTTGATGTAAATACGACTCGCTCTCTATTAACGTCTTTTGTCAAAGGATCCGCTATATTGTCCTTTGATTTTACATAGTTAATGGATATAATTCCATTTTTAGCAAGCTTCGTATAGTATTATGACGTCGCCTTATGTGCCTTGATTTGCTATTGTATATTTGGTTCTTTGCCCTCGTCAGAGCAGTCATACTAGCACAATGTATTAAAATGGTTGTAACAGGCTTTGTCCACAAAGGAATACCTTCTAGGAAGTTTTTGAGTCATTCTGCCTCTTCGACAGCTTTGTCTAAGGCTACAAACTCTCCTTCCATAGTCGATCGTGTATTCATAGTTTGCTTTGATGATTTCCAAGATACCTCCGCTTCACCAAGTGTAAATACATAACCACTTGTGGACTTACTCTTCGAATGGTTGGAAATCCAATTAGCATCACAATATCCTTCTAAAACAGGAGGATACTTTGTATAATGCAACGCATATTTCATTGTATGCTTTAGATATCGGAGTGCCCTAATTAGTGCAAACCAATGATCCTTTCCTGGATTGTGTAAGTATCGACTAAGTCGACTTACTGTATATGCTAAGTCCGGTCGTGTACAGTTCATGATGTACATCAAGCTTCCAAGAACTTGTGTATATTCCAATTGAGACACATTTTCACTTTGATTCTTCTTAAGGTGACTAGCGGGATCAAATGGTGTAACAACCGGTCGATCGTCATAGTATCCAAACTTTCTAAGAATTTTCTCAACATAATGGGATTGAGTTAGTATGTAACCATCAGAATTCTTTTGAATTCTAGTACCAAGAATGACATCCGTTATTCTCATATCTTTCATATCAAAAGTGGCATGCAACATCTTCTTAGTTTGGTTAATTACATCCTTACTTGTTCCCAAAATTAGCATATCATCAACATATAAGCATATAATGACACGTGCATTCTTACATTCTTTAATGTAGACACATTTATCACATTCATTTATTTGAAAACCATTTGATAATAATGTATTATCAAACTTTTCATGCCACTGTTTTGGAGCTTGTTTAAGTCCGTATAAAGACTTAAATAATTTACAAACCTTCTTTTCTTGACCTTTAACAACAAACCCTTCGGGTTGTTCCATGTAAATTTCTTCATCTAATTCACCATTCAAGAACATGGTTTTCACATCCATTTGGTGTATTTCCAAATTGTGAATAGTCGCTATAGCAATTAGCGTCCTTATAGAAGTAATTCTAGTTACTGGTGAGTAAGTATCAAAGAAATCTACACCTTCTTTTTGTCGAAACCCTTTGGCTACTATACGAGCTTTGTATTTTTCTATAGTACCATCAGACCTTAATTTTCGTTTGAAAATCCATTTATGGCCTATTGGTTTTTGTCTCGGAGGAAGATCAACCAATTTCCATGTATTATTTTGCACAATGAATTCTACCTCACTTTGGATAGCCTCTTTCCAATAAGGTGCTTCGGATTATTCCATAGCAACCCTATATGTTTGAGATTCTCCTTCAACGGAAAAGGTCATAAAGTCCGGTCCAAAATCTTTGGCAATTTTACCACGTTTACTTCTCCTTGGTTCAAAATTTTCTTCTTGAACAGATGAAGTATTACTTGTATCATTTTGTGTGTTTTCGTTTGACTCATCTTGAGGCAGCGATCTCTTCTTATAATTAGAATCGTCTTTATACTTTTCCTTGTCTTTGTAAGGAAAAATGTCTTCAAAGAATTATGTTTGAGCAGATTCCATAAGTGTGTTTTTGTGAATACTTTTAACATCGGAATGATAAACCAAAAACTTATATGTTGCACTATTATTGGCAGGACCAATATATATGCAATCCACCGTTTTTTGTTCAAGTTTAGTTCTCTTTGGTAAGGGAACTTGAACTTTCGCTAGTCAACCCCACACTTTCATCCTTTTGAAAGTAGGCAATCTATCTTTTCATAATTCATAAGAAGATTGATCACTCTTTTTATAAAGAATTTTATTTAATATCATATTTGCAGTAAGTAATGTCTCTCCCCATAGGCTAAGAGGTGCGCCCAATTTTATTTAAGTCCAGAAGAGCAACTATTTAAAATTTTGCTCTAGTTGAACTGCTTGTTATCCAGATAACATACAGACTCATTATACTTTTATTATTTTTCTTATTTATTTGATTATCAGGTTGTAAAACTAAATTATACTCCTTCCGTATTAATTTGACTTGACACGGAAAGTAAGTAATAAATGAATACTTTTGAACGGAAAGTAAAATAAATGAATACTTTTGAACGGAAAGTAAAATAAATGAATACTTTTGAATCTAAAGTAAGTAATAAATGAATACTTTTGAATCTAAAGTAAGTAATAAATGAATACTTTTGAATCTAAAGTAAGTAATAAATGAATACTTTTGAATCTAAAGTAAGTAATAAATGAATACTTTTGAATCTAAAGTAAGTAATAAATGAATACTTTTGAATCTAAAGTAAGTAATAAATGAATACTTTTGAATCTAAAGTAAGTAATAAATGAATACTTTTGAATCTAAAGTAAGTAATAAATGAATACTTTTGAATCTAAAGTAAGTAATAAATGAATACTTTTGAATCTAAAGTAAGTAATAAATGAATACTTTTGAATCTAAAGTAAGTAATAAATGAATATGTGTGAGGTCTTTTAAATTTGTGCTCTTAAACTTCTAAATATAGAAAGAGACACACTTTTTAGAACAAATCAATAAGAAAATTAAGACGTCCCGGGGCACAGTCCAATGACAAAGGAGGGGGATTTAAGACGCTCTGGACACTTGCAGCGTGGGATCGATTCCCAAGAGCATTCTGCTCTCTTCTGGGGTTGATGCTTGTAGGTGTTATCAGTTGTCCGTTCTCAAACTCTGGTTATTGGAACACATCCCGCGATTTACTGATAGTAGTGTTGAGGTACCGGTATTACTAACTCCAGGACTAGTCTGGCGCAAGCCGGTAAACTGGATATAAAAAAAATTAAGACACTTAATTGGAAGGACAGATCTCGAAGATTTCGTTAAATTTCGTTTGTAATACTGATTGTTTGAGTTGGATTGAAGGATGTAGGATTTCTTTATGCTTTTACCATTGTCCTATTTGTTGTAGTTGAACTGTTTGGTATCCAGATGAAATACAGATTATGTTATACATTAAACGAAAAGAGGAAATTCTTTTTAAAAAAAGGATTAATGTTTTTTTCTCTTGGATTACATCTGTGATTTGGCACTTCTGAGTATCAATTTTCCATTAGTGCATTGTTGTTGTGGATTTGTACTGGCAGCCGAAGTAGGTGACTGAAACATACCAGAAGAGCTTGTATTTGTACTCAATGATTGTAAATTCTACGTGATGTTTTGTTTTTTTGGATGAAGTAATAAGATTTCGTTAAAAGCATCAAGCAGATGCAATGATGCATAGGCAAAAATATAAAGAGAAAGATTGATGTCTGCTCGTGTACAAAATGCTAAGCTAATATTAGTGAGTCGACACAATCCAAGAAATGTTCAATAGTAGTTACAGGGGCCTGAATGAAAAAAAAAAGAGGGGTATACCTGCTTCTTTGGCCAATAGGTTGCACAAACTTAGGAGAGAATTCTTGTGGCAGGGGAGTAGAGAACATAGAACCTTTAATTTGGTGAAATGGGATATAGTTTTAGGGTCCTGGCGTGAAAAATCTGAAGATCCAAAGCAGTAGTTTGCTCCACAAATGGCTTTGGAGATACAACCAAGATGATGAGGCTCTATGTAGATCTATCATTACTGTGAAGTATGGTCTCCTTAACCCCTGGATTACCAAACAAGTTAAGCTAAATAGATCCTGTGGCATATGGAAGTATATTAGAGTTCTTTGCGATACATTTCAATTCAATACTTCACTTTTAGTTGGAAACGATAGGAAGATTAAATTTTGGCAGGATGTGTGGTTGGGTGATTCACCTCTAAGAGTGCAGTGCCCTTCTCTCTTCAATTCTGCTCAGTCCCAGGAATCAACAATCTCAGATTATTGGTCCGAACAGGTTTGAATCTCACTTTTAGACGAAGTTTCAATGATTGGGAAGTGGATAATGTGTTGTCTCTACTGCTACAGCTCCATAACAGCATGTCTGCTTCTTCCGGACCAGATTCTCTTATGTGGAAGGGTGTTACAAAAGGGAAATTCACAGTCAAAGCATGCTATAAACGTCAAAGTGTCATATTTGTCGGCATCTCCTTTTTACCATGGAAGTGTATTTGGAGAACAAAGCACCCTTGAAGGTGGAATGCTTTACTTGGCTGGCTGCTCGAGGAGCATGTTTAACACATGAAAATCTCCAAAAGAAAGGGCTCAATATCTGCATCAGATGCTCTCTTTGTGAAAGGCAAAATGAGACACTAATCACCTCTTCATCCACTTCCATTCACAGGCAGATATGGGACTTTATACTTACCGTCGTGAGAGTAAACTGGGTAATGCCAAGGACTTCAATGAAACTATTGCAAGGCTGTTCTTCAAAGGGTTGAGAAAGGCAAAAGTAAAAACCTGGAACTCAATCCCCTGCGCTATTTGGTGGTCGATTTGGAAAGAAGGGAATGCAAGAATTTTTTAAAGCAAGACTGAATCCATAATTAGCATTAAGCACAGATGCATCTCTTTACTGTTTTTTTTTTTTGGTGTAACATGGTTATTGAAAATGATATAGATGACATGATAGGTTTTTTGGTCTCTTTACTCTTATAGCAGTGATGATCTGCTAACTCTATATATACCTTTACAGCACTTTCTTGTTGCTGGATTTTCAATGAAGTAACCTTTAACAATCAAAAAAAGAAAAAAAAAAGAGGGGTAAATTCATATTCCTCTCATCTCTCACAACCCTCTTTTATCTCAGTTGAACCAACTTATATTAGTGAAGATGAAAACTTAGTTGCTTCTTGAAATATATATGTGGCTTCAAACATGCAGCATTTGATTTGCATCAAGTATACTCTAACGATTTAGAGAAATATGTTTTTCTTCTGTACTTTTGAGTTCTACACTTACAGAGAAATGCATTTTTCTTGATGTGAAGTACTTCAGCCTGCTACTGATTTTGCACTTTTAAGTTCTGGACTTGCAGGTTTATACTAAGTAGCTGATAGAGGCCAGCGTTAATCACAACCTGATAAAGATGATTGTGGTGAGAATATGGAGTCAAATGTTGATTTTCATATACAAGATGAGGCAGAAAGGCTGCTTAAAGAGATTGAATTGGTGATGAAGAATGATGAGAACTCTAAGCTCTATGCTGGAATGAGCTTGGATCTTGAACAGAATGAGACAATCCAAAAACATTTCTTTCTCCTTTTAGGCTCCGATTCACATTTTCAGGTGGTAATCTATGGTTTGGGAAACATCGAATACAGTTTTCATTCACAGTTTCAGCTTGCTGTAGTTCTCCTACTAAAACGAGATTTTTCCAACTGGATTGGCAATATAGAAATATACGATCCTGGCATGTCCCAGCTGATATCATAGTTTTCAAGGAACTAGGTCTTGAGGTTCTCACCATTGATGAAAATTGTAAGAGGAGAGCTCAGAGACCAACAATGTTTTACATGCCTAATCCTTATTATTACCTTATTGGCAACTTGTTGGTTGCAAACTGGTCTTCATCTTGTCTTAACCAGATTTTTCTGCTGACAAACTCGTTTCGCGATACATTGGCCGGTTTGTCACAATGTAGTCGGATTATAGAAACAATGCTACGCTTAGAGAGAGTTCTTGACTTCACAACAGAGATTGACATAAAAACTAGTGATGATCAGATGTATCAGAATTTGTTCTCAGGATTTGCCTGGCATTTCTTTGATGTGGATCCCAACATTCACATTGACAAACCGGGATGTTATTGGTTGGATACTAGATACTGAACTTTCCATTAATTATCTAATATAATTCTTTATTGTTGTTCTATTAATTTTTGGGAAACAAAAGGTGCTGCCAATTAGCATATAATTGAAATCGTTAGCCCTTAACTTTCTGTTTGCCTATAATTGTTCCATTTCTTTCTCCTCGTGATAAGATGTGCTTTACACATGCTATTGATTTAAGTGCTAGTTGGAGAATCTAGATTTCGTTGGTTGGATTATGCAAAGTAGTTTGAAATTATTTGCTTGCTGGAAAGTGGAAACTAAGGCTGGCCAATGGGGCGGGGTACCCCGACCCCGCCCCGATCCCACTTGACACTGTACCGGTATCGGATACCGGTAATCGGTACCGGTATTGGTACGGGGTCGAGACGACCCCGACCCTTCCCATCCCCTTCCTCTTCCCACCCATTGCACAACGACTATTTTGCCCAATTTGGTTGTTGTGCAATGGCCAAATCCCTCTCCCCCCTACCCATTAATATTTATTTTTAACCCTTAAGTTATTATATTTACACTTTAACCCAATTTTTTCAACTATAAATACTTCATTCTTTCTCACAAATCTTCCTACAATCTCTCTAATAATCTTTCAATCTATCTCTCATTATCTCTACATTGTGTTCTAAATATTCAATTTTATTTATTCATTTGGGAGTGAAGTTGGCAACTAGCTTGAGGATCATCCATTGAGCAAAGTTTCAATTTTTAACATCTCGATTACACGCCGACGTTACATCGGCGTTTGGTACATTCGTTCCTTTATTAAATTATTATTATTTCTTTATTTTAATTAGCGCACTTAATTTCATTATCTTTAACTATTTATTAGCATAAATTAAAATGAAAGGATTAAGAGGTATGATGGGTAAGGTTGTTTCTGTTTCTACTAGTAGGGGGTAACAAGGGCAATGGTACTTCTTCTAGTCATCCTATTCCTCCTAGTCCTAAACAGGACGATTTTATTGATACTGAATTATTTCCTAAAGTACCATTAGATTTAGACGATGAGCTATTTTCTGGAAATCAACAAAATTTTAATTTAGAAGATAATCTAGATGACACACCCACTAATCTAGATGAAACGCCCACTAGTGCACCTCAAACTGCACCGCCTCCTATTCCGCCTAGTATGAGACAAGGTCCACCTCAACGAAAATTAAATAAGATGTATGCACTTTTTTTATAGGGACGTAGAAAATGAAGTTGTTAGATGCACAATATGTAAAATTGTTTATAAATTTAAAATGGGAAAAGGTCAGAGCGGGACGGGAGGTTTAACTACGCATTTGAATAACAAACACAAAGCTAGGTGAGATGAATATAAGGCTCAAAAAAGGTGTCTGCGCGCTTCTCATCGGACAAGCTTCACATATTGTCGGACCAGTCTGGTCAAATTGACCTATGGCGAAGGCGATTGTAGACCCTAAATACGATAAAATGAAAGATAGGGAAGAATTATCAAAATTAGTTGCAGTGGAGGTTTTGCCTTTTTCATTTCCTGAATCTAATGGTTTTATTCATAATATATGATCAATGTACAATCCTGCTTATAAAGGTTTTCCTAGATCAACTGTTAGGAGAGATACTTTTAAATTTACACACGAATATCAACAATATTTACGTTATTATTTATATCATTACCCTGGAAAAGTATCTATCACATCTGATATAGGCCGTAGTACTAACGGCCATGATTATTTAACGGTAACATGTCATTTGGTAGATTATAAATGGTGTATGCAAAAAAATATTTTAGCATATAGATATATAGATAGTAGGCACACTGATATTTTTATTCAAGAAAATATTTCTTCTGTTTACGATTATTATGACATAACTGATAAAATCATTATTATTACATTAGATAACGCTTCTTCTAATATTTTTACTGTTAGATTATTAAAAACTGTCTTAACTCCATCTTTTTCAGATCATTTTCATATAAAATGTGCATGTCATATTTATAACTTAGTTGTAAAGAATGGTATATCACTTTTTGAAGACATTCTTGAAAAAATTCAATTTGCTATAAACTATATTTTAAAAATAATAGAATACAACGACTAAAAGAATATAAAAAACTTGTCATGATTGTGGTCTACCTTACATAAAAGTTTCCGAAGAAGTATGCACTACATTGAATCATTTATACAACCAACTACGTGTTGCTTAAGAGTATAGACAACCTATAACTCAATTTTTTAACATCCGTAATCGAAATCCTGATGATATGCTTATAGATTCCGATTGGGATACAATTTTATAACTTAATACATTTTTAGAGAAATTTCATCTAGCTACTAAAGAATTTTCCGATATTTATTATCCTACTATTTCATCAATGTTATTTTATATAGCTCTAATATTTATATTACTTAGTGAATATATAGCAAAACCAGCTTATAAGGCACCTATTAAAAAAATATTTTTAAAAATGAAAAAATATTTTATTCTTATTTCCTCAATTTATTTGATTAGTGTTGTATTAAATCCGTCTATTAAAATAGACGGTTGTAAAAATCTTATTGAAACTATTTATGATTGCATAAATACACTTCCACCTCCAACTCCTAAAAATTCAAATGACCCACCACCTATTGAAAAAATTAGAGAAGAAGTGTTGTCTAGCATTCAAGATTAATGTAAAAAAATATATACGCATTATCAACAAGAAAGTGCTAGCAACCTACCGGCTTCCATGTCATCTTCTTCTTCAACACAACCTCAAAAACGACATGTTGTTTCTGCGGCTAGTGTTCAAAACATGTTTAGTGGTAACATTTCTAGCCAAATTAGCGAGTTTGATGCTTTTGGTTTGCAGAGTGTTGTACCGTACGAATCAATTGAAAATGAAGAGGGACGTGAAGAGTTGCTAAAATACGGGAGGGAGAATGAGAAGAATTTTCCAACACTATCTAAGATGGCCCGAGATGTGTTGAACATTCAAGCGTCATCAACAGCGTCTGAACGCGCTTTTTCTGCGGAAAGATTTCAAATAGGGGAGCACAGACATTCATTGGCAGGAGACTCATTAAAGATTGTAGTTCTATTCAGTGACTGGATTCGTGCGGAGCGTAGGAGGTGCGGTCAACTGGAGATCAACGAAGAAGACTACAACTACAACGAAATCTTATCTGACGGATGTGCAAGCGACGTCGATCAATTTGACCAACAAATACAAATTCCAACCGAAGAACCAACCACAAGAAATTATAAAGAAACTAGAAAATGTATTTCTTAAAATGTAATTCTTTTAATTGTAATTTTATTATGTTATTTATTTGCAACTTGCAATATCACGAAGTTGCAATTTTTGAAATTGTATTATCAAAAAAAAAAATCATACTTCTAGTGATTTAGTCGAATAATATAAAAGACACAAAAACAGCTTTGAGATGTTTTTATTAAACTATTTTGTTGTATGTGTTATTTATTTAATTTAAAGGCAAATAAAAAAATGACCAAAACCCCCGACCCCACCCCAACCCCTCGGGACGGGGCGGCGGCAGACCCTGCCAGCCCCGACACCCCCCGACCCTGCCCTACCCCCAGCCCCTCCAGACCCGACCCCCCAGACCCGCTCTGACACCGCCCCACCCCGCCCCGTTGGCCAGCCCTACTGGAAACTATAGAGGTGAGCGAAAGAACTCTAAAGATGTAACTTTTAACTCTGTGTCGCAGGTATCTTGAAGAAGAATTTGTGGAAGATATGCAAAGCGATATGACTAGTAAGGAATTTGCAGAAATTTTGGGTAATCATCGTGGGCCTCGTCTTGTAAGATGCAACGGATTCCTCTATTAAGAGTTTCACCTTGGAATGGAAACATGGACTCCTTATATGGACATGAACAATACTCACCCTACAAGCTAGCTTTTGGGGTTAAGTTAGGCCCAAGATTCATTATTTACATGGTATCAGAGTCAGGCCCATTCCAATTCGTTGTTCACCGATGTTGGGCCCCCAAATTATATTATACACACTCCAGTTAACAAGGTCTGGGCGTGCGGGGAGTGTTAAGAGTCTCACATCGGATATGGAATGGGAGCATGGACTCCTTAAATGGACTTGGACAATCCTCACCCTACAAGCTAGCTTTTGGGGTTGAGTTAGGCTCAAGATTCATTCTTTACATACTCCTCCTTCAGGTTGGATTAAGTGTTGGATTAAGTTAAACATCTATGGTATTGGTACAAAGGGTGATCAGCCAGGACGATATAGTGGCGTCTTCCAAGATGAAACTGGAATGTTTTTAGATAGGTATAGTGGTGCAATTGATGTTGAAGATAATGTGATGGTTGGACTAGAGGCCTTGAAGCTTGGGTTGGCCAGATGTGTGGAAGGAAAGCTAAATGCACAGAAGTTGATTGTGGAGTCGGATAATGTTATACTCGTCCAATATGTTAATGGTCGCCCTGAGCCAAATGAAATAACTATGTCCAGGTTGAAGGAAATTTTTTACTTGATGAAACGTATAACTTGTGCAGTTTACCATGTCTACGAAGAAGCCAATGAAGCTGCTAGAGACTGGGCTCTGAGAGATGAATGTCCCAATAGTGTATAGATAGCTTTGTTTTTAACTCAAGGGGTAAGGTGAATCTTTCTAGGTTGAACTAAGGTTTTCAAATTCAATTTGCATTTAATGGCAAATGATGTTTTTATCAAGTTTGTCAAAGGTTGGAGAGACTTGAAAAATGGATGTTAGATTTTCAGGATAATTTACTTGTTAGCCTTTGTTTGATTGTGCTTTTGAATGTTTAGGATAATATATCTATCTGTTATAACTGTATTTTATACAGAATTGCCTCTCTGTTTTGGGTGTTGGAAGTTTTTATGATTGGAAATTTGGCATGATCTTAAGGAAAGATTAGGAGAAAGTATTTATGGGCTACATTCTCTTTTATGGATAGTAATTTACAACATGTTTGAAAATTACAGAAACTCTTTTAGTTGTTTCACTGTCCAAACTGTGATTAACTTGTTGAATACAGCTTATTATCAATGTTGTGTGGGTAGCACTGTAACTTCAGCGTCCAACCATCTGAAAAATGCACTAATAAGCTAACACTGTAACTGTGACTCTAGAAGTACCAGTTATCATTGGTTCACTTGTGCTTAGCCTTCCGGCATTGCTATACCTAGTTGAAACAATAGCTTTTGAAACTTCAATATTCTTGCCATGATAAGTTTCATCTATCCTGTTTGGCATTGTGATCAGTCTTTACTCATTTTCACCCCCTTGTAACCAAATCTGTTCAACTTTCAGGGTTTGATCCCATTTCGTTTTCTTGATCTTAAACCTCCACCCATCATGCTTAATGGATAAAAATAACTCTCTTGGTAACCATGGATCTTTCCACACATTAGAAATGCACCATCTAACACCGATCACAACCCCACAAAATACTCTTCCAAACCCAAGATGTGGTAGAACTATGTGATTATATAAAGATTCACTTGGAAAATACTTACTTTTCAGCACTTGATAAACAACAATATTTCATAATTTTTTAAGCTAGTTTAGCCACAAGAGCCCTATTAAAAGCCTTTAAATCCCGAAATCCTAACCCACCTCTGAACTTAAGTTCACAGATCTGAGCTTATCCTACTTTTTATGCATCTCTCTTATCATCATATGACCATCAAAATTTTGAGAATGAACTTGTGATCTCCTTACATAAACCATCAGGTTGTTTAAAACAGGACAACGCATAAAGACGGAATATATAGTAAGATCTCCTTAACATAATCAGTTGCTAACTGACTTAACTTTTAAGGAGGTCTTCTTTTGATGACATAGTTAATTAATGGATGAAATGAGGGTTGTCGAAGTCTTAAAATGCCTCGAGAAAGATGTAGAAAAAAAAAGTTTTAAAATGTCAAAAGATTCAATAATTGAGTATGAAACATTTCTCAACGTGAAAAGTTATAGATTGTGTAGGAACCAAAAATTATTTACCTCTTTTTTATCTAAACTTAAAGCTCGTACGCAATTTCTAAAAAACATGAAACCATAATCATTTTTTGGAGTTTTGGCCCTAGTGATACCGTCACACTTGCCTTTTGACATGTCATAATATATTGTTGTTTTCAGACGACGTAATTTTGATCTCGAATTAAAGATTAAAGATGTCAAAAATCAAGTTTTGAGAAGCAATTTTCTCCTTTTAACTTCCGAGCAACAAGAATAATGTGATTGCCTCTCAAAATCAATTTTTTGTTACCTTCCTAGAAGAAAAACTTTCAAAGGACATGAAGAGCATGAAGGATAACGGCTATTTATCAACTAGATCCACCAGAACAAATACTATAATACTAGCAGTTTTAGGCAAGAGATTACATCACTGCAGTAACACTTCGTTGAGAAGAAAAATCAGCACTATAAAGAAATTCCTATTTTTTTAACTACTAAGTTAAACGAAAAGCATGATGCAATAGCATCGACAGAAGAAATAATGTCATAACAAGACTGGATTACAGCAATGAACAAGAATCTGAAAAACATAAATGCACTCAAAAAACTTGAAACACCTTGAGACTCTCATTTAGTGGCCTGTGCAATAATGTTACTAATGGAACTTGCCTCTTCTTTGGCCGCCTCGACCAAAGAATCCTGCAAGTTGTTGACAGGATTCAGTTAGTAAAGAATATTGCATCATTACCTGTGAATGCATCATTGAGCGTGTAACGAAGAGTACCTGTGCAGCAATTAGACGTGCAACAGTTTTCTTGCTCGATTCTTGGAGTTCACCAGCAATCACAAGTTCATCCAATATATAGTACGCCTGCCAAACCATCCACATGGTTTAGAAATATATAAGCTATAAGCTCGAAAGTTGTCTTAATATTAAATGCATGTAGATGGAATCATGGAGAGGCAAGTAGTTGCTACTGTTTACATCCGATTCAAAAGTTCAATAAGCACGCTATATTACTTGTCCAAAAAAAACAAGTCAATCAGCAGATAATTCATCAATAGCAAGTCGCAAGCTTTTGTGGATTAATACATTGACAGAAGAGAAGGCTCTACTTTCTAGAAAACCGAAAGCATTAAGCAAAGTTAACTAGTTCAATGTTCAGCTAGAACTATCAGCTTTTGAAAGGCTATTCATGTTGAAGAATAGGCATAGGAGAAAGAAATGCATTGATAGCCTTGGGATTCAGCATAATCCATTCCCTATCATTACTTTGGTATGCACTGTAGTAGGTAGATATACATGCCCAGATATGTAAATATTCATGCTTCATACATCTGCATTTCTGCCTATATTCATGAACACTTGGGGAACGTTTGGTTTAAAAACAAGTTATGCTGCGATTGTAATACAGATACGATATCTTGGACCAACTGTCAAGGTATTGTTCGCTTTGACCCGACCCATCTGGCCACCTCAAGGCTTTTGGGCCTCACGGTTTATGTCGGCTTGGGATTTAACACAAAACACGTCTCAACAGTTGAATCTTGAACTTGCCCTTATATGACCCGTAATTTCCCCTCCCACTCCCATGTGGAATTTGCCTAGTGAACCCCCCTTTCGAGTTCAACCGCCGGCAGTCCGTGGGCTATTACACCCATAACGCTCTTAGGAACTTAGCGTCCTCGCTGAGATCTGCCCCACCATGGTACTAGGAGAGGTACTGGCTCGGATACCACCTCTCACGGCCTAGGCCCAACTAACAAGGTATTATTTGCCTTCTCCTAACTTCACTCAACCTTGAAGCTTTTAGGCGTCACAATTTTGTCCCGTTGGGCATTAAATCGAAAGACGCCTCAATAGTTGAATCCTGAGTTAACCCTTATATGGCCCCTAACTTTACCCTCCCATTACACTATGGGATTTGCCTAAGACAAATTTCAAAGCGGATGTCTTTTCGAGTTCATCAGGCAAGGGTATATGGGTTGCTACACCCCCCCCCCCCAAAGGAGAACTCACCTTCCTCGCTAAGGTTTTCCTCACTGTTGTACTAGGGGAGATACTGGCTCCGATACCACCAGCCACAACCTAAATCTAACTGCCAAGGTATTGTTCGCTTTGGGCCTGTTACTCTAAGCCACCTCAAGGCTTTTGGACCTCATGGTTTTTGTCCCTTGGGCTTTAACCCAAAATACACTTCAACAATTGAATTTTAAATTCACCCTTATGTGGCCCTTAGGCTTAACTTTCCCCTCCCAGTTTGAAGTGGGATTTGTCTTCTAAGGCAAGTGACACAGCGAGCCTTCTTTCGAGTTCAACTGCCAGCCGTCAGTGGGTTGTTACACTCAACCCACCTTTAGGTACAACGTCCTCGCTGATGCTTTCCCACCATCGTACTAAGGGAGGTGCTCTATACCACCTGTCACGGCCCAAGCCCAACTGTCTAGGTATTGTCTGTTTCGGCTCAGCCCCTGTGGGCCACCTCAATGCTCTTGGCCCCACAATCTTGTCCCTTGGGCTTTAATCCAAAAGGCATCTCAACAGCTGAATCCTGAACTCTCTCTTATATGGCCCATAAGAGTAAAGACGAATAAAGTATATAGCTCTTTCTTAGATTCAATTATTCCAACAAGATAGAGCTTGGAGTCTTGGATAATCACAATTGTGTTTTTCTAAGAAAGGGTATGTAATAACCACAATTGATTTCATAGAGAGCTCACAGACTTATCTTCAAATTACAATTTTATTTGTATCAAACTGTTGTATCTTTAGAAATTATACAAAATCATCTTCTTTTCATTGCTATATAGTGCTTTTTTTTTTGTGGCATGTTCAAACAAAATTCTTGGAGAATATTTCTTATTTACTTGATTCCTAATCCACCGATTAAAGCTACTATTGCCAAACCCTATCACTCATATGATTCTTCATCAGACATAACTTTCAAATATCTTAGATCTTCATTTCCATACCCAATAAGAAGGGAGCAATTACATATATTACACAAAGTTGGGCACTATTAGCAAAGCACTAATTTTCAGATTAGGAAAAGGTATATACATAGTTTAAACAAAGGTTTAGCACCGAAAATAATATAATTTGAGGTAGTGAGTGCCCTTTGTTCCGTCTGAGATCAAGCATAATTGCAGAGACCATGAGAAAAGAAATAGACAGGTAATAAGAGAAAGAAAGAAGGCAAGAGAGGAGTCACATGATAACCTGAAACTGTAATTGTAGTCTGCTCAAAGTTCAAGGGAAAATGCTTTTAAAACGGTTCTGCTTCTAGTTACCTTACAATTTTAACCTCTTATCTTTTTTGTTTAATATAAACAACCAATATCATGGAAGCACTCTCTATAATGCTAGTATTATATCTATATAAGCCCAAGAAGTGATCATAAATGTCACCTTAATTATCATAAGATCCACAAGGAAACCAATAAATTTTAGGCGAAGGAGAGATGAGAAGGCATTAAACAAATTCAAGGAACATACCTTGTGAAAATTGAAGATCAAGTCCAGCTCGCAGACCTGAAAGGAAAGAAAGCCAACAACATAAATATAAAACAGAACAAGAAGTGATACCATCTTCTTTAGAGTTTGATAGCCTTACGCTTCCAAAGTATCGGTCCAGAATCTCTACATAATGGTGTATGATTTCCAAGACCTCTAATTCATTGTCCTCTTGGTCTATGCACATACAGAAATACAGGCTTGCATATCTGTTAAATTGACAGCCCATAAGAAAATTGGAACCTAATATACTTTTTCTTACGGGAAGAAAAGATAAATAGATTCTACCTAATTAAAGTGCAAATCATAAGACAAGAGTTGGGAAAAAAATTAGATCACCTTTACCTTTTATAAACAACTTTGTATCCCCTCCACTCAACAAAGTTGCAGAGCTTTGGTCCTCGAGTGAGAATCATACCACTGAGCTCACGGATTACCTTTAAGCAAGTTGCATCGACATGTAACATATTACTAATAAAGAAAGGAAAATAACTTTTGCATAATCAGTACTATACATGGAATGCACAAGAAAGAAATAGAAGAGTGTTTGCAGGAATGAAAGATCTTGCGTATATAAGGAAGTGGAATGATTATTCACTTCTCGACCTTATCAAAAATGAAAATTTATATACATCCCTCTACGATTTAATAACTTGAAATAACTGCAAGACTTATTCACCTGCCAGCGAAGAAAAATAAAACATAGTATTGAGAAACAATAAAGACTGAAGCAAGCCATTAAGCGTTATATGATACATTTTATAATTTATTTATCTTACTTTTCGGGTATGAAAGATTCGTATTCTTTACTCCTATCTCAGAACATCCCTCAAGGCTCTTTGTACCCGCTCTTTTTTTCCTCTTTGGATGACCGAGAAACTCATTGGGGGCCAACCCTTCGGGATCAACCGCAGCCTTTCAGAACTCGGGAATAGTGGGCCCCTTTACCCTTCTCTACTCAAAACTAGGCTTGGCTTGCATGGCACAGGGCTTGAACCTATGACCTAAGTCACAAGTCCTCGATCTTTGCCACTTGAACTAAGCCCGGGAGGCGCTCTTCGTACCCCCTCTTAATTGCATGATTTATCCTTTATTGGAAGGTTTACACCTTCTTTTGGCTTTTCGTATTTAGTTATTACTCTTTTTCTTAATATTTTAATTCTCTCTAGTTTGCAAGAAAATCCTATAAGGTCACTAGGATTGACTAGTTGAATTCTTAATTATGATAACCAACCAGTCTCAATCTCTCTATCTCTCTCTCTCTTCTTGATAAGGACAAACAAGTCTCTGTCATAATGCAACACCGTGTTTTTTCTATGTATATTGCTCCCAATATTTTCATTAGTTTCTTCAGGAGAAGGGGAGTTCCTCGAAAAGACTTAAAAATTTATCCAGGGTATAAGTTATCTTACATCTCAAAGGGAAGGAGAGTTCCCACTCATATATGCCAGTTAGTAGCTGAAGTTTGTTAACGGATAAAAAGTTAAAGAGCTGCTGAAACAATTTCCTAGAGGAAGTAGGAAAACAGGCACTTACTTATCAAGAATGAATTTTAAAAATATGAGAAAAAACAAACAAACAAACTAGTGACAGAGAAGAGAAAGCCAAGGAAATCAGGGGCAACAGAAACCTAAGATGTGAGGTGGGCATCTCCACCACATTATCATCCCTAAATCATATCGATAAAAATATCTTGTTTAAGATCTCAATGAAACAGCACCAGACTGAGTAACACATACAATCAGTTTCCTTGAGGAAATCAGATAAACAGCCTAAGTTATTCATCACATCCTCTCTCGAGATGGCCAGAAAAAATACCTTGGTTCTCTCTTTTTGTGTATATGGTGAATACCACTTGGTTAGCCTCACTTTCCCCTGTCGGCTAATGAGCAGCACAAAATGAATCTGGAAGAAATCAAAAGCTATTAGTTATATTGCTATGGTGAAAAAAAATATAACCCAACTTCCGTAGTAGAAAATATAGCATTTGCATCCAATGAAGCTGTTACCATATAAGCTATTGCCATAAACAAGTCAAAAGATTGTCAGCCAAATACAACTAGTCCTGCATCGTTTTGATTTTTTCGAAGTCGTGCAATCCATTGTCTGTAGTATTTCTAAATTCTTTTGATATCAGAGAAACCCCAAGTGCCAGGCGCACAATAGTTAAATATACATACTTCCTTTTCTTGGTTAGTGGGATATCCTTTGGTTTTTAACTTATTCTTTTATTATGTTGAATGTCTAATTATCTCTGTAGTTGCTTTCTCCAATACTACATGGCTGAGGACTTCAGATTCGGGTAGATGTTGGCCTTCATAGACTCCATGGAATGATGTTGAGATACAAAGTCCATCAAGAAGTTGTATACATATCTCCAAGTTTAGATGTTCATTTTTCTGTTCCAGAATTTATTGATTGTTGAATGATGTTGATGTATACTCAATCTTAATGTTGAAAATGTAAGAAATTTATTAGCTACTGCAAGAAAGAATCAGTTCCTCTTCTACTACTCATCCTCGTAATCTTCAACACAGTCCCAGAGACAAAAAACAGTACCCACACACTCTAAAATTTTCCTTGGTTCCTCTTACTGCTACAAGCTAAAGCATTTTGATTATATATATTGGGCTATTCCCAGTTACCCTTCCGGCACCCTCACCACCTAAGCACTACATCACTCTCCTTAATCCCAAATTTTTACATATCTCAAACATCAAAGTGATTCTCAAGAGTCCATTTACGGAAATACGAATAGCACATTAGCTCAACCTTTTGATTTTCAAAGCCTAAAAACTCCATAGCAACTAACGGTGTGGCCTAGTGGTCAAGGAAGTGGGTTGAGAACAATGAGGTCTCAGGGAGGGAAGAGGAAAACACTAGGTGGTTTCTTCCCATCTGTCCTAGCCTTGGTGGACAGAGTAATCCCGTACCTGTTGTGTATCCCGTGAAATTAATCGACCCCTAAGCGCAAGCTGATCCGGACACCATGGTTATCCAAAAAAGAAAGCCTAAAAACCTATGTTGCTCCAACTCTTCAACAATTCCGCCAGGTGTGTGTCAAACACATTATAGACCTCCACAAGAAGATCCGGAATCAGATTCAAAACCCAAATCGTATAAAACAAATAAGAAATTCATAAACATATCTTAACTAAGCATCAATTGTAACAATTTTATTGATTAGGAAAGAGATCTGGCATACCATGATTGATGATCCACGAACAAAAACACCTCCTTTTACTACTTGTGAATATGTGAGGTCAAATTGGAAATTGGGGGCTTTTGTGTTTCTTGGTTGTCTTTGTTTTTTAATCTATCTAGATTTGGATTTAAGAATACGGAAATAAAAAGTTGGGTCGTTTGGTGATGAGATAAGACCGTAAAAATTTATCGAATTATATTATTTACTGTGATTTAGTCAAAATTGAAGTTAGAATATGTGTTATTTAACAATGATTTAGCAATAAAAGTGTAAAAAAGATATATAGGGGTAAACTTTTACCATTTTGGACTAAATATGAGATTATTTTATCCATATTTAATTCAACATCAATAATTCTGGAATTGTATATACATAACTGTATTATTATTTGTATCTCACACTGTATGTCGGATATTGGGATAACTATCCAAAACGTCACAATTAAATTTTAACCACATTTATCTAATTTACACCAAACACAAATTTATACTATATTTCGTATATCACATTTTCTGTCCAATGAACCAAACATCTACAAATAAAAAAATTACTAAATAATTCTTGTATCATTTAATCCCCGCATTACAATCTTGAAATTGTATTTCAAATATAACTTGTTCACTAACCAAACGACTCTTAAATTCTATATATCAATTGTATAAAGATAATAGATAACATTTTTGTAATTATTGATTGATAGCCTAAACATTATTAGTATCTAATGTTGAATTATGCTTATAATGTTTCAAAAAAATCACAGTGTTTGTATATAACTTGGAACCTTTCTGTAATTGGAGTTGTTTCTAATAGTTTGTTTTACAAAGTTGGAATTTATTGATGTTTGCCTTATGACTTGAGTATTTCAAAAAGAAAATTAGAGCTTTATTGTCAAACAAGACTTGAAAAGGAGGAAATCTATTTTTACGTATGGGGAGGGCTGTTTTTGGACCCGTGCGAGATGTGCTACCGCACAGGACCTCCGAAAAACGAAAATTTTTTAAAGCCTCTTTTTTCATTTTTTTATTAAGTAGTATTAACTAAAATTTACTGTAAAGGCCCATAATTCGCAGGTCTTAGCTCAATCAAAGTAGGGGTTGATTAAGTTGAATTTGTATTGAGTTAGTTACAATTTAAAATAATTTCTAATCATATATTTACATATATTAAGAGCTCACTTTTACGAATTAGAACAGGGCCTTCAAAATGTTTGAGAAGGCCGGTAAATGTTGGACAATGATGTTGATCCTCGAAGTGAAATCTAGAGTATGATGTTTAACTTTCCAGTTCGAGAGGTTTCTCAAAATAGCATTCTTGTTGCATGGATAACATTAGTGTCTTGTACTAATTGTTTAGGATCATTTGATTGTTTTATTAGTTAACAATATCATCTAATTTATGTGAAGAAAATGTTAGTAGTAGTAATGTTATCTTACATTAGCTTCAACTTACATTTTCATACTGCAACTCTGCCAGAGTCAATTCTCATTAAAATATTCTTCAAGTTATATTGGTTGACAAAAATAATTTTAAAAAAGGGAAAAACGAGCCTTATTTAATTACTAGATAGCCCGTGTTTTGCACGGGCTTATATCTAAATTGCTGCACAAAAGAGGTCCGACATTGAGGAAGATAATTTCATACTTATTTTAATTGTCTAGTAGGTTACACAGAAAAAAAGGTAATATGACTAGGGTTGTCTTTGGGCCCGTGCGAGCTGTGCTATCGCACAGAAATTCCGAAAAACGAAAAAAATTTAGGAGCCCTTTTTTTTATTTTTTATTAGTGGCTACTTCTTCAGCAATTTTTCTATAAGGTAGTCCACAATTGTGACAAGTTTTTTATATTCTTTTTTTCTTTGTATTCTATTACTTCTAAAAATAAAGTTTATAGTAAATTATACTTTATTAAGAATGTCTTCAAAAGTGATAGATCATCCTTTACAACTAGGTTATAAATATGGCACACACATTTTATATGAAAATGATTAGGAAAAGATGGAGTTAATAAAATTTTTAAAAGTCTTACAACATAATTATTAGAAGAAGCATTATCTAACGTAACAGTCATTATTTTGCCAATTATACCATAATATTCGCAAACTTGATGAATATTTTCTACAATAAAATTTTCATTGTGCCTATAATCAATATATCTATATATTAAAATGTGTTTTGCATAGACTGTTTATAATCTATCCAATGACATGTTACAATTAAATAATCATGGTCGTTAGTACTACGGCTTATATCAGACGTGATAGATACTTTGCCAGGAAAATGATATAATGAATAACGTAAATATTGTTGATATTCGTGTGCAAATTTAAAAGTGTTTCTCCTAACGGTTGATCTAGGAAAACCGTTAAAACAGGATTATACGTTTGTCTAATGTAGTGAGTAAAACCAGGTGAGGAAGAAAATGAAAAAGGCAAATCCTCCACCGCAACTAATTTTGCCATTACTTCTCTATCTCTATGTTTATCGTATTTAGGGCCTACAATTCCCTCCGTCAACGGGTTAATTTGACCCTGTACTTGATCCGGGATACTATGTGAACCTTGTCCCGACTAAGAGCGCATTGGCGCTGTTGACACCCAATTTTGTCCCTCCCCCCTTAAATAAATAACCAATAAGTTAAACAATTTTCTTTTTAGAACCAAATTTTACATCGCAAAATACACATAATAAGTAAGTTTTAATAACGGTCTCGCATTATAAATATTAAGCGCTAATTAATTAGCACACCCGCATTTATTATTATAATAGCTTAGACTAATAAAACACCTAATTAATTTAATCACAATTTAGATTTCATTAATTTACCATTAATTAAATAAAATACCTAAGACTAACCCACAAATCAACAACTAACAGCCCAATTACCCCTAATTTCGTCTGACCCAGCCCACTCCCTACCTAACCTCTACCCGCGGCCCACAACCCTTACCTCTTCAATGCGACCAAACGCGCCCAAACCTTTCCTCATTCTATATCCATGAAGCCCATTCCCTTTAGCCTTTACTTGCCGCCCACCCCATCCGCCTACACCTCGGACCTCCCCTTTAGAAAAACCTAATGACCAAACCCTAATGCCCTTTAAACCACCGCATACACCCTCTCCCCTCACCCGCAAATCTCGCCGGATTTTCAGGTTGGAAAATCCGGCACAACCAAATCAAAGCTACCCTTCTTTAGGACCAAATAATCCTCCGAATCATCCACAAAAATCAGTTCGCCTTACCATAACAAGAACAGTACGAAATCTTAACAAATCGGTACAAATCGTCCCCTCAAATCAAGTCCTAAACTTATCATAAACGAAGCCTAACTATGAGCTATAAATACCAACGTTTTGACATGCAATAGGATGGCCATCAGTCATCAGGGGAAGACATACTGCATCGTGCCTAAACCCTTCTCTTTTCTATTCGATTTGCTACTACCTATTCTGAAAACCAGTTCTTCACGAACTTTCCTTCGATGATTCGGGAAAACCTTTGTCGTCGCCTCAGTTCGCCACCCGCAAAAGGTCCGGAAATCTACTCTCTTTCTACTGTTTAGTTGCTTAATTGGTACTGTGTGTTCTATGATAGGATCCGTATGTTGTTCTATCGGATCTGCTTGACTTAATTTAGTCGTCGTTTCCAGATAAATATGTTAGTTGTGGTTCTTCAGTACTGGTGGTGTCGATTCTGTTTTTAAGCATGTGTGTGTGTCCGATTGTGTTTTTCTATGGGTATGGATAGGTGTATAACATTTGCATAAGAGTCCTAGGTCATTTTGTGTTGTTAGCTAAGATATTATGATTGCTACCTGGAAATTGGGTAATACCTATCTTGTTGCTTGCTGAATTCATGAAGACTGCCTAATACCTAGATTATTACCGTCGCGTTTCAGATTTCTATGTATCCCTGTCTTAGTATAATCCAAATCCCGTACGTAAAGCACATTGCCTCTGGATTTTATAACCCCTGCATATACTACTGGACCTGAAATTTAGTGAAGTATAGAAGTTGTTATCTCATTTGGATTTCCAAGTTACTGCGTATCAAGATCTTGCTAATATACTGCTCTAAATATATGTTTGGTATGTGAATCAATTCAGCCTATTTTAAGAACATTACATCAAAGGTCATATAACATGCGTGCGATTAATATGAAATGTTGATGTAATCCCATAGGATTGTTGGAACTGATTTTGGTCATTTTGGGCCACTATTTTTGCTATTTTTTAGACCAATTTTTCAGCATATGACAGACTGATTTTCAGCCCCTACTTAGACTGATTTTCAGCCCCCCTGTTTGGGTAGTTTTGCCATTTCTTTGCTGATTTTGGATTATTTTGCTGCTGCATTTTATCTATGAAATGTGCTCTAATGTTCCTGTTGTCATTGTCCATCCGTAAACTCATTTTCTTTTAAGTTTTGTCTATTTAATCTGCATTGTGTGGCCTGTATGATCAAGTTATGTGTTGGTTAATTGTTTTATCTCAATTCAGTTATTACTTAGGACTGTCGATTGGTTTTAAAACATGTTTTAAACGAATGTTAAATGTCATCGGAGTCTATTAAGATGATTATCATGTATGTTGGCTATGTTGTGACTGTTCCTGAATCCTCAAGTGTACTTATTGAGTTGTTGCTTACTGTTTAGGTTTACTGAATGGAATAATGTATGTCTCAATGCTTGTTTAGACTCTCTATATGCCTGACATGTGTTCTTGGTTATTTAAAGTTTGGTTCCAATACAATCCTTAATGTTTTGTTAAGCTTAATGGATGAGTTATATAAGTCTGTGAATTTGATTGGTTTGCCTTGATAATCTTGAATATATGTCCTCAGTTTTAGATTACATGTTAAACTTGATATGAAGTTGCATTTTTTTAATGTTATGTTAGTGTACTGACGTGTGCCTCTGTGTTCAGTTCTAAATTGTTATAACCCTTTCCTCAATACTGTTTTAGCATTGTGTCATAACTCCATGCCTAAAATGTCATCACTTTGGATGCTTATCTAAGTTTATATTAGCATATTATCTATTTGCATTATTAAAATTTTGAGACACTCTAATCCTTTTCTTTCTTATTTTTACATGACATGCATCGGGAGAATAATCAAGAGTCTCGGTATGAGACTCATCATGATTTCCATATCGCCAACCACACTTCCGCCGCAGGGCTTCCAAACAGCTATATGATAGATGGTGTCGCCATCCGTTCTAGACGTTACAACAACTATAATCTCACTCCTCCCTTGTTTATTTATGTATTTATTTATTTGTTTATTTATTATTGTCATATTTGTTAACCTTGTAATTAATAGGATAATTAGCTCTACTAGTCTTTGAATACTTTGGAAGGGTAGTTTAAAAGATAAATTCATCCCTTATTTATTCTAGGTTCATCATATAAATCTAAACCTAAAATAATCCAATTACCCTAGCTATGCTTTAGTCATGTAGTTAATATATCCCTTCATATCTAATTCCTAAAAAATAAATTTTCTCATAAACTATTCATAAATATCATAGGAGTAATTTATCATTTTTCCTCTTATCACTAAACCTTTTTTTTTACGAAGGTAATTTCATAACTAATGTCATATATAAGAGTCTTAACCGTAATAATTTATCATCTTTCTACTTTGTCAAATAAAATAATTTCATGTCTTATAAATGTATAATTAGCTTTACATATTTTTGTGAATATTAGAAAAAACCCCTTTTTTAGTTATCAAAATATATTCTTTTAGATACTTGCCGCATCCTTTACTTAAATAATCTTTTTTTCTAAAATATACATCTCTTAGCCAAATAAATTAACCTATCGTTTGAACGGACAACCGCAAGTTAGCGGATCCTTTAGGGTGCCCGACCCCTTCCCTTTAGGATAATAAAGAACCCTTACTCAGAATCTTATTTAGTTTCACAGACCATTAAATGGAGTTAATGCTGACTTTAATCGGTTAGTATTTAGGTGTCCTAATTCACCCAATTAATTAGGTGGCGACTCCCTTAACATTTTAAACATAATATTTTACATTTTGGGGAGGATAACCATTCCGTCGCGCATTCAAGCCCGAGAGTTTAAAATCGGGTGCGACAGGCGCACCCGACTTTGTAGCCTCGTATTCTTCCCACCTAGATTTGTGAAAGTTTTGTACATGTCTCAATAAACCTCTCGTCTCATCCTGACCTTTTCCCATTTTAAATTTGTAAACATGTTTACAAAATTGACATCTAACTACTTGATTCTCTTGGTCCCTATCAAAAATATCTCATGCAGCTGATTTTAATTTTCGTTGTGTTGGGCCTAGTCTCATACTAGGGGAAATATGAGGCGTTCCAATTTCAGTTTGAGGTGCACTAGTGGGTGTGTCATCTAGATTAGTGTGTGTGTGTCATCTAGATTATCTTCTAAATTAAAGTCTGGTTCAGTTGCAGAATATATTTCATCCTCTAATGGTATATCATTAAAAAAAATATGTTTCATCTACATGAGTGTAATCAATCAAATCATCATGTCTAGGAATAACATGACAGACGAAGTACCTCTGCTATTGTTACCCCTATTAGAAGAAGCACTCTTACCCTTACCCTTAAACATATCTCTTAATCCTTCCATTTTAATTATGCAAATAAATAATTAAAGATAATGAAATTAAGTGTGATAATTAAAATAAAGTAACAATAATAATTTAAAGAGGGAACGAAGATACCAAACGTTGACTTGTCATCGAGATTGAAAATTAAAACTTTGCTCGATGGATGATCCTCAAGCTAGTTGACAACTTCATTCTCAATTTTTTAACTTTGATACAAATAAAAATAATATTTAGTAGGCAATGTAAACTTGTAGAGAGATACATTGAGAAATTAGAGAGATTGTAGGAAGATTTGTGATAAAGATGAAGAGAAAATGAGGTATTTATAGTTGACAAATTAAGTTAAAGTATAAATATATTAACTTAGGGGTTAAAAATAAATATTAAGGGGTAGGGGGATTGTGGGGTGGGGAGGCTAAAAATGGCCGTTGCACAACGACCAAAATATAAAATGATCGTTGTGCAACAGTCATTTTTGCAAAGGGGAGGGGGCAGGTCGGGCCTGGGGCGGGACGGGCCCAGGTCCTGTCCCTGTTTTTTTAGGGGGATCGGGGCGGGGTCGGGACCAGGCCGACCCGCCCCGTTGGCCAGCCTTAGTTGTAGCTCTTCCAGCAGCGGGGGTACATCCCCGCTTTCGATTCACAGAATAAGAAAAATAACGTTGAAAATAATGGTATTTTACTTTCGTCTTTCTATTCCCACTTAAACTACATCTCTCAAGTCACTTTGCATGTATTACAAGAAGCTTTACAGAAACCAACACCTATTTTCTCCCCTCCAAAATCTAACAGGGAAATAACTATTATAATTATATTATTTATGGGCAGCATGAAAAACATTACGATTACACTCTATTTGCTTATGTCTCCATTGCAGAGAGGCCTCTATCTCTCTCATTTCAACTTATCTTACAAATACTGCCAGTTAGGCCATTCTTCAAGCTTCCCCGGAAGAGAAAACAATAATTGTGTTCTGACGACACATTATTGCATCTCCTGAGGATTTAGTGTTTGCTTCTTTGTAGTTATTAGAACTCCTAGTGTATTGGCCTTATTTTCCAGAAAACCCTTAGATACCGAGTGCGAATCTCATCATTTCTCTTACAGAAAAAACAAAGGATCATTTCTCTTAGATGGTCGACCGTTCTAATTCTTGACAACACAAATGAATGAACCAGTGGACAACACAACTTTTCAGTCAACAATAGCATGACAATACCACAAAGGAAAACTACATCAACCCATAAAAAGGTGCGCTGTATATATCTCAAAGCACAAAATCCAAGCATAAATCTAATCCCAAAATCAATCTACACTTCAAAATCGGGAGTCTCTCTTCATCTGTTTATTGCAGTCAGTACAATATAGGTGTAGCCTCTTGGACAAAGGAAAAAGAATATGATTACTAAACTTGTCATTTTGACTATAATGCCTGTTGTTCAAGCATCTTTACAGAAACTTCTTCTGGGTATACGTTTTAAGTCGGTCTTATCATGTACTTATAATAAATCCAGGAGAACACTCCTTGCCTGCAGCTTGTTTTAGGTTCAGCTGACTGAGTTACCTGAGCATCAATGAACTACAGGATTAGTTCGTAATGAAATCTAACAGCTAGTAGCATAGTCTAAAGTTAGCGGATGCAATACAAAACGGGACTCTCTTTGGGCTGGAACTACTCAATATTTTGCAGGGTTTCCTCTTAAAAGAATAAAACTGGATTAAAAAAGCAAGAGAAATTTCGCAAAACAACTCAAGTTCTTTATTTTTTCTTAGTCAGCTTCTCCTTGACTCTCTTTTATCGGTCAAACTACTTTGCAATACTATCTGGAATGTCGGACGAGGCTGATAATAACTTATATTTCAGATTGAGCAAGTGAAACTAAAATAGGCAATTCGAGGCTGCAGTATGAAAGTTCTATGAACAAACAAAAGAGGAAAGAAGCGGAAAAATAGACGTTTTAAATGTGAATCCAATTAAGAGGAAGAAATGAATAAAGAAAAAAAAGAAAGTGCCTTCCATGCAACTATTCCACTCTCCTGCCTTGTTGCTACATCACAGCCCTACTACAGAGTCAAATTTTGGACACCATAACTTATCTGAGAAGTGCATTGATGCTTAGGAAACTTAACCAAAAAAGGAACGATAGATACCTCACTAATATTAATAGAACAGTTGAAGTTTTGATACTATTTCAAGAAATAGATCTGTTTATCACAAAATCATCAGCAGAATAATAATCAGCTATGAGCCGGTACATGTATGAAGCATTATGTCCACCCCCGAAATAGCAAACGAGAATTAAGCGCATAGTTTTAAAATAAAAAGGGGGAACCAAAAGCAAAAACATAATAAACGCTCATGTAGTCAAATTCAGCGAACCAATATTGCAAACACTGCCCGATGATTCTGTAATGCCAAAACAGGAACATGTGAAAATATAGCAAACACTGCCCGATGATTCTGTAATGCCAAAACAGGAACATGTGAAAATATAGCAAACACTGCCCGGGGTTACATAACTATCAATTAGCATTCACCAATGAGTAACATTACATGAAGAAATACGTTCTCAAAAGTACTAATAACAAGGGGAACTTACGTGTCTGTTATAAACAAACTAACAAGATTTGGTGGCACGTAATCAAATGCAGGATTAACAACATGAAGTAGAGGGGAGCCAGAGCTTCTCCCAAAATCCAGGCAATCTGAGAATTCTCCAAAATCCAGTAGCTCAGCTGGTGACTTCAATTCATTTAGTAAGACTTCTGGATTGTGCGGATACAAAGGACATAACTGTTGCACAAACAAGCCGTTACACAAATGATTCTCAGTTGAAGCAGATGCAGTAATAAGAGAGATTTGACCTGAGAAAAATAGTTCACCAATTTTAATGATTTTTCTTCAATCAACTACGAGAACGCCAGGAAATCACTAGTGAGTAGTATTTTAAAATAAACCATGTCCTACAATGGTAGTGTGACTTGTTTAGTTGTCTTCTTCATTCTTCATCCAAGTTCCAATTTGTAAGAGACTTGTTTATTTTATCCATGTCAATAGGTATGCAATTTTTATTCAAATCTAAATACCATAGTATGATGCTTAAAATCTACGAGATATTTCTTTCGATATGGAAATGTTATGGTTTAGTACTTTGCAAGGTTTCAGTTAGCATTTGTAAAATTTATGGCTCCTTGTGGTAGTTGAATACAAACCAGTTCCGTTCCCCATAAAATTTCATGTTTCTGGTTCCATTTAAACTTGTTAATCGTAACATGACTTGTGAGATATATGCAACACCTTTCTGGAGTGGACTATCATAGTCCCCCCATCGAACAATACCCTAGAGGAATGCAACTTCAACCACTAGCGCAACATAGCCATTGCTGGTCTACCATGAAATACATAGAATAGTTCTTTAGGCATCACTGTTAATCGGGCTATCGGCTAAAGATTACCAGTGGCATGACTCAAAGATTAAATGCGTTTGTGTGATTGATGTGGCTCTAAGATAGTGAGGATTGAGGAGCCAAGATGTGGCATGATAGTACTGTAGTTGTCAGCTTCAGTAGTGATACTTGGTAGAGGAGACAGAGTGGCAATGACTATGATGGAAGAATAATCTCATACCGACTAGGATGGAACCTATGTTCCGGTGCCTTCACTTAGCTAGAACAGTCACAATATTTTTCGAACTTCGCATCGGATATTGTCGAGCAATTAGCTGGATTAATAAAATACAAAATTTGGAAGCCAATATGTGCCATCTAATAGCAAGTGTCCCCGGTAGATCTGGAATCAATCTTACTTCAACTGAAGGAGGTGGAATGAGATCAAGCCTCAATTCAATGAGAGTTTGATTAAGAATCACTAGTTGGCTCAAGATTTACTGTGAATATAGTGTATACTGAATAGGCTTGACCAGAATTGCAATTTGGCACTCATTTGAGCTTATAGCCTGAACTAGCTGAAATGCACGCGTACAATAGACCCCTTGTGGTCCGGCCCTTCCCCGGACCCCAAGCATAGCGAGAGCTAGGGCACCGGGCTGCCCTTTTTTTTAGAGATCAATCCACTGGTTTTATACAAATTTCCTTCTAAACGGGAAAAAAACACAAAAAAGGACAGTTTGTGACACAACAAAGAATAAAAACCACCCATCCTTGAAATTCGGGAAATAGTTGGACTATAGCTATTATTTGTTCACATATATTACCAAGAGAATTGCAATATAAACAAGTTTGCAGACGATTTTTAAGAATAGGAAATAAATTAACCAATCCTAAAGACTAAGAATTGTAGAGGTGGATTTTGCATTTACTAGTTTAATCTTTAATGAGAATTCTAGAAAGCAAGGTAGTAACATTTGAGCATTCCATTTCTTAAATACTTCCTTCTTCCCATTTGGTTGGCATAAAAAAAAGAGACTATTTCGCAAGATGGTAACGTCCACCATTTTCAGAAAGTCTCAAGCAATATATAGGAATGTTGCATTATAGTATTTTGAGTTTGATGTGACATCCTTACACTCTTTTCGCAACTTTCCATCATTATCTTATGTACATCTTCTAAGCACAAATGTTATTCAATTTTTTTTCTCTTCAACTCATACCTTGTCTTAAAGCAAGCATAAACAGATTTGACTCGAGAGATTCATTGGCATCCCTACTGACTGAGTATAGCCTTAGGTCTGAGACTGTTTCGGTAGTTGCAACATGTGTCTACAATCTTAATCTCTTTTAAGCAGACTACTGATAAATGTCTTTGAGAACCTGTGTAGTGAGGGCCCTAGCAACGGTTGATTTCCCTCTCCTTTGTCTTTGTTACAGGTACTGCCTAATTGTGCAATCCCTCTATTGCCATCTAACATTCCGTTGACATCATGTACATTAACCAGATTGCACCAAAAAGCTAACAAACATTAACAAACATACATCTTTGTTTAAGGCTGTATATGTTCTCTTTTTGCCTTAAAAAATTCTATTGTTTCTTTCGAACGAGATAGTCCACCAAACGACCAGGCTACATCAATTGTTCTGTTTCCATCAACCTTGTTACCAACTGATATGACATACTAGTTTCTCAAACATTTTAAACTTGGATACTAGTTTTTCTTTAGCACAATTATCACTTTAACTTTTAACAATAACACAAGCCTGCGATCATTCAACATCTTCAATAAGCCAAGGTACATCTTAGAGAATAAGCAAAGGAAGTTGGGATTTTCAGTAGGAAATTAACAAAATAATGACCAAATAGTCACAGCGGAATTATTTTTACCGTGTGTTAATGGATAAATTCACTTTCCACTATTTATCTGATGAAAGCCAATAGTAGGAACCAAACCCTGGAAAATTAGAAAAAGAAGCCCATCACATAATAGAAGACATAAACACTAGATCTTAGCCAAGGGTAAAGGAAAGATACACACTGAACCAAAGAAGAGAAACACATAAAGTAGATGAGAGGGGAAAGAAAACTGGATGGATGACACCAAAATGCAACATCACATTCACTGATTGCTTATTTGCATCCTTTTGCATAGGCGACACTGTTAATTAGTGAGCATTAACCTTTAATTAGGACACTCCAGCTGCCGAAATATCTCTTCAAAGCCTTTAAGAAATGCTCTCGACCTTTCATTGATACCAAATCAGAGAAAGACAGACCTCCCTTTTTGCCTTGGTCTAACTAGAGCACTTCATGTTCTTCGTGATGCTTTGACCAGTGAGGGAACCTCTCATGCTTATTTCCAAGTAAACTTAAAACTTAAACTTTAATAGTTCTTATCCATCATGTTTCAGAGGAAAATTATAGGTGCTAATACTGCAGCATCAAAAACAGATTTTTTAGAAGTTAAAATTTGTGTATATTAAATAACAACAGTACATAGATTGTACTGGAAACCATATTTACAAGAGAACAAAAAGTAAAAGAAAACTGTTCATACTCCTAGCAGAAACCTATAATCTCTATGATTGAATCAGTATCTTCAGTTTACACCAAAAACAAAAAAGTCTAATACAATTCAATTTGAAGGACAACGTTTCAGTCAGGAGCAGAAGATTCCAATATTTACATAATCTGTTTTATGGAATTAGCTCTTTAATTTTTTAATTAAAACTAGGAGTAAAATATATTAATTTCCTGAAGGAACAAACAAGTGCCTTAGTGATGCTAAAATACCTTGTGAGTGCCGGCAAGAACAACAAAGGGAACAGCATGCCTTTGAGCTGCTAGAGCCACCATGTTCATTCCAACAGGTGCAATAACCCCACCATTAGCCATGACAGCGTGGGCTCCAACTACAACCTTTTCATAGGAAATATCATAATTCAGGTAATAGGGCTACGGCCTCATAATTAAATGTAAGAAGTTACAGCACCGACATACCATGTTGACTCTTGAGATCATTGCAAAAATAGCAGAATCAGTGATCTCCGTGGTCTGCAGGCCCCTAGCAATCAATTCTTTTGCAAGTGCATGCCCTGATACCTTAAGTTAAACCAAGGAGGACTAATCAAACTAATAGAAGATACAGAAAGTTAAAAAAAGAAGGAAATTACAGAAATCATAGAGTATTACAACACTTAATGATAACACTTATACAACCTTGGGGCACCCTCAGCCACAAAAACCCGGAAAGATCTCTTCTTTTCCTTTGCAGCACATAGAAATTCCATCACTGTTCTTGAATTGCCTAAAGTTAAGATTACCTCACTGGAAGAAAGTAGGAAGGGACAACAATTAATAGGTAAAGAAAGAGTTAGAACACATATAACTGGATCAGAGAGGAAAGCATCAACCTTCCAATACTTATTAATCCGTAAACAGCTACAAGAAATAGCGAACAACTTTATAGGAAAATTAAACAAAAGGGGCAGCCAGCCCAGTGCACAAAGCATCCCGCGTTAGTAGGGTCTGGTGAAAATTAAACAATGGATTGCGAAAAAAACTTTTAAGTGCAGTAAGCTCCCTTTACGTGTCAGTCTTAACTTAATTTCACTGAACATATAGGTCAACCAAAGTGAATTTCTTATGCATTTAGTTTGCAGGAATGCTGCATAGGGGCTACCATAGGCCATCATAGTTCTAGATAACCACTACTAATACGGTCCCCAGGTAACGAAGTGATCCTGGGTTGAAATTGTTGTCATTTTCATGATAACTAAAAATATTGTTACTAAAGCAGATGGTACCAATAGATTTCTGATAATTCCATTGGCAGTCCTACCAGAATAGTTTTGTACTCGATATGAAACAACAGATCCAAGTTGCAAACTTAACATAAGAGTCTTGCTAAAGTTTTATTAGAAGGTTATTTATTGAAAAAGAATCAGTACAAGTACAAGGTTATTACACTGTAATCCGATAAGTAATTTTTTGAGAAAAATTTATACTTGTATCATCACTTTAATGCCCCCACTTGGGTGGCAAGCCCACACTATGCAATTGGATGAGTAATTATGAACTTGATAGGTCAAAAGAACAAGGAAAGAAAGAAAACTACACAAAAGTACTAGTGCTGCATCACTACTGGTGATTGTCTTGTTATAACCAAATGCAAGGCAAAGACCAAGAATACTAAATAATGGAAGACTTCATATATTGAAGACATTCCTATCGGTGAATAATCATAAATAACCGACAAGAACGTGGCAGTTATCTATAAACCTCAAAGGCTCAAACAAAGATATAAGTTTGTTTACCCTTATCAAGAAAAAAAGATATAAGTTTGTTTACCCTTATCAAGAAAAAAAGATATAAGTTCATTTACTTTATGCATTATAACAACCAATTTTAATAAATTCTAGTTTCCAGATTCTAGGCATTTATTAATATACCCTTTGAAATAGGAAAGACAGTCTTCAAGTGCTTTGACCCGCGAAGCACTTTACACTGATTTTATTGTGTGTTAGTTCTATATAGCCGACCCAACTAGCTTGGGATTGAGGCATAGTTGTTGATGTGATAGTTCCAAGCTTGACTCAGTTATATGTAAATAGGCTTCTTACACCAAAAGCTAATGACGACCATGTATGACAAGACAACTGTGTGTACTCATAGTGCAAATACATTTCATTTCTTTGTGGTCCTCTTCAACAGTCATGGTCCACATGCAATGGTGAAAAATGCTACCTTTTACTCCACATGGATGTGACACAAGAATGCAACATGATCATTGTTAGCAACAGAACCTTGAATATAGGGTCACAAAAGACTAGGCTGATCTGCCACACAGAGGGAATGGCTACTTTCCTGTAAATCCTGGGATAGAATACCAAACTGAACTGCAAGGTATACTCAATGACCATGGAGAAATCTGTGGAAGAGGAAAGCACCATCAGTGTGCTTTGCCTGGACTGCTTTGCACAAAGCAAATTTAAATCAGGTAAAGTTAGAGCAGAAGGGGCTTAGCTATGGTACTCGGACTCTTCAAAAATGTCGACGAGTACATGTCGGATTCTCCAAAAGTAGTGGAACACTTGTTGGAGAGTCCGAGCAACTTAAGCTTAGCAGGTGCAGTAAATGCTATATATGTGAAGGTGCTGTAGAAGCCTTGGAACACTTGTTGCCGCTAGGGCTGCACAATGTCGGCCCGGACCGAAAAAATGGACCGGACCAAACCTGTTCGGACCGAACCGATAATTTTCGGTCCGGTCCAGGTTCGGTCCGGTCCATTTTAAAAAAAATATATATATTATATTATAATATATATAATATATATAATTCCTAATTTTCTAAATCCCATTCCCAAACTCCCCGTCTGCGTCTGCCCAAGTCCCCATCCCGTCTCTCTCTCTTCAACTCATACCCTAACCCTAATTCTTAAATCCCAAACTCGTCGTCGCCGTCTCGCTCTCTCATCGGCATCGCCACTGTCGCGTCGCCTCTCTCTCCTGTGCCTGTCGCCTCTCTCATCAGTCTCAGTCTCTCAATCTCTCATACCCTAATTCCTAAATCCCAAACGACGGTCGACGTCTCGACAATGTATGTACTACTACTAAAGCCATAGAGATGATATTAGGACTTAAGTTTAACTATGGTATCAATATCAAACGAGTGCAACAAAAGTTTGTATTTTTAAATGATATTAGAAGCATTTGAATCTGTTTAAGGAATAGTGTGTATTTATTTGAAGTTGTGCAACAAAAGTTTGTATTCATTTGTATTTTTAAATGACATTATAAGTTTGTATTCACATACAGATGATGCCTACTACTTCTGAATCCGATGTCCAATCCAAAAGGAAAAGAGATGATGAAACAACTCAAACGACTCAAACGATTGAACCAACTTTTGAGGCAGGGGTTGCATTGCCTTCTCAAACACCAACAAATACAATAGAAACACAGACAAGTATTATGCCAACAGAGTATATTACTTGCAACAAACAAAGGGCCGAATACTGGAAGGAATACAAGTTGTATTTGACTAATGATGGCAAGCGTAGAGCTGAATGTAAGTATTGCTATAAAACTTTTTCCTGTGACTCTACTATTAATGGTACAAAAAATGTGAAAAATCATGCAACTCAATACCTAAAAAACCTGGTGAATGTGATTAAAAAAATCAAAGTAAATTGGTTTTGGAGTCTGTTGGGGATAAAAAGGGAGAAGGGAAGTTGAGAAATTGAGTTTTAAATGTTAATGAACTTAGGGAAGCGTTGTGCTATATGGTGATAGTTGACGAACTTCCTTTTCGGTGTGTTGAAAAACCTGGTTTTAAGCATTTGATGTCTGTTGCTTTCCCTGAGTTTGTATTACCCTCCCGTATGACTGCGGCGTGTGGTTGCTTTCAACTTTATTTGAAGGAAAAGAAAAGTTGAAAGAATTTATCAAATTGTCATGCCAGCGAGTCTGTGTGACAACTGATTCATGACATCTAATCAAAGAATCAACTATATGTGCCTTACCGCTCATTTTATAGACAATGATTGGAATTTGCAAAAACGAATTCTAAACTTTTGTCCAATTACAAGTCATATGGGTGAATCAATTACAAAAGCTATAGAATCTTGTTTAAAGAGTTGAGATTTACATATGAAACTTTTAACTGTTGATAATTCCTCTTCAAATGATGTTGCTTGTAGTCAATTGATGAGAATAGTTCAAAGCAATGGTAGTGCAATAAGTAATTGAAAGTATTTGCATATGAGATGTGTTGCTCATATTGTTAATCTTATTGTTTGGGACGGTTTGAAAATAAAAAATTCTCTTCAAGCAATTGAAAGAATTCGAGCTGCTGTGAAATTTGTGAGGAATTCTCCTGCTAGGCTTAATAAATTTAAAGAAATTGCAACAGTCTTGAAAATAGAGAGCAAATCTTTGTTGTCACTTGATGTGCCCACTCGTTGGAACTCGACTTATACTATGTTGATGACAGCTATAAAATTTGAGCGAGTTTTTGGTATGTTTGAACTTCACAAAGAGCAAGATCTTAAAGAGCCTACTAATGTAGGGCCTCCTAAGGAGAGTGATTGGTTGTTGTCCAAGAGGCTTGTTATCTTTCTAGAAAAGTTTTATACTTTAACTAATAATATTTCTGCTTCTTTGAGTGTTACGTGCAATAGTGCATTGTTTGATATTGGTATAGCTCTTAAAAGAACTAGAAAGTGTTTGTGATGTAGAATTGAGTGCAATGGCTGTTAAGATGAAGGAAAAGTTTGATAAGTATTGGGGTAGTTTAGAAAATTTTAACATGTTGATTTATATGGCTGTCATTCTCGATCCTACGATGAAAAAGGTTGGTTTACAATTGACTTTACATGAGATGTATGGGGAAGTGAAGGGTGATAGTTTGCTTGAAAATATTCAACAAGTCCTAAATGATTTGTTTGATGAATATAAGGTTATGTATTTCTCTACTGTTGTTTTGAGTGGGACAAGTGATGTAATTGAATCAAGTGACATGAGATTAGATCTCAAGGCTAAAGTTAGGAAGCTCAAATCTTCATTAGAAGCAAAGGGTAAATAGAGTACGAGGCCGGAGCTTGATCGATATTTGAATGAAGAGGCGGATGAAGAAGATATTGAAATCTTAACTTGGTGGAAGCTCAATTCACTAAGATTTCCCGTTGTTTCACGCATGACTCGTGATATATTAGCTATTACAGTATCTCTGATTTACGAAATGCATTTAGTACCGGAGGACGAACACTTGATCAATTCAGGAGTTCTTTGACACCTTAGGTAATACATTTTCTTTTGTATTTTTTTGTAAATCAAATTTAATTTTTATTATATTAATTGGTAAGTTGTGTTTCTTAACTTTTTATTTTATTTTATTTTATGTTAAAGATGGTGCAAGGACTCATTTGTGGTCATGATTGGCTTCGTGCAACTTTGACGAACAAATCCAAAATTATTAATGTGGAAGAATCATTAGAAGAATTGCAAGAGTTACGATTCTAATTACTAACTTTATTATTTTCTTTCATACTGATTTTCGAAAGTGTGGAATTGATGAATCTACCATCCGTGTTGATGGGTTGAGTGTTTGACAAAAGAAAGTAAATGAAAATTGGACTGAGTTGATGTAGCCTCAACTAGAGACTTTGTTGTGGAGTGTGGACTGTGGTGTACTGGTGTTCTTTGATGATTTTATTGCTATTTTATTGTGGTGTACTGAAGTCTGGACTGTGGATTGTGGTGTGTCATTTTATTGTCTTCGTATATGTATTTTCTTTAAGGATGTTGTCATTTTCTTCCCTACTGTTGTTTTTAGTTTTGGCATTTTCAAGAATGAATTTTGTGGACTGTGGTGTGGTCGTGTGGACACTGGACAATGAGCAGCAGGTGTTTGATGATTTTATTGTCATTTTATTGTGTACTGGACTGTGGAGTCCGAGCGGACTGTGTCACTGTGGTGACTGGTGTGTCATTTAATTGTCATTTGCAGTGTGCTGGACTGTTGGTTGTTTCTGCTATTCAACTTCTACCTATCATTTTATTGTCATTCTACTGGCCTGCCATTCGGTCCATTCGGTCCAAATAACCGGACCAGACCGAAAATACCTGGTCCTAATGTTCTGATTTTTCGGTCCTCGGCCCAGTTACCCTGTTGTGCAGCCCTAGTTGCCGCACTGTCCAACGTCTTGGCAGATCCGAGATCATTCACTAGCCTATTTGGTATTAAATGGGTGATGTGTAGCAGATTTATAGAAGCACTCAGCAGCTGAAGAAATTGGAAGATAAGGAAGCAGCTCATAATTTTATGGAATAACATTCCTCTATAAAAAGTTTGGATAATCTGGAAAGGAAGATATTCTAGATGTCTAGATAGGAAAGCACCTCATGTATAAGTGTAGAGGTTTACGACTTTTGGCTTTGAACAATGTCGATAATGTAAAGAAAGGAGAAATATACCCTACCCCAACTAGATTGAGATTGAGATGTAGTTATTGCTATTGCTATTGTTGTACAGAACAAAGGACCAATAGTCTCTCGCAGTACAAATTCCAGCACTTCCGTGGTGCTGTTTTTGTCAACAAAATTACTCATCAAAGATAGTAAAAACAATGTTGAATAACGGACGCCTGTTAAAGCAAACTATGGTAATGTCAAAGATGAAACTTCATGGCAAAGCCAGCAAAGATCCACAACCATCAAGATGGAAGATAGCTTATAATACCCAACCAGATCTAAGGTCACACTAAATATCTGAAATATGAATGGGAAAAAAACTGACGGCCAGATTACAAAGAGGGAGAAGGTAGATACTTGTGATGAATATGCTCAACTGCTTGTTCAGCAATCTGTTCATGGCAAGTAGCAATATCTTGAATAAGTTCATTAACAGCCTCAATGACATTATGCTTTAGTTTCCTGCTCGTTGAATTCTTATCAGCAGCTGTAAAGAAAATGCAAAACAAGTCACAACCTGATAAGACTGATTTCTTCAAATCCCAGTACCAAACAGTTTACCATTTCTGGAATAACATGAAGTGTTTAAATGCATTCACGGCACTAATCCAATCACAACAGCTGGTGGCCTCATGGTAATTTGCTAACACACTTATTAGTCAAATGTATTAAAGATCCTCAATCATTTTTATGTCATGATCTAACTTATCCCCTAAAAATAATGTTTTAAATCATGATCTATAGACTGCTTACATTGGCTTTTTCCTTCAGAATCACCACAAGAAGAAGATGTATGAGGTACAGCTGTTGATTGTGGGATGTCTTCAAGGAGGGTCTGCAAGGAAGGTGGTCTCAAGGTGCTTCTAGCAGCAGCGGCCACAGCTGCGGCAGATAAATCTGGATGATCATCTTGCTTGAAGTCATCTTCATCATCACTTCCAGCCGATACACCCAACCCACCAACAGCAGCAGCTGTCAAAGATACATCTTCCTCCCTTATAATGTTAAGAACTCGCCTAACAATGTTACCGACGGCAAGCTCTGTGATGTTCATGCGATATCACCAAAAGTTACATTAGCAAAAGAAAGTAAGGACATCTAGAAGAAGGATAACAAAAAATAAACTCCAGCATAAGAAATTGAAACTAGTAGAATATCATAAGCCCTTTCACTCAAAATATAGCATATTCATTCAACATAATCCTTTTTTCCCCCTCTTTGGAGAGGAAACACACACCCTAACCATTGGTAATAACTACACCCGAGGCATGAATTGTTATAGTAAGAATTCTAGTGTCCAGAGCAAGTATGCCTGGAATTCTTTAACAGACTTTTCAACTATGTTTACTCCCTCACTTCACCTGAAAATATTAGTTGACCTGGGTCTGGGGTTATATATTGGGAAAAGATGCTTCGATAATAAAGTCTGCAACTCATTTTCTAACATACTAATTACACATTATCCTTTGCGAAAAAGGTAAATGAAAAAAATATTTATTTCAGATATGCAGATTATTTTATATAAAACAAAACAATAAATCAAAGAAACAAGTGAAATTACTTACACCCCTAACTTCCTGCTAGGTTGATAAAACTACAGATTGAGAAAAAAACATTCTTTTGTACATTGAAAATAATAATAAGCATACAACAAAAATTAGGTGCCGAAAGAAGCTCAGAACGCACAAATGGAAAGTCTTCTTGGACATAAAAATCACAACACACTCTATTGTCAGTAAGCAGCCACGGCTAGTTGGATACTTCTCTAAGAATAGAGCATGGCCCAAACAAGCTCTATATTAAAACCTTAAGCAAAGATGACCAACTCAGTCTCTCCAAGAAATAGTTAAACCTCGGTATCTGTAGAAGAATGAACCGGAATATTGCAGTCTTGACTAAGCTACTATAGGGAAAACATAGGATTTTGGTTTGATCTTTGGACTGAGTCATTCTGAGAGGTCATCACCACCACAGCACCACATGCTCGGTCCAACCAAAAGGGTAAACACTTGTTAAATTAAACTTGAGCATCTGCATACAATCTATGTCGTCTTCATATTGGATCGTTAATCTATTCTCATTTACACGTACTATCTTGACTAGCACCTACAATATAAAGAAAGCACTTTCCTTTGGATAGGTAAAGTAAGAGTTATATGCTTATTGATTTAAACCTAAGTGATATAAAAGCAGAGCTGAAACCGACTTTTTCAGAAACTTCAAAGTTATTAATGGAAATTTATCTCCTTCCTACAGTTTTGATCATAAAAGATGATTGGAAAAGTAGCAATTGTTAAGAGAGGAAGCTTGCACTTGACAATTGATAATACACTTTCTTCTTGAATTTCGACAATTGACAATACACTTCCATACGTACATAAGAAAAATGATGATGTGAAAAGGCGGGAAAGAGAGTTTTTCATAACACATTTAAGCGGGGAAAAAGGCTCATTGTCTATTTACCAATAATTCATACAGCTTAAGAATGAAACATATGCAAAGAAAGTAACCTATTAATTATTATCTTCCATCTGAGTTACAGCCACATATACAATTTCCAACTTCTTTTACGAGTGATAATTAGTATAGAACTCCAATTCATTTGATAAACTAACACCAAACAACTGGTAAAAGGAAGTTGTGATATGGTCTTTGCTATATGATTCAGACTTTATAACACAATCAAAACCATGCCGAGATTTTTATCTTTTGAAGAAATCTTCCAAAAAAGAAACATTAGAATACTGATTGAAGAGAAGTAATCTACGATGAGGATGAAGAACATTAAGAAATGATGAAGGTGACTATATTCCTTTTAGAAAAGAAATAAAAAAAAGCAAACTTGGAACTGTTGAAAATAATCTGCAAGGGACAAGCTATTGGTGTATTATACTCTTTCAAAACCAAAAGCCTAACCATATACAATAACTCTGAACTCTACTACTCAAAATACATTGCCATAAACCACAAAAGAAATGTATTTTTCCATCTTGCTAACCGAAATCACAATGCCTAAAATGGAAATACTCGAAGATAGTGGCCGGACAGCATATTACTAAATTACAACAAAATGCTTGTCTGAAATGTGCCTACGAGAAATAAGGGCAGGACTCAGTAATCAAGCCTTCCAGAGTTCCAGTTAAGACCCTAACCTAGGAAAGGGGCAGGACTGCTGATCTCCCATTCATGGATTAATTGTTGTTTGCATTAGAGGAACCATAATCCACGGAGTAGAGGGTTGCACTTTTCCCATTACCATTTTATCCTTTCACATTCTCAACCACCCCCACCTCCATTCACTACTGTTCTATTTTCAGGTTGTTGAATTTGGTGCTTTAACAAGGGTGACGAAACTTAGAAGAGAGAAGAAAGAGGAGTTAGCAGATGAAGTTAGCTTCATCGGCTATAGAACGGGATATTAATTTGAGTTGAAAAAGGGGGATTGAAATAACAAAATTTCAAATGGTAGCAGTAACAAATAGAGGAGGAATTTGATAGAGTCTGTGGAAATCAATGAGGTGATATAAGAGGGGCCGGGGGGAACATTTGCATACATAGGGAGTGAGTTGGAGATCTAAATTTGGTGGGTTAGAATTTAACTAATTAGAAGGAGAAGGGAGGGAGCGGTTGGAGAGGGAAAAGTAAGAGACGGAGTGGAGGGTTGCGTAGGAATAAGGCCCTGGACCGAAGGCTTCACTTTGGATTTCTTCCGAAAGTGTTGGAATAGGTTAAGAGAAAGTTTTGGAAGCTGCAGCAGCATTACGGGAAATAGAGGAGTTTGACGGTGAAACTCGAACTCCTCTCGTTTATCGAAAACAAACAAGAACAACTATTTATCATAACCAATGGTGAAACTCGAATCCAAAACCTTTGCTGATCTAATACCATGTTAAATTGTGTGAAACACCTCATCTAAAATCTTAAACTGTTAGATACGTCACACTTCTATTAATTTTAGTTTGCAACTCTTTGAATGCACCAATATTTCTACTAATAATAGGTGAAGCAAAACCCAACCAAGAAAATACTAGAGACAACACTACTCCCTCGTCCCAATTTAAGTGTTACTTTCTTTTCTGGACTGCCCACAGTCCAAAAAGAGTGTCTCTTTCTATATTTAGTAAGTTGTCAATTCAAACAGCTTATATCCACAACGTTCCATACCACATTTTAGTACATTATACACATCTTTAAGCCTCTTTATTTATTAAACTCCGTGCCTAATTAAACTAAGGTATTAACGGAAAAAATAAAGGAGAAACAGAAGTTTATATACCAACTGGATGGGCAGCAATTAATTTTTCCCCAATAACTCTAATTGCATCAATGAGAGCAGCAGCCTGGTGTGTGAGAGGAAGTCTCTGTTGCGATATGCACGACCGTAACACCTCCGCCGTCAATTTTTCTGTTGCCTTCGATCCTTCAATTTTCCTATCCATTCAATACATACATAAAAGTTTAGTAAATTATCTCACACACACACACACACAGACAGAGGAATTACCGTTTCTTAAGCTTGATTATGAACTCATTCACTAGGGCATTCATGTCTGTTCAATTTAGGCCTAAAATTACACCAAAAAGCCTAAGCAATTTGTGAATTTTGGATAATCATGGTAATTACAGAAGAAAAATACCGGTTTAATAGTGTGCTTGGAGCTCGGGGATTGTGCCTTTATGTGTAATGTGTTTGGGGTTTGTAACCGGTGCACAGGACCAAATGGGCGAGTTGAGTTGAATTGAACTAACTAAAATGAATTTAATTAATAAATAATCTAAAAATTACTTGTGAAATAAGTTTATTGAGATATACCATATATATACATCGTAAGATGTATATATATGTGGTTAGTTAGTTGTTAATTAGATATTTTGGATACTAGATATTTTGAATATTAGATATTTTGTATTAGGAGATATTTTGTCATTAGGAGAGTTTAATTCTTAGTCATTTATTATAAATAGGGATAGATTTGTAATATTTCATTTGAGAGAGTTATATTAAAAAGAGCTCACAAAAGCTCATTTGAGCACAAACTCTCTCCTACGCTTCATCTCCTTCTATCGAACCTCTGCACTATTGCCTTCTTCTTCCTTCTTCTCGATCGTTCAAGCGCCCTATCGGTGCTCAATGTTACACCCCGGAATTTCAGGTCACGTATTGGGAACGTAAGAAGGGAAATAAGAATTGAAATTGGAAAGATAAGTTGACAGAATGTTTTGGACAGTTTTGGGTCAACTTTGGAGCGGTATAGCTCCTAGTTCATTAGGAGTTTTTAGGTGTTTCAATAGCCCGGTGTGAAGTTCGTTGAGTCTAGTTTCCAACGCAACAAACCGCTCGTCGATAGGACATCGGAGTAGAAAGATATGAAAGGTACAAGTTCAGTGGGCAGACGAACAGGAGAGCGTTCTCAGCCAGGGGCCATAGCGCCACGGCGCCGGATGCAGGGCCGCGGCGCCAAAAGTGCTGTAGTGTTCAGAAGTTTCAGCGCCGCGGCGTCAGGGCATGCGAGGCGGGAAATTTTGCGGGAACAGGGGAAAAATCAGAAGATATTTTTGTTAAAAGTTTGTGGGAGGGTGACAAGTGTCCCTCCCATCTGTTTGACTAAGAGGAAGTCTATTTTATTTACCAAGTCTTGAAGACTTGGTCATTTTAACAAGGAACCCTTCTCTCTAAAATAATTTCCTCTCATTTCTCTCTAGAAATTTCAAGGGAAAACCAAGGCCTAGTAAAATTATGGGAAAAGACGACAAGAAGGAGTTATGTTGGCAACTTGTAGAGGGTTCGTGTGGGTGATTTTAGCGTGAAGAAGATTACGGAAAGAGGGCTTATTGAGGTAAAACCTTCACCTTCTCATGTAATTGAAAATTACAAATTATAGTATTTGAGAAATGAGCATGTGGTTTGAGTATTGTAATCAATTCGGTTGTTAGCAAAAACTGTTGCATGTTGTATTAGAAGGGTATATCCTTGTTAAAATTGGTTAAGACTTATTGCATGTTGAATTAACAAGTTGAATTGAAAGGATTTGAAAAGGTTGATATGTGGCATGTTTTAGCCAAGAAGTTGCCTTAAACTAGTTGGATTGTTGGGTCTTAAAAGTGGCGTTAGGATATTGAATTCGAGCCTTGAAAAAGGTGGTAAAGTACGTAGAAACAAAGGAAGTGCTGTCTAAATTTCCGTAGAATAAGGGACTTTACAATTAGAATATTCTACGTTAAAGCTAGAAGCTAATAGACGTATTATGGCCATTATAGGGTGAAGTACTACGAATAGCGTATTCTATTTGAAGGGTGGAAAAGGCTAGCAAGGTTATAGTATTTTGGAGCATCTTGCTACTTGTCGATAATCGTCGCGAGGTATGTGATTCTTCATATTCTCTTGAGCATGATTATTTGTGAAATATATAGTGCAGACGACGCGTGTGTTAAAGGAGTTTGATTTCCTTTTGTGCCCTATTTGGATATGAAGTGTAAAGGACTTGATTGTGCTGAAAAGTGGTAAAACCTTATTCGTTAGTAATGGGTACTTGGTTGTTAAAGAATAAGCCCTCTTGATCTCATAAATGCTTATAGTTGTATTTGGTTGGTTTTAAACATAAAGTGTTATAATAGCTTTATGGGAAGTTAGTTATAACGACTTCGTGAAAACGAAAGAATGAATGGTTTTATTATTGACTTTAAAATGGTAACTTGACATTTGTTTGAAAAAATATGAGACTTGATTTCCCCCGTTATGGGATTTGGTTTAAAAGTAAGAGACTTGAGAATTTGAAGTTTAGAAACGTATACTAGTTCGAGAAGTGATTTGATATATAAAAAAAAGACATGGTATTGTCTTGGTTTATTTGAAAAGGAAGTATGGAAATTGTTTTTGGTTTACTTAAAATAATAGTTACTCTATTTTGATACCACGGGTGTTAGTATCATGTGACTTTTTGTGAAAAAGAAATGGACTTTTTAAAGAAATAAAGTAAGTAGTACCTTGGGGTTAAAACCCGGATTTTTGGCATAGAATGAAAGTACCTTGAGTGTGAATAACTTGCTTATGTTTGCTTGTGATAGTCTTGGTGTACAAGTAATGTATCCTTATGCTACCGCGTCTCTCGATGGAGGGCCGGTCATGTTATTCTCAATCATGTTTGGACATACTGACACGTTGGGTGGCCCACGGGTATGCTTCCACTATGAGTGTTATCTTGTTATTTCCTTTGGACATACTGACACGTTGGGGGGCCCACGGGTATGCATCCACTAGGAGTGTTATCTTGTTATTTTCTTTGGACATACTGACACGTTGGGTGGCCCGGGTATCTTCACTATGAGTGTTATCTTGTTATTTTCTTTGGACATACCGACACGTTGGGGGCGCGGGTATCTTGCGTGAGTGTTATCTTGTTATTTTCTTTGGACATACTGACATGTTGGGTGACCCACGGGTATGCTTCCACTATGAGTGTTATCTTATTATTTCCTTTGGACATACTGACACGTTGGGGGGCCCACGGGTTTGCTTCCACTATGAGTGTTATCTTGTTATTTCCTTTGGACATACTGACACGTTGGGGGGCCCACGGGTATGCTTCCAGGAGTGTTATCTTGTTATTTCCTTTGGACATCCGACACGATGGATGGTCGCGGGTATCGTCCATTAGGATGGTTCCGTACGCTTATACCGAGGTAAGATCTTGGGCGTGCGGCCGTTGTGCGAGTTAAATTCGGGTTATATTTGAGTGATGACTTTATGGGCGTGAGTCTCGACTTGATCGCTAATATATATTGTATCGTAGTTTGGTTATCACATGTCTCGCATTTTATATATCGTTATGATTTCATTCTGATATTTTGATTTCCACATACTTGGTAATTGTCTTGACCTCGCCGGAAGTGCGTTAAATGCATGAAGTTGTTGATCCTCGCTCATAGGATTACAGTTCTGCGTTTTGGGAAGCTCCGTTTCTCCGGAGGCTTATCTTTTGGTATGTGTCCCTGAGATTGTAGGTTCTTGTACATTCAGAGGTATGGCGGGGCCCTGTCCCGCCATAGTTGTTATAAAAACTCTTAGAGGTCTGTAGTACTATTGTGGGCAAGGGTTGTAAAGGATGTAACTGTTCGGTTGTATATATATATGCAGAAAGGTAACCGTTTTGGTTAGCTTGTTTCTTATTTCATATTGTTCATATCTTTGAGTTTTTATTTCCGCTGATTTTCTCTGATGTTTAATCACTAGGGTGCCCGGGGTAAGGCACCAGTCGCGGGCCCGAGGTCGGGTCGTGACACTCGATCACTGCCCTCAGCAGAATTTAACATGGTATCAGAGCCTACTGATTCGTAGAATTTTTGTATGTAATTGAAATCGAAATCGCAGATCGGGAGAAAACGAAGAAAGAATGGATTCAGTCAGCGTGTGATCTAGGAATCAGAAAATTTGACAACACTTATGTATCTGAAGATCGAAAACTGAAAAACAGAATTGTGGAGAAAAGAATCGTGATTTTCAGAAAAATCGAAATCGCGATTTTCGACTGAAAATCAGAAAATCGAAATCGAAGAAACTGAAATTGTTGAGAATCGATTGATATTAAGCGAATGATTCAAATCAATTCAAATCGAAGGAATTGATCGAAAGGTGGGAAATCAGAAGCAGAGGAGAAATTAGAGTCGTGATTTACCGAAAATTAGAATCGCGACGCAACCGAGATCGAAGGATCCAAAGGAGTCGATCTAACATGAGAAAAATCAGAATCGTGAAAATCAGAATCGCATCAGAATTTTGAAAATCATAAATCACGACTTCTGGAAAATTAGTTGCGAAAGGAATCGAGGAATTGAAATCGAAGATCGATTCGCGATGGAGATGCTTCTATTTTCTGCGGATACACTCCGCCTTTGGCTATCGTTGTGACGTCGAAGATCGTCGATGATGTATGTGCTTCTGAGGTATATTAGTCGAATTGATGGAAATCTAGTTTCATTTTCTCAAATTCGTATTGAATACGTGTTAGTGAATGAAGTAGCATGTTGTGTTATTGTTGATGTTGTTTTCTGTTCAGTACTGGTTCTGTGTTGTTAGAATTGTATGTGTGTTGGTGACTCGACAAATTGGAGGAAAATTGTCGAGTTCGTCGTTATTGTGTTGGTTACATGTTGGATTGCTGCTGTTGTTTCACTGCGATTATTAATATTGCTTATAAACCAACAACTGATGTGTTGGCTTGTTGTTGCTGCACTGTGACTTGTTATTACTATGTTAAAGATTTACAAGCTAGTGCGACATGTTGGTGTGTTGGTATTGCTGGTGTGAGTACATCAGATATTGCTGCACTGTTTAAGATCAGTGAACTGGTCAGCTACTGGATTTCTGAGGCTGCTAGTTATATTGATCATAAGAGTAGGAAATGTCTATCGGTAGAAGGATCGAAGAGTTCTTAGCGACAAACAGATGAGAACCGAGGGATACTTCGTCGGAGACTAAATGTGGATTGAGTTAAAACTCAATTCAAAGAATAGCTTGTGTGATGAGAATCAAGAGATTCTCTAGTCCGAATGACTAGAGAACGAAGAGGTTCTTGCCGCTTATTAAAATTGCTTGCATGATGAGAATCAGGAGATTCTCTAGTCCAAGAGAGACTAGAGAACGAAGAGGTTCTTGCCGCTTATCAAATTATGCTGGTGCTGGTTCAGAATCAAAGTTGTAGTCTGCTGGTGCTGGTTCAGAACAAATTCATAGAGAGAATCGAGGGATTCTCTAGTCCGAGTGAGACTAGAGAACGAGGGGTTCTCCATTATTACGCAAGGTGAATCCAGTGGTTATTCTGTCGATTCTGTGTTGAGGACAGAAACTGAGAGATTCAACTTGTAAAGGCTGCATCTGATGTCGTCGATGTTGCGACATGTGCTGCTATTATTGATGTTGTTCCATTTGTGCTTCTGAAATTGAAGCAGCAGACTCTGCTGGTATGTTGGGTTTTTTTTATGCTGCTAGTGTTACTGCTGCTGGAAAATGGCTGCAGCTGCTGGAGTATGTTCATATTCGCATACAACAAATAAATGGAAAGAAAAGATTGACGATTGTTCAAGGATAAAGAGCTTGGTAAAGTGATACAACTTCAAGAGAACTATGGGTAGCTTGGAAGTTGAGAAAACAGTTATTGGTTGGGATGTTAGAGACCCTTCTGGTGTACTTTCACCTTATATCTACACTCTCAGAAACACAGGGCCTGAAGATGTGCAAGTCAAAGTTTTGTACTGTGGACTTTGCCACAGTGATCTTCACCAGGTTAAAAATGATCTTGGCATGTCCAACTACCTTACCCTATGGTTCCTGGACATGAAGTTGTTAGAGAAGTGGTGGAGGTAGGACCAGAGGTTACAAAATTCAAAGTGGGGGACACAGTTGGAGTAGGACTGCTAGTTGGAAGTTGCAGAAGTGCGGGCACTTGCGCGAGAGATAGAGCAATATTGTGACAAGAAGATATGGAACTCTGATGATGTCTATCTCGATGGCAAGCCCACCTGTGGTGGATTTGCTAATTTCATGGTTGTTGAGCAAAAGTTTGTGGTGAAAATTCGGAGGTATGTCACGGAACAAGCAACACCACTATTATGTCTTTGGTGTAACGATATCTGATCCGTTGAACCATTTTGGTTTTAACCAGAGTGGATTTAGAGGTGGAATTTTAGGACTTGGTGGTGTTGGACATTTCTACACATGCAGCGGGAGTTGCTGCTGCTGATATTAGTGTAGCTGCTGAGTTTTTTAGGAGACAACACTAATGCCACTGCAATTGCTGAAATATTCAGGAAATCCTTATGGACATTGCTTCCAAGCTAGTGACCAAACCATTGTTTTGATTACTGGCTGAGAGATGTTGAGATATACCACATATATACACCGTATATATATGTGGTTAGTTAGTTGTTAGTTAGTTATTTTGGATATTAGATATTTTGGATTAGGAGATATTTTGTCACTAGGAGAGTTTAATCCTTAGCCATTTATTATAAATAGGGATAGATTTGTAATATTTCATTTGAGAGAGTTATATTGAAAAGAGCCCACAGAAGCTCATTTGAGCCCAAACTCTCTCCTACGCTTCATCTCCTTCTATCGAACCTCTGCACTGTTGTCTTCTTCTTCCTTCTTCTCGATCGTTCATGCACCCTATCGGTGTTCGATCACTGCCCTCAGCAAAATTTAACAAAGTTGGATCAAAATAGGTTAAATAATGAGTCATAGCTCAATATGTCCAGCTTTTATGAAGTTTTAATTTCTTACTGGCTAATTTTGCTAGCCCTTACTCACTATTCTCTTACAAAATATGTACTCTTTATATGGAGATGATGGAAGAATCTTCGGACAAAGACGTTGACTCGTAGCCAATTTTGTCTCGATCCTCAGGATTGCAAAAAGTTGGGCAGGTAGACAAGGCTGACGCAAAAAATCAAAATTGTCCCAGTGTCGAGTTATGATGACACTGGGCTACCATGGTCAAAACACCAAGGCGGGATAATGCGGACTCAAAATTTGTCCCAGTGTCGAGTTATGACGACACTGGGTTACCATGGTCGAAACACTGCGCGCTAACGCGACTGAAATTTGTCGAGTGTCGAGTTATGATGACATCGGGTTATGGTGCAAAAAGTAAAAAAATAAAAATAAGCGGCTTGAACACGGGTGTCTGTATGGCTTATGGTGCTGGGTTCTATGGTGATGTGGAGCGAGTGGAGCGACGCTTGAGGCCGCTTCTGCCATTCGTTGGGAAGGTTGGCCTCCCAACAAATTGCCCCGGTTCGCTGTAAGAGAAAATCCACGTTGTGCTCCTGCTCCTGCATGCTAAGACTTAAACAAACGGTTAGTGCATAACTGTTAAGGCAAAATGATGATGCATAATTTTAAAACAATGTAGCGAGTAGGAAAGGTTATCCCGCAAAAATGTGACTGCATTGTGTTGATGCGATGTTGTGAATCTTTGTGATTTTCGCCTCGCACGCACGTGTTGCGATTGTGAGCGTGGATATGTTGTCTTTGCCGCAATCGCCCTGTAGACTAATGCTCAAGAAAGAGTTAGTGCATAACTGCTAAGACAGAATAATAATGCATGAGTAAGACATGCACTTTCGAGAGTATCGAAATCGTCCCTGCGGGGATGGGAGATGCTGATGATGGCGTCGGTTTTGGGCTTGTTGTCTTTGATAAGCCGCTTGGGCGTGTTCTTGCCGGGCGTCGTTGCGTAGACTTCTTTGCGGCCGATAACGTCATTGCGGGACGTATTGCCGCCGGGCGCGTTGGCGTGGACTTGATGTCGCCGATAACGTCATTACCGGACGTATTCTTGCCGGCGTCGTTGCGTGGACTTCGATCACGCCGCGTCGTTATGCGGGCGATGTTCTTTTGGCGTCGTTGCGTGGACATAATGTTGATCACGCCGTCGTTATGCGGGCGTATTCTTTGTTGGCGTCGTTGCGTGGACTTGTTGCGGCCGATAACGTCATTGCACGACGTATTCTTCGGGCGTCGTTGCGTGGACTTCGCGATCACGTCGTTGCTGGGCGTGTTTCTTTGGCGTCGTTGCGTTGACTTGCTGCGGCCGATAACGTCAACGCACGACGTATTCTTCTTTGGCGTCGTTGCGTAGACATACGCGATCACGTCGTCGTTCGACGCGCCGCCGCTTCCCGTAGAATAAATGCTCCTATGCTAAGCTTGAAAAAGCGTTAGTGTATACTGTTTAAAAATGAGAAATACATATGAGAGTGCAATTTTATGGGTAGAGATATCGCCCCGATATGCGAGATGTCACGAGTGTTGTCCTTGCACGGACATGCTAAATGCCGCAACTGATGAATTGCCATGATGCCTTTGTGGTGTGCGATGCGTGGGTTGCCAATTTGACTTGATGCCCGAGTTGATGCGCTAGGTTTTGTTGCGGAACTCTGAACTTTGACTGCTGATTGTTGATGCCCCTTTTCTGCTGCCACGCTTCTTTGCTGCGGACTTTGGATTGTTGTCATCCTCTGCTTTGCCGCTTCGCTGCGAAGAGACTTTTTGTCGTATTTTCTGCTTCGGCTGTTGCACTTTCTGCTTCTGTTAATATGAAAAGACCTGCGCTCAAAGAAAAATTTGTGAGTTTTGGGGTCGATTAGATTCGACTTCGCCGCCTTGTCCTTGATATCCGCAGGTTCGGCTGTTTGGACTTGCAACCTATGCAGTTTCTACGTGGTCCCGATTTTGAAAAGGGTGTACGCCTAAAATGGGTCTCGATGGGGTTGCTTGTATTCTTGTTATTTTGAGCGAAGGAAGGTTTCCTAATGGTGTGACCGAAGCCGATTTAGGCCGCCTACGTATCCCCATGAGGGAATCAGGTCATGACGTAGTTCATTACAAGCAAATTTTGGGGTGAAATTAAAATTTCTAAATATGGGACCGAGGCCGGTGGCCGCCTACGTATCCACCAAGGGAATCAGGTCGAACGTAGTTCATTACAAGCAAAACAAAAGAAAACATTATTTAAAGCTTAAATATGAGTTTTTAAATTATTCTGCTAAACTAAATTGTTTTTCTAATCCGGGCTCTAGGCGGACTAAAATAAGGGGCAAGTCCAACCAATACGCCTTCATGCTCTGCATCGTGGATGGTTGAGTCTTCATGCTCTGCTATCAGTATCTCCCTCTTTTGGCTTCGCAGTGCGTGCTCGGATAAACGGCGATTCGGCGGAATGGGCATAGGCGAGTGTATTCTCATCTAAGGTTATTAGGTGCACATTAGCGCCGTGGTTTGGCAAGGGTTATCGTGCACATTTGGGGCGGGATCCTTTAGCCGAATTACCCTTCTGCGATCGATTCGCCCCGACGAGTGGCAACCTTCGTGTCATGTCGGGCTATCGGAGCGATACGCGCGCTTGTTCTCATCATACCATCTTGGGATAGGTCGAATCCTTCCCGGAATCGGTTGGATTAGGCTGCACCGCATGACCTTTCATATATTTGAGGTATGGGTTCAATGGGAGTGCGAACTTTGGGTGGTTTTCCTTCAAAATTCTTATTTAGTGCAGGCATTGGGTGCTCTATTTTGTTAGCGGGCTTGATGGGTGGATCTATGCGGCGGGATAAGCAGATGCTTGGAAGCGTTATATATAGAGTGTGTGGTAGTTGTGGTAGTATGATGGGTTTTGGTATGTTATGAATGCTTGGGTTTGCGTTCTTGTACAAACATGGAAGGAAGCTGTCTTTCTTCCTTTGTGAAGTACTCGAGTGCCCTCGATGAATCGCCTTATTGGTTGCTGCACGCCGGATTCGTAATCTGCCGGTTTGATACCTCCTACGAAGTCGCCATTCGACAACCTGCGAAAATTCCGCGATGGCGCTTATCATCCGCCATAGTAAGTTCGATCCTTCAAAGATTATGCGAATAGTGTGGTCATCTCACTCTCCACCATGGGTGGTTGTACTTCATTGCCTCAACGCCACCTCATGGCGTATTCTCCGAACGTTTCGTAGGCTTTTCTCCAACTTCATTAAATAGAATCTGCTCACGACGGTTCGTGTTGAACTGAATCGCTTCCACAAAATCTCGGGCGAATGCATTCCGGCCATGCCATTTCCGCGGATCTTGGTATACCAATCTAGTGCCTCGCCATTAAGCTCGAATGAACAACAACTTCATAACGACTGGGTTCTTCCTTACCCCGATTAGCTTGTCGCAATATGACCTCAAGTGTGCGCGGGGTTCCTTTCCCATCAAATAGTTCAAACTTGCGCCTTGTACCCATGGGCTTTACGTGCGGATGCATGCAAAGATCCTCGTAGTCTAGTCCTTCGTGACCTTTGTCCGATCGCATGCCCCGAACCGCTTCTTTCAGACTATGAATTTCTTTGGCCACGTCCTCGTCCATTTTGGCTCGGACTTCCCTCTCCATCTCTTCGTAATGATCCACTTGGTGAAGCAGGGACGGTAAAAGTGGGTTTCATTGCGTAAGTTAGTCTGCGGTTTGTTTCTTTGGCAGTAATGGGTATAGTGCGTGGGTATTGGTTGGCCTGACGATTAGGGCTAATTGTGGTGAAGTAAGTAGGCGGGGGCTGAGGTACATGGGTAGTAGGAGGATCATTTTGAAGGTGGGGTTGAGGATTGGCTAGGCGATGGGCGGTTTGATCGGTGACTGGTGGTCTTTGTGGGGAATTTTGGGAGATATGTGGTGGTGGAGGTCGCTCTGGGATGGTTTGCGAGGCAGTGGCCCTTTGCTCTGGCATAGGGGTATTCAAACTAATGGATAGGTTGGTCAGATTCCGTAGCCTCTCCATCTCAACCTGCATATCAGCAATTTGTTGTAGCAGCTGCGCAATACATTCTTCCTGACTGGTGACATTCCTCCCTTCTGAAGGTTCTGTTTCGATGACAGGAATAATTCCCAAACCATTTGGCTCAGACGCCCCCGAGCCAGTCATATCATCATTTCTTGCCTTGGACCTGGTAAAGTGTGGATGCTCCGACATTGTTGAGTCAAATACGAACCGACCTTTGGGGAAGATGATAAATCTTTCTAAAAAATGCAACAAACGGTGTTAGCACAAAGGACATAATTTGCAGGTATGTAACAGATATATTGCACATAGCACATTCAAACGTTTCCTAATATGCAAGGGGGACCTCTTTATGCCAGAGGTAAGCCTAAACGTCACATATGCGAGGTCATGATGGATTTGTCCGAGCCGTCCAACTGTAATGCTTTTGTTGGAAATGGCGACCAAATGACGGTGCACTTTTTCCAATTTCAGCATGACATGATTAGGTTTGGATTTGTCTATCACTGCCACGCTACACATAATATGCTGGTTGGTCGTTGGGTTGGGAAACCCGTCGACAAGTTTGGTGTCTTCCTAATTGTGGTGTCGATGCCAAGGACCGACCCACCTAAGGTAAATGCACGATGCCCTAAAATAAGAAGTGGTATAGCTCATCTTAAGTTTCTAAGATTTGGCTTTTCTAGACGCTTGAGTTCCCGAGCGACAACTCGAGTGAGAAGGCTACGCTACCGATCAGACGAACCGATCTAACTCGCAGAGCGCCAACTCTCTTAAAATTTGGGTATTTGAAGAAATTTGGTCTGCGAAGCACACCAGCGCGTGAGTGTGTGATTGTGTGAATTTTCCAGAATGGAAGAAATATGAGCGAAATGCCAGTTTAAGGAAAGCAGTAAGGCATGTAGCAATTAAAATAAACAAAACAAAATACAGCACACAGAATTAAATGCAAAAAGTAATGCCAAATAATAACCCTAGGTCTGTTGTGGTTAAGAACCTAAAATTCCCAGCGGAGTCGCCATTTCTGTCACGCCCTTTTTCGGCCGCGACATTTTTCTAGCGAACCCTGCTTAATAAAGAAATGTTAGAAAATAAATAAAAGTGCTAAATGTTAAAAGAGTGCTTAAAATGTTAAAAAGATGTTAAAGTGCTAGAATGCTAAAAGTTTAAAAAGGGTGCTAAGGGTGCAAAATGCCAAAAGTGCCTAAAGGCTAAAGGGTTGCTGGGAGTCGCCACTTAATTAGTTTGGGTGAATTAGGACACCTAAATGTTTAACTAGTTTAAAGTAAACATTAACTCCATTTAGTGGTCTGCTAAACTTAATGAGATTCTGGGTAAGGGTTCTTTATTATCCTAAAGGGAAGGGGTTAGGCACCCTAAAGGATCCGCTAACTTGCGGTTGTCCGTTCAAACCTAGGGTTAATTATTGTTGCTAAGAATGCATGTTTTGAAAGTACTTAAGCAAAAGATATTTGTAAGTAAAAGATGTATTTTTGACCAACATAAAATATAAGAAAAATATATAAATTTAGTTACGTTGAAAACATGCATTTATGAAGTAATAAAAAAACGCGTCTGAAATTTATCTTATAAGGTATAATATAGGTACTAATGCAAAATCTGCTATGACAAAATATATGCTTATAGGATATGACAATGTGTATTATCTGAAGGCTAACGATCTTGCGATTTAAATAAATTTTTTCTATGTGAGTGCTAATAGGAGTTTATAAAAAATGATCTTCTCATGCTAGGATTTAATAACTAATAATGCTTTGACTACCTAAATAATTATGCGAGTGGAGGATTACTAAATAGTTTGATTATAACTTAAGCAAGCTAAAATAATTAACTTAAAGGGGGAAAGCAAATTTCTAATATCAAGCTACTTTATAGTCTATTGGTTCAAGGTTTAACTATTATGAATATTCTACTAATTAATGTAGCGTTAGACATATAATTTACAACAAATAAATGAATGGGCGGGTAGAAAATAATTAGAAGGACTCGAGAATGGCGATGTCCTTCGCTCGCGCTTTGGAATTCGATGCGGATAGAGAAACGCATAGATGACGCGGTATTAATTTGCCACGATGAGTCTCGCCATGAGACTCTTTGTTGCTCGGTATGCTTTCATGTAAAAATAAAAGAGGATAAGGATTAGTATATATCCCACTAAATAAATAGGTGAAATAATCACAAACATAAATATGCTCATGATTTAATTATTAATAGATCCCCAACGAGGGAGCCCAAAACGTGACATGAAGACGTATTAATCTCTGCATGCAGTTTTTCTTCTTACACCCATGCATGTACTTCCTGTATCTTAATTCAAGACAAACCAACATTCTAGATATACAAAACAAAATATAAGGAGCAGGCTCACATATGATCTCAGATCTCTTAGAGAATAGGACGGGAATGCATGGACATTTTTATGCTGGATATCAGACATAGAAATAGGCAAACAGTAATCAAGATGACATTTCTTAGGTATATAGGACTGTGTAAATTTATACCAGTAAAACTACCTTGAGCATGGTGACACTTTAAAATAGGCGAAACATGGCTATTAGTGGTCTAGAGAAAACTGCAGGAGAACGTGATCATGCTTTCACCTTTAGGGCTAGTACAAGTTAAGATTTCTTTGATAGAATGACAACCAAATAACCCTACCAACTAAGAAGTTTATCCCACAATTGTATAACACTACCTAACAACCCAATAAGAAGCAGTATGTATGACTCCGTACCAACTTTTGAATCCAACAAACATAAGATGGAGCTATCAGGATTTCAAGCACACGACCAGATTAACAATGTTAATATTCAAAGAGATAACCATTCTTTCTTATTTCTTAATAAGCAGAATTGAGACAAGTCATATTGATTCCAAGAAAACATGCTCACGTGAACCAACTAAAGACTTAAAGCATAATGAACATCTTCTTACATATATCTTGAATAAATGAATCAAGAGTAACATACACCCAACAGAGAACTTATATATAAGAGTATGTCTAACTTAGCTAGACACAGAACCATTTGGTTTGCATATACGTATACATGATGTATGTTAGGTATGATGACACTTAGGCAAGTGGAGCATAACCTGACCAATTTGGTGAACTATGAACAGACAAATAAACAAGCAAGGATACCATTTTCCAGAAGAGCAAAACCATTTAGCCTAAACTAGCATATAATCATGTTCAAGTTTTATATCATGCTCTTTACTAAAGTAAATACTACGACAATACATACATCTCATAACTCTAAACTGAAGTCGACACAATATACTTAGGTATTAATTAACACTATTAACGAGTATAATCAAAGTACATATGACAGAAAACACACAAGTTAACATAAAGAATCGAAATTTCGAGAAGAAGATGGGTTTACCTTCTCCGGGCAGCGAACCGAGGCATCGTATCAAGTCGTCGGTCCGCTCGGAGATTTGGGCTTATGCGATAAAGAAGGATGAGGCTTAAATTCTACTGATTGTTCTATTTCTGGGTATTGGTCGACGCCGCTACGAATCTTTGGTCTCTGCTTTCTTCCGTGATATTCGAGGTTCTTTCTCGAATAAGTCAATTACCCTCTTGATTTTGAATCCTCTCTCGCTGCATGTGCTTATATAGCCATGTCTTGGGTTCCCTATTAGGTAAGTAATAAAGGCTGATTCTGGGCTTGATTTCGTACTGATTCACGCTTGATTTGGCACTGATTCTTACCGCGATTTTGTGGGCTATTTTCGGTTGATTTCGGGAGCTAATCCTACATCATTTATTTCTGGTACTGATTTGAGTGTTAATTGGTAGGAAATCGTAGTATATATGGAAGGAAATCTGGGGCGAAATTAGCTAGGGGCGTTGGAGGCTGAGGTTTTAAATTTTAGGGTTCTTGGTTTTGTGCGTTTGAGGGAGACGAGGGAGAAAGGGCTGAGGGAAATAGGCTGGGGCGGGATTGGGCTTGTGGGTTTCTGAAGAAAGGTTGAGGGAGTAATAAGGGGTTTGGGCAGTGGGCCTTGTCGCGGATGGATTTGAGGCGGCGTGATTTGGTGCGTGGGGCTGGTCATGTTAGTTAATTAGGTATTTAATTTTAGGAGTTAATTAATTAATTAGTGTTAGTTTTAGGTGCTATTTAATTAATTAGTAGTAAATTAAATCAATAAATTGTGCTTAGATTATTTAGGTGCTTTATTAAAATTATTACAAGAATAAAATGGGCGTGCTATTTAATTAGTGCTTGAGTTTAAATTATTATAAAGAAATAAAGACGGACGTGCTATTTAATTAATGCTTAATACTTTAGAATGCGACGCTATTATTTAAAATCTTATTATTGTGCATTATTGCGAAGTTAAATTAAAATTGAATTGAGTTTAGATTAAATTATTTAAATGCTAAATGCAAGTATGATTTTTTTTAAGAATTGTTTAAAGCTTTTATAAATGCGACGCTATTAAATGCATGTATTAGATTAAAGTTGATTTTAAATTACAAATGATTATGAAATTATCTTGCGTATTAATAAATGCGGCTATGCTACTTGACACGACGTCATTGCTAAATTATTTATTTTATGTATTTATTATTAATTAAGAATCATGACAGGGCTTTGAAATTAATTAATGCGGGCGCGGGACTCTAAGTGCTTAAAACTCTACGTAAGATGCGATGCCATTATTAAATTATTTATTTATGCCTGTATTTATATTTTTATTCGCTGCATTTTATTATAAAAATTATTTTACAAAAGTAGTGTAATTTTATAGTTAATGACTGGACGGAAGGGTCAAAATTGGGTGTCAACATGTACAATGTGCTTAATTTGCATAATTTTAAAAAATTATCTTCATATCACGGCATTTTAATCTCTCTTAAGTAAAAGGTATTTTCTCTAAAAGTAAACAAGAGAACTTCAAATAAGCTCTTCATGTGCATTTGTTTTGCATGATGTTGGTATTTCATCGTCAAAAAGCATTATAACTTCGGAGGCTAGTAATAACTGACATTCTTTAACATGTTAATTATTTTGTAATACAATTATAAGCAGAACACTATACTAACTAAAGTGTTTCACAAGAAAATGTTTTGAAGGACAAGCAAGAATCATGAATTATACTTGGAGCTTATATATGAACGACGATTTGCTCATAAGATTGAAGAACCTATTTGCTGTTAATAAAAAAAAGTTATATTCTATAAGATTTTCGGTCATCTCATCAAGTTGTTTATCTAATATTAATCACTGAAGCATACACTATGCTAGAAAAGGAAGATCAAATCTGAAGCAGTCCAATAGACCAGTCACGCTTCTATGAAGTAAGTGTCCATTTTAGAGGGTTGAGGTGTCTGTTTAGGTTTTGAGGGGTGCTTTTGAGTAGTAACAAAAGCTATTTCTTAAAGATGAAAAAAATATTCTCTCTCTACTTCTCTCTCTACTTTCAATAGCTTCAAGATAGCTACTTCTCTATCCGAAGCTCCTGCACTTAGTCTTGAAGGCGCAGAGTGATATCATCGTTGGGTGGTGTGGGAGCCTTGGTCACAAGTTCAAACCTGTGGTAACGCCCGCCCGCCGCTCGGGAGCTCACACCTGGCTTGTCAAGTGTGGTTTAACTGGCTGACGTGGTTTGCAGGCTATTGCGTCAGTTTACCTGTGCGCACTCGAAAGAAAGAACGGCGCGGTTCCTTCACAACAAAAAAAGAAAGAAAAAAAGATAGCTACTTCTCTCTCTACTTTCAAAATATGGTGGTGCAGTTGCACCACCGGAATTTTCAATTTTTTTTAAATACAAAACGACGTCGTTTTGTACTCTACCCATCAAAATTTTCAGATTTTTTTTTATATATATAAAACGACGCCGTTTTGTTGTCAATAGCCACAAAACGACGTCGTTTTGTACTATATCCACCAAAATTTTCAGATTTTTTTATATACAAAATGACGTTGTTTTGTTGTCAATAGCCACAAAATAACGTTATTTTATACTCTACCCACATTATCTCAAAAAAAAAAATTGCGCACCACCAAATTTGACGGTCTGGATCCGCCACTTCTCAAAATCAATAGAAATACCCTTAATCTTTCTCAAATTTGGTATATATCATCATTCATTCATGTACTCTCAATCAGTTACAACCATACCACTCAAACTCATTCAAATAACAACAAAACAGTTAAAAATAATAAGTTAGTTGCGCCCCCCCCCCCCCCCCCCTTTTGACTCTTGATTTTTGCTTCTAATTTTTTATGATCTGAGATAAAAATGACATGTTAATTAATTTAAGTAGATACATCCTTCAAGCATTAAACCAAAATAAAAATATTTAAATTCCCTTATTATGTCATTTGTTTTGGGGATTTGACTATATAAAGTCAATTTTATTAGACTTTAATTGCTAAGCCTAATTCTTTGCTAAATATTTGTCAAAAGTTGTTGGCAATTGTATATGGGCTTTCAGTATCCTTATAGTTCATTACAAGAAAGTATAGAATTGACAACAAAATTTTAGCAACAATAAATATATTGTTGCTAAAAAACGTAAATGGTAACAAAAATATAATATATTATTGCTAAAAATCATAATTGGCAAAAAAAAAAAAATTGTTGCCAAAATTTTTCGTATCGGAGGTTACTGCAATGACATGCAAATAATTTTTGTTGTTGCAAAAAGTACTTTTCTCAACAATATTCAACATATGGCAAATACTTTTCGCAACAATATTCAACATATGACAATTTTTTTTTTTTGTAGTGGTTGTATGGGCAATTCACAGCAATGCCCTTATTTCGGGGTGGTCTTTAATTTTTGTCCATTAAATTAAAAATATTTAATTTTTGTCATTCGTCTAAAAAATTATGAATTCTGGGTTCGAACCTAAGCTCAATAAAAAATTAAAAAATAAAATAAAATCACAAGACAGAGTTTGAGATTTGCAAGGCATAATTTACCGGCAAACTCTCATAATTTGCATGTAAACTCTCAGAGTTTGTCTTCAGGCATAAGGCATACTCTGTCTTCAGCCTTAATGCAAACTATGTCTTAAGGTTATGAAAAACTCTGAGAGTTTACAGACAAACTATGTCTTGCGAATCCCAAACTCTGCCTTGTGAATCATTTTTTTTAATTTTGAACTGAGTGGAGGTTCGATCCCTGGACCTTGGAGTGTTTTCAGCTAATTTTTTAAGCGAAGGAAAAAAATTAAAAACCAACAATTTGAGGGAAAAACTGCACAAAAAATGTAGTTATATAATTAACCTAATGGGCCTCGTCATAACAAGTTTTATTAAGTTTTCGACATGATTAAACATTACCGTTAACCCATACCAATACATGAAATCCAATTACACAACTCAAGTCATGTCCACCAACTATATTTATTTAGCATGTTTTATATATGACAATATTCAAGTTAATAGTAGTCCATGTTTTAGTAAAAATTCAAGCTTGAACTATTTTTATGTCCAATCAATGTAAAAAACTGGAATATGATTTTCCTTGTTCTTTTTTTAGTTTTTTCGTTTCAATAATTTGAAATTCTAATAATTTTGAATCTATATGGTCCACTCATTTACTTATCGATTCAACATTTTGAAAATTTAAATTCAATTCATGTCAACTAATTCAAACTAAAGAATAAAAATTTCATTAAGAATCTTATCTAAATAGTCAAAGTTAATAACTTAGACTAGATTTATAACTTATGGTATAGAGTGACTTCAAGAATCAATTCATTTAATATGTAATTTTTATGGTATGATGACATAATCCTATTACTCAAATTGGGTAACTAATTATTTTCTTCCATAAATTAACAAAAAATATAATTGCTTATAATATATTTCTATTTACTGAGCACAACCTCTTAATATTCGATAATTTTGTTTTATTTTTATTTTATATTCTAATTTAGCTTAAATGATAGGTTAAATCACTCTGTGTTAAACAGTGTCACACTAGACTACATAATATTATGGAAAAAATGATTTAATTAGTAAAGATTCATAAGAGAAGACACTAAGGTCGGGCAGAGGATAACTCAGACAAAATGTGTGAAGCTCAGCCTGATGATCCTGTTTTTAGTCCGCTGAGCCGAGATGACGTTAGAACATTTTTAGATCTGTTTTGAGCTAAGATAACATCTATGTCAGGGTTATTAACCCACTAAAGGATCCTTTGTTAGTGCCCTCTTTGTGATCCTTTTCGCCGATAATGGTATCAGAGCCATGTTATACACGTAGTAATAACTAATAAGTGACATATGTTCAACACTTTTTTAAGATGAATATCATCAAAAACATAAATATTGTTTAAAATAATAATAAAAGAATATGATATACCTCTCAACACCTAGATCTACTTAATAAGTGGACTATTCTAAAGATCCAACCCATATTAATATCAAATGGGTACTTTTAAGAAATTAGGCTTCAAACAGACGATCATGCTACTTTTAAATTATTAAATGACAGTGATATTGTTCCTTAAAGTGAAACCCATAGATTTATGCATATTGGTTAGTACAAGTTGATTTTAAGCCCCTTACATTAAGAGGCTTACCTGAAAGCTTTATAGCAGCTTTAAGAGATGACAAGAACTGGGAAGAAATCCCTCATAGGGACTGTTCAGACTAGTTTAGCATATGGTCCTGTTTATTTTAATGCTTATCCTAACCTGCATGTATCTTTGCATGATGATAATTCATTGAACACTTTAATATTAAGTGTGAAATTACACGGATATGATTATATGCATGGTACATAAGTTATATGTATTTGCTTTAGGATATACTTTAAATCATTATATTACTATGAATCATATGTGCAAAATAATAGATTTCAAAAATGAAACTATTTTAATAGAAACTAATTTTGGTAAATCCAAAATCACTACAAGAAGACCTATCAAATTGGATGAAATAGATTTTCCCAAAGAGTGAGTCATAGAGGGAGCTGCTCCTCCCCAAAATAATTTTAATATTGATATCGCTAAAATTGAGCAAACCCCAGATAAGACTGTCAAGTTAAACTTTTCTGAACCAAAATACTTGATAAATGATCTTAGATCCAGATCTATTAGGATTGATTTTTCAAATCGTTCTTATATATCGCTAGTCGATTATATTGTTAGATCTCTCTCAAGAGATTCTACTTCTCGTATTCGAGAAAGTGATGATTTTATTACTTCTCGTATTAGAGAAATGGATAATAACAGAACTGATAGAATTATACTTGGTAGAGATAATATCGTTGATGGTGTCAAAGAAGACCCAGATATAACAGAGTTAGATATGGATTTTCCTACTTTTTAATGGATCAAAATCCAAAAATTGATTTTAGTCCGGGATCACCCGCAAGGAAACAAATCAGTGATGATTTATTTAAACCCAGATGGAAATTTAAAAATGAATTTTTGAAACTTTTAATAAAAAAGAAAGAACATATCTTCAAGAAGAATTTTATAATGATTTTTCTAAAGCCAATAAGATTATATATTTTATTCCATGATTTATGGTTAAGTATGTCTGGAAATTATATCTCTGTTTTGAAACGAGAATATAAATTGACAAGTGGAGAAATTATTAATATTGTCTTACCTCCACAACAACCGTTCCAAATTAAAAAGGATGATAAGATTCTTAATTTCACAATTTTTTTAAAATTATTTGAAAATGAGACTTTACAACTTACTACTAAGAATATTAATATTATGCTAAACATAATAATTACGCAAATGTTTATATGAACATCCTGGGCGAAAAAATTGTTCTTTTATACGATAGAGTAGAAAAACTGATTTATGAAATTAAAAAATTTCATCATTCTACTTCTTCTGATAAAAGACGTGACATTATAGTCACCCCTAATGTGCAGCCTCCCCCTGAAATTAAAGACTTCAAGTTAAGAGCATTTTCGGAAATTGAAAAATTACTTGACAAGTTTAAGGGATTATATTATTAAGACTCACTTGTCTTCCGGGGCTTGGGCCTACTACCAGAGATCCCATTAATATGGTAGGCCTTGATGATCTCCGAGATTTCTTCTTATGATAAATCAAAGGGGTCGGGCCATCTTCCCAAACACTTGCTTTACATTCACGTCTCAGTCTATGCGACTGTCCCTAAGGAGGGGTTTCCATTGGCAGTCTTTTAATAGGTGAAGGAGGAGATGATTATATTTTTGACCTTTTTGGTGATGATTATAGTCACAAGGTGTCATATGAAATTAATAACCTAGAAAAATATGCTAGGAAAGCAGTATAGAGGATGTACTATTATCCTCGACCTACTCCTTATGATGTTTTATTTGATGAACAAGATATTGTTGATAACCATAGTTATAGCGAAAATAATATCTATGAATGAAACATAGATGGTTATACTGAGAGACAGATTTATACAGCGGTACATAAAATGCTCATGTATAGCACGATCTGCAAATCCAATAATAATTCGGATAAAACCATTGTAGAAATGATTGTTGCAGGGTTTATAGGCCAATTAAAGGTTGGTGGGATAATTATCTAACCCAGAGCAACATAATAAGATTCTAACTGCTGAAAAGATTAAGCCTAGTGGATCGACAACAGAACCTGAACAGAATGTTGTTTACTCTTTAACTATTAATATTATCGAGCATTTCACTGGTAGATGGTTAGACGATATTGAAAATATAAGGACTATGCTCCAAAACTTAATATGTAAAACCCTTACTTCATTTAGGTGGTATAAAGATATATTCCTTAATAGGGTTATGGAACTACTAATCACTCTCATTGGCAGTTCAAGATTACAGACGATTTGTCGAGCCTTTTCGCTGAAAGAGTTAGGAAAACTCTAAGGCAAGGAGGGGTCAATATCAATTATGATAATTATACTTATGACAAGTTAATAGGTACTTGCATTCAAGAAGGTTTATCATTATGTAATGAGATTAAGCTGAATCAGCAAATCAAAAGACAGAGTCTTAATGAAAGACAATAATTAGGAGAATTATGTGTACAGTTTGGGATGGAATTACCTAAATCTAAAGAGCCTCATAGGCGCAAGAAGAAAAATGATAAGAATTTCCAAGCATTGAAAGAAAGAGCATGGAGAAGAAAGCTAGAAGAAAAAAAGAGTTTAAAACTCGCAATCATTTCATAAAGTTCAAGAATCCTAAAACATGTTGGAAGTGCGGAAGAATAGGGCATTAATACAAGGATTGTAAGGTTAAGGAAAAAATTTAAGCCCTTAACAGTGATGATGACTTGAAGGATACATTATTCAAATTATTAAATTCAGAGCCGCAAGATTCAAGTTTCGAATCTGATATAGCACCGAATTCTTCCTCAGCTGAGGATATTAGAGTTCTGAATGATGAAAAATATATCTCTTCAGATACAGATGAAGAGTGGACAACCTTGGAACGTTCCAGTAATAATAAGGAAGAATATGAGTTCTGCAATATATATTCTCAGTTTAAGGATATGAATGTTAATGTCCTAAATGATAACAATCTTATGGAGCTATTAAGGATCCAGATAGAAGATCCAAAATTATAGATCAAGTCTAGGATGCCCTTGAAACTTCAAATAAAAGTCAGGTTCTGGATAAGTCATGTACATACATCGTGTCCGAACTAAAAAAACTCATGGGGCAAAGGAAAGGTACAATAAGTACTCCTAGCGATTTGGAGAAAGAGATTGAAAATCTCAAACGAGAAATCTCAGAACTCAAGAAATACAATAAGGTGTGGATAATAGAATCTTCAATATTGAGGGTAAAGGTAAACAAATCATAGAAGGCCCTATCTTAGATCTAGACACCCCTACCCTGGAGGAAATAACCACTACATGTACAAGTAATGAAAAGGAAAATTTTCTACAAACTCTTGAAATTATAACTTTTGAAAAGTTTTTAATAAAAATCACTCTTTTAATTTATTATAATTTTTTACAAAAGTTTACTGCTTTAGTAGAAATTGGAGCAGACAGGAAGGATTGATTCCTTCTAAATATTTTCATAAAACTACTCATAGTGTAAAATCTGCTAATGGGCAGAGATTGCAAATTACTTTGAATTGCCAAAAGTATATATTTGCAAAGAAAAGGTCTGCATATCAAACAGTTTTTTTGCTAGTAAAAGATATTTCTAGTCAAGTCATTTTGGGAACACCATTTATACAAAAAAATATTTCTCATTTTAAGAATTGATAAATAAGGTATTATAGGAACCTTTGAAGAAAAAGAAATCAAGTTTCAGTTTATAACTGAACATTTTTCACTAATCTTAAATCAAATAAAAGATAGGTTGATGAATAAACATCAACAGATCAATTTTATCAAACAAGAAATTTATACTTTTAATATTGAAGAACTTTTGCAAAATCCTAAATTACAGCAAAAGGTTGATTTCATAAAAACTCAGTTTTCATTACAAATTTGTAGTGATCATCCAAATGATTTTTGGAATAGAAAGAAGCATGTTGTTACTCTTCCATATGAAGAAGATTTTAATGAAGAAAATATTCCTACTAAGTCAAGACCATGCCAAATAAATTCTGAATATTTAGAATTGTGTAAAAAGGAAATTTCTTCTCTTTTATAAAAATGTTTAATAAAACCGTCCAAATCTCTCTGGACATGTACTGCGTCTTATGTTACATGAACAGGAAAGGGGAGTTCATAGACTGGTAATCAATTATAAACCTCTTAATAGAGTTTTAAAATGGTTTAGGTATCCTATTCCTAATAAAAAGGATTTACTTGACAGACTTAATAGTGCTATTATATTTTTCAAATTTGATTTGAAATCGGGTTATTGGCAAATTCAGATTGCTGAAGCAGATAGTATAAAACTCCTTTTAATCTTTCAATTGAATAATTCGAATGGAATGTTATACCGTTTGGATTGAAGAATGTTCCTTATGAATTTCAGAATATTATGAATGATATTTTCATGCATTACAATAATTTTATTCGTTTATATTTGATGATATTTTAGTATTTTCAAATAATATAGAAACCCATTTTAAGCATCTTGATATATTCAAGAATGTTATCATTCAAAATGGTTTGGTTATATCAAAACCAAAAATGGATATTTTTAAACAAAAGTCAGATTTTAGGGCATAATATTGAAAATGGATAAATTATTCCCATAAATAGAAGTATTGAATTTGATTCGAAATTTCCTGGTCATTAATAATAAAACTCAATTGCAATTTTTTTTTGGGTAGCTTGAATTATATCTCGCTATTTTATAAAGATTTAACAAAAGATACATCTATTTTATTTGATAGATTGAAAAAAAAACCAAACCATGGACTGATGATCATGCAAAAGTGATTAAAAGAATTAAAGAGAAGATTAATAACCTTCCTTGTCTCACCCTAGCCAATCTGGTTTGGCAAAAGATTTTAGAAACAAATGCTTCTGATATTGGTTATGGAGGAATTCTAAACCAATATTCTATAGTTGATAAATAGGCATATTTAGTACAATTTTATTATGGTAAGTGGAATGATAGCCGGAAGAATTATTCGACAGTTGCAAAGGAAATACGTGCAATTGTCAAAAGTGTTCTAAAATTCCAAGGTGATTTATATAATCAAAAATTTATAATAAAGACCGATTGTGAATCATCAAAATATATGTTTGATAAATATTACAAGCATGATGTTTCTAAACAGATGTTTGCTAGATTACAAGCTTTATTAGCGCCATTTGATATTGATATTCAATACAAAAAAGGGTCAGATAGTAGTTTCCCTGATTTTCTTACCAGAGAATATTTGAGTTCATAACTCTATTGATTTATTCATATGCAGGATGAGACCAACTTGGCGAGAAAACCCTAACTCTTATAGAGGAAGGGGAGGACGAGGAGCTGGAAGAGGGAATGCCCTAATCTAGATTAAAACAGAAGTCTAATAGCCGAGGACCTTATAAGACCATCCAATATTAGTAAGGACAACCCTTTATATCAATAATTTATGAATTTCATAAAATCCAAAGAGAAGGATGATAATATGTCACCCTCTTATTCAGAGGTCACTAATGACAATGATCAGGAAGATACTGACTCATATAAACAGAACAATAACAAGGAAGTTATACTTCTTTTAGATAATAAATATCTTCAATGGAAAGATGAACCATGACAGTTAATGCAAAGATATCTGAATACAGTATCATATACCACACCTATTTGTAAATCTAGAATAAATTATGAGATCATACTCTCCTCAACTAGATTAGCTGAAATACAACATTTTTATCCAACAAACACCAGGAAAGTTTATAACTTTTAAAAGATTATTATAAAAAAATATTTACTCCATAAGACTGGGGATTTAGTACACTCAAGGAGAGGGAATATCTTCATTCAAAGCAAAAGGTCTAGGTAAATTTAATTACTGGGACTACCTTGACAGTTTTAATAAAGCTTTTCTCTATGAAAATTTGAATAGAAAACATTCACGGTTTATAAAATTTTGTGCTAATGTTTATAAACAAAGCATACCAAATTGGTTCTGCCAATGGTGGATTAATTATGATCCATCTGTGATAATTTTACCACAACCATTTAAAGGTTTATACACTGAGTGGATCGAAGTATCTCCCAAAGTAATAGAATGGGAAAATGATAACATGCTCATAGATGGATTGCTAATATGCATTTCTTTATTGAATTATCTATTCCCTGGATAATGAAATGGTCCATCGAAGTGGGTTATACCTAGAAAAATATACCATGTTGATCGGTGTATTTTATATACATTACTCGGCAATTCATCCGGTGACTTCACGGTCTCCAAAGAAGCCCCAAGAAGCATCAAACATTTCCGATGAGATCCATGGAGCAATTCTTAGATAGCAAGCACTAGCTCCCGGTGCGACTTCATAAAAAGCAATCAAAGAGAAGATCGAAGAGAATGAAACGAAATTTCTTATTATTATATATAGGCCAGCTTGACAAGCAACCCTTCCTCTTGATCTGAGGTGCGAAGAGAAAGATTTCTTTTTTATGACTTCCACTTATCGATCCCGGCCCAGAAAAGTGACCGACCAGGGCAGGGCCCTATTGATAAATGAAAGAAAGGGTTTATGAGCCCTAGCCCTGTAAGCCCGTCGCCCCGACATTCTTTAGACCAAACGGCATCACCTTGTAACAGAACGTGCCCTCCTATCTGATATGGTGATAAACGCCGTTTTCTCTCTGTCTCTGTCTTCCTCGGCCATCTTGATCTGGTTATATCAAGAGAAAGCATCCATAAAGGACAGCATCCCATGTCCAGCGGTGTTCTGGGCATAAAAACGGAATTCCATCAGACGGAAGAGCACCCATATTGGGTGTTAACTAAATAGAAAATCCCGATTTCGATCATCTTTGACGCCTCCTCCGTGCCGAGGTTCAGTCGCACCATATCTGGTTCTTGGTAATGCCATATGTCCTTTTGCACCTCATCCGCCGTCTCCAAGAAAACAAAAACTTGTCTAAAGACTAGATGTTGTAGGGTACGTCTTAAAAGTGCTCCTCCACTACGTCGTGCCTTACGTCAAGAGGTGGTCGTGGCTTCGCAGGACATAATCAATAAGTAGCGTAGGCTTCGATAGACTTGCAATAGCGATTCTTACCAGCAATCTTAGCGACCTCTATGCAATGCAGCAATTTCGTTGCCTTACGGTGCTTCTTTTTTGACAAGCTGGAGTTCTTCTTCCAGTAAGGCGCGTTGTAGTTCGTAGGGTAAGTGAACGGGGAGCTACGACTAATCGAAAAGCGAAGATAGGCGCAGAATTTCAGGCCTTATACGCCGTTCCCTAAAAGGGGATTCGCGTAGAATAGGAAGAAATTCGTTGTCCGGTTCCGTGAGAAAGAGATTAAAAAGCGCATCCTGCAGCTGCGCTTTTAACTCTAAAACTTGGATATCGAAGAGCTCATTTATACCACTTCCCGGAATAGAAGACAAGAAGGAGGTTTGACATCACTCGTGACACAAGAAGGTCAGTTCACCAAAGGGGGGAGTTCCACTCTGCAAGAACCCCGAATCGTTCTCTTGAAGCTCATCCTCTTCATCATAAATGATCCGCTTGCCCCGAAATGACCTGGACCAATAGGGAAAAGAGCCTCTTCGTTGCAAGCGGATATTATCCAACCTGCGGTCAGCTATGATATACTCAAATCTTTTCACCTCCCTCTTCGATCGATCCGGAAGACGTTCCCTTAGCAGTTGACATCTCAACAGAGTCCTCCGGTCTAGTTGGAAAACAACCCTTGAGACCTACGAGCTCCTAAAGCAAAGAAAGAAATAGACAGACTTAGACGAGGGCATCTTGAACCCTTGAGTCATTTTTAGTTAGTCTTTTGCCCATTTTTGTACAAATACGTGTCGTCTTAGGATAAATTTTCTTTCTTTTGAGTCATATTGGTTTAAAGTGGCTCATTGGCGGAAAATGAGCAAAAAGAGGGCAGAAACAGAGGTTCCAGAGCTCAAAAAGCGAGAAAGTTGGCGAACCGGGCAAGAAAGCAGCGGCCGCGGCTACCCAAGCGATGTCAGGCGCCACGGCGCCCAAAATTCAGAGACTTGGGGAGTTTGGCCGCGCTGGGCCAACGCTGACGGCAGGGAAAATCACAAATTCGAATGGGAATAGGCCAAGGCCTGAAGGAAAACCTGGAAAACGAATTGGAGGCTATAAAAAGCAGCCTTTAGGTCAGAATAAGGGTTCCAAACCCATGGCAATTCATCACAACCTTGAAGATCAAGATTGGAGACCACCTTTTGTGTAATTTCTTGTTTCTTGTTTTATTTCTTTATAGTTTATGTTGGATATTAGTTTAGTTCTTGTCATGTCTATGGCTAGGAACTAACTTAATCTAGGGCTTTCCATATCAAATCACTTGAAACTTATTCTTATAAATTAATGCATGTTTTGGTTTCTTCTTATCATTGTTGAGATTTATTCAATAATTGTCTTGAATGTTTGGTAATTAATTGATCACTAATTATCATAATCTATATGATTTCTAATCGAAAGTCGAAAGGGGAGATTGTGAATATACTATAGTTGAATAAACATAGGTTAAATCGTGGACGAAAGTACCCCGATACTTGTGTAGTTTAATAGGTTATTGCTCTTAATCCTCCTCTATAGTCAATATTATCACCGAAAGGTAGAAGGGTTCTATATTGGGGTTGAGTGTTTATATTACCTTAACAGGAGTATAAAACGGCTTAGTTAACCTGCTATCTCAAAATAGAAGAAGAACCATAATTAAGTGCATTAACAAGTAATATGAGCGGATAGTTGAGGAGATTTGGAAGCCCTGTTTCCATCATATCTGAAGTAAAACAAAGTAGTTAGTTAGCATTCATAATTATAGTTATAAACAATTCATCAATCATCGGTTACCAAATAGATACCATATAATAGAATTTGAGAATTGAACACTAATCCCTGAGGACGATAACTCGGTCTTCTAGACTATATTACTTGTCACGACACGTGCACTTGCGTTAGTGTGTGCATAAATCGCGTATCAAGTTTTTGGCGCCGTTGCCGGGGATTGACGTAGTTCAATATCATTTTATCTATTCTTAATTTCTAATTTGGTTTTTTTTATTATTTTTTTCTTTCTTTTTATTAAGCTTTTATTTTATTCGTGAAACCAGTGCGCCGTGATCCGTTTGTTGGTTTTGATTCATCTCAGGGATCCTGAAAACATGGATTACTACTATCAAGAAGGTAATCCCCCGATCCCACAAGAAGAGCAGGATGGGTTACGAGCAGCCATACTCAGGTTAACTAGGCACCAAACTCAGTTCATGGACGAAACGAGAGTGTCCTTGAAGAATTTGGAAACACAAATAGGACAACTCGCGGGCATGCTGAGCATCAGAATGCAAGGGAAGCACTCTGCACATATTGGAGGAAATATAAAAGAGCAATGTCAGGCGATTGACTTGAAAAATGCCGAATCGGTGGAAGCAGAAAATTCGCAGCAGTTGCAGCGTCGCGGCGCCACCGAGCAGTGCCACGACGCCGAAGATTCTGGGACAGTGCAGAGTTTTAGGCGCCACGGCGCCGAATCTCAGGGTCGCGGCGCCCAGAGCCCGTGGTTGAAATGAGGCCGAAGTTGTGAACGCACCTGTGAAGATACCGCACTTGCAGGCTAAAAACAAGTGCTCTTGACAAACGATTCTAAATTTGTGGAAATTCTCAAACAATTGCAACTCAATATCCCGTTTGCTGAGGCACTAGAGCAGATGCCAAGTTATGTAAAGTTCATAAAGGATATTCTTAGCAAAAAGAGGAGGATAGAGGACTACGAAACAGTGGTGTTGACTGAAGAATGCAGTGCCATCCTACAGAGAAAGCTACCTCAGAAATTAAAAGATCCTGGGAGCTTCACCATCCCATGCACTATTGGAAAGTTTGAGTGTCAGAAGGCGTTGTGCGATCTGGGGGCAGACATAAATTTGATGCCCTACCTAGTATTTTGCAAACTTGGAATGGGAGAAGTCAAACCTACAAACATCACTCTGCAGTTAGCTGACCGCTCCATAGTCCATCCTAGAGGAGTCATCGAGGATGTGTTGGTAAAGGTGGACAAGTTCATCTTTCCCGCTGATTTCGTCATCTTAGACATAAGAGATAACGACATACTCCCCATCATACTTGGCAGACCCTTCCTAGTCACAGGACAGGCTCTCATCGATGTTCACAAAGGGGAGCTGAAACTTCGGGTGGAAGAAGAAGAGGTGATTTTCAATGTTTTTCGGGCAGCAACCTTCCCAGATGCAAGTGACAACTGTTTCGCCATTAACATAATCGAAGATGCAGTGTCAGAAAAAGGGTTCAGAAATGATGATACGCTTGAAGAAGTACTGACCCGATGAGACGATAGTAGTGGAAATGACCCAAAGCTGATGGAGTATGCAAATTGGATGAATTCTTGTGAGAAGTGTGATAAGAAGAGATATGAAGAGTTTGGGAATATGCCAGAGAGATCAGCACCATCCACAGAAAAAGCTCCAGAGTTAGAGTTAAAAATTCTACCCGATCATTTACAGTACCAATATCTAGGTGAAGATCAATCCTTACCAGTGATAATCTCATGTCATCTATCCACAGTAGAGATTGAGAAGCTGCTGAGAGTACTGAGGGCTCATAAGCGTGCCATTGGGTGGACATTGGCAGACATAAAGGGGAAAAGTCCGTCAACAGTAATGCATAAGATCCGTCTAGATGAGGAGAGCAGACCCTCCATTGAGGCACAGAGGAGACTAAACTCAAACATGAAAGAGGTAGTCAGAAAAGAAATCATGAAATAGCTCGATGCTGGAGTAATTTATCATATATCTGAAAGTGCATGGGTGAGTCCAGTACAAGTGGTGCCCAAAAAGGGTGGTATGACAGTAGTGACCAACGAAAGGAACAAGCTCATTCCCTCTAGAACAGTTACTGGGTGGAGAATCTGCATTGACTATCGCAAGTTTAACAAGGCGACCAGAAAAGACCACTTCCCGTTGCCATTTCTAGATCAGATGTTGGATAGACTTGCGGGGCACAACTACTACTGCTTTTTGGATGGTTACTCATGGTATCATCAGATTGCGATAGCACCAGAAGATCAGGAAAAAACAACATTCACCTGCCCTTTTGGTACATTTGTATTCAGAAGGATGCCATTTGGACTTTGCAATGCACCTGCGACCTTTCAGAGATGTATGATGGCAATTTTCTCGGACATGGTGGAAAGGACTATAGAGATTTTCATGGATGATTTCTCGGTCTTTGGGGCCTCGTTTGACGAGTGTTTGAGGCACTTGGAAGCAGTGTTAAAACGATGTGAAGAATCCAACCTTGTGCTGAACTGGGAGAAGTGTCACTTCATGGTAAAAGAGGGGATTGTCCTGGGATACAAAATATCCAACCAAGGTATTGAGGTGGACAAAGCAAAGATTTCAGTAATCGAAAATCTACCACCTCCAGTATCAACAAAAGGGGTCAGAAGTTTCCTTGGGCATGCCGGTTTTTATAGAAGATTCATCAAGGATTTCTCAAAAGTTTCAAAGCCTCTTTCCACCTTGCTAATGACGGGGGTTGCTTTTGAATTCAATAAGGAATGCATGACCGCTTTTCAGACACTCAAAGAGAAGCTTATCTCAGCACCCATAGTCATTGCACCAAACTGGGAGCTCCCATTTGAACTAATGTGTGATGCAAGTGATTATGCAGTGGGGGCAGTGCTTGGGCAGAGGGTCGATAAGGTATTCAGATCCATTTACTATGCTAGTAAAACTTTGAATGACGCGCAGTTAAATTACGCAACTACAGAGAAAAAATTGCTAGCAATAGTATATGCATTCGAGAAATTCAGGCCATACTTGATCGGGAATAAGGTGATAGTATACACTGACCACTCTGCCATAAAGTATTTGATGACAAAGAAGGATGCAAAACCTCGCCTCATCCGATGGGTCCTGCTATTACAAGAATTAGACATGGAGATTCGTGACAAGAAGGGGACAAAGAACTCAGTTGCAGACCACTTGTCGAGACTTGAGAACACAGAGAGCCAGAAAACCAAGGATGTGCAGATAAATGATCACTTCCCAGATGAGCAATTGTTTCAAGTAAGTGCGATGTTTAAGTTACCTTGGTACGCTGATTTTGTTAACTTTCTTGCAGCTAAGGTAATACCCCCAGGATTGACAAGATAGCAAGTGAAGAGGTTTTACTCCGAAGTGAAACACTACTATTGGGAGGAGCCGATGTTATACAAACATTGCGCCGACCAAGTCATCAGACGATGTATACTGATCGGTGTATTTTATATATACCTTTTGAGTCAGTTTTAGTTAGTCTTTTGTCCCATTTTGCACAATTAAGTGTCGTATTAGGATAGTTTTTCTTTCTTTTGAGTCAAAGTGGTTAAAATGGCCAAATGGCGGAAAAAGAGCAAAAAGAGGGCAAAGAGAGATGCGGTGGAAACAGAGAAAGTGGCGAACGAGGAAAAATCAAGACCAGCGGCGCCTCCTGCAGCGGGCGCGGCGCCACTATCCGCAGAGTCGAAGACTGGCCAGCGCGCCTCGAAAAGCGAGGCGACGCCTAAACATCCGAGGAGCTAGAAGATACAGCGCTGGCTCGCATGCCAGATATCGCCGCGCCAAAACACCAAGGATCGCAGAACTCCGGCCGCGGCTACTGCGCAGGCGGCGCCGACGCGGAAAAATTAGGTCTTTGACGAAAAATGCAGGCCAGCTCAAGGAAAAGAGGAGCGGTTTGACTATAAAAGGAGAACCCTAGGCAGTTTTTGAGGGTTCCCCTTCTTGCACAACATAAGACTTTGGCTTGGAGATTGGATACCATTAGTTTAGTAATTTCTTTTCCTTTTCTTTACTTTATTTCAGTTTTTATGATGAACTTTGAATTAGTTCTTGTCATGTTTATGGCTAGGAACTAATTCTCTTATAGGGCTTTCCATGTTGAATTGCTAGAAACTTATGTTATAAATTAATGCATGCTTATGGTTATTTTTCTTATTGTGAGATCTATCCAATAATTGAGTTGAATTCTTGGTAATTAATTGACAACTAATTATCACTATATGATTTCTAATCAGATTCTGAAAAGGGGGGATTGCGAATATGCTGTAAGTTGGGTATACATTCTTGGATTGGGGATGAAAATACTTCAATTATTTATGTAGCATTGATGAGAGGCTTAACAACCCTAATTTTGCGCATTGTGCGTGACGGTCAACTAGGTTTTTGTTCTTAATCCTCCTATAAAGTTATCCTTATCACCGAAAGGTAGGTAAGGTGCGATACTGGGATTGAGTGTTTATATAACCCTAGCGGGAGTATAAAACGATTTCAGAACCCGCTTTCTCCTAAAGAAGAATACCATAAGTTAATGCATTAGTAAGTAGCATAAGCAGATAGTAAGGATACATGGAAGCCATATTCTCATCACCACTGAAGTAAATCTTTATATTAAAATAGCTTGCATAATTCGTAGTTATAAACAACAAATCAATCATAAATTCACCAAATAGATACTAGAAAATAGATAGTTGGTAATTGAACCCTAATCCTTGTGGACGATATTCGGTCTTACTAAGACTATATTACTTGTCACGATAACGTGCACTTGCGTTTAAAGTGTGTGCATCTTACCGCGCATCAAGTTTTTGGCGCCGTTGCCGGGGATTAGGCATAGTTCAATATCAAATTGATTTATTTTTAATTTCTAATTTGGGTTTTGTGTATAGTTTTCTTTTAAATCTTTTTGTTTTATGTATTTATTGTGTGAAAACAAGGGTGCCGTGATCCTTTGTTGGTTTTGATGTATCTCAGGGATCCTGAAGATATGGAGTACTACTGTCAATATGATCGAGCTTCAACCGTAGAGGAAGAGAGAGAGGAATTGCGAGAAGTCATACTCAGTCTCACTAAGTATCAAGCGCAGTTTATGGACGAAATGAGATTGACCATAAAGAAGCTGGAACTGCAAATAGGAGAACTCGCGATCATATTTGGCAGCGAAATGCAAGAAAATCAATCAGCACCTATGGGGGGTGGCAAGAAACTTGAAGGGCCTGAACCACACCCAACTATTGAGGAATCTGGCAAAGTAGTTAGTGTAGAGAAGGAAAAGATTTCAGGGATCCATTTATTTGCCTTCTTGGATTCTGTGGAAATTCTTTTTCCTGCACCTATCACAGAAGAAACACCACTAGCTATCACTAATGGCTCCCAAATAGTAATTACAGATCATCAAGGGCAACCCCCAGAGTTAAGAGATGTAGAGAATTTCACGGATTCCTACACTATAAAAAGCCTGAAAGACAAACCTATCGTATGTACTTGGGGGACACTTATATGTTTAAGGCTCTCGTTTGAACAAATAGTTATAGGGAAATTGAGACCTATATCAATAAATCTGCGAATTGCAAGTAGTTCGCAGAAGGGTCCAATGAGCACTCGTACCGGTTAATTGCGTCCGGCTAAAAGACGTTAAAGACAGCGCTTGTTGGGAGGCAACCCAACGTTTTCAATTATGTTATTTTAATTTCTGTCTTTATTTTATTTTATTTTGTCTAGAACAATCTCACGGTCTTGATTGTTGTGTTTGTCTTGTGATTGATAGGTACAGGAAATAAATCGGCGAAATCAAGAAAAGCGTAATTTCGAAAAGCGGAAAGCGCGCAGAGCGAGGCGCCTAAAAGAATCGAGCAGACGCAGAGTTTAAGCGCGCGCCTGAGCAGGGCAGCGCGCAGAAAGTCCCAAAGAAGCGCAGATGATTGGCCGCGCTAAAGCGTGGCCAGCGCGAATCGAACTTAAAACGCCTAATCGATTTTCCCAAATCCAATTTCAAAAACCTAACCCTTCCTCTCCAAAAACCCACGAAATTCCAGAAATTTGCCCACAAATCCTCCACAAATCCAACCCAACCACAACCTAAAATCTTAAATTCCCAAAAACCCTTAGCCATCTCAACCAACAAAGCTCCATTCCATAGCCTTAAACCACCAATTGAAACAAGAACAAGCTTGAAGCTTCTCATAAAAAGGTAATCTTTTTCTGTTCTTGAATCCTTTACTGAAGTCACAGGAGGTAGTAGTTTGAAGGAGTATTGTAGTTGAAGTAATTGGGTACTGAAAAGTTGATTGTGAAGTTTAGAGAAAAGAGTAGAAAAGGAGTGTGGGTATTGGGTAGAAAAGTTGAAGTTTGGGGGTGTTGTGTTCGCTGCTAGTTGTCAATTGTGTAGGAAACATTTGTGCCACTAAATTGTAAGCTCCAGAAACTGTTTTAACCATGGCCACCAGGAAAAGAAGAGGCTCCACATCCACCCCAACCCCACAATACGATGAAAATAGGTTTGTGAGCTACCAAGCCTACCAAAGATACAAAAAGCTTGATACCAGACCCTTAATACCAGAAAGGGGAATGGACTACCAGAGGGAGTCATATGGGGAAGAAGATGTTTATGAGCCCATTCGGGCGATGATTGAGTTAAGGGATTGGAGGAAATTTGTGAACCCAGAGAAGATAGCACCAGTAAACACAACAATGGTGCGTGAATTTTATGCCAATTTTCCGGAGAAGGTGGAAAGGGGATGCTTTGTAAGGGGACGCTATGTGCCTGTGACAGCAGAAGATATCAATATACAATTGAAAACAGTTGATGTTGAAGGAGGAATTGGTGATCGGAGCCATTTTAGAACATGGTCTAGGAGCACCGACAACATAAACTGGGATATCGTCGCAAACACCGTGAGCTACCAGGGAGCTGTTTTTGATATTGGAAGAAATGGGTCAAGAGCACTGAACAGGTGCCAATTCAACAAAGTAGCCAAAGGTTGGCTATATTTCGTCGCCAGATGATTCCATCCACGACTTCACCAGAGTGCGGAGGATAGGATTAAACCGATATATGGAATTATGAGGGTTGGCGATTGATGTGGGAAAGAAATAGTGCAGAGCATTGAGGAAATCAGCAGTTGGTAACAACAGCGGATTAGGACATGGCTCGATTATCACCAAGCTATGTCACACGATGCGGTCCCAAAACTACCCACCGACACTCATGAGAAACCAACCGCCCGTGTCCCATGGGATAGTGCACTCTTTCCTGCACTCCAAGCCCCAAAGCAGACGGAGAGTACAACCAGCGAAAGCAACAGCAGAGGCCGCCATGGGCGAAGATGAGCACAAATAGGGAGCTCACATGGCAGGACCTAGCCACCGGCCAACCACAGGAGCAGAACCTCCAACGCCCACGATGGAGCAATTGTATCAAAATCAGATGAGGATGATGCAGACCTTGGACACAGTAGTACAAGGACAGCAAGAAACAAGGCAACAAATCAACGAGTTGAGTTCCTTGTTCAACCAATGGTCGATGCATTATCCACCGCCACCACCACCATTTTAGCCAAAGTTTGTAAGTGTCTTTTCATTGTTTTTAGTGTCTTTGAGTCTACACACATTGGGGACAATGTGTGATTTAAGTTTGGGGGTGTTTTCTTTATGTGTCATGTTATGTTTTACTTAAGTCTTTTTGATTGTTTTTATGTTTATTTTGAGTCACCAAAAATTTTTCTTTTTTGAGTCATAATTGTCTGTCAAAGATCATAATTGCTGTAGTTGCTAGAAACACCTAGTGAAGTAAGGTGAAATAATGTAACGGAATTGAAGCAACTATCTAAACACTTAGGTTAGATATGTCAAAAACTCATAGAATCTGTCTATTTGGAGTTTCTTGCTTGAATTACGCATACTAAATGATAAATGCTTATGTGTTATGATTGCTTGCTATTTGAGGCGAAATAGTTAGGATATGCATGTTAGGGAGATGACTCAGACATTTCTTTGATAGCCAATTCTTACCATTCTTTTCTATCCCGTACTTTAAAAATATCCCTAGTCAGCCCCATTGAGCCTAAATTTGAAACTTCTTCTTTGACACCCTATATTCCCACAAAATTGTACCATAAGTGAAAATATGAAATAGTGGAATACATTATGTTAAAAAAGAGACAAAAAGAGTGAATAAGTCTGTTGCACCCCAATACAAAAGTAATAGGAAATAGGCAAAAGCCTAAGTTTGGGGGTGCTTGTCATTATTATATACTTAGGGGGATCAACTTCATGGGTCCATTCCCGTCGTCCTTTGGAAATCAGTACATTCTTCTGGCAGTGGATTATGTGTCCAAATGGGTAGAAGCAGTAGCCACTAAAGAAAATGACAGTAAGACTGTTCAAAGATTCCTCCAAAAGAATATAATCACAAGGTTTGGTACTCCTAGGGCCATCATCAGTGATGAAGGAAGTCACTTTTGCAACAGGCAGCTTAATACATTACTTTCCCGATATGGAGTCTACCACCGCACCACACTTCCCTATCACCCTCAAGCGAATGGGCAAGCAGAAGTGTCAAACAGGGAAGTGAAGAGCATATTGGAAAAGACGGTGGATAGCTCAAGGAAAGATTGGTCTATCAAACTGGATGACGCACTGTGGGCATACAGAACAGCATTCAAAACCCCAATTGGAATGTCACAAGATAAGTTAGTTTTTGGTAAAGCATGTCATTTGCCAGTAGAGTTGGAACACAGAGCTTATTGGGCAATGAGGAAACTGAACATGGATGCCAAGGCAGCAGGGTATAAGAGGCTGCTACAGCTGAGCGAATTGGATGAATTCAGACACAACGCCTATGAGAATGCAAAGATCTACAAGGAACGAACTAAAGTATGGCATGATAAGATGTTGATCCCGAAAGACTTCCAAGCAGGACAACAAGTGCTTTTATTCAACTCAAGGTTAAAAATTTGTTTCAGTAAGCTCAAATCGCGTTGGTCAGGACCATACACTGTGGTAAGAGCATTCCCCTATGGTGCAGTTGAAGTAAAAGGGAGAGAGGGAGCCCCCTTCAAGGTAAACGGACAGAGGTTAAAACCCTATTTGATCAATGAAACGGAATATATGAGCCTAGTAACCCATCTCACTCTAACATGATAAGGAACTTGCGTCCGGCTAAAAGACGTTAAAGACAACCCTACTTGGGAGGCAACCCAAGATTATTTTATTCAATTTAATGCAATTTAGTTTTTACTTAGAACAGTCTCACGGAGGATATTGTTTATATGTTGTGATGACAGGTGCAGGGCCAAAAATTTGGAGGACAAAAGCTGAAAAAAATCAAAGGAAAAGAAAAAAAATCAGCTCAGCGCCGCGGCGCCATTCACAGGGCCGCGGCGCCACGACGGAAAATCTGAATTTTTGAAGAAGCCCTAATCCGATTTTCCTTTCTCCAAATCAAAAATCCAAAGCCCTTCCACTCTGACGGGATTCCTGACATTATCCGCCATGCATTAGCCACCGCCACCACTTTAAACCAAGTTTGTAAGTTGTCCTGTTTTTTTTTTGAGTCTCACACATTGGGGACAATGTGTGATTTAAGTTTGGGGGGTGTCTTATTGTTTTTGAGTCTTTTTGATCAGTTTTAAGTATTTTTGAGTCATAATTAATTTTTTTTAGATCATGCATGCTGTAGTTACTGGAATAGCCTAGTGAAGTAAGGTTGAATAATGTAATGGAATTAGAAGCAACCATCTAAACACTTAGGTTAGATATGCCAAAAATTCATGAAATCAGATTATTTGGGGTATCTTGCTTGACTTGTGCATTGTTTATGATTAAACCTATGTGTATGCTTGCTTGCTATTTGAGGCGAAATAGTTAGGATATGCATGTTAGAGAGATGACTCAGACATTTCTTTGTTAGCCCTTTCTTACCACTTTTGCCTATCCATGACATTCAAAATATCGCTAGTCAGCCCCTTTGAGCCTAAAAATTAGACTTTTTCTTTGACACACTATAATTCCACACTTGTGCCATAAGTGAAAATTTGAGATGATTGGAATAGAAAGTGTTAAAAAAGAGACAAAAAGAGTGAACAATTTTGATGCACCCCAATGAAAAAGTAATAATAAATAGGCAAAAACCTAAGTTTGGGGGTGCCTACTATTCATCATACACCTCACTCTCTCAAAACAAAAGAGGGGAAGGATAGGTATGAAATGAAGAAATAAAATCAAAAGAAAAAGAAAGAATTTAACGCAAAAGAGCTTATGGTACATAAAATGAGCCTAAATGCCTATTTTTACCTACCCATGCCTAAGCCTACATTACAACCCTGAAAAGCCCTGAAGATCTCTTACATGTGTATCTATGATTAGTGGAGAATAGCAAGTAAACATGTCATAGGATTTTGAAATTGACATGCATAGTTAGGTATTCTTACTTCCATTGAGCATGATTAAATTGAATTTGCGAAATATCTAACTTAATGTGTTTAGAATGCTAAAAATTCATGCTATATGTTCCTGCATATTATTCTGCTAACCTTCATGCTTTTCTAAGTAACAATGATGGAGCAAAGTGATCAGTGTCTTTGAGTCAGTCTATTTCCTTTTTCCTCTTGTCTTTAATTCTTTCTTTTGATCTTTGCTCGAGGGCGAACAAAGGTTAAGTTTGGGGGAATTCTAAACCAATAAAGGTTTATACACTGAGTGGATCGAAGTATCTCCCAAAGTAATAGAATGGGAAAATGATAACATGCTCATAGATGGATTGCTAATATGCATTTTTTTATTGAATTATCTATTCCCTGGATAATGAAATGGTCCATCGAAGTGGGTTATACCTAGAAAAATATACCATGTCTTCATAGAACATTTTATACAAGGTTCAGGAAAAAACTTCTTCAAAAGAATATTTACTTTGATTATGGAAATATTATTTTCATAATCTATCATTCTCCCGCAGTCTTAGAGGGAGGTTATCATACGCTGAGATTGTCCCTGAAATCATCAAAGAGTATCGGTGGAAGATCTTTTGAGAAGTATCTCTGCTAACCATTTAAAGGTTTATACACTGAGTGGATCGAAGTATCTCCCAAAGTAATAGAATGGGAAAATGATAACATGCTCATAGATGGATTGCTAATATGCATTTCTTTATTGAATTATCTATTCCCTGGATAATGAAATGGTCCATCGAAGTGGGTTATACCTAGAAAAATATATCATGTCTTCATAGAACATTTTATACAAGGTTCAGGAAAAAACTTCTTCAAAAGAATATTTACTTTGATTATGGAAATATTATTTTCATAATCTATCATTCTCCCGCAGTCTTAGAGGGAGGTTATCATACGCTGAGATTGTCCCTGAAATTATCAAAGAGTATCCGCGGAAGATCTTTTGTGAATATATAGGCAATGATAGCAGGAGGGTACATGGAAAACACGAACTTATCAACGTGCAATCTTTTCACGGACAAATAAAATATCCATCTCTATATGTTTTGTGCATTGATGTTGTACGGGGTTCCCTGACAGATATATCGCACTCACATTATCATAATAAACTATGATTGCCTTTTTTATTGGACAATGGAGCTCCAATAGAAGATTACAGAGCCAACATGATTCAGAGACAATATTAGCTATCCCTCTATATTCGACTTCAGTACTAGATCGAGATAGCGTGGGTTGGCGCTTCGATGACTACGAGATTAAATTGTTTCTGATAAATACACAATAATCAGAGGTAGAGCATCTGGTATCTGGGCATCCACTCCAATCAACATCAGTATAAGACATGAGACCAAAAATGGTTTACTTATACATATGTAATCCAAAATCAAAAGTACCTTGAATATACCGTATAATTCATTTGAGAGCACCCATATATTCCTCTTCCGGGTCATGCATATGTAAACAAACCTGTTGAACATCATATGAGATATCAGGTTTCGTAAAGGTGAGATATTTCAATGTCTCTGCTAAACTACGGTAATGTGTTAGATCGCCGTATGGAGACTCTGAAGAGTTACTCAATTTAGCCTTGGTATCCTCCGGCATAGGTGACGACTTGCATGAAAACATGTCAACTCTATAAATTATCTTCTCGGCATATTTTCTTTGACAAAGAAATAGATCACCTGCATGTTGGGTTATAGCAATGCCCAAAAAAAGTTCAAAGGACCCAAATCCTTCATAGCAAATTACGAAGCAAGAAGAGACATAATAGACTAGCGAAGAGAATCAGATGAGTTGTGAGAATGATGTCAGCAACATAGAGAATAATGTATTCCATGTCATTTCTTTTCTTATAAATGAACAACGACTGATTAGATTTTCTATGTGAGAAAGCTAGTATGGAAACAAACCCAGCAAACCTGTTATACCATGCCCGGAGGGCATGTTTGAGACCATATAAAAATTACTTCAACAAGCAAATATAATCAGGATGAATAGAATCTTGGAATCCCAAAGGTTGATGCATATAAACTATTTCCTGTAGGTGACCGTAGAGGAATGCATTCTTTACGTGTAACTGATGGATGTACCACAATTTTGACAGAGCTAAAATGAGAATTGTCTGGATAGTCGCTGGTTTAATAATTGGGCTAAAAGTTTTATCACAATCTACTCCAACCTGCTAATACCTGCCATTATCAATAAGACGGACTTTGTGCCTCTAAAAAAACCATCAGATTTCTTTTTATGACAAAAAATCCACATAGAACATTTTATATTTATGACTGACTTGGGGAAGGGTCAATCTCCAGAGGAGCATGCTTCACAGCCACTCATTCATCCTGACCAAGTTCTTTCTAGAGCAATACGAGCCTATTCTGTCTTGCTTTCTGATTCAATTTCGCTGCTAGGGTGAGCTAACTCCAAAAAACCCGTCCACAATTCGAATTTCAAGCTGCAACCCGCCTTTACTATAAGGAAGGAGAGGAGCGAAAAACCACTCGCTTGATTGTAAGGAAGGAGAAGAGTGAAAGCCACTTGACTTTATTCTAAAAGGAAAAGAGCGAAATACAACTCTCTTGACTATAAGGAAAAAGAGGCCCCAAAGTCACTTGCTTGACTATAAAGTTGGAAAGGAGTGGGAAGACCATATGAATCTCTTTATCGAAGGCCTAGGGCTGGCCGCTCCCAAGAGGCGTAGAATCAAAAATTGGATGGAATAGTTAGTGGACGTGATAAATTAGACGGATGGAGAACCAACTCCCACGTCTTATTTTTAATAAGAGCATCAATTGTATCTAACATGACAGCCTTCTAATTCGGGTCTAATAAGGCAGCTTTTGGGTTACAGAAAATTGGGGATTGTTGGAAAGAGGATGTCAGATTAAAATAACACTTAGGCCGAAAAATCTTGTTGACAGTCAATGTTGACCCATTTTTCGTATATTTGTTGTAATTTTATGTGTTTTAGGACACCGCATTTTAATCATCATTTTTTGCATTTTTATCTTTTTATTTTAAATTAAGCATTATGTCTTTGTTAATATTATGTTTCTATTATTACTACACCGTCGTTTATTTTAATAATATTTGCATCTCTTTAAATAATTAATTGATATCCCGTTTTAATTTTAATTAGACATTAAACATTTGTTAAATATTGTATTTTATTATTATTGCATCGGCATTTGCATTTTAATAGTTTTGCATCTTTTTAAATAATTTTTCTTTTAAATAATTAACCCGTTTTGCATTTTATCAAACCAGTCCAGTCCGAGGCACAATCCGAATCAGTCCAGTCCGCCAAAAACCGAAGCCCAAAAAATGAGACCCAATACACCTTTCATTTTTTTCCCCCCCAAAACCAAACCCAAACCCTAAACCTAAATACCCAATATAAATAAAACTATTCCCCTTTTTTTTCATTTTGGACAACAACAAACCCTCAGCCGCAATAATACTTCCCCACTTTCATTTGTACTCTTCATCTTCTTCATATCAGACACGTGCACACACCAACACCATCAACCCGCTGCTCTCGTCGCCCACTGTAACACCCCACTGTCGAGCCTCTCCCATCGCCCCAACTCCCTTCCCTATCTCCCGTCGACCACCAGCTCCGGTGAAGACACTGTCGACCAACACCATTGTCTCGTGCTCAAATCGCTGGCGGCGTCGCACCGACGATAGTCGTGGAAGTGACGCCGCCACCCTCGCGGTTTTGGTTTGGTTATTTTTTTAGATATGTCGGCATACTCTTTATTTGGACTGATTTATTATTTTGAATCTCGCCGGAGTTTGTTAAACTCCGGCGACCTATGTTATGTTTCGTTTTGGATTGATTGCGAACTATTGTTGTTAGACCTTGTTGGCATGATTTTCAGTATTTGTTGGTTGTTATTTGTTGTTGGCGGACTGGTTTGATTTCCTGTTTTGGTAACATGCCGGAGTTTTGCTCCGACGAAGCTTTGATGTTTTCGGCGGTTATATTGCGGTGTGTTGTTGGTTACTGATGCTACTGCTTTTGGCTTTTCTTTTGGGACTGATTTTCGCCCATCTTACTGTCGATCTTAGACCCTGGTGCGCTGGTTCTCGACAATTTTTGTTGATTATACTATTTCGCAAACTATTTTCTTTTCTTTGGCTCTTTATTGTTACTGTCACGGTTCTGATCGATTTTTGGACGAATTTGCCCTTTTATTATTTTATTAAACTGGTTTAGAATAAATACTACACTGTTGGTATATACTGCTTTGAACAAGATACTACACTTTGGCTAATGAAAAAGTTATCCGTCGATTTTTGAGGCCTCCACAGTTGCAAAGACGAAAAATAAAATAAAATGAAGCTTTCTGGGCGTTGATGATTTCTTCTACTTACACAGGATAACCAACATGCGCTGGCGGGGCGAATTTTCGCAGCCGGACTTGTTCAGGACGTCCCACTTTATTTTTATATATCTGAGCCCTCAGTGTTTAAAACTATTACTGTTTTGGCGCGGATTTGAAGGTTTTATTTATTTTATTGTTTCTAACAATATTGGCCGATGAAGGAATCTCCGTCTGATTTCCAAGGCCTCCCCTGTACAAAAGACGGGTTTATTTTTGGCTTTACTTATTAATTCTTGTCATTGCTTTAAAATTATTTATTCTATTACTAACACTTTTACTAAGTGTTTATGCTGGTATCCGGAGATCATCTTATGCAGAAGGCCTAAAAAGGGCTAAAAGATGTCCCGAAGTTTTATTCGATTTTATGTTTATTATTCTGTATTGCATTCCATCATAATTGTAAATTTTGAAAACTGCTTAAAATATTTAGAATAAAAAAGGCAATAAATAATTAACCTAGGTTTGAACGAATAACCGCAAGTTAGCGGATCTTAAAGGATGCCTAACCCCTTCCCTTTAGGATAATAAAGAACCCTGATCCAGAATCTCATTAATTTCGCAGACCATTAAATGGAGATTAATTGCAGTATTTTTATTGCAATAAATCAAGTGTCCTAATTCACTTAACTAATTAGGCGGCGACTCGTCAAAATCATCATTATTGCTCCATCTAGGGAACCACGCCAAAGAGCAACGTTGCGGATACCGTTCAGACCCCGAGGTCAAAAACGGGCGCGACAAATCTCATGCATGGCATGAGTATTGATCGATCGGGTTGGGGTTGAAGTGGACTGTTGGGGATGTGGGATTTTCAGGGTGTTGTGGGCTGACTGGGCTACGGGAGAGGGAGCAGTGTGCTCCCTCGGTTGGTGAAATAATGGGTCTGTTATTCGGACCGATTGAGAGGGAGAGAGAGCAGTGGAATCCCTTATTTGGGTTTGCCCATTTCGACCATTTAACTGGTCCGAGGGAGGTGGAAATAGAGCACTGGGCTCCCTCATTTGAGCTGGTCCATTTTGGCCATTTAAATATTCCGACAGAGAGGGAAAGAGAGTAGTGGGCTCCCTCATTTGGGATTGACTATATGGACTATTTAAATGATATCACAATAGAGGGTGTAGCCCGTTGTCCAAAAAATCATATGAAGGCAGGGAAGGTGTGTGTATATTGGCAAATGGAATTTTGGACTCATAGAAAATAATGTGACGAAAGATGACAATTTTTCCACTAGACATATCATAACACTTATAGCCCCGATAATTTTGTGGGTATCCCAAAAATACACACGAAGTTGAACAGACTTGAAGTTTATTTATTGTTGTGGATGGGAAGAGATGATAACATAAACACTCAAAGATCCTTAAATGTGTGTAGGAAGGAACACGATGATAAAGAATATGTGTGGGTGAAAAATTTGACAGTAACTTGCTAGGGAGAATGTTTAAGAGGTATGTGGTCATTTGAAGAGCATGATACGAAAATGATGGTAGTATGTACGAATGAGCAAGAAGTGTTCGAATTAAATTATTTATTGCTCGTATTTTGCGTCCGGCTTTCCCATTTTGAGGAGAAGTGTGAGGACAAGAGAGACGAAATTCCATATCATTTTTGTGATAAAATTCCTTAAATTGGTCATCTATGAATTTCATCCCATTATCACATTGAAAACATTTAATAGACTTCTCAAATTAGGTTTGGATGAAAGTACTAAATTGCTTGAAAATTGTGTGAATCTGTGATTTTCTTCCAATGGGAAATGTCCATATAAAATTAGAGTAATCATCCAAAATAAGAAATAATACTTATGACCCGTCGAACTTAAAATTGGGGATGTCCATAAGTCACTATAAATGATATCAAATGACATAATAGTGTTTGAAGTAGATAAAGATAAAAGTTATTTCACATGCTGTTCAAAAATACAAGACTGACAAACATGGGATCCCAACGATTATTTACAATCAATAAACTTATTTTTCCTAAGAGAGTTTAACACCGGTGCTCCCAGGTGTCCCAAATGATTATGGCATAAAGTGTCAGAGAGAGCAGAAAAAGTAGATGGAGAGGTGGCGGTGATGAGATACAAATCCCTAGTGCTATTATATCTCATTAGTGGCATTCCTGTCCGAAATCCTTCATAGAAAACTCAAACAGATCAGAATCAATAGAAATATTATTGTCAGTAGTGAAGTGATGCACACATATCAAAATTTTAACTAGTTTGGGTGGATGTAGGACATTATTTAAGTGTAAAGGTGGGTGGCGGGGGAAAGGTTTGATTTCCTAATATCATGAATTGGAATTTCTTGTCCACTGTCAACCATAATAATTTTATTTCTGCTCATATTAAAATAAGACGAGACAGTACCTTGAGATGTCGTCATGTGAGAGGTTGCCCCCATGTCCATGTACCAGTTGTCGTTGGAAACATTGAGAGTCATTGTGTGCATGGCTTGCTCAATGTCCGTCAGAACATAACTCGAAGGAGTTGGTCCATGGACTGCAAATGCTTGTTGCGGACGACTACTAAGAACCCCAGGCTGCCGAATGGATGGATGTGGCCTAGCCCACGATGTTGTGGGGGTACAGGCAGGGAGGGGAAGTCAACTATTACGGTTGCCAGCCCCATGGTGAGTACTGCCCCCACTTCCAGCCGCTTGTGTACTATTGCGGCTGCCAGTGGGGTCGATTCTTCCCCTACTGGCCACGATTGTTGCCTCTATCGGATTATTGTTCGCCACCACGACCTCGTCCCCTTCCACCATTATTATTTTCTTTGTTATTATTGTGATTTTGTCCCTATTTTGGTCTATTGTTGTTGCAGTTTTGTCCACTTCCCGAATCAGAATTTTGAGGGTCAAAATTATCGGTATAGGTGTTGGTGGAAAGAAGGGCGGTGCTGACATTGTGTGTCGCCATCGCCGCCTGTTTTAGTTTCCGGATTTCTTCAAGAATCAATCTTGAACGAGCCTAATAAATTGGCGGCAACGAATTACTTTGTTGAATGAATGTAGAAACACCATCATATTATTCATTCAAACCCACAATTAATTGGAGAACTAACATTTGATCCGTCATCGGAGCACCAACATTGGATAGTTTATAGGCAAACATTTTTAATTCTTGACAATATGCAGAGACATTTGGAAAATCATCTATCTTGACATTGGTGAATTGATTTTCAAGATAAACCGCACGAGAAATCTTGTTATCTTGAATTTTTTTTGCAAACGCTCCTATGCTTGTTGAGCCGTCGAATCCGGTTCTAATATGGTGTGAAAATAGTCATTTGATATGGTGCCGTAAATTCATTGCAGGACTATAGCATCCAAGCAAGACCAAAGAGCTATGTCAATATCAGTGGATTTTTCCATGACACCGGATTGAGGCTTAGGAGGAAGAATATGGTCAATGACTTGGTATGCGCGGAAATAGATTTTGAATAAGTCCGTCCAAGATGAATATTAACCTTTTTCCATCTCGAGAATCACAGGGATGAATTTATTGACGTTGTTGACGGCAAGAGCGGGATGAAATTTATTTTGGTCAGCCATTGGTAATCAAGAATGACAAAAAAATGAGAAGGAGGGTTGAGGAAGATGACGAATTAGGGTTTGAAGAAGAACCCAATTAGGGTTTGGCGTGAGAAGATGGCCGAATTAGGTTTATAAGGTGGAACCCTAGTTAGGATTTCGGCGTGAGAGGGTGGCCGAAGTAGGCGGTGTCGACAGTTTTAGGGTTAGGGCTAGGGAGTTAATTTTTGGCTCTTGACATTTCATTCCTTCAATACAATATTATATACATGTTTACAAGACCTAAATTCGGCTATAATTATGGTAGAATATACTAAGAATATTTACAACATAAATATAAATTATTTACTTTGATTATATAATCTATCATGAAATATCACCATCTACTCAACTGGTGTGATTTAATACACAGATGGTGATAGTTCATGCAGAAAAATGAAACAACTGATAATTTAAGGTGTAAAACTTGTAAAAAAAAAAAATCAAGTGTGTTTTTACCATCATCTCATTGGAAAATATAAATTCATTGTGTTTAGACGAAGTGATTGAGCCTTAACTTTGTAAAGCAAATGTAAAAGAAAAGGACGAAATAGAATAAGATTTTTTTTCTTCAAAAAATAAATATTGTCTAATGTCTTACTCACCATATATCAGCTGTTGACCTATGGCCGGCAAACCTAATTAATTTTGTCCTTTTACTTGTTGACTTTTTCGGGTGACTCCTAATAATAAAACAAAAACCACCTTTTTTGTCTTAAATAGAAGTAATTTAATTCGTTGTTATTAAATAACCTATTATTTGTCTTAATTTTTTGACGTGAGTCATTGTTAACCATTCAATAATTAATTGTGAAGGTCACATCTAACTTACCTTTAAACTTTTTCGATTTAAATAAAAGAATAATTTGTTGAGTAGCAAGAACCATACAACATATTCAATTGCTAATGGAGAATATATAATGCATAACGAATGTACATTTTTTTGACCCAAAATAATTAATGAAATGAAAAAAATCGTTTAATATTCAAATGGGGAAGAGTACTTCTAGTCATTAAATAGATAAGTAGTAAAATAATCTCATACTAATATATAGTATATGATGTCACTCACGAAAGTCTTATTTTGGAGTTTGTAGAGTTAAGAATTAGAGTGGAAACTTTTTTTTTGTGTGTGTGTGGGTGTGGATTACTTCGCTATAATTCGTTGGTAAATTAAACATATCAAATCATTTCAAAACCACTTCTTTTAAAAATTATTTTCTAGCTAATTTCATTTTTGTGTTCGGTATTCATATTGGGCTCGCGACTAATCAAAATTCACGCCGCAAAAGGTCCTTTTAAGGGGAAGGCACTTCATAATAACAAGATTTTTACATATATGACTCAAACCCGAGATCTTTCATTAAGGATGATGAAGTCCTCCTATTCATCTCATCACAAACCCGATCCTGCCGGCCGCACGACCCTTATTGGTTATTTTCTAGCTAGTTACAACAACCATTGTGAGTTTAATATTCCTTTGTTATAATTAAGCTGAGCAAATAAGACAAAAGGTACCTTTTGGAATCCTTCCCCATTAGGTTGTGTCCTTCTCTTAAAATAACATATATTAATTTAGTATATATCCATTTGATGCATGGTGATTTCATGAACAGTTGAACTGCAAAAATAGGAAGAGGAATGAAATGCTTTCTTTATGCTGTATTTTCTGCTTAAAAGATCTCTTCATATTTGTTTCCATTGACTCATATATATTGTGGCGGTGGTTTGGTATATTATCTCAACTTTGAGACCAAATATTGCATTTGAGGTTCATGTCATGATCACAACTTTGTTTGAATATATTTCTTCTCCTTATTGATCTCTTTCTTGTAATTTCATCCTGATTTAAATGATATTTACCTTTCTAATTAGTTGCTTGAGAGTTTAGAAATCACTTCTTCCACTATATATTTCAACTTTGAATTTTCTTTGTTACTTATTCTTATAGTTTCACCCAAGCGCGCTCTTTCTCCTTTATTTACCATTAATAAAGGCATGAGAGGAGGCCCAGTGGCGGAGCTTGCCCAAAATATTAAGGGGGCGGTAGTAACCGTAGAAATTTGTCAAAAATCTTATTACACAACCTTGTCTTGATTATCTTTCATTGTTGAAAATGATCTTTCTGTAGTAGCCGTAGAAACTGGAAGAGTTAAGATAATGCAGATTATCCGGTCAATCAAGTAATATGTATTTATTTTCCAAAGTTTCCTCAATCTCATGAACTTAGCCACACAAAAAAAAGAAAATTTTAGACTAGGAGAAACCTTGGAAAAATAAAAGAATAGTTAGGATTTTGGTAAAAGACAAATTCCAGATCGTAATTTCAAAATCTAGAATTTCTATGCTCGAAAAGGAGACTTGTAAATTGTAAGGGTTCTTTACTCATTTTTGGTGATTAATACAAAGTTTAGTTACCCAAAAGTTATGTTGATATATAGCCCAAATTAATTTATGAAAAATTTAGTTAAACTTTTTTTAATTTATATATAAGATATGTTGTAAACAAAGAGTTCTTTAACAAATCATATACAATTTGCGATAAATTTCATAAACGTAGAATTTGAAAGATCTTTATTTTTCTTCCTAGCTTCTCTTTCTTCATATATTCTCTTTCCACAATTAGTAGCCGTCATTGTTCTATCACGACCGATATCAGAAACAACAATAACCATCACTAGAAGTCCAGAACCACCACTTCTTCACCATAACATTGCAAACATCATTCCCATACAAAAAAGAAGAAAAAGAAGTCTATTTAAAAAAAAAATGATTTTTTTGAGGGGCTACTAAGCTCCGCCCCTGAGCGGAGCTAAAGGGTTCATTCGAATTTCTTTCGCTGAAAAATTACATTTTATATATATAAGGTTAAAATTATTTTTTATTTAAATATAATAGATGTTGAATCTTTTTGGTTTCTTTGTGTATTTATTTTTTTGTATTTTGAATCCCTTAGTAAAAGTCCGATCCTCACTCTTGCCATTGGTTATTAAATGTTGTTTTTGCCAATTATTTTTTAATGAAAGTTTGTACTTATATTTTAGCCCCTTGATTTCAACGATCCAATTAGTTCCTTATTACCAATTTTATCGATGATATAATTAGTCTGTGAGGACCTGTTTCTCAGCGATAAACTTAGACCGTAAGCATTGGTATAGCTCTTTGTCGTGTTGAAATCTACTTGATGTTTTCGTTAAGGGGTTTTAGTATTTTTTTCATCTTAATTTTTCATGAACTTGATGTGTATCCTATTAAACGGGTTGTGTGGTAGTACTACTTGAAAATAGATTATGTCCTAGAGACAGTCTGTATTAGGACAAATGTACTTTATACACATTCATATTTAAATTAATGGAGATTAATATTATGACATTTGCAGTTATTGAATTATTTGTTGATTGTCTGTAATATTCTATAATTGCATCCCTAGAGGTTACGTGGTTATTAATAACGTGAGAGATTAATATTATAACGTAACTCTTAAATTGCCTCGACTAATGATCATCGAGAATGGGATATCGATGATATGTGATACGTCGACGTGTGGTCTGCATCATGTCCTTATGGATGTAGTATGTCTCACCTACTACGAGTTATGACAACTCGTGATGGACACATGAATGCTTGCAGAAGTATTGGTATACACTGCTGATGTACTGTTTGCTATATATGTCTAAAGTGTCATCAGCATGTGGGAGATAGAAGTCCTTAGACTTGAGGTCGATACGCGCCTTGTTTACAGAGTAATATACTTTGATCCTGTCCTAAGCTCAAATGCCTTATAGGTTGAGACGCGACTTGTATTGGGTATATTGCGACATAGATTAAAGGTGGTAGTTGAGCCAAGATTAGGATTCATTCCTCGAATGTATCTTCGAGAGAACACTCAGATTCTCATATGGTATTAGGTTGACTAAGTCATTGGCCAATGCAGTAGATATATCTTTTATATGGTCTTGTTGTCAACTAATATAGATGAGATATAATGATCAAGACATTTGGATAGACACTTGACAGATCCTAAGCTTGATCGAGTGTGTCGTTAATGAAATGATTTTATCTACCCATATAGAGATTCAGTTCACAGGTTTCGTGTAACTATACTTCACATATTGAGTTCGTCTTCCGGCGCCGTCTAGATGTTCCGTGTAGACCCTAATGTTATTAGTGTCGATATGTGAAGACATGTAAGGTAACATTAAGTCAATTGTTTCGTCGATTCAAGGATGTAATCAGAGAGAATATAAATGTTCAGTTTATAATCGAGACATTAGAATAATTATGATTGCTTAATTAAATAGAGATGATATTTCAGATTTAATTAAAATAGAAACGAGACAGAATTGGACTAGGGCCGTGGCTCAAGGGACCAAGGATCGCTGCGCCTTAGCGCCTCCCATTGAGCATCGCGATGCCACGTTTCCAGTGGGTCTGAATGACCCACGCTGCTTAGGTTTCTGAGCCTAGCACACGTGGGAAACCCTAGCTAGTTTTTCAGCTATAAATAGAGGGTTCAATAATTATTTTAATACATCCAATTCAGTTGAATTATTCTCTGCTAAAACTCTGTCGTATTTCCTACCTTTCCGAAAGAGTATTACATTGGTGTCTTGACTTGTAAATCGAGGAACGGTTGCGTGCTCACTTTCGGCTTACACTTGAAGAAGAAGATTCTAGATTTGCAAACTATAAGTGTTCTTTCGAAGCATTACAGTTTCCATATGTGTTTCATTATATAATCATCCATCAATTTGACTGCATGTCGGGTTTGAAACATAAATTTTCAAATTTCGCTGCGTGTACGAACCCGACAAAACCCTACACTACTCGTACCATTATTGATGCTGCTGCTAGAGGAACATTCATGAGCAAGAGTGCTAAGGAGGCACATGAGTTGTTGGAAGACATGGTCACAAATAACCATCAGTGGTCCGATGAGAGATCTGCTAACAACAGTAAAGTGGATGGGGTACATGAATTAAATGCTATCACTGCACTTACTTCTCAAGTTGCTTCGTTGATAAAACAATTACAACAGAACACTATGACAACTAACGTTATTCAGACTTCAGTGGGATGTGAAATTTGTGGGGGACCACATACATCGATCACTGCACAATCGTGGATCCCAATAATATCCCCATGGATCAAGCTCAGGTTTAAGCTGTTGGGAACTTTCAGCGTCCGTACAACAACCCTTTCTCCATTACTTACAATCCAGGGTGGAAGAATCACTCAAATGTTTCATGGAGAAACAGACAGAATCAGTAGCCATAATTTCAGGGACAATATCAACAGGGAAGTCAACAACAACATATGGGTCAGGCTTTTTCCTCTCAGCAGCCCAGACCACCAGTTCAACAAGCAAAGACAAATGAATTACAAGCAGCCTTGTTGACACTTACAAACTCTAAAACACACTTCATGACAGAAACTAGATCATCTATCAGGAACTTGGAGACATAGGTAGGATAGCTCGCGAATATGTTGAACAACAAAATGCAAGGGAACCTCCCTAACAATACTGTTATAAATCCAAAAGAGCAATGTCAGGCCATCAGTTTGAGAAGTGGTAAACTAGTTGAGCAATCTGCAACTCAACCATATGTGGATACAACTTACGGGTTGGGAGATACACCTGGTTCAGAGAAAGAGAGGGTTACTGAAGACCACACTATTACAGAAAAGGCACTACCAACGATTGTTATGGTTGTTGCGATATTTTCGTATGCTTACGCAAGTGTACGTATCGTTCAAGTAATAAAGATCTGTAAGACCGATTTTATCGTCCACAGAGACTGGTTTATTAAGTACCGGTTATCTATTCTATGGTAATCTATTTGACAATTGTTCTTTTGTTTGGATTTATGACTAAGACTAAAATTATATTAAAGTGCATAAATTAAACTAAGAATCATAATACTATGAGTTTTAAACAGTTATGAAGGAAATAGAGCTTCCAATCTCCTCAACTATCCACTCTTTCACGTGTTAATGCAATGCTAATGATTCTTCTTCTTATTAAGATATCAGGTTAACTAATCTGTCATTATATTCCGGTTAGGACATACAAGAGCTCAACCTTGTGCAGAAACCTTCTATATTTCTATGATAGATTTTACCACACAGGAGGATTAAGAACAATAACCTTAAATAATACACAAGTATCAGGGTACTTTCATCCACGTTTTAACCTATTTTCTAAACAACTACAGCATATTCAAATCTTCCCTCTCGGATCTCGATTCGAAATCATATAAGTGATGATAATTAGTGATCAGTTAATTATCAAGCAATCAAAACAATATTGAGTAGATCTTAATATGACTGAAGAAGAAATCAATAACTATGCATTAACTATATGAAAGATTTTCAAGAAGGTTCGACGAAAAACCCTACTAAAGTAATTAGCTCTTAAACATTGTCATGTCAAGAACTAAATTACAATCCAACATAAGCTAAAATAAAATAAAGGAAAGAAAAAGTACTTGAACAAGCTTTGTATCCAATCTTGTGTTGTAGCCTCCTTCTTTGCCTCCACAAAGTATGATCTAGAATGAATAATAATCCCCAAGTCTTATAGATGTAAAAATCACGTTTCAGACCCTTTTTCCCTCGAAATTCAGCCCAGAATGGAAAAATCCCGCCTCGGCGCCGCGACCCTGCTGGCTGGCGCCGCGGCGTCGAAACACCCGAGGCAAAATTAGACGGCGCAGGATTATTGGCGTCACGACGCCGATGGCGTCAACTTTCGTTTTTTGCGATATTTCGTCATTTTCTCGTCCGGACTTCGTCAGATTTCTTCTATGCTTCTCGGGACTTCTTAGGGTTCATTTCTTGGTCTTTTATTGTGCAATTTCATCTTCAAAAGTAGTATCTTCTCTTTTATAACCGTTGTGACACAAACGAAAGAAAAACGCACCTAATACTGTACTAAACGCAAAATAAAAGAGTAAAATACTAACTAAAAAGGACTCAAAATAGTGTATAAAATACACTCAACAGTAGTGTGACAATGGTATACAAATCCAAGCCTAAACATGACGTGCCGAAATTGGAAAACGCACATTCATTTTGTCGTCATTTCCAACAAAAGCATTACAGTTTGACGGCTTGAACCAATCTATCATGATCTCGCATATCTGACGTTTAGGCCTACCTCTGGCATAAAGAGTCCCCCAATATATATTAGGAATCGCTTTAGATGTGTTATTTTGCTATATGCTATTTATACCTTTGCAATAATTATATGTTTTATACTAACATGGTTTGCTGCATTTTAAAGGTCGTTCTTTTTCTCCCAACCTAAGGTCGATTCGTATTTGACTAAGAGGTGGCAGAATGCACGTACTTCGCAAGATCAAAGGCACAATTACCCAGCAAATGACTGATGGACATTTAATTATGTGGGATGCAGAGCACAGAGAAGTTCTAAAATGGGACCTGAAAACAGACATGGGTTGCAGATCCAAACAAGTCAGGCGTCCGAGCATCAAAGCTGCAAAGTCAATACGAATTGACCGCCCCCCAAAACTCACAAGTTTTCTTTGAGCGCAGGTTCTTCATATTAAGAGAAGAAGAAAATACAACAAAAAGGTTCTTCATAGTAGCAGAAGCAGAAAATACAACAGCAGAAGCAGAAAATACAAGAAAATTCTTCATCTTAGCAGAAGCAAGAAATACAATAGCAGAATCAGAAAACACAACAAGAAGGTTCTACATATTAGCAGAAGCAGAAAATACAACAGAAGAATCAGAAAATACAACAAGAAGGTTCTTCAAATTAGCAGAAACAGAAAGAAGCAGCAGAAAAGACAGCAACAATAAAAGCTCAAATTTCGCAGTTCTTCATATTAACAGAAGTAACATAAGCAGAAAAGATAGCAACAATCAAAGTTCAAATTTCACAGCAGAAGCAAAAAATACAGCATTCCGTAGTTCTTCCTAGTAGCAGAAGCAGCAGAAGCGAAAAAAACAGCAATAATCAAAGTTCAAATTCCGCAGTTCTTCAGAAGCAACAGAAGTAGAAAAGACAGAAACAATCAAAGCTCAAATTTCACAGTTCTAGCAACAACCAAAAAAAGCAACAATCAAAGTTCAAATTTTTACAGTTCTTCATATTAACAGGAGTAGCAGAAGCAGAAAGAACATCAACAATCAAAGTTCAAATTCTGCAACAAAGTTCAGCGCATCAGCTCGGTCACAGAGTCACATTGCAGCCATGCGGTTCATAAACGCACAACATCCAGAAAATGACGTCATCGCAATTCATACGGTTCCCAAACGCATAAACAGTGACATCATTGCAATCCATGTGGTTGACAAATGCACAACATCCAGATCAAATGCAACATTATAATCCATGCGGTTCACAAACGCACAACATCCAGATCAAATGCATCATTGTAATTCATGCGGATCATAAACGCACAACATCCAAATCAAAGACATCATTGCATTTCATGCGGTTCACAAACGCAAAATATCCAGATTAAAGACCTCATTGAAATCCATGCGGTTCACAAACGCAACATGTCCGTGCAAGGATGACATCTCAGTAGTTGCGATATTCAACATTCAGCATGTCCGTGCAGGGACAACATCTCAGCAGTTACAACATTCAGTACGTCTGTGTAAGGACGACACTTTAGCATTCATAGCATTCCGTATGTCCGTACAGGAACAACATCTCAGCAGCTGCATCATTCAACATTCATCATGTCCGTGCAGGGACAATATCTGAGCAATTACAGCATTCAGCACGTCTATGCCAGGATGACACCTCAGCAATTGCAGCATTTAGCATGTCCGTGCAATGACAACATCTACACATTATACAGAGACGACATATCTACTCGCAGAATTATATTTCATATATTCATCATTTTGTTTTAACAGTAATACACTAATTATTCTTAGGTTTAGCTTGCAGGAGGATTAATTTACAGGAGAAGGAGTATCAACACAATGACGTCTTTATTAGCATTGTCAACACAATGATGTCTTCATCAATATTACGTCTACGCAACGACGTCATCATCAGTACGTCTACGCAATGATGTCATCACCATCACATCAACCCAAAGATGCCATCAGCATTGTCAACACCGCGGTGCCATCAACATCATTAACGTCTGCAACTACGACGCCTCCAGCATATTACGTCTGCACAAAGATGACATTTTGATTCACATGATCACATTTCTCTTATATTCATGCTTTATCATTTTTGTCTTAAACATTTATGCACTGGGATAAAACTTTGAATCCGCGTCAGCCCGCCTCCTTTTTAGTATCACATCAACCTAGTATCATCATAATTCGACATTGGACCAAAATTTTAAATTCATATCAGCCTTTCCCTTAACTTTCTAGCGCAACAGGAACCCAATGTCATCATAATTCGATACTGAGATAAGATTTTGAATTCGTGTCAGCCTTGCCTTAGCATCACAGCAATTCAGTGTCATTATAATTCGACACTGTGATAAATTTTGAATCCGCGTCTGCCCTCTTAGCATCACAACAACCCAATGTCATCATAATTTGATACTAGAACAAATTTTGAATCCGCATTAGCTCGCTTTTAATTTTCTAGCCTCACAGCAACCCAGTATCATCATAATTCGATACTAAGACAAATTTGGAATAGTCTGCCCACTTTTAGTTTTCTAGCATCACATCAACCCATTGTCATCATATCCGACACTGGAACAAAATTTTAAATTTGCGTTAGCTTTGCTTTCAATCATCCGGCATCAGAAATCCTTACATTTTCTTGGAAATTCCGTTTGCTCATGCATTTCTTAATCTTCATTCCAATTTCGATGATCGAGATAAAATTGGCTATAAGTCAACGTCTTTGTCTGAAAACTCTTTCATCGTCTCCAGTCAAAGAGAGACAAGTTGTTGACACCCAATTTTGACCATCTCTTCCAATTATTCGCTGCCAAATTAAACTATTTTTTTAAAACACCGCAAAAATAATAATAATAATATATACATATATAAAACACTTAAACTCTACCTTAATCAGCCCAAAACCTTTTCCCCTTATACCAGCCCAATTAAACTCTCAGAATTCACAACCCAAAATATTTAATTCTTGTAAGCCCAAATACCCCTAAACCCGCGGCCCAAATCCCATTATATCAGCCCAACTATTTCGTCCACCCCAGACCCACACAAAACCAGAATGAGCCCTAAAATCTTACCACCGCCCAAACTCCGTTGCCGCACCACCATTCTCGCCAGATTTTCGGCTGAAAATCCGGCTCTCTTATCCCTTTCCTTCTGTCATCCCTTTCTCCCAAAATAAAATCATATCAAAACTTACCATTCCTTCTCAACAACCAAAATCGTAACCCAAATCATGTTACAAACTTACCGTAATCAAAACTTGGAATTACCACCAGAAATTCATCCCAAACTTACCAAAATTCGAAAGCGAAATCGAATCTCTCAGATTCGTGGTTACCTTACCTATCCCTGAAAATGGGGCTATAAATACAGAGCTATTTTGTTAAGAAAGACACATTTTCACAGTCTAAAACACCCTTGGAATATTAGTCAATTCCAGTCGAACAACCGGAAAGCAATCGAAAAGCAGCGGTCAATCAGCGAGAACCGATGAAAAATAGAGAGAGAACCCAAAAACTTTTATCTTTGCATACCCTCAATCTCCAAAGAATAAAACCAATCTTTTCTAAAGCAAAATTGACTCAAAACTTCATCCCTCTTAGTCGCGTAGTAGCACCATCCAAGTGGGTCCGACGAGTCGAAACGTCGCCTCAGTTCGCTACCCAAAAAAAGTAAACTCAAGTCCCCCTAAATTCTGTTATATTTGTTCAGGCCTATGTATTTGTGTGTTTTGTGCTAGTACAATGTTGTCTGTTTATTTTGATTAAGGATGTTGGTCCTGTTTGGATTGGATAAATGTAGGTTTATTTTTGCTAAATAGTTGAAGTTCTGATTAGTCATTAGTAACAAATACTCGTTTGTTTGACCATATGTATGTTGGGTAGATATTTATTACTGGGAAGTACTTTGTGATAGATGATATCACTTTAGTGTTCAGTTAACTAATTGCTATCGTCTATTCTAATAAGTTATCTGGAGTAATGTTAATGTACTATGAATAGTATGAAGTCTAACACATGTTTGGAAGGAATATGGTTTGGTTTGCTGCAGTGCTTTCACATGGCATAAATGAAACCTTGCATGTTCAGAAATCAGTTTCACAACTTTTGATATGGCAACACTCATCCCTTACATATACATGCATTTGCAAGAATTAGCCTAATTCTTAAGTATTGATCAATCCTATCCCTTGAGGTCAGTTTTGGATATATGCTATGTGTTCAACTCTTTGGCAAGAGCATGTCAGATTACCTATCTTCATATCTGAAATCATGTCTCCTGAATTAGCCATCTATCTGTGTTTGTTTGTCTGTGTGTCTAAAATATATGTAGGTACCATATATCTAGTATGTGACATAGCCTGGAATGTTTGCAAACCCGCACCTAAATTGGCCCATTCTTTTATTTCTGAAAATTATATCTCGGGCCTGCCTTTGTTTATGTCTTAAGAATCGAGAAATTGCATTTGTTAAGGACCATCTCTAATTCTAAAAAATGGGTTGAATGGGCCTGTCTTCCTATTAATATTCCCTGAGGAAATACAAGAATTATAAATGTGGGCCTACTTGTCTTTGAAATGCATCGGGCTCTCCTGTCTTTGAGCAATGGGAAAAATTAAGTAATCTATGTGTGTTTCAAATTTTATGCTTGCTTATTCCTTGATAAATTTGGGCATGTACTAATCTTTATCCTTTTTTTATTTTTTTGTATGAAATACGTTGGGAGCAACAAAGAGTCTCGTTATGAGACTCATCATGACTCTCACCAAATGAAGACCCACATCCATGCTTCTTGCATTCTCTGGCCTCGGAAATTCCAAAATAAATAGGGCAGGATGACATTACCATCCGTCCTAATCATTATTCTTGCTCCTTTGATCCCGTCGTATTTGCATTTCTTTTATTTGTTCAAATTTGTGTAATTAATAGGATATCTAGAACAATTAGTCTTTGAATAAGTGAATTGGGTGGGTAGTTCTAAAACTGGAAATACACTTCTAATTTATTTTTAGGCTTGTCATACATGTCTAAACTTTTGCCAAATAATAATCATCTTTTTTGCACTATGTCATATATATTTTAAAATTGGTTTTTTCAAGTAAATGCATACATTTAGTCAATAAATCAACTTTGCATCATTTATTTTATAAATAATATAAATGCATACTTTTAAATTTTACAAGAATTTTTATAGCACAAGTCTTATAAATCTTTTATCAAAATGCATCTTCGATAAAACACTTGCATCATCTTTCTTTTAAAATATTTTTAAACATGCATTTGTTTTAACATAATAATTAACCTAGGTTTGGACGGACAACCGCAAGTTAGCGGATCTTAGTGGGTGCCTAATCCCTTCCCTCTAGATTAATAAAGAACTCTTGCCCAAAATCTCACATAGTTTAACAGACCATTAATTGGAGTTAATGTTGGCATTAGTTTGTTAACATTTAGGTGTCCTAATTCACCCAAATAATTAGGTGCCGACTCCGCAAACCCTTTTTAGCACTTTTGCACCTTTTGGCACTCTTTATCATGTTTTATTTTAAACAAGTGGCAGAATTCGCTTAATAGTAATGTTGCGGTCAAAAGGGTGTGACACCCTTTCTTTACTTTCTCACATTGGGGACAAAGTGTTGAATAAGTTTGGGGGGAGTCTTACTGTTTTGTTGGTGTGTTAGTAGTTTTTAATTTCTTGTGTTAGTAGTTTTTAATTATTTTATATGTTTAGTTGTTTGTTTTTATTAGGGTTTGTGTTTTATTGTCTTGTTTCAATGAATCAAGTTAAAAATAATAGCCCATGAGATTGAGTGAATGCATGTAATAGAATTGGATGTTATTGATAGTCATGAAATGCTTAAATCTGTGTGCTGGGGTTGGATAGTTTTTGAGTTTGCCTTCTGTTATTAAAAAAGATGAAAACTTGATCATGACTGTTGACTTTCTTGTACTCAATTGTTCGGGTTATGCATGATTGAATTTTGGTTTGAGGAAAGATGGTGTATAATTCTAGAACTTGCTTGCTTGCTACTTGAGATGAAATCCTAGATAATGCATGCGTCGGAAAATGATTTAGGTTATCTTTGAAACGTTTGAGTCTTTCAAGCCACTCTTGATTACATTAATCCCTAGTTACCCCTTTTGAGCCTTAATGAATCCTTCTTTGTTGATTAACACCTATCATGAGCCTACTTGAAACCCTTTACTATTGTTCCATTCCCTTGAAATACCATAAGTATAGAAGCATATAAGTTTGGGGATTGAATTCTAGTAAATGGTATTTTAGACTGGTTACTATCAATAAGAAGTGTAAAGATTGAGAAAAATCATCTAAAAATATAAACTAGACACCTCTTGTACATACAATGAAAAAAAAGTTAAGGGGAGTGTTGTAGTTCGAAAAAAAATGGAATTTCTCAATCTAGAAAAGAAGAAAAATGAGGATTGCTGTGAAGTATAATGTGATATCAAGTTGGGATTGGTTGGTTCCTATGGATATGGTAATCTTGAGACTAAATGACATTTTATCTACCCGTGCCTAAGCCTAACGACACAACCTATAAAAGTCCTATTGATTCTTAAGCAAGTATGTCTACATTAGGGGAGAACATCAAGTTAGCAAACCTATACACTTTTTGCCTGATGGACTGTTGGAAATAATTCAACAAAATAAGGATTTCGTATAATAATATAATTTTTTTATTTCTAAAACTAAAAAGTTTAGTTATCTATTCAAACAAGATATATAAATTACTAATAGATTGAATGAAATCTCAAAGAATCCCACGTTCAAGGTATTACTCAGTAAATACAAGATGACTGGTTGTATCAATTTCCCTAATTGACAATATGACCTCCGCAAGGTTCGTCCACGGAGGGTGAGTCAGGGCCTAAGATCAGGCCGAAAGGAATTGTGCATAAATTGATATTGAATACATGTTTGAATTAGTAATCATGGTTGAATCAGATGTCTTAATAACTTTAAGCAAACTTGATGATAATCTGACTTGATATTCTAGATAGCAAATTAGTGGCTAGAATATTTCTGAAAATGACATCGCATGTATTCATGATATTCGAGGCATAATCTATTGTAATTGACTTGATTTATTTTTAGAGTCTATGTGTGTTTTCCTTTTTAAGATGTTTAGAGTTCTTTACTTGAGGACGAGTAAAGTTTAAGTTTGGGGGTGTTTGTTAAGTCTATTTTTAGTACTGTTTTAGAGTGTGTTTTAGGGAGTCTTTTGTTGTTTTTTAATTGTTTTGTACATTATTATGCGTTTTATGGTGTGTTTTCAGGTTTTAAGCGATTCATAAGATGTGAGGTGAATTAAAAAAATAGGCGTTTATGGATGCCCATAATTGCACATCAAGCCCAAACAAGTGGTCAAAGAAGTCCCGGGAAGCGTAGGAAGCAATCTGACAAAAATATATCCGGACAAAAAAGGCTGAAGAGCCGCGACTCAACAAGCCGAAGGGTTGCAGCGCCTGAGGGCCGCGGCACCCAAATCAAGCGCCGCGACACCACACTGGCAAAAAGTTCCAAGGGAATCAGCGCCGTGACGCCTGCCTGAAGAGCCGCGGCACCGACGGCAGAAATAAGCGAGAACCCCCAAATTTTAATAGGGGTAAAAAGGTCCAACATGGTTTTTTCGATATATAAGCTATGGGAGACAAATTTTAGGGATTATGATACCTCATAGCAAAAGGGTAGGAGGCTAGAAAGTAATCGGAGACAGGAATTGTTCAAGTTCTTTTCTTTTTTCTTTTCTTTAATTCAGTTTATGTTTGATATTAAGTTAATAAGCGTTCTTAGCATGTCTATGATCTAATTACTTTATTAGGATTTTCTGTCGATTCTCTTGAACATCTATTACGAATTAATGCATTATTAGCATTTCTTCTTCATCTATCATTATCTAATCAACTTGCGTTTATTGAATGAGAATTGATTGGCCATTAGTTTACATTACTTATATGATTTCAAATCAAGATCTGAAAAGGGATATTTGAATATACTATAGTTGATTAGACATAGGTTTAATTTTGAACGAAAGTATCACGATTGCATGTGTAGCATTGTAACGACCCGTTTGGTCGTTTAGACCTTAAAACTACGATAAAAGAATATGAGACTATAGGGTATTTAATTACATATTTTTAGTATATGAAATGTGCAGGAAATTTTAATTAAGTGAGTTGGTGGGCCAAGACCACTAACCTTGTGTAGGGCACGCTTTATTTTTACAAAAGAAAAGAAAAGAGAGCATGAGAAAAGGAGGAAACCCTAGCAGCTAAAGAAAGAAAAGAAAAGAAAAAGAAAGGGGAGGGGGAAAACGTGAGCAGCCAGAAGGGGAGGGGAAGACGAGAAGCGAGAGAAAAAGAAAGAAAAAAAAGAGGGAGAGGGAACGCAGCAGCAGCGAGAAAGGGAAGAGAGGAAGGAAAGAAAATAAGAAAACCCTACTAGAAGAAGAGGAGGAAATTCTCAATTAAGTTCAGGTTAGATTCTATGTTGTATGGTTGAATTAATCTATTCATGATCCTTATACTAATGTGTTATTGAATGAAATCAAATTTCAAAGAGGTCGGAAATTTCACAATCCACTTGAATAAGAGAAACTTGAGGGATATATCATGGCATAATGATTACAACAACATATTAAACGTGAAAACTGTACCAATACGTAAAGAATATGAAAATATGGGCTGAATGGAAGTTGTATATTACTCTGTTCCCGTCAGTTTGATATCTTACGGAGATAAATCCGACTTATGGTTTGAAAGTTATGAATGTTTAAAGTTTCTGCCTCGTTTTACCGAAATCTAGGCGACACAACATATTAAACGTGAAAACTGTACAAATCCGTAAGGAATATAAAAGTATGGGCTGAATGAAAGATGTAGATTTCTGTGTTTCCGTCAGTTTGAAATCTTACAGAGATAAATCCGACTTATGGTTTGAAAGATATGACTGTTCAAAGTTCTGTCTTGTTTTACAAAAATCTGGAAAGTTGAAAAAAAAAGAGGAATGTTATTTGAAATTCCTGAAGTTATGCTAATATTTTTATATGTGTAGGGGTTTAGTCATACAATTGAAATGGTAAAAATATTGTTAATATAAATATAGCAAGGTGGGTGTCCTTAGATTCATATTATAACGTAGTTCGCATATTTTCTAGATTTTAAGCGTTCAGGGGCTCTACGCAAGGGAAAGGCATTGGCTTGATTGTTCGTGACACCCGCTCGACATTGAGGTATGTTATGGTTTAATTTAGTTAGACTCTGATTAGAGAATCGTATGTAGTTGTAGGAAGTGACAGGGATAGTATGATAGGCCTTCGGGCATGAAGTGGAGATAAATTACAATTACGTTGGTTTCGTCAGCTGTTATGTGGGCTTGTCGCCATATGTGTTATTTTCTGTGATTATCACTTGATATAACTTGTACTTATCGATTATCGATTTGTGATATGTGTTGAGACTGATATCATGCCTGTCATACTTTTTCTATATTATTGTTGTGAGGATATTGATAAATTCTGAGGTTTCTGCTGGAGGTTGAGAATGATTGATAAACTCTGAGGTTTCTGTCGGAGATTGAAAGTGATTGATAACTCCGAGGTCTTTGCCGGAGATTGAGAGTGATTGAGCAACTCCGAGGTCTTACCCGGATATTGCGAGTGATTGATAGCCTCCGAGGTTCTATCCGGAGAGCACGAGTGGTACATGGACTTCGCAGATTCCCCATGGGTCATGGCTTGAAGGCACTGCCTTAGCATGTGTGTACGAGAGTTGAGTGAGGGAAAGGTGACTATGGTATTGCATTGCGTCCATCTGTTCTTAGTTTTAACTGCTCATTTGGTGAAACTATATCCGTCTTGGTTGATTTCATAATTTCTTATATTTTGACTTGTATAGGATATGTAACCATACCTGTTTGTTCTATGTGCTACTTGTTAGTTTCCACTCTCCATGCATTATGTAATCAATGTCGGCCTATGATGCTTACCGGTACTAGTGTTGTACTGATAGTACTCTTGCTGCACTTTTGTTGAGTGCAGAGTACGGTCCAGGTTCCAATTCTACGCCCCGTGGCTGATTCGCGAGGTGGACATCTTCTAGTCATTCAGGGTGAGCTACTTGGTCGTCCGTGGCCTCTGAAGGGCTTCTTAGTTATTTCCATTTTTCGTTGGTTATTGACAGATAATATGTAGCCTTCGAGCATTCTTTCAGACTTCTATTTTTTAGACTTGTTAGTGCTCTTACCAGATTTTGGGGAAATAATTATTTAAGATTTTATAACTTCTTTTCTTTATTTTATCTCCGCAGATTTAACTTGTTATTGAGAATATGGTTCGCCTACTCGGGGGAATGAGGTAGGTGTCATCACGACTCGTGACAAGCATATTAGGTTATTAATCGTAATCCTTCTAAGTGGTAGAATTTATCATAGGAATATAGAAAATTTCCACTTAGGTTGACTTTTTATATGTCCTAACCGAAATATATAACACCTCAGTTAACCTGTTATCTTGATACAAAGAAGAATTGCTAGTCTTGTGTTAACGAATAATAGAGGGGATAGTTGATGAGATTGGAAATCCTAATTTCCTCCATTACTGAGTTAAACTCCGAGTGTTATCATTATTACCTTATTTATGATTATTGCTTTAGTTGTTAGTTCTTAGTTTAGAAATCAAAAACTCATAAACGTTTGTCAAATAGAAACAAAAGGTTAGTTAATTGGTACTTGATAATTCAGTCTCTGTGGAGGATATTCGGTCTTACCAAGATTATTCTAAATTGTGATACATTCACTTGCGTAACATATATAAATTTTGCAACAGTAGTCTAATACATGTTACTTAATGAAATTTGATAATTCACTTGAAATTCAAGAAATAGTTAAGAATATCCAAAAGTTCAGCAGAAAATGAATACAAGAGCTTAGCTTCAATTCAGTATTTCATGAACGGATAAAGTATATTAACATTAATTATCATTTCATTAGGGAGATATCTAATAAGCCTTAGTTGATCTCTTTACTTGGCATCTTCGGATCAGCCAACATATATTCTCACCAATGGCCTTAATTGAATTCACCATTATATTAATATTATTATTTGGTGTTCAAGCTAATAACGAAGAACATCTTCATCTCTCCTTAACTTGAGGGAGCGGCAAAGGAATTGACTATTTGTACTTTTGTACCTTAGCTACTACATGTTGTACATAATTAGCTTAATTGGATAGTTAATATTAGTGGATGACACATGTTAACAACTTTCATTTTTCCAAAATGTTAACAACTTTCATGTAGTTAGTTGCAGGAGGTTAGCATGCGCACAACGATTTTATATAACGTAGTTAGATATTTTCAATGTAATATAGTTCATTTGATTACTTCTTCTATGAATATAGAAGAAATTTCCAAAATTCTCTTCTCTAATTCTTTCTTCCTCTTCAGCTTAGGACTGATAAGAGATTTTTTTTTTTGTTGTGAAGAAACTCCATATAACATTAAAATTGATGTTTGGGGAGCAGTGACGGAGCCACGTGAAGCAAAGCGGTGCAACTGCACCACCAGTTTTTTGGAAATTTTCGATCAAAACGACGTCATTTTGGATGAAAAGATGCGTTTTAATTTTCTTCGATCAAATTTTTTTTGACTGCACAAAAACAGATCTAGATATAAACAGAAATATGAGTCGGACTAATATAGACCATAAATTGAAAAATTATAGATACGATTCAGATAATAGATTAAATAATTATGAGTATGAATCTGATAGATCTAACGAAAACAACTTAGAACAGTTCGATATAGAAAATTGGAATTCAGAATGAAAACGATTCAGTCTTTTAAAAGAATAATAAAATATAATAGAATGATATGGAGATGTCGAGAAATTAAACACACGTTAATAAAGACAAGAATAAAAGCTGAAGAATTATTGAAAACACAGAATGAATGGTTGACCCAGAAAAAAGAAGATAACAAATTACAAATGATACATGAGATATATTTTGATGCCCAAGAAACAAGAAATAAAATATACATAATGAATAGAGAAATAGAAGTACATGAACTTATAATAAGAGATTTACTAATAGATTTACGTTTTGAAATAAGCCAATATTAATAATAAAATGAGTGAAGAAATGATGAGAGGACGACAGAATATGTTAAGACAATTAGAACACATAGCAGAAAAAAGATTAATATATAACAAAGATATAAATGAACACATAATAAGTTGTAAAATGAGTATAGATCTAATAACAGAAGCAAATAATACCATAGCAGAAAAGTCCAAACGAATTACTGAACAAGAAAATATCATGAGGAACTTGAAGCTTAGGCTAACAATAAAAGAAGAACAGCTAAGGCAAAAAGATGAAGAAATCAGAATGATAACGGAGGAAAAGATAAGACAAATAATTAAGCAAGATCGTGAAATAAAAGATTTAAATGATGTCATAAAAGAACAATATAAGTTTATAAATCAGCTAACTCATGGATAAAGGAAAAGAAATAGCGACAGATCTACATAAAACATACTATCAGATGGATGAATACGAAGGAGGAACAACACAAACATTAAGTTTTAAACCAGAAACATACCAAAAGATACAAGATGAACAAGAAGAATTATCAATAAAAAAGATATTTAAAACAAAATGATTTGAAAGAAATAAAGAAGTACGATATATAATACAAAAACATGAGAATATAATAGATACCACAAGTATAAATGGAAAAGCTAGGATAAATTTGATAACTGATGATATAATAAAAAGAGAATTATCTAAATTATCAACAAAAGAAGCTAAAAAATACAGAAACATCTATTTAGGAGGAGTAGAGTTTACCATAAAAGCGTATTTTCAAAGGAATATAGATACACCCATACAGATATACATATTAGACGATAGAATATTAGAAAATCTACAAGACGCGTTAATATCAGTGGTAAAAGGAAACTTGATATATCAAAAATTAAAGTTTACAGTACAACCAGATTTTAGTATCTCGTTAAAAGATGAACATAAAGATTTAGCGTTAACATTATACTATAAACTAGATGGAATAAAAATGCCACCAGGAAGTAAAGTTATAAGTATAGAAACAAAAATGGTGTATGCCTTAACAGGTAACCATCATGTAAAGAAACAACATGAAATGAATATTCTAGTGCCGAAAATGTATCAAGGCATACTAGAAAAAATAGAACATAAGGAAAACTCTAAAATAACAATACCCGAAGAAATACAAATGGATTTTAATAAAAGAATCACAACAGTAGTACAAAAGATAAAACCCCAGATAGAAGGATCCAGACTAAGTATAAAAAGGGAAATACTAATAAAACAAGGAAGTTTAGGAATACCAAGAACATTGGATTTAATAAATATGCCAAGTAATAGGTTAAGCATTAGAGTAATTATATTCAATGGAATTACAACAACCAATTGTAAAACGGAAATAAATACAGGAGCTGTAAAAAGCTTTGTACACCCCCTTTTATTTTTATTTTAACCTCTATAAATACTTCCTCTTTTTTATATTTTCACAAATCTCTACTCTTCAATCTCTCAATCGATCTCTAATTCTCTAATACAACATTGTCTTAATATTATATATATTTGAGAATTGATCTGTAGAGTTGGCAAAGTAACGAGGATTCTATATCGAGCAAAGTTTCAATTTTCAACCTTAAAATTATTATTTTGTTTCATTTCTTTATTTAATTTTATTATCTTTATTATTTTATTTATTAATTTAAAAAAAAAGACTAAAGGACTACAGGTAATCAAGCGTCGGAGCTTAAAGTAGGTAGGGGATTAAAGGGGGGCGCGGTACTTCTTAAGTCTAGTATTCTGTTTCGATTTATTCATAGACAAGATGATTTTTTAGATCTGAAATGTGTTTGAAATACCGTATGATCTTGACGCAAATATTATCACGAAATTGAAGAAGATTTTAATTTAGATATAGATATATAGATAATAGTAGAATATAGGGGTAGTTTATTTTGTTTATTTATTTGTTTTATGCACTGTCTGGGCGAACAATAATAAAGTTATACATATTACGAGTATTAATGCATCTTCTAACTCTTACGAATTTAGTATTTTAAGAAATGTTTTTTAAAAAAGTCTTTTCCAAACAATTTCATATGCATGTAATAATAAAGTACCATATTGCATATTTATAACTTAGTTGTATTCTCTTCCTTTTTCTTTCAATATACACTTGAAACAATTGCTTGCTACTTTACTTTATTTTTAAAAATAATAAAACAAAGAAGAAAGAAAAAATATAAAAAAACTATCTTCTGATGTGAAAAGAGAAAATTCAGAAGAAGTACCAGCTAGGTGGAATTCTTTAGTTGACCAACTAATTATTGTATGGCTATAGAAAACCTATTTTATTTTTTTATCATATTCAAATCCAAAATCAAAATGATATGATTATGATTGGGATTAAAAGACTTATTGTTATTGTAGTTTATTTTATTTTCATTTTCTTTCAGCGATTTTCTTCTTTATTATTATATTATTATACTATTTCTATGTATTTTTATATAGCTATAATATTTTACTTAACTTATATATATATAACTGCAAACACCTTATCTTAAAATTATTAAAAAAAATATTTAAATTAAAAATATTTTATTTTATTTCCATATTTTATTTATTGGTGGTCTTGTATTAAGCTTGGAGCTATTAAAGTGAGGTTGTAAATCTTTTTTTAAATATATATTACTGTATGGGCGTACTACATACCTCACTCCCAAAAAATTTAATGTTGAACCACCTATTGAACTAACGCTAAAATTAGGTCATTTTACGTTTGGTTTATCGATGAAGAAGGAAAGATTACCTTCTTTGAAATATTGGGCGAATGAGAAGACATTTCGACACTTTCAATGATGGCGAGATATTTGAACATTCAAAGCGTCATGATTACAGGCAATTTTTGAATAGTGGCGATTTGAATAGGAGAGCCGCAGGACGCTGTTATTAGAGGCGGCAAGACTTGGAGATTGATTGGATGAGAGCGTGGATAAGGAGGAGGCGAAGGAGGTTAACAGAAGGGAGCGCTGACGAACATGACATTTTATCACGAAGGCATGAGTAAGGCATAAATGGATGCGAAGGCATGAGTTTACTAAGATATAGTAGATTCACCAGAAGAAAATTATAAAGAAAGAAGAAAGAAATTATATTTCAAATGAAAAATTATTTATTTCATTGCAATTTAAATTTTTCTATGTCTTTCACTCTTATGTCTTTTTTTCTTTTTACATTTTTTCAAATATAATTTTTTCTGATGTAATTTTGATATTTCAATGAAATTAATAATATAAAAGCAATGTAAGTAAGATAAATGAAAAGGATTCTTAGTTAATTCCACCAGAGACTTTCCATTACCCTGAAAATGAAAGAGAAATAATAGTTACCAGAAGCGTTAATCTGAGATTTAAGATTCAAGATTTAGAGTATAAAATAAACATAGCAGTCGTAGAATACGATAGCTTTAATGAATTACTATTAGGAAGTGATTTTTTAACCATGATAGATTATAAAATTAATAATAACGGAATAGAAATTAATGACCAAGGTAAAACAAGATTTATTAATAAAATATGAATATCCAAGATAAAGTTGATAAAAAAGAAAGAGAATTAAAAGTAATAAAAAGAATATTACTAGAAGAAGTTATTAATTCACAACTTAAGTATCTCGAATATAGTGCTAGAGAAATGGAACTAGAAAATGAGATAAAACAATTAAGAGATTTGGTAAATAATAAACCCAATAAGGAATGGATAAACATAGGAGACGGTTGGATAAAAAGGATAAGAAAATAATGGTAAATATTAGTCAAATAAAACACCAAGAAAGTAGCAAAAGCATTAGTACAACTTAAAGACTTTAAATAAAAATGAATAAAAACACCGAATATAGCGTGGTTACATTTCTAAGAAATCATGCGAAAGAAATATTAGAACAAAAAGGGTATAAATATAAACCTATGGAAAAACAGGATCCGAAAGATCCTAAAGAAAACCCAATTAAAAATACAGATAATTTAAAAGAAAGAAACATTTGTGTTAAATTATTAAAACTTGAAAATAAGGAATTGGAAGAAGAAAATGAGAGCTTATTAGCAAAGTATAAAATGTACAAAACCAAGTATAAAGATATGAAACACAAGCTCCACAAGACAAAAGTAATAGTAAAAGAAACCTCAACAAACGAAAGATTAAAAGAAAGAAATATTGGTATTAGCTCATTAGAAACCATGCAAGAAATGATCACAAGATTAGAAAAAGAAAACAAAAAATTAAAATTATCTAATGAAGAATGGTTTACAAAATACAAAAAATATAAGACTATGTATAAAAATATGAAACACGAATTAAAACCTAACGCAATATTAAGAGAAACAAAGAAGGAATTAAAGTCAGAAATAAGTGAATTTAAAGAAGAATTACGTATTATGGAACAACAAATGACAGGTTTGGAAAGAAAACAAAGAATAAAAAGAATACACAATACTAGTAACGATAATATCAAAAATAGTGATTTAGAAAAGAGCAGTAGTACAGATAAGGAAGAAAAAGATGCGGATAAAGAAAATAATAGTCCGGAAGAAATAGGAAAAAATGATTCTGAAATAATACAAGAACACAATCAAAGTTCAGAAGCACTACATAAGGCGCAAAAAGTAAATGCAATAATAGAAGAAAAGCCTAAAAGTGATATAGAAAACAAGCATAATGAACCTCTTAAAATAGAAATATTAAGACCAACTTTAGGAGTAATAACAAAAGAACCTACCAACTTACCACCACATATACTAGTAGAACACCAAACAAAACCTAGCCAATCTGTAGGATCAATAAAAATAAATATGAATGAATATTTTCTAAATCCCGATAAACAAGAACTAAGCAGGGAAATAAAAGATTGGAAAGGAATGCTAATACCGTTCAACATAATATTAAAAAGAGAATTTCTAAGAGAAAAATGGCTAGTAGCAAGGGAAAACATATTAGCAGAAAGAAAATGTGAAATGATAATGAGTATGAAGAATATAAAATATTATAAGATCAATAATATAGAAGTAACTCAAAAACACAAACAATCAGAACCAACGAAAAATACCTTAAGAGAAAAGATAAGAATCCTAAAATCATGTCTAGCTAAAAGATACAGAAAATATAAGTTGCAAAAAGAAATCAAGGAAGATAATGACCCCCCAGATAAAAGGAAAAAATCTAAATTTGGGAGAAAATACGTAAGGAAAAAAGGAGCACAATTAGACTAACAAGCGCCCAAAATTAAAATATTAACCCTATAAATGAATTTACAGGAAGAAAAAAGAAAGTTAATAGACGAAAGAAATTATTGGATACAATATGAAGAGTATACCCGTCATAAGATTATTACAGTTACTAACGAAACAGGAAGAAAATATTATCATGACAGATACAAAAAGCTTGCAAAAAACCTTAACAAAATAAGACGAAGGTTAGCTGAAATAAATACGCAAGAGTTACAAGAACTAATACAAAGTTCAGGATTAGAAGAAGAAGTCAAAGAATATGAACAAGACAAGGAACTTAACCGAGAGATAAATAGAAGAAATCCATAAGGGGTATGAACCAACATGCTGTATTAGCCAACAAAACTGGAATAAAGGAATACAGATACAATCACTTCTTATTATTATCTAAAAATTTCCTAACCTATATTGGAAACAGATACCAAGATGTCAGTTAACAGCGACAACTTCGACGATTATATCAGCAATATAATAAGCAAAGTTATAAGCAGCAACCAAGCCATGGAATCCAAGATACAAGAACTGGAAGGAATACTCAAGGAAAATAATAGTCTGATCAGTCAGTTGAAAGAATGCTTCACCGATTACCAAACATACAAGAAACTGAGAGAATCTCCAAAAAATACCATAGAAACAACAGACTTTCCTACCCTCAACTCAAGACTACTAAAAATGCCACCAACATCCCAAATACCAACATCCCAGATAACATCAATAGCTGAAAGATTAACATTTTCCCCAGATACCATCACAGCTTATGAAACCATCGCAAAGTACTACACTTGTAAATCCAATCCTAACATATTAAGAGCCTCAAGATTCAGCAAATACCCAAGGTACCTATGTCTTGAAAAACCCGATCCAAAGGTAGTCCATAAACTTTTTAAGTATGGATTCCTAGATAAAGTCATGACAGATGATACCCTCAGCAGCATATCAGAATTACCAAACAACATAATACAATCCGTCCAATCTATGAGAGAAACATTTGGACCAGGAACATACGGAATACAAGTGTTTGATGCTTCATCAGACTTAATAGGAAAACCCATTATATTGTGTCAACTTTTTAAATCAGGCAGGAATAGTACCATTACAGGAGAAAACACAGATTCAAAAAAGGAAATGCCATGCAAAATAAACCAGTTTCAAGAATGGCTAAGCAACAAAAGAGCCATTGGACTAACAACCCTAGCAGGAAGATTAGAAGATATGATCAGGATGGGAAAGGCAAGCATTATTGGAAATACTAGAGGAGGAGAAGTAGAAGAACTAGTCACCATATACTACAACCATGAAATAATAGTCCAGGATACAGTCGAACTTACTAACATGATGAACAGGATAATAAATTTGAAACACAAACATGCCAAGGAGACAATAGAGCAATATCAGGCTATAACAAAACAAAGAAGAAAGCCAATGACTTTCAGAGATAGTAGCGGAGGCAGCAAAAAAGTTATGAGCATAAAAGACGAAGGATCTTCTGATCCATGGGGATAATGTAATTTTATTACATAAAACCCAAAAAATGGAATAATAGCCCGTGGGGATAATGTAATTTTATTACATGACACCCATCATATGAGATATCAGCAGACCCAATATGATTTATCATATAAGCCGAAAAATATAAGATACAAAATAACAACAGGCCCACTGTGATTTATCACAAAAAAACCCAAAAAATATGAGATAACAGACTAGCCCATAACGATTTATCGCAAGAGGAATAAAAAAAAAAAAAAACAAAAGTAAAGAAAAGAAAAACGAAAAAAGAAAAAAGAGAAGAAGAAGAAAAAGATATGAAAAAAGAAAAAGATATGAAAAAAAAAGATATGAAAAAAGAAAAAATATGAAAAAAGAAAAACGAAAAAAGAAAAACGAAAAAAGAAAAAAGAAAAAAGAAAAAAGAAAAGAAAAAATATATATGAAAAAGAAAAGCAAAAACAAAGACAGCAGCGGTAGAAAAATGTCATCAAAGAAAAGAAAAGAAAAAGAAAAAAGAAAAAGCAGCAAAGGCAAAGACAGCAGCAAGACCAGGACATCAGCGAAAAAGTGAAGAAATCAACAAAACAGATACCAAACATATCAGCTTTGTGGAAAAAGACAACACGGAAAAAGCCAAAAAGAAAAGCAGCAGAGATCAAAGGAAGGCAAGAATATCAGCAGAAAAGAAGAAGATATCAGCAGACATCAACAAAACATCCAGAAAAGCAACACCAAGCAGAATATCAACAAAAATCAAGGAAAATCCCAATAAAAGAACAAAGAAACAAAGGAGGCACGAGTACCAGCAAAGATCAAGGAAAATACTGAGAAAGCAAGAAAATATCAGCAAAAACATCCAAGCAAACAAAGACACAGATAAAATATCAGCAACTTCGACGAATGAAATGTAATTTATCAGCTTTACTGTAGCATGAATAGTAATTTTCATCATGAGGGAATAGTAAAGTCACTAAAATCTGAGTAATACAAAGAAAGGTCGCACAGTAAGAGACAAGTCACTGTAGCAGGAATAGTAAAGCCGCCAGATACTGTAGCAAATAGTAAAGGTCGCACAGTAAAGGTCGCACAGTAAAGGTCGCACAGTAAGAGCCGCACAGTAAGAGTCAAGTACTGTAGCACCCCGAGGTTATCTATATAAAGAGCCTCATTGTATCAGGAAAAGATAACAATTTTTGGAATACAACTTCAATCTTCAAGATAATCTCTCTCTATAATATCTCTTCCGAAACCCTTTCTTTCGAGAAAAGAAATATTAGTCTTCTATTAGCATAACAATCTTCTATTAGCATAACAATAATGTTTAGCTAAAACCCTTCTATCGGTCTATAATCTTAAGCAGAAGTAATATCATAGAAGAAGAAGATCTACTAAAAGAAACCATAAGAACAAGGAATCAACATATCGTAATCCAATAAGCTCTCATTTTCTTCTTCCAATTCCTTATTTTCAAGTTTTAATAATTTAACACAAATGTTTCTTTCTTTTAAATTATCTGTATTTTTAATTGGGTTTTCTTTAGGATCTTTCGGATCCTGTTTTTCCATAGGTTTATATTTATACCCTTTTTGTTCTAATATTTCTTTCGCATGATTTCTTAGAAATGTAACCACGCTATATTCAGTGTTTTTATTCATTTTTATTTAAAGACTTTAAGTTGTACTAATGCTTTTGCTACTTTCTTGGTGTTTTATTTGACTAATATTTACCATTATTTTCTTATCTTTTTTATCCAACCGTCTCCTATGTTTATCCATTCCTTATTGGGTTTATTATTTACCAAATCTCTTAATTGTTTTATCTCATTTTCTAGTTCCATTTCTCTAGCACTATATTCGAGATACTTAAGTTGTGAATTAATAACTTCTTCTAGTAATATCCTTTTTATTACTTTTAATTATCTTTCTTTTTTATCAACTTTATCTTGGATATTCATATTTTATTAATAAATCTTGTTTTACCTTGATCATTAATTTCTATTCCTTTATTATTAATTTTATAATCTATCATGGTTAAAAAATCACTTCCTAATAGTAATTCATTAAAGTTATCGTATTCTACGACTGCTATGTTTATTTTATACTCTAAATCTTGAATCTTAAATCTCAGATTAACGCTTCTGGTAACTATTATTTCTCTTTCATTTTCAGGGTAATGGAAAGTCTCTGGTGGAATTAACTGACAATCCTTTTCATTTATCTTACTTACATGTACAAAGCTTTTCTGACTCACTGTATTTATTTCCGTTATACAATCGGTTGTTGTAATTCCATTGAATATAATTACTCTAATGCTTAACCTATTACTTGGCATATTTATTAAATCCAATGTTCTTGGTATTCCTAAACTTCCTTGTTTTATTAGTATTTCCCTTTTTATACTTAGTCTGGATCCTTCTATCTGGGGTTTTATCTTTTGTACTACTGTTGTGATTCTTTTATTAAAATTCATTTGTATTTCTTCGGGTATTGTTATTTTAGAGTTTTCCTTATGTTCTATTTTTTCTAGTATGTCTTGATACATTTTCGGCACTAGAATATTCATTTCATGTTGTTTCTTTACATGATGGTTACCTGTTAAGGCATACACCATTTTTGTTTCTATACTTATAACTTTACTTCCTGGTGGCATTTTTATTCCATCTAGTTTATAGTATAATGTTAACGCTAAATCTTTATGTTCATCTTTTAACGAGATACTAAAATCTGGTTGTACTGTAAACTTTAATTTTTGATATATCAAGTTTCCTTTTACCACTGATATTAACGCGTCTTGTAGATTTTCTAATATTCTATCGTCTAATATGTATATCTGTATGGGTGTATCTATATTCCTTTGAAAATACGCTTTTATGGTAAACTCTACTCCTCCTAAATAGATGTTTCTGTATTTTTTAGCTTCTTTTGTTGATAATTTAGATAATTCTCTTTTTATTATATCATCGGTTATCAAATTTATTCTAGCTTTTCCATTTATACTTGTGGTATCTATTATATTCTCATGTTTTTGTATTATATATCGTACTTCTTTATTTCTTTCAAACCATTTTGTTTTAAATATCTTTTTTATTGATAATTCTTCTTGTTCATCTTGTATCTTTTGGTATGTTTCTGGTTTAAAACTTAATGTTTGTGTTGTTCCTCCTTAGTATTCATCCATCTGATAGTATGTTTTATGTAGATTTGTCGCTATTTCTTTTCCTTTATCCATGAGTTAGCTGATTTATAAACTTATATTGTTCTTTTATGACATCATTTAAGTCTTTTATTTCACGATCTTGCTTAATTATTTGTCCTATCTTTTCCTCCGTTATCATTCTGATTTCTTCATCTTTTTGCCTTTGCTGTTCTTCTTTTATTGTTAGCCTAAGCTTCAAGTTCATCATGATATTTTCTTGTTCAGTAATTCGTTTGGACTTTTCTGCTATGGTATTATTTGCTTCTGTTATTAGATCTATACTCATTTTACAACTTATTATGTGTTCATTTATATCTTTGTTATATGTTAATCTTTTTTCTGCTATGTGTTCTAATTGTCTTAACATTTTCTGTCGTCCTCTCATCATTTCTTCACTCATTTTATTATTAATATTGGCTCATTTCGAAACGTAAATCTATTAGTAAATCTCTTATTATAAGTTCATGTACTTCTATTTCTCTATTCATTGTGTATATTTTATTTCTTGTTTCTTGGGCATCAAAATATACCTCATGTATCTTTTGTAATTCTTCACTGTTATAAAATTTGTTATCTTCTTTTCTTTGGGTCAACCATTCATTCTGTGTTTTCAATAATTCTTCAGCTTTTATTCTTGTCTTTATGAACGTGTGTTTAGTTTCTCGACATTTCCATATCATTCTATTATATTTTATTATTCTTTCAAAAGATTGAATTGTTTTCATTCTAAATTCCAATTTTCTATATCGAATTGTTCTAAGTTGTTTTCGTTAGATCTATCATATTAATAATTATTTAATCTATTATCTGAATCGTATTCATAATTTTTGTTTATATCTAGATCTGTTATTGTTCTATTTATGGCTCTGATACCAATTTCTGGGTGAATCTTTTCATCACCTAACAACCCTAAAGAGGGGAGAACGTTGGTGGTACTTTCACTGATATTCCTGATTTTATTACTATTATGGCGGAATCTTAAGTAATAACTTATCAGTAGTATACTAACAAGTAGTATTAACAAACTTATATGAGGTTTTATGTCCATCATTTCTTTTAAATCAGTCTATAACCTTTTTTTTCAGATTTACCAATATCATAGCTTCAGATTTTCTACTTAAGAATCATAAGCATAAAAATCAATAATATCATAATCTAAGAACTTCTACTTTATCAGAAGAATAAGCACAGAAAATAACTTATCTGAAATATAATTAAAATATATAAGTACAGGAATCGTACCTCTTGTCGTAAATCTCAGATCACCGGAAATATCCTCACCTGGCTGCTTCCCCTTCGTCGCTCCTCGCTGTGCGGGTACTAATTTGCCTAGTGTTTGGGACAGTCTCAACAGTTCTTTCCGAGCATTCCAACAAGAGTCAAGGTTCCTAGACTTAACATGCGTTTAACTATATATCCTTCAAAGTTAATTCCTAGTTCTTATGATTCTTTTTAGTAGATTTTCTTTGGATTACGATATGTTGATACCTTGTTCTTAAGATTCCTTTTAGTAGATCTTCTTCTTCTATGATATTATTCTGCTTAAGATTATAGACCGATAGAAGAGTTTTAGCTAAACATGATTGTTATGCTAATAGAATGCTAATAGAAGACTAATATTTCTTTTCTCGAAAGAAAGAGTTTCGGAAGAGAGATTATAGAGAGAGATTATCTTGAAGATTGAAGTTGTATTTCAAAATTTGTTCTCTTTTTCTGATACAATGAGGCTCTTTATATAGATAACCTCGGAGTGCTACAGTGCTTGACTCTTACTGTGCGGCTCTTACTGTGCGACCTTTACTGTGCGACCTTTACTATTTGCTATAGTATCCGACGGCTTTACTATTCCTCGCATGACTTGTCTTTATCAGGCGACCTTTATCAGATTACAGCTTTGGCTTTACTATTCCTCGCATGTGAAAATTACTATTCATGCTACAGTAAAGCTGATAAATTACATTTCAATCGTCGAAGTTGCTGATATTTTATCTGTGTCTTTGTTTGCTTGGATGTTCTCTTGGTTTGTTGTCTGTCCTTCTGGATGTTTTTGCTTATATTTTCTTGCTTTCTCAGTGTTTTCCTTGATCTTTGCTGGTACTCGTGTCTCCTTTGTCTATATTGTTGAGTCCTCCCTTGTTCTTTTATTGGGATCTTGCCTTTTTCCATGATTTCTGCTGATATTCTTGCCTTCCTTTGATCTTCGTTGATGTTGATGGGTTTTTTGTCCTCTTGCTATTATTGGGATTTTTGTCCTTTTCCATAAAGCTGATTTGTTTGGTATCTGTTTTGTTGATTATTTTTTCGCTGCTGTCCTTGTCTTGCTGTCGTCTTTGCCTTTGCTGCTATTATTTTCTTTTTGACTTCTTCTGTGTTGTCTTGTAATCATATTTTTTCTTTTTCTTTTGTTTTCTTTTCTTCGATGGCATTTTTCCACCGCTGCTGTCTTTGTTTTTGCTTCTTTCTTTCTTTTCTTTCTTTTGTACTTTTTCATATCTTTTTCTTTTTTCATTTCTTTTTTCATATCTTTTTCTTTTTTCATTTTTCATATCTTTTTCTTTTTTCATGTACTTTTTCATATCTTTTTTTCATTTTTCATATCTTTTTCTTTTTTCATTTTTTTTGTTGCGATAAATCGCTCTGGGCTAGTCTGTTATCTCATATTTTTTGGGTTTTTTTGTGATAAATCACAGTGGGCCTGCTGTTATCTTGTATCTTATATTTTTCGACTTATATGATAAATCATATTGGGCCTGCTGATATCTCATATGATGGGTGTCATGTAATAAAATTACATTATCCCCACGGGCTATTATTCCATTTTTTGGGTTTTATGTAATAAAATTACATTATCCCCATGGATCAGAAGATCCTTCGTCTTTTATGCTCATAACGTTTTTGCTGCCTCCGCTACTATCTCTGAAAGTCATTGGCTTTCTTCTTTGTTTTGTTATAGCTTGATATTGCTCTATTGTCTCCTTGGCATGTTTGTGTTTCAAATTTATTATCCATTCATCATGTTAGTAAGTTCGATCGTGTCTCGGACTATTATTTCATGGTTGTAGTATATGGTGACTAGTTCTTCTACTTCTCCTCCTCTAGTATTTCCAATAATGCTTGCCTTTCCCATCCCGATCATATCTTCTAATCTTCCCGCTAGGTTGTTAGTCCAATGGCTCTTTTGTTGCTTAGCCATTCTTGAACCGGTTTATTTTGCATGGCATTTCCTTTTTGAATCTGTGTTTTCTCTGTAATGGTACTATTCTGCTGATTTAAAAGTTGACACAATATAATGGGTTTTCCTATTAAGTCCGATGAAACATCAAACACTTGTATTAGTATGATCTCGGTCCAAATGTTTCTCTCATAGATTGACGGATTGTATTATGTTTAGTAATTCGATATCTTCTTGAGGTATCATCTGTCATGACTTTATCTAGAATCCATACTTAAAAGTTTATGGACTACCTTTGGATCGGTTTTTCAAGACATAGGTACCTTGGGTATTTCTTTGAATCTTGAGGCTCTTAATATGTTAGGATTGGATTTATAAGTGTAGTACTTTGCGATGGTTTCATAAGCTGTGATGGTATCTGGGGAAAATGTTAACCTTTCAGCCATTGATGTTATCTGGGATGTTGGTATTTGGGATGTTGATGGCATTTTTAGTAGTCTTGAGTTGAGGGTAGGAAAGTCTGTTGTTTCTATGGTATTTTTTGGATATTCTCTCAGGTTCTTGTATGTTTGGTAGTCGGTGAAGCATTCTTTCAACTGACTGATCAGACTATTATTTTCCTTGAGTATTCCTTCCAGTTCTTGTATCTTGGATTCCATGGCTTGGTTGCTGCTGATAACTTTGCTTATTATATTGCTGATATAATCGTCGAAGCTGTCGCTGTTAACTGACATCTTGGTATTTGTTTCCAATATAGGTTAGGAAATTTTTAGATAATAATAAGAAGTGATTGTATCTGTATTCCTTTATTCCAGTTTTGTTGGCTAATACAGCATGTTGGTTCATACCCCTTATGGATTTCTTCTATTTATCTCTCGGTTAAGTTCCTTGTCTTGTTCATATTCTTTGACTTCTTCTTCTAATCCTGAACTTTGTATTAGTTCTTGTAACTCTTGCGTATTTATTTCAGCTAACCTTCGTCTTATTTTGTTAAGGTTTTTTGCAAGCTTTTTGTATCTGTCATGATAATATTTTCTTCCTGTTTCGTTAGTAACTGTAATAATCTTATGACGGGTATACTCTTCATATTGTATCCAATAATTTCTTTCGTCTATTAACTTTCTTTTTTCTTCCTGTAAATTCATTTATAGGGTTAATATTTTAATTTTGGGCGCTTGTTAGTCTAATTGTGCTCCTTTTTTCCTTACGTATTTTCTCCCAAATTTAGATTTTTTCCTTTTATCCGGGGTCATTATCTTCCTTGATTTCTTTTTGCAACTTATATTTTATGTATCTTTTAGCTAGACATGATTTTAGGATTCTTATCTTTTCTCTTAAGGTATTTTTCGTTGGTTCTGATTGTTTGTGTTTTTGAGTTACTTCTATATTATTGATCTTATAATATTTTATATTCTTCATACTCATTATCATTTCACATTTTCTTTCTGCTAATATGTTTTCCCTTGCTAATAGCCATTTTTCTCTTAGAAATTCTCTTTTTAATATTATGTTGAACGGTATTAGCATTCCTTTTCAATCTTTTATTTCCCTGCTTAGTTCTTGTTTATCGGGATTTAGAAAATATTCATTCATATTTATTTTTATTGATCCTACAGATTGGCTAGGTTTTATTTGGTGTTCTACTAGTATATGTGGTGGTAAGTTGGTAGGTTCTTTTGTTATTACTCCTAAAGTTGGTCTTAATATTTCTATTTTAAGAGGTTCATTATGCTTGTTTTCTATATCACTTTTAGGCTTTTCTTCTATTATTGCATTTACTTTTTGCGCCTTATGTAGTGCTTCTGAACTTTGATTGTGTTCTTGTATTATTTCAGAATCATTTTTTCCTATTTCTTCCGGACTATTATTTTCTTTATCCGCATCTTTTTCTTCCTTATCTGTACTACTGCTCTTTTCTAAATCACTATTTTTGATATTATCGTTACTAGTATTGTGTATTCTTTTTATTCTTTGTTTTCTTTCCAAACCTGTCATTTGTTGTTCCATAATACGTAATTCTTCTTTAAATTCACTTATTTCTGACTTTAATTCCTTCTTTGTTTCTCTTAATATTGCGTTAGGTTTTAATTCGTGTTTCATATTTTTATACATAGTCTTATATTTTTTGTATTTTGTAAACCATTCTTCATTAGATAATTTTAATTTTTTGTTTTCTTTTTCTAATCTTGTGATCATTTCTTGCATGGTTTCTAATGAGCTAATACCAATATTTCTTTCTTTTAATCTTTCGTTTGTTGAGGCTTCTTTTGTTGAGGTTTCTTTTAATATTACTTTTGTCTTGTGGAGCTTGTGTTTCATATCTTTATACTTGATTTTGTACATTTTATACTTTGCTAATACCAATTTCTCTGCGGATCTTTTCATCACCTAACAACCCTAAAGAGGGAAGAACGTTGGTGGTAATTTCACTGATATTTATGGTTTTACTACTATTATGGCGGAATCTTAGGTAATAGCTTATCAGTAGTATACTAACAGGTAGTATTAGCAAACTTATATGGTGTTTTATGTCCATTTTTTCATTTATATCAGTCTATAATCTTTTTACAGATTTACTAATATCATAGCTTCAGATTTTCTACTTTAAGAAACATAAGCATAAAAATCAATTATATCATAATCTAAGAACTTCTACTTTATCAGAAGCATAAGCACAGAAAATAACTTATCTGAAATATAATTAAAACATATAAGTACAGGAATCGTACATCTTGTCGTAAATCTCAGATCACCGGAAATATCCTCACCTGGCTGCTTCCCCTTCGTCGCTTCCTCGCTGTGCGGGTACTAATTTGCCTAGTGCTTGGGACAGTCTCAATAGTTCTTTCCGAGCATTCCAACAAGAGTCAAGGTTCCTAGACTTAACATGCGTTTAACTATATATCGTTCAAAGTTAATTCCTAGTTCTTATGATTTTTTTTAGTAGATCTTCTTTGGATTACGATATGTTTTCCTTTATTAAACTGCATGATGGTTATGCTTTTAGTATAATCTTATGCTAATAGAAGACTAATATTTCTTTTCTTGAAAGAAAGGTTTCAAGAGATTAGAAAGAGATTATCTTATTGGGCTTGAAGTTATTCCAAAAGACATTATCTCACGTCTGACCGGATTATCACCCGTTAAACTATCACAAGTCTATCTTCTTGGCTTTAATATTCTTACTGATGTGATTTTAGTTCAAGTCTTTTCGTAATATCCTTCTATTACGGTTCAATTCTCTTTTATGAATCGTTACGTATTCATTTCTATAATCTTGTGATGTAATTTCCAATTACAATATATTTTTTAGTATAAGTGTAACCTTGGAATGTCAATTTAGGCCTTGGGCGAGCCAAATTGATAAGAGGAGGAGATTGTTTGCCTTGATATAATGTTATATATTAGAAATTTAGAAAATTAGGAATTTAGAAAATTATAAATTATATATTATATATATTAGGAATTATATATTCAATTATATATTATATATATATATATATATAAAAAAATAAAAAAATAAAAAATTACTATTCCGACATGTGAAAATTACTATTCATGCTACAGTAAAGCTGATAAATTACATTTCAATCGTCGAAGTTGCTGATATTTTATCTGTGTCTTTGTTTGCTTGGATGTTCTCTTGGTTTGTTATTCATTCATACGGATGTTTTTGCTTATATTTTCTTGCTTTCTCAGTGTTTTCCTTGATCTTTGCTGGTACTCGTGTCTCCTTTGTCTATATTGTTGAGTCCTCCCTTGTTCTTTTATTGAGATCTTGCCTTTTTCCTTGATTTCTGCTGATATTCTTGCCTTCCTTTGATCTTCGTTGATGTTGATGGATTTTTTGTCCTCTTGCTATTATTGGGATTTTTGTCCTTTTCCATAAAGCTGATTTGTTTGGTATCTGTTTTGTTGATTATTTTTTCGCTGCTGTCCTTGTCTTGCTGTCGTCTTTGCCTTTGTTGCTATTATTTTCTTTTTGACTTCTTCTGTGTTGTCTTGTAATCATATTTTTTCTTTTTCTTTTGTTTTCTTTTCTTCGATGGCATTTTTCCACCGCTGCTGTCTTTGTTTTTGCTTCTTTCTTTCTTTTCTTTCTTTTGTACTTTTTCATATCTTTTTCTTTTTTCATGTACTTTTTCATATCTTTTTTCATTTTTCATATCTTTTTCTTTTTTTCATTTCTTTTTTCATATCTCTTTTTTTTTTGTTGCGATAAATCGCTCTGGGCTAGTCTGTTATCTCATATTTTTTGGGCTTTTTTGTGATAAATCACAGTGGGCCTGCTGTTATCTTGTATCTTATATTTTTCGGCTTATATGATAAATCATATTGGGCCTGCTGATATCTCATATGATGGGTGTCATGTAATAAAATTACATTATCCCCACGGGCTATTATTCCATTTTTTGGGTTTTATGTAATAAAATTACATTATCCCCATGGATCAGAAGATCCTTCGTCTTTTATGCTCATAACGTTTTTGCTGCCTCCGCTACTATCTCTGAAAGTCATTGGCTTTCTTCTTTGTTTTGTTATAGCCTGATATTGCTCTATTGTCTCCTTGGCATGTTTGTGTTTCAAATTTATTATCCTGTTCATCATGTTAGTAAGTTCGACTGTGTCCTGGACTATTATTTCATGGTTGTAGTATATGGTGACTAGTTCTTCTACTTCTCCTCCTCTAGTATTTCCAATAATGCTTGCCTTTCCCATCCTGATCATATCTTCTAATCTTCCTGCTAGGGTTGTTAGTCCAATGACTCTTTTGTTGCTTAGCCATTCTTGAAACTGGTTTATTTTGCCTGGCATTTCCTTTTTTGAATCTGTGTTTTCTCCTGTAATGGTACTATTCCTGCTTGATTTAAAAAGTTGACACAATATAATGGGTTTTCCTATTAAGTCTGATGAAGCATCAAACACTTGTATTAGTATGTTCTCGGTCCAAATGTTTCTCTCATAGATTGAATGATTGTATTATGTTGTTTGTAATTCGATATCTCTTTGAGGTATCATCTGTCATGACTTTATCTAGGAATCCATACTTAAAAAGTTTATGGACTACCTTTGGATCGGTTTATTCAAGACATAGGTACCTTGGGTATTTGCTGAATCTTGAGGCTCTTAATATGTTAGTATTGGATTTATAAGTGTAGTACTTTGCGATGGTTTCATAAGCTGTGATGGTATCTGGGGAAAATGTTAACCTTTCAGCCATTGATGTTATCTGGGATGTTGGTATTTGGGATGTTGATGGCATTTTTAGTAGTCTTGAGTTGAGGGTAGGAAAGTCTGTTGTTTCTATGGTATTTTTTGGAGATTCTCTCAGGTTCTTGTATGTTTGGTAATCGGTGAAGCATTCTTTCAACTGACTGATCAGACTATTATTTTCCTTGAGTATTCCTTCCAGTTTTTGTATCTTGGATTCCATGGCTTGGTTGCTGCTGATAACTTTGCTTATTATATTGCTGATATAATCGTCGAAGTTGTCGCTGTTAACTGACATCTTGGTATTTGTTTCCAATATAGGTTAGAATTTTTTTAGATAATAATAAGAAGTGATTGTATCTGTATTCCTTTATTCCAGTTTTGTTGGCTAATACAGCATGTTGGTTCATACCCCTTATGGATTTCTTCTATTTATCTCTCGGTTAAGTTCCTTGTCTTATTCATATTCTTTGACTTCTTCTTCTAATCCTGAACTTTGTATTAGTTCTTGTAACTCTTGCGTATTTATTTCAGCTAACCTTCGTCTTATTTTGTTAAGGTTTTTTGCAAGCTTTTTGTATCTGTCATGATAATATTTTCTTCCTGTTTCGTTAGTAACTGTAATAATCTTATGACGGGTATACTCTTCATATTGTATCCAATAATTTCTTTCGTCTATTAACTTTCTTTTTTCTTCCTGTAAATTCATTTATAGGGTTAATATTTTAATTTTGGGCGCTTGTTAGTCTAATTGTGCTCCTTTTTTCCTTACGTATTTTCTCCCAAATTTAGATTTTTTCCTTTTATCTGGGGGGTCATTATCTTCCTTGATTTCTTTTTGCAACTTATATTTTCTGTATCTTTTAGCTAGACATGATTTTAGGATTCTTATCTTTTCTCTTAAGGTATTTTTGGTTGGTTCTGATTGTATGTGTTTTTGAGTTACTTCTATATTATTGATCTTATAATATTTTATATTCTTCATACTCATTTCACATTTTCTTTCTGCTAATATGTTTTCCCTTACTACTAGCCATTTTTCTCTTAGAAATTCTCTTTTAATATTATGTTGAACGGTATTAGCATTCCTTTCCAATCTTTTATTTCTCTGCTTAGTTCTTGTTTATCGGGATTTAGAAAATATTCATTCATATTTATTCTTATTGATCCTACAGATTGGCTAGGTCTTGTTTGGTGTTCTATTAGTATATGTGGTGGTAAATTGTTAGGTTTTTCTGTTATTACTTCTAAAGTTGGTCTTAATATTTCTATTTTAAGAGGTTCATTATGCTTGTTTTCTATATCACTTTCAGGTTTTTCTTCTATTATTGCATTTACTTTTTGCGCCTTATGTAGTGCTTCTGAACTTTGATTGTGTTCTTGTATTATTTCAGATAAGTTATTTTCTTTATCAGCATCTTTTTCTTCCTTATCTGTACTACTGCTTTTTCTAAATCACTATTTTTGATATTATCGTTACTAGTATTGTGTATTCTTTTTATTCTTTGTTTTCTTTCCAAACCTGTCATTTGTTGTTCCATAATACGTAATTCTTCTTTAAATTCACTCATTTCTGACTTTAATTCCTTCTTTGTTTCTCTTAATATTGCGTTAGGTTTTAATTCGTGTTTCATATTTTTATACATAGTCTTATATTTTTTGTATTTTGTATAACCATTCTTCATTAGATAATTTTAATTTTTTGTTTTCTTTTTCTAATCTTGTAATCATGGTTTCTAATGAGCTAATACCAATATTTCTTTCTTTTAATCTTTCGTTTGTTGAGGTTTCTTTTGTTGGGGTTTCTTTTACTATTACTTTTGTTTTGTGGAGCTTGTGTTTCATATCTTTATACTTGGTTTTGTACATTTTATACTTTGCTAATAAGCTCTCATTTTCTTCTTCCAATTCCTTATTTTCAAGTTTTAATAATTTAACACAAATGTTTCTTTCTTTTAAATTATCTGTATTTTTAATTGGGTTTTCTTTAGGATCTTTCGGATCCTGTTTTTCCATAGGTTTATATTTATACCCTTTTTGTTCTAATATTTCTTTCGCATGATTTCTTAGAAATGTAACCACGCTATATTCGGTGTTTTTATTCATTTTTATTTAAAATCTTTAAGTTGTACTAATGCTTTTGCTACTTTCTTGGTGTTTTATTTGACTAATATTTACCATTATTTTCTTATCCTTTTTATCCAACCGTCTCCTATGTTTTTCCATTCCTTATTGGGTTTATTATTTACTAAATCTCTTAATTGTTTTATCTCATTTTCTAGTTCCATTTCTCTAGCACTATATTCGAGATACTTAAGTTGTGAATTAATAACTTCTTCTAGTAATATTCTTTTTATTACTTTTAATTCTCTTTCTTTTTTATCAACTTTATCTTGGATATTCATATTTTATTAATAAATCTTGTTTTACCTTGGTCATTAATTTCTATTCCGTTATTATTAATTTTATAATCTATCATGGTTAAAAAATCACTTCCTAATAGTAATTCATTCAAGCTATCGTATTCCACGACTGCTATGTTTATTTTATACTCTAAATCCTGAATCTTAAATCTCAGATTAACGCTTCTGGTAACTATTATTTCTCTTTCATTTTCAGGGTAATGGAAAGTCTCTGGTGGAATTAACTGACAATCCTTTTCATTTATCTTACTTATATGTACAAAGCTTTTTACAGCTCCTGTATTTATTTCCGTTATACAATCGGTTGTTGTAATTCCATCGAATATAATTACTCTAATGCTTAACCTATTACTTGGCATATTTATTAAATCTAATGTTCTTGATATTCCTAAACTTCCTTGTTTTATTAGTATTTCCCTTTTTATACTTAGTCTGGATCCTTCTATCTGGGGTTTTATCTTTTGTACTACTGTTGTGATTCTTTTATTAAAATCCATTTGTATTTCTTCGGGTATTGTTATTTTAGAGTTTTCCTTATGTTCTATTTTTTCTAGTATGTCTTGATACATTTTCGGCACTAGAATATTCATTTCATATTGTTTCTTTACATGATGGTTACCTGTTAAGGCATACACCATTTTTGTTTCTATACTTATAACTTTACTTCCTGGTGGCATTTTTATTCCATCTAGTTTATAGTATAATGTTAACGCTAAATCTTTATGTTCATCTTTTAACGAGATACTAAAATCTGGTTGTACTGTAAACTTTAATTTTTGATATATCAAGTTTCCTTTTACCACTGATATTAACGCGTCTTGTAGATTTTCTAATATCCTATCATCTAATATGTATATCTGTATGGGTGTATCTATATTCCTTTGAAAATACGCTTTTATGGTAAACGCTACTCCTCCTAAATAGATGTTTCTGTATTTTTTAGCTTCTTTTGTTGATAATTTAGATAATTCTCTTTTTATTATATCATCGGTTATCAAATTTATTCTAGCTTTTCCATTTATACTTGTGGTATCTATTATATTCTCATGTTTTGGTATTATATATCGTACTTCTTTATTTCTTTCAAACCATTTTGTTTTAAATATCTTTTTTATTGATAATTCTTCTTGTTCATCTTGTATCTTTTGGTATGTTTCTGGTTTAAAACTTAATGTTTGTGTTGTTCCTCCTTCGTATTCATCCATCTGATAGTATGTTTTATGTAGATCTGTCGCTATTTCTTTTCCTTTATCCATGAGTTAGCTGATTTATAAACTTATATTGTTCTTTTATGACATCATTTAAGTCTTTTATTTCACGATCTTGCTTAATTATTTGTCCTATCTTTTCCTCCGTTATCATTCTGATTTCTTCATCTTTTTGCCTTAGCTGTTCTTCTTTTATTGTTAGCCTAAGCTTCAAGTTCCTCATGATATTTTCTTGTTCAGTAATTCGTTTGGACTTTTCTGCTATGGTATTATTTGCTTCTGTTATTAGATCTATACTCATTTTACAACTTATTATGTGTTCATTTATATCTTTGTTATATGTTAATCTTTTTTCTGCTATGTGTTCTAATTGTCTTAACATTTTCTGTCGTCCTCTCATCATTTCTTCACTCATTTTATTATTAATATTGGCTCATTTCGAAACGTAAATCTATTAGTAAATCTCTTATTATAAGTTCATGTACTTCTATTTCTCTATTCATTGTGTATATTTTATTTCTTGTTTCTTGGGCATCAAAATATATCTCATGTATCTTTTGTAATTCTTCACTGTTATAAAATTTGTTATCTTCTTTTCTTTGGGTCAACAATTCATTCTGTGTTTTCAATAATTCTTCAACTTTTATTCTTGTCTTTATGAACGTGTGTTTAATTTTTCGACATTTCCATATCATTCTATTATATTTTATTATTCTTTCAAAAGATTGAATTGTTTTCATTCTGAATTCCAATTTTCTATATCGAATTGTTCTAAGTTGTTTTCGTTAGATCTATCATATTCATACTCATAATTATTTAATCTATTATCTGAATCGTATTCATAATTTTTGTTTATATCTAGATCTGTTATTGTTCGAAAATGAGAGCTTATTAGCAAAGTATAAAATGTACAAAACCAAGTATAAAGATATGAAACACAAGCTCCACAAGACAAAAGTAATAGTAAAAGAAACCTCAACAAAAGAAGCCTCAACAAACGAAAGATTAAAAGAAAGAAATATTGGTATTAGCTCATTAGAAACAATGCAAGAAATGATTTTTGGAATACAACTTCAATCTTCAAGATAATCTCTCTCTATAATCTCTCTTCCGAAACTCTTTCTTTCGAGAAAAGAAATATTAGTCTTCTATTAGCATTCTATTAGCATAACAATCATGTTTAGCTAAAACTCTTCTATCGGTCTATAATCTTAAGCAGAATAATATCATAGAAGAAGAAGATCTACTAAAAGGAATCTTAAGAACAAGGAATCAACATATCGTAATCCAAAGAAAATCTACTAAAAAGAATCATAAGAACTAGGAATTAACTTTGAAGGATATATAGTTAAACGCATGTTAAGTCTAGGAACCTTGACTCTTGTTGGAATGCTCGGAAAGAACTGTTGAGACTGTCCCAAGCACTAGGCAAATTAGTACCCGCACAACGAGGAAGCGACGAAGGGGAAGCAGCCAGGTGAGGATATTTCCGGTGATCTGAGATTTACGACAAGAGGTACGATTCCTGTACTTATATGTTTTAATTATATTTCAGATAAGTTATTTTCTGTGCTTATGCTTCTGATAAAGTAGAAGTTCTTAGATTATGATATTATTGATTTTTATGCTTATAATTCTTAAGTAGAAAATCTGAAGCTATGATATTGGTAAATCTGAAAAAAAGGTTATAGACTGATTTAAAAGAAATGATGGACATAAAACCCCATATAAGTTTGCTAATACTACTTGTTAGTATACTACTGATAAGTTATTACTTAAGATTCCGCCATAATAGTAATAAAATCAGGAATATCAGTGAAAGTACCATCAACGTTCTCCCCTCTTTAGGGTTGTTAGGTGATGAAAAGATCCACCCAGAATTTTTATATGCGCCACTAGAATTTGTTTGCTGGCTCCGCCACTATTGAGGAGTAACCCAAAGTGCACGCTATATATGGAAAATATTTTGGTCTACGAATACTCTACGTAACAAAATAATTAATGGATTATTTTGAGTCTTTAACTCAAAGATTGTGGACTATTTTGGACTTCTCAAATATATATATTCAAAAGTATAGTAGCAATTCAAAGCACCATACCCATAGTCAATCCGAATTTCAAAAATATGCTTGGTATATTCTCTACATACATGTAATTTGATGCTCATCCCAAATGTTCTTTATCTGTTTGTTGGTTTGGATCTCTCTTGCTCTGTCCAATTCCTCAATTTAAATTGAAATAATTACAAGGGTTTCCCTTCAAATGGGCGGGTTTTTTATTTTTGTTCTTCAAAATTAAACTTATTTTTAACTGGTGATTCACATAAATGTCCTTATTTTGGGGTGATTTTTAATTTTTGTCTTTAAATTTAAGTTCTTTAATTTTTATCTTTTATTATTTTTGGCGCGACATAGTTAGAATTTCGCTCTTACATAATTAGTGTTTATCTTCAGCATATGTATCATACACAACCCACAAATTATGCCAGATAAGGCATAACTGTCAACACACAACATAATATGAAAAAAGGCATAATTTCATATTTCGGCGGACATAATTTGCGTTTAATTTCAACATATGTATCATAACATCCACACAAGTTTCCAACACTCAACATAATATAAAAAATTACTATAAAATTATTTCGTATAACGTAATTCCTACATAATTTATGCCGCGCGAGGAAAAAGTTCAATTTTCAAAAAAAAATTATAGAGATTATGCCTTGAGAAGTAAGCCTGAAAATTTTCATAAAATAAATAACAGAGGCAAAAAGTAAAGACCACAAATATGAAGGGCACAAATTGAAGACCAGTGCTTTTGAGGGGAAATCCACACACAAAAAAAAGATTTCTAACAGGGCATAAGTTATTTAAGGGCGTAGACATAACTCGTGGGATATTATGATGCGAAAATATAAAATTATTTTCTACAAAAAAAAAAAAGTTATTTGTTACGAGGGTAAAAAATAAAAAACGACCTCAAAATAGAGACAAAGTGCAAATGACCCATTTAATTTAGTGAATTGGTAGGAAAATGATCCTAGAATGAGTTGTGAACCCAAATAAAAACATTATCATATAATTTTAGGAAAGAAAACTTCCCCTAACTCAAAATTACACTAATCTAAAAATGTAACCATTTAAAATAACAATAACCTAATATTGATTCCTTGGCATGTGGCATCGGAGAAGGATAAAACGACTTCATTTTGTCCTTTCCATTGTCTTCTTTTCATATACTTACAAAAGTATAAGACGAAATTAATCAATTTGATCTACTTCTTAATTTAAAAGTATAGTGATAGAATCATGGAACCATAGGAGAAATCAACAATCACGTACAGCTATTAGCCATTATTGACAACTACTTTCATCAATTTCGTCCACCAATCATAATTACCATTAACCGCCATCATACGAACATTATTGTTGATAATAACTATTAGTGAATATTAGAAAATATTGCCCATATATTTTGTAATTATTAGTGTTGTATAAGTATGATAAATATAGAATCCTTATTATATTAGGATTCCACATTATATACATTATATGTATTTGTATGAATGAAAAAGACTCCAAAAAGTGGAGATTAATACAATTCTATATGGTATCAGAAGCCAACAATCCTTCCCGACCTAAAACCTAAATTCGACCACCCATATATGTCCTTTTGCGGCACCAAACTGCTTGTATACCACCGATATACCATCAATATACGCTGATATACAGCTGCCCAGCTCTCCAATTCTACAAACAACCTTGTATACCTCTAGTATACTACTTATATACATCCCTATTTCCTTTCCTATCTCTCCAATATGTCGTATATCCATCGTATACAGCCTATACACATCGATATACAATATGTATACGACTGTTATTCCCTCTCCGTCACTATATACTACCCGTATACAACCTCCCTAAGTCGTTATACACCACGTATACAGCCGATACTGCCCTATATACTCCTCGTATACGTCCCGAACCCCCCTCATAATTTTTTCTCTCTCTTACCTATTCTCCGGTAGCCAGAGAACAACCACATATGTGGCAGTAGCTAGAGGCGCAAGGGTGGCAGATGGGGTCGGGCTAGGAACTTGGTTTCCAGCAAGAGCCCAATAACCATCGATCTGATCTGACAGTGGCCCGATTTACGGCACCAAGTAGTCCGGACCGGCATAGATGGGACACATCCATCAGGCTTGATTTCTACTGACAAAGACTGGTAGTATGGAAGAAAAATCGACAGGCCACAACAATCAGGATCGATTTCTTGGAGCCCAGCAGTCTGTTCCAGGCCTTCCCCAATTCAATTTGGGCCATGCTTTCGGCATATTGACTCCTCGACGGCCCGATAATGCGTGGTATATAGATACGGGCGCCACATCTAACCTCACAAACAATTCTAGTAAATCTTCCTCAATTGTGAAGTTTAAAGATTCCACAATCTATTATGGTCGGATATGGTCATCGTATTCCAATTGAAGGGTTTGACCACATACTGACCTCACCACCACATCCCCACTTCTCCCTCAATAACGTTCTATATGCCCCTAACATTATCAAGAACCTGATCTCTGTTATAAAATTTGCCACAAATAATTTCCTATTAATTTTGACCTGTTTGATTCGCGTGGCTTTTGACAGAACTTTTTTCAAAAGATTGAATCTCGTGTCAGAGAGCGAGGAGCGCCGACTGCTACTAAGAACCTAAAAGTTTGAGTTTTATTTAACAGACCTACATATCGAGAAACTCCTTACGAGATAAAATAGTGAGGGGGACCTATATCCTTTCCTATCCACGTCCACTGCCAGTGTCAACCCTCCCACATCTCTAACTGCCCATGTCACTCCTCCCACCGTTTTAGCAACAATCTCTCCGTCAACCTGGCACAATAGACTTGGACACCCAGGAACTCGTGTTTTTAATTTTCCAAGAAGCAATAATTTAATTCGTTGTAATAATGGAAAACTTGCCCAACAGTGTTTTTCTTGCCCTTTAGGCAAACATGTTCGCCTTCCTTTTCAGTCTTCTTTAAGTGTTACGTTTTCTCCTTTTGACATTGTTCATGAAAATTTATGAACATCTCCCATAACTAGTTCACCGGGCTATACATTTTATCTAATCTTCTTAGATGACTATTCTCACTTTATCTGAGTTTATCCACTTAAATTCAAGTCTGAAGTGTTTGCCAAGTTTTTTAAATTTTGTGTCCATGTCAAAATAAAATTTGAAAAGACATAAAATTATTTTAATGTGATAACGGTCATGAGTTCAATAATTTCGCATTTCACAAATTTTTCTCTACTAATAGCATGGTTTTTCGGTTCTCGTGTCCACACACCTCCTCCCAAGATGGCGAGGCCAAACGAATCATTCGCACTATCAATAACATGGTTCGTACGATCCTATTTCTGGCCTCTCTACCCCCTTCCTTTTGGGTCTATGCTGTTAAAATGACTGAATACATTCTAAATATTTTGCCCATCCAAACTCTACAAAAATAGAACACCTACCGAAATTCTATTCTGTAAGATCCCGACTTATGAGCACTTATAAATTTTCGGCTGCCTGTGCTACCCGAATCATTCCTCAACGGCCCCGCATAAACTTGCACCCCGCACCACTTCTTGTGTTTTTTTAGGTTTGCCGCACAATCATAGAGGCTATATGTGCTATGACGTGTCTTCTTGCAAAATCATTGTGTCTCGTCATGTCATGTTTACTTAAGCAATATTCCCTTTTGCAAATACCCAAAAATTTTGGAACACGAATTATATGTTTCTAGACGAGTCTGCAGTCTCCCCCATCTACAACACATTACTCCGTCGTGATATCACTACTCCGGCACTTCCATATTCCGCAGCCGCCACCCCCGCCCCATCGAGTCTCCCACCACCAACATCACTCCAGTCCACCGCTGCATCCACTATTTCGGCAGCCACAGACAATACCCTACCACATTTCCGGCAGCTGTTGCAACCTATCCTGCCACGGTTGCCCAATCACCTTCCCATTGTGCCAATGTTCACACCGTCCAGCCAACGAACACCCCACTACTATCATTCTAATTAGACATGGTTCCCCACACCCAAACCAGCAGTCATTATCACCCTTACCCCACCATACACTGGAACCCTATCCACCTAGTACATCCCCAAACCAACAATCCCTATCACCACACCGTCGACCACACCATCCCTTCGACCCATGTCACCCTATCGACATAGAGACCAAACTCGATAACACCCACCATCTGGTCATCACAACCAAACCCCGCCCTGTCATAACCCATCAATTACACCTACCCATCTCGGTTACCAAAACCCGATACCTATCACACACCCTCTATCAACACCTCCCGATACTCACCCGCCGTCACTATCTCAACCAACCCAACCCAGATGCTTAACCCGAACCCGACACCCACAAATATGTCCAAACGACCCCTACCTCCACGCACCCGAATTTAATGCTTTAGAGAAATAACACACTTGAGATTTGGTTGGGGTGAATGTGATCCGATGTATGTGGCTATTTCGTCACAAATTCATAGACAGTGGTGATTTAGAGAGATATAAGGCTAGACTTGTGGCTAATGGTACTAATCAGTAGTAGGGTATTGATTGTGGTAAGACATTCAGTCCGGTTGTTAAACTGATCACCATTCGCACAGTTCTGAGCATTGTTATGGGTAAGTATTGGTCGATTCATCAGCTTGATGTGAAGAATGCATTTTTACATGGGAACTTGAAAGAAACCATTTATATGAATTAGCCACCAGGCTTTGTCTATCCGGAGACCCCTTAGTATGTATGTATCTCCGTAAGTCACTTTATGGTTTGAAACAGGCCGCTAGAGTGTGGTATGAACGTTTTGTCAATTACATTATGCAGATTGGGGTTATATGTAGCAAGTGTGATAATTCTCTCTTTATTTTTCATTGATGTAGTAACATTGCTTATTTGATATTATATGTGGAAGATGTTGTTCTTACTGCCTCATCTGATGTATTGAAAAATTATATCATTGCACTGCTTAAAACTGAATTGGTTATGACTGACTTGAGAAAGTTGAGTTACTTTTTGGGGATATCAGTGACTAGATCTGAAGATACTATATTTCTGTGTCAGCGTAAGTATGCAGATGAGATTGTGTACAAGTCTAAAATGACGAACTGCAATATCATGCTCACTCCGATTGACTCTAAATCAAAGCTCAGTTCTATTAATAGCGATTCAGTGTCCAATCCACTCCTTATAAGAGTCTGGCAGGTGCACTTCAGTATCTTACTTTCATCAGGCCTGATATTGCTTATATTGTTAAGCAGGTGTTCTTGTTTATGCATGCCACCCAGGGAGCCTCATTTTACTGATCTTAAATGTATCATTCGATACATTAAGGACACATATGATTATGTGTTGCATCTATACCACTCTACACCGATTAAGTTGTTATCATATACATATGTATATTGAGCAGGCTGCTACTGTGTTCTCTTAGGAGATAATCTCATTTCATGTTCTTCCAAGAGGCAAATCACCATATCCCGTTCGAGTGCAGAAGCAGAGTATAGAGGCGATGCAAATGTTGTTGCTGAGATTTGTTGACTCTGAAACCTTCTTTTGGAGCTTCAGTGTCCCTTATGTAAGGTTTCTTTGGTGTACTGTGATAATATATATGCGATATATTTATCTCATAATCTGGTTCATCATCAACGAATCAAGCACATTGAGATGGATATATATTTTTTTCGTGAGAAGGTTGATATAGGTCATGTTAAGGTGTTGCATGTGCCTTCTTCGTATCAGTATGCAAATATCTTCACCAAAGGACTTCCTAGATAGCTATTCCTCGACTTCAGATCCAGTCTCAGCGTCCGGCCTCCTTCCGCTCCGACTGAGATGGTGTATTAGTGAATATTAGAAAATATTCCCATATATTTTGTAATTATTAGTGTTGTATAAGTATGGAAAGTATATGATCCTTATTGTATTAGGATTCCACATTTACACACTATATATATTTATATTAATGAAAAAGACTTCAAAAAGGAGAGATTAATACAATTTTACATAACCTTCGCAACTGATTGCCATTGCCGCTAGTTTTTAAAGTGTGATCTGTCAAACACATAAATTATACGACATGATGTAGATTAATATTTTCTTTGATATTTTATTAGTTTGTAAACAAATATAATTAATACATATCCAGATGCTCAAGGAAACATCTTAATTATTCAGTATTCATATCTAGATATAAGTAGTATAAAAAAATGTATGATCATTCTTTAATTTCGTTCGTAACTTCTATTTTAGTAAAAAGTACCAACTCTGTTATATATGAAAAAGAGCTACATATACACCAATTTAGTCATGTTATAAATATTATTTATTATTATGAATGTCTATCTCTACAAGGAAAGTTAGGGTTAGACCAAGGTACTTGGACCCTCTAAATAGAGATGTTCCCCTCATTGTATTTCATCCCTAAAAAAAAAAAAGAATTCTACTTCCTTTCTCCACAATATTCTTGTTCTAGTTTTGTTCTAGTTTTATTATTTTATAACACGTTATTAGCATGAGTCTCTAATTTATTGAGTGAAGTCCAATTCTCTTGGTTACAAGATCAAAACAATGTGGATGTATGATAGTTTCAATTAATGAATAAGATAAAAATCAGCACATACATCAAGTGCTTTGGTCAATCCTAAAGAGTCTGGATCTGAACGTGGTTAAGGTTCTTTATCTCTAATCCTTTGCTACTTTGATTTCTTATGCATAAATACATCTGCATATATACCTAATTATTTCACTTACTTGAACGAGATCTCTTTTGGGGTATATGGATATTAATATATTTTGTGAATGATTCAGTACTAAAAGGCCATCTAATACGATGTAAGTCTTATTTGATATTAGCATTTATGTATTGTCAATTGCCGTAACTAAATTATTTCCATTATTATGGCACTAACTTCATGGTTCGCTTGAACTCCAGCGGAGTTCATAATAATTGTACAACCATCAGAATTGGATTTATATCCATGTTTTCATGAATCATTAGAAGTGGTAATATTTTGATAGGCATGTTGTGAGTACAACTGAAGATGTGCTAAAGAAAATTCTTAACATCATATATATGTCTCGATTTGCTCCTGAAGTAGCAAAATCTTAAAGAAGTTTTAAGTTATCATTACTTGATATGTTTAAGGAACGTTGAGATATGTTCAATTCATGAAGAACGAGAACTTTTGATAAATGTTATAAGTACAGATCCATTCCCTGAAGTGAATGTGATGATTAGTAAAGATTATAAAGACAAACGTGCTCTTTATTATGAAAATATCACGATCCACTTTCAGAAGAGGTAAGATAATTGAGAAATAATATTCTAAATATTTTATGCTTTTCTCTCGAAGTAGCAAACTTAGAATTTTTCTCCCGAAGTAACAAACTCAGGAATCTGCTCCCGAAGTAGCAAATTTTAAACTCTACTCCGGAAGTAGTAGAACTTTAAAAGTAGTAAAACTTTGAATTTACTCCTGAAGTGGTAAATCTTTGAACTTCACTTCCGAAGTAGTAGAACATTGAGCTCTACTCTCGAAGTAGTAGAAACTTTAATTTTACTCTTGAAGTAGTAAATCTGAAATTTACTCCCGAAGTAGTAGAACTCTTAAATTTACTCTCGCATTAGTAAAACTTTGAACTTTACTCTCGAAGTGATAAAAATGCTCACGTTTTAAGAATAAAACCACCATACACACGGATATCAAATATATTCCATATGAGAATTGAGAAGGGTTATACTAATTAAAATGATAAAATCTTTCTAAGGGAAGATGACGTTTTTATGGCCAAAAGGACCCTTCGAATTATCATGTGTAAACTCTCTTTATTTTGTGATTTAGTATGTTAGCATATTTCTTTTCTTTCTTAATCGTTGTTAGCATATCTTGCTCCACCGTACTATTATTTTTATTCTTTATATTTTTCGTCTAAATCAAATTATACACATGCTTAAATGTGTTATTATTGAAATACTATGAAGTTCTAATACCCTCTTTAAGAATTTGATATCAAGGCATATATAGATGAAATTGACATTCTAAAATTCAATATATGCAGTTGGTAATTAATTAAGAAATCTGATCACATGTATGTTGTATTGTTAGAGAAATGTTATTTTGTGTAGAATACTATCTATTATAATCAAATTGATTTATTATGGTTACTGTAGCATCTTTGATGATAAATACTCGAATGTTAATGGTATTCTTCCTGAATAAGATGTATGAAATACTAAAGTTTAGAACTTACTTTTCATCATTTATAAATTGTATTGTCTTTAAATATCCATTTGATTACTATTTACTAATGACACCAACAATGTCTAACTATAACTTCTTTTATGATACCCGTAGTATCTAAGCAATATTTGATTGTACAAAATTAATAATCAAGTGCTCCAGAAGAGCTAACTATTTATCTAGAAGATCATGATACTATTTATCTAGAAGATCATGACATCAATAGTGTCCAAACAATATGTGTGATTAAGGAGAATAAAATACAAACTCCTGAAGAGCCTATATATTATGTCATTCGTTCTAGATTATAATATACAAAGTTGTTATGATCGAAACACAAGTTATAGTAAACCCGAAGTTTACTAAAGTAAATGACTATCATATTGAAGTTATAAATGGTTGGATGACTAAATCATAGTGGGTAAGGAATATGTATTTGAAATGTTACCCTCTTTATTCTCCAAATTGTATTGCACAAATATGAACATGATAAAATCACATGTCACGATAAATCAGAAGTTTTGTTGAGGATACATTAGATATACACTAGTATATAAACTAGTATATACATTAGAAGATAGGCCCATTGTTAGTTATTTTATGTTCTCAGACTGTGTTTTTCGATGTCAGGCCCACAGATATGTTAGGCCCATTATTTCCTTTAGTCTTAGCCCATAGTCTATATACTTGTAAGAGCAATTAGTTTGTCTTCTTTAACATAGAAATAAAACACAGAAAAGCTTGGGCAACTCTCTCTCTCTCTCTATGTTGCTTCTTCCTTCTCGAATCTTCTATCACAAAGCTCAGTATACTGAGCTTTGCATAGTTTTAACAAGTTTATTGTACAAAATAGAATTCATGTAATAGTAAACCAGAAGTTTACTAAAACAAATAGCACATGATATGGTAAACTTGAAGTTTACTAGTACAAATAATTTTATCAAATGACGTGATAATTTTGGTTGTCCTGATTTAAATTTAATGTGCTAAGTTTATATTCAGAATATATTGAAGAACTGGAAGATTCTTCAAGAATTAATTTGCTTGTTCTCATGATAAGTTGATTACACCAGCTAACGTTGAGATTGAATTCCCTAAATTCTGAAAAACGTTCACCTGTTATGTGATGTCTTAAATAGATGCATCGATAAGACGGTCACATGTGCGTTTATTGTCAACCTGCAGTTTGACATTTACAAAGTTGCTTGCTCAAAATAATTGAGTTGAGATTATAATTTTCAGATTATGTAATTAAGATAATTCATCTTGTTAATGTCGATTTATATTCAAGCTGGTTTAGTGTTGAATGCCTCCGATAAATAGATAAATCATTGCGAATGAGAACAAAGCTTCATGTGTTGATCTGAAATATGATATATTGCATACAACGATGTCAGTATGCTTCAGACTAATAAATTATGATAAATTCTCTCTCATAATTGGTTCAAGGTCAGGAATCAAATGTTTTCATCTAATAGTTTTATTTTGCGGTATATCATTAATGAATCTACCACGATGCACACAGATGGATTTTCCAAAGAAGGTGAAAATTATATTAGTTTTTCTAACATAAGGGTACAGAGAATAAAAAAGCTAAGAAATATATTGTGAATTATCACCGGTATGATCCTCGTTCAAACGATAATTCAAACCAAATGCTTGAAGCATTTGCTGACCCAACTATTTCATATTCCAGCTGCAAGATGCTCCTAAATGTCCATGAAGGGCATGATTTATAACATGCGTAAAACATGGTAGACAATTCGGTTTTAAACGCAATAATTCTTGAAAAGGGAGAGAAGCAAATGATCATAATAAGGAGGCAATGTGCTCTTGAAGAGCCTACGACATAACACTTCATAAAATTTCGTACGAGGTTCAGGTACCTGAAAAATAATAAAGTGATAAGATCTTAATACGTTATGTCTAATTGCAAATCGATACAAAATGATATCTCGTCGACGATATATTTGATACAATATAGTGCGCAATATTGTATAATATTATGATGATCTGAATTCTATATCTCTTAAAGCATATTGATGTAGAAATAATTATCAAGTAGATGTATCTTGGTAAGAGTAAATTACTGGACCTGCAGTCCTGACATTAGAAGATGTCATGTAAATGAAAATTATCTCAACCTATATGACTTAAATTTATTTTTTTGTTGAAAAATTCAAAATGCCTGAAGCATATACAAGTTATAGAAAAACTTGTTTGTAATCATTAAACGAATTAAATGAACTAAGGTTGATGTACTGAAATCACCTTAATAAATATTTATTTATCAGGAGTACAAAGATGACTCTGTTTACCCTTATCCCTTTACGATATTCAAAATCTTTCATAAGGTTGTGCAAGTTACTGACTTAAATGTGATTGGAGATTTTGAAGAGTTTTAAAAAAGCAGTAGACTACCTGCTAAAAGAAGTTGAAATGAGAAAATTAGATTGGTCCTGAAGTACCATATATTTGTTCAATTGATGAATTTATTTATCTTGCTATAGCTATAAGCATGATATAATTTCTTCCTTACACGGAGATACTGAAATAAGATCAATTGCATATTGTCGATTTGATGAGAGAAGTTTTCCAAAATTAGGGGGAGAGAATAATGAAATAAAAAGAGAAATTTTGTGGAAAATTCATTATCGTCTCATCTTGATCTACATGCTTCTCTTAGTGAGCAATATGTCCAAAAGATTATTCACTTGCATAAAATAGCAAATCAAATGCCAGATGCATTTACAAATTTGAAAAGGATTACTGAATCACATATCCATGCAGAGAATGTCTCAATTCAGATTGATGTCCTTGTAGGACCATTTACTAGTGTCATAACAAATGAATCTAAAAGCACGTCTGAAGCATGATAGACCATTGTGTTATAAGGATCAGAATCCTAGAAAAATAAAAATAAATGGTCAACATGACACTAAGAATGAAACTCATAAAGAAATGCAAGATTTGATCAATCCTGATATTCTTGAAGAAATCAATGAGCCGCAAACTCAAGAAAATGAAGAAACATCAATAAATTCAATTGATGTTATGACTATTTGAATCGTTTGAAAGTAAATGTGGTTTGAAATACCCACAACCTTAAAGGAAGATAATACAACATGCATTGCTCAATTGAAGGGGGGATTCAAAAAAAAGAGATAGGACAAAAGCACATTTCACCAAAATTGTTCTTCACACACGAGCTTCAAAAAAATAGTGATGTCAACGTGCAACAGATTCATTCTAGTGATAATGTTACTAATTTGTTCACTAAGTCTCTACCAATTGTAACTTTCGAGAAGATGGTATACAAGATTGAAATACGAATACTCAAGCATTTGGACTAAAATTCTCATCAGGGGGAGTTAATACATGTTGTACTCTTTTTCCCATATAAGGTTTTGTCCACTGAGTTTTCCTTGTAAGATTTTTAATGAGGCAATCAAAATGTGTATTATTAGAAATATGTACTCTTTTTCTTTCACTAGAATTTTTTCACTGGTTTTTTCTAGTAAGGTTTTAATGAGGCATATTATCTACCAAATAGACATTCAAGGGGGAGTGTTATAAATATTATTTATTATTATGAATGTCTATCTCTACAAGGAAAGTTAGGGTTAGACCAAGGTACTTGGACCCTATAAATAGAGATGTTTCCCTCATTGTATTTCATCCCTCAAGAAAAATAAAGAACTCTACTCCATTTCTCCACAATATTCTTGTTCTAGTTTTGTTTAATTTTATTATTTTATAACAAGCCAGTATTTTTCGTTTTCTAAATTTCATAATCAAAAGGCATAATTTAATTCATTAAAAATAATCAAGTGTTTAGTTCATATATCATTTTCGTTTTAGAAGGCATTTTGTTTATATGTAGCAGCATAAAACAAAAGAGACTTTTCTAAGCAATTGTTTCTAAGTTGTCATTTTTAATTCACGTAATCCAATTTCCTAATCACAAAACTAAAATATCTTAAACCTTTTACATGTACAATCCACAAGGCAAAATTTTGAGAAGCTAATTGCTCTGTATTAAATTAAAAACTGTAACAATTATTTACTACTGAAGTTTTTCTTTCCATAATGAAGTTTCTTTTTTAGAAATAAATATTTAATCCGAAACGAATAGAGCAATGTTCTTTTTTTTAATTATTATTATTATTATTGTTGTTGTTGTTATTGTGACGCCCGCGACACAAGGCGGACCGATGAGGATGGGCCAAAGAGAAAGACTGACTGACTTCTAAATTGACAAGCTTTTTAATAAAGAATGTACATAACACCTTAGTGTTGAGGATACATTAGATATACACTAGTATATACATTAGTATACATTAGATGATAGGCCCATTGTTAGTTATTTTATGTTCTCAGACTTTGTGTTTTTCGGATGTCAGGCCCACAGATATGTTAGGCCCATTATTTCCTTTAGTCTTAGCCCATAGTCTATATACTTGTAAGAGCAATTAGTTTGTCTTCTTTAACATAGAAATAAAACACAGAAAAGCTTGGGCAACTCTCTCTCTCTGTTGCTTCTTCCTTCTCGAATCTTCTATCACAAATCTTCTCTGTTGCTTCTTCCTTCTCGAATCTTATGTGCTGGGAGATCAGTTACTTCCCATGTATTGTTGCTCTCTAAAGCCTGCATCTCCAGTTTCATAGCATCGACCCATCTGGTATCCTTTACTGTTGAAGAGTAGGAAGTTGGCTCATGTTCAGCCTCAAGCTTAGCAATATAACTCTCATAGCTAAGATTATTTGACATAGGATATAAACAGCTCTTTCTATTCTCTGCATCTCCTGTGTGTGGCACATGTATGAAATCTCTCAACCAAGCAGGTTGCCTTTTATTTCTATCTGATCTCCTCAATGGTGGTTCAACTCCAGAATTAGGAAGATCGTATCATCTGAGAATCGGGAAGAGGCGCTATCCGTTGTCTTGTCAAATGATCATTGTTCTCCTCCTGTGTCCTTTCTTCAACTGTTGAGATATTATGGTTCGCTGCAAAGATCATCCGAAATCATTGGAAGACATCAATGTCAGTGTCCATTTCACCTTGCTGTGATTGTCTTGAACTTAGATTGGTGTCAGCAGTCAGTGGTTTCTGCTGCTGGAAAGGAAATATATCCTCATAAAAGGTAACATCCCTGCTCACAAACAGAACATTGTTAGATAAATTCAGCAGCCTATAGCCCTTCTGTCTAGCGTAAACCAAGCCTATGCCATGATAGCACAGGATGAAAGCCAAAAACAGATCTCTTTTTTGGGGAATTCAGTCGACAATATGGCACTCACAAGCAGGGCCTCCTTCAATAACAACAAAAATAAGAAGTACAATACATATGCATCGTGTGATTATTGCCACATGAAGGGACACAATAGGGAAGGATGCCATAAACTGCTGTATTATTGCGACTATTGCAAGAAGCAGAGACATATTAAAGAAAAATGCTATAAACTAGTAGGATATCCCTCAGATTATAAAGGGAAGAATAAGGTTAATACAGTCATGGCAACACAGAATGAAGGGAATGGTTCGATTCAGCTTTCTGCATACCAACAGGAACAACTACATCAGATGGTGAGGACCTGTACACCAGACAAGCTGGAGAGGATGATGTCAGTGATGAATCAGATTAAGGGAACAAGTACAGAATCTGCTATTGCTGCAAAAGTGTGTATGGCAGGTAAATCTACTCATGTTGAAGGTAACAGTAGTCCATGGATAGTCGATTCAGGAGCTACTAATCACATGGTTAAAAATAAGAATATGATTGAGACACCTCACTTGGCTAAAACTCGGGCGTATGCAATGCCTAATGGAGTTTTGCTCCATTACCTGATCGAAATTGTAGGCGGGAGGTGAACTCATAGAACATGTCCTTTCTGTGGCAAGCTTTCAATTTAACTTACTTTCAGTGTCTAAGTTGACTAAGGAGTTGAATTGTAGTGCGAGGTTCTTCCCTGACTTCTTTGTGTTGCAGGATCTCTTCACTGGGAAGGTGAAGGAGATTGGTAGAGAAGTAGATGACTTGTATGTGCTGACTTCTGCAAGGAAACAGGGTAGATTAGTGGATGCAAAAGCTCACATGTCAAGGGTCAGTACAGGAGAAATGAAAGTTGTTTTATGGCACAAAAGATTAGGTCATGTACCAATGAGTATACTTAGGAAAATTAATGTTTTCAATAATGATTCTAGCTTCACAATTCAACATTGTGATGTATGTCCCATGGCAAGGCAAACTAGGTTGCCATTTCCCACTAGCAGGAGTATGACTAGTTTTCCTTTTGAGTTGCTACATCTTGATATTTGGGGACTATACAAGGTTCCCACATATACTGGAATGAGATTTTTTCTAACTGTAGTGGATGATTTTACTCGATGGACATGGATATTCCTTTTACATTTAAAGTCAGATGTTCCTTCTATGATAAAAGAGTTATTTCTGATGATTAAAACTCAGTTTGATTCCCAAGTCAAATGTGTCAGATCAGACAATAGCTCTGAATTCATAAACAGTTCTTGTAAAGACTTGTTTTCACAGTTAGGAATTGTACATCCAACATCCTGCCCCTATAGCCCCCAACAGTATGGAGTAGTTGAGAGGAGGCACATGCACATACTGGAACTTGCAAGAGCCATCAAGTTTCAGAGTTGTCTACCAGCTAGATTCTGGGGTGACTGTGTAGAGGCTGCTGTATACATCATGAATAGATTACCATCTGTGGTGTTGGGGAATATCTCACCATATGAAAAATTGTACAAAAGGGCACCTGTTTTATCTCATTTAAGGGTTGATGGATGTCTTTGCTATGCATCTAATCTAGTAAAGGCTGATAAATTTGATACTAGAGCTATCAAGGCAGTATTGCTGGGGTATTCCACCAGGCAGAAGGGCTATAGGCTGCTGAATTTATCTAACAATGTTCTGTTTGTGAGCAGGGATGTTACCTTTTATGAGGATATATTTCCTTTCCAGCAGCAGAAACCACTGACTGCTGACACCAATCTAAGTTCAAGACAATCACAGCAAGGTGAAATGGACACTGACATTGATGTCTTCCAACAGATTTCAGATGATGCTGCAGCAGACCATAATATCTCAACAGTTGAAGAAAGGACACAGGAGGAGAACAATGATCATTTGACAAGACAACCAGATGACAGTCCTCTTCCTGATTCTGCAGATGACAGTCCTCTTCCTGATTCTGGAGTTGAACCACCATTGAGGAGATCAGATAGAAATAAAAGGCAACCTGCTTGGTTGAGAGATTTCATACAGGTGCCACACACAGGAGATGCAGAGAATAGAAAGAGCTGCTTATATCCTATGTCAAATAATCTTAGCTATGAGAGTTATATTGCTAAGCTTGAGGCTGAACATGAGCCAACTTTCTACTCTTCAGCAGTAAAGGATACCAGATGGGTCGATGCTATGAAACTGGAGATGCAGGCTTTAGAGAGCAACAATACATGGGAAGTCACTGATCTCCCAGCACATAAGAAGGCAATTGGATGTAAATGGGTTTACAAGGTCAAATATAAGGCAAATGGATAAGTGGAAAGGTTTAAGGCTAGATTGGTTGCCAAGGGTTACAATCAAAAAGAGGGAGTTGATTACCAAGACACCTTCTCACCAGTAGCCAAGATGGTATTTGTGAGAAATTTGTGATCTCGATGTACAACTACAAAAGGAACATATATCAAATGGATGTGTATAATGCATTCTTACAAGGCGACCTAAATGAAGAGGTGTATATGAGTATGCCTCAAGGATTTGATAATCAACAAGGGAAGGTGTGCAAGCTGATCAAGTCACTCTATGGATTAAAGCAAGCTTCTAGGCAATGGAATATAAAATTGACCACTGCCTTGCAAAATTCAGGATTTGTTCAAAGTCAATTAGATCACTCTTTGCTTACTAAGCAGATTGGGGACAGAATAGTTGTTGTACTTATATATGTGGATGATCTTCTTATCACATGAAGCAATGAAGATCTTATTCAGGAGACAAAGCAAGCTCTTCAGCAAAACTTTAAGATCAAGGACTTGGGATTCTTGCGATATTTTTTGGGGTTTGAGTTTGCAAGAAATGACACTGGTATAGTGATGCATCAGAGGAAGTATACAATATCTGATCTTGGGCTCTCAGCTGGTAAACCAGCAAGATCACCTATGGAGCTCAATACCAAGTTGACATCAGTCGTGTATGATCAGCATGCTCCTGGTGGTTCACCTGTAACCAATGATCCAGTGCTGGATGATCCAGCAGGCTATCAGAGACTTATTGGAAGGTTATTGTATTTGACAAACACGAGACCTGATATCTCCTTTGCTGTCCAATGTTTAAGTCAATTTATGCAATGTCCAAAAACCTCTCATCTCTTGGTTGCTCATCGAGTAGTTAGATACCTGAAACAAACTCCAGGCCTTGGTCTCTATATGCAGGCAGGGACAACTACCAGCCTCACTACCTATTGTGATGCTGATTGGGCATCGTGTCTTAATACTAGGAGATCGGTTACTTGTTACTTCGTATTTTTTTGGGGCTTCTCTCATCTCCTGGAAGTCGAAGAAACAACCTACTATTTATGGCTTCGGTGAAGCCGAATATAAGCTTTGGCCGCTGCGATGGTGAAATCGTGTGGCTTTCTGGTTTATTCTTGACATTGGGTGTTCCTATTACACTACCAGTTCCTGTAAACAGTGACAGCAAATCTGCACTGCAGATTGCAGCCAACCCTGTTTTTCATGAGAGGACTAAACACATCGACATCGACTGCCACTTTATTCGCGAGAAACTGCAACAGGGACTGATCACCACTTGCTACATTCACACCAATGAGCAACCTGCCGACATTCTCACAAAGAGTTTGACGCATGGTCGCCATGATTATCTGTTGTCCAAGCTAGGCCTAAAGAACTTGTTTTTAGTTCCTAGCTTGAGGGGGCGTGTTGAGGATACATTAGATATACACTAGTATATACACTAGTATATACATTAGTATACATTAGATGATAGGCCCATTGTTAGTTATTTTATGTTCTCAGACTTTGTGTTTTTCGGATGTCAGGCCCACAGATATGTTAGGCCCATTATTTCCTTTAGTCTTAGCCCATAGTCTATATACTTGTAAGAGCAATTAGTTTGTCTTCTTTAACATAGAAATAAAACACAGAAAAGCTTGGGCAACTCTCTCTCTCTCTGTTGCTTCTTTCTTCTCGAATCTTCTATCACAAAGCTCAGTATACTGAGCTTTGCATAGTTTTAACACTTAGCTAAATCTCACATTGAAACGAAAGAGAAAAGCGATTTTTTTAATAAAGCAAATCACAAATTCACATGATGTGCACGTTTTTTGGCTTGAAAATAGTGTAGCCCAATAGTAAAATATGTGAAGTCGGTTGAACTATATATATATATATATATATATATATATATATATGTCCATATAAACTTGAGTTATATATTTGTCATTATTGTCACACCAGGGCATCACAAAGTGGACTTATTCCTTTGCTAAGCCGCCCAAATAAGACAAGAAAAGCCTTTTAGAATCTTTCCCTATCAAGTCTATTGATTAATATTTATAGTAAGAAGAACTACTATACAAAAGAAGAAGAATGAAAAATACAGCACTCTGTTCAAGCTCCGCCATGATCTCATTGAAAGCTTCATTCCCTTAGACATTTTGTGCTACACTCATCATCTTGTATCCTTCTTTTATATTTATTTTTAGGTAAATCTTTCACTCAAAATGCTTTTCATGTTACTAAATTAAATTCAACCTTTTATTAATCCTACATATTTAACCCCTTCTAATTTTTTTTATTTTTTTCTAGACTTTTCTACATTGGTAATTGCTTGAGCACTTTATTTATATGGTAGTCAATTGCATATATTTTTCAATTCCAATGGTAGAGAACATCCAATTAGAGTTTCTATATAAATGGTGTCCTTGATCTAGTTTTCAATCCCAAATATTCCTTCACATTTGAGTAGAGTTTATATGTCAATTAGTCCACTTTACACTTTGTTTTCTCGTTAAGGATATGCAAAAATGGCTGATATTGAAATGAAAAGCCAATGTGTTATTTGGGAAATTCGGCACAAGAAGAAGGTTTGGTATTGTTTGTTTTGGAGAACAAGAAAAGTATAGGTGAGGAAAGTTTTTATTTTATTTTACATAATCATATGTTATTCGAAATTCACTTGATCCAACTAATTTAGATTATGTCAGTGCAAAATCATATGGTTGTTAGATTGATTCACAATGGAGATGTTAGTCTATTTGATGTATAGAATTATCAAAATGTGAATTAATAGTTGGCACTCACACATAATATTACAGGAGCACAAGAGACCAAAGTCGAGGTTAAACATCAATATACGATTGTAATTTCTAGATCGGAGTTCACTCGCATAGATAACATGGTTGCTGGGCCACAGCACCACTGGCTGCAGCCTTGGCCAATGCACAGTAGCCGTGGGGCTGCTGGGCCAGTGGCCCAACTCGATTTTTCCTTATTTTCCAAGCTTTCCAGCAAATTGGGCTAGTGGCCAGCAGATGCGAATTCGCAGTTCCAACATTCCCAGCCCAAGCAGTCTGCTGAGCATTGGCAGCAGGCTGGCCTGCTTGGGCCTCGACCTCAGCAGACCTTCGCTGTTGCGGGTGCAATTTCTGGTCCGACACCTACGGATATTGAGGCCGCAATGCATACACTTGAATTAAATCCCCTGGATGCAAAATTGGTACATGAACACCAGCGTCACTTCTCATATGACGTTCACGAGTCAAGCCACACCTTCAACATTTGCCGCTCTTGCTCCTTTTTTATGGCATGCATGTTTGGGTCATCTGGAGTCGTATATTATTTCTTCTCTTAAAAATAATAATTTTATTGATTGTAAGAGTACGCATAGTACTCATATTTGTCCTTCTTGTCCTCTAGGGAAACATGTTAGATTACCGTTTATAGCATCTACTTCTAGTACGTCAATGTTTTTTGACATTATTCATAGTGATTTATGGACATCTTCCATTTTGAGTTCTTTGGGCCATCGTTATTATGTTTTATTTGTGGATGATTATTCTAATTTTTTGTGGACTTTTCCTTTATCTAAAAAATCTCAAGTTTTTTCATTCTTAAATTTAGAGATTTCATCTGTACCCAATTTGAACGAAAAATTAAAAATATTCAATGCGATAATGGTAGGAAATATGGTAATAGGTCACTTCGGAAATTTTGTGACACTCATGGCATATCTTTTCGGTTTTCTTGACCTCATACGTTCTCACAAAATGGGAAGACTGAAATAAAACTTCATACCATTAATAATATTGTCTGAACCTTACTCGCCCATGCTTCATTACCTCAATCATTTTGGCATCATGCGTTACAAATGGCTACATACCTCCTTATTATACTCCCTAGTAAAGGTTTAGCATATCGACGTGAAGCCCCAAATTTGTTACAATAACAATAAACATTATTGGGTCTATGTGATTATGTTATTATTGTGTCTATGTGATTATGTTACGACCTTATTCACATTCGAGGACGAATGTTGCTTAAGGAGGAGAGAATGTGAAATCCGAAAAAAAAAATATATAGTTGTGGTTGGGTCAATAAAATAAATAAATATATATATGTATATATATATATGTATATATATATAAGAAAACAAAGAATAAATTGCATGAAATAGAATTAGTGCTAAAGTTGGATAAATAGATAAATAAAAATGAAATAAGAAAACAAAAGAAAACAAAACAAAAGAAAAACAAAAAAAAAACAAAAAAAACAAAAAAAACATGCAGAAAGTGGACGTGCATTCCTTACCTTCCTTCACTTCCCCTTTTCATCTCCCATAAGTTATACAACCATCTCCACTTATACATTATACTTATACACAAACAAAGTGCATACCACAAAGATTAAAAAATCAGGAAAATAATCAAGTGAACAAGAAGGAAAAAAATCAAGAAAATATCAAGGGAGGAAGGAGAACAAGAAAATTAGGGAACACTAAGGAGCAAGGACCACTTATAGCAACCGATAATCTTTTTTCACACTTACAAGGTGAGTTTTCTCACTCAGAAATTCTTGGTAATATCCTTTATTTTAAGTTCAATACATGTTAGAATAAGAATTGAGTGTTGAAAAGAAATATTGAACTTTTGATTGTTTAGACAACTAGTTGCGTCATGAACTTTACGAACTGTTCTCACTGAGTTATAATTGTTAGAATTTGATGAAATTCGGAAGAATTGTACATCTCTCTAATATGATCATATATAACCAAAAATGAGGTAAAATGGACGTACGGTTTGAAAGTTATCATAGTTCAAAGTTCCTGCCTTAGATTTGGTCGAAATTCGGAAAGGCATAATTATGGACTGTTTTTTTTTGAGTTTTACTTATTAGAATTATATGCAAATTTACATGGTTGTAAATCTCTCTGTTACGGACAGATATAGATAAAGAGTTATTAAAACGGACTTACGAGTTGAGAGTTATTGTAGTTTGAAGTTGCTGCCTCGGATTCGTCGGAATCCAGAAGGGCAGGACGTTGAAACGTAAAACTGTACTAATTTGTTGGGAATATGAAAATTGTTGCTAAATGAAAGTTCTAGATATCTTTGTTGTGGACATTTTGAGACCTTACGGGGGTCTATCCGACATACGTATTGAGAGTTATCGCGGTTTAAAGTTTCTGCCTCGGATCTATCGAGATCCAGGAAGGGCAGCGAATAAAAGTGTAAAACTGTAACAAATGGTACATAATATGAAAGGATGGTTCACATGGAGACATGTATCTATCTGTTCTCGTCGTTTTGAGATTTTATGGGGCTTGAACGGGTTTACAGATTAGGAGTTATGATTATTCTAAGGTTGGGTGTTGTTTAATAAAAATTCTGCCGAAACAAATTTCATGTGGCTGTTTTGAGGATAAATTTGTGTTAGTTACCCAAAGTAGTTTTAAATGAAATTTGGTACAGTGAAAGATCCTCGTCTTACCTTAATTTCCGCTTGAGAAACACCTTAGTTGGAGTTATGGTTAAAAAGTTATAATCGTTACAAGTATGAATGACATAATGTTAGAAAAGAGAATAGTATTTATTTGATCTTCTGAAAAATATGAAAAAGTGAATACGTGTTCACATAAATATATAAATATATAATGGATCGGGTTGCACGCCGCAACAAAACGTAAAGTGAATACGCGTTCACAAATACGTAAACATAATGGATCGGGTTGCGCGCAACAAAGCGTAAAGTGAATATATGTTCACAAATACGTAAATATAATGGATCGGGTTGCATACAACAAAACGTAAAGTGAATACGCGTTCACAAATACGTAAACATAATGGATCGGGTTGCACGCCGCAACAAAACGTAAAGTGAATATATGTTCACAAATACGTAAATATAATGGATCGGGTTGCACGCCGCAACAAAACGTAAAGTGAATACACGTTCACAAATACGTAAACATAATGGATCGGGTTGCACGCCGCAACAAAACGTAAAGTGAATACGTGTTCACAAATACGTAAATATAATGGATCGGGTTGCACGCCGCAACAAATATAAAAGATGAATACATGTTCACCTATATATAAATATGAAAAGTGAATACGCGTTCACAAATATATAAATGTAATAAACATGTGGAAATGCAGGGGAATGCCTTAAACGTATAATTCGAGATAAAATGAAGTGTTAGTTAAACCGAGAATTTTCCTATGAGGAGTTGTTGCATATTTAAAGATGTTGTAACCTGATATGTTTTTGCAATATGCTTATTACGTTATAATGTGATTGCACTTGGAATATTGTGGTGTTACTTTGAATTGCAGGGTAAGGTTCTCACTCAACCCCAGATGGTTGGACTGACTCTTTATTTAACATGTTTCAGGAAAGCGTGATAGAGGAAAGGCTCCACGCCAAGGCTAGCGATCGTCCCGCAGCCTCTTGTCATACCAAGTCCATTGCTTCGGGCTTGGTACTCGTCGAGTTGAATGTCAGTTCCAGTGTCTCGGGAAATGCCCGTGTGGAATGGGCTCCCTTCCAACTTAGAATAATATTTGTCAGTATGTCTATGTAGAAACAATATTTGCACGAGTATGAGCTCGCGTTATATTTTCAATAAAGTCATAAACAAATTTCTTTATTGTTATTTTTATTAATAGCTCCGTATTTGAATATAAGTTTAAATTTCTAAATAAAGAGAATTAAATGATACTCCTGGTGGAAAATAATTGTCCAGGTGCCATCACGCCCTAAGTAAAGACTTAGGAAAATTTGGGGCGTGACAAGTTGGTATCAAAGCTAAACCAGGTTAAGAGATTCTAGGAAGTTTCCTTCGAGTTGGGTGTTTGAACGGTTACTTATTGCGACGGTGTGTGCGCGCCTTAGTAATAAGTGAACGAATAACATCCTAAAGTTTCCTTCTTTCATTACTCTTCGTGCCTACCTTGAGTCTTTTCAAAGACTTGATTTCTCGTACTACCTCCTTCACACGGGTTAGAAAAGGGGATTGTACAACGTTATACTGACTAATATGATTTGTGTAGATGGCGATTATAAGGCGAGTTCCAACAAAAAGGGAAGTACTCATGGAACAGGCAAAGGAAATGAGAGCTCAGAGGGAGTTCATGCGTCGCAAGATGGACTCAGAAGGTGATTTTGATGAGTACATTGATGACACAATCGTACTATGTACATATTTGCTTAGGACTAGAAGGAAAAGACGTTCATACGACCCGACCTTCTTCAACTTTCCAATTGGAGTCATACTACAGATAATAGTCAATTCCGTCCCAGAAAAGTTTCATTCCGCATTCAGAAAGGCAAGGATGCTAAGAGAAGATATTACAGAAAATTCATTGCACCAATTTCTGCATCATGTAAGAGGAGTAAGGTATAAAATGAACTATATGGAAAGAGAAGCAAAAAGGAAGGTTCACAGGGAGTTGAATGCCAACCTGCAGAATAGACGAATCATGCGGTTAAGCCCTTTAGAACGCGTGATAGTAGGTGTCTGCTCGATCTGAGGCTATAGCGGGTTGCACAATGGCAGAGTTGACCTGATGTGATGTATTGTAATAATGACATTGTTATTTTAAAATATGATGAATGAAGTGCTATGAATACAAGAAAGAAAGGATATGTTTTATTAAATTATTTTTCTTGTTGGCATATTGTGGTGTTGCATGCTTATGAACTATAAGAAAATTTAGGAGCTAGAATAGACATTCCGTCTTCTAAAATATGAGTGTGTTTGTCTTCACAGAAAATGGTGAATTCACAAATCCCGGGGCTCAGAGGAGGTTCATCACGGCTCATGTACCTCGATTGACGTAGTGGTGTCCGAAGGAGCGGAGAAAATGTCGGAGAAAATGTTGGAGAACGAGAGTCAAATGGCCCAAGAAACGGTGGGACAAAAACTAGATAGACTCATAGAGTTAATGATGCCTCTGATTCCACACATGGTTCCGCCCGCACCTAGTGTCTCTGTCATAGCCCGAACGAGAACAGACGGCGGGGACCGATTGCGGCGTACCCGCATCGAGTGTAGAATCCCAGCGATTACACGATAGGCTATGGGCAAATTTTATGAGGAGAAGAGAACCACTGTACTTAGGGAAGGACCCCAAGGCCGACCCGATGGTATTCCTCGATGAAGTTGAAGACTTAATGTTCACATTGGGATGCGTGGAGACGCAGGCGCCAACAGTAGGCGCACGACTAGTGGATGATGCAGGGGTGTGGTGGAGGAATTTTAGGAAAAATCGTCCCCCGATGTCACCACCAATGACTTGGGGAGGGTTCAGAGCGGCATTCATTGAGAAGTTTATGCCTAATACGCGCAAGGATGCGCTCAGACGGGAGTTTGAACAATTGAAGCAAGGTGACCGCAGTGTACAAGAATATGATACGATTCGTGAGGTTATCGGCATACAACACACATGTCGTCCTACGAGAAATGGATAGAGTCAGCGATTTGTAGAGGTTTAAACCGAACATAGCGAAGAAGGTGGTGGCGTTAGCCAACGATCGAACTTATCTTCGATTGTCGATATGGCTTTGAGGGTAGAAAGGTTTCGCTAAAGCAAAAGAGAATATTCGCAGAAGAGATTTGGACGTCAGAAAATTTAACCGAGTCAAAATCGAAGCGGGAGTTTAGTAAGGGATCTTGGACCGAACCAATCGTGGTCGATCTTATTTCAAGCCTAAGAGCACTGATTGGTCTAATTACCAAGGTAGCAAGGACAAGGCCACCAACCCTAACACGGGAGGCGACAAACCGATTTGTAAGATTTGTCAAAGAAAACACACCGAGAATGTCGGCTCTAACGAAGACATGTTATAGCTGTGGAGAGTCGTGCCACTATGCGAGGATTGCAAGAAGAGGACCCAAACTCAATATATTCGGGGAGGTCGAAGCAACCACAGTGCCTGGAAATCAGAAAACCAACCCCGCCCAGTCGGGAGGTCAACAACCCAACAATTTAATCGGCTCACGCTTTACGGAGGAATGAGCGAAGCATCTAACGCGGTGGTCATGGTATTTTGCTAGTCTCGAGTATTCCTGCATTTGTATTATACGATCCCGCTCTACATTTTCATATGTGTCAATGAGCTTTGCTAAGAATTTACATGTAGAACCTTCTTATTTAAGTGAACTGTTGAGGTTATGACACGATGGGGCCTCAATTTGGGCCTCTCGGGTGGTAAATAATTTTCCATTAGAAGTGAATGGCAGGGAACAATGGTGAACCTAGTACTACTTGATATGGTAGACTTGGCGTCATTTGGGTATGGATTGGTTGTCGGCATGTTATGCCATGTTAGATTGTCGACGAAAGATAGTGAGATTAACTTTTCGGAGAACCAAAAGTTGTTATAAGGGTAGAGTTGGAATATCCTCAGTCGGTTTATTTCTTCATCACGACCGAACCGGACGTGGCCAGGTGCCTTAACCCGGCACCCTAGTGACACAACATCGAGAGAAAACCGGAATATAAACTCAAGATAAACAACCATTAAGATATAGAATAGTTCAGCCCAAAATGGCTAACCCAAAAGTACATAAACCGAGTTACATCCTTAACGAACCAAGTTCGACAAGACTACAGGCCTCAGAATGAATAACACTATGGCGGGACGGCCCGCCATACCCCCTGAATGTACAAAAGTCTACAACCTCAGGGAATCGTACCAAAAGACGAGGCCTCCGAAGAAATGGAGCCTTCCGAGAACCGAACCGTGATCCTAAGAGTGCGGATCAGCAAGCTATGAACCTCAACCTGCGGCATGAACGCAGCCCCCCGAAGGAGGTCAGTACAACATGTACCAAATATGCGAAACTGGAAAATACTGTAATAATATCATAAGTCAAAATATAAGCTGGAGTTATAGACGAAAATCAGTTTTACCTTGCACTGTGCCTTACTAACAATGAGAGTAACAAATGTATATATATACTGCATAAAAATAGGAGGCTCATGATCAAAACAGGGTACCTCGCCCGTAGTATCATTAAGCAATCCTACTCCTGGGACTATTTCACCCGCATAGGTCCTGTGGACCCGCATGAGGTCATCCGCCTCGTCATGGGACTGTTTCACCCGCATGGGACTATTTCACCCGCATGGATCCTGTGGATCCGCATGAGTACCATCGCGTACTCGCATGGGACTATTTCACCCGCATGGATCCTATGGTCCAGATCCGCATGAGTACAAGCGCCGCACTCGCATCATGGGTAGCAAATCCATGGCATAAATAGTAAACCATCCTATTGGAGCATACCCGTGGGCCACCCATCGTGTCAGTATGTCCAAAGGAAATAACAAGAATAACCCGGGGTTTACCCGTAATAATATATATATAACATAGCTCATCCGGCTATCATACATAACATAAGCACTACCGGCCTATCATATCATAACATAAGCACTACCGGCCTATCATATCATAACATAAGCAAGTTAAGAAAATACCCTAACTTCTTATTAACATTATTAATATATCCTCTCATTTTAGTATACCTAAGGCACCAACATGTCTTTTAATAGAAAATCCGGGAATTTAACCCAAGTACCATGTACTTCTAACCTTTTAAGAAATAACTCCTTTTTATACAAAAATTCCAAGATACTAATCACCATAGTATCAAGTTACGATTTCTTTTCAAAACAAGTCACATTTCCTTTTAAAACTATCTCAAGCTTCTAAATTAAGTGACTTCATTTCTTGTAAAACCTTAGGCAATTCATGCCTTAAAACCCTTTTCCTTCCACAAGTTCAAATCATCAAAACCTTTCTCCATTAAACTTTCACAAACTAATATAACCAACTCCCCATAAAACCGTTATATTAGAGTTAAACAATAGTAAAACACATTCCCTTAAGTCCAAGGGATTTTTATACTTTTCTTTTAAAACGAAGCAAGTATCAAATACTTATAACAAACGAAGATTTCCAAATCTTGTACGTCTACCGTACTACATAGGTACAACTAATCATGCTCAAGAGATAGGAAAGCTCCACATATCTCTTCGGTCAATCCACAAGCTAAGTCCAGTTTACCGCACGTAGTATGTCAACCTAAAATGACCATAATACGTTTATCAAGCTCTAGTTATAATGCAGAATTTTCCAAGTTAAAGTCACCAATTTCCTACGGAAAATTGGGCAGCGTTTCCTTTGTTTCTACATACATTGCCACCTTTTCCAAGGTCGATTTTTAACGCTCAAATGCCATGTTTAAGGCTCAACAACCAACCAACACCAAGAGGATTACACACCTAAACTTTGGTGTGTAAAATTCAGCCCCACAAGTTACAACAACTAACCCAACAAGTCTAATGTAGTATTTAGGCAACAACATGCTCATAATATCCCCCTAACGAATTCTTTCATAATCACACTCCATTTTTACATGCAACTACTCTAAGTGCATTTTTCCAACTACAAGTTCTTCCTATTAAACATGCAACACCCAATACCAACTACAAGAGAAGAAATGTTACCTTAAGTTTTAGCCAAACTTGTTCCAACACCTTGCTAGCCTTTTTCTCCAAGAACACCACCACAATAGTCTTCACAAGCTTGTAATAACCTTTCCTTCCTATTACACTTTTCAGATTTTTCCCTTAGGCTAGAATTCCTCTTGGGAGTTTAGAGAGAAGGATGAGCTTTTTAACTTAGAGAGAGATGGAGTGTAAAGATGAAAAGTTGAAAGAAATGACCAAGTCTTGGTCAATATAATGCATGTAGCAGAAATCGGATGGGGGACACTTGTCACCTCCCATGGCCTCTTTTAAAACAAAATCGGACTTTCTATGTTTTTCGCCCAAATTTCCCGCCTCGGCCTGCTTCCGGGCCATGGCGCGCATGACTCTGCGGACCCTCGGATCTTCGGCGCGCGGCCATTTCCGGCGCGACATAAATTCCAGCGCTGGCGCGCCATGCTCCGCGCGCTGAACCCTGACCGAAGTTTTCTGATTTCGAGTCCTAACTCCTTCCGCATGGCCCTATACGCACGGCCTGAACCACGAGGTATAACATTCTCCCCCCCTTAGAAACATTCGTCCCGAATGTTCCTTCTAGCCTTACACAAAACACAATATAAACATATCTTCTTAACTATTCCTTTGCAAATAAGAATGCTCCCCGAGCCACAACAAAACTCAAGCACAATTGCTAACCAAAACTAACAATGAAAGTAGGTTACGGAGGGTAGGGAATAAGTGAGGATACTTCTTCATCATGTCATCCTCTGCTTCCCACGTCATTTCCTCCCTGTTCTCGTTCCGCCATAAGACCTTGACGGAAGCCACGTCCTTCGTCCGAAGTTGTCTAACCTGACGATCGAGTATCGCTATGGGACTCTCCTCATACGACAACTCCTCTCACACCGGATATCTGAATCGGGTGCACTCTGACGGATCTCCAACGCATTTCCGTAACATAGACACGTGAAAAAGCTGGATGTCGCCAAGATCGGACGGCAGATCCAACTCATAGCAACCTTGCCCACTTTCTTGGACAATCGATACGGCCCAATGTACCTTGGTTGAGTTTCCTTTCCTCCCAAATCTCATCACACCCTTCATGGGTGACACTTTCGAAAGACCCAATCATTAACCTCAAACTCTAAGTGTCGACGCGATGATCTGCATATGATTTCGCCGACTGGGCGCTAATAACCGCTCTGGATAAGCTTCACCTTATCCATCGCTGTGAACCAAATCGGCCCGATTAATCGAACTTCTCCTACCTCAAACCAACCTATCGGTGACTACACTTCCTCCATATAAGGCCTCAAAAGGCGCCATCCGGATACTAGAATGGTAGTTGTTATCAAGATACTTCCACAAGAGGTAAATGATCCTCCGCTACCACGAAATCAATAACACAAGCCCGGCATATCCTCGTTGTCTAGATAGTGCGCTCGGCCTGTCCGTCGGTCACGAGGATGAACGCCGCACCGAGACTCACTGTGTCCTAATCCTTCGGGAAGACCTCCAGTTAGCCGTGAATCGGGCTCTCTCTCGATATAATCGACGCCGGGACTCGTGCAATCTCACAATCTCTCTAATATATAATCGGCATAGTCCTCGGAAAACGTCGCCTGATGGAAGAAAGTGGTGATTTCACACCACAACAATAACCCAAATGGAATCATGTCTCCTGCAGGTGTGAGGTAACCCCGTAATAAAGTCCATGTTGACCACCTCCCATTTCCACATCGAATATCAATAGCTGTAATAGCCCACCGGCTTCGGTGCTCAACCTTAACTCGCGACAATTAGGACAGGGCAACAAACCGGCCACGTCCTCTTCAAACCATCCCACCAATACACGCACTGAGGTCATGGTACATCTTAGTCGACCGGATGAATCGAATAACGAGCACCGTGTGCCTCTCCGAAATCTGGCCGAAGTCTGTCACATCGGGAACACACAACCGCCGACCTCGAAGCACCCCATCCGGTGCTACCTCAAATAGACTCTTCTTCTTCCGGAGAGCTGCGTCGATACCTGCATCAAAATCGAATCCTCATCACGCCGCCTCTTCACCTCCTCGACGATGGAAGACTCGGCGACCTCTCGAACCCGAATTCCATCACTATCAGAATCAACCAATCGAACCCCAAGGCTCGCTAGCTGATGTAACTCGCGGACCATGTCCTTCTTCCCTGGCTGCACCCCCGACATACTACCCATCGATCTGCGACTAAGGGCATCTGCAACTACATTGACCTTCCCTGGGTGGTATAGGATATCAATATCACAATCCTTGAGTAACCCTAACCACCGTCTCTGTCGCAAATTCAGCTGCCTCAGTCTGAAGATATACCGGAGTTTCCTGTGGTCTACGCAAATATCCACATGAAATCTATATAAGGAAATTGCCTCCAAATCTTCAAGGTACGATTAACTGCCGCCGACTCTAAATCGTGAGTAACGTAATTCCTTTCTTGCTTCCCTAACCGCCGGGAAACATAAGCTCTAACCTTATCGTGTTGCGTCAGCACACAACCTAGCCCAACACCCAACGTGTTACAATAACACCCTAACCCTCTAGTCTCTCAAGAGGGGTTAGAACTGTAGTCGTGGTCAACTTCTCTTCCAATAACTGGAAGCCTCTCTTGTACTTGCAAAATATTCGAGCATCCTTAATCTCAGTTATGGTTCCTGTTTCCCTTTCTCTGTTGCAACCAAACTTGGTTACTATACTTGGATCTGATTCCTTTGCTTGCCGCATGGCTAAGACTTCCTGCCAATCACAATTTAGGGGGAAGACTTCCTTGATCTTGTCAAGTAGTAATCCTATTATCCTCTCTCAGCTCGTAGAGCTTATAGTCCGGTGTTCAACCTCAATTCACGGTATTACATAATCCAATGACTTGTCAAGATTTCTTATCGTTCGAGTGTCTACTCGTCTTTCCTTTATAAGTTAATTCAAGTTGTCCTGGGGTCCCTTACCTCTCCGTATTCTCTTACTATCTTTCTCGTCAGTACAGATGCTACTACCTGCATTTTTCTTACGACACTTCCCTGACCGTTTCGTAACGTCGTTCTTAATTACCCCCAACATAATACTTTTTCCACGGTTATCTAAAACTGTAACTTATGGCATGACGATACTGAAGACCTACCAGTCTCCCATTCTTCGTCTAACTACATGGGTACACATAACCCCATGTCGTAAGACTATCCTTTTATGTATGGGAGAGAACTTATCTCCCTTCAATAAACTTTCCTTGGTGTCACAACCCTAATCACCGGGTCCTCTCGTGGTCCTGTAAATATCTAATCATTACGCACCGCCTTAAAATCGTGTAGATTTTCAAAACCTACCAAAGATGCCCTCAGCTTTCTGCCGGCAGCGCCCGTACTTATTTTATTCTTGCCTTGCACATTTCCTTGAAATTATCCGGAAGGTCGTGGCCCTGACCGCCACACCAAACCAACTCCAAGTACCTCCAAGAGCACTTAACATAAATTTCTTCAAATTCAAGTATTACTTATTTCTGCGTCAATTTTTCCCAATGAACAAGTCACACAAACTTATTAAAAACAATGATGCCAAAGAAGGAAGGATAATTCATCGTTACTACCACTTCCTTCCTCTCCACCCGAATGGCAAACTACGGAAAATTGGTACCGAATCAATCTCTTACGTAGTCCACGTTGGCATAACATGAGGCCAACTAGCCCACTCATAATGACCTCAACGTCCGTCATAATACTCTGCTAGGTCCGAGCGACTATATCGTTCGACAATTATTATCGCCCACTCGGCTACCACTTCGACACTCACGGGTGTGGTTACTCATAAAGGTTCTCATGGATTACGGCTTCATTTCTTTCACACTTGGTTGCTCACTTCTCACGGCCGTACTCTTTTCCGTACTTCCAAACTTATTCTAGCTTACGTACATAACTTCCATAATAAAGCTGGCCTCCAATCTTGGAGTTACTAAGTTAAACAATATAAGGTCATTTCCGGCTCTCACAACCTGGTTCCGGTGGAATGCGTCCATGAATCCGTAAAACGATTAACTAGACTCGGGCTTGTACCCTCGTGACTCTGCCACGTAGCGGGACTACTATCAACTGATCCCACCCCATAAACGGGTATACTAACTTCTCATAATACCATAGTCGTGTCGTCTTGGTCACAACAACCATTACTTACTCCACACGGATCTCATCCGTACTATCCTCTTAAGCATACCACGTAGCTTAATTTACAAACATAGTCTCCCATTGGGCCCCTTAATTAAGCTTCTTAAGGTTCCATTACTTTTTCCGACAACTCATCATCTCCTAATTTTCTCAAACTAGCACGTAAAACCTCGATGAGAGTTCCTTAACTGTTCATACCTTCCCGGTACCTATTTAGTCCTTACCGAATCCTGGTAATCTACCATCATTCTAGGCAACACATATGTGACTTCATAAATGCAATCAGTATGGTATGTCACAATACCAACTATACTACAAGTATTACCAACCTGGATACACAATCCACATAATCTTCCCTGGGTCACTGCTGCTTCCTCGTAGCTGCAAACACCATAACCTGTTAGGGAGAGACGACCCTAACCACACTCTGTCATCGCACGATCTTAGAGTGAGAAGAAATGGAAACCAATCCTAAATATCCTGCAGACCTCACGATTATAGATGTGGTGCACAACACACCGATAATCAAGACTCTACTAGATACGGCTGTAGACTCTTTCCGAGATTAATCGCTCGATACCACTTTTGTCACGACCGAACCGGACCGTGACCGTACCTTAACCGGGCACCCTAGTGACACAACATCGAGAAAACCAGTGAATATAAACTCAAGATAAACAACCATTAAGATATAGAATAGTCTAGCCCAAAATGGCTAACCCAAAAGTACATAAACCGAGCGATTACATCCTTAACGACCAAGTTCGGACAAGACTACAGCCTCTAAGAATGAATAACACTATGGCGGGACAGGGGCGCCATACCCCTGAATGTACAAAAGTCTACAACCTCAGGGAAACGTACCAAAAGAAGAGTCCTACGGAGAAATGGAGCATTCCGAGAACCGAACCGTGATCCTAAGAGTGCGGATCAGCAAGCTATGAACCTCAACCTGCGGCATGAACGCAGCCCCCCGAAGGAGGTCAGTACAACATGTACCAAATATGCGAAACTGGAAAATACTGTAATAATATCATAAGTCAAAATATAAGCTGGAGTTATAGACGAAAATCAGTTTACCTTGCACTGTGCCTTACTAACAATGAGAGTAACAAATGTATATATATACTGCATAAAAATAGGAAGCTCATGATCAAAACAGGGTACCTCGCCCGTAGTATCATTAAGCAATCCTACTCCTGGGACTATTTCACCCGCATAGGTCCTGTGGACCCGCATGAGGTCATCCGCCTCGTCATGGGACTATTTCACCCGCATGGATCCTGTGGATCCGCATGAGTACCATCGCGTACTCGCATGGGACTATTTCACCCGCATGGATCCTATGGTCCAGATCCGCATGAGTACAAGCGCCGCACTCGCATCATGGGTAGCAAATCCATGGCATAAATAGTAAACCATCCTATTGGAGCATACCCGTGGGCCACCCATCGTGTCAGTATGTCCAAAGGAAATAACAAGAATAACCCGGGGTTTACCCGTAATAATATATATATAACATAGCTCATCCGGCTATCATACATAACATAAGCACTACCGGCCTATCATATCATAACATAAGCACTACCGGCCTATCATATCATAACATAAGCACTACCGGCCTATCATATCATAACATAAGCACTACCGGCCTATCATATCATAACATAAGCAAGTTAAGAAAATACCCTAACTTCTTATTAACATTATTAATATATCCTCTCTCATTTTAGTATACCTAAGGCACCAACATGTCTTTTAATAGAAAATCCGGGAATTTAACCCAAGTACCATGTACTTCTAACCTTTTAAGAAATAACTCATTTTTATACAAAAATTCCAAGATACTAATCACCATAGTATCAAGTTACGATTTCTTTTCAAAACAAGTCACATTTCCTTTTAAAACTATCTCAAGCTTCTAAATTAAGTGACTTCATTTCTTGTAAAACCTTAGGCAATTCATGCCTTAAAACCCTTTTCCTTCCACAAGTTCAAATCATCAAAACCTTTCTCCATTAAACTTTCACAAACTAATATAACCAACTCATAAAGCCGTTATATTAGAGTTAAACAATAGTAAAACACATTCCTTAAGTCCAAGGATTTTTATACTTTTCTTTTAAAACGGCAAGTATCAAATACTTATAACAAGCGAAGATTTCCAAATCTTGACGTCTACCGTACTACATAGGTCTGACTAATCATGCTCGAGATAGGAAAGCTCCACATACCTCTTCGGTCAATCCACAAGCTAAGTCCAGTTTACCGCACGTAGTATGTCAACCTAAAATGACCATAATACGTTTATCAAGCTCTAGTTATAATGCAGAATTTTCCAAGTTAAAGTCACCAATTTCCTACGGAAAATTGGGCAGCGTTTCCTTTGTTTCTACATACATTGCCACCTTTTCCAAGGTCGATTTTTAACGCTCAAATGCCATGTTTAAGGCTCAACAACCAACCAACACCAAGAGGATTACACACCTAAACTTTGGTGTGTAAAATTCAGCCCCACAAGTTACAACAACTAACCCAACAAGTCTAATGTAGTATTTAGGCAACAACATGCTCATAATATCCCCCTAACCAATTCTTTCATAATCACACCCCATTTTTACATGCAACTACTCTAAGTGCATTTTTCCAACTACAAGTTCTTCCTATTAAACATGCAACACCCAATACCAACTACAAGAGAAGAAATGTTACCTTAAGTTTTAGCCAAACTTGTTCCAACACCTTGCTAGCCTTTTTCTCCAAGAACACCACCACAATAGTCTTCACAAGCTTGTAATAACCTTTCCTTCCTATTACACTTTTCAGATTTTTCCCTTAGGCTAGAATTCCTCTTGGGAATTTAGAGAGAAGGATGAGCTTTTTAACTTAGAGAGAGATGGAGTGTAAAGATGAAAAGTTGAAAGAAATGACCAAGTCTTGGTCAATATAATGCATGCGTAAATCGGATGGGGGCACTGTCACCCTCCCATGGCCTCTTTTAAAACAAAAATCGGACTTTCTAAGTTTTTCGCCCAAATTTCGCTTGGCGCGCGGCCTGCTTCCGAGCAGCGGCGCCGCTCTGCGGACCCTCGGATCTTCGGCGCGCGGCCGATTTCGGCGCACATGAATTCACCGCTTGGCGCGCGCCACGCCTCCGTGCGGCTGAGGCCCACGATCAAGTTTTGATTTGAGTCCTAACTCCTTCCGCATGGCCCCATACGCACGGCCTGAACCACGAGGTATAACACTTACCTTGGGGCTCAAAAGTTATTGAGAAGTCACAGAGTGGAGTATGCATATCTGGCTAATATAGTGGATACCCAAAAAGAATCCCCAGCGGTGAATGATGTTCCTATTGTTCGAAATTTTCCGGAGGTTTTTCACGAAGATCTTCCATGCCTTCCTCCGGATAGAAGTGGAGTTTGCCATAGAGTTAATTCCGGTACAAGACCTATTTCTATTCCTCCATATCGAATGGCCCGGTGAATTGAGGAGTTAAAAGAACAATTGAAGGATCTTACGGATAAAGGCTTTATAAGGCCTAGTGTTTCCCTTGGGTGCACGATCTGTTTGTGAAAAGAAAGACGGATCGCTCCGAATGTGCATCGATTATCTGACTCAATAAAGTCACGATTAAGAACCGGTACCCATTACCAAGAATCGATGATCTTTTTGACCAACTTCAGGGAGCTAGCTATTTTTCCAAGATTGATCTCCGTTCGGGATATCACCAGCTGAAAATAAATCCAGATGATATATCCAAAACAGCCTTTAGAACCCGATACGGCCATTATGAATTCTTGGTCATGTCTTTTGGGTTAACCAATGCCCAAAGACTTTTATGGATTTAATGAACAAAATCTTCAAACCATTCCTAGATTTGTTCGTGATTGTGTTCATAGATGATATCCTAATCTACAGTAAGAGTGTTGAGGAACATGAAGAGCATCTGAGGGTAGTGCTTCAAGTCTTGAAACAGGAGAAACTATATGCTAAATTTTCAAAGTGTGAATTTTGGTTGGAAAAGGTAGCCTTTTTGGGCCATGTTGTGTCAAGGGATGGAATTATGGTAGACCCCCAGAAGATAGAAGCAGTGAAGAACTGGCCAAAACCGACCACTCCGACAGAGGTTAGAAGTTTCTTGGGTTTGGCTGGGTATTATAGAAGATTCGTAAAAGGTTTTTCTAGTCTTGCTGCTCCCCTGACCCGGTTGACTCAAAAAGCGGTTAAGTACCAGTGGTCAGAAGCATGTGAAGTAAGTTTTCAGAAACTAAAGGAATTGTTGACTACTGCACCAGTCCTAACCTTACCATCGGGACAAGAAGGGTTCACAGTCTACTGCGATGCCTCTAGAGTTGGGTTAGGATGTGTCTTGATGCAGTTTGGAAAGGTTATTGCGTATGCATCTAGACAGTTGAAGATACATGAGAAGAATTATCCAACTCATGACTTGGAATTAGCTGCGGTGGTGTTTGCCTTACGAATATGGAGACATTATTTGTATGGTGTGCATGTGGACATATTTACAGATCATAAGAGTTTGCAGTACATAACCACACAGAAGGATCTGAATCTCCGACAAAGAAGATGGTTAGAGTTGCTTAAGGATTATGACCTTAGTATTCTTTACCATCCTGGGAAAGCCAACGTAGTGGCTGACGCACTCAGTAGGAGATCAATGGGCAGCTTGGCCCATTTGGCAATACAAAAGAGGGGTATTGTTCGTGAGGTACAAAGATTGGGAAACCTCGGGGTTAGCTTAACTGAGATCGGTGAAGGTAGGGTGGTGGTACATGATACCTCGCAGTCTGCCTTAGCTTCAGAAATAAAAGAAAGTCAGTTTGAGGATACAGAGTTTGTTGGATTTCGGGAGAGGATCCAACAGGGAAAACCTTCACAGTTTACATTGGGAGATAATGACGGAACCCTTCGGTATAAGGGTAGGTTATGTGTTCCTAAGGTAAAGGATCTAAGGAGGAAGATCTTAGATGAGGGTCACAACACAAGATATTCCATTCATCCAGGGTCAACAAAAATGTATCAGGACCTCAAGGCAAATTACTGGTGGGACGGGATGAAGAGGGACGTTGCGGAGTTTGTCGGGAGATGTCTTATATGTCAGCAGGTGAAAGCTGAACATCAGAAACCCGGCGGATTACTTCAGGACATTGGAGTCCCCATGTGGAAATGGGAGGCGATTCATATGGATTTTGTAACTGGTCTACCGAAAACTCGAGAAGGGTATGATTCTATTTGGGTATTGTTGATCGACTACAAATTCAGCCAATTTCTTACCGGTCAAGACTACGTATCGCTCACCACAGTACGCACAGATTTATTTTAAGGAGATTGTGCGGTTAAACGGGATTCCTTTACAAATAATTTCAGATAGGGGTTCCCAGTTCACCTCACTTTTGGCAAAGTTTCCAGCAGGGTCTCGGGACAAAAGTTAAGTTAAGCACGGCTTTCTACGCATGAAGCAGATGGGCAAGTGAGCGAACAATACAAACACTTGAGGACATGTTGCGATCTTGTGTGTTAGATTTTCAGGGAAGCTGGTTGGACCATCTATGTCTAATTGAGTTCGCCTACAACAATAGTTTTCACTCTAGCATACAAATGGCCCCGTTTGAAGCATTATATGGACGAAAGTGTAGGTCTCCACTTGGATGGTTCGAGGTGGGTGAGACGCAACTGTTCGGACCTGAAGTCATTCAGGAAACAAATGATAAGGTACAGATGATTCAGGAGAGGATCAAAACAACTCATAGCCGTCATAAGTCCTATGCGGATCATCGGAAAAGAGATCTTGAATTTCAAGAGGGGGAGAAAGTATTTTTAAAAGTGTCCCCAATGAAGGGAGTTATGCGCTTTGGTAAGAAAGGTAAATTGAGCCCAAGGTTTATTAGGCCATATGAGATCTTGCGAAGAGTGGGGAATGTGGCTTACGAATTAGCACTTCCACAAGAGTAGGCGGTGCATCCGTTATTTCGTGTGTCGATGTTACGAAAATACTTGCGATCCAAGTCACGTTATCCTTCCCCAGGAGATAATTCTTAATGAGGAGCTTCAATATGAAGAAGTTCCGGTGGAAATACTTGATAGGAAGGTTAAGCGCCTTATGAATAAAGATATTGCTTCCGTGAAGGTCCTATGGAGGAACCACTCCACCGAGGAAGCCACCTGGGAAGCGGAAGAGGCGATGAAAGTCAAATATCCGTTCCTATTTGACTAAGGTAATAAAAAAAAATGCATTACATAGTACTTCATATGTGTGTCGTTTGCGTGTCTTTATGCATGTGTTACAACCTTATTCTCATTCGAGGACGAATGCTTCTTAAGGAAGGGAGAATGTGAAGCCCCAAATTTGTTACAATAACAATAAACATTATTGGGTCTATGTGATTATGTTATTATTGTGTCTATGTGATTATGTTACGACCTTGTTCACATTCGAGGACGAATGTTGCTTAAGGAGGAGAGAATGTGAAATCCGAAAAAAAAATATATATATAGTTGTGGTTGGGTCAATAAAAAAAATAAATATTTATATGTATATATATATGTATATATATATAAGAAAACAAAGAATAAATTGCATGGAATAAAATTAGTGCTAAAGTTAGATAAATAGATAAATATAAAAGAAATAAGTAAACAAAAGAAAAACAAAAAAAACAAAAAAAAAAAAACATGCAGAAAGTGGACGTGCATTCCTTACCTTTACCCCTTCCCTTCCCCCTTTTCAATTCCCCTCCACCCTTGGTCTTCTATCTCCCATAAGTTATACAACCATCTCCACTTATACATTATACTTATACACAAACAAAGTGCATACCACAAAGATTAGAAAATCAGGAAAATAATCAAGTGAACAAGAAGGAAAAAAATCAAGAAAATATCAAGGGAGGAAGGAGAACAAGAAAATTAGGGAACACTAAGGAGCAAGGACCACTTATAGCAACCGATAATCTTTTTTTCACACTTACAAGGTGAGTTTTCTCACTCAGAAATTCTTGGTAATATCCTTTATTTTAAGTTCAATACATGTTAGAATAAGAATTGAGTGTTGAAAAGAAATATTGAACTTTTGATTGTTTAGACAACTAGTTGCGTCATGAACTTTACGAACTGTTCTCACTGAGTTATAATTGTTAGAATTTGATGAAATTCGGAAGAATTGTACACCTCTCTAATATGATCATATAGAACCAAAAATGAGGTAAAATGGACGTACGGTTTGAAAGTTATCATAGTTCAAAGTTCCTGCCTTAGATTTGGTCGAAATTCGGAAAGACATAATTATGGACTGTTTTTTTTTGAGTTTTACTTATTAGAATTATATGAAAATTTACATGGTTGTAAATATCTCTGTTATGGACAGATATAGATAAAGATTTATTAAAACGGACTTACGAGTTGAGAGTTATTGTAGTTTGAAGTTGCTGCCTCGGATTCGTCGGAATCCAGAAGGGCAGGACGTTGAAACGTAAAACTGTACTAATATGTGGGGAATATGAAAATTGTTGCTAAATGAAAGTTCTAGATATATTTGTTGTGGACATTTTGAGACCTTACGGGGGTCTATCCGACTTACGGATTGAGAGTTATCGCGGTTTAAAGTTTCTGCCTCGGATCTATCGAGATCCAGGAAGGGCAGCGAATAAAAGTGTAAAACTGTAACAAATGGTACAGAATATGAAAGGATGGTTCACATGGAGACGTGTATCTCTCTGTTATCGTCGTTTTGAGATTTTATGGGGCTTGAACGGGTTTACAGATTAGGAGTTATGATTATTCTAAGGTTGTGTGTTGTTTAATAAAAATTCTGCCGAAACAAATTTCATGTGGCTGTTTTGAGGATAAATTTGTGTTAGTTACCCAAAGTAGTTTTAAATGAAATTTGGTACAGTGAAATATCCCCGTCTTACCTTAATTTCCGCTTGAGAAACACCTTAGTTGGAGTTATGGTTAAAAAGTTATAATCGTTACAAGTATGAATGACAGAATGTTAGAAAAAAGAATAGTATTTATTTGATTTTCTGAAAAATATGAAAAAGTGAATACGTGTTCACATAAATATATAAATATATAATGGATCGGGTTGCACGCCGCAACAAAACGTAAAGTGAATACGCGTTCACAAATACGTAAACATAATGGATCGGGTTGCACGCCGTAACAAAACGTAAAGTGAATATATGTTCACAAATACGTAAATATAATGGATCGGGTTGCACGCCGCAACAAAACGTAAAGTGAATACGCGTTTACAAATACGTAAACATAATGGATCGGGTTGCACGCCGCAACAAAACGTAAAGTGAATATATGTTCACAAATACGTAAATATAATGGATCGGGTTGCACGCCGCAACAAAACGTAAAGTGAATACACGTTCACAAATACGTAAACATAATGGATCGGGTTGCGCGCAACAAAACGTAAAGTGAATACATCTTCACAAATACGTAAATATAATGGATCGGGTTGCACGCCGCAACAAATATGAAAGATGAATACATGTTCACCTATATATAAATATGAAAAGTGAATACGCGTTCACAAATATATAAATGTAATAAACATGTGGAAATGCAGGGGAATGCCTTAAACGTATAATTCGAGATAAAATGAAGTGTTAGTTAAACCGATAATTTTCCTATGAGGAGTTGTTGCATATTTAAAGATGTTGTAACCTGATATGTTTTTGCAATATGCTTATTACGTTATAATGTGATTGCACTTGGAATATTGTGGTGTTACTTTGAATTGCAGGGTAAGGTTCTCACTCAGCCCCAGATGGTAGGGCTGACTCTTTATTTAACATGTTTCAGGAAAGCGTGATAGAGGGAAGGCTCCACGCCAAGGCTAGCGATCGTCCATGACCTCTTGTCATACCAAGTCCATTGCTTCGGGCTTGGTACTCGTCAGGTTCAGAATGTCAGTCCCAGTGTCTCGGGAAATGCCCGTGTGGAATGGGCTCCCTTCCAACTTAGAATAATATTTGTCAGTATGTCTATGTAGAAACAATATTTGCACGAGTATGGGCTCGCGTTATATTTTCAATAAAGTCATAAACAAATTTCTTTATTGTTATTTTTATTAATAGCTCCGTATTTGAATATAAGTTTAAATTTCTAAATAAAGAGAATTAAATGGTACTCCTGGTGGAAAATAATTGTCCAGGTGCCATCACGCCCTAAGTAAAGACTTAGGAAAATTTGGGGCGTGATAATCGATCACCCCTAAAAATTCTTTATACTAAGGATCCCTCGTATTCTCATCTTAGGATGTTTAGGTGTTTGTGTTATCCGCTTTTGCCGTCAACTACAATTAACAAACTACAAGCCTATTCTACGGCTTGTGTGTTTTTGGGTTATCCGTCTAGTCACCGTGGTTACAAATATTTTGATTTATCTTCTAATAAAATCATAATTAGTCGCCATGTTTTTTTGGATGAAACCTAATTCCGTTTGCTAAATTGTATTGCACCGTGCCTCGTTCGTATAATTTTTTAGATAATGGGTCATCTCCATATATCATCCATCAGTGGGCCCAACACTCTCGTGATTCGAATACACCAACAGGCCCACAGAGTCTCGGTACTATTCCAAATCCAGCTTTAAATTCTCGGTCTGGCCAAAGTTCTTATCCGCCTCCACAGTTTCGGCAAGCAGGCCCCCTGCCTGATGTCCCACATTCACACAGCCCAATCTTATCGCCTCCTGGATTATTATTTTTTCCCAATCACGGTCTACTGTCTCGGTCAGCCGGCCCACTTTCTGTTGGCCCAATTCCAAATACCATTGGTCCATTAAATCAGACAGCAGGCCCACTGCCTGCTGGCCAGTCCCAAGAGCCATCCCAATTTGTTTTGTATTTCGAGTCAAGGGCCCGTTACTCGCAGTTTTGTAAACTTAAATGACATTTTAATCTCAATTGTAATGTCACTAGATCACCCATACCACGTAACCCTGTGTCTGCCCTTCATGACCCGAATTAATAAATGAAAATGGATGATTAATATAATGCTCTTATTGAAAATACGACGTGCGAGTTGGTGCCCTGTTCGCCTGGTTTTAATATTATTCGTTCTATGTGGATTTTTACTCATAAAAAAAATTTGACGATTATTTTGAAAGGCATAAGGCACGTCTTATAGGTGATGCTAAAACACAATAGGTTGACATGGATTGTGGAGAGACTTTTAGTCTGGTGGTCAAACCGGCAACAGTTCACACTGTGCTTAGTCTGGCTCTCTCGAAAGCATGTTAGGCGTATTTTGTATACGTCTTTCGAGTCATTTTTAGTTGATATTTTACTTGTTTTTGTTGTGTTTAGTATAGCAATAGGTTTGTTTTTCTTTCTTTTGAGTCATAGCGGTGCGAAAAGGCAAAATGACAAAAAAGGAACGAGAAATGGGCAGAAAAGGTGCTCCCGAGGCGAAAAGGATGAAAAACTGGCAACTCAGAGCGAAAGAAGGAAACACCGCAGTGCCACTATGCAGAACCGCAGTTCCTTATTTACCGAGGAGCCACAAGACTTCGCAGCGGTGCCATCAGCGACCAGCGGTACCATTTATCTTGAAAGCTATGAAGTTTCGGCATCGCGGTGCCAGCAGCACAACGTCTTGGCGAGAAATTCCAGATCCGAGGAGAAATTGGCCAGGGGCATAAGGGACCATAGGGAACGAAATTTGCAACATATTTAAAGCCCTAGGGATTATTCTATGATGGGGGGTCATTCTACAACACAACACAACTCAAGGCGGATTTAGAGCGACAATTGGAGACTTTGTTCTACGTAATTTTTCTTTCGTTTTTAATTCAGTTTATGTATGGATATTGTGTTAGTTCTTAGCGTGACTATGACTAGCATCTAAACACTCTATTAGGGCTTTCCTTATGAATCTCTTGAAACTTTATTCATGATTTAATGCATTAGTTGATTTCTTCTTCACTTGATTAAGATATATTCAATAATTGGTATGAATGTTTGATAGTTAATTGATCACTAATTATCATAATCTATATGATTTCGAATCAAGAACCTAAAGGAGAGATTTGGATATGCTGTAATTGAATAGACATAGGTTAAAATCGCGGACGACAGTACCCCGATACTTGTGTAGCATTATAGGTTACTATTCTTAATCCTCATATGTGGTAAATCCTATCATAGAAATATAGAAGGGTTCTGCACTGGGGTTGAGCAATTATATATCCTAACCGGAATATAAGACAGTCTAGTTAACCGCCATCTTAACGTAGAAGAAAAGTCATTCTAGTCGCATTAAGGATTGAGTAAAGTGGATAGTCGAGGATCTTGGAAGCCCTAATTCATTCATAACTGATTACAACTTAAATAGTTTAGTTAAATCTTGCAATTATTCTAGTAGTTAAACAAAAACTCCAACCAAATATCGATAGTCAAATAGATAACATAAAATAGATGAACGGTACTTAAAAAGCAGTCTCTGAGGACGATATTCGGTCTTATCAGACTATACTACTTGTGAACGATACGTACACTTGCGTTGAGCATTTGGAAATCGACTGGCAAGTTTTTGGCGCCGTTGTCGGGGACTGGCGTACATCTAATATCGAATCATCTATTTTTTAATTTCTAATTTGGTCGCTCCCAAAACAAGTTTCTAACTCGTTCTGAGAGCAAATTTTTGTTATCACTTTTTGTTGTTTGTGTAATCTTGCAGACAAGGTCAAATATAGGTACATGGACTATCAATATCAGGGAATGCTTGTTAGACATATTTTATATATGCCTTTTGAGTCATTTTTAGTTAGTATTTTACCCGTTTTTGTCCAAATATGTGTCGTGTTAGGATAGTTTTTGTCACGACCCGACCCGGGACGGCGGTGCCCTATCGGGCACCACATCAGTACACATCGAGAGAATAGCGAATGGAACATACATAATACAAAATCCGTATAAGGTAAACATCACTAGCAAGCCGACAAGGCCGCCTTTAATAAAATAACTTAATCGAATGTGAAACAGTACAACTGGTTCTTAGAGCCCAAACCACAAACGTGACTACAGACCTCTAGGAATAACAACTGTGGCGGGACAGGGCCCCGCCATACCCCCTGAATGTACAAAAGTCTATAACCTCAGGGAATCATACCAAAAAGACAAAGCCTCCGAAGGGATGGAGCTTTCCAGGAAATGAACAGTGGTCCTAGGCGCGGACCGGTAGCTACGATCTCGACTGCGGCATGAACGCAATCGAGGAGGTCGATACAAGTACCAAGTATGTGGCGAAAATCTTGTAATGAAATCATAAGTGCGAAAATAAGCCGGGTCATGGAAAAAATCAAATACCTTTTCGTGCCTTACTAACAATGAGAGTGACAAGTATATATATATATAACCTGCGTAAAATAGGGGCCTTAGGATCAAGCAGGTACCTCGCAGTAGTATCAATAAGCACCCCTACTCCGGGACTATTTCACCGCATAGGTCATGTGGACCGCGTGAGGTATTCCTCGCATAGGTGTACCGACCGCGTGGGACTATTTCACCGCGTAAGCCCATAAGGACTCGCGTGAGGTATTCCTCGCATCGTGGGTAGCAAGTCCAAGGTACAGGTGGTATAACGATCTTGGGGACTTACCCCTCAGATATACTCTTACCCCGAAGCAGATGGTATAACGATCTTGGGGACTTACCGCCGGATATACTCTTTGCTGGAGCACGTGGTATAACGATCTTGGTCTGTACTCGCCGGATATACTCTTATCTTGGAGCGGATGGTATGGCGATCTTGGGGCTTGCCCGCCGGACATACTCTTACACCGTGCGGATGGTATAACGATCTTGGGCACGCCCGCCGGATATACTCTTACCTTTGGAGAAGGTGGTATGGCGATCTTGGGGCTTGCCCGCCGGACATACTTACCTGGAGAAGGTGGTATAACGATCTTGGGGCTTGCCCTCCGGATATACTCTCTTACCTAGCTCAAATCGTCATCATATCATAATCATAATTAAGTTAAGAAAACTTATAACTTCTTATTAGTCTTGTTCATATACCTCTCATTTTAGTTTACTTAAGGCACTTAATCATATCTTTAATAAAGAAAAACCGAATTTAACCCAAGTACCACATACTTCAACTCTTTTAAAAGTGACTCTTTTTCATACATAAAACCTTTGGGCAATTGATGCCTAAAGATCAATTTGCCTTTCATAAATCAAATCATTTGTCCTTGCTTATCTTACTTAGAGTAAATCTCTTCTTGTTAACCTTTCATAAAGCTAATATAACTAACTTCCCATAAAGCCGTTATACTATCTTTATACTTTAGAAATTAAGACCTTCTTATTTTTTCATAAGGCCGTTATAACTAACTTCCCATAAAGCCGTTATAACTCCTTATAAACCATTTTGTTCTTTTACTAACCAAGAGACTTATACTTCAAACAAATCTACACAACTCTCAAAAATACTTCAAGCCTCTTATCTTTAGAATAATTCAATACTCAATACTTTCACACCAAGTACTCTATACTTTTGTAAAATCATACTTTTCCCTTAACCAAGGGACTTATACTTCTTAAAACAAAACAAGTCTTTGTTTACACTTAAACAAGTAAGAATACTAAATCTTGTACGTCTACCGTACTACATAGATACAAATACTCATGCTCAAAAGATAGGAAAGCTTCACATACCTTTTTGACCAATCCACTTGCTAAGTCCAAACTACCGCAAGTAATATGTCAACCTAAAATAACCATGATACGTTTATTAACCTCTAATTTCAATGTAGAATAATCTAAACTCAAAGCCACTAAATTCTATGGAAAATTGGGCAGCATTTCCTTTGTTTCTACATACTTTGCCACCTTTCACAAGGCCGAATTTATCATCCAAACGCCACATTTAAGGCTCAACAATCCAACATTTTTAAAGGGGATTACACACCTAAACTTAATTCTGCCCCATTAGGTACAACAATTCACTAAACAATTCTAAGGTAGTTTTTAGGCTACAACATGCTCATAATAACTTCTTAACCAATTCCCTCACATTCAAACCATAGTTCTTACATGCAATGAGTCTAAGAGCATTATTTACTACCACAAGTTCTTTCTTCTTAACATACAACACTAGAAACTAATTCTAAAGGAAGAATCATTACCTTAGAGCTTTAGCCAAATCTTTTCAACCACTTGCTAGCTTCCTTTCCAAGAATACCACCACAACAACCTTCACAAGCTAGCCACAAGTTTCCCTCTTGCTTTTACTTTTTTCAGATTTTTCCTAAGGCTAGAATGTCTCTTGGGATTTTAGAGAGAAGGAGGAGCTTGAACTTTTAAGAGAGAAGGAAGAGCTTTTGTCTAAGAGAGAGAGATGAAATATGACCAAGTCTTGAACACTTGGTCAATATAGTGCATGCAAAATCAGATGGGGGGGGGACACTTGTCACCCTCCCAAGGTCTTTTAAAAGAAAAAATCTGCCTTCTCCTAAGTTTTTCCGCCCAGAATCCCGCCTCGGCGCCGCGACCACCTTCCGGCGCGCGGCCGCAGCTCTGCGTACCCTCGGATCTTTCGGCGCTGCGGCCCTGCTTCCCGGCGCCGCGGCGCTAAAACTTCAGCGACCCCTCCGTACTTCGGCACGCGGCCTGCGTCGGCGCCCGCCGCTGCCTTTACGAAACGCATTTCTGCGCCTCTGAACTTGTAACTTCCTACTCGATGTCCCATCGACGAGCGGTTGGTTGCGTTGGAATCTAGACTCAACGAACTACGCCTGGCCTTTGAAACACTTAGGAACTCTCAATGTATCGGGTCATAACTCGCCTCAAACTTGACTAAAACCCGTCCGGAACGATCCGTCAACCTATCCTTAGAAAATTTTAAGTCTTACCCCCTTTCGTACGCTCTCAAACGCATGACTGAACTACGGGTGTAACATTCTCCCTTAGAAACATTCGCCCGAATGTTCCTTTGGAAGCCAATCTACTATTCCTCGATACACCCTCGGACTTCACGCTTAATAGGACCTTACTATGCCACTTGTGACCATAAGATATCGCACACGCTCAATCATTCCTCATAAATCAAACAGGAAAACGAATCCAACGTATGACCTATTACCACTTACTCTCGTTCACGGCCTAACAGAATTGCCCGTTCGTATCTACCAACTTATTCTAACACATGTACATAGTCTCAATATCCTCTGTTCATAACACTAAATCATACAACAATCCTATCACACATACTAATCTCTAAAGGGTCAAAGATGTACCTGTAACTATTGCTTCGCATTCTCCTTGTCGTCCTAATCATGATCCTGCCCTGCACAACGCATAACAAAAGAAGGCGATGAACCAACCACTGATCCCGAAGGCTGAATCTCTACATCCGCGCTATCACTGGTCGGACAGTTCCTCGCATAATGGCCCTGCTGGCCACATGTATAGCAATTACCCAAACTAGCACGACACTCCCCATAATGGGTCCTACCACATCGACTACACCGAGGTAGAGGTGGCCTCCTTAGACTAACACCCCTACTCCCCTGAAAACCTGAACCCTCGGAGCCCTGACCTGCTCCCGAATCTCCCGAATGTCCTGACGACGGTGGTGGAGTACTCCGTACTGGCTGAGGCGCATAACTAGCCTGCTGCTGAGGTGGTCCGCCTTGAAAACTGCCCTGAGATCCTGCTGTCCTGGCCCTCTTGGGCTGGCCTGAGTCAAGCCGACCCTCCCTTTCTCTGTCCTCTATCCCCTGCGCATATGCATGTATCCTGGCAATATCCATCCCGGGCTGAAGAGCCACCCCCAAGCATGCAGTAATCATACGACAGTCTAACCCCATCACATATCGATGAACCCTGTCTGCCATGTCCGCTACAATGGTGTGCGCATACCTGGCCAAGGAGTCAAACTCCAGGCTGTACTCTCTGATAGTCCTTCCGTCCTGCCTCAAGGTCAAGAATCTATCTACGCGGGCTCTCCTCATCTCAGGAGGCAAGAAGTGATCCAGGAAAGCCTCTGTGAACTCCTCCCAAACAGCTGGGAGAGCATCCTCACCTCTCGCCAACACCCATGACTCAAACCAGTTCAACGCAATATCGCGTAACCGGTAAGAAGCTAACACTACGGACTCCGTCTCCGAGGCCCTAAGCACCTGCGTAGTCCGCCGCACCTGTCGAATAAACTCCTGAGGATCCTCCTCAGACCTCGAACCATAAAACTCGGGTGGATCACAACTCAGAAAGTCCCGAATCCTTAAACTGCCGGCCCTAAGGTTAGCCACCGGCCCCTGGCGGTGCTGCCCTGCCACGATGCTAGTCAACAACCTGATCTGCTCTCCGTAATCCCTATACTCTGCCGGCCGTGAATGGAGGCTCGGGTACCGGAACCTCTGGAGCCACTGCCGCTCTCGGCCCCTCTAATACTGCCGGCGTAGCTGAACTCGCCGACCCGCCTACTGCCTCAGGCATAGTCCGTGCCCGAGTCCTGGTAACTCTCCGCGTGCCTCTAGCAGCTCCTGCTGCTGCCTTGCCCTTCTGGGCTCTGGTCGCCTTCCGTGGAGGCATAACTGTTACACAAGGATAGGTCAGAGAGGACTCAACCTACTATGACAGCTCTACTGCACGATCTCAAAGAGAGAAGAATGGAAACCAATCCTAAATGTCCTGCAGCCTCCTGATTATAGATGTGGTGCACAACACACCGATAATCAAGACTCTACTAGACACGGTCTGTAGACACTTTCCGAGGACTAATCGCTTCGATAACACTTTTGTCACGACCGACCGGGCGCGGATCGTGCCCTATCGGCACCGCCAGTACACATCGAGAATAGCAATGAACATACATAATACAAAATCCGTATAAGGTAAACATCACTAGCAATGACAACGCCGCTTTCATAAAATAACTTAATCGAATGTGAAACAAGATAACCGTTCTTACATTTCAAACCACAAACGTGACTGCACTTGCAGAATAACAATTGCGTGGACGGGGCCCCGCCATACCCCGAATGTACAAAAGTCTATAACCTCGTGGAATCATACCAAAAAGACAAAGCCTCCGGCGGATGGAGCTTTCAGAAATGAACAGTGGTCCTAAGAGCGGACCAGAAGCTACGATCTCGACTGCAAAGATGAACGCACTTCGGCGAGGTCGATAACAGTACCAAGTATGTGAAACTGAAAATACTGTAATGAAATCATAAGTATGAAAATAAGATGGGGTCATGGAAGAAAATCAAATACCTTTTATCAGGCCTTACTAACAATGAGAGTGACAAGTATATATATATATAACCTCGCATAAAATAGGGGCCTTAGGATCAAACAGGTACTCGCCTGTAATATCAATAAGCACCCCTACTCCCGGGACTATTTCACCCGTGATAGTCCTGTGGACCCGCATGAGGTATTCTCGCATAGTCAGACTACCGCACGGGACTATTTCACCGCGTAAGCCCATAAGTACTCGCGTGAGGTATTCCTCGCATCGTGGGTAGCAAGTCCACGAACAGTGTGGTATAAAGATCTTGGGACTTACCCTCGATATACTCTTACCACGAAGCAGATGGTATAACGATCTGGGACTTACCCTCCGGATATACTCTTACACCGGAGCAGATGGTATAACGATCTTGAGTCAGACTCGCCGGATATACTCTTATCTTTGGAGCAGATGGTATGGCGATCTGGGCTTGCCTCGGACATACTCTTACACCGTGCAGATGGTATAACGATCTTGGGCCTACCTCGATATACTCTACATCGAGAAGGTGGTATGACGATCTTGGGGCTTGCCCCTCAGACATACTCTTACCCTGTAGAAGGTGGTATAACGATCTTGGGGCTTGCCCCTCAGATATACTCTTACCCTAGCTGAAACTGTCATCATATCATAATCATAATTAAGTTAAGAAAACTTATAACTTCTTATTAGTCTTGTTCATATACCCTCTCATTTTAGTTTACTTAAGGCACTTAATCATATCTTTAATAAAAGAAAAACCGGGAATTTAACCCAAGTACCACATACTTCAACTCTTTTAAAAGTGACTTTTTTTCATACATAAAACCTTTGGGCAATTGATGCCTAAAGATCAATTTGCCTTTCATAAATCAAATCATTTGTCCTTGCTTATCTTACTTAGAGTAAATCTCTTCTTGTTAACCTTTCATAAAGCTAATATAACTAACTTCCCATAAAGCCGTTATATTATCTTTATACTTTAGAAATTAAGACCTTCTTATCTTTTCATAAGGTCGTTATAACTAACTTCCCATAAAGCCGTTATAACTCCTTATAAACCATTTTGTTCTTTTACTAACCAAGAGACTTATACTTCAAACAAATCTACACAACTTTCAAAAATACTTCAAGCCTATTATCTTTAGAATAATTCAATACTCAATACTTTCACACCAAGTACTCTATACTTTTGTAAAATCATACTTTTCCCTTAACCAAGGGACTTATACTTCTTAAAACAAAACAAGTCTTTGTTTACACTTAAATAAGTAAGAATACTAAATCTTGTACGTCTATCGTACTACATAGATATAAATACTCATGCTCAAAAGATAGGAAAGCTTCACATACCTTTTTGACCAATCCACTTGCTAAGTCCAAACTACCGCAAGTAATATGTCAACCTAAAATAACCATGATACGTTTATTAACCTCTAATTTCAATGTAGAATAATCTAAACTCAAAGCCACTAAATTCTATGGAAAATTGGGCAGCATTTCCTTTGTTTCTACATACTTTGCCACCTTCACAAGGCCGAATTTATCATCCAAACGCCACATTTAAGGCTCAACAATCCAACATTTTTAAAGGGGATTACACACCTAAACTTAATTCTGCCCCATTAGGTACAACAATTCACTAAACAATTCTAAGGTAGTTTTTAGGCTACAACATGCTCATAATAACTTCTTAACCAATTCCCTCACATTCAAACCATAGTTCTTACATGCAATGAGTCTAAGAGCATTATTTACTACCACAAGTTCTTTCTTCTTAACATACAACACTAGAAACTAATTCTAAAGGAAGAATCATTACCTTAGAGCTTTAGCCAAATCTTTTCAACCACTTGCTAGCTTCCTTTCCAAGAATACCACCACAACAACCTTCACAAGCTAGCCACAAGTTTCCCTCTTGCTTTTACTTTTTCAGATTTTTCCTAAGGCTAGAATGTCTCTTGGGATTTTAGAGAGAAGGAGGAGCTTGAACTTTTAAGAGAGAAGGAAGAGCTTTTGTCTAAGAGAGAGAGATGAAATATGACCAAGTCTTGAAGACTTGGTCAATATAGTGCATGCAAAATCAGATGGGGGGGACACTTGTCACCCTCCCAAGGTCTTTTAAAAGAAAAATCGCTTCTCCTAAGTTTTTCCGCCTGAATCTCGCCGCGCTGGCCTCGCTCCCACACAAGGCCGCAACTCTGCGGACCTCGGATCTTCCGTCGCGCCTCGCTTCCAGGCGGCGCTGAAACTTCAGCGACCCTCCGTAGATTTCGGCGCCATGCGCAGATCCGCGCGCCTCTGTTTTTACTCAAACGCATTTACGCCTGTCACAAGACCGAACTTGTAACTCTCATAACTTCCTACTCTGATGTCCCATCGACGAACGGTTGGTTGCGTTGGAATCTAGACTCAACGAACTACGCCCCAGGCCTTTGAAACACTTAGGAACTCTCAATGTATCGGGTCATAACTCACCTCAAACTTGACTAAAACCCGTCCGGAACGATCCGTCAACCTATCCTTAGAAAATTTTAAGTCTTACCCCCTTTCGTACGCTCTCAAACGCATGACCTGAACTACGGGGTGTAACAGTTTTCTTTCTTTTGAGTCACAGTGGTTTAAAAAGGCAACGTGGAGAAAAGAAGTAAAAATAGGGTAGAAAAGAAGGTTCCCGAGCCAAAAGAGACGAAAGTTGGTATTCCGGATGAGAACAGGGCGGCGCCGTGGCGCCAATCCATCAGAGACTGCAGGGCCACGGCGCCCAATGTACTAAGAAGCTGCAGGAGTTTCGGCGCCAGTCTACAGGGCCGTGGCGCCAACGCGGGAATTTTGCCAAATCCGAGAAGGAATGGGCCAAGCCATAGAAGGAAAAGTGGGACACGTTTTGGGAGGCTATAAAAGGCCCTTTGGGTAGATTTTTCAAAGGCGACACAATCCCTAATTCATCACATAACATAATTTCTTGGAGGCTTCAAGATTAGAGACTTGTTCTTAAGTATTTTTCTTTCTTTACTTTATTTACTTTCAGTTTATGTTGGATAATCTTTTGGTTCTTAGCATGTCAATGGCTAGGAGCTAAACTTTATTTAGGGTTTTCCTTTTGAATCGCTTGAACCTCGTCTTTATGACTTAATGCATTAATTTGGTTTCTTCTTCATATAGTTAAGATTTATTCAATAGTTGTTTTGATTGCTTGGTAATTAACTGATCACTAGTTATCATCACTTATATGATTTGAATCAAATCGAAAGGAGATTTGAATATGCTATAGTTGAATAAACATAGGTTAAAATCGTGGACGAAAGTACCCCGATACTTGTGTAGTTTTATAGGTTATTGTTATTAATCCTCCTATGTGGTAAAATCTGTCATAGAAATATAGAAGATTTCTGCACCGTGGTTGAGTGTTTATATATCCTAACTATAATATAAAACGGTCTAGTTAACCTGCTATCTTAACATAGAAGAAAAACCTTTATTGTTGCATTAAGAATTAAGGCGAGTGGATAGTTGAGGAGATTGGAAGCCCTATTTCCATCATATTTGATTTAAGTAAAGTAATTTAGTTAACTTTTTAACAATTGTTAGTAGTTCATAGATAAAAACCACAACAAAATATCGACAGCCAAATAGATACCATAGGATAGATGTTTGGTAATTGAACACTAATCCCTGAGGACGATATTCGGTCTTACCTAGACTATATTACTTGTAACGAAACGTACACTTGAGGCAAGAGTGTGGAAAATATCTAACAAGTTTTTGGCGCCGTTGCCGGGGATTGACGTAGTTCAATATCAATTTATCTATTCTTAATTTCTAATTTTATTTTTATTTTTATTTTATTTTATTTTATTTGTGGAACCATGCGCCGTGATCTGTTTGTTGATTTTGATCTATTTCAGGGATCTCGTTTATGCGAAGAAAAAGAGGAGCAGACACACTTGTTCCCTTCAACCCTGAAATTAAAAAAACTTGCAAGCATAACCGGAGAAACACTCGGATTATTAAATTGATAGCCATGAGGGATCGACAGAATAATAATAAGATGAATGAAGAGATGTGTGATCATCAACCTAATCAAGAAGTACTCCCAGGGTTGCAGAATGATGTAGAGAAAAGAGTTCAGATCCAGGCAGAGAGCAGTCTGGGAGATTATGTGCTGCCAAGAGTTACTGGAGCACAGACTTGCATAAGGCTCCCAGCAATAGGAGCGAATAATTTTGAGATAAAGACTGCGATCTTGAGCATGGTGCAAAAAACAGTCCAGTTCGGAGGGTTACCCTCTGAAGACCCACATATGCACATTGCAAATTTTCTGGAGTTGTGTGCCACGTTCAAATATAATGGTGTTACTGACGCCTGATGCGCGATTTAATGCACACACTTTAACGCAAGTGCACGTTATCGTGATAAGTAATATAGTCTAGGTAAGACCGAATATCGTCCTCAAGGATTAGTGTTCAAGTACCAATTATCTATCTTTTGTTATCTATTTGGTAACCGATATTTGATTTTGTTGATTATAACTAACAATTATAAATACTAATTACCTATGTGTTTACTTCAGTAGTGATGAAAATAGGGCTTTCAAGTCGCTTCAACTATCCGCTTATATTACTTATTAATGCAATAAATTATGGTTTTTCTTCTTTTGGAGCTAGCAGGTTTACTAATTTGTTTTATACTCCCGTTAAGGCTATATAAACACTCAACCCCAGTAGCGCTCCTTTCTACCTTTCGGTGATAAGGATGACTCTATAGGAGGATTAAGAACAAAAACCTTGTTAATCGTCAAGCACAATGCGTGGAATTAGGTATTTAAACCTCTATTAACGCTACACAAGTAATTGAGGTATTTTCATCCCCAATCCGACCTATGTCTACCCAACGTACAGCATAGTCACAACCTCCTCCTTTCGAAGTTTGATTAGAAATCATATAAATAATGATAATTAGTGATCAATTAATTACCAAACATTCAAAGCAATTATTGGGTAAATCTCAACAATAAGAAGAACAACCATAAACATGCATTAACTCATAAAATAAGGTTCAAGTAAATTGACATGGAAAGCCCTATATTAGAATTAGTTCCTAGCCATTGACATGACAAGAACTAATTCAATATCCAACATAAAACTGAAAGTAAAGTAAAGAAAAGAAAAGAAAATTACTAAGTAAAGGTCTCCAATCTTCAACTCCAAGAAGTCTTGTGTTTGTGCAAGAAAGGGAACTCTTGAAAAATGCCTAGGGTTCTCTTTTTATAGCCTCAAAACCGCCCTTAAGGTTTTCCTTCAGGCCTGACCCAAAAAATCGTCAAAACCCTGATTTTTCCCGCGTCGGCGCCGGAACTTCTGCGCTGTTCTGGTGATTAGGCGTCGCGGCCCTGCACTCTGCTTTCTAGAGGCGCCACGGCGCTGCAACTTCTGAGACCTTCTGGATATTGGGCGCCGGGGCATCTGGACCTGTTGGCAGGAGGCGCCGCGGCGCTGGCCCGTGTCCGTGCCTGGTTCGCCACTTTCTCGTCTTTTAAGCTCTGGAACCTCTACTTTTGCCCTCTTTTAGCTCCTTTTCCGCCAAATAGCCATTTTAACCAATTTGACTCAAAAGAAAGAAAATCTATCCTAAGACGACACGTATTTGTACAAAAAGGGACAGAAGACTAACTAAAAACGACTCAAAAAGTGTATATAAAATACACCGATCAAATACCCCCAAACTTAACTTTTGCTCGCCCTCGAGCAAAGATAAAAAGAAAGAAATAAAGACTCAAGAAAAAGGAAAAATAAAGGACTCAATGACATTGATCACTTTGTTGCATTGGTGTTACTTTAGAAAAACATGAAGATTAGCAGAATAATATTCAGGAACATATAGCATGAAATTTTAGCACACTAAACACTTTAAACTAGATATTTCGCAAACTCATTTTTATCATGCTTAATGGAAGTCACAATACTGAATCATGCATGTTAATTTCAAAAATCCTATGACATTTTTACTTGCTATTCTCCATTAATCATGGATATGCATCTAAGAGATCTTCAGGACTTTTAAGGGTTGTAATGTAGGCTTAGGCACGGGTAGGTAAAAATAGGCATTTAAGCTCATTTTTGTGTACCATAAGCTCTTTAGCTTTTCAGTGTTTCCCTTTTATTTTGATTTATTTTCTTCACTTCAAATTTATCTTTCCCCTCTTTTGTTTTGAGAGCGTGAAGTGTATCATAATAGCAAGCACCCCCAAACTTAGGCTTTTGCCTATTTCTTATTACTTTTTAATTGGGGTGCATCAATCTTGTTTGCTCTTTTTGTCTCTTTTTTAACACATTCTATTCCAACTATTTCACATGTTTACTTATGGCACAAGTGTGGGAATATAGGGTGTCAAAGAAAAAGTTCAATTTTTAGGCTCAATGGGGCTGACTAGGGATAGTTTTTTAATGTCAGGGATAGAAAAAAGTGGTAAGAATTGGCTAACAAAGAAACGCCTGAGTCATCTCCCTAAATATGCATATCCTAACTATTTCGCTTCAAATAGCAAGCAATCATAACACATAGGTTTTAATCATTTATCATGCACAATTCAAGTAGAAAACTCCATATAGACAGATTTCATGAGTTTTTGGCATATTTAACCTAAGTGTTTAGATAGTTGCTTTTAATTCCATTACATTATTCCACCTTACTTCACTAGGTGTTTCTAGTAACTACATCATGCATAATCTTTGACAGACAATTATGACTCAAAAAGAAAAAAAAATTATGACTCGAAAATACACAAAAACAATCAAAAAGACTCACACATATTATAACAATAAGACACAAATAAGACAAATAAGACAAATAAGACACCCCCCCCAAACTTAAATCACACATTATCCCCAATGTGTGCAAGACTCAAAGACAATAAAAGAAAAGGACACTTACAAACTTGGTTTAAAATGGTGGCGGTGGCGGTGGATAGTGCTTTGGATTCCGTGAGGGAAGGAGAGCTCTGGATTTTTGATTTGGAGACAGGGCCTTCGGATTAGGGCGTCTTTTCAAAATTCAGATTTTTCCGTTGTGGCGCGACGCCAAACTCGGGCTTCTTCATTTTTTTAGCCGCGCCACCCGCTTTTTCCGAAATCTGGCTATTCTTCGCCCTCCAATTTTATTGTTGGCCTGCACCTGTTAACACAACACAAACACTACCTCCGTGAGACTGTTCTTAGTAAAACTAACTACATTAAAATAAATATTTTAAAATACTTTGAGTTGCCTCCCAAGTAGCGCTGTCTTTAACGTCTTTTAGCCGGACGCAAGTTCCTTAACTCAAGAAATGTGGGGTGGATTAACCCCACAACCAATCCATTTTCTCCACATTTTTCGTTTTCTTCTTCTTCTTCTCTTCTTAAAATTATCTTCAAGGGAAGGTTCAGGAACACATACCTGCTTTTGTGGGCTCATCTCCCTTGGTTTGGCTTATCTTGGCTCACGGGTTTTGATGGTGCTGATTGCAAAGCACCTGCTCATGATTGGTGGCTCAATAATGTGTTTAAATACTTTAAACACCATTTCTTCCTTCTCCACCCTCAACGTCAGCTCTCCTTTTTCTACATCGATCAGGGCTCTCCCTGTCGCCAGGAATGGTCTCCCCAATATGATGGGGATCTCTGCATCTTCTTCCATGTCAAGAATGAGGAAGCCCGCAGGAAAACATAATTTTCCTACTTTAACAAGCACGTCCTCAATCTTCCCCCTTGGGTGTACCACTGTCCTATCGGCTAGTTGCAGGCTCACCGTGGTTGGTTTTGCCTCACCTAACTCCAACCGTTTAAATACTGACAAAGGCATCAAATTTATGCTTGCCCCTAAATCGCAAAGAGCCCTGTTGCATGTCACCTTGCCAACTGTGCAAGGCAATGTAAAACTCCCTGAGTCTTTTAGTTTAGGGGGCAACTTCTTCTGCAGAATGGCACTGCACTCCTCAGTCAGCGCCACCATCTCATACTCTGCGAGTTTCTTCTTTTTCCCGAAAATCTCCTTCATGAATTTAAAGTAAGAGGGCATTTGCTCCAACGCCTCTATAAAGGGTATGTTGATATGTAGCTTCCTGAACGTCTCCAAGAATTTGGAGGATTGTTTATCAACTGCCTTCATCTGCAATCTCTGTGGGAATGGGATCTTCTCAGTATACTCCTTCTCTGGAGTTTTCTCTACTACTGGGCGAGCTTCAACCACCTTCTATTTCTCTATCTCTGCCCTTTGTTCAACTACAATGAGGTGAATCGCCGCCCATTGCTTACCACTTCACCAGCCGCTCGGCATTGTTCTCGTGGATTCATCTCTTTGTTGCTTGACAGTGTACCCTGTGGCCTGCTCTTCGATTGCTTTGCTAGTTGACCCACTTGTGTTTCCAAGTTCCTGAACGAGGATCTAGTTTCTGTCACGAACTGGGTTTGGGCGTTGGTGAGTGCCAACAAAGCTGCTCTCAGCTCATCTTGCTTTTCTGGCCGAATGTACATCAATCGCTGAGAGGGTGGGGCCTAAGTAAATGGCTGCTGATTCTGGTGCTGCTGGTTTTGGTACTGACCTCTATATTGATTCTGCTGCCCCTGGTCTCCTCTCCATGAGAAATTTGGGTGATTCCTCCACCCTGGATTGTATGTGTTGGAGTATGGGTTGTTTTGGGGCCTCTGATAGTTACCCACGGCTTGACACTCTGCTTGCTCGATTGGCATATTATTAGGATCAGCCGAAGGACATCTATCGAATGTATGTGGACCACCACATATTTCACAACTCTTTGGCATCTGTACTGCATTCACCGATACTGTATGTTGTTGCATCTGCTTGGTCAACAGGGCAACTTGGGCATTCAGGGCAGTGATGGCATCTATCTCGTGAACTCCCACTGTTCTCCTACCACTCATTGGTCTATCTTCTGTGACATGGTTGTTGGTGGCCATATCTTCTAACAATTCGTGAGCTTCGTGAGCTGTTTTCTTCATAAATGTCCCACCTGCTGCTGCATCTATAATTGTTCTGGTTGTTCCGTTCAGCCCGTTATAGAAGATGTGGACCAAGTTCCACAACTCAATACAGTGGTGTGGGCACTTTCTCTGCAAATCCTTGAACCTCTCCCAAGCTTCTTATAATGACTCTCCATCTGCTTGGTAGAAATTATTCAGCTCCCCTCTCAATTTCGCTGCTTTGCACGGTGGGAAGAATTTTGCCAAAAATTTCTGTGCCATCTCTTTCCATGTAAAAATCGAATCAGCTGGCAGGGAATTTAACCATACTTTTGCTCTGTCCCTGAGTGAGAAGGGAAACAACCTCAATCTGACGGCATTATCGCGAACGCCATATATTCGATGTTGCACATAGCTCCAAGAAATTAGCTATGTGCATATGTGGATCCTCTGATGGCAACCCTCCAAACTGCACTGTGTTCTGCACCATGCTTAGAATCGCCGGTTTGATCTCAAAGTTATTTGCTCCTATTGCTGGGAGCCTAATATATGTCTGTGCTCCGTCACCCTCGGCAGCACGTAGTCTCCCAAGCTTCTTTCTGCCTGGACTTGAACTCTCTCCTCGACATCCATAGGTATTCGCCGAGGCATTCCTTGGTTAGGTTGATTTTCACCTAACCTCTCTCTCAGCACATTGTTGTTTTGAACGCCGTCCATCTCTATCAAGGTTGCAATTCGCTGGTTCCTTCTATTCTGTTTACACGTTTTCTCAATCTCAGGATTGAAGGGAACAAGAGTGTCTACTCCTCTTCTCCTTCGCATAAACTGAGCGCCTGAAACAGATAAAAAACAAACAAACGGATCACGGCACCCTGAATTTTACCAAAATAAAAAAAAAGACGTACTAATTTAAAGAAAATAAAAAAAAATAAAAAAAACAAATTAGAAATTAAAAATAGATAAAATTGATATTGAACTATGCCTAATCCCCGGCAACGGCACCAAAAACTTGATGCGCGATTTAATGCACACACTTTAACGCAAGTGCACGTTATCGTGACAAGTAATATAGTCTAGGTAAGACCGAATATCGTCCTCAAGGATTAGTGTTCAAGTACCAATTATCTATCTTTTGTTATCTATTTGGTAACCGATATTTGATTTTGTTGATTATAACTAACAATTATAAATACTAATTAACTATGTGTTTACTTCAGTAGTGATGGAAATAGGGCTTCCAAGTCGCTTCAACTATCCGCTTATATTACTTATTAATGCAATAAATTATGGTTCTTCTTCTTTTGGAGCTAGTAGGTTTACTAATTCATTTTATACTCCCGTTAAGGCTATATAAACACTCAACCCCAGTAGCGCTCCTTTCTACCTTTCGGTGATAAGGATGACTCTATAGGAGGATTAAGAACTAAAACCTTGTTAATCGTCACGCACCATGCGTGAAATTAGGTATTTAAACCTCTATTAACGCTACACAAGTAATTGAAGTATTTTCATCCCCAATCCGACCTATGTCTACCCAACGTACAACATAGTCACAACCTCCTCCTTTCGAAGTTTGATTAGAAATCATATAAATAATGATAATTAGTGATCAATTAATTACCAAGCATTCAAAGCAATTATTAGGTAAATCTCAACAATAAGAAGAACAACCATAAACATGCATTAACTCATAAAATAAGGTTCAAGTAAATTGACATGGAAAGCCCTATATTAGAATTAGTTCTTAGCCATTGACATGACAAGAACTAATTCAATATCCAACATAAAACTGAAAGTAAAGTAAAGAAAAGAAAAGAAAATTACTAAGTAAAGGTCTCCAATCTTCAACTCCAAGAAGTCTTGTGTTTGTTCAAGAAAGGGAACTCTTGAAAACTGCCTAGGGTTCTCTTTTTATAGCCTCAAAACCGCCCTTAAGGTTTTCCTTAAGGCCTGACCCAAAAAATAGTCAAAACCCTGATTTTTCCCGCGGCCATGGCTCGCAATCGGCGCCAAGACCGGAATCTCGCATTGCTCGTGATTAGGCGCCGCGCCGCACTCGTTGTTCAGAGAGCGCGCGCCGCAAATTCTGAGACCTTCTAGATATTGGGCGCCGGGCGCTGGACTGCTGGGTGAGGCGCGCGGCCGCCCGTGTCTGGTTCGCCACTTTCTCGTCTTTTAAGCTCTGGAACCTCCACTTTTGCCCTCTTTTAGCTCTTTTTCCGCCAAATAGCCATTTTAACCAATTTGACTCAAAAGAAAGAAAATCTATCCTAAGACGACACGTATTTGTACAAAAAGGGACAGAAGACTAACTAAAAACGACTCAAAAAGTGTATATAAAATACACCGATCAACGCCGCCATCCGGTTGAGGCTCTTCCCTTTCTCACTTAGGGATAGAGCAAAGGTTTGGTTGAATTCACTGCCGACAGATTTTATATTCACATGGCAGGATCTAGCACATATGTTTTTGGTAAAGTTCTTCCCACCATCAAAGGCAACCAAACTAAGAGGAGAGCTAAATAATTTCTACCAGACTGATGGGGAATCACTTTATGAGGCTTGGGAAAGATTTAAGGATCTACAGAGGAAGTGCCCACATCATGAAATTGAACAGTGGAATTTGGTCCATATCTTTTATAATGGGCTAGTTAGGACCACGAGAACCATTATTGATGCAGCTGCAGGGGGAACCTTTATGAGGAAGACAACACATGAGGCTCATGATTTACTAGAGGATATGGGCACCAACAATCACTTTTCAGATGAGAGGGAGATAGGTGGAAGGAAACCGATAGGAGTTCATGAGCTAGATGCCATCACAACACTCAATGCACAAGTGGCTCTCCTGACCAAACAACTCCAGTAGAACACTGTGTCAGTAAACGCAGTCCAGATGCCAATGATTTGTGATATTTGTGGGGGTCCACATACTTTTGACAGGTGCCCAACAGCTGACCCCAACAATATTCCTATTGAGCAAGCACAGTGTCAAGCAGTATGAAATTTCCAAAGGGCCCAGAACAACCCCTATTCGAACACTTATAATCCATGGTGGAGAAATCACTCAAATTTCTCATGGAGGGGTGACCAAGGGCAGCAGAATCAGTTCAGAGGCCAATATCAGTATCAGCCACCACTAAATCAGGCCTCATCTTCGCAGCAATTTAACTCATCTGCCCCACACGAAAAACAAGATGAATTGAGGGCAGCCTTGTTGACACTCAACAACTCAATTCATGGCAGAAACAAGGTCCTCCATAAGGAACTTAGAGACCCAGGTTGGACAGCTGGCCAATATGGCGAATAACATGCCACATGGCACTCTTCCGAGCAATACAGAGGTTAACCCGAGAGAGCAGTGTCAAGCAGTGGCATTGAGAAATGGGAGGCAGTTAGAGCAACCTACACCCCAGCCTGATAGAGCATAGAGTTGAGAAGAAAGTTGCTACAGAAAAAGAGGGGGTCACTGATGACGGCCCTATTTTAGAAAAGGCTCCACCAGTTCTAGTGAGGGAATACAAAGAGAAGATACCCTACCCACAGAGGCTGCAAAGGAAGGCAGTTGATAAGCAATTCTCCAAGTTCTTAGAGGTGTTTAAAAAGCAGCACATAAACATTCCTTTCATTGAGGTGTTGGAGCAAATGCCTACTTATTTTAAATTCATGAAGGAGGTTCTTGGGAAAAAAGAGGAAGCTGGATGATTATGAGACGGTGACATTGACAGAGGAGTGTAGTGCCATCTTGCAGAAGAAACTGTCTCCTAAGATTAAGGATCCATGGAGCTTCACACTGCCCTACAGTATTGGTAGGGTGACATACAACAGGGCCATGTGTGATTGGGGGGCTAGTATCAACCTTATGCCTCTGTCAGTATTTAAGAGATTGGGTTTGGGTGAATCCAAACAAACCACAGTGAACTTATAGTTGGCTGACAGAACAATGGTGCATCCCAGAGGTATCATCGAAGACTGCAGGGCCACGACGCCCAATGTAATGAGAAGCTGCAGGAGTTTCGGCGCCACGACGCCAGCCTGTAGGGCCGTGGCGCCAACACGGGAATTTTTCCAAATCCGAGAAGGAATGGGCCAAGGCATAAAAGGAAAAGTGGGACACGTTTTGGGAGGCTATAAAAGGCCCTTTGAGTAGATTTTTCAAGGGTGACACAATCCCTAATTCATCACATAACATAATTTCTTGGAGACTTCAAGATTAGAGACTTGTTCTTAAGTATTTTTCTTTCTTTACTTTATTTACTTTCAGTTTATGTTGGATAATCTTTTGGTTATTAGCATGTCTATGGCTATGAGCTAAACTTTGTTTAGGGATTTCCTTTCGAATCGATTGAACTCGTCTTTATGACTTAATGCATTAATTTGGTTTCTTCTTCATATAGTTAAGATTTATTCAATAGTTGTTTTAATTGCTTGGTAAATAACTGATCACTAGTTATCATCACTTATATGATTTCGAAACGAAATCCGAAAGGGGAGATTTGAATATGGTTGAATAAACATATGTTAAAATCATGGACGAAAGTACCCCGATAGTTGTGTAGTTTTATAGGTTATTGTTCTTAATCCTCCTATGTGGTAAAATTTGTCATAGAAATATAGAAGATTTCTGCACCGGGGTTGAGTGTTTATAAATCCTAACCAGAATATAAAACGGTCTAGTTAACCTGATATCTTAACATAGAAGAACCTTTATTGTTGCATTAAAGATTAAGGCGAGTGGATAGTTGAGGAGATTGGAAGCCCTATTTCCACCATATCTAATTTAAGTAAAGTAATTTAGTTAACTTTTATAATTGTTCAGTAGTTCATAGATAAAAACCACAAAAAAATATCGACAGCCAAATAGATATCATAGGATAGATGTTTGGTAATTGAACACCAATCCCTGAGGACGATATTCGGTCTTACCTAGACTATATTACTTGTAACGATACGTACACTTGCGTTAAGCGTGTGGAAAATCGCTAACAATGCTGGACTATGACATTTGCCCCCCGCAACAACTTAGACCACAGGCTCCGCAAGAGGAGCGAAATGAGCTGCAGGAAGCCTTATTCAGGCTCACCGTGTGCCAGAATCCTAAAGGACTAACTCTTCCACCACAGAATCAGGCTCCATCAAGGAGGCTAGCTGACATGAGAGCAACTCTCTGGGCACTCTCAAATGCCCAGAATCAGTTCATGGAGGAAACAAGATTAACCATCAGGAATCTAGAGATGCAACTGGGGCAGCTAGCTAGCAAGCTGAGAAATGTTACAAACCCACAAGAGCAGGGCCAAGCAATTGAAGTGATGGGTGACAAACAAATGGAGACAGGTTCATCCCCAATATGTCCAGAAAAAAGGGTGAACCCAGTGAGGTGAGGGAGCCAGTAGTCATTGACACACTGCAGGTGAAGATACCATATCCTCAGAAACTTAGAAAGAATTCTATTGACAAGCAGTTTTCTAAGTTTCTGGAGGTCTTTAAAAAACTGCACATCAACATTCCATTTGTTGAAGCCTTAGAACAAATGTCGAGTTATGTAAAGTTCATGAACGAGATCCTCTGTAAAAATAGGAGGTTGGAGGAGTATGAAACTGTGGTGTTGACTGAAGAATGCAGTGTCATCCTACAGAGGAAGTTACCTCATAAGTTGAAAGATCCGGGAAGCTTCACCATCCCTTGCACTATAGGGAAGTTCGAATGTCAGCAGGCTCTATGTGATTTGGGGGCAAGTATAAATTTGATGCCCTATTCTGTGTTCTGCAAACTTGGAGTGGGGGAAGAAAGACCTACAACCATCACCTTGCAGCTAGCCGATCGCTCCATCGTCCACCCTAAAGGAATCATCGAGGATGTGTTGGTTAAAATGGACAAGTTCATCTTCCCCGCTGATTTCATCATTCTAGACATGGAAAAAGATGAAGAGATGCCCATCATCATTGGCAGGCCATTCTTAGCCACAGGCCAGGCACTCATTGATGTTCAGAAATGTGAGTTGAGACTTCGTGTTCAGGGAGAAGAGGTGATTTTTAATGCATTCAAGACAGCCACCTACCCAAGGGAAAGTGATAACTGCTGTGCTATTAATGTGATTGATAAAGCAATTTTTGAAAACGAATTCATGAGTGCTGATTCTCTTGAAGTGGTGATGACACCAGAGGTTGAGGATAGTGGTAATGGCACAAAATTGATGGAGTATGTGAATTGGTTGGATTCCCATGAGCCTTGCTATAAAAGAAAATATGAGGAGCTAGGAACCATGCCAGAGAGACCAGTGTCATCCACAGAACAAGATCCAGAACTAGAGTTGAAAACTCTACCAGATCATTTGCACTATCAATATCTAGGTGAGAACCACTCCTTACCAGTGATCGTATCATGTCATCTATCCAAAGTGGAGATTGAAAAATTGTTGAGAGTATTGAGGGCTCACAAGCTTGCGATTGGGTGGACACTGGCAGACATTAGAGGGATAAGTCATTCTACAGTAATGCACAAAATTCATCTAGAAGATGAGAGCAAACCTTCCATTAAGGCACAGAGGAGACTAAATCCAACCATGAAAAAGGTGGTGAGAAAAGAAATCCTTAAATGGCTCGATGCTGGGGTGATTTATCCTATTTTTGACAGTGCATAGGTAAGCCTTGTGCAAATGTGTCACGCCCCGACTTTTCCTAAGTCTTTACTTAGGGCGTGATGACACCTGGACAATTATTTTCCACCAGGAGCGCCATTTAATTCTCTTTATTTAGAAATTTAAACTTATATTCAAATACGGAGCGATTAATAAAAATAACAATAAAGAAATCTGTTTATGACTTTATAAGAAAAACATAACGCGAGCCCATGCTCGTGCAAATATTGTTTCTACATAGACATACTGACAAAGATTATTCTAAGTTGGAAGGGAGACCATTCCACACGGGCATTTCCCGAGACATTGGAACTGACATTCTGAACCTGACGAGTACCAAGCCCGGAACAATGGACTTGGTATGACAAGAGGCTGCGGGACGATCGCTAGCCTTGGCGTGGAGCCTTTCCTCTATCACGCTTTCCTGAAACATGTTAAATAAAGAGTCAGCCCTACCATCTGGGGCTGAGTGAGAACCTTACCCTGCAATTCAAAGTAACACCACAATATTCCAAGCGCAATCACATTATAACGTAATAAGCATATTGCAAAAACATATCAGGTTACAACATTTTTAAATATGCAACAACTCCTCATAGGAAATTCTCGGTTTAACTAACACTTCATTTTATCCCGTATTGTACGTTAAGACATTCCCCTGCATTTTCACATGTTTATTACATTTATATATTTGTGAACGCGTATTCACTTTTCATATTTATATATAGGTGAACATGTATTCATCTTTCATATTTGTTGCGGCGTGCAACCCGATCCAGTATATTTACGTATTTGTGAACACGTATTCACTTTACGTTTTGTTGCGGCGTGCAACCCGATCCATTATATTTACGTATTTGTGAACGCGTATTCACTTTACGTTTTGTTGCGGCGTGCAACCCGATCCATTATATTTACGTATTTGTGAACGGATATTTACTTTACGTTTTGTTGCGGCGTGCAACCCGATCCATTATATTTATATTTATATATTTATGTGAACACGTATTCACTTTTCATATTTTTCAGAAGATCGAATAAATAATATTCTCTTTCCCAACATTCTGTCATTCATACTTGTAACGATTATAACTTTTTAACCATAACTCCAACTAAGGTGTTTCTCAAGCGAAAACTAAGGTAAGACGGGGGTATTTCACTGTACCAAATTTCATTTAAAACTACTTTGGGTAACTAACACAAATTTATCCTCAAAACAGCCCCATAAAATTTGTTTCGGCAGAATTTTTATTAAACAACACCCAATCTTAGAATAGTCATAACTCCTAATCTGTAAACCCGTTCAAGCCCCATAAAATCTCAAAACGACGAGAACAGAGAGCTACACGTCTCCATGTGAACCATCCTTTCATATTATGTACCATTTGGTACAGTTTTACACTTTTATTCGCTGCCCTTCCTGGATCTCGATAGATCCAAGGCAGAAACTTTAAACAGAGATAACTCTCAATCCGTAAGTCGGATAGACCCCCGTAAGGTCTCAAAATGTCCACAACAAAGAGATATAGAACTTTCATTTAGCAACAATTTTCATATTCCCCACAGATTAGTACAGTTTTATGTTTCAACGTCCTGCCCTTCTGGATTCCGACGAATCCGAGACAACAACTTCAAACTACAATAACTCTCAACTCGTAAGTCCGTTATAATAAATCTTTATATATATCTGTCCGTAACAGAGAGATTTACAACCATGTAAATTTTCATATAATTCTAATAAGTAAAACTCAATAAAAAACAGTCCGTAATTATGCCTTTCCGAATTTCGGCCAAATCTAAGGCAGAAACTTTGAACTATGATAACTTTCAGACCGTATGTCCATTTTACCTCATTTTTGGTTCTATATGATCATAACAGAGAGGTGTACCACTCTTCCTAATTTCATCAAATTCTAACAATTATAACTCAGTGAGAACAGTTCGTAAAGTTCATGACGCAACTAGTTGTCTAAACAATCAAAAGTTCAATATTTCTTTTCAATACTCAATTCTTATTCTAACATGTATTGAACTTAAAATAAAGGATGTTACCAAGAATTTCTGAATGAGAAAACTCACCTTGTAAGTGTGAAGATTATTGTTGTGTGGTTGCTAAAATTATCCTTACTCTCTAGTATTTTGCTTCTTGTTCTTCTTGCCCTCTTGGTATTTTTTCCTCTTCTTTTCACTTGTTTTTTTCTGATTTTTTAACCTTTATGTTATGTACTTTGTTTGTGTGTAAATACAATGTATAAGTGGAAAATTTTCTATAACCTATGGGAGGTGAAATGACAAGAGTTGGAGGGGAAATGAAAAGGGGGGTGGGAAGGGAAAGGGGTGGACGTATCACGTATGCATGCTGATTTTTTTTTTCTTTTGTTTTTTGTTTTCTTATTTTCATTTTATCTATCTATTTATCCAACTTTAACACTAACTCTATCCCATGCAATTTATTCTTTATTTTCTTATATATATGTATTTTTATTAACTCAACCAACAACTATATATTATTATTATTTTCCGGATTTTACAAAATGGTACCCAAGAAAGGTGGCATGACCGTGGTGACTAACGAAAAGAATGCTCTTATTCCGTCCAGAACAACTACAAGGTGAAGAATGTGTATTGACTACCACAAGTTGAACAAAACAACCAGGAAGGATCATTTCCCTTTGTCTTTTCTTGACCAAATGCTTGACAGGCTTGCAGGACACAACTACTATTGCTTCCTGGATGACTATTCAGGGTATCATCAAATTGCCATCTCTCCAGAAGATCAGGAGAAGACAACTTTCACATGCCCCTTTGGTACGTTTGCTTTCAAAACAATGCCATTTGGGCTTTGCAATGCACCCGCCACTTTTTAGCGTTGTATGATGGCTATCTTTTCTGACATGGTGGAGAGGACCATAGAAATCTTCATGGATGATTTTTCTGTTTTTGGTTCCTCCTTTGATGAATGCTTAAAGCATTTGGAAGCAGTGTTGCAGCGGTGCAAGAGTTTGAATCTGGTGTTGAACTGGGAGAAGTTTCACTTTATGGTACAGGAAGGTATCGTGCTTGGTCACAAGATTTCCAGCTAAGGCATTGAAGTAGACAATGCTAAGGTTTCAGTGATCAAAAATCTTCCACCTCCAGTACCGGTGAAAGGGAACAGAAGTTTCCTCGGGCATGCTGGTTTCTACAGAAGGTTCATCAAGGACTTCTCAAGGGTCTCGAAACCTCTATCCACATTGTTGATGAATGAGGTTTCTTTGGAATTCAATGAAGAATGTCTGAATGCCTTTCAGACACTTAAGGAGAGGCTAATCTCAGCATCTATAGTCATTGCACCTGACTGGACACTCCCATTTAAATTGATGTGTGATGCAAGTGACTACGCAGTGGGGGCAGTTCTTGGGAATAGAATTGACAAGGTGTTTAGGTCAATTTATTACTCTAACAAAACCTTAAATGATGCTCAGTTGAATTATGCAACAACCGAGAAAGAGCTGCTCGCCATAGTATACACATTTGAGAAATTCAGGCCATACCTCATTGAGAATAAGGTGATAGTGTACACTGACCACTCAGCCATTAATATTTGATGACTAAGAAAGATTCAAAACCTCAACTTATACGATGGGTGCTGCTACTATAAGCATTTGACATGGAGATCCGCGATAAAAAGGGGACTGAGAACATGGTTGTAGAACACTTGTCAAGACTTGAAGTGGAAAAGAGCCAGAACACCAAGGACTTGCAAATAAATGACTACTTCCCAGATGAGCAATTATTTCAGGCAAGTACCAGTGTAAATTTACCATGGTTCGCTGACTTTGTTAATTTTCTGGAAGTAAAGGTATTACCTTTAGGAATGACAAGACAACAGGTGAAAAAGTTGTATTCAGAGGTAAAGCACTACTACTGGGAGGAGTCAATTCTCTACAAGCACTGTGCTGATCAAGTAATAAGGCGGTGCGTACCCGAGGATGAAATGCACCAAATTCTCACTCATTGTCACACCTTGCAATGTAGTGGGCATTTTGGAGCATCACAGACAACAGCCAAGGTATTGCAAAGTGGCTTCTATTGACCAACACTATTCAAGGATGCCAACACTTTCGTGAGGGGCTGTGATCGTTGCCAAAGAACTGGGAACATGTCCAGGAAAAATGAAATGCCCCTAACTGGGATCTTAGAAGTGGAGCTGTTTGATGTGTGGGGGATTGACTTCATGGGCCCGTTCCCAACATCTTTTGGGAACCAATACATTCTCCTCGCAGTGGATTATATGTCTAAATGGGTCGAAGCAGTGGCTACTAAAGAGAATGATAGTAAGACTGTCTTGAACTTCCTTCAGAAAAACATATTCACAAGGTTTGACACTCCAAGGGCCCTCATCAGTGACGAAGGGAGTCACTTTTGCAACAAGCAGTTTGACATTTTGTAGGCACGTTATGGAGTCTACCACCGGACTGCTTTGCAATACCACCCTCAAGCCAATGGGCATGCTGAAATTTCAAACAGGGCAGTGAAAAACATCCTAGAAAAGACAGTAGATGGCTCAAGGAAGAATTGGGCTGCGAAGCTGGATGATACACTCTGGGCCTATAGGAGAGCCTTCAAAACTCCCATTGGGATGCCACCCTACAGGATGGTCTATGAGAAGGCATGTCATCTACCGATGGAATTGAAACATAGGGTATACTGGGTAATGACAAAACTGAACATGGATGCAAAAGTAGCAGGGCAGAAAAGGCTGCTGCAACTAAATGAGCTAGACGAGTTTCGGAACAACGCCTATGAGAATGCAAAAATCTACAAGGAGAGGGTTAAGGCATGGCATGACAAGAACTTGATCCGTAAAGAGCTACAACCTGGGCAGCAAGTACTCCTATTCATTTCAAGGCTGAAATTATTCCCAGGCAAGTTGAAGTTCAGATGGTCAGGGCCATTTATTGTGGAAAAAGTGTTCCCCTATGGTGCAGTCGAAGTGAGAGGAAAAGATGGTGCATCATTCAAAGTGAACGGACAAAGATTAAAACCGTACTTGTTGAATGACATGGAACATGTCAACTCTGTGATCCGTTTCAAGTCACAGTAAAGAGGAACCGACGTCCGGCTACAAGACGTTAAAGATAGTGCTACTTGGGAGGCAACCCAAGTTTTAAAATTACGCAATTTAGTTTTAAATAGAATAGTCTCACTTTTGGTATTTTTGTTGTATTATGATGTCAGGTGAAGGAATGGGACACGGCAGAAAAATAAAAACGCCGAATCAGAGTTTCAGATCATGCCGTAAGATCGAGAGAGGCGTAGGAATTTAGGCACCGCGGTGCCACTATGCAGAGCCGAGGGGCCGATAGCGATTTCTGAAAAATAAAAAGGCCCTGAATCGCCAAATTTCCTCCCACAGACACCGTCTTAATGCAATATCCGCCGCCGCCACCACTATTTCGAGTTGATGTATGTCTGTAAGTCATCCCGTTTTAATTTTTGAGTCTTTTACACATTTGAGACAATGTGTAGTTTAAGTTTGGGGAGGAGTTTTTATTTTATTTATTTCATTTTAATTTATTTGTAATTTATTTTTGTGAGTTTTTTGTTTGTTTTTGTGTTTTATATGAGTCAAATTTTTTTTATGAGTCATGCATGCTGTAGTTAGTTGAAAACACCTAGTGAACTAAGGGGGATAATGTAGTAGGAATGAGAAGCAAAAATATGTGTGCTTAAGTTAGATATGCCAAATATTCATGAAAATCTGATTATTTGGAATATTTGATGCTTAGCCTATGTGTTGTCAATTGAAAATGTCTGTGAAGTCTGTTTGCTTGCTATTTGAGGTGAAATAGTTAGGATGTACATGCTTAGGGAGATGATTCAGGCATTTCGTTGTTATCTCTTCTTACCATTCATTGCCTACTTGCACTAAATTGTATCACTAGTCAACCCCGCTGAGCCTAAAATAAGTTATTTCTTTGACACCCTATGATTTCCTTGTGTGTCATAAGCAGTAATTGAAAAAAAAATTGGTATGAAGAAGTGTGAAAAAGAAGTACAAAAGAGAGTGAAAAATTGATGCACCCCAATAAAAAAAATATGCTAAAGCTTAAGTTTGGGGGTGCCTATGTGAATGTGTTTCATGCTCATAAAAAGAGAAGAGGGGAACGATAGGTAAGGACTGAAAAAGAATACCAAAAAGAAATGGTTGAATGAGAACAACGCTTATGGTACGTAATTTGAGCCTAAATGCCAACTTTTACCTACCCATGCCTAAGCCTACATTACAACCCTGAAAAGTCCTGACGATCTCTAGAATGTATGTCTATGATTAGTGTAGAATAACAAGTAAACATGCCTATAGAACTAAATGAAATTGCTATGCATAGGTTAGGTATTCATGCTTCCATTACTTATGATTGAAATGAATTTGCGAAATATCTGACTTGAAATTCTAGATTGCTAAATTCATGCTATATCAGTTCTTGCATATTATCCAACTGACGTTCATGTGTTTCTAAGTCTTTGTGTAGCTGCTTGATTTGAGTCTCTTATTTTTGTGTCTTTGTCTTTGTTTTGATCTTTGCTCGAGGGCGAGCAAAAGTTAAGTTTGGGGGTGTTGGGTGTATTTTGTATACGTCTTTCGAGTCATGTTTAGTTGATATTTTACTAATTTTGGTTGTGTTTAGTATAATAGTAGGTTTGTTTTTCTTTCTTTTGAGTCACAGCGGTGCGAAAAGGCAAAATGGCAAAAATGGAACGAGAAATGGGCAGAAAAGGTGCTCCCGAGGCGAAAAGAATAAAAAGTTAGCAACTCAGAGCGAAAGAAGACAGCACCGCGGTGCCACTATGCAGAACCATGATGCCTTATTTATCGAGGAGCCACAAGACTTTCAGATCGCGTGCCATTTGTGGCCGAGAAGTCGCAGAGTTTCGCACGCGCGGCAGTGCGTAATCATGCAGCCGACGCGAGAAATTCCAGATCCGAGGAGAAATTGGGCAGGGGCAAAAGGGACCATAGGGCACAAAATTTGCAACATATTTAAAGCCCTAGGGATTATTCTATGATGAGGTGTCATTCTACAGCACAACACAACTCAAGGCGGATTTAGAGCGACAATTGGAGACTTTGTTCTACGTAATTTTTCTTTCATTTTTAATTCAGTTTATGTATGTATATTGTGTTAGTTCTTAGCGTGACTATGACTAGCATCTAAACACTCTATTAGGGCTTTCCTTGTGAATCTCTTGAAACTTTATTCACGATTTAATGCATTAGTTGATTTCTTCTTCACTTGATTAAGATCTATTCAATAATTGGTATGAATGTTTGATAGTTAATTGATCACTAATTATCATAATCTATATGATTTCGAATCAAGAACCTAAATGAGAGATTTGGATATGCTGTAATTGAATAGACATAGGTTAAAATCGCGGACGACAGTACCCCGATACTTGTGTAGCATTATAAGTTACTGTTCTTAATCCTCATATGTGGTAAATCCTATCATAGAAATATAGAAGAGTTCTGCACTGGGGTTGAGCGATTATATATCCTAACCGGAATATAAGACAGTCTAGTTAACCGCCATCTTGACGTAGAAGAAGAAGTCATTCTAGTCGCATTAAGGATTGAGTAGAGTGCATAGTCGAGGATCTTGGAAGCCCTAATTCATTCATAACTGATTACAACTTAAATAGTTTAGTTAAATATTGCAATTATTCTAGTAGTTAAACAAAAAATCCAACCAAATATCGATTACCAAATATATAACATAAAATAGATGAACGGTACTTAGAAACCAGTCTCTGAGGACGATATTCGGTCTTATCAGACTAAACTACTTGTGAACGATACGTACACTTGCGTTGAACATTTGAAAATCGACTGACACATGTCCCATTCATCAACTGGATGTGAAAAATAGTTTCTTACACGATGACCTTAAGGAGACAGTGTACATGCATCAACCAGTAAAAAATATGAGTACTATGCATACTCTTACAATTAATAAAATTATCATTTTTAAGAGAAAAAATAATAGACGACCCCAGATGACCCAAACATACATGCCCCAAAGAAGGAGCAAGAGCGGAAAATATTGAAGGTGTGGCTTGACTCGTGGAAATGATGGTGGTGGTGATTATATAAAACTCTCCCCGACTATTACCTCTCATTAGAGGTATCCCCGTCGTGAAATCCTTCAAAGAAAATCCAAAGAGTCAAAGTTAATAGAAACTCAAATGTTATACCCCGTATTTCCAGAGTACGTACGTAATGGAATACGTACAAAAAGTCTAGCCTTAAAGTTTAGGCAAAACGTTTTTTTTGGGCACAACTCACAAAACGAATAGTTTTCCGACGAAACGTTTCCACAGCTTTCGTAGGGTAAATTCCGGCTATGCCATTTCTAATTTTTGCGGATTTTTCCGAGAGACGAAACATTTTGGACCAACGGGAGGGCGACACTTGTCACCCTCCAATTGATGGACTTGAAATCGTCCATTTGGACGATTTGGCTATGGTGAGCACGTTTTTTGTGCCTTGTGCACAAGTCAAGGAGTTGGTAGGATATTTGTGTATAGTTAATCCTCACCCTACACTTGCCTTGCACTTGTCTTAATCTTGGCCATTGGTTGGCCACTTCTTGACCTATAAATACCCCCTTAGAGATGAAGAGTTCTTCATCCACAAATTACTTTCCAAGTCTTGAAAATCTTCCCTTCTCCCTTGTTAGCCATTTCGTCCAAGCCCTCTTCCCCCTCTAGCCTAAGTGACCCTTGGCCGAGGCTTCCTCCCCCCCCTAGCCTAGCCGAAATCTACCCCCCCTCCCTTGGTAGAAAAGTTGCCTTCTTGTATTGTTATAATGCCCAAAATACCCTAGCCCAAATACCTTAGTACTTAGTAGAAGTTGTGAAGAACTTCTAAGGTTTCTGAGCATACAACTTAGGAGCAAAACCTTGCTCAGGCGCGACTTTTTCTAGGATATTATTGGGCTTACCGAGGTAACTAATCCTAACCCTCTTTTGAATTAGAGAATACATACTGTAGTAGTATAAGAATAAGTATTAAATACTTAGAAGAATATTGCAGAATAGAATAGGACTGTTTTCACAGTAGACTTATATAGCTCACCGGGTAGGGAAGTGCTGCCCGACTTTCCGTAGAATTGTGAACCCTCTGTTTAGAATGACCTTCAGAGTAGTCTTTGATAGATATCTGTGACTATTATAGGCTGACTCTCTGCGCGCGACATATTCAACTTGGCAGGTGGTTTTCGCTGAGAAGGTATGTGATTCTTCCTAAAGCATGATATTTTACAATATATATAACTACGGCAATGCCTCACGGCTTAAGCCTGAATAACACCTACGGCAATGCCTCACGGCTTAAGCCTGAATAACACTTACGGCAATGCCTCACGGCTTAAGCCTGAATAATAAAGATCTGAAAGCATTTCAAAAGAATACTGAATCATTTTTAAAGAGAACTAATTGGTTTTTAAACAGAAGCTTAAGAGTTATACTAGCCTTATGGGAAGTTAAGTATAACCACTTAAGATTGATAAAAGAAACAGTTTGCCTATGTGTTTATAACAGACTTATATTGAATTGTGAAAAGAATAATAAGATGGTTTGATAAGTAGACATGATATGATGCTATGTGTGTTAGTGTCTTGTAACGTTTGTGAAAAAGAGTATTCTTGTTGTGCTTATGTTGTTTAACGATAAGCTGTTAGGTTAGTGTAGCATCACTCACCTCTTGACATATTACCGGGGGTTAAGCTGCCCTCCGATGCGGGGTATACTCAGGCGGTCTGGGACCATGATTCGAGAATACCTCATGCGGGTCCAAGGGACCTATGCGGAGCTACGGGAGTTCCAGGTTAGTGTGCGGGGTTATACCTCATGCGGTCTATGTGGCCATGCGGACGCCGAGTCCGTAACGATGCCGAGGAGTAGCTACCCTCGATGCGGGTTATGTACTATGCGGGCCTATGTGATTGGCCTATGCGGACTACGGAGTCGAGATTAGGCTTGCATGGTGATACCACGCACCGGCCCTCGCCGATCATTCGCGGCCTAGAAAAGACACATACTTTACCTATTGTCGCTCTTGTTTACTACGCAATTGGCCCTGCTTCGATCATTCGCAGCCTAGAAAAGACCTGTTACAGTTTACCTATTGCTGCTCTTGTTTGTGATGTGGCACTATGTGCGGTTTCCTTGGTTGTTTCATACATACTTGCAAAACTGTTTTCAAAATGATATGTTTCATTTAAGTATTTTACAAGTTTCATATACTTAGTACCTGTTGTACTGACCTCCTTCGGGGGGCTGCGTTCATGCCGCAGGTAAGGGCAAGCAGGTGCTAGATCCACATTCTTAGGATCTCTACGTTGGTGTCTGAGCTCCATCTTTTCCGAGGCTCTACTTTTGGGTATGATCTCCTGTTGTAGATAGTTTTGTCTGATCCAGGTATGGCGGGCCCCGTCCCGCCATAGTTGTATATTTCCAGAGGTGCAGAGTCATGTACAAAGGTTTGGATGTAATCGCTAAACCATGTTTATGTATATATATGCCGAAAGGCGATGTTTTCTCACATAAAGCGTGTCTTATATTATAAATCGTTTCATGTCTTGCTTTATATTTCACTGACACTGATGTATGACTACTGGGTGCCCCAGAGGCACGCCACGGCCCCGAACGGGTCGTGACAAAAGTGGTATCGAGCGATTAATCCGGAAAGTGTCTACAGACCGTATCTAGTAGAGTCTTGATTATCGGTGTGTGTGCACCACACCAATAATCGTGAGGCTATAAGATATTTAGGATTGGTTTCATTCTTCTCATTCGAGATCGTGCTTTAGAGTCGTGTTATAGGTTGGACCTCTAACGTATTCCTTTCCTCAGAATGGATTATGCCTCCACGTAAGGCAACCCGCCCGGGCGGCAAGGCAAATGGCGAGTCGCTAGCAGACACCCAGAGTCACGAGGGCTCGTGCCCGCCTATACCGCAGACGGCGAGTTCTATGACGCCGCCGCCCCAAAGAGAGACCACAAGACCCACACCTCCCGCCCCACAACCCGGGCGAGGAGTTAGGTAGCCGCGAGACGGCCCACCGGCTAAAGTCAGGCCCGACACGGCGAGAGATCGACGCGCATTCAGCCCAGCTCCACCCGGGCCGCACGTGGTACACCCGAGGCGTATAGTTTGAGGCTACGAGATTTCTTGAGTCAGAGCCCGCCAGAGTTTTACTGTCGAGGCGGAGGATGATCCGCAGGAGTTCATCCGTCGCCTTCAGAGGATCACGAGGTGATCAAGGCCTCGAGACAGAGTCCAGGATCTTTCGCCAGATCGGCCGCGCGTGATACCGCAATCGATTGGTTTGATTCACGGAGTTATCCCGGAGAGCACGTCCCCGCCTACTGGGATGAGTTCTCGAGGCTTTCTCACTCACTTCTTGCCTCCACAGATGGCGAGGCGCGGCCGATAGAATTTTACCATCGAGGCAGAGAGGACGACCGCCGTGAGTACAATGTCGAGTTTGATTCATTGCTCGATATGTCCCAAAGATTGTAGCAGATATGGAGGATAGGGTGCACCGCTATGTCACCGGCCGACGACTATATGGCCGAGTCATGTGCGGGTGTTTTCCACCGTATGGACATTACCCGCACGCAGCTCATGCTCGACGTGAGTGAGCGTAGAGACCGCCGTTGTTGCAGCAGGTTAAGACCAGACGGCAGGTCTTTTGGTGGCTATCTTTGTGGGCGGCCTCAGCAGCAGTCTAGATTTGCACCACAGCCAGCCCAGAGCACTCCTGCGCCGTCCTCAAAGACGCCTGTGGTATTCGAGGCGCACTGAGGCCCAGGACTTCGGGACGCCCGTAGCGGCAGAGGCATCGCCGACGACCACCTCGCAGGCCGATGCGTAGACCCCATTTCGGAGTTGTGGTGCTACGGAGTTTGTTTGGGCCAGGCGCAGGTCACTACGCGAGGAACTGTCTCACTGGGCGGCGGCTTGATGGTGGGTCACCATGTTCTTTTCACGGTCTTCATCCTCGACAGATTACTCGCCCGAGGGCAAGGTACTCATGGACCGCAGTGTCGCGCAGGTCGTGGCGCGGTCCAGCTTCTAGCGTCCTCGTAACCGCATTTATGCTTTGTCCACCGACAGATCGTGAGGCCTCACCGATGTCGCCACGGTACTTTATCGCCTGGGTTTGATGTGTATGCCTTGATAGATCCGGTTCTACTGGCCCCATATATCTCCCTTGTTGCTAGTAGGATAGGGATAGAGCCCGAGTCCATAGACCACTTTCGAGGTAGCTACGCCATGGGTGATTCGGTGATAGCTCGGCGGGTATATGAGCTTGTCTGTGACCATTTACGCCGTCGACCCTAGCCGACTTGATAGAGTTGGAGATGATTGACTTCGACGTGATTATGGGATGGATTGGCTAGCTTCTTGCTACACCAATGTAGACCGCAGAGAGAGTAGTACGGTTCCAGTTTCGGCGAGCCGGGTTGTTGAGTGGGAGGAGCACCAGACGCCGGGGTAGGTTTATTTCCTACCTCAAGGCTAGGAAGATGGTGCAGGCGGGTATATCTACCATCTCGCTCGTGTTTGATAATCAAGCCGCGTACCAGATTTTCGCCGGCCCGATGAGTCACGAGTTCCCGCACGTGTTTCGGATGACCTCGGGTATCCTCCCGAGAGGGAGATTGAGTTTTGCATTGACATATTGCGGACACTCGCCTATTTCCATTCCGCCATACGTAATGGCACCCGCCGAGTTGAGGGAGTCAAGGATCACTTAGAGATTTCCGGAGAAGCGGCTTCATCGCCTAGTGTTTCTCCCCGGGAGCCGGTATTGTTCGTGAAGAAGAAGACGGACGCCGCACATGTGTTGATTACTGCAGCTAAACAAGGTGACCATTAAGAACGAATACCCTTCCTGTGATTGATGATTTGTTCGACCAGGTGAGTGCGAGATGTTTCTCCAAGATTGATCTGCGATCGGCTATCATCAGTGCGAGTCGAGAGGATGTCCCTAGATCGCATTCAGACCCGTGACGCATTATGAGTTCAGTGGTCATGTCTTTGGTTGACCAATGCTCCGCGGTATTCATGGATTTGATGAACCGAGTGTTCAAACCATTTTGGACACGCTTGTGATAGTGTTCATTGATGATATCTTGGTTTATTCTCGCCAGAGCGAGTACGCGAGCATTTGGCGGTCGTGATTCTCCAGATCAGCAGATTGACGCCAAGTTTTCCAAATGTGAGTTTTGTTGACTTGATGGCGTTTCTTGGGCATATTGTCGGGTGATGGCATTCGAGTGGACACGCCAAGATCGAGGCGCCAGACTTGGCCTAGACCTACTACTCCGGCTGCAGAGGTTCGCAGCTCGGGCCTTGCAGATATTATCGCGTTCGTAGAGAAGTTTGCTTCTATCTCGCACCATTGACTAGGCCGACTCGTAAGGCAGCCAAGTTTGATGGATCGATGCTTGGAGCGTGGTTTCGATTCTTGAAAGAGACCGACGACCGCCTCGCTTCTTACTTCCGAGGTCCAGATGGTTATGTCGTGTATTGTGACGCGTCGGGCATCGGGTTGGGAGGTGTGTTGACGCAAAGATGGCGGGTTATAGCATATGCATCCCGACACCAAGAAACACGAGGAACTACCCCACCCATGATTTGGAGTCATACCGTGATTCACGCTTTGAAGATCTGAGGCACTATTTGTATGGGTTCACGTGGATATTTATACGCACCACAAGAGCCTCGGATATCTTCACCAGAGGAGCCGAACTTACGGCGAGACGGTGGTTAGAGTTGCTTAAGGATTACGATGTTGATATCTGTACCACCCGGGAAGGCCAATGTCAGGCGTATGCCTTAGTCGTAGAGTCACGGGGAGCCTATCGGATGTGCGGCAGAGAAGGGACATGGTTCGTGATTTGCACCAGTTAGCAAGCCTTGGTGTCCGCTTGATTGATTCTGATAGCAGTGGGGTTAGAGTTCGTGAGGTTGCCGAGTCTTCCATCGTCGAGGAGGTGAAGAGGCAACAGTTCGAGGATCCAGCTTTGATTCGATATCGTGATACAGCTCTTCGTGAGGGCAAGGTCTTTTGAGGTAGCACCATGGGGTGCTAAGGTTTGAGGGCAGTGTGTGTTCGGATGTTTCGTGACTCGGCAGCAGGTTCTGGGAAGCACACGGTAGCGTTACTCTATCCATCCGTGGTCGACCAAGATGTACCACGACCTTAGATCCGTGTATTGGTGGGATGGCTTGAAGAGGACGTTGCGAGTTCGTAGCTCGCCCGCGTGTTGTCGGCAGTGAAGGTAGAGCACGAGAGACCGTGGTTTGTTCTGACGCATTTATCGAGATCCCGACCGAAGTGGGAGGTAATCAACATGGACTTCATCACAGACTACCTCGCACTCGGAGGAGACATGATTCTATATGGGTTATCATCGACGGTCGACGAAATCGCCCACTTTCTTCCGTCAGACGACTTTTCTACCGAGGATTATGCCGCACTTTACATCCGAGAGATCGTCGATCGCATGGAGTCCCTACTCGATCATATCGCATGGGGAGCCCGGTTCACGCTAACTTCGAGGTCCTTCCAGAGGGGTTTAGGGACGCAGTGAGCACGAGTAATCGCATTTCATCCACGCATGCACGGACAGCAGAACGCACTATCCGCACTTCGAGGATATCTCGCGAGCCCGTGTTATTGACTTCGTGGTAGTTGGGAGGATCATTTGCCTCTAGTTGAGTTCGCGATAATAATAGCTACCACTCCAGATTCGATGGCGCCTTATGAGGCCTTGTATGGGAGGAAGTGCAGATCGCCTATAGGTTGGTTCGATGTGGGCGAGGTGCGACTAGTGGGACCAGATTTTGTACAAGAAAGATGGATAAGCGAAGCTTATCCGAGAGCGCTTATCGACGACTCGTAGTCGATGTAAGTCGATGCAGATCATCGTCGCCGTGATCTTGAGTTCGAGGTTCATGATTGGGTTTTCCTAAAGGTGTCACCCATGGCGGTGTGATGAGATTCGGGAAGAAGGGAAACTCACTCAGGTACATCGGGCCGTTTGATTGTCCGCGGTAGGCAAGGTTGCCTATGAGTTGGATCTGCCGTCCGTCTGGAGGCGGCATCCGGTTTTTCACGTATCTACGCCGAGGAGATGTATCGGATCCATCTAGGTACACCCGATTGACGATGTCCAGTGACCGAGGGGTTATCGTATGAGGAGATTCCCATAGCGATAGTCGATCGTCAAAGTTAGGCGTCTGCGACCAAGGACGTGGCTTCCACAAAGTCTTGTGGCGAACGAGCTCGTGGAGGAGATGACGGGAAGCCGAGGAGGACATGAGGCGGAAGTATCCTCACCTATTCCCACACCTCCGTAAATTCACTTTCCTACTTGTAAATTTTCGTTATCGTTTACGCTAAGTGTTGCTCGTGGCGTGTGTGGCATTTACAATCGCTTTAAGTTATGAAGAATCTTATCGTTAATCGTCTTGGGAAGGAACATTCGACGAATGTTTCTAAGAGGGGAGAATGTTATACCCGTATTTCCGAGTACGACGTAAGGGAATACGCATAAAAAGTCTAGCCTTAAAGTTTAGGCAAAACGCTTTTTTGGGCACAACTCACAAAACGAATAGTTTTCCGACGAAACGTTTCCACAGCTTTCGTAGGGTAAATTCCGGCTATGCCATTTCTAAGTTGTGCGGATTTTTCCGAGAGACGAAACATTTTGGACCAACGAGGGCGACACTTGTCACCCTCCAATTGATGGACTTGAAATCGCCCATTTGGACGATTGGCTATGGTGAGCACGTTTTTTGTGCCTTGTGCACAAGTCAAGGAGTTGGTAGGATATTTGTGTATAGTTAATCCTCACCCTACACTTGCCTTGCACTTGTCTTAATCTTGGCCATTGGTTGGCCACTTCTTGACCTATAAATACTTCTTAGAGATGAAGAGTTCTTCATCCACAAGTTACTTTCCAAGTCTTGAAAATCTTCCCTTCTCCCTTGTTAGCCATTTCGTCCAAGCCCTCTTCCCCCTCTAGCCTAAGTGACCCTTGGCCGAGGCTTCCTCCCCCCGAGCCTCGCCGCATTCTACCCCCCTCCCGGGGTAGCAACGTTGCGGTCTTGTCTTGTTATACTGCCCAATATACCCTAGCCCACCTACCTTAGTACTTAGTAGGTTGTGAAGAACTTCTAAGGTTTCTCGAGCATACAACTTAGAGCAAAACCTTGCTCAGCGCGACTTTTCTAGGATATTATTGGGCTTACCGAGGTAACTAATCCTAACCCTCTTTTGAATTAGAGAATACATCGTAGTAGTATAAGAATAAGTATTAAATACTTAGAAGAATATTGCAGAATAGAATAGACTGTTTCACATGAGACTTATATAGCTCACCTGGTAGGAAGTGCCCGACTTTCCGTAGAATTGTGAACCCTCTGCTTTAGAATGACCTTGAGTAGTCTTTGATAGATATCTGTGACTATTATAGGTCGACTCTCTGCGCGACATATTCAACTTGGCGTGGTTTTCACGAGAAGGTATGTGATTCTTCCTAAAGCATGATATTTTACAATATATATAACTACGGAATGCCTCACGCTTAAGCTGAATAACACCTACGGCAATGCCTCACGCTTAAGCTCGAATAACACTTACAAGAATGCCTCACGCTTAAGCCCGAATAATAAAGATCCAAAGCATTTCAAAAGAATCTTGAATCATTTTTAAAGAGAACTAATTGGTTTTTAAATGAAGCTTAAGAGTTATACTAGCCTTATGGGAAGTTAAGTATAACCACTTAAGATTGATAAAAGAAACAGCTTTGCTATGTGTTTATAATGGACTTATATTGAATTGTGAAAAGAATAATAAGATGGTTTGATAAGTAGACATGATATGATGCTATGTGTGTTAGTGTCTTGTAACGCTTGTGAAAAAGAGTATTCTTGTTGTGCTTATGTTGTTTAACGATAAGCTGTTAGGTTAGTGTAGCATCACTCACCTCTTGACATATTACCGGGGTTAAGCCGCCTCCGACGCGGGTATACTCGGTGATGCAGGACCATGATTCGAGAATACCTCATGCGGGTCCAAGGGACCTATGCGAGCTACGGAGTTCCGTGTTAGTGTGCGGGGTTATACCTCACGCGTTACGTGGCCATGCGGACGACGAGTCGGGACGACGCCGAGGAGTAGCTACCCTCGACGCGGGTTATGTACCCTACGCGGGCCTATGTGATTGGCCTATGCGACTACGGAGTCCAGATTAGGCTTGCATGGTGATACTACGGGCAATCGGCCTGCTGATCATTCGCAGCCTAGAAAAGACTTGTTACGCTTACCTATCACGCCTTGTTTGTGATGTGGCACTATGTGCGGTTTCCTTGGTTGTTTCATACATACTTGCAAAACGGTTTTCAAAATGATATGTTTCATTTAAGTATTTTACAAGTTTCATATACTTAGTACCTGTTGTACTGACCTCCTTCGGGGGGCTGCGTTCATACCGCAGGTAAGGGCAAGCAGGTGCTAGATCCACATTCTTAGGATCTCTACGTTGGTGTCGGGAGCTCCATCTTTTCCGGAGGCTCTACTGGGTATGATCTCCATGTGTAGATAGTTTTGTATACAGGTATGGCGGGCCTGTCCCGCCATAGTTGTATATTTCCTTAGAGGTGCAGTCATGTTGTGCGATGTTGTTTGATGTAACTGCTAAACCATGTTTATGTATATATATGCCGAAAGGCGATGTTTTCTCACATAAACTGTGTCTTATATTATAAACTGTTTCATGTCTTGATTTATATTTCCGCTGATTACTCTGATGTATGACTACTTGGGTGCCCCGGTAAGGCACCAGTCACGGGCCCCGGAACGGGTCGTGACAGTTAATTGATCACTAATTATCATAATCTATATGATTTCGAATCAAGAACCTAAATGAGAGATTTGGATATGCTGTAATTGAATAGACATAGGTTAAAATCGCGGACGACAGTACCCCGATACTTGTGTAGCATTATAAGTTACTGTTCTTAATCCTCATATGTGGTAAATCCTATCATAGAAATATAGAAGAGTTACGGGGTTGGCGATTATATATCCTAACCTAATATAAGACGATCTAGTTAACCGCCATCTCGACGTAGAAGAAGTCATTCTAGTCGCATTAAGGATTGAGTAGAGTGCATAGTCGAGGATCTTGAAGCCCTAATTCATTCATAATCGATTACAACTTAAATAGTTTAGTTAAATATTGCAATTATTCTAGTAGTTAAACAAAAATCCAACCAAATATCGATGACAAAATATATAACATAAAATAGATGAACGGTACTTAGAAACCAGTCTCTGAGGACGATATTCGGTCTTATCAGACTAAACTACTTGTGAACGATACGTACACTTGCGTTGAACATTTGAAAATCGACTGACACATGTCCCATTCATCAACTGGATGTGAAAAATAGTTTCTTACACGATGACCTTAAGGAGACAGTGTACATGCATCAACCAGTAAAAAATATGAGTACTATGCATACTCTTACAATTAATAAAATTATCATTTTTAAGAGAAAAAATAATAGACGACCCCAGATGACCCAAACATACATGCCCCAAAGAAGGAGCAAGAGCGGAAAATATTGAAGGTGTGGCTTGACTCGTGGAAATGATGGTGGTGGTGATTATATAAAACTCTCCCCGACTATTACCTCTCATTAGAGGTATCCCCGTCGTGAAATCCTTCAAAGAAAATCCAAAGAGTCAAAGTTAATAGAAACTCAAATGTTATACCGTATTTCCAGAATGCGACGTAATGGAATACGCATAAAAGTCTAGCCTTAAAGTTTAGGCAAAACGCTTTTTTGGGCGCAACTCACAAAACGAATAGTTTTCCGACTAAACGCTTTCCACACTTCGTAGGGTAAATTCCGCTATGCCATTTCTAATTTTGCGGATTTTTCCAGAGGCGAAACATTTTGGACCAACGGAGGCGACACTTGTCACCTCCATTGATGGACTTGAAATCGTCCATTTGGACGATTTGGCTATGTGAGCACGTTTTTGTGCCTTGTGCACAAGTCGCGAGTTGGTAGGATATTTGTGTATAGTTAATCCTCACCCTACACTTGCCTTGCACTTGTCTTAATCTTGGCCATTGGTTGGCCACTTCTTGACCTATAAATACCCTTAGAGATGAAGAGTTCTTCATCCACAAATTACTTTCCAAGTCTTGAAAATCTTCCCTTCTCCCTTGTTAGCCATTTCGTCCAAGCCCTCTTCCCCCTCTCGCCTACGTGACCCTTGGCCGAGGCTTCCTCCCCTAGCCTAGCCGAAATCTACCCCCCCTCCCTTGGTAGAAAAGTTGTCTTCTTGTATTGTTATAATGCCCAAAATACCCTAGCCCAAATACCTTAGTACTTAGTAGAAGTTGTGAAGAACTTCTAAGGTTTCATGGAGCATACAACTTAGGAGCAAAACCTTGCTCAGTGCGACTTTTCTAGGATATTATTGGGCTTACCGAGGTAACTAATCCTAACCCTCTTTTGAATTAGAAAATGCATACTGTAGTAGTAATAGAATAAGTATTAAATACTTAGAAGAATATTGCAGAATAGAATAGGACTGTTTTCACAGTAGACTTATATAGCTCACCGGGTAGGGAAGTGCTGCCCGACTTTCCATAGAATCGTGAACCCTCTGTTTAGAATGACCTTCAGAGTAGTCTTTGATAGATATCTGTGACTATTATAGGCTGACTCTGCGCGTGACATATTCAACTCGGTGGTTTTCACGAGAAGGTATGTGATTCTTCCTAAAGCATGATATTTTACAATATATATAACTACGGAATGCCTCACGCTTAAGCCCGAATAACACCTACGGGAATGCCTCACGCTTAAGCACGAATAACACTTACGGAATGCCTCACGCTTAAGCCCGAATAATAAAGATCCAAAGCATTTCAAAAGAATACTGAATCATTTTTAACAGAAGAGAACTAATTGGTTTTTAAACAGAAGCTTAAGAGTTATACTAGCCTTATGGGAAGTTAAGTATAACCACTTAAGATTGATAAAAGAAACAGTTTGTCTATGTGTTTATAACAGACTTATATTGAATTGTGAAAAGAATAATAAGATGGTTTGATAAGTAGACATGATATGATGCTATGTGTGTTAGTGTCTTGTAACGTTTGTGAAAAGAGTATTCTTGTCAGGCTTATGTTGTTTAACGATGTTGTTAGGTTAGTGTAGCATCACTCACCTCTTGACATATTACCGGGGTTGTCGCCTCCACGCGGTATACTCGCGTGATGCAGGACCATGATTCGAGAATACCTCATGCGGTCCAAGGACCTATGCGAGCTACGGAGTTCCGAGTTAGTGTGCGGGTTATACCTCACGCGGCCATGTGGGCTATGCGACGACGAGTCCGTGATTTACGCCGAGGAGTAGCTACCCTCGACGCGGGTTATGACTTACGCGGCCTATGTGATTGGCCTACGCGACTACGGAGTCCGTGATTAGGCTTGCATGGTGATACTACGCAATTGGCCTGCCGATCATTCGCAGCCTAGAAAAGACCTCGCTACGCTTACCTATCACGCTCTTGTTTGTGATGTGGCACTATGCGCGGTTTCATGGTTGTTTCATACATACTTGCAAAACGGTTTTCAAAATGATATGTTTCATTTAAGTATTTTACAAGTTTCATATACTTAGTACCTGTTGTACTGACCTCCTTCGGGGGGCTGCGTTCATGCCGCAGGTAAGGGCAAGCAGGTGCTAGATCCACATTCTTAGGATCTCTACGTTGGTGTCTGAGCTCCATCTTTCCGAGGCTCTACTTTTGGGTATGATCTCCATTGTCAGAGATAGTTTTGTATGCCAGGTATGGCGGGCCCTGTCCCGCCATAGTTGTATATTTCAGAGGTCAGTAGTCATGTTGCATGTTTCGGATGTAATCGCTAAACCATGTTTATGTATATATATGCCAAAGGCGATGTTTTCTCACATAAATCGTGTCTTATATTATAAATCGTTTCATGTCTTGCTTTATATTTCCGCCGATTACTCGATGTATGACTACTGGGTGCCGTAGGCATCACCACGCCCCGAACGGTCGTGATGATTAATTGATCACTAATTATCATAATCTATATGATTTCAATCAAGAACCTAAATGAGATTTGGATATCTTTGAATTGAATAGACATAGGTTAAAATCGCTGACAGCATTCTCGATACTTGTGTAGCATTATAAGTTCTCGTTCTTAATCCTCATATGTGGTAAATCCTATCATAGAAATATAGAAGAGTTACGCATTGAGGTTGAGCGATTATATATCCTAACCTAATATAAGATGCCTAGTTAACCGCCATCTGACGTAGAAGAAGAAGTCATTCTAGTCGCAAGGATTGAGTAGAGTGCATAGTCGAGGATCTTGGAAGCCCTAATTCATTCATAACTGATTACAACTTAAATAGTTTAGTTAAATATTGCAATTATTCTAGTAGTTAAACAAAAAATCCAACCAAATATCGATTACCAAATATATAACATAAAATAGATGAACGGTACTTAGAAACCAGTCTCTGAGGACGATATTCGGTCTTATCAGACTAAACTACTTGTGAACGATACGTACACTTGCGTTGAACATTTGAAAATCGACTGACACATGTCCCATTCATCAACTGGATGTGAAAAATAGTTTCTTACACGATGACCTTAAGGAAACAGTGTACATGCATCAACCAGTAAAAAATATGAGTACTATGCATACTCTTACAATTAATAAAATTATCATTTTTAAGAGAAAAAATAATAGACGACCCCAGATGACCCAAACATACATGCCCCAAAGAAGGAGCAAGAGCGGAAAATATTGAAGGTGTGGCTTGACTCGTGGAAATGATGGTGGTGGTGATTATATAAAACTCTCCCCGACTATTACCTCTCATTAGAGGTATCCCCGTCGTGAAATCCTTCAAAGAAAATCCAAAGAGTCAAAGTTAATAGAAACTCAATTATCAGTTGTGAATTTGAGGCTACGAATGGTAATTTAACATGTTTACCAAGAGGAATAGAAGGACAAATATTAGTACTATGCGTACTATTACATTCAATTACCTGTCCAAAGCTCGGGCCGGGTCAGGGTCGGGTGGCTTTTTGTTTTCTACTTGCCCGACCTTAGCCCGACCCTGACCCTATTTTTTAAAAAAGTTTCTGACCCTAGCACTGACCCTTCGGGGATCCTACGGGTCACAGGTCGGCCCTGAACCACTCTACAAAATAAAAAAAAATGGGGTAATTTGGCCGGGTCGGGTCGCGGGACCCGACTATTTTTTTTGTTATTTCTAAAATTGAATTTCCAAAACTAAAATTGACATTCACACCTACATTACCACAAAATTCGTACGTTAAAATCTATTGTATATCGCGAGATCTGTAGTGAACAAAAAGTAAAATTAGAAACTGATTTGAGGGAAACGTCAAATTGATTGGGAAGACGGACATTTTTCCACAAATTGGCATTTCCAAATCGCCTAGAGGCAGTTTGGTATGGCTCCGTCTCGAAAACATACGCAAAATACAAATAAATTGAGTGAAACGAACGTCTGAGCGCAGAGTTATGACAATTTCAAGTTGCGTCAATTACAACACCTATATTTTATATCAATATTTCACATTAAAACATAAAGTCTACATCACATATATTTTTAAAACATATAAATATTATAAAGCCTACATCATATATTCTTAAAACATGTAAATATTAATAAATGAAAAAATATATAAATTGTATTAAAAAGATTTAGTGGCGGGTCGAGGTCGGGTCAGAGGTTAGGCCGGGTCAAGTGGGTAAAAAATTTGACCCTAGTCCGACCCTATATATCATCGGGTCCCCGTTTTTTCGGATCGAGTGGCTCACAGGTTAGATATTAGCTGACCCTAGCCATATTTTTTGGGTCGGGTTCCTGACCCGGTGGACAAGTCTACATTCAATAAATTTATTGTTTTTAAGAAAGGAAAGAACAGACACCCCCGGATAACCCAAACGCGCATGCCACAAGAAAGTGCTAGAGCGGTAAATGTTGACGGTGTAGCTTGATTAGTGGAAGTGGTGGTGATTGGATAAAGCTGTCACGACCCGACCGGCAATGATCGGTGCCCTACCCGCACCTGCTCGGTATACATCAGAGAATAGCAGCGGAACATACACAACATAAACACATGTGTAAAATAATATACAACACAGGCTAGCCGATAAGGCCGCCTTCCATAATATAAACAAAGACAAAAGTACAACTATACAACTCAGTTCTTATAGCCCAACCACATATGTGAATACAGACCTCTAGGAATAAAAACTGTGGCGGGACAGGGCCCCGTCATACCCTGAATGTACATAATCTACAACATCAGGGACAAGACTGTACCAAAAGAAAGACAAGCCTACGGAGAATGGAGTTTCCGACGTCTGATAAGTGATCCTAAGAATGTGGATGCGCCACCGCTACCCTTTCTCGCAGATGAACGCAGCCGAGGAAGGGTCGGTCATGATATGTACTAAGTATGTAAATCGAAAGTACTGTAATTGCAATATAAGTTCAAAACAAAGCCGGAGACATGTATGATAACAAAATTACAGTACACAGTGCCTTACTAACAATGAGAGTAAATTAAGAGAATACGTACAACGTCAACATAGCAGTCTCCCAATCAAATCATGAGTAGTGAACCCATAAAGACAGGTGGTATAACGTCTTGGGGTTCTTACCCCTCATTTATACTCTTACTCGGAGCGGTGGTATAGCGTCTTGGGGTTTGCCTCACTTATACTCTTACCTCAAGAAGATAGTAACGCAGTGGTATAACGTCTGGGCTTACCCCTCATTTATACTCTTATCCTGGAGAAGGTGGTATAGCGTCTTGGGGGTTTGCCCCTCACTTATACTCTTACCCTATCTCAAAACCGGCCGTCATACAATAATTAAACAAGTTAGCAATCCCCCTAACTTCTTATTAGTCTTATTCATCTCCACTCATTTTAGTTTACTTAAGGCACTTATCATGTCTTTTATAAAAATCCGGGAATTTAACCCAAAGTACCACGTACTTCTATTCTTTAAAAACAAATGACTCTTTTTAGTAGAAAGCTTCCAAGACACTAGTAACCATAGTATCAAGTCCAAATTACATTTCAAGACAAGTCACAATACCTTTAGAATTTAAAGTAGGTTTCTAAATCAAGTGACTCCTTTTCTTATTAAAAACCTTAGGCAATTGATACCTTAAAATCAATTTGCCTTTCATTAACACAAGTCATTTTACCTTTGCATAAAGTCAATATAATCAACTCCCCATAAAGTCGTTATATTCACTTTATACCTTAGTCAAGTACATTTTCCTATCCAAGGGACTTATACGATTAAAACGACGAAAGTATCACATACTTTAAATTCCTTCAAGTCCCCTAACTTTACTAAGACCTAAGACATTCTTAATATTTTCAAAGAAGTGAGTTAACTTCCTAACTCACCCGACTTGACATTTTTTTTAAGGCTAGTAAGGAATGTCAAAGTCTCAGACGTCACTGTACTATATACGCGAAACTAGTCATGCTCAAAAGATAGGAAAAAGTTCTACATACCTCGTCGGGTCAAACCACTTGCCAAGTACAAAGTCCCGCCCGTAGTATGTCAACCTATAATGTTCATAATACGTCTATTTAGGCCTTACTTCAATCGTAGAATATCATAAGTGTTAAGTCCCTATATTCTACGGAAAATCGGACAGCACCTCCTTTGTTTTTACTTACTTTGCCACCTCTTTCAAGGCCGGAAATACAATAACCAAACAGCCCCAATTGGCTCACAATTTATAGAAGATAATCCAATACAATTGAATAACTACACAGCCCCAATTGGCTCACAATTTATAGAAGATAATCCAATACAATTGAATAACTACACAGCCCCAATTGGCTCACAATTTATAGAAGATAATCCAATACAATTGAATAACTACACAGCCCCAATTGGCTCACAATTTATAGAAGATAATCCAATACAAATGACTAACCAACTAACACAACCTATAAGTCCAACTTCGGCCACCTTGAGTTCAACAATACCAATTCTAACCAATTTCCATTACAATCCAAATTGGTAGCATAATATGATATCAAGTCGCATTTGGTTATAACTACCATAATCTTCAAGTCAATAACATGCGATGATTCTAACAACGATTAAATTGTAATCATCTTAGTCATGGCTTATTTTACATTTCGGATTTCCAAGGCTATGATCAATCCATTATTCGTATAACTTCAATATAACAACTTCATGCTAGCAACATGCAAGGCTAACAACAACAACATAGCTAATCTTGTAATACTTTCAAAGAACAAGATTATACCTCAATGAGACTTAATCCACTCCAATCCGAAATCGCTCCTTAGTAGTCTAGAACCTCTCCAAGCCACTTCAATCCGCTTGTTGAGACCCTTAGAACAACACCAACAATTAACCTTCAAATTTCCAAACAAAACCTAGAAAGACCCTTAGGTTTTCGTTTGCGACTAACCCGTAAACAATCTTTTTCCAAGATTTTTCTATTGAGATGTGTTTACAATACACCTAAGAACCTTGGTTTAAAGTGTGGAATCAAACGGACAAGAAACGAAAATTTTTCTTTCTTTTTTTTTTTAGTGAACCCGTGAGCTTGCTCAAAGTTCATCCAAATTTTGTGTAAAATTTTCTAAGTGTCAAGACATCTCTTGCTACTAGTATTAAATAGAGAATTGGATGGTCAAGATAATTACAAATGTGAGGCTTAGATATGGTCTTCCAAAATATCAAGACTAGGACCTTTGACTTTAGTCAATAAACTCATGCTACAAGTTGCAAGACTTAGCCTTTAGAAGACTTATGGTAAATGACCATATTGGTCATGCCATTTTCATCCAAGGCACTCTAAGGGGGGGGGTGACACATGTCGCCCTCCCATTCGTCACAATAATACGTTTTCCGACAATATCAAAATTCCGATAAATTTTTACAAGCCTCAAATCTTAACACTGGTGAGTTCTTACTAACGTTCTTAAAACATGTCCTGAAAATACGGGGTGTAACAAAAGCTCTCTCCTACTATTACATCTCATTATAGGTATCTCATCGTGAAATCCTTCACATAAAATTGAAAGGGTCAAAGTCAACAGAAACCCAATTATCAGATGTAAATTTTCGAACAGACACCAAATTTTTAATTGAGACATATGAAGGACATTTTTAAGTCTAAAGGTGGGTTCGGGGGAGATAAATTTGTGTGACCATAACCATGGGTTGGAATTGAATTGCCATTATCAACAATTATGCCACGATTTTTTCTCAAATTGAAATAAGACTAGAGATTATCTAGCGCAAACGTCATATGAGAAGTGGCCCCGGTATCCATGTACAAATTTATGTCCGAAAGATTTAATCCAAGTGTATGCATCGGTGCCTCGATATTTGTGAGAGTCAGAATCGTTACTAGGCCCGCAGTAGCGAAGGCTTGTTGAGGCTGAGGCCTAAGCAGGCCAGCCTGCTGCCAAGGCCCAGTCTGTGACTATTGGTCGGCTGGAACTGTTGGGAGTCGTTGGGCCTAGCCCAAGTTGCTGATGGGTATGCTAGAAATTTGGCATGGGCCATCGCCATCGCCCACTTTCACGCACCGTAATCGACGGCGATGCGCCGAGTGCCGCGCCATCCGGCCGCCACCATTGTTACAGTTTTTGCTTGAATTTTCCGAGAATGAGTGAGGGTCATCGGTGTCGCGGGATGTGGCTACCATCATGGCGGAATTGACTCCGATTGTTGCCTTTTTAGTCAACCCGACTTCTTCTAAGGTGAGCATGGAACGTTCTTGGTAGAATGTCGGCAAAGAAGAGTTCCAACGCTGTTATAAGCCTCGGATAGGCCTGCAACCATCTGAAGAGCAAGACAATCATTTGTGACGAGCGCGCCAACGTTCTTGAGTTAATTCGACAATTCCTTGAGCCTTTGACAATAGGCGGAGGCATTCAGAATATCCTCCATAGTTGTGTGAGTGAATTCTTGCTCAAGGGGCACGTCACGGGAATTTTTATTATCCTAAAATATATCACGCTACCTATTCCAAGTTTCAATTGTCGTGGCATCCGATTCAATAATAGTCTGCAAGAGATCCGTAGAGATGGAGGAATAAATCCACTGGAGTGTCACGACCACCCTGTGGCCGCGATCGTGCCCTACCGGCACCGCCGTCAGTACACAACAGAATAGCAAATGAACATACATAACACATAAACTCAGAATAGTAACCATCACGGCTAACGCGCCGCTTCCATAGATATACTTAATCAAAAATGTAAACAAGATAACTTATTCTTACCTTCAAACCACAAATGTGACTACTGCACTTAGAATAACAAGCGTGACGACAGGCCCCGCCATACCCCCTGAATGTACAAAAGTCTACAACCTCAGGGAATCGTACCAAAAGACAAAGCCTCCGGAGAAATGGAGCTTCCCAAGAACTGAACAGTGATCCTAAGAGCGGATCGCCAGTTACGCACTCAACTCGCGCAGATGAACGCAGCCCAAGGGCGAGGTCGCATAACAGTACCAAGTATGTGAAACTGAAAATACAGTAATGAAATCATAATAGTCTATATAAAGCAGGAGACAGGTACGATAGCCAAACTACAGTACACAACATATAAGCAGCCATGTCAATTCGGGGACTCACGCCCTCTAAGTCATCACTAAAATATAACCATGGGTCTCATGCCCACAACATCAATCATGCCCGTGGAAATCCTTCCTCACTGCCGACAGTCTATGATATAACAACACTAAGGAGTACATATGAACACCAGGTCCCACCTGTGTCCTAAGAATCGCGGGCAAGTGCGAAGGCATAGCTACGAGATCCACCTCAAGGCCCTCAATCGACTGGCAAGTACGAAAGCGCCTACGAGATCCGCGCGTATCAACAATACTAAATACATGTATCACGGTGGCCGACCGGAAAGTACGATAGCCTCTACCAGATCCACTGCGTCACGTCACGATCGGCAAGTACGTAGGCTAACCACCGATCCGCTCGCATCACGAGACTTCGCCCTAACACCGATCGGCAAGTACGAAGCCAACTACGGATCCACTCGCATCACGTCGCTGACCGGGGCAAGGACGAGGGCTAGCTACTAGATCCACCCTGCATCAGTAGACCTCATGGAGCTAGTCCATGGAATAACACTATCACCGCGAACGAACCTCATCACGGCCGCATACCCGTGGAATCCTCCATCACCGATCAGACGCCCAAGTAAACTCATAACTTCTTTAGACTGTTCATTTCTTTCATCTATGTTTACCTTTTTCAAGAAACCCACTCTTTAACCTTCCGTAAAGTTATTATAACCAACTCCCCATAAAGCCGTTATACTAACTTTATGCTTTTAAAACTTTAGACATTCTTATTCTCTCATAAGGCCGTTATAACTAACTTCCCATAAAGCCGTTATAACTCCTTATATCTCAAACGGTTCCGTTCTTTTATTAACCAAGAGACTTACACTTCAAAACAAATTTACACAATTTTCAAAATTACTTCAACCCTCTTATCTTTTAGAAAACAAGTTTATTATCTCAAAAATTAAGCCTCTTACTCCTAGAATAATTCGATACTCAATACTTTCACACCAAGTGTTCTATACCTCTTTATGTCAAGAAATCCTTGTCTACCTTATTTAGGACAAACCATTCCTCAAGAACAAGCGGGTTAACTTCTTAACCCAACCAACTTAGACATTTTCTTAAAACAAGTCAAGTATAACAAAAGGATTTACTTCATTTAAAAACACGTACGTCTACCGTACTATATAGATATAACTACTCATGCTCAAGAGATAAGAAAGTTTCCACACACCTCTTCGGCTCAATCCACTTGCTAAGTCCAAAATACCGCACGTAGTATGTCAACCTATCATGACCATAATACGTTTATTAACCTCTAGTTTAAACATAGAATTTTCCAAGTTCAAGTCACTAATTTCTATGGAAAATTGGGCAGCATTTCCTTTGTTTCTACATACTTTGCCACCTTTCTCAAGGCCGAATTCAACATCCAAACGCCACATTTAAGGCCCAACAATCCAAACATTTCAAAGGGGATTACACACCTAAACTTGGGTGTGTAAAATTCTGCCCCACAAGGTAAAACAACTAACTTAACAAGTCTAAGGTAGTTTTTAGGCTACAACATGCTCACAATACCTTCTTAACCAATTCTTTCATGTCCAAACCTTATTTCTTACATGCAATGAATCTAGGAGCATTATTTACTACTACAAGTTCCTTCTTCTTCACATGCAACACAAATAACTAGCTACAAGAGAAGAATTGTTACCTTAAAGCTTTAGCCAAAATTATTCCAACAACTTTGCTAGCCTCCTTTCCAAGAATACCACCACAATAACTCCTACAAGCTAGCCACAAGCTTCCTTCTTGTCCTTAACTTTTCAGATTTTTCTTAGGCTTTGAATTCCTCTTGAAATTTTAGAGAGAAGTGAGAGCTCTAGCTTAGAGAGAGAGAATGATTTGAAAGATGACCAAGTCTTCAAGACTTGGTCAATATAAGGGACATGCAAAAATCAGATGGGGGGACACTTGTCACCCTCCCATGGCCTTTTTAAAAGAAGAAATCTGATTTTCCTAAGTTTTTTCGCCAGAAATTCCGCGGCCATGTACTGAACTTCATGACTTCGAACTTCCGGCGCGGCGCTGCAACTTCAGCGACCAGACAACCGCGCCACTCGCATCCGCGCCATGCGCTCGTGGCTCGATCAAACGCATTGGCCCATCTCGCGACCGAACGTAACTCCCATAACTTCCTACTACGGGGTCCTATCGACGAACGGTTGGTAGCGTTGGAAACTAGCCTCAACGAACTACGCACTAGGCCTTTGAACCACCTAGGAATTCTCAACGTAACGGGTCATAACCCGCCTTAAAGTTGACTAAAAACCCGTCCGAAACAATCCGACAACCTACCTTTCGAAAATTTTAAGTCTTAACCCCTTTCGTACGCTCCTATACGTATGGCCAGAACTACGGGGTATAACATGGAGTACCGTAGGATCAAGAGTTTCCCACATCTCTATTTTATCATCCGTGGTAGGCACATCCCTGCCTTTTTCTGGGGGACGATATAATGGAGGACTCGATTAGACCGCGCGTGAATTTTAAATAGTTCTGCCCACGTCGCATATTTGACGTTTTATATCTCAAGAACAATAGAGATGATGTTCTTGATGTTGGAGACTGCAAGGGCAAGATGAAATGTGTTCTTTGTGGTAAACATGATGAAAGAACAAGAGGAGAATTAGGGATTTGGAAAAATAAATTGAAGGGAGGGGGGTCACGGTCACGGCATACGAGTAGGGCGACGGAAGGTGAGAATTTTTGGAGAAGGTAATGTCTGTCTTAGACTGTTGATACCATGAAAGGGAACAATCCCTTGATTATCTTCATTAATGAAAACGTATTTATACATGATATACAATCTCTAATTATGGAAATTAAATATACCATTTCCTAATACAAGGCTACTAGCTTTTCCTAATATAAGACTAGTACCATAATTATACATATACAAGAACTCTACTAATTATGGTAAGAAATATACAAAATATATACACAAGACATATACACGATTTGACCGTGTATATCAGTAGTCTTTCAGAAATCAATTCAATCTTGCCTCATCCTTTAGTACAAGGTTCAAGCAGAAAACCAAGAAGCCCACAAAACTATATATTGACCCCGGTCGTTAGATAGGTAGTCAGTAATTTATTTAACAATTCTAAAAAGAAGAGTTAAAAACGAACGCAACTAGTTTAATACGTTGGATAAGAAGCATAGCATTACAAAGTGATCACTCGTGTAATAGGCAGAAATGAGTACTATTAGTTCAGTTCGGTAGAACATGTTCTTAGAACGAATTATAATAAATTAGATTCATTCAATAACCTTCACAATAATTGAAGTTTGATCTCATCTGTCGTGAGTAAAATAAAGGAGGAGATTAATAAAAAAAAGAGATATTAATTAATTAAAATTCCACCTAATCACCACACTTGTATTGTAAATATGTTGTTAGAAATAATTTCTATCGAATTAGGAATGTGAAGCCTCTTCTTTTAAAGAAGATCGATAAAGAAAGAGCTAAGCAATTAACCAAACTCTTTTATCTCATTTTGGTTGAAACAGTTAATAAAAAAAATAGGAAAAAGGTTCCAACCCTTTTTTTGGTTCTAAGGACTACTTGCTTATCTTGGGGAAAAGACGAAATCCCTCGCCCACAGGGCTCCACCCTTCCGATCCGACACAGATTGGTGGAGGAAGATAAATCATGATACTCAGCGGCCCACTAGGTGGGAGGCACAGTGCCTGGTGCCCACAAGGAGTCATCCCTCACAAAGAAGAAATGAACTCCCACACTGCGGCTGCCAGGGCTCGAACCTGCCTTCTTGGGAGCAATCTGCCACCCTGGAACCAACTGAGCTACACTCATGCGGGTACTACTTGCTTATCGAAGTACCAAATGCTTTCTAGACTTACACCTCCCTATTTCAATATTGTGATTGACCATTTATTTTCTAGGTGAACCTTCCAAGCTGATCATTGCTATATTTAAATGTATCAAACTAGATAGGCACATAGCAATTACATAATTATCAAATATACTCTTCTACATTAAAACAATAGAGTTCAAATTATACCCCTACCCAAGTGATAGATGCTTGCTTGTAAACTAAAAATAGAAAAATCACAAAATTATTCCAACACGGAAAATATTTCCTACATTGTCGAGTAGTCTTATGCCAATTCAAACTAAACCACTGCATAACAAATAAATGAATTAAATTGTTGAATAATTAAAACAGAAGTCATCCATGTGTCTTTCAAGGTTGCAACGTTATCGATTCTGCACTTTATCATTTCACAATTCTGTAAAGCACCTCTTGGAGATACGAAAGGCCATCTGTTGATAAAGTAACTCTTCTATGACAATTTCCCTAGAAAATATAGAGAAAGTTTTGTCAATCATAATGATAAAAGATGTAAAAGGAAAGTAAATATTGTATCAAATCATAACCTTTTCCTAGTAAAGGGTAAAATGAAGCACCAAGAATGAGTTGGTACTTTGGAGAAAATGACAATTTATTCTGGAGCAATTTTGATTTTTTAAATTTGTTACAAGTGAGTATTTTTTATTGCAGTAAATTTTTTAATAAACTCTGATTTGGTGTCGCATACACCTCTTAGAGTTAGAGACTCAGGGTCTTCTCCAAAGTTTGCCTCATCATCGGGATTTGCCTAAACATAATTGAATGTGAAGTTTGCCTAGTATCGATCAAAATTGCACGCGAAGAGGTTCTATATCATCTATAACAGTTCAATCCATTAATGATATTTTACGATTGGGTCTAGACATGCACGATCTTAAGACACGTCACTAGGGTCTAAAACTGTTTTCTTATATCCAATATCTTTCTTGTATTTTGCCAATACGAGATTGTGTAGGGTATTACAAAACTACATTGATAGTATAGGAAATTAATAGTATTTTAAGTGTATAGAAATGGTGGCTACCCTCCGACGCGTACATTTTAATTTGGCATTGTGTAAACATTCTTTAATGTAAATATTTCCATAAACAGAGAAATATATAAAATAAAAAAGAGCTACATTTTGGACTTCTTCGTTTAAAAAAAAATAGTAATATATTTCTATGAAGGGAATGATATGTAATTTCATGATATGGTACGTCATAACTTTTTGGCCTCTAAGAAAAAGTCAGCTTAATTAAACTACATGTCTAATTAATTACAACTTCCACTGAGGATAGTCATCCGAATTTCATAATATATGCTTCGAATATTCTCAGAACACATGTAGTATGATACTCAAACTAAATAATCTATAGTTTTTGTATTGTTTTTTCTATGTCCCTTTGCTAACTTTGCTATAATTTAGCTAGTAATTTGACAGGAATCATTTGTAGCATGACTTGTGACTAAAAAGAATAAACATTTGATCCAAACGTTTAGTATAATCACAAAACTAGTTTGTTGCTCTTTGCACACTAATTTGGGCATCTAAATGAGTTCTTCCACGTGTAGTCTCATTGGGAACTTCTGAAATACAATGTTTTCTCAATTCGATCTGATGTTTTTTTTTTCATTTGCTTAAAACTGATCTGAATTAATTAGTTAAATCCAATTTTTGAGTTGTTCTTTTCGTTCAGTTAGTACAGATTTTCGTAAATTAGACTCGCTGTTTTGGTTTTCTGCAGCATATTATAAAAATTAGTTGACACATCATGATTTTATCTATATTATGTGATTGGTTATCAGAGTGGGAATGACTTCGGTGGAACATAAGATGCGAAAAGCGAGATTGAGATGTTTAATTTGGACATGTGCAGAACACAAATGTCCCAGTGCGGAGGTGTGAGAGGCTGACTATGGACGGGTTCAGAGGGGTAGAGGTAGACCGAAGAAGTATTGAGAGAGGTGTTAGACGGGATATGACGCAAATGCAACTTACTGATGACATGACTTTAGATAGAGGGTTGTGGAGGACACATATTAGGGTAGAAGGGTAGTAGGTAATGGAACGTAGTCCTACTTACGCTTGCAAACGGGTAGTTGTAGTGTTAGTATTGTAGGCCCACTTAGTCTATCATACTAATAGACACAGTATTGCTCTAGAGTCCCCTGTAGCTTGATTTCTGCTGCTATGTGTCCTACTTTGTTTAGCTTATTTACTTACGATAGTTACTGCTTACTTTTCAAAATGCGCTATCTTGACCTATTCACTTTTGATACCAACATTTTCATACTGCTTTAAATATTTTTTTACTGTCTCTCTTGCTTTGCTTGTGATTATGCTCTGTCTTGAGCCGAGGGTCTCTCGAAAACAACCGATCTACCTATTAAGGTAGAGATAAGATCTGCGTACACTTTACCCTTCTCAGTTCCACGTTGTAGGATTTCACTAAATATATTGTTGTTGTATGTAATTGGTTACCAGCTTTAAGTTTGTTGTGTTAGGATCTTTAATTGAATAATCAGGTCAATTTAATATGAGTCATGATATTTATATATATATGAGCCACTAGTTGATCCAACTCATAATTAAAAGGATCTGGCTAGACTATGATTGTAAAACTTATCTTTGCTTATCTAAATTAGTGTGAAGATAAATTTCACATGGGAAAGAAGGAAAAGGTAGATATTATATAAGATAAATAACAAGTTCATAGGATATTCATGGCTTTGAATTATCTCCTAGCACTTTCATTTACTAAAATATTTAATTTTTTACTTTGAGCAATAGAAAAACAATATCAAAATAGTTCTAAAGAAGTTGATATAACAAAAAAATCTTATATCATACTTAAAGTTGAATTATTTTATTATTTTATTCTTGTAGCTAAAAATATTACGTTGAATATTTTTATTATTATTAAATATGAAAAATATTAATTTAAACAAGAATTTTGAAGTATTGAAAAATTATGCCTAGGTAATGAATTTTATAATTTAAAAAATAGGTTAAGGAGTTTTATGTCCAAAAAAGGATTGTTTCACTTTTTTTAAAATATGAGCATAGTATTATCCAAAAAAAAAAAAAAAATTACTTTAGTGAAACTTTCCTACAAATTCAATGATCATTTGAGGAATAGACTCATTCAGATTATGATAAATGGGATAATAGAGTTTTTCAAACATTTTCGGGGTTCTGTTCTAATTCGTAAAAGTGGGCCCTTAATTGGGCCAAAACTTGCGAATTATGGGTCTTTACAGTAAATTCTGGCTAATACTACTTAATAAAATATAAAAAAAGGGATTCTAAATTTTTTTATTTTTCGGGAGACCCTGTGCGGTAGCGCACCTCGCACGCGTTCAAAAGACGGTCCTGACTCCCAGCAGTGTGATTGTGGGACAAAATATAGGAAGTATCTAAGGGGTATATGACTTCTATGGAGAAAACGAGTCAGAAAAAAACTGACACACTTCTAGACTAACATTTTTTTTTAATAAGGGGTGCATATGAAGAAAGGTTTTTTTTTGTAATTCCGTCGGTTGCGTTCTCTCTTTGGGCTTGCTTGACAAATCCGAAGTCACGTCAAATTGCAGAAGATGGATCAGTTCTCAAGGCTCAAAAAGTTATGATAGTTAAAAATATTTCAGTGAAATAGACCTTCTATGCAACTACATGATATATTTAAGAGGAAATAACCATACAAATTAGTTCTTAAATTTTGATTGTTCAGCTCCATTAAGAATAATAAGGTTGAAAGTTGTACATTATGAGGATGGAATTAATAGAATTTGTAAATGTGTATAGGTGTAACATAAAGATCTTCACTCATAATTAGAATATTTGTGTAAATATAATTATGGTAAAACTAAAATTCCTCTTGTATATGAGATTATAATTCCTATTGTAATTGAGATAAACATTGTACACCTATATATATTTGATATTAATGAGAAGACTCACCAAGGAATATTAATATCATCTTACATGGTCTGCCAAGCGACAAGCTATTCTATCTTGTTTCAGTGTCGAGACTGAGTACATAGACATTGCAAATGTGGTAGCTGAGATTTGTTGGCTCAGAAATTTACTGTTAGAACTTCAGTGTCCTTTGCGTCAGACATTTATTGTGTATTGTGATAACATCTCTGTCATCTATCTTTCTCGTTCAACATCAGCGAACCAAGCACATTGAGATAGACCTACACTTCGTTCGTGAGAAAATTGCGCTAGGCCATGCCAGAGTGTTCCATCATCCTATCAGTATGCAGATATATTTACCAAATGACTTCCCAGACAGTTATTTCTTCACTTCAGATCAAGTCTCAGCGTCCGGCCTCCTCCCGCTCCGACTGATGGGGTGTATAAACGTGTATATGTGTAACATAAAGATTCCTACTCATAATTAGAATATTTGTGTAAATATAATTATGGTAAGACTAGGATTCCTGTTGTATATGAGATTAGGATTCCTATTGTAATTGAGATGAACATTATACATATATATTTGATATTAATAAGAATACTCCCCAAAAGAGGTTAATATCATCTTAAATAATTATTTCTTTCAATGTACAGCATCCATTTAAGTCGAATATTATATTTAACTTCCCCTAATCAAGTTTACTTACCTATATAGGTCCATAAGTTTAGAGTGGCTGACCTCACGAAAAGATGCGCCCCATCTATTGGTTGAGCCTTCTGATATTACTTTACAATTTTTTTACTAATTTCCGATGAAAAAGTCCAAGAAGATAAAAGATATATTAACAAATTAAATGTTTGAGCGAGGAAGAAAATTAAAGATGTGAAGGGTTTTTATCTCCTAGCTTGTTACTACTCCCTCCATAACATTTTAACGGCCACTTTGGCTTTTTTTTTTGTCCATTAAAAAATAATATATATAAGGCATAAATTATAAAGTTATACTTTTTAATAAAAGTAGATTATTATTTTTTCTCTTAAAGATTTGTGTATTCTTATTTAATATTAAAGGTATAATTATAAATAATTGTCAATTTTTAATCTTAAATTTCTAAAATAACAATTATTTTAGAATAATTTTGAAGTAAAGTAACTGTTAATTTGGAACGGTTGGGACGGAGGGAGTATTAATGACTTGGGATGGATGAAAGAGTAGTGGTTAAGAATAAAAAATTGTCATTGGTGCAGAAATAAAAAGTCTTAACTGTTAATTTAAAAACCTCATGTCCTTGTTTTGACCATCAAGAATTAAGCAATGGAATCAATCCAGGATGTTCTTTTCTTTTCACCTCCTAATTTGTTGAGAAAGCTGAGCATAGCATTTACTGCTGTTGACACACTCGAAAAGAAAAAATTTGTGCCCTTTGCCTTCGATGTGTTCGAGGCAACAACTCTTCGATATTGCCAAGAAGATGGACTCCGAGAACACTTCAACAATTCTCAAGACTGTACTTATGATGAAGCAATCGAGACAATCGACTCTTCGATAACTGAAGAACAACACGCATGCAACAAGAATTGAAGAAGAGAAGAAAGAGAAATTAGTATAAAGCAGGAAGACAAAGAAAGAAAGAAAGAGACTCGATGGTCTTGTATTCTTTTTCTTTGTATTCAGTTCTATACAATTCTCAGCAAGAGATGGGTATTTATAATGTCAATATTATCAGGTCTCTAAGGCTCCTTTCATAACTGTCTTTTTTAACTAACTCTATTGCTAACAACTTTCATCTCTTCACTAGTCTTAACAGGCCCCTCAAGCTTGGTGCTGGAAAATATTTAGCAAACCAAGCTTGGAACAAAGATGAAGATGCTGCACTCTGGTTAGCCCTTTGGTAAGTATATCTTCTGGCTGTTCTGCAGTATTAATATACTCTGTCTGTACCACTCCCTTTCGAATCTTCTCCCTTATGAAATGAGGATCAATCTCAATGTGTTTGATTCTTTCGTGAAACACTAGATTTGCTGCCATTTGTATGGCTGATCTGCTATCTGTGAACACTGTTACTGGTTGTCTGATGTCAATGTCAATGTCCTTCAGTAGGCCTAGCAGCCAAGTGAGTTCAGCAATAGCACTGGCTAGACTTATGTACTCTGCTTCAGTAGAGCTCATTGAGATTGTGCTTTGCTTGTTAGATTTTCAAGATATGAGTGAATCTCCAACTTTGACCAAATAACCTGTAATGGATTTTCTAGTATGTGGACATGAAGCCCAATTTGCATAACAATAACTTGTTAAAGTCTTTTGTTTATTACTAGATAACAGTACCTCTTGCCTTGGCTGACCTTTTACATGGCTTATTATTCTGATTGCAGCATTAAAATGTGACTTCTTTGAGTTTTGTAAAAACTGACTAAGTGTTTGTACACTATAGACAATATCTGGTCTGGTAAGAGTGAGGTATAACAGCTTACCAATTAGTCTCTGATATGAGCTGATGTCACTTACTAGTTCTGTGATTGATTTTTCTTTATCTGGTACCTGCTTTTCTTTATACTCATCATACTCTTTTGTGGTAAGTTTCATATTAGAGTCCGTGGGTGTATTGATAGGTTTGGCAGCAGCTAATCCTAGTTCAGAGATGAGTTTTAAGACATACTTTCTTTGATGCATAATAATCCCTTTACTGGACCTAGCAAATTATATTCCTAGAAAATATCTTAGCTCTCCTAGGTCTTTCATCTAAAAACATTCTGCAGATAATGCTTAGTCTCTTTTATGAGCCTTATATTTGTCTCCTGTAATTAACATGTCATCCACATATATAAGTATAACTATCATACCTTGGTAAGTTTGCTTTAGAAATAGTGAATGATCAAACTGAGACTGTCCGAATTGCATCTGAACTAATGCCTCTGTGAGCTTAAAATTCCACTACCTTGGTGCTTGCTTGAGCCCATACAAGGACTTAATTAGTCTACATACTTGTCTGCCCCCTTGACTAATGAATCCTTGTAGAAGAGTCATATATATCGCATCATATAAATCCCCTTGAAGAAAGGCATTATATATATACATTTGATGGATATACCATCCTCTATAAGCTGCAATAGAGAGTATAGTTCTTACAGTTACCATTTTTACCACTGGAGAAAAGGTCTCTTGATAATCTATCACTTCTTGTTAACTATATCCTTTTGCAACTAATCTGGTCTTCAGTCTTTCTATTTCCCCAGTGTCTTTATATTTGATCTTGTAAATCCACTTACAGTCTATTGGTTGTTTCCCTTCTGGTAAAGTAACAATTTCCCAAGTGTGGTTTTCTTGTAAAACATCTATTTCTACCTTTATAGCTTCTACCCACCTAGGATCTTTTGAAGCTTCATTGTAACCTCTAGGTTCTGTTATTTCTGAGAATGAGCTTACAAAGGCTTGGTATGTAGGTTTTATGTTATCATAAGATATATAGTTAGTTATAGGGTAGAGTACATTATTGACATTTGTTGTAACAAATTCTTTAAGTCATATTGGGAGTTGTTTGAGTCTGCTAGATCTCCTATTTATTTGTCTGTCACCTGGTTCTACAGTTATGGGACTTAAGAGTTGTATTTCTTCTGAGTCTCCTTTATCTATACTATTATCAGTAGGATTAGTATCCTCAATAGTTTCTATGCTAGTAGTATCTACACAACCTGTCACGACCCGAACCCCGGGCCTGCGACTGGTTCCCTAACTGGGCCCCCTTCTACCCATACATCATATAAAAATCAGCAGAAGCTCTAATAAAACTCATGTTATAAAAACGGGCAAGCCGATGAGGCTGCCGCTATATATAAACGGGAACATCTCGACAACACAGTAGTACAACTGGCCAACAATATATATACAACTCACGCAAGTCCAGCCCACATATGAATACAAACCTCTAAGAATTTGGACAGTAAACTATGACGGGACAAGGCCCCACCGTACCCCTGAATATACATAACCATAATGGAAAACATGTGCCAAAATGACAAGCTCCGGAACATTGGAGCTATCCCAAAATGCTGACCAAGGATCCTAAGCTCACGAATCACCAACTGAGTACCTAATACCTGCAGGCATGAACGCAGCCCCCCGAAGGGGGTCGGTACAACAAAGTACCAAGTATGTAAACATGAAGTACAGTAAACAAGATCATAACTGTACAAAAGAATGACAGGGACAAGTATGAAAATCAAATACCAGATCCTACCTTGCCATATAAAATAAGAGCCAACTGTACCTTGTAGCACTGTACCTTATAAAAATAAGAGTCATCGTATCTGTTTTCATATAACGTATTTCGGCCCTTTAGTGAGGGACTCGGTCCATGTAACGTGTCCCGACCCTTTAGTGAGGGACTCGGTCCATAGAATCATTATGCATGCCTGACCCTATAACCAACATATATATATATATATATATATATATATATATATATATATATATATAATCAAATATAACCGCTTGAGCCTCTTGTACTCGACCGCAAACCCTACATTTTCAAAATAGAAAATCAACCATACCTTTCCAAAATATGAAAGTCATGTCAAAATCAGGGACGCCTGCCCTCAGGATCATTATGCATATCATATTCATGGGAATTGAACCCGCATGAGAATTGAACCCGCATGGGTCTTGTGGACCCGCACTGAGTATCTATACGCGATACCCGCATCATGAAGAACGTCCACAGAATAATATCCTGGGAGTTGAACCCGCATGAGCCCTTTAGACCCGCAATGAGTATACATACTCACGTCATGGGAGCTAATCCATGAAATATATAAAGGAAGCATGCCCATAGAATTTCTGCATCATGTAAGCATGTCCATGTAAATAATATAATAATGTTGTGGATTGTGCAACCCGTCCCAATATATAATAGTGTTGCGGATCGTGCAACCCATCCCAATATGTATATAAGTGTTGCGGATCGTGCAACCCGTCCCAATATGTATATAAGTGTTACGGATTGTGCAACCCGTCCCAATATATATACATATAAATATCATAGCAACCTGTGCAATTTAAATCACCTTTTGACTCTCAATAACATCATCTTTAAAACGAACTTTCATTTTAGAAAAACCAAGGCAATACCATGCCTTCCCTTTTTCGGGAAAAAACGAGACAACACCATGCCTTTCATTTTAGACAAACCATGGCAATACCATGCCTTCCTTTTTAGAAAAACCAAGACAATACCATGCCTTCCTTTTTGGAATAACCAAGAAAATACCATGCCTTCCTTTTTAGAATAACCAAGACAATACCATGCCTCCCTTTTTAAAAAAAACCAAGACAATACCATGCCTTCCTTTTTTTAAAAACCAAGGCACTCTCATACCTTTCGTTTTAAATCCTCATTTGGAAAATCAAGACACTTATCAAATCAAGTATCACTTTAAATCAAGTTACTTACTCTTTTCAAATCAAGTTACTTATAATTTTCAAATCAAGTAACTTATACTTTTCAAACCAAGTAACTTATACTTTTCAAATCGAGACAAATATACTTTTCAAATCAAGTTACTTATACTTTTCAAACCAAGTAACTTATACTTTTCAAATCGAGACAAGTATACTTTTCAAATCAAGTTACTTATACTTTTCAAACCAAGTAACTTATACTTTTCAAATCAAGACAAGTATACTTTTCAAATCAAGTTACTTATACTTTTCAAACCAAGTACCTTATAATTTTCAAATCAAGACACTACCACTTTATATACCACAAGGATTTTGAATTCATGTAAAACACGTACGTCCACCGTACACTTACTTCAAATAAACAACTTTCAAAAGAAGAAAGGATAATTCACATACCGCTTGTCGTCTATACCAACCCGATAATCTATATTTGTCTCGCTCATCTGGCTAACATTATGGAAACATTTGCATAGTGATAACCATTCTGAATTGCCAAATTAATCCATTTTATGAGCCTTTAGCATGTTATATATTAATAATGATCTTATCTAATCAGCTGTGAACCTAGAAAGTGTAAAACGAACTGGTTATATCTTAGCTTCTATGCAGATGAAAATTCTACTCATTTCAATATAATTGATTGTCGATTCCTTTTTCATTTAACGCTGCAATGGCTTGTCGATACCTTTTCTCATTAGTTTTGTAACTTAGCAAGATCAACTCGACCGCAATACTTCCTAAAAACGCTTACCAGCATCTCCCATAAGACTTGGTAAGGACTTAGGAATAATTTAGACATGTCTTTAGTATAGAATCAATAACATGAATACTTCTTAACTTCTAAGAGTAGAATGAATCATGAAACAATACCGCATGTATATTTCATACGTAGAACATGCCAAAAGAAGGAAGGAAGAGGTTTCCATACCTTATTGACGACTAACCAACACGACAAGTAAAATATGTCCCAAATAGGTGCTTCAACCTATAATGACAACAACACGTCTATCAACCTCATGATACTGGTACAAGACATATACCACATAGTGACTCTCTTTTCCTCTAAAAATTCGGGCAGCACTTCCCCTACTTATACGTACTTTTCCACCTTTCAAGAAGGATAAATTCATCAATAACCAAGCACCAATTAATGGCACAACCTAACAGTTAACCAAGGTGATTCACAGACCTATTTCTCACGTAACAACAGTCCACAATCTCGACAAAACAGTCCATAATCCAACAATAACGAGGGTAAAATGTGAGGTCTTTCAACACCTTTCTATACCCTTATTCCTTTAGGACTTACATTAGCTTTTACAACATTTAAACATGCATATAGGCGGATGAATTTCCAGCATTATACGCCACAAAACAGTCCCTTAAAACTGCATAACAATATCCAACAGTTTTATACAAGTCTCGGCCAAACAACTACAACCAAATCCCTTTTCAATAATCCTTTATATTCCAATTCAAGTTCCAATACTTTTATACAAACCATATCAACTTATCAACAACAAGATTACTTCATTTTAACACCCAATAGGTGAAGATATAAACAACAATAACCAACGTCCAACGACGCCAAACTGTCCATTCTCGGCCAACACACCAAAAATGTCACATGTATTTCTTATTCTCCATTCTTCTTAGCACAAGTTCATCTATTAACTATAACAACATGTAATATCCATTTATTTCAAAAGGAGGAAGAAATCTTACCTCAAATTCGCCCAAAACAGTCCACTAACTTTCGGCTCACAGTTTTGTCTTAGCTCCACTTCTTCAAGTTCCAATCACACACATGTAACCTCTACAAGCTTGTAACCATCTTCCCTTATTGTTTTACTTCCAAAAAGTTCATAAACAAGCTTAGGGTCTCAACACCCTTTCCGGCCAAAACTATTTTTGGAAAATACTTGGAGAGTTAACTTGGCTTAGAACTTGATCAAGGTGCTTAATCTAGGAGAATAATCAAATCTTGTTCTTGACTTTTGCTTAGGAAATTTCGAGACTTAGAGCTAAGGAAAGGATAAGAGAGGTTGAAGAATATAGATATTTGTGAGCTTAAGTCTTCAAGACTTGAACATATAATGTGTGCACAAGCCAAGTGGATGGGGGACCCACTTGTCCACTTGTATGAAAAATATCTCCCACACTTAGTCATACACCCAATATTCTCGATAGCCTCCCTTCACAATACCACGCCTTAATTAATCCAGACTAATCTCTTCAAAAAATATTAATCCAACACTTAGCCAAATCATAGTATTTTCGATGGAACCCCCCCCCCCCCCCCAAATTGTGAAATTTTCAATTGACTCATATTCTTAATCCCAAGAGTTAACAATACTATCCAAAATCCATAACTCCATTTGGAAAGAATTCAACCACTAATATTAATTCTCGTCGTTACATTTTTCCATAAAAACATGTAATTATACTTTCCTTCCAACCTTTCAATCTTATTTTCTTACGTACGTTCTCACATTAATGCCTTGGAATTACGGGGTGTAACACAACCCTTTTCTGACTCATCAGTATTGTTCTGTGTGATCTCCTGAGATATGACCTGATTATTATCATTACTTTGTAGATTATGATACACAGGCATATTAGACATATTTTCTTTAAAGGGATATTATGTTTCTCTAAAGTTAACATCTCACCTAACAATGAGAGTTTTAGACTGAAGATCATAAAGAATGTACCCCTTTTATGTTTCTAAGTAACCCATCAGAGCACACATTCTAACTGTAGACTGAAGCTTATCAATGACAATTAGATCATTAGAAAAACATAGACATCCTATAGTTCTAATATGACTTATGGAATATTTCTTGCGATATAGACTTTCATAGGGTGTTGTATAAGTAATGGATGATGGTAGTCTATTGATCAGATATACTGCAGCCTGTACACACAGGCCCCAAAATTTTAGTGGAATATTAGTCTGCATCCTTATAGCCCTGGTAATTTCTAGTATGTGTCTATGTTTCTTTCAGCTACACCATTCTGCTGTGGTGTATAGACACAACTTCTTTGATGGATAATTCCTAAATTATGAAATAAGGTGCTGCAGATGTCATTAACAAACTCTGTCCCATTATCAGTTCTAATTACCTTAACTATTTGATTAAATTGTGTAGATACATAAGTAAGAAACTGATTAATGACCACACACACTTCTGATTTAAGTCTAAGCAAGTATATCCAAGTTATTCTGGTGTAATCATCCACAATAGTGAGGAAATATTTCTTTCCATTATGAGTTTCAACCTTATAGGGACCCCATATATCCATATGTACAATGTCAAATGCTTTATTACTGTAAGTACTACTACTAGGAAAATGTAATCTACACTGTTTTTCACAAGGACACACATTACAAGTCTTTATTGCCTTAGCTATCTCATCAGTACTAGCACTAATTAGTTTGCTAAGTACCTTACTAGAAGTGTGGCCCAGCCTTCTATGCCACAGATTAATATCTTCTTCTGCAACAATATCCTTATGCTTAGCTTGTACATTTAAACCTATTTTTCCTGGATCTTGTATATTATTAGCATGACTAATCACACGACCACTGCTCGCGATCGGTGCCCTACACAGGCACCCTACAGTGTATACATCAGAGAATAGCAGCGGAACATATAAAAACTTATAAATACTAGATAGCAAAACATCAACAGGCTAGCCGATAAGGCCACCTTCCGTGAAATATACATAACAAAAAATAACTGTTAAATCTTTGTTCTTACCACCCAATCCACAAGATATGACTACAGACCTGATCGTTGTATTTTATATACACCTTTTGAGTCATTTTTAGTTAGTATTTTACTAATTTTATTTATGTTTAGTATAGTATTAGCCATTAGGGTCGTTTTCCTTTCTTTTGTGTCACAACGGTCAAAAATGGAGAAATGGCGAAAAGGAGATGAAATGAGCATAAATGAGATGAAATTGCACACTAAAAGGGCTAAGAAATGAAGCCTAAGAAGTTCCGAGAAATATAGAAGAAATAAGACGAAGACCGGACGAACAAAGGACGAAGAAACGAAAAATCCGGAAGAATGTCGTCACCGGCGCCGCGGCGCCTGGAAGCAGCGTCGCGGCGCCGACCACTGAAGCCGTCCAAAGCTCTCTGATTTTCAGGCGCCGTGGCGCCGGATTGCAGGGCCGCGGCACCGACGCGAGATTTCTGAAGTGCTGGGCCGAATTTGACATGTTTTCAGGGTCCAAAAGGGATAACTTTTCCTACCTACATATTCCTTAACCCTTTTCCATAACTTTTCCTAAAACCTTTACCTAAAAGGATTCCATAACCTTTCCTACCTACATAATCCCTAACCCTTTACCTAAAAGATTCTTGGGTTATAAATAGTCTCTACATCATTAGAAGAATTCATCCTTCATCCATCACCCATTCCATTCTCCATCCACCATTCCATTCTCCATCCACCATTCCATTCCATCTTGTAAATATTCCACAACACAATCCTTGGATGCTAGAAGGCTTGGAGACTTGTTCTTGAGTATTTTCTTTTCTTTCTTTTTGATTTGTTTATCTATGGAGATTGTATTAGTTCTTAGCGTGACTATGGCTAGGAGCTAATTACTTATTTAGGGATTTCCTTGTGATTCTCTTGAAACTCTTATTCATGAATTAATAAATTAGTTGATTTCTTCTTCACTTGTTTAAGATTTATTCAATAGTTGTTTTGATTGCTTGGTAATTAATTGATCACTAATTATCATAACTTATATGATTTCTAATCGAAAGCCGAAAGGGGAGATTGTGAATATGCTATAGTTGAATAAACATCGGTTTAAATCGTGGACGAAAGTACCCCGATACTTGTGTAGCTTAATAGGTTATTGCTCTTAATCCTCCTTTGTAGTCAATCTTGTCACCGAAAGGTAGAAGGGTTCTCCATTGGGTTTGAGTGTTTATATTACCTTAATAGGAGTATAAAACGGTCTAGTTAACCTGTTATCTTAACGTAGAAGAAGAAGTCAGTCTAATTGTATTAAGGATTGAATAGAGTGGATAGTTGATGATCTTGGAAGCCCTAATTCTCCATCATAACTGATTTAATTCAAAGTATTTTTATAATTAGTTTATTTCCTGCATTGTTAGTTTAGAATTCCAACTCAATTAACGTTAACCAAATATAAACTAAAGCATAGATAATCGGTACTTGAAAACCAGTCCTTGAGGACAATATTCGGTCTTACCTAGACTATATTACTTGTTACGATACGTGAACTTGCGTTTAGTGTGTGCATAAATCGCGTATCAAGACCTCTAAGAATAACAACTGTGACGGGACAGGGCCCCGCCATACCCCTGAATGTACATAAATCTACAACATCAGGGAAAACCGTACCAAAAGATAAGCCTCCAGAGAAATGGAGCTTCTGACAACTGATCAGTGATCCTAAGAATGAGGATCCACCACCTGCTTACCCCTACCTGCGACATTTAACGCGGCCAGAAAAGGGGTCGATAACAGATGTACCAAGTATGTAAAACTTAAAGTACTGAAATGAAATCATAAAGTCTAAAAATAAAGCTGGAGACATGTATGATAACTCAAATAACAGTACATTGTGCCTTACTAACAATGAGAGTAAACAAGAGTATACTTTACTGTATAAAAATAGGAGGCTCATGATCAAAGTAGGGCCACCCTCCCGTAGTATCATTAAGCAATCCTACTCCTGGGACTATTTCACCCGCATAGGTCCTGTGGACCCGCAATGAGGTCATCCGCCTCGCATGGGACTATTCCACCCGCATAGGACTATTTCACCCGCATGGGCCCGGTGGGCCCGCAATGAGTACAAACGCCGCACTCGCATCATGGGTAGCAAATCCGTGGAATAAGTAGTAACCCGGGGATTTACCCCATAAGAATAACATAACCTAACACAACCGGCTATCATACATAACATAAGCACTACCGGCTTATCATACATAACATAAGCACCACCGGCTTATCATACATAACATAAGCAAGTTAAGAATTCCCTTAACTTCTTATTAGCTTTATTTATATACACTCTCATTTTAGTTTACTTAAGGCACTAACATGTAATTATAAAATCCGGGAATTTAACCCAAAGTACTACGTACTTCTATTCTTTTAAAATGACTTTTTTTCATATAAAACTCCAAGATACTAATAACCGTAGTATCAAGTCATATCTACTTTTCAAGACAAGTCACAATACCTTTTAAAAATACATTTATAGGCTTCTAAATCAAGTGACTTCTTTAAAACTTTAAGCAATTGATGCCTTCAAATCAATTTGCATTTCTTCATTTCAAGTCATTTATCCTTATTTACATCACTAGAGTAAACCATTCTTTCATCTTTCCATAAAGCTATTATAATCAACTTCCCATAAAGTCGTTATACTAACTTTATGCTTTAGACACTTATATTCTTCTTTATAACCAAAAGACTTATACTTCCAAAAACCAAGTATCATATACTTTCAAAATACTTCAAGTCTCTTAACTTTTAGAAACTAAGATATCCTTAATCTTTTAAACAAGGGAGTTAATTCCCTAACTCGACCAACTTGGACATTCTTAAAACAAGTCAATGATATCAAATGAAACTAGATTCGTCAAAATCTCGTACGTCTACCGTACTATATATTTACAACTACTCATGCTCAAGAGATAAGAAAGTTCCACATACTTCTTCGGTTCAATCCACTTGCTAAGTCCAATATGTCGTACGTAGTATGTCAACCTATAATGATCATAATACATCTATTAACCTCTAGCTTCAAACGTAAAATATTCTAAGTGTAAAGTCACCAAATTCTACGGAAAATCGGACAGCACTTCCTTTGTTTCTACGTACTTTTCCACCTTTTTCAAGGCCCTAATTCAATAACCAAACATGCCACATTTAAGGCTAAACAATGTAGCTAACAAAAGGGGATTACACGCCTAATAGGATATGTAAAATTCTGCCCCACAATTGATATCAAACTAATCAAAAAGGCAATGCCATTCACGGCCAATAGGTGCTACAACATATCATCCTTTCCAATTTCTTTTCAATCCAAGTTGTTTAGTATAACATGTTATAAAGCCGCAATCGATTATAACAACTACAATCTTCAAGTAGATAACATGCGACGATTCTAATTATCGACCAAATTGTATTTCAATTTCAAATGGCTAACAAGGTCATTTCGGATTTAGGCTTCCAATATCCATAACATTTATCAATCTTCAATACATATATCTCATGCTTGCTAAAAAGGTATAACTACAACAATATGTAATCTTATAACACTAAGAGAACAAGATTGTTATCTTTGACAAGCCTTAATCCAACTTCAAGATCCGAAGTCGTTCCTTAGCAACTTAGCTCCTCTCCTTGACACTCCAATCCGCCACTTGAATCCCTTAGAAGTTCATAAACAACTTTCCTTCAATTTCCAATCCAAACTTATGAAATCGACTTAGGTTTTCACCTTGCGACTAATGCAAATATGATACTTTTCCGGGATCTTTCTATTGAGATACCCTTACAATACCCTTAGGAACCTTGGTTTAAAGTATGGAGATTATTGAACAACAAACGAAAATTTTTGTCTTGAAAATGAGCCCTAACCCGAGAGCTCCCTAAGACAAGAACAAGTTTCTTTAAATTTTTTCTAAGTATGAGAACTTGTCTTGCTATTAGTATGCATATATAACAATATGGAGGGTCAAGATTAGAACAAATGGGTGGTTTGGATGCATTCCATTAAAAGATCAAGCCAAGTGGGCTCTTTGACTAAGTCAATAAACCCAAGCTCTAGTTGCAAGACTTGCTCATCTTTACTTTGGTCAAATGACCATTAAACCCATGGTCCATTCGACCATGACCATCCAGGGGGGGGGGGGGGTGACACGTGTCGCCCTCTCATTCATCGCAATATTTCATTTCCCGACATTTTCATAATTCCGATAAATTTTTACTAGTCTCAAATCTTAACATAGAGTTCTTACGTACGTTCTTATAAACATGTCCTGGAATTACGGGGTGTAACATTCTTCCCCCCTTAGAAACATTCATCCGCGAATGTTCTTTCGGAGTCAATCTTATAAATAGCGACATAGCCCTTTTACAACCCCTACAAACCAATAATGCCACACGTGGCCACATAATAGCACTTAAGCAAAAAATACTTCGATTAAAACTTGACAAGTAAGGGAAATGAATTACCTGAAGGTGTAGAGAATAAGTGAGGATACTTCCTTAACATGTCCTCCTCCGCTTCCCAAGTCATCTCCTCCCTATTATCATTTCGCCACAAGACTTTGACGGAAGCCACATCAGTCCGCACGCTCGACTGGCGATCGAGTATCGCTCTGGGACTCTCCTCATACGATAACCCCTCTGTCACCTGGACCTCGCTAGCTGGGAAAACTCTCGATGGATCTCCGATACACTTCCACAACATAGAAACATGTAAGACCGGATGTATCGCCTCTAAATCCGATGGCAGATCCAACTCATAGGCAACCTTGCCTACTCTACGGATGATCTGGTAGGCCCTAATGTACCTTGGGCTAAGTTTCCCCTTCTTTCTGAACCTCATCACACCCTTTATGGGTGATACCTTCAAGAAGACCCAATCGTCTACCTGAAACTCCAAATGTCGATTATCTGCATAAGACTTCTGCCGACTCTGAGCTGCTAACAGTCTCTCATGGATAAGCTTCACCTTATCCACAGCCTGCTGAATCAAGTCTGGGCCAACTAACTGAACCTCGCCTACGTCGAACCAACCAATCGGCGACCTACACTTCCGCCCACCATCTGGATGCTAGAATGGTAGTTGTTGTTATAAGCAAACCCCACAAGAGGCAAATGGTCCTCCCAGCTACCCCTGAAGTCAATAACATAGGCCCGCAACATATCCTCAAGTGTCTGGATAGTACGCTCTGCCTGCCCGTCGGTCTGATGATGAAACGCAGTACTGAGACTCACCTGTGTCCCTAACCCCTTCTGGAAAGACCTCCAGAAGTTAGCCGTAAACTGGGCTCCTCTGTCTGATATAATCGATATAGGAACTCCGTGCAGTCTCACAATCTCCTTGATATACAATCTAGCATAATCCCCAGCCGAATACGTAGTCCTGACTGGAGGAAAGTTGGCTGATTTTGTCAGCCTATCTACAATAACCCAGATGGAATCACACTTCCTCTGAGTACGAGGTAACCCTGTAACAAAATCCATGTTGATCACCTCCCACTTCTATGTCGGAATATCAATCGCCTGCAATAGCCCACCGGGCTTCTGGTGATCAACCTTGACCTGTTGACAATTAGGACACTGAGCAACAAACCCTGCCACGTCCCTCTTCAGGCCATCCCACCAATATATACATCTGAGGTCATGGTACATCTTAGTCGACCCCGGATGAATAGAGTAACGAACACTGTGTGCCTCTCTCAGAATCTGCTGACGAAGTCCTGCAACATCGGGAACACACAATCTGCCCTCGAATCTTAGCACCCCATCAGACGCTACCTCAAATGGACTCTTCTCCTCTCAAAGAGCCGTATCTCGATACCGTATCATAACTGGATCCTTATACTGTCGCCTCTTCACCTCCTCAACGATGGAAGACTCGGTAACCTCACGAACTCGTACCCCACTATCATCGGTATCGACCAATCGAACCCCAAGGCTCGCTAGCTGATGGATCTGACGGACCATGTCCTGTCTATCTGGCTGCACCTCTGACAGACTCCCCATCGATCTACGACTCAAAGCATCCGCAACCACGTTGTCTTTTCCCGGGTGGTATAGGATATCAACATCATAATCCTTCAACAACTCTAACCACCATCTCTGCCGCAAGTTCAGCTCTCTCTGCCTGAAGATGTACTGGAGGCTCTTGTGGTCTGTATAAATATCCACATGAACCCCGTATAAATAATGTCTCCAAATCTTCAAGGCATGAATAACTGCGGCCAACTCTAAGTCGTGAGTAGGGTAATTCCTCTTATGCTTCCATAGCTGCTGGAAAGCATAGGCTATTACCTTACAGTGCTGCATCAATACGCACCCTAGCTCGATACCTGAGGCATCATAATAAATCACGTAGCCCTCTAACCCCTCGGGAAGAGTAAGAATTGGAGTTGTCGTCAACTTTTCCTTCAGTAACTGGAAGCCCTTCTCACAAGCTTCTGTCCACTGGAACTTAGCTGCCTTCTGAGTCAGCCTAGTCAACGGTGATGATATCGAAGCAAACTGCTCCACAAACCTACAATAATAACTCGCCACCAGAAATCGCGCACTCCTGAGTAGTAGGTCTCGACCAAGACTTGACCGCCTCAATCTTTGTCGTATCAATCTGAACACCGTCAGCCCCAATAATGTGTCTCAAGAATGCCACTGAGGCAAACCAAAACTCACACTTGGAGAACTTGGCGAACAATCGCCGCCCGAGGACCCTGGTACCGCCTCGAGTGATCTGCGTGCTCTCGCTCGTGCGCGAATAAACGGGATGTCATCATGAATACTATAACAAACGTATCCAAAAATGGCTTGAACACCCAGTTCATCAAATCCATAAATACTGTTGGAGCGTTGGTCAAACCGAAGACATCACCACGAACTCATAGTGCCCATACCGGGTCACGAATGCGATCTTTGGGATATTCGCCTCTAACTCGCACTGATGATAACGGACCAGCAGTCTATCTTAGAGAAACACCTCGCACTCGCAATCGTCAAACAAATCATCAATCACGGGAGGGGTATTTGTTCTTGATGCTTACCTTATTCACCGTAATCAACACATACGCAGCGTCCCATCTTTCTTCTTTACAAACAAAATTGGCGCTCCCCAGGGAGAAACACTAGGCCTGATAAAGCCTTTTTCCGAAATGTTTGGTGGTCCTTCAACTCCTCAACTCGGTACCTTCAGACGGCGGAATAAATATAGCCGAGTATCCGCAACGTGTCAATGAACTCTATCTCCTCGGGAGAATACAGGAGATCATGCGAAATACATTCGGAAACTCTCTAACCACCAAATCGATGAAGAACTAGCACCTCGACCTGCATGCGAATACGAACGGATGATAGATGTACCCTTTCTGCACCATCTTCCTAGCCTTGAGGTAAGAAATAAACACACCCCTCAGCGATGCTGTGTTGCCCTTCCACTCGATAACTGGCTCACCAGGAAACTGGAATCGGACCAACCTGTTTCTACAGTCAACATTGGCATAACAAGAAGCCAACCAGTCCATACCCATAATGACGTCAAAATCTGTCATCTTCAACTCTATCAAGTCTGCTAGGGTCTGACGACTATATATAAACACCGGGCAATCTTTGTACACCCGCTCAGCTAACATCGAATCACCCACTGGCGTAGCTACCTCAAAAGGCTCTATCGACACCAACTCTATCCCTATTCTACCAGCAATAAGAGGGGACACATAGGACAAGGTAGAACCTGGATCTATCAAAGCATAAACGTTACAGCATAGAATCAATAATGTACCTGTGACGACATCCGGGGAAGCCTCCTGATCTTGTCGGTTGGCTAAGGAATATATGCGGTTCTGTGGACCGCTAGAACTAGGACCTCCACCACGACCTCTGCCGCGGCTGGCCCGTGAACACCACGCCCGGCGCATAACCTGAAGATGAAGACCAAAGAATCGACCTGGCGTGAACCATACCACCCACGCCTGCCTGGACAATCTCTCTTCAAATGGCCCTGCTGACCGCAAGAGTAACAAGCTCATGGAGGAATACGACACCCCCCACGATGGGAACCACCACATCGACCACACCGGTAAAGGTGGCCTCGTCATTGGAACCGGTTCTTCGAAACCCGAAGCCACGAGCCACGACCGCCCTGAATAACCCGACCGATCAAACCTCCCGCGAAAACCGAAGGAGCACTGCGTGCGGCTGAAATGTGGACTGCTCGCTTTGAAATTTGTCCGCCTCGAAAATTACCTGAAACCTCATTTGTCCGCCTCTTGGGTTTGGCACGAGTCTGGTGATCCTCTCTCTCTGTCCTCTATCCCCTGTGCATAAGCCTGCATCCTGGAAATATCCATACCTGGTGATCGGTGTATTTTATATACACTTTTTGAGTCATTTTTGTTGACAGTCAATTTTGACCCGTTTTTTGTATATTTGTTGCAATTTTAAGTATTTTAGCACACCGCATTTTAATCAGCATTTTTTGCATTTTTTTATCTTTTTATGTTAAATTAAGCATTATGTCTTTGTTAATATTATGTTTTTATTATTGTTACATCGTCGTTTTATTTTAATAATATTTGCATCTTTCTAAATAATTAGTTGACATCCCATTTTTTTTTACTTTTAATCAGGCATTAAACATGTTTTAAATATTGCATTTTAGTATTATTGCGTCGACATTTGCATTTTTATAATTTTGCATCTTTTTAAATAATTTTTCTGTTAAATAATTAACCAGCCTTCCATTTTTGTCAAGCCAGTCCAGTCCAAGACAGAATTTGAATCAGTCAAATCCAATACCATTTCTTTTTAATTTCACCCAAACTTTCTCTTTTATTTTCCCCCCCTAAAATCAAATACCATTTTTTATTTCCCCCCAAAAACAATACCCCACTTTTCATTTTGCCCCCCCCAATACCTAACCCTAATCCTACCCTATAAAACAAAAACTTCCCCCCCTTTTTCTATTAACATCAGCCGCAACTTTTAAAGGGCATCATCAGCCCATTTTTCATTTCAAAAAAAAAAAAAAAGGAAGGGTCTTTCTCCCTCAGTCCTCTCGCCGTCGACCACCACCACCGCCACTGTTCCCGTCACCGGCGAACACCCTCCACAGCAGCCATCACCTAACCTTATTACCCTAGCCTCCCCCAGCAGTTCTTTCCCTCACCATCACTCCTCTGTCCTCTCGCCGCCGACACCCCCACTGTCCCACATCACCGGCGAACCTCACTACTGTTCCCGTCAATCTCACCACTGCGGTGGCGTCGCTCCGGCGACCTCGCCGTGGAAGCGACGCCGCTGCTGCCTCGCTCTGTTGGTAACGCTGAACCTTGTCGGATTTAAACTTCGGCGACGCTACAGTTGTTTCTTCATTTTTATTGCTATTATTGTGGTTGGCTATTTTGGACTGATTTTCTGATATTCTGTTTCTGTCGGAGACGACGTTTGTTGGGTTTCTATTTCTGGGAATCTGTTTGTGGACGGACTCGTTTTTGGTATTTTGCTATTTTATCTGATTTTGCATTGTTTGGATTGCTCCGACCACATTTTGGTCTTTTGATGAACTGTTGTTTCGTTGTTCTCGGTTTGATTCTGACGATTTATTTTGTAAGTTGTTTGGAACGTACAGTCATTTCAAAAGAACAGAGTGCTACACTTGTGGGAAATACCACTGATTAGAACGTATTACTATACCCGAATATTTGGTATTCTTGGTTTGAACAAGATATTACATTTTATTCTTGACTTGAACAAGATACTATATTTGGTATTTTATTGATTTTGAGCAGAATCTTGCACTATGTAGATGAAAAAGTTATCCGTCGATTTTGAGGCCTCCACGATGCAAAGACGGAAAATAAAATAAATGAAGCTTTACGGGCAATGATGATTTCTTCCACTTACAGGATAACCAACATGTGTTGGTAAGGCGAATTTTCGCGCCTCTTGTTTAGGTACATCCTACTTTATATTTTTACATATCTGAGCCCTTCGTGTTTAAAACTATTATTGTTTTGATGCGGATTCGAAGGTTTTATTTATTTTATTGCTTTTAATAATATTGGCCGATGAAGGAATCCCCGTCTGATTTCCAAGGCCTCCCCTGTACAAAAGACGGATTTATTTGCTTTGTTTGTTAATTTTTGCTATTATTTTAAAATTTATGTATTCTATTACTAATACTTCTACTAAGTGTTTATGCAGGTATCCGGAGATGCATTTCAAAAAGAATGCCCCGGAGTTTATTTTATGCCGCATTTAATTTCAGTTTTATTATTTTGCATTGTATTTTATTTTAATTGTAAATTATGTAAAATGCTTAGAATAGGTAGAATAAAAAGAGCAATAAATAATTAACCTAGGTTTGAACGAACAACCGCAAGTTAGCGGATCTTGAAGGATGCCTAACCTCTTCCCTTTAGGATAATAAAGAACTCTGATCCAGAATCTCACTAATTTCGCAGACCATTAAATGGAAGTCATTTGTAGTATTTTATGCTACATTTTCAGTGTCCTAATTCACTATAATAATTAGGTGGCGACTCCTTAAAATACATTTAGGAATCAACCATATGTAGCAGTAATCCCGTTTCGACTCCGGTTAAAATGGGGTGTTACAGCATGGCGACTCTGTTGGGGATATCAGGTTCTTGATCATAGCAAACCCAGGTTAATTAAATATTGCACTTTTTTTTTATATATTTGTTGTGAATATTTTATATTGTTTGCTTTTATTTTGTAATTAACTACTTTAATTGCTACATTATTTTATTGTTTTCCTTAAATTGACATTCCGCTCATATTTCCTCCATTCTGGAAAAATTCACACTGTCACACACTACACGCGCTGGTGTGCTTCGCGCACCCGCAAATTTCTTTCAAGAACACCCAAAATTTAGGAGAGTTGGCGCTTGCGTGGAGTTAGATCGGTTCGTCTGATCAGCCACGTAGCCTTCTCACTCGAGTTGTCCGCTCGGGAACCTTGCGTCTAGTAAGCCAAATCTTAGAAAGCTTAAGATAGAGCTATACCACCCTTTTATATTAAGTCATGCATGCATAAACCTTAGGTGGGTTAGTCCTTGGTATTAACGCCACAATTAGATATCCACCAAAACTTGTCGACGGGTTTCACAACCCAACGACCCTTTAGCATACTATGTGTAGCGTGATAATGATGGACGGATCCAAGTCTGGTTATAACACACCGAAATTGGAAAAAGTGCACCGTCATTTGGTCGCCATTTCCGACAAAACATTGCAGTTTAACGGCTTGGACCTATTTATCATAATCTCGCATATTTGGCGTTTAGGCCTACCTCTGGCATAAGAGAGGTCCCGTGCATATTAGGCGCGCGCTTGATTTGCATGCTTTTGTCTACTATGGTTGTCGCTAGCAATTCTGTACATATTATTACCCTTTTAACCCCTGTACATATCATGCCTATAATTCCGACCACAAGTATTTGCATTTTTGCACTTTTTGTTGTCACATTGCAATCAGGACTTTTACTGCGTAAATCGCTCTTGAACAACACAATTTGGACTTTGTGAAGCATCAACCACCAGTCCGGTCGAACCAATCAGGGGAGTCTCTGACTATATGGTCACACCCCTTCATTTTGTTATTTTGTCATTTTCCTACTCTCACCTATTTCTCATATTTTTGCAGGAAAACAGTCCTCGCAAATAGTCGAGGGCGTTCGGAAAAAAAAAAAAGGGTCATCACAAGGAGCGAGAATTATGTTGACTAATAGAAGTCAGTTTATACCAGATTCAATGAGACATCGCTCTCAATTCTTTTATACTTTGTATTTTTATTCATATTTGCAAATTAAATTAATGTGTTTAGCGTTAATTACATAATTTTCGCATATCATGCATTTTACAGCATAATCATTTCGAACTACGCGTGTCTGATTCTCACCACACGGTGTGATACGTAGGCAACTCATTTTGAGTTCGACACCACCACAAAAATAAAAAAACAAAAAATAAATAAATAAAACAAAACAAAAAAACGCATTCATTCATCATGTTTTCGGGCATTCATTTTACTTTGCATTCGTCCACAATGGACAATTATTTCTTTTGCACAGCTTTATATTGCTATCCTTTCATAGATAATTTTTTTCAAGCATACATTTTTTAACATATTTGAACGAACTACGCGCACCTGATTCCCTCGGCGGGATACGTAGGCAGCCCTATTCGGGTTCGGTACACTTTATTAAAAAAAAAAAAAAAAATGTATATTTTCTTCAAAAAAATACAAAAAAAATGTTATTCAAAAAATACAAAAACATTTTATAAGTATTATTGTTTGACTTTGTTAATACCAACACAGTTACAAATGTGCATAAACAAAAAAACAAAAAACAAGTGATAATCAGTATGGGTTGACTTTGTGGTAAACCATAGATTCTTTTGGTACCTCTTATTCATACCCGCAGATGACATTGTCTTGCATGTTTCCAAGATAAGAATGAAACTGACCTCATCGTTTCATATACATTGTGTGGTGAGTGTTTGAATAAGTTCAATTGCATTGCATTGTGATCTAGAACTTGGCCTGAATGTTTGTTGAGGCGAAATACTGAGTAACACTCGGTGTGGGAAATGATCGTAGGCTTTCTTTGACCCGTTTGAGCCCTTTCAGCCTACCAAATAACATTATCCCTAGTACACCCCTTTGAGCCTAAAACCTATTTTTTGACAACCGCATATTACACCTATAACCTTTCTGAGTGCGTACGCACTATCCCTCTCTTGGCCCGACCTCCTCGAGTGCTTTAGAAATGTGCAAGTGGCTGACAAAATTCTAGCTGAAGTTTGCAAAGACAAAAATTGTCAAAGTCTCAAAGAATGAAAGCAAAGACGACTTCACATAAAGAGGAAATCAAAAGCCCCGATAAAAAAAAAAAAAAAAAGGGGGAATACATAACCCCGAGAAAAAAAAGGGCTCCAAATGAAAGATTCAAAAGAAGTCGATTGAAAAGCGGGACAAAACGAAAGCAAATCAACATTAAATCGCACAAATATCAAGCACGGACATAGTCCGACGCTCGAGGAAGGATTAGTCACTTTTTACCCAAATGATATCCATCCCTTCCCCAAACCTACATTACAAGCCCGTGACAAGCCCTACATGATCTTATACTGAGGGTTCTCACATTAGTGGATACTTACATGACGCCAAGCCTATGGTATCACAATTGCGTGCATTGAACATCTTTTTGAGTGTGGCGCAATTCTTTCAACGTCCCCAAAATTCAAAATCTGAAATATATGTGTGAAATGGGACTTTCTTTCATGAGGGCATTTGAAGCGTGAGGCTACGTGTAGTTGAAACCTTGGATGCAGCGGTGTGTCAACACTCGGTATGTCGAGTACTATCTGGTGTGTGAATTACACGAGTCAATCTCGGTTAGGCGAAAACAATAAAAGAACATCCTTATGCACAATACTAATTGTTGGTATCAACCGAGTCGAGCGTAATGTCGTCTTCCATTTTTGAAAAAAACAACAAAATGCATATTACATAAAAATCATTTTGCATCATGAACTACGTCTTGACCGACTCCTCGGGGATCGTGGCGACACATCGGCCGGTCCCACAACATTTTAAAATCATAAAATTCTTATTTTTGCAGCACGAACTACGTCTTGACCTGACTCCCTCGGGGGGATACGTAGGCGGCCACATCGGCTTCGGTCCCACAACATTTTAAAATCATAAAAATTCTTATTTTTGCAGCATGAACTACGTCTCGACCTGACTCCCTCGGCGGGATACGTAGGCAGCCACATCGGCTTCGGTCACACCGTTAGAAATATTTCTTCCTTGTTTCTGCACATGACTCGATTTTGTCCATTGGAGAGTTTAGCATCCTCATATATTTGGCATCCATTACTACCTACATATTTTCGGGGGGGTTGCATTCTCATCTACTCAATTGTACATTGTCCATATTCTCGCATTAGCTTTTCATTCATTATAAAAAATAAAAAAATAAAAAAATAAAAAATGCTTACCTGATCGCCTTGATAGCGTCAAGATGCAACCTTACCCAGTTCAACATCTTCATTACCAGAAACTGGGACATTTTAAGGAATTCAGTGCAAGAAAATGGCAATAGATAGGAAAAAGCAGGCCAACTAGGTCTTCAGTGCAAACCAAGAATGCAAGCGTCAAGAGCCAAAGCTACAGAGTCGAAGCTAATCAACCACTCATTTCCTAAAAAACTCATAAGTTTTCTTTGAGTGCAGGATCTTCATATCAGCAAAGGCAGGAAAACAACAATAGGCCCATGCGGGTCACAAATGCACAACGTCTATGCAATGACGCTATCTCAACCCAGGCAAGTCACAAAGCAGGTACGCTCATAAACCACTGCATTTCATTTTAAGCCTATGCAACGGCTTCATTCATGTTTCGTCTATGCAACGACGAGCATCTGCATCGCGTCTATGCAACGACGTCATTTCATTTAAGCCTATGCAACGGCTTCATTTATGTTTCGTCCATGCAACGACGAGCATCTGCATTGCGTCCGAAAACGACGTCATTTCATTTTAAGCATATGCAACGGCTTCATTTATGTTTCGTCGATGCAACGACGAGCATATGCATTGCGTCCGAAAACGACGTCATTTCATTTTAAGCCTATGCAACGACTTCATTTATGTTTCGTCCATGCAACGACGAACATCTGTATTGCGTCCGAAAACGACGTCATTTCATTAAAAGCCCATGCAACGGCTTCATTCATGTTTCGTCCATGCAATGACGAGCATCTGCATCGCGTCTATGCAACGACGCCATTTTATTTTAAGCCTATGCAACGGCTTCATTCATGTTTCGTCCATGCAACGACGAGCATCTGCATCGCGTCTATGCAACGACGCCATTTTATTTTAAGCCTATGCAACGGCTTCATTCATGTTTCGTCCATGCAACGACGAGCATCTGCATCGCGTCTATGCAACGACGCCATTTTATTTTAAGCCTATGCAACGGCTTCATTCATGTTTCGTCCATGCAACGATGAGCATCTGCATTGCGTCTATGCAACGACGCCATTTTATTTTAAGCCTATGCAACGGCTTCATTCATGTTTCGTCCATGCAATGACGAGCATCTGCATTGCGTCCATGCAACGACGCCATTTTATTTTAAGCCTATGCAACGTTTATTCATGTTTCGTCCCATGCAACGGCGAGCATCGTGATTGCGTTCATCCAATGACGCCATTTTATTTTAAGCCTATGCAACGGCTTCATTCATGTTTCGTCCATGCAACGGCGAACATCTGCATTGGTCCATGCAACGACGCCATTTCATTTAAGCCTACGAACGCCATTTATGTTTCGTCCATGCAACGACGAGCATCTGCATTGCGTCCGAAAACGACGTCATTTCATTTTAAGCCTATGCAACGACTTCATTTATGTTTCGTCCATGCAACGACGAGCATCTGCATTGCGTCCGAAAACGACGCCATTTTATTTTAAGCCTATGCAACGGCTTCATTCATGTTTCGTCCATGCAACGACGAGCATCTGCATTGCGTCCATGCAACGACGCCATTTTATTTTAAGCCTATGCAACGGCTTCATTCATGTTTCGTCCATGCAACGACGAGCATCTGCATCGCGTCTATGCAACGACGCCATTTTATTTTAAGCCTATGCAACGGCTTCATTCATGTTTCGTCTATGCAACGACGAGCATCTGCATTGCGTCTATGCAACGACGCCATTTTATTTTAAGCCTATGCAACGGTTCATTCATGTTTCGTCCATGCAACGACGAGCATCTGCATTGCGTCCATGCAACGACGCCATTTTATTTTAAGCCTATGCAACGGCTTCATTCATGTTTCGTCCATGCAACGACGAGCATCTGCATTGCGTCCATGCAACGACGCCATTTTATTTTAAGCCTATGCACGGCTTCATTCATATTTCGTCCATGCAACGACGAGCATCTGCATTGCGTCCATGCAACGACGCCATTTTATTTTAAGCCGATGCAACGGCTTCATTCATGTTTCGTCCATGCAACGACGAGCATCTGCATTGCGTCTATGCAACGACGCCATTTTATTTTAAGCCTATGCAACGGCTTCATTCATGTTTCGTCCATGCAACGACGAGCATCTGCATTGCGTCCGAAAACGACGCCATTTTCATTTAAGCCTATGCAACGGCTTCATTTATGTTTCGTCCATGCAACGACGAGCATCTGCATCGCGTCTATGCAACGACGCCATTTCATTAAAAGCCCATGCAACGGCTTCATTCATGTTTCGTCTATGCAACGACGAGCATCTGCATCGCGTCTATGCAACGACGCCATTTCATAAAAGCCTATGCAACGGCTTCATTCATGTTTCGTCTATGCAACGACGAGCATCTGCATCGCGTCTATGCAATGACGCCATCATCATCTACAATAACCTTGTCTTTTCAGCACCACATCACCTGCAACCCAGTGTCAATCATACTTTGACACTGGGACATTTTAAATCAGCGTCAGCTTTGCTTTTTATTTTTACATCACAACGACCCAGTGTCATCATGATTTAACACTGGGACATTTTTGGGTCTGCGTCATCCCTATTTTTGAGTTCTAGTTTATAAAACAGGACAAAATTGGCTACAAGTCAACATCTTTGTCCGAAGACTCTTCCATCATCTCCGTACAAAGAGGGACATGCTGTTGACAGTCAATTTTGACCTGTTTTTTGTATATTTGTTGCAATTTTAAGTATTTTAGCACACCGCATTTTAATCAGCATGTTTTGCATTTTTTTTATCTTTTTATGTTAAATTAAGCATTATGTCTTTGTTAATATTATGTTTTTATTATTGTTACATCGTCGTTTTATTTTAATAATATTTGCATCTTTCTAAATAATTAGTTGACATCCCATTTTTTTTACTTTTAATCAGACATTAAACATGTTTTAAATATTGCATTTTAGTATTATTGCGTCGACATTTGCATTTTTATAATTTTGCATCTTTTTAAATAATTTTTCTGTTAAATAATTAACCAGCCTTCCATTTTTGTCAAGCCAGTCCAGTCCAAGACAGAATTTGAATCAGTCAAATCCAATACCATTTCTTTTTAATTTCACCCAAACTTTCTCTTTTATTTTTCCCCCCTAAAATCAAATACCATTTTTTATTTCCCCCCAAAAACAATACCCCACTTTTCATTTTGCCCCCCCCCCCAATACCTAACCCTAATCCTACCCTATAAAACAAAAACTTCCCCCCCTTTTTCTATTAACATCAGCCGCAACTTTTAAAGGGCATCATCAGCCCATTTTTCATTTCAAAAAAAAAAAAAAAAGGAAGGGTCTTTCTCCCTCAGTCCTCTCGCCGTCGACCACCACCACCGCCACTGTTCCCGTCACCGGCGAACACCCTCCACAGCAGCCATCACCTAACCTTATTACCCTAGCCTCCCCCAGCAGTTCTTTCCCTCACCATCACTCCTCTGTCCTCTCGCCGCCGACACCCCCACTGTCCCACATCACCGGCGAACCTCACTACTGTTCCCGTCAGTCTCACCACTGCGGTGGCGTCGCTCCGGCGACCTCGCCGTGGAAGCGACGCCGCTGCTGCCTCGCTCTGTTGGTAACGCTGAACCTTGTCGGATTTAAACTTCGGCGACGCTACAGTTATTTCTTCATTTTTATTGCTATTATTGTGGTTGGCTATTTTGGACTGATTTTCTGATATTCTGTTTCTGTCGGAGACGACGTTTGTTTGGTTTCTATTTCTGGGAATCTGTTTGTTGACGGACTCGTTTTTGGTATTTTGCAATTTTATCTGATTTTGCATTGTTTGGATTGCTCCGACGACGTTTTGGTCTTTTGATGAACTGTTGTTTCGTTGTTCTCGGTTTGATTCTGACGATTTATTTTGTAAGTTGTTTGGAACGTACAGTCATTTCAAAAGAACAGAGTGCTACACTTGTGGGAAATACCACTGATTAGAACGTATTACTATACCCGAATATTTGGTATTTACTGGTTTGAACAAGATATTACATTTTTGTTACTGACTTGAACAAGATACTATATTTGGTATTTTATTGATTTTGAACAGATACTGCACTATGGCCGATGAAAAAGTTATCCGTCGATTTTTGAGGCCTCCACAGTTGCAAAGACGGAAAATAAAATAAATGAAGCTTTCTGGGCAATGATGATTTCTTCCACTTACACCGGATAACCAACATGTGCTTGGCAAGGCGAATTTTCGCAGCCGCCCTTGTTTAGGCTGTCCTACTTTATATTTTTACATATCTGAGCCCTTCGTGTTTAAAACTATTATTGTTTTGATGCGGATTCGAAGGTTTTATTTATTTTATTGCTTTTAATAATATTGGCCGATGAAGGAATCCCCGTCTGATTTCCAAGGCCTCCCCTGTACAAAAGACGGATTTATTTGCTTTGTTTGTTAATTTTTGCTATTATTTTAAAATTTATGTATTCTATTACTAATACTTCTACTAAGTGTTTATGCAGGTATCCGGAGATGCATTTCAAAAAGAATGTCCCGGAGTTTATTTTATGCCGCATTTAATTTCAGTTTTATTATTTTGCATTGTATTTTATTTTAATTGTAAATTATGTAAAATGCTTAGAATAGGTAGAATAAAAAGAGCAATAAATAATTAACCTAGGTTTGAACGAACAACCGCAAGTTAGCGGATCTTGAAGGATGCCTAACCCCTTCCCTTTAGGATAATAAAGAACTCTGATCCAGAATCTCACTAATTTCGCAGACCATTAAATGGAAGTCATTTGTAGTATTTTATGCTACATTTTCAGTGTCCTAATTCACTATAATAATTAGGTGGCGACTCCTTAAAATACATTTAGGAATCAACCATATGTAGCAGTAATCCCGTTTCGACTCCGGTTAAAATGGGGTGTTACAATTTTTAGTTAGTTTTTTGTCCCTTTTTATACAAATAAGTGTCGTATTAGGATATATTTTCTTTCTTTTGAGTCAAAGTGGTTAAAATTGCCAAATGGCGGAAAAGGAGCTAAAAGAGGGCAAAAGTGGAGGTTCCAGAGCTTAAAAGACGGGAAAGTGGCGAACGAGGCAGAAACACGGGCCAGCGCCGCGACGCCTCATGCCAACAGTGCGGGCGCGCGCCCAATGTCCGTAAGACGCAAGTTGCGTGACTGCGCCTTCAGCCAGCAGAAAGCAGGGTCGCGGCGCCAAATCACCCGAAGTATCGCAAAACTTCCGGCGCCGATAGCAGGGCCGCAGCGCCGACGCGGGAAAATCAGGTTTAATGACGATTTTCTAGGCCAGACTTGAAGGGAAAAGTTAGAGGCGGTTTTGAGCCTATAAAAGGAGAACCCTAGGCAGTTTTTAAGGGTTCCCTTTCTTGCACAACACAAGGATTCTTGGATTGAAGATTGGAGACCATAGTGTAGTAACTTTCTTTTCTTTTCTTTCCTTTATTTAAGTTTTTATGATGAACCTTGAATTAGTTCTTGTCATGTCAATGGCTAAGAACTAATTCTTTTATAGGGCTTTCCATGTTAAATCACTAGAAACTTATGTTATGAATTGATGCATGTTTATGGTTATTCTTCTTCTTGTTGAGATTTATCCAATAATTGCTTTGAATGCTTGGTAATTAATTGATCACTGATTATCATTATTTATATGATTTCTAATCAAACTTCGAAAGAAGGAGGTTGTGAATATGTTGTAAGTTGGGTAGACATATTTTGGATTGGGGATGAAAATACTTCAATTACTTATGTAGCGTTAATGAGAGGCTTAAAACACCTAATTTTACGCATGGCGCGTGACGGTTAACTAGGTTTTTGGTCTTAATCCTCCTATAGAGTCATCCTTATCACCGAAAGGTAGAAAGGAACAATACTGGGGTTGAGTGTTTATATAGGCTTAACGGGAGTATAAAACGATTTCGTAAACCTGCTAGCTCCGAGAGAAGAACCATAATTCATTGCATTAATAAGTAACATAAGCGGATAGTTGAGGAGACGTGGAAACCCTATTCCCATCACGACTGAAGTAAACATATAGTTAATTAGCCTTTATAATTGTTAGTTATAAACAACAAAATCAATATCGGTTACCAAATAGATACCAAAAGATTGATAATTGGTACTTGAACACTAATCCTTGTGGACGATATTTGGTCTTACCAAGACTATATTACTTGTCACGATAACGTGCACTTGCGTTAAAGTGTGTGCATCTTTTCACGCATCAAGTTTTTGGCGCCGTTGCCGGGGATTAGGCATAGTTCAATATCAATTTTATCTATTTTTAATTTCTAATTTGGTTTTTAGTATGTTGAAAAGTAGTTATGACTTGATACTATGGTTATTAGTATGTTTGAAGTTTTATATGAAAAGGAGTCATTTTAAAAGAATAGAAGTACGTAGTACTTTGGGTTAAATTCCCAGATTTATAATGACATGTTAGTGCCTTAAGTAAACTAAAATGAGAGTGTATATGAATAAGACTAATAAGAAGTTAGGGGGATTTCTTAACTTGCTTATTTATTGTATGATAAGCCGGTAGTGCTTATGTTATGTATGATAAGCCGGTAGGGCTTATGTTATGTATGATGGCCGGTTGAGCTAGGGTAAGTGTATAAATGAGGGGTAAACCCCCAAGACGTTATACCACCTTCTCCAGGGTAAGAGTATAAATGAGGGGTAAACCCCCAAGACGTTATACCACCTGCTTCAGGGTAATAGTATAAATGAGGGGTAAACCCCCAAGACGTTATACCACCTGTTCCGTGGATTTGCTACCCATGATGCGAGGAATACCTCATGCGAGTCCTTATGGGCTTATGCGGGTGAAATAGTCCCATGCGGGCGGGTACAACCTATGCGAGGGATACCTCATGAGGGTCCACAGGACCCATGCGGGTGAAATAGTCCCAGGAGTAGGATTGCTTATTGATACTACGGGCGAGGGACCCTGTTTTGATCATGAGCCTCCTATTTTTTATGCAGTAAGTATATACTTGTTTACTCTCATTGTTAGTAAGGCACAATGTACTGTTAATTGAGTTATCATACCTGTCTCCAGTTTTATTATAGCCTTATGATTTCATTACAGTACTTTCAGTTTCACATACTTGGTACATGTTGTACTGACCTCCTTCGGGGGGCTGCGTTCATGCCGCATGTAGAGTATACAGGTTGCTGATCCTCACTCTTAGGATCACTGTTCAGCTGTTGAGAAGCTCCTTTACTTCGGAGGCTTATCCCTGGTTTTGTCGGTTATTGTACATTCAGGAGTATGGCGGGGCCCTGTCCCGCCAAAGTTGTTATTCTTAGAGGTCTGTAGTCACATTTGTGTATTGGGTTTGCAAGAACAGAGATGTACTGTTTTAATTTTGTATTATGTATATGTTACGAAATGCGGCCTTATCGGCTAGCCGGTTGATGTCTATTGTCTAAATATGATTTTTATTTTGGGAGTTGTGTATGTTCATTGCTATTCTCCGATGTATACGAAAGGGTGCCTGTGTAGGCACCGATCCACGCCCGGTCGGGTCTTGACAAAAGTGGTATCAAAGCAGTTAGTCCTCGGAAAGTGTCTACAGACCGTGTCTAGTAGAGTCTTGATTATCGGTGTGTTGTGCACCACATCTATAATCAGGAGGCTGCAGGACATTTAGGATTAGTTTCCATTCTTCTCACTCTGAGATCGTGCGATAGAGCTGTGTTGTTAGGGTCGTCTCTCCCTAACGAGTTATGTTGATTGCAGCTACGAGAAATGCAGCAGTGACCCAGGAAGGATTATGTGGATTGCGTATCCATGTTGGTTGTAATTGTTGTATAGTTGGTATAATGATGTACAACTATACGGATTTATGTATGAGGGTCATATATGGGTTGCCTAGAATGATTTTAGATTACCAGGAATTGGTAAGGACTAATTAGATACCGGGAAGGTATGAAACGGTTTAATGAAATCTCATCAAGGTTTTACGTACTAAATTGAGATAATTAGGAGATGATGAGTTGTCTGAGAAGGTAATGGACCCTTAAGAACTTTAATTAAGGGACCTAATGGGAGACTATGTCTGTAAATTAAGCTACGTGGTATGCTTAAGAGGATAGTACGAATGAGATCCGTGTGGAGTAAGTAATGGTTGTTGTGATCAAGACGACACGATTATGGTATTATGAGAAGTTAGTGTACCCGTTTATGGGGTGGGATCAGTTGATAGTAGTCCCGCTACGTGACAGGGTCACGAGGGTACAAGCCCGAGTTTAGTTAATCGTTTTACGGGTTCGTGGACGGATTCCACCGGAACCAGGTTGTGAGAGCCGGAAATGGCCTTATATTGTTTAACTTCGTAACTCCAAGATTGGAGGCCAACTTTATTATGGAAGTTATGTACGTAAGCTAGAATGAGTTTGGAAGTACGGAAAAGAGTACGACCGGTAAGGAAGTGAGCAACTAAGTGTGAAAGAAATAGAGCCTGAATCCATGAGAACCTTTAGAGGTAACTACACCCGTGAGTGATGGGTGGTAGCTGAGCGGGGGTATAATAATTGCCCGGAGACGATACAGTCGTTGGACCCTAGCAGGCCTAGCAGAGCTGTTATGACAGACGTTGAGGTCATTATGAGTACGGGCTAGTTGTCCTCTTGTTATGCCAACGTGAACTACAGAAGAGAGATTGATTCGGTACCAGTTTCCCGGTAAGCCGGTTATCGAGTGGAAAGGAAGAGAAGTGGTGGTAACCAGTGAATTATCCTTCCTTCTTTGGCATCATTGTTTTTAATAAGTCCGTGTGACTTGTTCATTGAGGTAAATTGACACAGAAAGTAAGTAATACTTGAATTTGAAAGAATTTATGTTAAGTGCCCTTGGAGGTACTTGGAGTTGGTTTGGTGTGGCGGTCAGGGCCACGACCTTACGGATAATTTCAGGTGAATGTGCAAGGCAAGAATAAAATAAGTACGAGTGCTGCCGGCGAAAAGCTGAGGGCATCTTTGGTAGGTTTTGAAAATCTACACGATTTTAAGGTTGTGCGTGATGATTAGATATTTACAGGACCGCGAGAGGACCCTGTGATTAGGGTTGTGACTCCAAGGAAAGTTTATTTAAGGGAGATAAGTTCTCTCCCCCATGTAAAAGGATAGTTTTACGTATTATGGGGTTATGTGTACCCATGTTGTTAGACGAAGGATGGGAGACTGGTAAAGTCTTCAGTATCGTCATGCCATAAGTTACAGTTTTAAGATAACCGTGGGAAAAGTATTGTGTTGGGGTAATTAAGAACGACGTTACGAAATGGTCAAGGAAGTGTCGTAAGGATAAAAAAAATGCAGGTAGTACACATGTATGATACTGTACGATTATGGATCAAGATAGAAATACTTTTGTTAATAATAAGCATAAGGTAAGGTTATGACCAAAATGATAAAAGAGAATACGACTATGATTATGTAAGTTGCACGAGATATGATTACCCCGGACTAGTGTAAGACCATTAGTAAATAATGGGCAGTAAGAACACCTCGAGGGAAGGTGGTAGCATCGATACTGACAAGAAAGATAGTAAGAAAATACGGAGGGGTAAGGGACCCCAACACAACTTGAAATAACTTATAAAGGAAAGACGAGTAGACACTCGAACGATAAGAAATATTGACAAGTCATTGGATTATGTAATACCGTGAATTGAGGTTGAACACCTGACTATAAGCTCTACGAGCTAGGAGAGAATAATCGGGTTACGACTTGACGCGACCAAGGAAATCCTCCCCCCTCCTAAATTGTGATGGACAGGAAGTCTTAGCCATGAGGCAAGCAAAGGAATCAAATCTAAGTTAGTGACCAAGTTGAGTTGCAACAGAGAAAGGGGAAACAGGAACCATAATTGAGATTAAGAATACCCGAATATTTCGCAGGTATGAGAAAGGCTTCCAGTACTAGAAGATAAGTTGACCACGACTACAGTTCTAACCCCTCCTGAGAGACTCAAGGGTTAGGTTGTTATTGTAACACTTTGGGTGTTGGGCTAGGTTGTATGCTGACGCAACACGATAAGGTTAGAGCCTATGTTTTCCCGGCGGTTAGGGAAGCAAGAAAGGAAATTACGCTACTCACGATTTAGAGTAGGCGGCAGTTAATCGTATCTCGAAGATTTGGAGGCATGACTTGTATAGACATCATGTGGATATTGGTGCAGACCACAAGAGCCTTCAGAATATCTTTAGACAGAGGCAGTTGAGTTTTCGACAAAAACGGTGGTTAGAGTTACTCAAGGATTGTGATATTGATATCCTATACCATCCGGGGAAAGCCGAGACGGTTACAGATAATCTTAGTCGTGGATCTAAGGGTAGTCTGTCAGATAGACAGCCAGATAGACAGGACGTGGTCCGTGAGATTCATCAGCTACTGAGCCGAGGGGATCGATTATTTGTTCCAAGTTTAATGGAGCTTTAGATCCGAGAGGTTGCCGAGTCTTCCTTCGTCGAAGAGGTAAAGATGCGACAGTATGAGGATCCAGTTATGATACGATATCGAGATACGGCTCTCCAAGAAGAGAAGAGCATGTTTGAGTAGCACCGGATGGGGTGCTGTGATATGAGGATAAATTGTGTGTGCCCAATGTCGCAGGACATGTCAGCAGGTTTTAGGGGAGGCACGCGGTGCTTCTTGCTCTATTTGTTCGGGATCGACTAAGTTGTGTCGTAACCTCAGATGTATGCATTGGTAAGATGGCCTGAAGAAGGACGTAGCAGAGTTGTTGCTTAACGTCCGAATTAGTAGTAGGTCGTGGTTGAGCACCAGAAGCCCGGTGGGCTATTACAGGCGATTGAGATCCCGACTTAGATATGAGAGGTAATTAATATGGATCTTGTTACAGGGTGGCATCGTACTCAGAGGAAGTGCGACTCCCTGGGGGTCATAGTAAACAGGCTGATGAAACCAGTCGTGTTCTTCCGGTTAGGACCACTTACTCGGCTGAGGACTATGCTAGATTATAGCAGGGAGATTGTGAGACTACACGGGGTTCCTACGTTTATGATGTCAGACAGATGAGCTCGGTTACAGATAACTTCTGGAGGTTTTTCAGAAGGGATTAGGGACACAGGTGAGTCTCAGTGTTGCATTACACCCTCAGACCGACGGACAGGCAGAGCGTACTATCCAGGCACTTGAGTATAGGTGGCGGGCCTGTGTTCTTGATTTCAGAGATAACCGGGAGGGTTATTTGCCTCTTGTTGAGTTACGTACGATAATAGATACCCTTTCAGTATTCAGATGGCCCTGTATGAGGCCTTATATGTAAGAAAGTGTAGATCGCCGGTTGGTTGGTTCGACTTAGGCGAGGTACAGTTATTTGGCCAGACTTGATTCAGCGGGCTGTGGATAAGGCGAAGCTTATCCAGGAATTATTATTAGCAAGCTCAGAGTCGATAAAAGCTTTATGCAGATAACCGACGTCGACATTTGGAGCTCAGGTTGACGTTGTAGCATAAGTATTGTTATGTGGCCAGGTGTGGCAAATGTGATTATGTTGGGTGTAGTCAAGGGACTATGCCAATATCCGTTTAGATTGGACTCCGAAAGAACATTCGGGGACGAATGTTTCTAAGAGGGGAAGAATGTTACACCCCGTAATTCCAAGAGGATGAGATGAGAACGTACGAAAGGAAATAAGATTCGAAGTTGGAAAAAGGAAAAAAACAAAAAGTTGGCAGAATATTTTTGGACAGTTTTTCAGTCACTTGGAAGCAGTATATCTCTTAGTATAATTGGGGTTTTTAGGTGTTTCAAAAGCCTAATATGAAGTTCACTGAGTCTAGTTTCCAACGCAATAAACCGTTCGTCGATTGGATATCGGAGTAGAATGTTATGGACGTTACAAGATCGGCTGACAGAATAGACAGTGGCGCAGGGTCGCAGCGGGCGCCAAAAACATGAAATTGTCTGAATTTGTAGCGCCGCGGAGCCGACTGCAGGGCCGCAGCGCCGAGGCGGGATTTTTTGCGAAAATAGGGTAAAATAGAAGATATTTGTTGTAGAGGACCCCTGGGTGTGTGACAAGTGTCCCCCCAACTTGTGGATCAAGATAGAGGCTATATTATGACCAAGTCTTGCAAGACTTGGTCATTTACAAGAATTCCTCCATAGAAATTTTCCTTCTCTTTCTCTAAAAGTTTATGAAACCCTAAGCCTAAAAAAGATTTTTTTTGAAAGGCAACAAGAAGGAAATACGTTGGAAAGCTTGTAGGGGGTTCGTAGAGATGATATTTGCGGGAAGAAGAATTTCGGAAAGAGGGCTAAAGTGGGAAAGATTGTTGGACTATTTTGAGCTTATCTAGGTAACCACTTTGTCCTCTTAAGTGATTGAAGATTTCTTATTGTTGTAGTTATACATTTTAACAAGCATGAGATATATGTATTGGAGATTAATAAGTGTTATGGATATTAGAAACCTAAAACTGAAATGACATGTTGAGCCATTTGAAATTGAAATCCAATTTGGTCGATAATTAGAATCGTCGCATATTACCTACTTGAAGATTGTAGTAGTTATAATCAATTGCGGCTTGATAACATGTTATACTAAAAAACTTGAATTGAAAAGGAATTGGAAAGGTTGATATGTTGTTACGCCTTTGGCCGAAAATGACATTGTAGTTTGGACTAGTTTGGTATGAATTGTGGGGCGGAATTTTACACGTCTTGTAGGCGTGTAATCCCCTATTGTTAACTTCATTGTTGAGCCTTAAATGTGGCGTGTTTGGTTATTGAATTCGGCCTTGAAAAAGGTGGCAAAGTATGTAGAAACAAAGGAAGTGCTGTCCGATTTTCCGTAGAATTTAGTGACTTTGCACTTAGAATATTCTACGTTGAAGCTAGAGGTTAATAAACGTATTATGGTCATTATAGGTTGACATACTACGTACGGCATATTGGACTTGGCAAGTGGATTGAACCGAAGAGGTATGTGGAACTTTCTTATCTCTTGAGCATGAATAAGTTGTAAATGTATAGTACGGTAGACGTACAAGATTTTGGCAATCTAGTCCATTTGATATCCTTGGCTTATTTTAAGAACGTCCAAGTTGGTTGAGTTAGGGAATTAACTCACTTGTTTAAATATTAAGGATATCTTGGTTTTCAAAAGTTAAGAGACCTTAAGTATGTTGAAAGTATTTTTGATACTTGTTTTGTTGGAAAGTTTAAGTCTCTTGGTTATAAAGAAGAATGTAAGTTTCTAAGGTATAAAGCTAATATAACGGCTTTATGGGAAGTTGGTTATAATAGCTTTATGGAAGGTTAAAAAGAGTGGTTTACTCTAAGTAATATAAGTATGATAAATGACTTGAAATAATGAAAGGCAAATTGATTTAAAGGCATCAATTGCTTAAAGTTTTAAAAGAAAGAAGTCACTTGATTTAGAAGCCTTTAATTGTAATTCTAAAAGGTATTGTGACTTGTCTTGAAAAGTAGTTATGACTTGATACTATGGTTATTAGTATCTTGGAAGTTTTATATGAAAATGAGTCATTTTAAAAGAATAGAAGTACGTAGTACTTTGGGTTAAATTCCCGGATTTATAATGACATGTTAGTGCCTTAAGTAAACTAAAATGAGAGTGTATATGAATGAGACTAATAAGAAGTTAGGGGGATTTCTTAACTTGCTTATTTATTGTATGATAAGCCGGTAGTGCTTATGTTATGTATGATAAGTCGGTAGGGCTTATGTTATGTATGATGGCCGGTTGAGCTAGGGTAAGAGTATAAATGAGGGGTAAACCCCCAAGACGTTATACCACCTTCTCTAGGGTAAGAGTATAAATGAGGGGTAAACCCCCAAGACGTTATACCACCTGCTTCAGGGTAAGAGTATAAATGAGGGGTAAACCCCCAAGACGTTATACCACCTGTTCCGTGGATTTGCTACCCATGATGCGAGGAATACCTCATGTGAGTCCTTATGGGCTTATGCGGGTGAAATAGTTCCATGCGGGCGGGTACAGCCTATGCGAGGAATACCTCATGCGGGTCCACAGGACCCATGCGGGTGAAGTAGTCCCAGGAGTAGGATTGCTTATTGATACTACGGGCGAGGGACCCTGTTTTGATCATGAGCCTCCTATTTTTTATGCAGTAAGTATATACTTGTTTACTCTCATTGTTAGTAAGGCACGATAATCGTTAATCGAGTTATCATACTGTCTCAGCTTTATTATAGACTTATGATTTCAAGACAAAGATTTCGGGCCACATACTTGGTACATGTTGTACTGACCTCCTTCGGGGGGCTGCGTTCATGCCGCAGGTAGAGTATACAAGTTACTGATCCTCACTCTTAGGATCACTGTTCAGCTGTTGAGAAGCTCCTTTACTTCCGAGGCTTATCCCTGATTTTGTCGGTTGTTGTACATTCAGGGGTATGGCGGGACTCTGTCCCGCCAAAGTTGTTATTCTTAGAGGTCTGTAGTCACATTTGTGGATTGGGTTTGAAAGAACAGAGATGTACTGTTTTAATTTTGTATTATGTATATGTTACGAAAGGCGGCCTTATCGGCTAGCCGGTTGATGTCTATTGTCTAAATATGATTTTTATTTTGGGAGTTGTGTATGTTCCGCTGCTATTCTCTGATGTATACCTGAAAGGGGTGCCCAGGTAGGGCACCAGTCGCGGGCCCGGGGCCAGGTCGTGACACAGAGTGTCAGGCCGTGGGTAATTATCAGAGGCCACAGAACAATCCCTACTCCAACACATATAATTCAGGGTGGAGGAATCACCCAAATTTCTCATGGAGAGACCAGGGGCAGCATAATCAATATAGGGGCCAGTACCAAAACCAGCAGAACCAAAATCAGCAGCCCTTCACTCAGGCCTCACCTTCTCAACAATTTAATACACCTGTCCAACCAGAAAAGCCAGACGAGCTGAGATCAGCCTTGTTGGCACTCACCAACGCCTGCACCCGCCAGATGTGCTAGATCCTCGCTCAGAACTTGGAAACACAAGTGGTCACTAGCAAAGCAAGCAAACAAAGAGCCACTGTGGTACACCGCCAAGCAACACAGAGGTGAATACGAGGAGCAATGCCAGCAAGATGCTGAGAAGTGGCAAACATTGAGCAAAGACTCACCTCAGCCAGTAGTTGAGCAAATGGCAGAGATAGAAAAAGAGAAGGTGATTGAATCTCGCCCAGTAGTAGAGAAAACTCCAGAGAAGGAGTATACAGAGAAGATCCCATTCCCACAGAGATTGCAGCGGAAGCCAGTTGATAAAAAATTCTCTAAATTTTTGGAGACATTCAGAAAGCTGCATATCAACATACCTTTTATAGAAGCGTTGGAGCAGATGCCCTCCTATTTCAAATTCATGAAGGAGATCTTGGGGAAGAAGAAGAAACTGGCAGAGTACGAGATGGTAGCACTAACGGAGGAGTGCAGTGCTATCTTACAGAAGAAGTTGCCCCCTAAACTAAAAGACCCAGAGAGCTTTACACTACCTTGCACAGTTGGCAGGGTGACATGCAACAGGGCTCTGTGCGATTTAGGGGCAAGTATAAATCTGATGCCTTTATCGGTATTTAAACGGTTGGAATTGGGGGAGGCCAAACCAACCACAGTGAGCCTGCAGCTGGCCGATAGGACAGTGGTTCATCCAAGAGGGAAGATTGAGGACGTGATTGTTAAAGTAGGAAAATTCTTTTTTCCTGCGGACTTCCTCATTCTTGACATGGAAGAGGATGCAGAAATCCCTATCATATTGGGGAGATCATTCCTGGCGACAGGAAGAGCCTTGATCGATGTAGAAAGAAGAGAGTTGACATTGAGGGTGAAGAAGAAAGAAATGGTGTTTAAAGTATTTAAATACATCATCGAGCCACCAACCATGAGCAGGTGCTTTGCAATCAGCACCATCAAACCCCCCTGTGAGCCAGTACAAGTCAAACCAAGGGAGATGAGCCCACAAAAGCTGGTATGTGATGCCGAACCTCCACGAAAGCAGGTATGTGATACCGAACCTCCACAAAAGCAGGTATGTGTTCCTGAACCTTCCCTTAACGATAATGCTAAGAGGAGAAGAAGATGAAGAAAACGAAAAATGTGGAGAAAATGGATTTGTTGTGGGGTTAATCCACCCCACATTTATTGAGTTAAGGAACTTGCGTCCGGCTAAAAGACGTTAAAGACAGCGCTACTTCGGAGGCAACCCAAGGTATTTTTATTTATTTTACTTTAATATAAGTAGTTTTTATTAAGAACAGTCTCACGGATGTAGTGTTTGTGTTGTTATTGACAGGTGTAGGCCAATAAATTGAAGGGCGAAAAACTGAAGAACAACCAGGATTTCCAGAAAAACGTGAGGCCGCGCCAGAGCAGTGGCCGCGCGCCAAAAGAGCGTAAAGGTCTTGAAGATTGCGCCACGCGCTAAAAACCTAAAAATGCCAAGTCTAGCCGGCGCTCAGAGCAGGTCGCGCGCAGAAATTCCCGGCGGCAGAAATCAGCCGCGCGCTAAACGCAGTGGCGCTACGGCGGAAATCCAGAAAGTAATAAAACGCCCAGAAATCAGATTTTCCCCAAATTCAAAACCAAAACCTAACCCCTCTTCTCCACAAAACCCACGAAAATCCACAATTTACCCACAATCTTCCACAAATCAAACCCAACCACAACCAAAACTCTTAAATCCCTAAAACCCTTAGTCATCTCAACCAACAAAACTCCATCCCATTGCCTCAAATCACCATTAGAAGCAAGAACACCTTGAAGAACACCATCAAAAAGGTAATCTTCACATTTTCTTGAAAGTTTTCAGTAGTCAAAGGAGGTAGTAGTTTGGAGAAGTTTTGCATTGTTGAAGTAGTTGGGGTGATGAAAAATTGGTTGTGAAGTTTAGAGGAGGAGTATACAAGGAGGGTGTGGGTAGTGTGTAGTACAGGAGTTGGAGTTTGGGGGTGTTAGTGTTGGAGCTGCTAATTGTTGATTGTGTTGGGGAACATTTGTGATACTAAGTTTGTAAGCTGCAAAAAGTGATTTAACCATGTCCGCCAGAAAGAGAAGAGCATCCACATCCACCTCAGCCCCGCAATACGATGATACTAGGTTCGTGAGCCACCAAGCCTATGAAAGATACAAAAAGCTTAGTACCAGACCCTTAATCCCTGAAAGGGGAATGGACTATCAGAGGGAGTCGATTGGGGAGGAGGATATCTATGAGCCCACTCGGGAAATGATTGAGATGATGGGGTGGAGGAGATTTGTAAACCTGGAAAAGATAGTACCAATGAACACAGCGATGGTGCGTGAATTCTATGCTAACTTTCCGAAGAGGGTGGAAAATAAATGCTTTGTAAGGGGAAGATATATGCTTGTGACGGCAGGAGTGATAAATATGTCTCTAAAAACAGCAGATGTTGAAGAAAGGGGTGACGGCCGAAGCTATTTCAGACCATGGTCGAGAAGCACCACCAGCATCAACTGGGACGCCGTTGCAGACACAGTAAGCTACCCTGGGGCTGCATTTGATATTGCAAGAAATGGGTCAAGAGGACTGAGCAGATGTCAGTTCAACAAAACAGCCAAGGGTTGGCTATATTTCATCAGTGCCCGTCTGATCCCATCAACGCACTTCACCAGAGTGCCAGAAGATAGGATTAAATTGATATATCGAATCATGACGGGGAAAACGATTGATGTGGGGAAAAAGATAGTGCAAAGTATTGAAGAAATCAACAGGTTGGTAACAACAGGTGGATTGGGACATGGCTCACTTATCACTAATTTATGCACATGAATGCGGTCCCAACCCTACCCACTGACACTAATGAGAGAAACCAACTACCTGTGTCATATGGGATAGTGCACTCTTTCCCAGACCCAAGCCCCCCAGCAGCAAGAAGAAGAGCACCAGCACCACCAGCAGCAGCAGAGGCCGCCATGAACGAAGATGAGCCTGAAATAGAGGCTCAATATGCGGCAGGGCCTAGCCACCAGCCAACCACGTAATCAACCTTCGCCCATGATGGAGCAAGCATCTAATCGATGAGGATGATGCAGAGTTTGGACACGGTGATACAAGGACAACAAGAAACGAGGCAGCAAATTAACGAAATGAGTTCCTTGTTCAACCAGTGGTCCATGCACTATCCAATGCCACCGTCACCACCACTATTTTAGCCAAGTCTGTAAGTGTCTTGTTTTCTTTTATTGTCTTTGAGTCTTACACACATTGGGGACAATGTGTGATTTAAGTTTGGGGGGTGTTGTATTTGTGTCTTATTGTTATAAGTATGTTTAAGTCTTTTTTGTTGTTTTTGTGTATTTTTTGTGTATTTTTGAGTCACAAATTTTTTCCTTTGAGTCATAATTGTCTGTCAAAAGATCATGTATATTGTAGTTACTAGAAACACCTAGTGAAGTAAGGTGGAATAATGTAATGAAATTAGAAGCAACTATCTAAACACTTAGGTTAGATATGCCAAAAACTCACAAAATCTGTCTATTTGGAGTTTCTTGCTTGAATTGTGCATGCTAAATGATGAAAACCTATGTTTTATGATTGCTTGCTATTTGAGGCGAAATAGTAGGATATGCATGTTTAGGGAGATGACTCAGGCGTTTCTTTGTTAGCCAATTCTTACCACTCTTTTCTATCCCGGACTTTAAAAGTATCCCTAGTCAGCCCCATTGAGCCTAAAAATTGAAACTTCTTCTTTGACACCCTATATTCCCACAAATTGTGCCATAAGTAAAAATGTGAAATAGTGGAATAAATTGTGTTAAAAAAGAGACAAAAAGAGTGAACAACTTTGATGCACCCCAATAAAAGAATAATAAGAAATAGGCAAAAGCCTAAGTTTGGGGGTTCTTGTCATTATTATACACTTCACTCTCCCAAAACAAAAGAGGGGAAAGATTGAATTGAAGTGAAGAAAATAATCAAAAGAAAAGGAAACAATGGAAAAGCTAAAGAGCTTATGGTACACAAAAATGAGCCTAAATGCCTATTTTTACCTACCTATACCTAAGCCTACATTACAACCCTTAAAAGTCCTGAAGATCTCTTTTATGCATATCCAGAATTAGTGGAGAATAACAAGTAAACATGCCATAGGATTTTTCTACATTACAAGCATGATTCAGTATGTTGACTTCCATTAAGCATGATAAAAATGAGTTTGCGAAATATCTAGCTTAATGTGTCTAGTGTGCAAAAATTTCATGCTATATGTTCCTGCATATTATTCTGTTAATCTTCATGTTTTTCTAAGTAACATCAATGCAGCAAAAGTGATCAATGTCATTGAGTCTGTTTATTTTCCTCTTTCTTGAGTCTTTTATTTCTTTCTTTTTATCTTTGCTCGAGGGCGAGCAAAGGTTAAGTTTGGGGGTATTTGATCGGTGTATTTTATATACACTTTTTGAGTCGTTTTTAGTTAGTCTTTTGTCCCTTTTTGTACAAATAAGTGTCGTATTAGGATAGATTTTCTTTCTTTTGAGTCAAAGTGGTTAAAATGGCTAAATGGCGGAAAAGGAGCTAAAAGAGGGCAAAAGTGGAGGTTCCAGAGCTTAAAAGACGAGAAAGTGGCGAACGAGGCAGAAACACGGGCCAGCGCCGCGGCGCCTCATGCCAACAGGTGCAGGGCCGCGGCGCCCAATATCCAGAAGGCCGCAGAAGTTGCAGCGCCGCGGCGCCTTCAGACAGCAGAAAGCAGGGCCGCGACGCCAAATCACCCGATAGCAGGGCCACGGCGCCGACGCGGGAAAATCAGGTTTAATGACGATTTTCTGGGCCAGGCCTGAAGGGAAAAGTTAGAGGCGGTTTTGAGCCTATAAAAGGAGAACCCTAGGCAGTTTTTAAGGGTTCCCTTTCTTGCACAACACAAGGATTCTTGGATTGAAGATTGGAGACCATAGTGTAGTAACTTTCTTTTCTTTTCTTTCCTTTATTTCAGTTTTTATGATGAACCTTGAATTAGTTCTTGTCATGTCAATGGCTAGGAACTAATTCTTTTATAGGGCTTTCCATGTTAAATCACTAGAAACTTATGTTATGAATTGATGCATGTTTATGGTTATTCTTCTTCTTGTTGAGATTTATCCAATAATTGCTTTGAATGCTTGGTAATTAATTGATCACTAATTATCATTATTTATATGATTTCTAATCAAACTTCGAAAGGAGGAGGTTGTGAATATGCTGTAAGTTGGGTAGACATATTTTGGATTGGGGATGAAAATACCTCAATTACTTATGTAGCGTTAATGAGAGGCTTAAAACACCTAATTTTACGCATGGCGCGTGACGGTTAACTAGGTTTTTGGTCTTAATCCTCCTATAGAGTCATCCTTATCACCGAAAGGCAGAAAGGAGCACATCTGGGTTGAGTGTTTATATAGCCTTAACGGGAGTATAAAACGATTTCGTAAACCTGCTAGCTCCGAGAGAAGAAGAACCATAATTCATTGCATTAATAAGTAACATAAGCGGATAGTTGAGGAGATGTGGAAGCCCTATTCCCATCACGACTGAAGTAAACATATAGTTAATTAGCCTTTATAATTGTTAGTTATAAACAACAAAATCAATATCGGTTACCAAATAGATACCAAAAGATAGATAATTGGTACTTGAACACTAATCCTTGTGGACGATATTCGGTCTTACCAAGACTATATTACTTGTCACGATAACGTGCACTTGCGTTAAAGTGTGTGCATCTTTTCGCGCATCACCTGGCTGAAGGGCCACTCCCAGGCATGCAATAATCATATAACGGTCTAGCCCCATCACATAACGATGAACTCTGTCTGCCATGTAAGCCACAATGGTGAGCGCATACCTGACCAATGAGTCAAACTCCAGGTTGTACTCTCTGATAGTCCTCCCATTCTGTCTCAATGTCAAGAATCTATCCACGCGGGCTCTCCTCATCTCAGGAGGCAAAAAGTGATCAAGGAGGGCCTCTGGGAACTCATCCCAAACAGCTGGAAAAGCACTCACACCTCTAGACCGCTCCCATGACTCAAACCAGTTCAACGCAATATCGCGTAACCGGTAAGAAGCTAACATAACTGACTCTGTCTCCGAGGCCCTAAGCACCTGCATAGTCCGTCAGAATCGCCGACAAACTCCTGAGGATCCTCCTCAGATCTTGAACCATAGAACTCAGGTGGATTGCAACCCAGAAAATCCCGAATCCTCAAACCGCTCACAGGGTTATCTACCGCTCCCGCTTGCCACGCTCGCCACTATGCTAGTCAATAACCTGATCTGCTCTCCATAATCTCTATACTCCGCCCCTGGCTGCGGAACTGGAGGCTCAGGTATCGGAACCTCTGGAGCTACGACCGCTCTCGGCTCCTCTAATACTGCTGATGCGCGATTTATGCACACACTAACGCAAGTGCACGTGTCGTGACAAGTAATATAGTCTAGAAGACCGAGTTAACGTCCTCAGGGATTAATGTCCAATTATCAAACTCTATTATATGGTATCTATTTGGTGACCGATAATTGATGAATTGATTATAACTATAATTATGGATGCTTACTAAATTACTTTATTTTACTTCAGATATGATGGAAATAGAGCTTCCAAATCTCCTCAACTATCCGCTCATCTTACTTGTTAATGCAATTAATTATGATTCTTCTTCTATTTTGAGACAGCAGGTTAACTAAGTCGTTTTATACTACTGTTAAGGTAATATAAACACTCAACCCAAATATAGAACCCTTCTACCTTTCGGTGATAAGATTGACTATAAAGGCGGATTAAGAGCAATAACCTATTACACAAGTATCGGGGTACTTTCGTCCACGATTTAACCTATGTTTATTCAACTATAGCATATTCACAATCTCCCCTTTCGGCTTTCGATTAGAAATCATATAGATTATGATAATTAGTGATCAATTAATTACCAAGCATTCAAGACAAATATTGAATAAATCTCAACAATGATAAGAAGAAACCAAAACATGCATTAATTCATAAGAATGAGTTTCAAGTGATTTGATATGGAAAGCCCTAAATTAAGTTAGTTCCTAGCCATAGACATGTCAAGAACTAAACTAATATCCAACATAAACTATAAAGAAGTAAAACAAAGAACAAAGAAATTACACAAAAGTAGTCTCCAATCTTGATCTCCAAGTTTGTGATAAATTGCAAAGGTTGGGAACCCTTAATCTGACCTAGAAAGTTCCTTTTTATAGTCTCCAAAACGTTCTCCAACTTTTCCTTCTAGGCCTTGGCCCATTCCCATTCGGATTTGGCAGAATTCCCGCCTCGGCGCGCCTAAACTCCCGCATTCAGATTTTGGGCGCCGTGGCGCTCGATGTCGCTGGCCGAGGCCATGGCCGCCTGCTTTCTTGCCCGGATCGCCAACTTTCTAGATTTTTGAGCTCTTGAACCTCTGGTTTTGCCCTCTTTTCGCCAATGTGCCACTTTAAACCATTATGACTCAAAAGAAAGAAAATCTATCCTAAGACGACACATATTTGTACAAAAATGAGCAAAAGGCTAACTAGAAATGACTCAAATGGTGTATATAAAATACATCGATCAAATACCCCCAAACTTAACCTTTGCTCGCCCTCGAGCAAAGATCAAAAGAAAGAAATAAGGACACGAGGAAAAAGAAAATAGAATGACTCAAAGACACTGAGCACTTTTCTGCACAATTGTCACTTAGAAAAGCATGAAGGTTAGCAGAATAATATGCAGGAACATATAGCATGAATTTTTAGCATTCTAAACACATCAAGTTAGATATTTCGCAAATTCACTTTAATCATGCTCAATGGAAGTAAGAATACCTAACTATGCATGTCAATTTCAAAATCCTATGACATGTTTACTTGCTATTCTCCACTAATCATGGATACACATATAAGAGATCTTCAGGGCTTTTCAGGGTTGTAATGTAGGCTTAGGTATGAGTAGGTAAAAATAGGCATTTAGGCTCAACTTACGTACCATAAGCTCTTTTTCTTTTGACTCTTCCCTTTTCTTTTGATTTTCTTCTTCATTTCATACCTATCTTTCCCCTCTTTTGTTTTGAGAGAATGAAGTGTATTATGAATATCCCAAGACTTCAAACTTAGGCTTTTGCCTATTTATTATTACTTTTTCATTGGGGTGCATCAAAATTGTTCAATCTTTTTTTGTCTCTTTTTCAACACTTTATATTCCAATCACCTCAATTTTTCACTTATGACACAAATATGAAATTGTAGGGTGTCAAAGAAAGGTCTTATTTTTAGGCTCAAAGGGGCTGACTAGGGATATAATTTGAATGTCAGGGATAGGCAAAAATGGTAAGAAAGGGCTACAAAGAAATGTCTGAGTCATCTCCCTAACATGTATATCCTAACTATTTCGCCTCAAATAGCAAGCAAGAAGACACATATGTTTAATCATTAACAATGCACAAATCAAGCAAGATACCCCAAATAGTCCGATTTCATGAATTTTTGGCATATCTATCCTAAGTGTTCAGATGGTTGCTTCTAATTCCATTACATTATTCCACTTTACTTCACTAGGCGTTTCCAGTAACTAGAGCATGCATGATCTTTAAAGGAAAAAAAATATGACTCAAAATACTCAAAAATACACAAAACAAATCAAAAAGACTAAAAAAACAATAAGACACCCCCCAAACTTAAATCACACATTGTCCCCAATGTGTGCAAGACTCAAGAAAATAAAAGAAAACAGGACAACTTACAGACTTGGTTTAAAGTGGCGGCGGCGGATAATGCATGGCAGATAACGTCAGAAATTCTGTCAGAGTGGAAGAGGGAATTCGTTTCTAGGGCTCTTTTATTTTTTTTTTTTATTTCTGATTTTTCGTTGCGGCGCCGCGACCCTGTAATCGGCGCCGTGGCGCCCAAACTTCTGCGACCCTATGAACTTCCAGCGTCGTGGCGCTCTGATTTGGCGCCGCGGCGCTGAACTTTCTGCGTCCTTCTGCACTTCCGGCGCCACGGCCCTCTGCTGGGCCGTGCCTTGAGCCCATTTTTTCTTTTGTTTTTTTCTGTTTTCATCCTCCAAATTTTTGGCCCTGTACCTGTCATCACAACATGCAAACAATACCTTCCGTGAGACTGTTCTAATTAAAACTAAATTACAAAAATTAAAATAAAATAACCTTGGGTTGCCTTCCAAGTAGCGCTGTCTTTAACGTCTTTTAGCCGGACGCAAGTTCCTTATCAAGAGGCATGGGGTAAATTAACCCCATAGCCTATCCATTTCATCAACATTTTTCGCTTCCGCCTTCTGTTTTTCTTTTCTCCTTTTTCTCAAGAGGAGGTTTAGCGTTGCTTACATGTTTTGGCGGACTTATTTCCCTTGCTTTGGCTTGTGCTAGCTCAACCGATGTGCTGACAGTGCTGACTGCAAAGCACTTGCTCATGGCTAGGGGTTCAATGATGTGTTTAAACACCTTGAACACCATCTCTTCATTCTCCACTCTGAGTGTCATCTCACCCTTCTCCACATCAATCAGGGCTCTCCTGGTTGCCAAGAATGGTCTTCCCAATATGATGGGGATCTCATCATCTTCCTCCATATCAAGGATGAGGAGGTCCGCAGGAAAAAAGAATTTTCCCACCTTAACTAAGACATCTTCAATCGTTTCCCTGGGATGCACCACTGTCCTATCAGCTAACTGCAAGCTCACAGTGGTTGGTTTGGCCTCACCCAACCCCAACCTCTTGAAAACGGACAAGGGCATAAGATTTATGATAGCCCCCAAATCACAAAGAGCCCTATTACATGTCACCCTGCCAACTGTGCAAGGCAATGTGAAGCTTCCTGGATCCTTGAGCTTGGGGGACAATTTCTTCTGCAAGATGACACTGCATTCCTCTGTCAGTGCCACCGTCTCATACTCAGCCAACTTCTTCTTCTTCCCAAGAATTTACTTCATGAATTTAAAATAAGTAGGCATTTACTCCAATGCCTCAATGAACGGAATGTTAATGTGTAGCTTTCTGAATACCTCCAAGAACTTGGAGAATTGCTTATCAACCACTTTCCTTTGCAACCTCTGCGGGTAAGGAATCCTCTCAGTGTATTCCCTCACTGGGACTGTTGGAGCTTTCTCTAACATAGGGCGGTCTTCGTGAACCCTCTCCTCTCTCGCATCTACTGCTCTACCACAGTCAAAGTGAGCCGTTTCTAACTGCTTTCCATTCCTCGCCCACCGCTTGCACCGTTTCTCGGGTTCATCTCAGACATTACTAGGAAAAGTGCCTGTGGCTCGTTGTTTGCCATCTTCGCTAGTTGTCCCACGCGTCTCCAAATTCCTCGATAGAGGATCTGCCCTCGCCATGAATCGGGTGCATGAGTTGGTGAGTGTCATGGTACGCTCTCAACTCATTTGGATTCTCTTGTTGAGCAGATGCACTGAATTGTTGTGAAGATGAGGCCTGAGTGAATGGTTGCTGATTTTGGTATTGGCCTCGAAATTGGTTCTGCTGCCCTTGATCACCCCTCTATGAAAAGTTAGGGTGATTCCTCCACCCTGGATTGTAGGTATTTGAATATGGGTTGTTTTGGGGCCTTTGGTAATTCCCCACTGCTTGACACTCTGCTTGCTCGATAAAGATGTTGTTGGGGTCTGCTGATGGGCACCTATCAAAGGTATATGGACCTCCACACATCTCACAACTCAATGACATTTGAACTGCATTCACTGACACTGTGTTCTGTTGCAGTTGCTTGGTCAAGAGAGCAACTTGTGTATTTAATGCTGTGATGGCATCAATCTCATGAACTCTTATTGCTCTTCTTCCACTCACCCCTCTGTCCTCTGTTACATGATTATTGGTGGCCATGTCTTCTAGCAAATCATGGGCTTCGTGTGCTGTCTTCCTCATGAAAGTTCCACCTGTGGATGTGTCAATGATAGTTCTTGTGGTCCCGCTTAGCCCATTGTAGAAAATATGGACCAAATTCCACAACTCAATGCTATGATGTGGACACTTCCTTTGCAAATCTTTAAATCTCTCCCAAGCCTCATAGAGTGACTCTCAATCAGCCTGATAAAAATTGTTCAACTCCCCTCTCAGCTTAGCGGCTTTGGACGGTGGAAAGAACTTTGCTAAGAATTTCTGTGCCAACTCTTGCCATGTGAATATAGAATCTGTAGGCAGGGAGTTCAACCAAACTTTCGCTCTATCCCTGAGTGAGAAGGGAAAGAGACTCAATCGGATGACATCGTCAGTAACGCCATTGTACTTGAAAGTTGCACACAGCTCCAAGAAATTTGCTATGTGCATGTGAGGATCTTCCGATGACAACCCTCCGAATTGAATAGTATTCTGCACCATACTCAGTATGCAGGCTTGATTTCGAAATTATTTGCTCCTATTACTGGGAGCCTGATGCAAGTTTGTGCTCCATTCACCCTTGGCAGCACATAATCTCCCAAGCTTCTCTCAGCTTGGACCTGGACCCTCTCTTCCACATCCATTGGTAACCTCCGGGGCATCCTTTGGTTAGGTTGATGATCACTTAAACCTTCGTTTATCTCATTGTTGTTCTGCACGCCCCCCATTGCTATTAAGGCCAAAATTCGTTGGTTTCTCCTGTTCTGTTTGCAAGTCTTTTCAATCTCCGGGTTAAAGGGGACAAGTGTATTTGCTCATCTTCTCCTTCGCATAAACTAGATGCCAGCAACAGATCAAAATCAACAAACGGATCACGGCACACGGGTTTCACGAATAAAAGAGAAAAATATAGTAATAAATAAAAAAAAAACCAAATTAGAAATGAATAGATAGAATGATATTGAACTACGCCAATCCCCGGAAACGACGCCAAAAACTTGATGCGCGATTTATGCACACACTAACGCAAGTGCACGTGTCGTGACAAGTAATATAGTCTAGAAGACCGAGTTATCGTCCTCAGAGATTAGTGTCCAATTATCAAACTCTATTCTATGGTATCTATTTGGTGACCGATAATTGATGAATTGATTATAACTATAATTATGGATGCTAACTAAATTACTTTATTTTACTTCAGATATGATGGAAATAGGGCTTCCAAATCTCCTCAACTATTCGCTCATCTTACTTGTTAATGCAATTAATTATGGTTCTTCTTCTATTTTGAGACAGCAGGTTAACTAAGCCATTTTATACTACTGTTAAGGTAATATAAACACTCAACCCCAATATAGAACCCTTCTACCTCTCGGTGATAAGATTGACTATAAAAGAGGATTAAGAGCAATAACTTATTACACAAGTATCGGGGTACTTTCGTCCACGATTTAACCTATGTTTATTCAACTATAACATATTCACAATCTTCCCTTTCGGCTTTCGATTAGAAATCATATAGATTATGATAATTAGTGATCAATTAATTACCAAGCATTTAAGATAAATATTGAATAAATCTCAACAATGATAAGAAGAAACCAAAACATGCATTAATTCATAATAATGAGTTTCAAGTGATTTGATATGGAAAGCCCTAAATTAAGTTAGTTCCTAGCCATAGACATGCCAAGAACTAAACTAATATCCAACATAAACTATAAAGAAGTAAAACAAAGAACTAAGAAATTACACAAAAGTAGTCTCCAATCTTGATCTCCAAGTTTGTGATAAATTGCAAAGGTTGGGAACCCTTAATATGACCTAGAAAGGTCCTTTTTATAGTCTCCAAAACGTTCTCCAACTTTTCCTTCTAGGCCTTGGCCCATTCCCATTCGGATTTGGCAGAATTCCCGCCGGCCCCGCAGAATCGGCGCCGCGCGCCAAACTCTGTAGTTCTCTCAGATTTTGGACGCCGTGGCACTTTGATGTCGCTGGCCGAGGCCGCGCGCCGCCTCGCTTTCTTGCCCGACGCTAACTTTCTAGCTTTTGAGCTCGAACCTCTGCCGCTTCTTTTCGCTCATTTTCGCCAATGTGCCACTTTAAACCATTATGACTCAAAAGAAAGAAAATTTATCCTAAGACGACACATATTTGTACAAAAATGAGTAAAAGGCTAACTAGAAATGGCTCAAATGGTGTATATAAAATACACTGATCAACTGCCGGGTGGCTGAACTCGCCGACCCGCCAACAACCTCAGGCATAGTCTGGGCCTGAACCCTAGTAACCCTCTGCGTACCACTAGCAGCTCCTGCTGCTGCCTTGCCCTTCTGGGCCCTGGTCGCCTTCCATGGAGACATAACTAATATATAAGAATAGGTCAGAGAGGACTCAACCTAATAAGATAGCTCTACTGCACGATCTTAGAGAGAGAAGAATGGAAACCAATCCTAAATGTCCTGCAGCCTCCTGATTATAGATGTGGTGCACAACACACCGATAATCAAGACTCTACTAGACACGGTCTGTAGACACTTTCCGAGGACTAACTGCTCTGATACCACTTTTGTCACGACCCGACCCCGGGCCCGCGACTGGTGCCCTACCTGGGCACCCTTACAGGTATACATCAGAGAATAGCAGCGGAACATACAAAAACTTATAAATACTAGACAGCAAAACATCAACAGGCTAGCCGATAAGGCCACATTCCGTGAAATATACATAACAAAAAATAACTGTTACATCTTTGTTCTTACCACCCAATCCACAAGATATGACTACAGAACTCTAAGAATAACAATCGGATTGACAGGCTCGCCATACCCCGAATGTACATAAATCTACAACTTCGTGGGAAAACTGCACTAAAAGATAAGCCTCCGAGAAATGGAGCTTCGACAACCGATCGATGATCCTAAGAATGAGGATCCACCACCGCACTCTATCTGCGTCTTAACGCAGCCCCAGAAAGGGGGTCGATACAGATGTACCAAGTATGTAAAACTGAAATCATCGAAATGAAATCATAAAGTCTAAAAATAAAGCCGAGACATGTATGATAACTCAAATAACAAGACATCGTGGCCTTACTAACAATGAGAGTAAACAAGAGTATACTTTACTGCATAAAAATAGGAGGCTCATGATCAAAGTAGGGTCACCCGCCCGTAGTATCATTAAGCAATCCTACTCCTGGGACTATTTCACCCGCATAGGTCCTGTGGACCCGCAATGAGGTCATCCGCCTCGCATGTGACTATTTCACCCGCATGGGCCCGGTGGGCCCGCAATGAGTACAAACGCCGCACTCGCATCATGGGTAGCAAATCCATGGAATAAGTAGTAACCCGGGGGTTTACCCCGTAAGAATAACATAACCTAGCACAACCGGCTATCATACATAACATAAGTACTACCGACTTATCATACATAACATAAGCACCACCGGCTTATAATACATAACATAAGCAAGTTAAGAAATCCCCTAACATCTTATTAGCTTTATTTATATACACTCCCATTTTAGTTTACTTAAGGCACTAACATGTCATTATAAAATCCGGGAATTTAACCCAAAGTACTACGTACTTCTATTCTTTTAAAATAACTTTTTTTCATATAAAACTCCAAGATACTAATAACCGTAGTATCAAGTCATATCTACTTTTCAAGACAAGTCACAATACCTTTTAGAAATACATTTATAGGCTTCTAAATCAAGTGACTTCTTTAAAACTTTAAGCAATTGATGCCTTCAAATCAATTTGTCTTTCTTCATTTCAAGTCATTTATCCTTATTTACATCACTAGAGTAAACTATTCTTTCATCTTTCCATAAAGCTATTATAACCAACTTCCCATAAAGTCGTTATACTAACTTTATGCTTTAGACACTTACTGTCACACCCCGAACCCCGGGCCCGTGACTGGTGCCCTACCTGGGCACCCTTCTACCTTAACAACTAAGTACATTGCGGAAATTAGTAACAGCTCATTTTTTTTTCTTTAAAATAAACGACGTGCGGGCAAAGCCGACAAGGCTGCCATATATACATAAACAATGACACAACACTGCATACGAGTCCAATCCTACATATGAATACGCACTTCAAGAGTTATATCAACTATGACGGAAAAGGCCCCGCCAGCATCCAAACTGCATAAAGCCTGCATCAAGGATATATACCAAAAAGATAAACTCCCGAGCAGGGAGCTATCCAAAACCCCGAAAGGTGATCCTACGCCGCCGATCACCGAACAGCAGACCTAAACTCATGCAGATTTAACGCACTTCGGCGAGGTCAAGACGAAGAATGTACAAGTATGTGAACAGAAATCGTAATAAAATCATAATAGTCTAAACAAAGCAGAGACATGTATGATAGCCAACCTACGATATAATACATAAGGCGATACATCAAGTCGTGGACGCAGCCCTGAGTCATTACTCAAATATAACCACGGGTCTCACGCCCATAACATCAATCATGCCCGTGGAATCTTTCCTCACCGCCGATCCATGATATAGTACAACACCAATAGGCATACATGAACACCAAGTCCCACCTGGTATAAAGATCTCGGGTTTACCCTCACTTATACTCTTACCCCGGAGAAGGTGGTAAAGGTGGTATAAAGATCTTGGGGGTTTACCCTCACATATACTCTACCTCGAGAAGGTGGTAAACAGTGGTATAACATCTGGGGTTTACCCTCACATATACTCTACCCTCGAGAAGGTGGTAAACAGTGGTATAGATCTGGGGTTTACCCTCACATATACTCTACCCGAGAAGGTGTAAACAGGTGGTATAGCATCTTGGGGGTTTACCCCTCACATATACTCTACCCTGGAGAAGGTGGTAAAACATGTGGTATAGCATCTTGGGGGTTTACCCCTCACATATACTCTTACCCTATCTCGACCGACCGTCAAACAAGACATAAGCACTACCATGTCTTTTATAAAAAGAATCCGGGAATTTAACCCAAGTACTACCAATAACGGAAGCATACCCGTGGAATCCCACATCACCGCTTCAGACGTCCCAAGAATCTCATAACTGCATACCGACCCTCCAACCGAGAGTCGCGACAACGTAATAAAACATAGTACTTGCACTCAAAGGCTATCACCGGCACACATAGGCAATTCCCAATTAATCAAGCCAAAGTACTAATCAAGGCACACATGGAATAATTCTCAATTATCAAGCCAAAGTACTTATCAAGGCACACTTAGAATAATTCTCAATTAACAACCAAAGTACTAATCAAGGCACCAATAGGATTATTCTCATTTAACAAGCCAAAGTACTAATCAAGGCACACTTAGACTAATTCTCAATTAATCAAGCCAAAGTACTAATCAAGGCACACTTAGACAAATTCTCAATTTATCAAGCCAAAGTACTAATCTTTTCAAGAGACTCCTTTTGTGAAAAATCCCAAGATACTAACACCGTAGTATCAAGGCGTGTCTATTTTTCAAAGTAAGTTACTACATTTTTTTTGAAAGCTTATTTCAACACTTGAAATCAAGTAACTCAAATTTTCTTTTACAATCTAGGCAACTTATGTCGATTAATCAAAATAGACAACTTTCTAAATTTTCCATAAAGCCGTTATAACCGACTTCCCATAAAGCCGTTATAACCCTTTATGGTTTTAGACATATCCATTCCTTTTATAACCAAGAGACTTATACTTATTAAAATCCAAGTATTAAATACTTTCAAATCGATTTTCTTAACTTTTAAAAATACACTTAGTCTCTTAACCTTTAGAAACCAAGTAACTTATTTTATTACTAAACTTTAGGAAATTGATGCCTTAAAATCAAGTTGCCTTTTCATTAAAATCGAGTCATTTATCTTTCCATAAAGCAAATATAACCAACTTCCCATAAAGTCGTTATATTCACTTTATACCTTCGCCAAATACAATTTCCTATCCGAGGACTTATACGCTTAAAACGGACAAGTATCACATATTTTAAAACTCTTTAAGTCCCTTAACTTTCAAAACACTTCAAGTCTCTTAATATATAGAAAACAAGTTTCTTCTCTTAAATCATGTCATTTCTCCTCTTTAAACAATTAAGTAAATCACTCCGACTTCTAAAGTCATTTTAATGACCTTTAGGTTTTGGAACTAAGGCACTAGCCAAAAGGTTTAGAAACCACTTCCTTTTCAAGACTCTATGTACTTTAAGTACAATACTTTCACTTTTAAGAATCCAAACTTCACTAAGGAAATGGATTATACGACTTACAATTTAAACATCAAAGTACAATCAAGGAAGCACATAGAACAAATTCTACTTTAGGCAATCCAAATACAACCAAGGAATGGATCATTTAGGGAGTAGAACATACTTTCTTTATCTTAAGGAATCATGCTAGAAGAGGAGATAGTTCACATACCTTTTCGGCTAATTCCACAAGCTGCCGAATACGCGTATGTGGAAGTGTCAACCTATAATGGTCACAACAAGACTATCAACTTCTAGTCTCTACGTGAGAAATACTAAGTATTTGGTCTCTAATTCTACGGAAAATCTGGCAAAGACTTTCTTTGTTTCTACTCACTTTGCCACCTTTTTCAAGGTCGAATACAATAACCAACACGCCACATTTAAGGCCCCAAACAACAATCAAACAAAGGGGATTACACGCCTTACACTACGTGTAAAATTCCGCCCCACAATTATATACAAAGTAGTTCAAACTTCACTAGCCATTCTCGGCCAACATACTAACAATTCAAAGTCTTTTCCAATCCTTTTCCAATTCCAGGTTCTAAGGCCTAACATGTTATATAGTTATAAACAACTTCAATAACTACAATTTCCTTCTTTATACAACATGCGACGCTTAAACGAATAATCAACTTGAATTGTAGTCTTAAGGCTAACATGCTAGTTTTCGGATTAGGGTTCCAATAGCCAATATACTTGTCCAACTACATAATATACTTCATGCTTGCTACTATCTATAGCTACAACAAGTAGTAACTCTTAACTACTAAAACGACAAGATTATACCTTTATAAGCCCTTATAATTTCCAAGATTCAAAGTCGCGCCTTAGCAAATTCTTAGCTCATTTCCTTAGGTTCCAATCCGCTCCAAGCACTCCTTAGAGGCCTATGAAGAACCCATCTTCAAGTTCCAACTTCAAAGTTGAAGAACCCCCATAGTTTCCGCCTTGCGACTAACGTGAAAATCGTTTTCCCAAATCTTTCTATTGAGATAACCTTAAAATACCCTTATGAACCTTGGGTTTAAGTCTTGAGGCTAATGGACAACATTTGCAAAAATTTTGTGGCAAGGCACCTAAGCCGAGAGCAAGCTTTTGGACAAGAAAATGTGTGAAATTTTTCTAAGTGTTAGAAGAGCAAGTCTTGCACTAGTAGTGAGCTTATATAAAACATTGGAGGGCTTAGGTTACAACAAATGTGTGGCTTGGATGTGTTTCACTTGGATCAAGCTTATGTGGACTAGTTGACTTGTCAACAATGTCACGCCAAGACTTATCTTTCAAGATGGTCAATGACCATTTTACCCTCCTCCAATTCGCTCAAGACCACGTGGGAGTGTCACGTGTCGCCTCTCATTCGTCCATAAAATTCCGAACCCTCGGTCCCACAAAATGTAAAATTTCTGGGCCCCACGTGACCAAATCCGTAACAATAAATTTCCATAATATTACTAAGTCTCAAACTCTTCAAATAATGTATTTTGATAATCCAATTCTCAACAACGAACATTTTTCCTTTCCGACGTTCGGAACATTTTCCGTCGGAAAAACAATTCTTCCTGCCGTACCAATTTCCAAGTCTTGTTTCCTTTCGTACATTCTCTTCTACATGTCCTGGACTTACGGGGTGTAACATTCTTCCCCCCTTAGAAACATTCATCCCCGAATGTTCTTAGTCGGTTGTCACTCTATACAAACTCCGGCATAATCTCTATACTATGCCTAACAATCAAAATTGCACAAGACCAACGATGCCACACATGGCCATCACCTAACATACGTAAACATAATAATGGACCTTCCGTCCGACCCTTCTCACAAAACTCGAAGGTTACATTCTTCCCAAAACCCGGGATCCTTAGAGGTTCCTTTCTTTCCTTACTTATCATACTTTCTCGTACTTCCAAACTCATATAGTACACGTACAAAATCTCAAATTTTGTTTCTATTCTCCAATCCTCGAGTTACTATCCAAACTTGGCCATATTGTTACCTACACTCCCGTTAAGGCTCTTACCGGTCCTTACGACCTAGTTCAGATGGAACGATCCACGAACCCGTATAACGATTAACTCAACTTGGGCCCGCATCCTGGACCCTATCACATAATCGGACCATTTCTATCCGACATTCACCCGATTCCATACTATCGGTTGACCAAATGAGTCTATAACCCACTCATTGTCACACTTAACTTCTTGTTCTTAGCCTGAAATAAATCTCTCTCTTATCTCAAGGTACTTCTTACCCTATCCCCTAATTACTAGAGGTTCGTCACATAGGTCAAAGTATTTCTACCGTACAATCTTCCCTATTGGTCTTACACTGTCAGGGGGCAATTACTACGTGTGAACTCTACACAACTATAGTCTCAGTTCACTTACCATTCTTGTCAACATTCTTAACTCCACACCTTAGTAATCAAAGTATTCCTACCTCTGGGGAACTATCACTTATAACTGCTAGCAATACAAGGAAAACATATATGCTAGGGAAAAAATCTGAATCTATCAAAGCACGTATGATTCAAAAGAGTCGAAATATACTGTACTTCACGCGATGTCGCCTCCCGATCTCGCCCAAGAGTCACGTCATCTATGCGGTTCAAAGGACCGCCAGAACTATAAACTCCCCCCTGACCTCTACCACGACTGGCTGACATCTGAACACCCTGCTGGGGGACGCACAGCTGCGGAGGAAGGGGAACCAACTACCGGCCTCAAAGGCTGAGCCACCCTACCGCTCCTTCTAACCGGCATTCCCACTTCTTGGCGGACGGCCACAATAGTAACAACCATCCGTGTCATAACGGCATTTCCGAATGATGCTTACCACATCCGATACATCGAGGAATAGGTGGCCTCGACCGAGAAGGTCCTCTCGCTCTCCGAGAACCTCGATCCCGGAGCTTGGACCGCTCCTAAATACCATGGGTCAAATCTCCCACCGTGAGCCGCGGGTATGTCTTGGGTAGGCTGGGATGAATACCTCACTACGCCGAGGCGACTCGCCCAAAACTCACCGATAACCAACCGGTCCTAGCCTCTTACGCCGATCTCCGCGCCTCCCTCTTCCCTCTGTACACTGTCTGCATCGCCGAACAACTCCTCAGTGGAAATCGTAGCACGCTAACTTGGTCAATAACATAATCGCTTCTCATGACTCCTAAAGTCTTCTCCTAATCGAAATCAGAGGCTCGTGCCGGGGTCTCAAAACTCGCGCAGGTTAACTTGTCGATCGTGGAACAACATCCAGATACCTCGGGCACGAGCCCTATCAACTCTCTGAGTCCGACTAGTAGCTCGCTACTCCTTTGCCCTTCTGGGCGGCCGTTCTCCTCGAGGCATACCAGAACACAAAAATACGCCGAGAGGAATCATCTTACTAACACAACTCTATGGCACGATCTCGTAATGAGAAGAATAGAAACCAACTCCTAAATGTCCTGTAGCCTCCTGTTTATGGGTGTGGCGCGCAACACACCGATAATCAAGACTCTACTAGACACGGTCTGTAGACATTCCGAGGACTGACTGCTCTGATACCACTCTGTCACACCCCGAACCCTGGGCCCGTGACTGGTGCCCTACCTGGGCACCCTTCTACCTTAACAACTAAGTACATCATGAAATTAGTAATACCATTTTTTTTTCTTTAAAATAAACGTGACGCAAGTGCGGCAAAGCCGACAAGGCTGCCATATATACATAAACAATGCAGACACAACATCGTATACGAGTCCAATCCACATATGAATACGCACTTCAAGAGTTATATCAACTATGACGGACAAGGCCCCGCCAGCATCCAAAACTGCATAAAGCCTGCATCAAGGATATATACCAAAAAGATAAACTCCTAAACAGAGGAGCTATCCAAAACCCCGAGCAGATCCTACGCCGCGATCACCGAACAGCTGCATCTAAACTCGCGCAGATGAACGCACTCGGGCGAGGTCAAGACGAAGAATGTACCAAGTATGTGAATGTAGCATCGTAATAAAATCATAACAGTCTAAACAAAGCAGGAGACATGTATGATAGCCAACCTACGGTACATAATACATAAGCAGTCACATCAAGTCAGGGACGCAGGCCCTCGGAGTCATTACTCAAATATAACCATGGGTCTCACGCCCATAACATCAATCATGCCCGTGGAATCTTTCCTCACTGCCGGCAGTCCATGATATAGTACAACACCAATAGGCATACATGAACACCAAGTCCCACCGGTGGTATAGCATCTTGGGGGTTTACCCCTCACTTATACTCTTACCCTGGAGAAGGTGGTAAAGCAGGTGGTATAGCATCTTGGGGGTTTACCCCTCACATATACTCTACCCTGGAGAAGGTGGTAAAACAGGTGGTATAGCATCTTGGGGGTTTACCCCTCACATATACTCTACCCTGGAGAAGGTGGTAAAACAGGTGGTATAGCATCTTGGGGGTTTACCCCTCACATATACTCTACCCTGGAGAAGGTGGTAAAACAGGTGGTATAGCATCTTGGGGGTTTACCCCTCACATATACTCTACCCTGGAGAAGGTGGTAAAACAGGTGGTATAGCATCTTGGGGGTTTACCCCTCACATATACTCTTACCCTATCTCGACCGACCGTCAAACAAGACATAAGCACTACCATGTCTTTTATAAAAAGAATCCGGGAATTTAACCCAAGTACTACCAATAACGGAAGCATACCCGTGGAATCCCACATCACTGTCGGTACGTCCCAGTAACTTACAACCAGACAGCCGACCCTCCAACCGAGAGTCGCGACAACGTAATAAAACATAGTACTTGCACTCAAAGGCTATCACCGGCACACATAGGCAATTCCCAATTAATCAAGCCAAAGTACTAATCAAGGCACACATGGAATAATTCTCAATTATCAAGCCAAAGTACTTATCAAGGCACACTTAGAATAATTCTCAATTAACAACCAAAGTACTAATCAAGGCACCAATAGGATTATTCTCATTTAACAAGCCAAAGTACTAATCAAGGCACACTTAGACTAATTCTCAATTAATCAAGCCAAAGTACTAATCAAGGCACACTTAGACAAATTCTCAATTTATCAAGCCAAAGTACTAATCTTTTCAAGAGACTGCTTTTGTGAAAAATCCCAAGATACTAACACGTAGTATCAAGGCGTTTCTATTTTTCAAAGTAAGTTACTACATTTTTTTGAAAGCTTATTTCAACACTTGAAATCAAGTAACTCAAATTTTCTTTTACAATCTAGGCAACTTATGTCGATTAATCAAAATAGACAACTTTCTAAACTTTCCATAAAGCCGTTATAACCGACTTCCCATAAAGCCGTTATAACCCTTTATGGTTTTAGACATATCCATTCCTTTTATAACCAAGAGACTTATACTTATTAAAATCCAAGTATTAAATACTTTCAAATCGATTTTCTTAACTTTTAAAAATACACTTAGTCTCTTAACCTTTAGAAACCAAGTAACTTATTTTATTACTAAACTTTAGGCAATTGATGCCTTAAAATCAAGTTGCCTTTTCATTAAAATCGAGTCATTTATCCTTCCATAAAGCAAATATAACCAACTTCCCATAAAGTCGTTATATTCACTTTATACCTTCGCCAAATACAATTTCCTATCCGAGGGACTTATACGTTTAAAACGGGACAAGTATCACATATTTTAAAACTCTTTAAGTCCCTTAACTTTCAAAACACTTCAAGTCTCTTAATATATAGAAAACAAGTTTCTTCTCTTAAATCATGTCATTTCTCCTCTTTTAAACAATTAAGTAAATCACTCCCTTGACTCCCCTAAAGTCATTTTAATGACCTTTAGGTTTTGGAACTAAGGCACTAGCCAAAAGGTTTAGAAACCACTTCCTTTTCAAGACTCTATGTACTTTAAGTACAATACTTTCACTTTTAAGAATCCAAACTTCACTAAGGAAATGGATTATACGACTTACAATTTAAACATCAAAGTACAATCAAGCACATAGAACAAATTCTACTTTAGGCAATCCAAATACAACCAAGGAATGGATCATTTAGGGAGTAGAACATACTTTCTTTATCTTAAGGAATCATGCTAGAAGAGGAGATAGTTCACATACCTTTTCGCTAATTCCACAAGCTGCCGAATACGCCATGTGGAAGTGTCAACCTATAATGGTCACAACAAGACTATCAACTTCTAGTCTCTACGAGAAATACTAAGTATTTGGTCTCTAATTCTACGGAAAATCGGGCAAGACTTCCTTTGTTTCTACTCACTTTGCCACTTTTTCAAGGTCGAATACAATAACCAACACGCCACATTTAAGGCCCCAAACAACAATCAAACAAAGGGATTACACGCCTTACACTACGTAAAATCCCGCCCACAATTATATACAAAGTAGTTCAAACTTCACTAGCCATTCTCGCCAACATACTAACAATTCAAAGTCTTTTCCAATCCTTTTCCAATTCCAGGTTCTAAGGCCTAACATGTTATATAGTTATAAACAACTTCAATAACTACAATTTCCTTCTTTATACAACATGCGACGCTTAAACGAATAATCAACTTGAATTGTAGTCTTAAGGCTAACATGCTAGTTTTCGGATTAGGGTTCCAATAGCCAATATACTTGTCCAACTACATAATATACTTCATGCTTGCTACTATCTATAGCTACAACAAGAGTAACTCTTAACTACTAAAACGACAAGATTATACCTTTATAAGCCCTTATAATTTCCAAGATTCAAAGTCGCGCTTTAGCAAATTCTTAGCTCCTTTCCTTAGGTTCCAATCCGCCCAAGCACTCCAGAGGCCTATGAAGAACCCATCTTCAAGTTCCAACTTCAAAGTCAAGAACCCCATAGTTTCCGCGCGACTAACGTGAAAATGCGTTTTCCAAATCTTTCTATTGAGATAACCTTAAAATACCCTTATGAACCTTGGGTTTAAGTCTTGAGGCTAATGGACAACATTTGCAAAAATTTTGTGTGGGCAAGGCACCTAAGCCGAGAGAGCAAGCTTTTGTGGACAAGAAAATGTGTGAAATTTTTCTAAGTGTTAGAAGAGCAAGTCTTGCACTAGTAGTGAGCTTATATAAAACATTGGAGGGCTTAGGTTACAACAATGTGTGGCTTGGATGTGTTTCACTTGGATCAAGCTTATGTGGACTAGTTGACTCATTAACAATGTCACGCCAAGACTTATCTTTCAAGATGGTCAATGACCATTTTACCCTCCTCCAATTCGCTCAAGACCACATGTGGGAGTGCCACGTGTCGCCTCTCTCATTCGTCCATAAAATTCAGAACCCTCGGGTCCCACAAAATGTAAAATTCTCGTGGGCCCCACGTGACCAAATCCGTAACAATAAATTTCCATAATATTACTAAGTCTCAAACTCTTCAAATAATGTATTTTGAGAATCCAATTCTCAACAACGAACATTTTTCCTTTCCGACGTTCGGAACATTTTCCGTCGGAAAAACAATTCTTCCTGCCGTACCAATTTCCAAGTCTTGTTTCCTTTCGTACATTCTCTTCTACATGTCCTGGACTTACGGGGTGTAACACTTACATTCTTCTTTATAACCAAGAGACTTATACTTTCAAAAACCAAGTATCATATACTTTCAAAATACTTCAAGTCTCTTAACCTTTAGAAACTAAGATATCCTTAATCTTTTAAACAAGGGAGTTAATTCCCTAACTCGGCCAACTTGGACATTCTTAAAACAAGTCAATGATATCAAATGAAACTAGATTCGTCAAAATCTTATACGTCTACCGTACTATATATTTACAACTACTCATGCTCAAGAGATAAGAAAGTTTCACATACCTCTTCGGTTCAATCCACTTGCTAAGTCCAATATGACGTACGTAGTATGTCAACCTATAATGACCATAATACGTCTATTAACCTCTAGCTTCAAACGTAGAATATTCTAAGTGTAAAGTCACCAAATTCTACGGAAAATCGGACAACACTTCCTTTGTTTCTACGTACTTTTCCACCTTTTTCAAGGCCTGAATTCAATAACCAAACATGTCACATTTAAGGCTCAACAATGTAGCTAACAAAAGGGGATTACACGCCTAATAGACGTGTAAAATTCTGCCCCACAATTGATATTAAACTAATCAAAAAGGCAATGTCATTCACGGTCAATAGGTGCTACAACATATCATCATCTCCAATTCCTTTTCAATCCAAGTTTATTAGTATAACATGTAATAAATCCGCAATCGATTATAACAACTACAATCTTCAAGTAGATAACATGCGACGATTCTAATTATCGACCAAATTGTATTTCAATTTCAAATGGCTAACAAGGTCATTTCGGATTTAGGCTTCCAATATCCATAACATTTATCAATCTTCAATACATATATCTCATGCTTGCTAAAAAGGTATAACTACAACAATATGTAATCTTATAACACTAAGAGAACAAGATTGCTACCTTTGACAAGCCTTAATCCAACTTCAAGATCCGAAGTCGCTCCTTAGCAACTTAGCTCCTCTCCTTGACACTCCAATCCACCACTTTAAGCCCTTAGAAGTTCACAAACAACTTTCCTTCAATTTCCAATCCAAACTTATGAAATCGACTTAGGTTTTCACCTTGCGACTAATGCAAAAACGATACTTTTCCGAGATCTTTCTATTGAGATACCCTTACAACACCCTTAGGAACCTTGGTTTAAAGTATGGAGATTATTGAACAACAAACGAAAATTTTTGTCTTGAAAATGAGCCCTAACCCGAGAGCTTCCTAAGACAAGAACAAGTTTCTTGAATTTTTTTTCTAAGTATGGGAACTTGTCTTGCTAGTAGTATGCATATATAACAATATGGAGGGCCAAGATTAGAACAAATGGGTGGTTTGGATGCATTCCATTATAAGATCAAGCCAAGTGAACTCTTTGACTAAGTCAATAAACTCAAGCTCTAGTTGCAAGACTTGCTCATCTTTACATTGGTCAAATGACCATTAAACCCATGGTCCATTCGACCATGACCATCCAAGGGTGGGTGACACGTGTCTCCCTCTCATTCGTCGCAATATTTCATTTCCCGACATTTCCATAATTCCGATAAATTTTTACTAGTCTCAAATCTTAACATAGAGTTCTTACGTACGTTCTTATAAACATGTCCTGAAATTACGGGGTGTAAAATTCTCTCCCCCTTAGAAACATTCGTCCCCGAATGTTCTTTCGGAGTCAATCTTATAAATAGCGACATAGCCCTTTTACAACCCCTACAAACCAATAATGCCACACGTGGCCACATAATAGCACTTAAGCAAAAAATACTTCGATTAAAACTTGACAAGTAAGGGAAATGAATTACCTGAAGGTGTAGAGAATAACTGAGGATACTTCCTTAACATGTCCTCCTCCGCATCCCAAGTCATCTCCTCCCTATTATCATTTCGCCACAAGACTTTGACGGAAGCCACATCCTTGGTCCGCAGTCGCCTGACCTGGCGATCGAGTATCGCTATGAGACTCTCCTCATATGATAACCCCTCTGTCACCTGGACCTCGCTAGCTGGGAAAACTCTCGATGGATCTCCGATACACTTCTGCAACATAGAAACATGGAAGACTAAATGTACCGCCTCTAAATTCGATGGCAGATCCAACTCATAGGCAACCTTGCCTACTCTACGGATGATCTGGTAGGGCCCAATGTACCTTGGGCTAAGTTTCCCCTTATTTTCGAACCTCATCACACCCTTTATGGGTGATACCTTCAAGAAGACCCAATCGTCTACCTGAAACTCCAATGTCGACGCCGGTTATCTGCATAAGACTTCTGTCGACTCTGAGCTGCTAACAGTCTCTCCTGGATAACCTTCACCTTATCCACAGCCTGCTGAATCAAGTCTGGGCCAACTAACTGAACCTCGCCCACGTCGAACCAACCAATCGGCGACCTACACCTCCGCCCACCATCTGGATGCTAGAATGGTAGATGTTGTTATAAGCAAACTCCACAACAGACTCCGGAACAATGGAGTCATCTCAAAATGCTGAACAAGGATCCTAAGCTCGCGGATCCACAATTGAGTACCTAGACCTGCGGACATGAACGCAAATTTCCGTATGAGGTTTGCATAACAGTACCAAGTATGGAACAATACAAGATCTGAGAAACAAGATCATAATTGTACAAAAGAATGACAGGGGCAAGTATGAAAATAAAATATCATATCCTACCGTGTCATATAACAATCAGAGCCAACTGTCCTTGTATCACTGTACTACTATAACACCGTACCACTTTCACATATGAAAGCTATGTCAAAATCAGGGACACCTGCCCTCAGCATATAATATCACAAAAGCATGCTCGTGGAATACAACATCACTATCGGCAGTCCATGATATAATATAAAATCAATTGTCATGTCTATATGCCTATATGTGTCCCGACCCTTTAGTGAGGAACTCGGTATGATGAGAGTAAACTGTACATTTTATAAAATAGAAAATCAACTCATGGGACTATTTCACCCGCATGAGACTATTTCAGCCGCATGAGACTATTTCAGCCGCATGGATCTTGTAGACCCGCAATGAGTATATATGTGGATATACCCGCATCATGGAGTAGCAGTCCATGGAATAATCATGGGAATTGAACCCGCATGGGACTATTTATCCCGCATGTGACTATTTCACCCGCATGGGACTATTTCACCCGCATGGATCTTGTGGATCCGCAATGAGTATATACGCAATACTCGCATCGTGGAGAGCAAATCCACGGAATGTATAATGTCCCGGGGATTGACCCCGCAATAAATAATATATCACAAGCACAACCGACTAACATAATCACGTAACATAAGTACAATCGGCTATCATAATCTCATAACATAACCCGGCCTATGTGTAGGCTCGGTGTCTCATAACATAACCCGGCCTATTTGTAGGCTCGGTGTGTCTCATAACATAACATTTTAAATCGTCTTTTCACTTCTTCTTAAGTCGTTATAACAACTTCCCATAAAACTATTATAACAACCTTTCATTTTAGAGAACTTAAGGCACTTTTATTTCTTATCACATTGGGGAAAACTAAACCCAAAAGTACTACGTACATACATACTTAAAAATAATCATGCAACTCCTTTTCCTTAAATCAACAAACGTATACTTTTAAAACTCAAGTTACATACTCTTTTGAAATCATTCTTCTTAACTCTTGAAATAAATTAAGAAGCCATACTTTTTAACTCAAGTCATTCCTTCCTTTAAAAATCAAGTCCCATAACTTGGAAAATAAAGTCTCATAACCTTTTAAGAAATCAAGGTTCATAGTCTTTAAACTTCATAACATAAACTCTTTAAAATTAATTCACTTAGTTCAAATAAATCAAGTCACTTCTACATTTAAGAATCAAGTCTCATAACTTGAAAAATACAGTCTCAACCCTTTAAGAAATCAAGGTTCATAGTCTTAAAACTTCATAACATAAACTCTTTAAAATCAATTCACTTACTTCAAATAAATCAAGTCACTTCTACCTTTAAGAATCAAGTCCCATAACTTGAAAAATAAAGTCTCAACCCTTTAAGAAATCAAGGTTCATAGTCTTAAAACTTCATAACATAAACTTTTTAAAATCAATTCACTTACTTCAAATAAATCAAGTCACTTCTACCTTTAAGAATCAAGTCTCATAACTTGAAAAATAAAGTCTCAACCCTTTAAGAAATCAAGGTTCATAGTCTTAAAACTTCATAACATAAACTCTTTTAAATTAAGTAACATATACTTTTATGAGCTGTGAATAGGTTATACTCGTTTATAACGATCTTATTAAAGCAGTTGATCTAGAAAATATAATACAATTTTGTCTTATCTTAGTTTCTATGCAGATGGAGAATTCTACTTATTTTAATATAATTGATTGTCGATACATTTTTATTAACGCTGCAATGGCTTGTTCGATACCTATGCTCATTAGTGCAGTAAATTAGCAAGGTCACCTCGACTCCACATACTTCCTAACGACTCTTACCAACATCCCCCCATAAGACTTGGTAAGAACTTATGATAACTTAGACATACCTTTTACATAGAGTAAATCAACATACGTACCTCTTAACTTCTAAGAGTAGAAGGAATCATGAAATAACACCACATGTATATTTCATACATAGAATCATGCCAAAAGAAGGAAGAGGTTCACATACCTCGCGACGACTATCGACAAGTAGCAAAATACTCCAAAGTACTTCAACCTTGATAGCTATTTCACCCTTCAAGTAGAATACGCTATACGTAGTACTTCAACCTATAATAACCATAACATGTCTATCAACTCCTAGCTTATCAACGTGGAATAATACTAAGTGATAGGTCTCTTATTCTACAGAAATTTAGGCAGCACTTCCTTTGTTTCTACGTACCTTTCCACCTTTTCAAGGCCCGAAATCAACAACCAACATGCCACATTTAAGGCGCAACAAACCAGCAATTCAAAGGGGATTATACGTCTAACATGACGTATAAAATTCTGCCCCACAATTAAAGTAAGACTGTCCAATAACTTGAGTCATTTTCGGCAATCACAAGGATAACACCACATCTATTCTTTTCCATTCCTTTTCAATCCAAGTTGTTATTCTAACATGTTATATAGTCGCAATCAATTATAACAACTATAATCCCTTTCTTATACAACATGCGACGATTATAACTATCGACCAAATTGATTTCCAATTTTAATGGCTAACATGCCAATCTCGGATTTAAGCTTCCAAATTCCATAACATTTATAAATCTTCATTATAAATATCACATGCTCATCTATCAACTACTACAACATGAAATCTTGAATTACAATAGCAAGACGGAGATTATTACCTCTTTTAAGCCCGAATACAATCCGAAACCTAAAGTCGATCCTTAGCAACTTTAGCCCCTCTTCTTGACGTTTCAATCCACTTCAAGCAACCCTTAGAAGTTCATAGACAACTTCTCTTCAATTTTCAACTTCAAAGTTGAAGAACACCTTAGGTTTTCATCTTGCGACTAACGTAAAAACGTAGTTTTTCCGGGATTTTTGTGTTGGGATATCCATAGAATACCTTTAGGGACCTTGGGTTTGAATATTGAGATTTATGAAGCAAGATTGCAAAAAAAATCTCTTCTTTTCCTCACTTGGCCGAGAGCTCCTTAAGGGCACACAAGATTGCTCATTTTTTTCTGAGTGTTGAAATGATCTAGTCTTGCACTAGTAGTAGTAATATATAAGGAGACCAAGGGCTAGGATTAATCCAAATGGAAGGCTAGGATGAGGTCAATTATCTCAAGCTCTCACTTGACTAGTTGACTTGGTCTATTTCTTTTCATCCAACAAGTCCATGTGGAGGGTGACACGTGTCTCCCTCCCATTGGTCTAAAATATTTCAATTCCCGAAATTTTCATAATTGATCAAAATACCAAAAACCTTGTGGGCCCCACAAAAACGTAAAATTTCCCGAGTGGGCCCCACGTGACCAAATCCGTAAATAAATTTCCACAATCTCAAATAACAATTCTGGGAACCCAATTCTTACTAACAAACATTTTTCCTTCCCGAGGTTCGGAAGATTTTTCCTTAGAAATCACAACTCTTTCTTTCGTTCAAATTTAAAGTCCTGATTCCTTACGTACATTCTCTTAAACGTGTCCTAGAATTACGGGGTGTAACTGTAGCAATTTCCCTATGTAGATCATAGGTTCTTGATTCATCCACTTTGTCAAACCTTTCCTTTAGATCTTCCCATACCTCATATGATGATTCTGCATATAGGACTCCATACAGTAGGCTATTAGACACATCATTCATTAGTCATGCTTGTACTACTGCATTTACCCTATCCCACTGATCCCACCATTCCATTCCATACTGGTTCTTTGTACAGTTTCCATTCACAAATCCTAGTTTGTTCTTCCTAGCAGAGCAATCTTCATGGACTTGCTCCAGACAGTATAGTTTTCAGAACCCAACAGTTGGAAGGAGATCAATGAAACTCCACTTACATCCGAGGCTTGTAAGTATAGGGGATGGTTATGATCGAACACAGTGGTGACTGAGGTAATACCTGTAGTTTCTCTTGGTATAGAGGGCATGGGAGTTTTAGATGATACAGTAGAATCTGTGATAATTCCAGGGGTGTCATTACTTTCTGTGGGTAGATTTGTGCCCATTTTTGCAACCAATCAAGACTGAATACTAGATTTAAGATAACCAGAACAACAAGAATGGGGAGAGGAAAACAAATTGATCGAGATTAACCAAGAGTTAAGTATTTTTTCCTGGTGCAATATCTCAAGATTAAAGATTTTTCAAGAACTGTTTGTTTCACCCAGATTCTCGTTATTGGTTTAAAGAACAATCAATTGCAGATATGTAGTTGGATTTTAAGACAAGAATATCAGAAAATAGGAAAATATTTTTCAAGATGGTTAATTAACTCTTGTATTTTCCTTACAGATTCATGCAGCAGCAGATAGAATAGTTGTGGGTAATGACCTGCTTTGATACCATGTTGAGAAAGCTGAGCATAGCATTTACTGTTGTTGACACACTCGAGAAGAAAGAATCTGTGCAAAGTGTGTTCGAGGCAACAACTCTTCGATATTGCCGAGAAGATGGGCTTGCCGAGAACACTTCAACAATTCTCAAGACTGTATTTATGATGAAGCAATCGAGAGACAATCGACTCTTCGATAACTGAAGAACAACAGCTGCGCATGTAACAAGAATTGAAGAAGAGAATAAAGAGAAATTAGTATAAAGCAGGAAGAAGAAGAAGAAGAATAAGAAGAAGAAAGGAAGAAAGAGACTCGATGGTCTTGTATTTTTTTTTTTTTTTGTATTTAGTTCTATACAATTCTCAGCAAGATATGTGTATTTATAATGACAATATTATCAGGCCTCTAAGGCTCCTCTAAGGCTCCTTTCATAACTGTTTTTTTTAACTAACTCTATTACTAACAACTTTCATCTCTTCACTAGTCTTAACACAATTAAACTTCAATTCTCATGTTCTAGTTATGGAACTTAAGAAATACATTCTAGCTGGCTTTTAGTGACTTTCTAGTTTCTACTTCAACAATGGCTTTAGTTTTGTCATATATACTCAAAGCAAAGACATAAGGTATCTTTCTTTCTTCTTCAGTTTATTAGTTTTATTTTGTGATAAACTATTCGTTTGTGTGCACTTGTTTACATTGGAGAATTGTGGTATGCTAACACCCTGCAGCGTAAAATTAGTCAATTTAATCTTCACAGTATCTAGAATATCCAATTTGCTTGAGATTATGGCATAGTTACTATTGTAGTAGTATTTTACTTTAAAAATAATCTGCAAAACCATAAAAGAACTACATATTCTTAAACCTTGCATGCATCAAGCTTATATGCCTATTTTTTCCTTTATTCCAGAATCAAAATCGATTTACTTAAAAAGAAGAAGATGGTATTAATGTTCAACTTCTATAAATGGCTTCACGGGATTTAATCAATTATCTTGATCAAGAAATATCATTGAGAAGTAGGAATCTAGCTTATCAATGGATTTCCCGTGTGGACCAAAGCTAAGGAACTTGATTATGGACAGAGAAAGATTAAGAGTTTTGAATTTATGAGTTCTAAATTTAAGAAAAGACAGTTATTAGGTTCTGAATAAATTATTTATAAATATTCGGTGAATGTCCTAACACAAAAACATGGTTTTTGGCCAAACCGATTGATTTTGCCAAACCCCAAACTAGAACTCTAACTCCGCTTCTGGATATGGGTCTTTTATTGAAATGGAATGAGTTTTCATTTATTCTTCTTATTTGCAATATATGCATTCAATATATTAAGCTCGGTTAAACCTAGAAATATATTTAGAACAATTACTGTTTTGGGTTCAAACACTTGATGACTTGAGTAAAAAAAAGGTGGTGTGGACTTGTGGTTGTCAATGTTGGAGGGTGGGGGAAAGGGGGATTTAGGCCGTGAACAGTGAACTTATTCAAAGCTTTTTTTTTATATTCCCCTATATTTTGCAACTACTATATGTGATGTCATTTTGTTGCAATTAAGAATTTTGAAAACCAAATAGAAAAAATAAAAATAAATAATTGAAAACTTCCTTGATGAGTGCTATGATACAACACGTCACATTAGGTAAAAGATTCCTCTATTCTTGGCATTGAGTAGTAATCCTAATTTAGAATACGTTACATCTACTACTTTGACCCCCCCCCCCCCCCCCCTATTCATCTTTATATTAGTTTTGTGTATATATAAATCATGTTCCCCAACAATTGGAAATAGAGCTAACAAGCAACAACATCTGTCCAAGACCTTTAGACAAAATCTCCAATTTTATTCCCTCTAAATTAATGGAGTGTGAAAATTTTCAACCTAGTTACATTAATCCATTTCTTGAATATAGCAACTTAGAAACCACATTTCCTTGGCAAAATCCTAGTATGAACCCTCAATGTTCCATCCAAGATTTTGTGACTGTTGTTAATGATGTTGACATACTAGACTATTTCCCAAATGACTTCGATTTCATCGATGGAGATGTCGACTCTTCCCTTCAAAACTCTCAACAATCGTCCTTATTTTCAAGCCAACAAGTTGTTCAGGGAGATACTGAACTCTCGATAGAGGGTCAAAAATTACGTGTCTGCAGTCCTCGATTCAAATTCCTCCAAGATCAGCTCATGGAGGAAACAAGTGTCACTGATCTTCTTCTCATGGGAGCTGAGGCCATTGAAGCTGGAAATCTTGATCTTGCTTCTATAGTTATTTTGAGGCTAAATACAATCCTTTCTGATCAAGAAAATAGAGAAAATTCCCCTATTGAAAGATTGGCTTTGTATTTCACACAAGGCTTGTTATGCAAGACCTTGAATAATTCACTTGAACATCAATCAGAGCCTTCGTCTTCAATGACCGCATTCCAAATGCTTCAAGAAATCTCCCCTTATGTGAAATTCGCTCATTTCACCGCGAATCAAGCGATTCTTGAAGCCACACAAGGGAGCCAACAAGTTCATATATTGGATTTTGACATCATGGAAGGCATCCAATGGCCTCCTTTGATGGCTGATTTGGTTGAAAGAGGAGACTTAATATCTTCTCTAAGGATCACAGCAGTTGTTGGTGACAAGAATAACTCATTCCATGTACAAAAGACTGGCAAAAGACTTCAAGAATTTGCTGATTCTATCAATCTTTCTTTCATGTTTGATCAAGTTCTCTTAGAGGACTTAGAAAAATTTCAAGTTGTGGAGGGTCAAAACAACTTAATAGCTAATGTTATGATCCACCAACTTCACATGCCACAAAGGGGAAGTTCACTAGTCAAGACTTTTTTCAATGGATTAAGAAGATTATCCCCTAAAATTGTTGTCTTAGTTGAAGAAGAACTCTTCAACTTAACTAAAATCCCATCCATGTCTTTTGTTGAGTTCTTTTGTGAGGCTCTACACCATTACACAACAATATCTGATTCAATTCTTGGAGGGTTTGGTGGAGGATACAAGTTAGCATTAAGGGTCATTGAAAAAGAATTCTTGGGAGTTAGAATTTTGGACTCTTTAAGACAATTCCCTTGTGACAAATTAGAAAGGGAAAAATGGAGTGAAGGGCTTTATTCTTTAAAGGGTTTTAGGCAAATTCCAATGAGTTCAAGTAATGTGAGACAAGCTAAGCACTTGGTGAGTTTGTTTAGGGGAGGGTATTGGGTGCAACATGAGCATTGCAAATTGGCTTTGTGCTGGAAATCAAGGCCTTTGACAAGTGCTTCCATTTGGGTTCCCACATCATCAAGTCTTAGTCCTTCAAGTTCAATATCTTTTTAATTTTTTTTAATTAAAATTTTGGAACATTAAATTTCGTGGGAATTAATTAGATTTGGAGGTTAATGAAATTTCACATTACAATGTAAATATAGTGAAGTAGTTTGGGAAAGATTGAATTAATGAGATTGTATTTCTTGATTATCATTCTAAGTGGGATGTTAGCTTGCAACTTGTGGTCAAACACAAGAACTACTAATATACTAATATCAATCTTTGTGGGGTAAGGCCAGCTGATTACACCAGACAAAACAATCGACGGTTTTCGTCAACCGACAGGTGTACGAAAAGTAACAACTTGCTCTTATGCTCCATAAGTCAGTCCAAGATCCATCAAATGCTCATAATCTAAGGATCCTTTATCCCTGGTTCTTCAACCAAGGTCCTGTGGGAAGAATAATACCCTTCCCATCAAATTTTCAGTTCATTCTTTGACAAATATTTAACATTTATAAGGTGTATTATGAGGATCCGGCTCCTCTTCATTACACCTTTTCATTTCCTCAAGTACAAATGAGTGAAAATTGTCATGTTTAAATTTTAAGGTCTAAGTAAAATTAACTTGACAAGCATCTTAATCATAGTTAAGGGGATAGGTTTTAAGAAACCACGCTCAACAGCTTTGGTACGAAAATATCATCTTCCAGATATTTTGGTAAGAAACAACTCAACTTCCTCCCTTGTTTTCATAGATGAGCTCATTTTAGTACATCAATTGCTAGTGCTTATTAAAGATTTTCAATTAAGTTCGGTTTTAACCAAAATCAAGTTAGATTTAAGAGAAAAGAGATGGACTTACACTTGATAATCCAAATAATAACCATCGAAAAGAAGAAGGATTCATATTTTACATATTATTATTAGTTTAATGGATACCACAAAATCTCCTAGTATAAACAAATTCCATTGATTTAAACTTAATCGTATTTCACAATGGAATGGTAGCTAAAGGCATTAAATTGCAGTACAATGAATATTCATGGACCATTAGGATAGCATTTTACAAGTATGCTTTAAGGTGGAATCTCTACATTGATCCCCCCTCAACTTGAATGTCCCAAGCTTGCTCTACAACTTGCATGAAACCTTCTTGATTGATCTGTAAATTCAGAGCATTTGGATCAGAGGCGGGTGTAGCATATCGATACCGGGTTTCATCTGAATCGGAATTATTACTAACGTGCAACCTTGAATGTCACATGGAAAGAACTAATTGAAAGAGAATAATTCATTGATTATTTTCATTAATGTCAAAGATATATATATATACATAATATACAATATTTAATTATGATAATTAAATCTAACTTTTCGTAATACACGACTACTATCTTTTCATAATATAAGACTACTACCATAATTACACATGTACAAGAACTCTAATATTGTAAGGAGTGATACACGACATATACACACAATATACACACGTATATTCTGTCACACCCCCGTAGTCATAGCGGGCGGTTGTCGTACGCTGAGTATGTCCCTAAAATCTTCAAACAGAACTAAGGGACGACCCTTAGTAAAGATGTCAGCTATTTGGTACCGTGAAGGGACATGCAAGACACGTACTTGTCCACGAGCTACTTTTTCGCGAACAAAGTGAATATTCATCTCGATATGTTTAGTGCGCTGATATTGGACCGAATTCCCAGAGAGATAGACCATAATAACATTATCGCAGTAGACCAAGGTAGCTTTTTCTGAATAGGAAAGTGAAGCTCTAATAGGAGGTTACGCAATGAGCATGACTCAGACACCACATTGGCTACCCCTCGATATTCGACCTCCGCACTGGATCACGATAAAGTAGCCTGACATTTAGCCAACCAAGAAACCATGTTATCACCAAGAAACATACAATAACCAGATGTCGAGCGTCTGGTATCTGGACATCCACCCCAATCAGCATCTGTATAAGACATGAGAGTGAATACGGAGGATGAATATACATGCAAACCATAATTAAGAGTAGTCTGAATGTAACACACAATGCATTTGAGAGCGCGCATGTGTTATTCTCTTGGATCATGCATAAATAAACACACCTGCCGCATACACACCCGCTGCACTGCATAAGTAATATCGAGCTTCGTGAATGTAAAATACTGAAAAGCCCCCACAAGACTATGATAGTAGGAGGAATCTTCGTAGGGTGTGCTAGAATTAACACTCTGCTTCATTTGGTGTCAATCGGAGTAGGAGATGAGTTACATGATGACATGCTGTCTCGCTCAATAATCTCAGCCGCATATTTCCTCTGGATAAAAATAGACCACATGCATGACGAGCTACAGCTATACCAAAAAAAATAACTGTAACTCGTCACCTATAAGACGAGCCTTATGTCTCTCAAATTAACCGGACTAAATGTCTCTCCACAATCCACACCAACTTGTTGAGTTTTTTCATCACCTACAAGACGGGTCTTATGCCTCTCAAAACAACCATCAGATTTTTCCTGATGAGTAAAAATCTACATAAAATAAATAATATTGACACTAGGCAGACAGGGCACCAAGTCCACATCTTATTTTTAATCAATTCGGGTCACGAATGACAGACATGGGGTTACGTGGTAGGGGTGTTTTAGTGATATTAGAATTGAGATTAAACTGACGTTTTGGTTTAAAAATACCCTGTTGGCTATGAGTAACATGCCTTTGACTCGGAATAGAAGTGGGTCGGATCTAGGTCAGTGTGGTGACGTCAGAACTGGCTCGAGTTGGGAGGTGGGCCAGCACGAAGTGGGTCTGCTGGCTAAGAAATTGGATCTGGATGTGGGACATTTGGGCTAATAGGTAGTGGGCCTGTTAGCAGACTCGGGTGACGGACGGAAGATGGGTTAGCAGGTAGTGGGTCTGTTGGCTGGAAATGATCACGGGAAGGGTCTGGGCCAATAGGCACTGGACCAGTCGGTGTCTGCTGGTCCAAATCCCAAGACGGGGACCAGACCAAATGGTAGACCATATACGGTGAGAGCCCATCATTCAAAAAAGTATAGATAGACACGTAATTATGCAACTTAGCAAACGGAAATTGAGTTTCATAAAAAAAATTACATGGCGACTAATGATGATTTTATTAAAGGATAAATCATAAAACTTATAACCACGATGATTAGATGGATAATCCAAAAATACACAAGCGGTAGAGTGGGTTTGTAGTTTGTTTATTGTCGTGGAGGGAAAGAGAGGATATCATAAACACTCAAACACCCTAAGATGAGAATAAGACGGATCTTTGTGATAAATAATTTTGAGTGGAGATTGGTATGTTAATCCTTTGATAGGGACTATGTTAAGAAGGTAAGTGGTCATTTGTAATGCATGATGCCAAAATGAAGGTGGTAATGAAGCATGGGCTAGTAATGTTCGAACAATATTATTAATTGTGCGTATTTTTCGCTCGGCTTTCCCATTTTGTGAGGATGTATGTCGACAAGAAAATTGGAAATATTTACCATTAATGTTAAAACATTCTCTAAAGGGATCCATTATCATATTTCCTTCCATTATCACATTGAATGTTTTAAATTCTTGTTCTAATTGGGTACGAATGATTCCTCCAAACGATAGAAATATGGAATAAACTTAAGACTTTTTAGATAACGGAAAAGTCACCAAAAAATTAGAATAATCATAAAAAATAACACATAATAATAGAGGCCCATAGAGCTCAAAACGGTAGATGTCCACAAATCACTATGAATAATATCAAATGACAACAATATACTAGCATTGGAGGCAAAAAACGGTAATTTAACATATTTTCCAAGTGGACAAGGAAAAACATTAATACTACGCGTACTATTACACTCAATAAACTCATTATTCTTAAGAGAGGAAACAACATATGCTCCCGGATGACCCAAACGTTCATGCCATAAGGAAGGTGCTAAAGCGGCAAACGTTGATGGTGTAGTTGGATTAGTGGTGATGGTGATGGGATATAGCTCGCCCCGACTATTACATCTCATTAGAGGTATCCCCATTGTGAAATCCTTCACAGAAAATTCAAAAGGGTCAAAGTCAACAAAAACCCAGTTATCAGTTCTAAATTTCTTAACAGACACCAAATTTTTAATTAGTTGAGGAGCGTGAATGACATTTTTCAAGACTAAAGGTGGGTTCGGGGGAGCTAAATTTGTGTGACCATAACCACGAATTGGAATTGATTTACAATTACCAATAATAATGGCATAATTTTTACCTAAACTGAAATAAGACGAGAGATTACCTGGCGCGGACGTCATATGAGAAGTGGCATCGGTGTCCATGTACCAATTTGCATATGAATGATTTAATCCCATTGTGTGCATCACTACCTCGATATATGTGAGACTCGAGGCTCTTTCTAGGCCCGTAGTAGCGAAGGCCTGCTGTGGCTGAGCCCAAGCAGGCCAGACTGCTACCAAGGCCATTCTGCCAAGCCCCTGGTTATCGAAATCTACTGGGCCTTGCCCAAATATTTGTTGGAACGTCTGTTGGACCTGGATATGGTGGACTAGGCCACTGCCCACTGGCCCATCCCATACGACCACTGTGCACTGGCCTAAGGTTGCGGCCAGTGTTGCTGCGGCTTTGTCTGTTGGCCACCGCCACTATCGTCGCGGCGGCCGCCATTGCCACTGCCACCGCCGCGGTTGTCGCCATTTCCACCGCCATCGTTGTGGCTGCCACTGCGGTTTTTGCCATCCTTTTTCCTATTTTGGACCTTTTGCCGCCACCATTGGTACAGTTTTGGCCCGAATTTTTTGAAAATGAGCGAGGTTCATCGGTGTCACGTGATGTGGCCACCATCATGGCGGAATTGGCTCTGGTTACTGCCTTTTTAGCCAATATGGCTTCTTCTAAGGTGAGCATGGAACATGTTTGGTAGAACATCAGAAGAGGATTACTTTGACGTAGAAGAGTTCCAACGCTATTATACACCTCGGAGAGGCATGCAACCATCTGAAGAACCAGAAAATCATTAGTGACGGGTACGCCAACATTATTGAGTTGATCCAACAACTCCTTGAGTCTTTGACAATAGGAGGAGGCATTCGGAAATCCTCCATGTTTATGTGGGAGAATTCCTGCTCAAGGGTCACGGCACGAGAATTTTTATTATCTTGGAATATATCACGCATCCTATTTCAAGCTTCCATTATTGTGGCGTCGGGTTCAATAATAATCTGCAAGAAGTCCGTAGAGATGGTGGAATAAATCCATTGGAGCACCGTAGCATCAAGAGTTACCCACAACTCTATTCATCATCGGTGGTAGGCACATTCTCCTTGCCTTTTGTCGGTTCGACGATGTGATAAAGGACTCTATTAGACCATGCATGAATTTTAAATAGTTATGCCCACATCGCGTATTTGACGTTTTCCATCTTAATAACAATAGGGATTGTGTTATTGATATTAGAGACTACAAGGGCAAGATGAAAGGTGTTCTTTGTGCTAGAAATGAGGAAAAAAGAGAATTAAGGTTCAGAAAATGTTTTTGAAGGGAGGGGGGTAGGTACGGCCGACGACCGAAGGGAGAGTAAGGCGGTGAAATCAAATATTTGTGGAGAAGGAAAAGTTTTCCCTAGATAGATGATACCATGAAAGAGAATAATCCCTTGATCATTTTCATTAATGTCAAAGGTATATATACATGTTATACAATATTTAATTATGGTAATTAAATCTATCTTTTCCTAATACAATACTATTACATTTTTCTAATACAAGACTACTTTCATAATTACACATGTACAAGAACTAATATTGTAAGGAGTGATACACGACATATACATAGAATATACTGTTACACCCCGTATTTACAGGACATGTTTTAAGAACGTACGTGAGAATCCCAAATGTTAAGATTGGAGACTTGTAAAAAATTTATCGGAATTATGGAATTGTCGGAAAACGAAATATTGTGACGAATGGGAGGGCGACACGTGTCACCCCCCTTATGTTGCCTTGGACGAATTTAGGCATGGACAAAAGGGTCATTTGACCATTGTTAGGAAGACAAAGTCTTGCAAGTTGAAGAACTTGACAATGTTGACTTAGTCAATGGGACCACAAGTCTTGATATTTAAAAGAATTTCATCCAAACCACACATTTGTGCACATCTTGACCCTCCATTGAACTATATAGTAGTACTAGTAGCAAGACAACTTCTATACTTAGCCAAATTTTCAAGAAATTGGAAGCACACTACTAGGAGCTCTCGGGTTCTACATGAATGAAAAAGAAAAAAATTTGTTTGTTATCCAATAAGCTCCACACTTTAAACCAAGGTTCATGAGGGTATTGTAAGGGTATCTCAATAGAAAGATCCCGGAAAAATAGCGTTTTCGTATTAGTCGCAAGGTGAAAACCTAGTTGCTTTTCTAGGTTTTGATTGGAAGATTTAAGGGAAGTGGTTTGTGATATTCTAAGGGTCTCAAGTGGCGGATTGAGGTGTCTAGAAGAGGCTCTAAGTTGCTAGGGAGCGACTTCGGATTTGAAGTTGGACTAAGACTCGTTGAGGTAATAATCTTGTCTATTAAAGTGTTACAAGATTATATATTGTTGTTAGCCTTACATGTTTGCTAGCATGAAGTATATGTGTTGAAGTTTTATAAGTGTTATGGATTGTTGTAGCCTAAAATCCGAAATGACTTGATTTAAATATATAGAATACTTGATTTGGAAAGCATGGATTTCTTGATATTCTAAAGATAAGAGATTTTAAATTCTAAGTTAAGTAACTTGATTTGAAAGTATAAGTCTCTTGGTTATAAAAAGAATGAATTAGTCTAAGGCATAAAGTTACTATAACGGCTTTATGGGAAGTTGGTTATAATAACTTTATGGAAGGTTAAGAGAATGGTTTTCTCTAGTAATGTAAACAAAGAATGACTTGAAATAAATAAGGGCAAATTGTTTTAAAGGTACCAATTGCTTAAGGTTTTTAAGAAAGAAGTCACTTGATTTAGAAGCCGGTAAATGTATGTCTAAAAGGTATTGTGACTTGTCTTGAAAAGTGATATGCCTTGATACTACGGTTGTTAGTATCTTGGAAGTTTCATTTGAAAAGAGTCATTTTTAAAAGGAGTAGAGGTACGTAGTACGTTGGGTTAAATTCCCGGATTTTATATGACATTACCGCGTCCCAGGAATGGGTCGGGCAGTATACCTTTATGGGCAGACTATATGACATTACCGCGTTCCAGGAATGGGTCGGGCAGTATACCTTTATGGGCAGACTATATGACATTACCGCGTCGTGAATGGGCCGCAAGATACCTTTATGGGTAGACTATATACATTACCGCGTCCCAGGAATGGGCCGGGCAGTATACCTTTATGGGCAGACTATATGACATTACCGCGTCCCAGGAATGGGCCGGGAAGTATACCTTTATGGGCAGACTATATGACTTTATCGCGTCCCAGGAATGGGCCGGGCAGTATACCTTTATGGGCAGACTATATGACTTTATCGCGTCCCAGGAATGGGCCGGGCAGTATACCTTTATGGGCAGACCTATATGACTTTATCGCGTCCCAGATTGGGCCGGGCAGTATAGGCGTCCCTCCATAAAGGGCCGGATTTATGTTATGTAAGGTAAGTAAGTTATATGGTAATGAACTTGATGATTTTCCTAAGTATGTACGTAAGAAAGTGACCATAACTTTTATTGAAAAATGGGAAAAGATAATAAGGTACGATTAAGTTCACGAGATGGTAATGACATGGTAGGTTCAGGTATTTACCCTTTTTACACTTACCTCTGTCGTGCTTTTATACAGATATGTTTTAATTGTTGTACCTTACTTCCGTTCCATATTCGATAATTGTTTGATCGACTTCGGGCTGCGTTCATGCCCGCAGGTATTAGGTGCACAGGTTGGTGATCCTTGCTCTTAGGATCTCGGTTCAGTTTTTGGGAAAAAACTTCATTTACTCCGGAGGCTTATCTCTTGGTACGGTTTCCCCTAAGGTTGTAGATTCATGTATATTCGTGGTATGGCGGCCCCATCCACTTGTTGTTATGTTAAAACTCTTAGAGGTCTGTAGTCACATATCAGGGTCGGTTTGTAAAGAAATGAGGCAATCTGCTTGATATATATATATATATATATATATATATATATATATATATATATATATATATGTCCAGGAAGGTAGCCCTATCGGCTAACCTGTTGTTTTACTTCTGTTGTTTTATTTTATAAGTTTCATGTATGTTCCACTGATTATCTCTGATGTATACCTGTAAGGGTGCCCAGGTAGGGCATCAGTCGCGGGCCCGGGGTCGGGTCGTGACATATACACACATATATTCTGTCACTAATTATTTACTTTAAGTTTATTCTTTTCTTCTTCTGGTGGTGTGGACCACTCAGTAGAATTGAAACCCCGCATTCAGATGATGTTACAGGAAAATTATAACAATTTTGCAACCTAATCCCTATTCATCTCACATTTAAGAAGCAAGTTCAAGTTGAGTGTATATGTAAATGGCCAAGTTGAGTGTATATATAAAGGATATAAATGTCCCGTGATAGCTTCGGTAATTGCATCTTCTAATATTGGAAAACGACCTTTCAAGTTTATGAACATGTGGCTCTCACATCCCGCCTTTGAGAACATTCTGACTTCATGTTGGAGGCAGCCTATATTAGGATCTGCCCAATTTATATTGGTCACAAAATTGAAGTCTTTGAAGAAGTCATTGCGAGAATTGAACACTAGTGAATTCGGTAGCATCGCACAAAGAGCAAATGCGGCAAACATGGAGTTTAAGGAGGCTATAAATGCGCATATGGATGATCCCTTTGATGAAGAATTAAAAGCTAATGTCAATTCCCTAAGAGCTAGAGCAAACCACCTGCTTGAATCCGAGAGACACTTCATAAGACAAAAATCGAGACAAAAACACTTGATTGGGAGTGATAGGTGCTCTAAATACTTTCACAGATTGATCAAGAGGAGTAATGTTAAGAATTCAATTAACTATCTTGTTAAGGACAACGGAACTACCACAACATCTCCCGGGGAAGTAAAAGAGATTCTTGTTGATTTTTATAAAGAACTTTTAGGATCATCCCGGCCCTCAACCGACATTGATCCCGCGGTACTTGATTGTGGTCCGAAGCTAGGGGAGGATGACGACATATTCCTATTGCATCCTATCTCCCCGAATGAGGTTTGGGGTGCTCTCTCCGATATTGGCAATGACAAAGCACCTGGCCCGGATGGATTTTCAGCCGCCTTCTTCAAGAAAAGATGGAGTGATGTGGGACATGATGTAGTGAGGAGTATACAAGAATTCTTCTCATCCGGAGTTCTGTTGAAGCAAGTGAACCATACCATTCTTACCGTCCTGCCCAAAACTGATCGAGACCCCAAGGTAAGCGACTTTAGGCCTATCGGATTGACCAATGTGGTCTACAAGATCATAACAAAGATTTTAGCTAACCGGATGGCAATGTTTCTTCCTACACTTGTCGATAAATGCCAAGGAGCTTTTGTGAAAGAAAGGAACACGGTGGATAATGTCTTTATTGCCCAAGAACTTGTGAGAGGTTTTAATAGAGCTAGAGTCTCACCAAGGTGTATGCTTATGGTGGATCTACGGAAAGCATTTGATACAGTCTCTTGGAATTTCCTTGAATCAGTGCTAAGAGGTCTCAAGTTTCCGGACAGATTTGTTAGATGGATTATGGAGTGTGTTAGTTCAACCTTTTTCTCTCTTTCCATCAATGGAGAGTTACATGGTTATTTTGCGGGAAAACGCGGCTTAAGGCAAGGTGATCCTATGTCTCCTATGCTCTTTATCCTGTGCATTGAATACCTTTCAAGAATGTTAAAGCTAAAGACTTCGGCCAAAGCCTTTTCTTATCATCCTAGCCTTTGCGGATGACCTCATGCTCTTTGCCAAAGGGGATGTAACTTCGGTTGGTGTCCATATGGAGTGTATTGAAGAGTTGTAGGCGGCTTCTGGGCTTACGCTTAACCCGTCAAAGTCTTCTATCTACATAGCAGGAGTGCAAGGTACAATTCGAGACATGATCTTGGCAAGCGTTGGTTTCTCATTAGGAGTTTTCCCGTGTGGTACTTGGGGGTCCCTTTGTCCCCAATTTCTGTCTCGGTGGACCAGTTTGCCTCATTCACTAGTGCAATCTCGGGATACATTCAGAAATGGGGACACCACTCGCTGTCATATGCGGGAAAACTGGAACTAATCAGATCGGTTATTCAGGGTGTCGAGAGCTTTTGGTTTCGGGCACTCCCTATCCACTCTTCAGTTCTCAACAAGGTACGCTCAGCTTGCATCCAGTTCTTATGGGGTGGTAAGCCACCGAGAGTCGCCTGGGATGACATTTGTGTGCCTCAGTCTGAAGGAGGCTTGGGTCTTATGAACATCAAAGTATGGAATCATGCCTTACTCTCCCGGACCATCTGGCAAAGTCACACTAATGCGGATTCCTTATGGGTTCAATGGATTAATAGCTATTACTTGAGAGGCCAATCTATTTGGGAATATGAGGTACGTGCTAGGGATTCCCCTTTATTCAAGAAACTTTGTGGCATTCGCGACACATTTATAAGCATCTTTGGTAGTCAAGGAAACACAATTGCTGGCTTGGAAAAGTGTTGCACCAATGGAAGATTTGATTCTGGTCTTGTGTATGAGGTCTTGCGCACCCCTCGGGAGCGTAAGCTATGAATGTCTCAAATTTGGAAAGGCTTCATTCCTCCTAAATTCTCATTCACAGTCTGGCTCACTTGTAGGAAGTGTCTTGCTACCAAAGACACTCTCTCCTACCTAAACTTGGAAGATAAGACTTGCGGGTTCTGCAAGCATGCTAATGAGACGCGGGCTCACCTCTTCTTTTCTTGCCCCTACACCCACAAGATTTGGAAGCATACTAAAGAATGGTTGGGAATTAGAAGAGAAATGACTACAATTGAAAGCGCACTCAAGTGGATCAAGAAAGAGCATCGCGGGACAGGCATCCGATCCAAAGCCATCTTACTTGCCTTTTGCATAGTGGTATATGAGATTTGGAGAACAAGAAAGGAATTGCTATTTGAGGGAACTAGCTCAATGGCGGATGAGGTTATTGCAAAAGTTAAAACAACAACTTATAGAGTTCTTTATGATTTAATTCCCTCTTGTAACGTCACCTCTGAGTGAACGCCCCATCCCTCATTCATATCTTGCTTTGTGTTACATTGAGGATTGAGAACCCTCAATAATTGATTGTAGTTCCCGGTTTCTTTTTTAGTAATAAAATTTCCATTTACCCGGAAAAAAAAAATGTAAGGAGAGCGGTGGACCGGGACAGACCTTCCAACGTGTTGTTCCAACTTAATTGACTTATTCAAATTCAAATAAGGTAGTACATTTTTTGTAACTTTGACATTCAAATAAGTTTGTGTGTATTATAGATACCTTTCATTATAAAAAATAAGCTAGTATATTTTGCTTTGTTGAGAATTAAATCTAAAACTTTATGGTTCTAAACTGACTTCATCAACCAACCACACCCTTAAATGAGTATTAGTACATTATGAACATGTCATCAATCTCATAATTTGAATCTTGATTAATTACTGTGGAAGATTTTTGTAGAGATAGTGGTCAAATTGCTAGGAAATATTTAATATATAGCGAAGGCAGATTCTACATCGACAAAATACAAAAGAGATGATGGTATATTAAGAAAGCAAACTTTAAATCCTAGTATGTGTTTTAAAGTTGTGCGTAAGTTCAAAAGTGGACAATATTACCGAGTAACTGGAATATTATAAATTCATCCTTCATTGTTTACTAGATTTTCCACCTTATGAAGAGTGATAGAATATATGCAGATATATTCTATTGGTATAATTAGTGATTGTGTATATCTGTAATTATTATAGCTATATTTTATATTAGTTAGGTGAATATTTAATGTCCGTAATTATAGCCTAGGATGACTATTGTATATGATGTTTATAAGCTAATTACATTAATGAAATCATCAAGAGATTATTCTCTTTCATGGTATTTGTAACACCTCGTAATTTCGGATAGTTATTTGAGTACATAAATGTGGGCAAGTGGACCCGAACCCCGGGAAATTTATGTTGTGCTTGCGTATACAACTAAGGAAGTTAGTATACAAAAAGGATGTGACTAAGCCTTTTTTTTTTTTTGTTGACGAAGGAACCCGCAGCCGCTACTCTTTCGAGTGCGCACAGGGTAAACCCCGGACTGACGCAGTAGCCTGCAAACCACGTCAGCCATGTAAACCACACTTGGCAAGCCATGTGTGACAGGCTCAACCAAGAAGGTTTATGCAGGGGATCGAACTCGTGACCTTGCGGTCCCGCGCTCTACTGCTACACCAACTTGGCTACCCTTGCGGGTGATGTGACTAAGCCTTGTATATACGATCGGTGGCATTATTTCTGGAATCTGAACATGCATCTTCTCCATCATCTCTTCAATTCCTCTCAATCTCTACAAGAATTTCCTCTCCAAGAACAGATTGCACACCTCAAAAATCAGAAGGGAGATCTCAGTACAGTAGCATCCGAAATTCGCAACTAAATTGGGTGTTCTTCATAGGCTGATGTTCGCCAAAAAGGGGAAGAAAATTCATGATGTTCTAAGCCTTATTCCACAAGATTAAACCCTTGAGAATCAAACAAAATTCTGGGTCTCGAATAATCTCTAGCCAAGTCGATTCTTGGAGCTTTCGATTCTGCTTGTCGAAATTCGATACCAGTGAAAACGTATCCGGTGATGTTCGTCGTAGCTTCTAACAGAGGTACTTATTTATACTCCTAAATTTTATATCAGTTATAAGTTTGATTCTCGTCCCTAACTCTAAGGTGATTATCGAAAATATTGGGTTATTGGGTATTATTGAGGTTGTTGATGTAAAATTGGGATCTGCATGTGTAATTGTTGGACTGTTTTGAGATTGTAACAGTAAGTAGAGGGATTAGTAAGGGTTGGGTGTTCTGCTACATGCATAGGTTTCGGTATAGAAGAAATATAGGTTCTACGCGTATAGGATGTTCGCTAGAATGTCCTAATGGAATCTGTTCTCATTATATTGATTTGTGTGTGACATCAATCATTCATAGGGTGTGGAAAACCATTCGCAGAACTTACAAGGAACTGTGGGAAATAAGAATATATTCGACAACAAGGTATGTGAAGGCACTTCGTTCATTTCCTTTGGCATAATTCTGTGGACAAACGTAATCGTCATGTTACTCCATAATATACTCTACTCTTAGTAGTTAAGAGTGTTCATATTATTGATTCTATGCTAAAAGTATGTCTAAATTGTTCCTAAGTCCTTATTAAGACATATGAGAGAGATGTTGATAAGAGTATTTAGTAAGCATTGAAGCCGATCTGACCTTACGAATTTAAAGTAACTGATAAATATTAAGTGTTGAGACTGATTTAATAAATAAGTGGTATGTTTTTAGTAGACGTGTTGAAAAAAGTCATTGCAGCGCTAAGTAAAAAAAAGTATCTCCAAACAAATTATATTAAAATAATTCTGTGCCCTTAAGATGTTCACACTATTAGAAACACATTTATTTCAAGATTTTATAATGTCATTTGCATAGAAACTAAGATATAATCAATTTGTTTTACATTTTATAGTTCACAGATGATTAGATAAGATTATTATAAATATAAATTACTCATGGCCCATATAAGAATTAATTAGGCAATTCGGATCTGTTATCACCAATCAGATATTTCCATAATGCTAGCCAAAGGAGCAAGGATATGATTGTTGTCAAATAAATTCAGGGAATATTGTCATATATGCATATTCATTTGCATTTCATTCACATATTACCCTGGACGACTGGTTCCATGCACATTAATATATGGTAAATATTATATATATATATATATTCACACAGATTTTCGGTCATATCATAACCGCCACACAGGATTTCGGTTATATCATATAAGTCACATAGGCTAGCCACACATGCTTCAATGTTGGCCTCTTAGGGCTCTTTTGTGATAATCTGTACCAGATGCAGGTGGTGTGCGTATATAACATCTTTCCCTCTTTTTCCATTCATATATATATATGACATTTAGACATTTGTACTAAGGGACTCAGAGGCAAATACTGTTGGTCAGTGTTTCTATTTCAGATTGTGATACATCTCTGTTATGTTATTTCTTATGTCTGACATACTTAGTACATTAGTCGTACTGACGTTCTTTTTGCTGGAACGCTGCGTTGTATACCCGCAGATTCATACTAAGAGGTGACAGACTGTGTGGGAGCACTCTTCTTATTTTAGAGTTGCAGTCTGATTATGATATGTTATACTCTTAGAGGCTTGTTGATAAGTGTCATGTGGTGAGTTGTCATGCATGGCCTTGTTGGCCATAGAATCATTACATAAATTGGGGCTTCCAGGTTGAAACCTCACCTAATCATTCTCGGCTTAGTCCATGGATTATATGGTTAAGGTTGGGTTGTATGGTTAGTGGTGCCCGGTGGGTTGGGTCCAGGTTCCCATCGCGGCCCCCCGGTTTGGGTCGTGACAAACTTGATATCAGAGCATGTCTGTCTTAGGAAGTCTATAAGACATGTCCAGTAGAGTCTTGGTTATGGGTGTGTTGCGCGCCACACATATAAACATGAGGCTGCAAGGCATTTAGAAATGATTTCTACTCTTTCATTATTTAGATCGTGCAGTAAAGCTGAGTCGTAAGAATTCGAGTTAACTCATGCATGTTACACTTCAATAAGTGTCGACTACCAAAAAGACTTCAGTTAAATCATATTCGTATCCAGTAATTGGATGACTACTAGATGAATGATACGCCAGGAGGGCAATATGATTTCAAGATATCGTAAGCTCAGGAATCAGAATATTTGAGAATCCTAGTATGTTAGATAACCGTTGAGACCTTAGATATCCAAGGCCATCTTGAATATGATATTTTGTGTTGGATCTTGGTTAAAGTATGTGGTTTATGGGATTGTATCTGCGTAAGCATGAAATGTGTAGGACCCCTTGATGGTTGTTTTTTGCCTATGCTAAAGTAAATGAATGAATTTGTAGATTTTGCCATTTGAATGTTGTTTTTCTTTTTTTCTCTTGTCTAGTAAGATAAGCCAAGATCCATCACCATACAAGTAATTCAGGGTAGTAGTATATGTTGGTTGTTCTTGGTTGAAAACAAAAACTGGGCATAAGCTATGGATATTGTCATGCTAATATATGTGCCATCCCTTGTCTAATCTTATGTGCCATATTTTGATAAATGAAGTTGAGTGGTCTATGTACCTGTTTGTTTTTCTTTTATTCTGATTCAACCTGTAAAGTCTACATTTACCCTTGGTTAGGAGATCCTTGTGTAGCCCCTATTCCTTTTAAATTCTTATTTAAATTATGTTATAAGACTTATGACTATGAGTTGTGTGTTTAGATTAGTGTGTTTGGTTGATACTTTGTACTGATAAAGTATATATTTCAGTTTGTTTAGGTCTAAAATAGTTCACAATGAGAATGTGCCTATTTATGGATAACTGATAAATGTCCCATGCTGATTTTGAATAATCTGTACATTTGAAATAGAACAAAACATGTTAATTTCATATTTGTTTAGTCATGTATAGGCTACTTAGTTAATTTAATCTTTAATACTGCTAATTTAAAGTTGTTAATTATGTATTAAGTGTCTAAATTTGATTTAATGAATTAGCGTGTTGGATTTAGGTTGGTTTTGGCATGTATGAGTTATTTAATTTAATGTGATGACCAATGTACTATTTTGAAACTGGTTTGGCTATGTGTAAGTTGTTTAGTCATATTATCTATCTAAAATATGTACCACTAATTAAGAACAAGATTAGTTGTCCTATTTAACAAAACTTATCTTATATCAGCTGATATGATGATTTAAAGTTAAAAAATAATGAGTTAGGTAGGTTGGTATTTGATTTGGTTAATGCATTTCTGACCTTAAGGTTGAATGCTACATTTGTTCTACATGTCTACTGTATTTTAAAGGAGATGTTTATTGAATAAGATAAAAAGATAACATTAGCCTGATGTGAGGGGAAGCTTGAGACTTTGAGTGAGTTAAAAAAATGATGTTTTCCTAGCCAGTACTAGATGTGTGTGTTTGAACCTTACTTCTTTGTCGTACAAGCATGAGTTTATCCTCTTTGGTTTGAGAAGAATGATGCTCTGTGTTTTCTCTGGAATAAGAGTATTTTTTTAAATCCTTCTGTTGATATGTTTTGAGGTTATATGATGTTATTTATGATGAGAATTGAGAAAGGATAACATGTGTGATTTATGTGAGTTGTTGGATGTCTGTTTAGAGCCTTTGCCTCTCATGAACAAGATATCTCTCTGTAGGATCCAATATGACTGTTTGTCTACATTGACTACTTTAAAGTTATGATGTCTGTTTTAGTCTTAATCAGTCTAACTTTAAATAGCATGTTAAGTCTCCAATAATTTTTGTGATAGTGTTCTAGGACCCTGATTATGTCTATTCTGATCATGTTTGTATATCCCTATCATCACCCCCTGCCTAGAAGATTTAAAATCACTTGGTTTAAGTGTCTGTTTAGGTAGAAAAAAATTAGAATTCTAAATTGCTATGTTAACTGTCATGTTCTGTTGCTTTGTGTAAGAAGAGAAACTGGTTTAGAACTCTGCATGTGAAATGCATGTCCAAGTCCTATTGCCTGCTTGATTTTGCAAACGTGCTTATCAAAAGGAACTAGATATGTATTATTATTTTTTTGGATCATGGAAAATCCATATGTTTATTTGGCGTAAAGTCAGCCAGTTAGGATTGAATTGAGTTTGATCCCTCTGCGTGATGTCTAAGAGCTTGAGAAGCCATGTATGCCCCTTTTCATATACGTTTGAACCACACTTGTTGTTTTGTTAACCTGTTTAGCCCAAAACTATGTGCTCTCTGCATGTCACATAAGTGCATTTTATGCTATATTTGTTGTCCTACTCTTTTATTGCTATTGGGTTGTTGTGCCTCCATATTGTTGGTGGATATGGTATGTTCTACACGCTTGAGCTGCTACTTTACTGTTATATTTGCTGCAAGCAGCTGTTGTAACCTTGGTCATTTACACCTCTTTTGGGAGTGTTTTTACTGCGGCATATATGGGGTGAAAAAAAAACCACATCTTGATTTATCTTGGTGGAATAAATGCCATGTTGAAGGGTTGTTTCTACACTCTCTGAGGATTTATTGTTGCTGCATTTTGGCCAAATTATTTGAAGCAAATATCTGCTATCTTGTAGTACTAGGTACTGTAAGTATAACTACTTTAATTGCTGCTTATATGTCACTCCGACATTCGAGGATGAATGATTCTAAGGGGGGATGATGTAACACCTCGTAATTCTGGGTAGTGATTTGAGTACATAAACGTGGGCAAGTGATTAAACTTAATCGTATTTCACAATGGAATTGTAGCTAAAGGCATTAAATTGTAGTACAATGAATGTTCATGGAACATTAGGATAGCATTTTACAAGTAGTTTTAAGCTTTAAGGTGGAATCTCTACATTGACCCCCCCCCCCCCCCTCTTCAACTTGAATGTCCCAAGCTTGCTCTAAACCTTGCATGAAACCTTCTTGATTGGTCCGTAAATCCAGAGCATTTGAATCAGAGGCGGGTGTAGCATATCGATATCGGGTTCATCTAAACCGAAAGTATTACTAACGTGCAACCTTGAATGTCACATGGATAGAACTAATTGAAATGGAATATTTTCTTGATTATTTTCATTAATGTCAAAGGTATATATACATGATATACAATATTTAATTATGGTAATTAAATCAACCATTTCCTAATACAAGACTACTACATTTTCCTAATACAAGACTACTATCATAATTACACATGTACACGAACTCTAATATTGTAAAGAATGATACACGACATATAGACATAATATACACATGTATATTCTATCACACCCCCGCAGTCATAGCGGGAAGTTGTCGTACGCTGATACTGTCCCTAAAATATTCAAACAGAACTAAGGGAGAACCCTTAGTAAATATGTCATTAAATTAGTACCATGAAGGGACATGCAAGATACGTACTTGTCCACGAGCTACCTTTTCGCGAACAAAGTGAATATCCATCTCGATATGTTTAATGCGCTGATGTTAGACCGGATTCCCAAAGAGATAGACTGCACTAACATTATCACAGTAGATCAATGTAGCTTTCTAAATAGAAAATTGAAGCTCTAATAGGATGTTACATAGCCAACATGACTCAGACACCACATTGGCTACCCCTTGATACTCGACCTCCGCACTGGATCGCGATAAAGTAGCATGACGTTTAGCCGATCAAGAGACCAAATTATCACTAAGAAGCATACAATAACCAGATGTCGAGCGTTTGGTATCTGGACATCCACCCCAATTAGCATATGTGTAAGACACGATAGTAGATACGGAGGATAGATATAAGTGCAAACCATAATCAATAGTGTCCTAATGTAACACACAATGCGTTTGAGAGCGTGCATGTGTTATTCCCTAGGATGATTCATAAATAAACACACTTGATGCACTTTATAAGTAATATCGGGCCTCGTGAATGTAAAATATTGAAGAGCCCCTTCAAGACTACGATAGTGGGTGAGATCTTCGTAGGGTGTGCTAGAATTAGCACTCAGCTTCAGTTTGGTGTCAACCGGAGTAGGAGATGACTTACAGGATGACATGTCAGCCCACGTAATAATTACAACCTCACACTTCCTCTGGGATAAAAATAGATTACCTGTATGACGAGTTACAACTATACCAAAAAAATAACTCAAGGCCCCCAATTCTTTTATAGCAAATTCTGAACTGAGAAGAGGCATGATAAACTTGTGTAGTTTATCCGAAGAGACAGTTAATATAATATCATCCACATATACTATGTCTCATAGCTATGAGTAATGGTTACTCATGATGGACACATAGATACTTTGGAGAAATATTAGTATACCCTGTCGATAAACTATTTGTTATACATATCTATAGTGTTATCGGCGTGTGGAATATAAAGGTCACTTAACTTGAGGTCAATACGCACCTTGTTTACAAAATGATGTACTTTGACCAAGTTTTAAGCTCAAACTCCTTCTGGATAAGATACGGCTTGTGTTGGGTGCATCAAAATGTAAATCAAGGTGGTAGTTGAGCCAAGAATAGAATTCATTCCTCGATTGGAAATTCGAGAGAGCACTCAACTTCTCAATGTTATTAGGTTGACTAAATTCACTGTCCAATGCAAGAGTCATATTTAGAATATGGTCTAATTGTCAACTAATAAATGTGATATAAAGTGATTAAGCCATTTGGATAGCCATTTGACAAATCCTAAGCTTAATCGAGTGTGTCGCGAATGAAAGGAGTTTATAGTTCTGTATAATGGTTAAGTTTGTTGGATTCATGTAAATGTACTTCACATATTGAATTTGTCATAAGACGCAGTCTAGGAGTTTCATATGGACCTTAATTAGATTAATGTCGATATGTGAAGGCCTATAGGGTCACACTATATTTGATTGTTTCTTCGATCTAAGAGTGTAGTGAGAAAGTATTAAATATTCGACTGAAAATCGAAATATTTAATTTATAATAATTGTGGAATATTTCTATTTGATAGAAATTATTTAATTAAGTCGAATTGGATTTCAGATTTAATTAAATGTATTGGATATATTATATCGGTACTCGGACAAATACATGGAAGCAATTGGGCAAGAAATTACTAGCCCAAAATGGGAGCTTGGCCGTCCACTTTGGGCGTGTGAAGTGGACCAGCTGGGCTGGTCCACTGAACATTAACATAGGCCTAAATTTTTCCTGTTTTATATCTGTTTAGGTTTTGTCCTGAACTCCTATATATACAACACATACATCATAATTATAAGGTTACATAAAATAGCTTCTCAGTTCCTAAAACAAGATTTTCTAGTTTTCTTGATTAGGAGATACACTGGAGTTATATCTTGCAATCGAGGAAACTAATCGCATGGATACCTCAGTGCTGAATCCCGCGCTCGAAAACCTGTAAGTTTTCTTTATTATGTTTTGAACATAAACATGATTATCGTATAAGCCATGTCAGGATTGTTGTTGGGTAAAAAAAATTAAACTTCCGCTATGCTTACTACTTGTTTACGAACCCAACAAATCCCTACATATATGATCAGAGTTAATGTATATATAATGTACAACTATATATATAAATTGCTCAACTTTTTTAAAAAATTTAACATATACATTCTTATAACACTATTATACATTCTTACACACTATAGATAAATAATGTATAAATAATGTATATAGTTTTTATTAACAATGTATAATCATTGTAATTTCTTAATGTACCCCCTTTTTGAAAAAACATACTTTTCAGTGTCATTGATCTCCAGTTTGCTCCTCCTCAACTCTGTCATCCTCCAGGATCTCTTCTCTCTTCCCTTCCCTTGTTATATCCGTCGCTTTTCTTCGATGACTCTAATGTCCCTCAAGCAACAAAACAGAAATAGCAAAATGAAAGATTTCAATTGAAAAATGAAAGAGAAATCATTAACTTTAGTAGCAAAATAGCGGCATGAAGAAATGCAAAAGGATGCAGAATATTTGAGGGGAAAGAGAGAGCGCCAGATTTAAACTCTCATAGTATGGGCTGATTTAAACTCGCGCGCCACATTGACGCCACATCAATGCCATGTCTTAATTTGTATTCTTTTCCTTTTTTTCTTTATATTTGTTGACTTTTTTGTTAATTATATTTTACATTAATTAATCTCTAATTAACCATTAAACCCTCCAATAATTAACCTTCTTCATCACTAAAAGGAGGGTTTTGAGCTAATAGATTAAATTAGGGATAGAGAAAATCTGAATTAAAAAGCATAGAGATAAGAAAAAAGTCACCGAAAATGTAGAAGGGTCGACTGACAGTGATAATAAAGAAATTGACTAGAGTCTTTTCAATTCTTCTCTGTGAATTGTAGCCAAATGGAAAAGGGTTATTTCAATTCTTCTCTGTGATAAGAAAAATGGAGGAGAAGAAGAAGGCCCGGGGGCAGGGTCGGCCCTGAGATTTGGGATGCCCTAAGCCATCACAATTTTTTTTGTCCCCCACCAAAAATAGTTAACAAATAGCTAGACTAACTTAAACATATGAATTAAAAAAATTAATATGATTATTAACCTAATATAATAAAAATAGAAGTTGCAACCTTATTCAAAATTGTACAGCTAAGTAACAAGAATATTACCTGATGAGTATACGAGTATTGCTATCGAAACATTATCATTCTCGCCTTTTTGCTAGCAAAATCATTTATCAATCTTTCGAAATCGGAATTCACTAGCATTTCCTTCTCGATTGATATCATAGCTAGTACATTCAACCTTTCTCGTGACATAGTCGAACGAAGATACAACTTGATCAACTTCATTTTTGAAAAATTTCTTTCTCCGGAAGCGACTGTCACTAGTATAGTTAACAAAATTCTATAAGCAATTGTGGCATTCGGGTAGCAACCTTCCATACTCTTCAAAAAGTTCAACATATCAATTGCTTTTTTTATTTTTGCGGGTATGCATTCTTTTAGAACTCTTAACTCAAGAAATAAGACATTTCCATCGATATCAGAAACAAAATCACGCTTCAAATAATTTTTCAGATTAATGCATGAAGCCTTCAATATGTCGTCGCTCGCGAACTTCAATTTTCGCACAAACAGAAATCCAAAAACCTTATCCAATATTTTTGAATATATGAGCCATTTTCGATTTTGTTTCTCCCTATTTTCCAATACATGAGTGTAATAGGAGTTTGAGAAGTGTCTATTATTATCATCACGAGGATAATCATCATCTTTTCAATATTCTCCCTTATAGGACCTTTCTTAACTATGAAGTCTCGAAAATTGATTCCAAACTTATCCCAATTCGTAGGATCATTAATGTTTGGAGGCCCATCTCAACATTCTCATCATTGGTGTCAACATGATCTTCTACTGCTTTAATGATTTCATTCTCAACATTCTCATCATTGTTGTCAACATGAGTCATTATTTCAACCTCTTTTGGTAACTTTTCAAAGTCTATATTAATTGGATTCACAAACCTATAAAGACCACCGCCTTTAGCATATTATTTTGCGAATTTATCCCTATCTTTTTTTTTTGTCTATTTTGCGCATCGGACGGTTGTTTTCTCATAATTACGGTCCTGATTGAACAACAAAAAACTTAAATCATTGCGGTCCTGATTGAACAACAAAAAACTATAAAAATTCCATATTATTATTAAACAACAAAAAACTTAGTAATCTAGTTATATATTGCTCATGAACCTTCAACAAATCCAACAACGAAAATCTAAATTAAATAGAGAGTAAAAACAAAACAACAGATAATTTAGATTTAGAGTTATACCTAACAGAGAAACTTTAAAATGCTAGGGACCTAGGGTTTTGAATTCTTGATTTTGTTTGACTTTCTATCGGCGCAGAAGTTCAGGTTGATATAAGAAAGTTAGGAGAGACTCTTAGGCTCATCTACAAAGGTGATGGAAATGAAACAAAAAGTTTAATTTCTAAACCAGCTAGGGTGAGTGGTGGAGAGAAAGCTTTTGTAAACCTAGTGAATAATGATTTGTTATTTGAGTTTATATGAGGGGTTTATTAGAGATTATTTAGAGTCCAAAAAGATATGAGGAATGTGTATTTAACCCCTAAAGTTTTGGTTAATGTTGTATTTAATAGTGATTGTTTTTCCAAAAAAATATGCCCTAAATTTTTTCCAAAAATTGATGCCCTAAGCCATTGTATTGGTTGCTTTGGCTCAGGGCCGGTACTGCCCGGGGAGGGGGGCAAAAATCATTTTTTTCCCTGTAATTATGAACAAAACGCATCCTTTTTTAATTATTTTTGTATTTTGTGCCACATCAACTCTCAGGGGGCATTAAATACACTTTTTAGATGATTAGGAGGTAATAGATCATCCGATTAGTTGGAGTGTGAACTCAAATATTCGGGTATAGTTCAAGGTGCCATCTATGTATTTTGCCAAGAAGTATGGTAGTGCACTTTTTTGGAATGCCGTCAAAACCACTACTTAAACGCAATAATAAGAACGACATTACAACAATATTTTGGAAACAGCATACACCAATTTTTTTCCTTCGGCAAAAACAAAGACTATGAAACTCAAAAATTTAAATGGCTTTGATACCATTAAAGAATTGAATCAAACACACGATTTGCAGGATCATTAAATTCGTTTCAATAGTCTAATAATGCAATCACATATTTATGAAACACAAACTATACCGAAATAGCCACAGTCTATATTGCGCACCTTAGTTACAGAAGTTCGCTCTTATTTTCGAGGAAGAATCTCAAGTAGAATTTTCAGAGTAACCTTGCAGAATTAGAGAAGGAAGAACGAGATATTTTGTATGTGTTTTTGGAATGAAAATAACGCAGGAGTTGCTTTCATGTTCAGGAGGAGTCATAACAGTTGTGTCTTCTCAACCTTTTAATATTAATTAAATATATAACAAATATATATATTTATTTCTTATTTATATTTATATGGATCCGGATTAACCCGACCCAAATCTAACTCCTTAACTACACCTGATAAAGCTAAGAATCTCAATTTATATACCATGAACCAAAAGCGGATGAAGCCGCTAGACCTATGTTTTGGATAACATCTTCTTGATTAGTATTGTCCTGATTTTCAAGGTTTGTATCAATAATTTCAGTATTAGTTAGCTTATTTTCCATTTGTACATGTAACATATTGTCATTATTGTTAAATATACATATGATATACATGTATATTGTATGCATATTGAATATATTTCTAAGCCAAATGGGCCAAAGTCGAGAGGCCCAGATCTGCCGTTGTTCCAGTCCATCCGAGCCCATCACTGGCAGACTTGAAGATTTACCTTTAGTGTATATTTGGTATATATTGTGTATTAGTCTTTTACCTTAATTAGTTTTGTACTATTACCATAATTGTATAGTTAGTCTCCCAATAGAATAGGTAATTTAGATGTAGAATAGGAAAAAGATTTTCCTATTGTAACTTGTATATATACACCTTTAATTAATGAGAATAGTCAAGGGATTAATTCTTTCATGGTATCAAGAGTCTAGGTTATTTTTCTTGCTTCCGCTACTCACTTCTTTATCGAATTTCTCTTGAATTCTGTGACAAAAATCCCCCCTCCCTCAAATTAATTCTTGTCCAAAGTTTGTTCTCTTCATCATGACTGATAAGAACACGTTTCATCCCACCCTAACAATTTCTAACATCAAGAGCGGTCTTCCTATTGTTCTTCACCTAGAAAACGTTCAATATGGGACATGGGCGGAATTATTCAAAATTCATGCAATGACACATCAAGTTCTCCATCATATAATCCCTCCGGCTACTCCTACGGCATACAATGGCTACAGAGGTTGTGCCCACCAAAGCAGACGATCCAAAATTATGGGTCACACTTGATGCAAAGGTTCTCCAGTGGATTTATGTCACTATCTCTATGGACCTTTTACAGATGATTATGGAACCTAACTCGTCCGCAATTAATGCCTGGAATAGATTGCGTGACTTATTCTAAGAAAACAGTCATTCTCGTATTGTCACCCTTGAACATGAATTTTCTCAAGTTGCTATGAAGAATTTTCCTAACGTTTATTGTAAACGACTCAAGGACTTGGTGGATCAACTTCGTAACGTGGATAATCCTGTTACTAATAGTCATCTCGCTATATAGATGGTTGCAGACCTGTCCGAGGCCTATAACGGTGTTGCTTCGATCATTCGTCAAAGTAACCCCTCTTCCAGAATTCTATCAGTCTGATCCATACTTACGTTGGAAGAAGCCTAGTTGGCTAAGAAGGCGGCTACCGGGGCTAGTCCTGTCGTCATGATGACTGAGTCCAATTTTTCTCCTTCCGGTTCCACCAGCTCGAGCCAAAATCGCAATAACGGTGGTGGTAAAAAGGGTCAAAATCAGAAAAAATAATTGCAAGAATCGCGGGCTGCAACACCATGCAGAACCTAATAGTGGTGGTGGTCAACCCTGCAGGCACAAGAAGAAGAGCCCCTGGGACCCATAGTGGGCCCATGTACAGTGGCAGTGGGCCATATATTATGGGCCAGCAAGTAGTCCCGCATACTACCCGAGAAACTGGGCCCCAATTTTAGCCCACCAGCCCCGATTTCATGTCCTCTGCCGACTCCAAGACTTCATCCAAAGATACGGGCCGGCAAGAGTCCCACTTGGGCCTCACCTCCTCGTGCCCATCACACGTGAGACCCACACAACCGATATCAAGCCGCAATGCACACGCTTGGAATGACTCAACCGGACCCGAATTGGTACATGGACACAAGCGCCACTACTCGCATGAAAACCGACCAACGTACTCTCTCGTCTTATTTCAATTTGAGCAGTAATCGTGATATAATTATTGGTAATGGTAATTCAATTCCAATTAAGGGTTATGGTCATAAAATTGTCTTCTCCCCATCCACCACTTGTCTAATAAAATACCTTCATGGCCCAAAACTAATTAAAAATTTGGTGTTTGTTCATAAATCCACCACTGATAATTGAGTTTCTATTGATTTTGATCCTTTTGGGTTTTCTGTGAAGGATTTCAAGCCGGGGAGTCCTCTCATGAGGTGTGCCAGTAGGGGGGGTCTTTATCCAATCACGCCAAGCCTCGGTTTCTCGCGTCAAGTCATGTCTTCCACTTTTACAGCTATTGCTCTTTCCTTGTGGCATGCTCGTCTAGGTCATCCGGGCCGTCTATTTTGTCTGTCTTAGATAAAAATAAACTTATTTTTTGTAAGGGTACGCATAGTACTCTGAATTTTCAATCTTGTTCCTTAGGAAAAATTTGTAAGGTTGCCATTTAAGGATTCTAATTCTAATTCTACTACTTCAATGTCATTTGATATTATTCATAGCGATTTATGGATGTCTCATGTTCTTAGTTTATTAGGTCATCGTTACTATGTTCTATTTTTAGATGATTATTCTAAAATTTTATGGATGTTTCCAATAGCAAAGAAATCTCAAGTTTTTTCCATCTCATTTTTCGGATATGTCCAGCACCCCAAATCCGCCAGCGAGCCCACTGCACGATGGTCCCACACCACTACCACAGTTTACTGGACCCAATACCATCACTAATCCATCTACTGGGTTTGGCTAGTCCAGCCCATTCCCGAATCGGTCCAGCCTCGTGTCGATGAGTCCCGATTTTGGCCAATGATCTCATCGTCAAGCTAGCCCGTCCCGTCTCTCGAAAATTCCCAAAATTCATCCAATCCAGCCTCGAGCCATGGTCCAGTCACCCACGGTCAGCGGGGTATTTTTAAACCTAAAAGACATTTTAATTTAAATTCTAATGTTCTTAAATCACCCTTACCTCATAATCCTATGTCTGCCTTAAATGACCCAAATTGGAAAATTGTCATGACCGATGAATATAATGTTATTATTGATAATAAGACGTGGGAGTTGGTACCCCGTCCATATGGAGTTAATATTATTCGGTCTATGTAGATTTTTGCTCATAAAGATAATTCTGACAGTTCATTTGCGAGGCATAAGGCTCGTCTTGTAGGTGATGGTAAGACTCAACAGGTTGGTATAGATTGTGATGAAACATTTAGCCCGGTGGTCAAGCTGACTACCATTCGCATTGTGCTCAGCTTGGATCTTTCAAAATCATGGCTCATTCATCAGCTAGACGTGAAGAATGCTTTCCTACATGGTGACCTCAAGGAAACAGTATACATGCATCAGCCCTTGGGGTTTAGGGATACTCGATATCCTCATCATATCTTCTTGTTGAAGAAGTCCTTGTATAAGCGTAAGCTGTCTCCATGAGCTTAGTATAAGAGGTTTGCTGACTATGGTTCGACTATTGAGTTCTCTCACAGCAGGTCTGATAATTCATCATATATCGTCGGGGTTCTTCGATGGCTTCTATACTATTATATGTGGATGATATTATCTTAACTGTCTCTTCTGGTGCATTATGCCAGTCTATTATGATAATGCTCAATTCTGAGGTGGATTGTTCTTATCATATAGGAAGTAGGTGGATTGTTCTTATCATATAGGAAGTATGTCGCTGAGATCATTGAGAGGGCTCGGATGTCATTTTATAAGTCCACTTCTACTCTGGTTGATACTAAACCCAAGTTGGGTGCTGCAGCTGGCTCACCCTATGAGGATCTGATCCACTATCATAGTTTTTGTCACGACCCGACCCCGGGGCCGCGACTGGTGCCCTACCTGGGCACCCCGTTCAGGTATACATCAGAGAATAGCAGCGGAACATACACAACACATAAACATGTTTAGACAATAAACATCACATGCTAGCCGATAAGGCCGTCTTCCATAAAATATACATAACCAAAAGTAAAACAGTACAATTTTGTTCTTACAGCCCAAACCACAAATGTGACTACAGACCTCTAGGAATAACAACTGTGGCGGGACAAGGCCTCGCCATACCCCTGAATGTACATAATATCTACAACATCAGGGAAAACTGTACCAAAAGACAAGCCTCCGGAGAAATGGAGCTTCTGACACCTGATCAGTGATCCTAAGAATGAGGATCCACCACTGCTACTCCCTAGTCATTTAACGCAAATTGAGCGGCGGGTCAAGACACAATATGTAAACGGAAAATCGTAATTACATCATAAGTCTAAAACAAAGCCGAGACATGTATGATAATCAAATTACAAGATCGTGCCTTACTAACAATGAGAGTAAATAAGAGTATACTTACAACATAAAATAGGAGGCTCACGATCAAAGCAGGACCACCCGCCCGCAGTATCATTAAGCAATCCTACTCCTGGGACTATTTCACCGGCAAGGGTCCTGTGGACCCGCATGAGGTATTCCTCGCATGATCAGATCCGCCCGCATAGTCGTGGTAGACCGCGTGAGGTATTCCTCGTGATAGACCGGTCCGCCCGCATGACAATTTCACCCGCATAAGCCTCATCGTACACCGTATTTACAAGACATGTTTTAAGAACGTACGTAAGAACTCTAAAGTGTTAAGAATTGAGACTTGCAAAATTTTTATCGGAATTATGAAATTGTCGAGAAAACGTACTATCAGGACGAATGGGAGGCGACACGTGTCACCCCCTTAGTAATGCCTTGGTCGAATTTAGACATGTCCATAATGGTCATTTACCATAAGTCTTGGATGAACAAGTCTTGCAAGTGTAGCTTGACAATGTTGACTAAGTCAAAGGAGACAACTAGTCTTGATATTATGAAGACCTTATCCTAGCCACCCAAATGTTTGTATCATGACCCTCCAATGTGCTTTATAATACTACTAGTAGTGATACATAGTCCAACACTTAGAAATTGAAAAAATTTGGATGAGCAACTATGAAGCTCTGCTTCATGTCCCATGAAAAGAAAAAATTGTGTTTCTTGTCGATAAACCTCACACTTTAAACCAAGGTTCATGAGTGTTATGTAAGTATATCTCAATAGAAAAATCCCGGAAAAAGAGAGTTTTCGTATTAGTCGCAAAGTGAAAACCTAGTGGCTTTCTAGGTTTTGGATTGGAAGATTGAAGGAAAGTTGTTGGTATGGTTCTAAGGGTCTCAACAAACGGATTGAAGTGTCTTGGAGAGGTTCTAAACTACTAAGAGCGACTGATTGGAATTGGATTAAGATTCGTTGAGGTATAATCTTGTTCTTTGAAGTGTTACAAGATTATTTATTATGTTGTTAGCTTTACATGTTGCTAGTGTGTAGTATATGTGTAGAAGTTTATAATGATTATGGATCGATTTTAGCCTTGGAAATTCGAAATGAAATGTAGGCCATGTTAAGTTGGATTACAATTTGATCGTTGTTAGAATCGTCGCATGTTATTGACTTGAAGCTTATGGTAGTAATAACCAAATGCGACTTGATATCTTATTATGCTACCAATTTGGATTGAAATGGAAATTGGATAAGAATTAGTTTGGTTGAACTCAAGGTGGACGATTTTGGACTTGTAGTTTGTAGTAGTTGGTTAGTCATTTGTATTGGACTATCTTCTATTTAATTGTGAGCCAATTGGGGCTGTTTAGTTAGCCATTTGTATTGGACTATCTTCTATTTAATTGTGAGCCAATTGGGGCTGTTTAGTTAGCCATTTGTATTGGACTATCTTCTACTTAATTGTGAGCCAATTGGGGTTGTTTGGTTATTGTAATCGACCTTGAAAAAGGTGGCAAAGTGAGTAGAAACAAAGGAGGTGCTGTCCGATTTTCCGTAGAATTTAGTGACTTGGCACTTAGGATATTCTACGTTTAAAGTAAGAGGTTAATGGACGTATTGTGACCATTATAGGTTGAAGTACTAAGTATAGCGTATCCTACTTGGAGAGTGGAATAGCTATCAAGGTTGAAGTACTTTGGAGCATTTTGCTACTTGTCGACAATCGTCGCGAGGTATGTGAACCTCTTCCTTCCTTTGGCATGATCCTATGTATGGAATATACTTGTGGTATCATTTCATGTTTCCTTCTACTCTTAGAAGTTAAGAGGTAGTTATGTGATTTACTCTATGTAGAACTTTTCCTATCTTTTGAGCATGACTAGTTGCACGTATGTAGTACGGTAGACGTACAAGACTATGATATTTTTTACTTGTTTTATGTAATGCCAAGTCGGGTGGGTTAGGAGATTAACTCACTTCTTTGAAAATAGTAAGGATGTCTTAAGTTGATTTTAAAGTTAAGGGACTTGAAGAGTTTTAAAGTATGTGATACTTGTTAGTTTTAAGCGTATAAGTCCCTTGGATAGGAAATTGTTTATGGCTAAGGTATAAAGTGAATATAACGGCTTTATGGGAAGTTAGTTATATTTGCCTTATGGAAAGATAAATGACTTGACTATGTAAAAAGGCAACTTGATTTTACGGCATCAATTGCCTAGGTCTTATAATAAAATGAGTCGAGTTGATTTGGCTAATTTACTGACAAATGAGAATAAGTATCGAACAAGCCATCGCGGCGTTAATAAAGGAAAATGTAATGACAATCCATTATGTTAAAACAAGTAGAAATCCTCCATCTGCATAGAAGCTAAGATAAGACAAAATTGTATTACATTTTCTAGATCATGGCTACTTGAATAAGATCGTTATAAATAAGTATAACTTATTCACGACGCACCAAAGATTTGTTACAAATTTTAAAAGAGTTTACGTATGAAGCTTTTAAGACTTTGAAACTTGTTTTCTTAAAAGTTAAGAGACTTGAAGTATTTTTGAAAGTTAAGAGATTTGATTTGAAAGTATAAATCTCTTAGTTATAAAAGGAATGAGTTTGTCTAAAACCATAAAGGATTATAACGGCTTTATGGGAAGTTGGTTATAACGGCTTTATGGAAGATTAAGAGAATGGTTTTCTAGTAAAGTAATCAAAGGAATAACTTGTATTAGGTAAGGGCAAATTGGTTTAAAGGTACCAATTGCTTAAGGTTTTAATAAAGAAGTCACTTGATTTAGAAGCGGTAATTGTATTTCTAAAAGGTATTGTGACTTGTCTTGAAGGTGGATAGGACTTGATACTACGGTGGTTAGTATCGGGAAGTTTTATTTGGAAAGGAGTCTTTTGAAAAGAATGCACGTCACGTAGTACTTTGGCTTAGTTAATTTAGATTTAGCCTATAGGTCTTTGGTGATAGCCTTTGAGTGCGATTATGTTTTATTACGCGCGACTCTCGGTTGGAGGCCTTGTATTGTTATAAGTTACTTGGACGTGCAAGCGGTGATGTGGGATTCCACGGGTATGCTTCCTTATTTGTAGCACTTGGGTTAAATTCGGATTTTATAAAAGACATGGTAGTGCTTATGTCTTGTTTGATGGTCGGTCGAGATATGGTAAGAGTATAAATGAGGGGCAAGCCCCAAGGCGTTATACCACCTTCCGGGTAAGAGTATAAGTGAGGGTAAACCCCAAGACGTTGTACCACCGCTGCTTTATGTGTTGTTTGAGGGCCGGTCGAGATAGGGTAAGAGTATAAATGAGGGGCAAGCCCCAAGACGTTATACCACCTTCTCCAGGGTAAGAGTATAAATGAGGGGCAAGCCCAAAGACGTTATACCCCCTGCTTTACCACCTTCTCCAGGGTAAGAGTATAAATTAGGGGCAAGCCCCAAGGCGTTATACCACTGTTTTGATTGATATTATGGGCGTGAGACCCGTGGTTATGTTTTACACTTTCGGTATCGGCGATGATGACGGGGATTCCACGGGCATGCTTTGATATTGGTGTGACTGATCGCGTCCCAGTTTGGGCCGGGTAGTATATGTGTCCCTCCGTAGTGGGCCGGACTATGTTATGAAAGATAAGTAAGTTAGATAGAAATGAACTTAATGACTTCTCCTAAGTAAGTACGTAAGATATGGCTATAACTCTTAATGGAATGGAAAAAGATATTGATGTGAAATTAAGTTCATAAGTGGTAATGACACGGCAGGATCTGGTATGTATTTTTATACTTGTCCTTGTCATTCTTTTGTCTGATTATGATCACATTTCAGACGTTATTTCTGTTCCATATTCGCACTGTTATGCGACCCCTTCGGGCTGCGTTAAATGCCGCGAGTTTTAGGTACTGTTGGTGATCCTTGCTCTTAGGATCTCGGTTCAGTTTTTGAGAGAAAGCTCCATTTGCTCCGGAGGCTTAGCTCTTGGTACGGTTTTCCCTGAGGTAGTAGATTCATGTATATTCAGGGGTATGGCGGGGCCCTGTCCCGTCACAATGGTTATGTTAAAACTCTTAGAGGTCTGTAGTCACCTATCAGGTCGGTTTGTAAAAGAAATGAGGCAACTGCTTCGGTTGTATTTATATATGTTCGGGAAGGTAGCCCTATCGGCTCACCTGTTGTTTTACTTCCGATGTTTTATTTATAAGTTTCATGTATGTTCCGCTGATTTTCTCTGATGTTTACCTGTAAGGGTGCCCAGGTAGGGCACCAGTCGCTGTCCCGGGGTCGGGTCGTGACACTTACGGACCCGCATGAGGTATTCCTCGCATCATGGGTAGCAAATCCACGGAATATGCAAATGCCACAAACCCGGGGAATGACCCCGTAATGAATAATATATCACTAGCACAAACCGGCTATCATACATAACATAAGCACTACCGGCTTATCATACATAACATAAGAACTACCGGCTTATCATACAATATATAAGCAAGTTAAGAAATTCCCTAACTTCTTATTAGTCTTGTTCATATACACTCTCATTTTAGTTTACTTAAGGCACTAACATGTCTTTATAAGAATCCGGGAATTTAACCCAAAGTACTACATACTTCCACTCTTTTAAAAATGTCTCTTTTTCATATAAAACTTCCAAGATACTAGTAACCGTAGTATCAAGTCACCATTACTTTTCAAGACAAGTCACAATACCTTTAGAAATAAAATTAGGCTTCTAAATCAAGTGACTTCTTTTCTTTTAAAAACTTAGGCAATTGATGCCTTAAAATCAATTTGCTTTTCATTAATTCAAGTTATTCATCCTTACTTATTTTACTTAGAGTAAATCTCTCTTTTTAATTTTCCATAAAGCTAATATAACCAACTTCCCATAAAGTCGTTATATTAACTTTATACCTTAGTCAATTACATTTTCCTATATCCAAGGGACTTATACGTTTAAAATGAAACAAGTATCATATACTTTAAAACACTTCAAGTCCCTTAACTTTGAAAACTTAAGACATCCTTAATACTTTTAAAGAAGTGAGTTAATCCCCTAACTCACCCAACTTGGCCATTCTTAAAACAAGTAAAGGATATCAAGGTCTTGTACGTCTACCGTACTATATAAGTGCAACTATTCATGCTCAAGAGATAGGAAAGTTCTACATACCTCTTCGGGTCAATCCACTTGCTAAGTACAATATCCCGCACGTAGTATGTCAACCTATAATGACCATAATACGTCCATTAACTTCTTACTTTAAACGTAGAATATTATAAGTGCAAAGTCACTAAATTCTACGGAAAATCGGACATCACTTCCTTTGTTTCTACATGCTTTGCCACCTTTTTCAAGGCCGAATTCAATAACCAAACATGCCACACTTAAGGCCCAACAATGTAATTAACAATAGGGGATTACACGCCTACTAGATGTGTAAAATTCCGCCCCACAATTGATATCAAACTAGTACCAACTACAAGGTCCAATTCGGCAACTTTGATATACAACAACACCAATTTTTATTCAATTCCTTTTCAATCCAAGTTGTTTAGTATAACATGATATCAAGTCGCAATCGATTACAACTACTACAATGTTCAAGTAAGTAACATGCGACGATTCTAATTAACGACCAAGTTGTAATCCAACTTCAAATGGCTTATATATCATTTCGGATTTAGGCTACAACAATCCATATCACTTATCAAACTTCAATACATATACTTCATGCTAGTAAAATGTAAGGCTAACAACAATATATAATCTTGTAACACTTTAAGAGAACAAGATTGTTACCTCAACGAGCCTTAGTCCACCTTCAAATCCGAAGTCGCTCCCTAGCAACTTAGAGCCTCCTCTTGACACTTCAATCCGCCACTTGATACCCTTAGAATACCACAAACAACTTTCCTTTAATCTTTCAATCAAACCCTAGGAAAGCAACTAGGTTTTCACCTTGCGACTAATACGAAAACGCTATATTTCCGGGATCTTTCTATTGAGATACCCTTACAATACCCTCATGAACCTTGGTTTAAAGTGTGGAGCTTATTGGACAACAAACAAATTTTTTTCTCTCTTGGACAAGGTGAACCCGAGAGCTCCCTTCACTTTCATCCAATTTTCTTGAATTTTTTCTAAGTATAGAAAGCTTGTCTCACTACTAGTATCCTTATATAGCAACATTGAGGGCTAAGATTAATACATATGTGTGGTTTGGATGCAAATCTTTTAAATATCAAGCTAAGTGGTCCCATTGACTAAGTTAATATTATCAAGCTCTACTACTTGCAAGACTTGTCCTCTTAATAATGGTCAAATGACCCTTATACCCATGTTGATTTTCGTCCAAGCTCACTTAAGGGGGGTGACGCGTGTCGCCCTCCCATTCGTCACAATATTTCGTTTTCCGATAATTTCATAATTCCGATAAATTTTTACAAGTCTCTAATCTTAACATTTCTGAGTTCTTACGTACGTTCTTAAAACATGTCCTGTAATTACGGGGTGTAACAGTTTTGCAGGGGCCCTTCATTATCTTACGTTCACGCGACCTGATATTATATATGTCGTACAGCAGGTGTGTTGGTTTATGCATGACCCCAGGATTGAACATATGAATGCGCTCAAATGTATTCTTAGGTACATTCTGGGAACACTTGATTATGACTTGCATTTGTATCCTTCGTAGACGTCTACGTTTGTATCTTACACAGATGTTGATTGGGGTGGTTGTCCGGACACTAGACGTTCTACGTCTGGATATTGTATGTTTCTAGGAAATAACTTGGTCTTATGGTCTGTCAAACGTCAATCCACACTTTCACGTTGGCCGAGTATCGAGGGGTAGCCAATGTGGTCTCTGAGTCATGTTGGTTACGAAATCTTCTTCTAGAGCTCTATTGTCCTATTCAGAAAGCTACCTTAATATATTTTGACAATATTAGCGCCATCTACCATTCTGGTAATCCAGTTCAGCACCAGCGCACTAAACATATAGAGATGGACATTCACTTTGTTCAAGAAAAGGTAGCCCGAGGACAAGTACGCGTCTACCATGTCCCTTCCAGATATCAAATTGCAGACATCTTTACAAATGGTCTTCCGTCGATCTTTTATGAAGATTTTAGAGACAGTCTCAGCGTACGAAGATCGCCCGCTATGATTGCGGGGTAATAAATATACATACAATTTACATATTATATACATGTATATTGTATGTATATTGAATATATTTCTAAGCCAAATGGACCAAAGCCGAGAGGCCCAGATTTGTCGTTGTTCTAGTCTATCCTAGCCCATCACGGGCAGACTTGAAGATCTACCTTTAGTGTATATTTGGTATATATTGTGTATTAGTCTTTTATCTTAATTAGTCTTGTATTATTGCCATAATTGTATAGTTAATCTCCCAATAGAATAGGGATTTAGATGTAGAATAGAAAAAGGATTTTCCTATTGTAACTTGTATATATACACCTTTAATCAATGAGAGTAATCAAGGAATTAATTCTTTCAATTATCTATAATTTCATGCTCATTTTGATTATATAAGCCACTTCTTATGCTGATATCAGCTAGTGGATTTTGAAATATAGGCTTTTTATTTTCCTTCGTAAGTGAGAAAGGAAAGATATTTTCTTTAAAGACTACATCTCTACTTATAAACACTAACTTCTGATTTAAATCATACAGGACATAGCCTTTTTGAGTTTCTGAATAAGAAAACAACACATATATCCTAGATCTTGGTTTTTAACTTGTCTCATTCTATCAAAAAATTTGCAAAGCATAAGCAGTCTATCACTCTTAGATGAGTTAACAAAGGCTTTCTTTTGTATAATATTTCATAAGGTGTCTGATCATTAAGCACATAACTAGGAATTCAATTGATCAGATATACAACAGCTAATGCATAAAATCCCTAGAATTTGATAAAAATTTAAGTCTGAAATTTGATTGCTCTAGTACAACAACATACCAGTGAAATCCTACAATGTGGGGTCTGAAGAGGGTAAAGTGTATGCAGACCATACTTCTACCTTGGTAGGTAGAACGGTTGTTTCAGAGACACTCAGCTCAAGATCTAATAGCTCTAGTAACCTCTAAAACATGTCTGTGTTTTCTTTCTGAAACCCCATTTTGTTGGGATATGTAAGGACAAGTTTTTTTATGTACAATGCCCATTTCTTCGAACATAGAGTCACATATTGAGTTGACAAACTCTTTGTCATTGTCTGGTCTGATAACTCTTACAATTTTATCAAACTGTGTTCTCACAAATATAAAGATTGTTTTAATGCAACACACACATCTGCCTTTTATTTTAATAGAAATATCCAAAACATTCTATTGAATTCATCTACTATGATAAAGAAGTATTTATTTCCATCAAGAGTAGGTGTTTTGTATGGACCTCATAGGTCTACATGAATCAAATTAAAGCAAGCAATACTTCTGATACTACTAGTAGAAAACTATAACCTAGTCTGCTTAGTATGTGGACAGACTATACACTGATCTGTATGAGTAGAAATTTGTTGTAAACTAATTGATAGTAGTTTTTCAATACTGATGAGGACACATGTCCTAATCTACAATGCCACAACTCTATGTCAACTGAAGTTGTATTTTCTTCTTGTCTTGATACATTCTCACACTCAAAGATATGTCTCTCTGAATCTTCTCAGTTAGTTTATTTAGAAGTAGATACAAGCCTCCTTGTTCTTTACCAATCTCCTTCACCTTTTCAGTGTACAGTTTCTGGAATACACAAAAATATGGGAAAAATATAACTGAGCAACCCAATTCTTTGGTTATCTTGCTCACTTATATTAAGTTGTATTTAAATTGAGGAATATGAAAAATATTGTAATCAAACTTCTAGCTGAAATAGCACAAGAACATGTATGAGTAACCATTAAAATATCTCCATTAGGTAAATAAATCTGTTTTGGATTTTCTAGTTTAATAATTGAACCTGCCTTTAACATAGCAATATTTGACACTATATGATTTGTAGAACCAGTGTCAATTATCCATATCTCATAATTATTAGACACAAACAAAGCTTTACCTTCACTGTTAACTGCATTAGCTGATCCAACATCATTTTGAGTGGAATTATGCCCCAATAGTGACAGTATTTGCTCATACTGATCTTTGGTGAAAGTGCAGTTCCTAAGTTGTGCGGCCCATTAGCTTATTATACTGCCCTTGTAAACCATCATTTGTGCTAGTACTAGAAACATTAGTATTCATGCCAAAGTTGAAATTCTGATCTTGAGAACTGCTTGAGTGCACTTCTGAGACATTGTAAGTTGCACCTCTGATGTTATTGTTGTTTCATGTGCCATGATGTACATAAGGCTTTTTTATGAATCTAAACTCTGGTGGATACCCAACCAATTTATAGAAATTCTCTTTAGTATGCCTCTTGTATTTGCAGAACTCACGAATAACACAATAGTTTGGATTACAAGGCCTTTTGTTGTTAAATCTTGAATCACTACTAGAAGCTTGATTCTACAGTCTTTGAATACATAACAACATAATCAAGACTGTTATTAGAGTGACTGATATTCATACTCAGACCTCTAGTATTGATAATAGAAGCCTTTTAACCCTCATCTCATATTATCATCGCATAAGCCTGATTGACAGTAAGAAGATGTGTCGTTAATATGATCTGGCTTCTAGCTTGTACATAAGATTCATTGAGTCCCATAAGGAACTGGAACAACTTAACCTTTTCAATTTCAAACTCACAGTTACACCCTGGTGAGGGAACTAATAATTCAAAGTCTTGATTCTGGTATAGTAAGCTGACACACTAACAGCTTCTTGATTAAGCAATGCTATTTTTTGTGTAGATTGAAGGTCCTAGCCCCATCTACTCTATTAAACCTTTCTTTTAGATCATATCATACATCAGCAACCTCTGAAGCACACACAATACCACATAACAGGTTCTTGTCTATAGAATTCAACAGCCAAGATAGCACAATTGCATTAACTCTTTTCAATTGGTACCACATTGACTTAGGGTGTTTTTCTCTTTTTCATGTGCCATCTACCAACCATATCTTATTTCTACCTAACAAAGCAAATCTCATGGACCTACTACACACAGTATAATTCTCAAATCCAACTAGTTGATGAAATCAAACTTATACCATATATATCTGCTGGACTTAAGAAAAGTGGATGAGTATAGTCAATACATTGTCCTTGTCTAAAATTCTGTGTAAGATTTCCTTTCAAAGAACTTGTTGTTGTATTCTGATGCACACCAGTAGAATTCTGATGTATACTACCATTGTTGGCACTGAGAACTTGTTGATTTCCTCCTAGATTGCCATTCTGATTTGACTCATGTTATTATTGAGATTTTAATTCAGATCAACAACTGCATTTTCTCTATTTGTCCCTATTTTCTATCTTGAGGTGAAGAACAATCAAGAAACTTGTAAGATATTGAAATAATTTCCCTTAGAGGTTTCTTTCATTAATCACAATATATATAGTTGTAATTCTTAATACAGTAAGAATCATAAACTACCTTAAATACATAACAATAATAAATACAATATATACTGTGAATATTTGAAGAATATTCGTTAATACTCCCCCTCAGACGGAGCGGGAGGAGGCCGAACGCTAAGGCTGGATCTGAAGTCTATGAACATCTGTCTGGGTAGCCCCTTTGTGAAGATATTAGCATATTAATGTGAGGAAGGCACATGCAATATTATGACTTGACCAAGTGCTACCTTCTCACGTACAGAGTGAATATCCATCTCAATATATTTGGTCCGCTGATGCTGGACCGGATTATGAGACATATATATGACACATATGTTATCACAGTAGACTATAGACGCTTTGCGCAGTGGATAACGGATCTCCAAAATAATATTTCGAAGCCAACGGATCTCAGCAACTACATTAGCAATACCTCTATACTCTGCTTTAGCACTCGAGCGGGATAAAGTGGCTTGTCGTTTGGCAGACCAGGAGATGAGGTTATCCCCTAGAAAGACACAATAGCCGGAAGTAGAGCGTCGCGTGTCCGGGCATTCTGCCCAATCAGCATCTATGTAAGAGAGCAGCCTGGTCGGAGCGGAGGGGTAGAGATGTAACCCATAATCAAGAGTATCATTAATGTATCTGATAATACGCTTAAGAGCAGGAAAACAGGGTTCCCTCGGGGCATGCATAAATAGACACACCTGCAGAACGGTATATGCAATGTCGGGTCTTGTAAATGTGAAGTACTGAAGAGCACCTGCAAGACTCTGATAGAGAGTAAGATCAGATACCGGATCACCATCAGTAGCACTGAGCTAGGATTTTGAATCAATCGGAGTATGCATAACTTTGCAATTCGACATCTTAGCCCTGTACACAATTTCCTCTACATAATTACGCTGACTCAGCAACATATTATCTGCAGATCTAGTCACTGATATACTTAAGAAGTAACTCAGCTTACACAAATCAGTCATGGGAAATTCAGTTTTAAGTAGAGCAATAATTTCATTTTTTAATTTATCGGAGGAGGCAGTGAGAACAATGTCATCCACATATAATAGTAAGTTGTGCCACCACCATGATGAAAAATGAAAAGAGATGTATCACACCTGCTAAATATAAAACCAATCTGCATAATATACCTGACAAAGCAGTCATATCAAGCTCTAGGTGCCTGTTTGAGGCCATAAAGTGACTTCCTGAGAAGACAAACATACTGAGGGATGAACAAAACCCGGTGGCTGATGCATGTACACAATCTCTTTCAAATCCCCATGAAGAAATGTGTTTTTAACATCATGAATAGGCCACTGCTTGCCCATGACAATATTGAGAACAATACAAATCGTAGACGGTTTAACAACCGGGCTAAAAGTCTCACCACAATCAATGCCCTTCTACTGATTTGTCCCATTTGCCACAAGTCTTGCCACAAGTCACTACTGTCTCTGAATTTATGATGAAATAGTCACATGCAACGGATCACATTCACCTCATCCGGTCTAGGTACCAAATTTCAAGTATGCTGCTTGATTAAAGCATTGAATTCTTCACACATGGCCACATTCCAATTGGGGTCCAGTTTGGCTAATTTTGGGTTTTTGAGAATGGGTGATACTATTTGAGTAGTCAGATTAAAGTGGATCTTGGGTTTGAAAATTTCATGTTTTGCACGGGTTTCTATGGAATGGATAGTTGGTGGTGCGGTATGTGTGACCTAGGCATTCTGATGTACATAGTGCACATCGTCTGTACTGGTCGACGGCAGTGGGTTGGACATTGTCGGAACCACTGTAGAGCATTGGAGTTATGGGATTTGGTCTGGGTGATGGCCAGACGGAAATGGGTTGTGATGTGGTGACTGTGGTAGGTCGAGTCGGGATACCCAGAGACCTGTGACTGTCTGTGATGGGTTATGTCGCGCTCATTTTTTACCTCAAGGATCTGAACAGAACTGCAACGTTGCTCTTTGGCGCGGTTCCCTGAATGGAGCAAAATGCTTGTTTTGAGGAGTCGTCACCTAATTAGTTAAATGAATTAGGACACTTGAACTATTGCAATAAAAATACTGCAATTGATCTTCATTTAATGGTATGCGAAATTAATGAGATTCTGGATCAGGGCTCTTTATTATCCTAAAGGGAATGGGTTAGGCATCCTTTAAGATCCGCTAACTTGCAGTTATCCGGTCAAACCTAGGTTAGTTATCTATCATGCTTTAGAAATTAAAATAAAAAATTAAATTAAATACAACAATAAGATAAAACTCCGAATGACATCTTCTTGTCTTCTTTAGCCCTTTTTAGGCATTTTTCCCAAGACGCATCTCCGGGTACCTGTATAACACTTGATAAAAGTGTCAGTAAGAGAGTATTTAATTATCAAAAAACAATAAGAATTAATAAGTAAACTAAAAAATAAAACTCGTCTTTTGTACAGGGGAGGCCTTGGAAATCAGACGGAGATTCCTTCATCGACCAAATTGTTAGAAACAATAAAATAAATAAAACATTCAGATCCGCACCCAAAACAATAATAGTTTTAATTACGGAGGGCTCAGATATGAAAATTGAAGTGAGGCGTCCTAAACAATTATTGGCTGCGAACTAGTGACTTATTAGTCAATCTAATCGCCCCGCCAGCGCCTGTTGGCATCCAGTGTAAGTAAAAGAAATCATCAATGCCCAAAGATTTTATTTTCCGACTTTGCAACTGTGGAGGCCTCAAAAATCGACGGATAACTTTTTCATCGGCCAAAGTGTAGTATCTTGTTCAAATCAGTCAATACCATCATTGTAGTATGGGTTCAACCAGTTTAAAAATAAAAGCGAAATTGCCAAAATCAGTCACCATGAACAGTGAACAGCAAATCAAGACAGTGACCAAAAAATGATTTGCAGACAGTGGAAACAAAAAACAAATGGCTCGCCGGAAAACCACATTTAACAAAAAATATTCAGTCCAATCAGATACAAAAATCAGTCCCAACATCCCGAAAATAAAGCCAATGGTCGCCGGAGTTTTGGACTCCGGTCAAATACCCAAAAAAATCAGAAAGTTAAACTCAGTCCAGTAACCAAAAGTATAGTATTTGTTCTAAATCGGTTTAATAAAATAAAGAGGGGGGAGAATCATCGACAACCAGAGATTTCAAATGGTTTGCCGGAAACAAATAGAAGCAAAAGCAGCATATTCCTCGCCAGACAGTGGAAACAATCAGCGGAATAGTTTGCCAGAATGTTTAGAACGTCGCCGGTGTGTTAAAACTCCGACCAGGTCTTAAAAATCATGTCAAATTAACCAACAAACTGAACGCAGGAATCAGGTCAGAATAAAATCAACGGACTTCGCCGGAGTTTTGCAAACTCCGACAGGATACCCAAAAACTCCAAAAAGTCAGTCCAACACAAAAATACGCAGACGGGTCCCAGAATAAAACCCGACAGTCATCGCCGGAGTTTTGCAAACTCCGGCCAGATACCAAAGCGCAAAAAAAAAACAGTCCGATAATAAAATCAACAAAACAGATCCATTCAAAAAATAATACCAAAAATGTAAAAGATCATTCCATACCGAAACCAAACCCAGTTAACCACAAAAGGAGTATGGCGGCGTCACTTCCACGGCGAATGCAGGAGCGACACCGCCAGTGATTCGAGCGTGGGACAGTGGCGAGCAGTGGTGGTCGTCGGATTTGTTACGAGAGATGGTGTGCACGGGTGTGTGTGTTTTGTATTGAGAAGAGTGAGATGTGGTGTGGTTCTTCAATAAGTGGGTTGCCCCACTCTGTTCTTTTGGAGTGTGGATCTCTTTTAAATGAAAAAGGAGGAGACGGGGAGATGAGATATGTAGGGGAAACGTGTTGATATTGTCAAAGAGGTATGGGGGTGATTCGGCTGAAGTGATAGGGAATGGGAGAATGAGCAGTTAAAAAAATGAAAGGAGGGGGGGGTCTTAAGTTGAGGCGTGCACTGATGTTGTGTGTTGGAGTGGTTGTGCAGCGAATGGGTAGCTTTTAGTAACTGGGGAAGTATGTGTTGAAAATAATAAAGAGGCATGAGGTGTTGGGTTGGGACGAAATAAAAAGAGTGTTTAATTGGACTGATTTTGATTCGGACTAAAAATGCAAAAAGATTTATTACTAAAAAGAAAAATTATTTAAAGAGATGTAAAATTATAAAATAAAATGCCGATGTAATAATAATAAAACATAATTTTAAGAAATGTTTATTGTCTAATTAAATGAAATGGCGTCGTTGCATAGACGCGATGCATATGTTTGTCGTTGCATAGACGAAACATAGATGAAGTCGTTGCATAGGATTAAATGAAATGGCGTCGTTGCATAGACGCGATGCAGATGTTTGTCGTTGCATAGACGAAACATAGATGATGTCGTTGCATATGCTTAAATGAAATGACATCATTGCAGAGACGCGATACAGATGTTCGTCGTTGCATAAACGAAACATAGATGAAGTCGTTGCATAGGCTTAAATGAAATGACGTCGTTGCATAGACGTGATGCAGATGTTTGTCGTTGCATAGACTAAACATAGATGAAGTTGTTGCATAGGCTTAAGATGAAATGGCGTCGTTGCATAGACGCGATGCATGTTCGTCATTGCATAGACGAAACATAGATGAAGCCATTGCCTAGGCTTAAAATGAAATGGCGTCGTTGCATAGACGCGATGCATATGTTTGTCGTTGCATAGGATTAAATGAAATGACATCGTTGCATAGACGTGATGCAGATGTTTGTCGTTGCATAGACGAAACATAGATGATGTCATTGCATATGCTTAAATGAAATGACATCATTGCAGAGACGCGATGCAGATGCTCGTCGTTGCATAAACGAAACATAGATGAAATCGTTGCATAGGTTTAAATGAAATGACGTCGTTGCATAGACGTGATGCAGATGTTTGTTGTTGTATAGACTAAACATAGATGAAGTTGTTGCATAGACTTAAGATGAAATGGCGTCGTTGCATAGACGCGATGCATGTTCGTCATTGCATAGATGAAACATAGATGAAGTCATTGCCTAGACTTAAAATGAAATGGCGTCGTTGCATACACGCGATGCAGATGTTCGTCTTTGCATATACGAAACACAGATGAGTCTGTTGCATAGGCTTAAATGAAATGGCGTCGTTGCATAGACGTGATGCAGATGTCCGTCATTGCATAGACGAAACATAGATGAAGTCGTTGCATAGGCTTAAATGAAAGAGCATCTTTGCATAGACGCGATGCAGATGTTCGTCATTGCATAGACGAAACATAGATGAAGTCGTTGCATAGGTTTAAATGAACTGACGTCGTTGCATAGACGCGATGCAGATGTTTGTCGTTGCGTAGACTAAACATAGATGAAGTTGTTGCATAGGCTTAAGATGAAATGGCGATGTTGCATAGATGTGATGCAGATGTTCATCGTTGCATAGACGAAACATAGATGAAGTCGTTGCATATGCTTAAATGAAATGACATCATTGCAGAGACGCGATGCAGATGCTCGTCGTTGCATAAACGAAACATAGATGAAGTCGTTGCATAAGCTTAAATGAAATGAAGTCGTTGCATAGACGTGATGCATATGTTTGTCGTTGCATAGACTAAACATAGATGAAGTTGTTGCATAGACTTAAGATGAAATGACGTCGTTGCATAGACGCGATGCATGTTCGTCATTGCATAGACGAAACATAGATGAAGTCATTGCCTAGACTTAAAATGAAATGGCGTCGTTGCATAGACGCGATGCAGATATTCGTCGTTGCATAGACGCGATGCAGATATTCGTCGTTGCATAGACGAAACATAGATGAGTCTGTTGCATAGGATTAAATGAAATGGCGTCGTTGCATAGACGTGATGCAGATGTCCGTCGTTGCATAGACGAAACATAGATAAAGTCGTTGCATAAGCTTAAATGAAAAGACATTTTTGCATAGACGCGATGCAGATGTTCATCATTGCATAGACGAAACATAGATGAAGTCATTGCATAGGCTTAAATGAAATGACGTCATTGCATAGACGCGATGCAGATGTTTGTCGTTGCGTAGACTAAACATAGATGAAGTTGTTGCATAGGCTTAAGATAAAATGGCGCTGTTGCATAGACGTGATGCAGATGTTCGTCGTTGCATAGACGAAATATAGATGAAGTCATTGCATAGGATTAAAATGAAATGACGTCGTTGCATAGAAGCGATGCAGATGTTTGTCGTTGCATAGACGGAACATAGATGAAGCCGTTGCATAGGCTTAAATAAAATGATGTCGTTGCATAGACGCGATGCAGATGTTTGTCATTGCATAGACGAAACATAGATGAAGCCGTTGCATAGGCTTAAATGAAATGACGTCGTTGCATAGACGCGATGCAGATGCTCGTCGTTGCATTGATAAAACATAGATGAAGCCGTTGTATAGGCTTAAATAAAATGGCGTCGTTGCATAGACGCGATGCAGATGTTCGTCGTTGCATAGACGAAACATAGATGAAGTCGTTGAATATGCTTAAATGAAATGACATCGTTTCATAGACGCGATGCAGATGTTCATCATTGCATAAACCAAACATAGATGAAGTTGTTGCATATACTTAAATGAAATGACATCGTTGCATAGACGCGATGCAGATGCTCGTCGTTGCATCGATGAAACATAGATGAAGCTGTTGCATAGGCTTAAATGAAATGACGTCATTGCATAGACGTGATGCAGATGTTTGTCATTGCATAGACGAAACATAGATGAAGACGTTGTATAGGCTTAAATGAAATGACGTCGTTGCATAAACGCAATGCAGATATTCGTCGTTGCATAGACGAAACATAGATGAAGCCGTTGCATATGCTTAAATGAAATGACATCGTTGCATAGACGCGATGCTGATGTTCATCGTTGCATAGACCAAACATAGATGAAGTTGTTTCATATGCTTAAATGAAATGACGTCGTTGCATAGACGCGATGCAGATGTTCGTCGTTGTATCGACGAAACATAGATGAAGTAATTAGATAGGCTTAAATGAAATGGCATCGTTTCATAGACGAAATATAGATGAAGTCGTTGCATAGACTTAAAATAAAATGGTGTCGTTGCATAGACGCGATGCAGATGTTCGTCATTGCATAGACGAAACATAGATAAAACTGTTTTATATGCTTAAATGAAATGACATCGTTGCATAGACGTGATGCAATTGTTCATCGTTGCATAGACCAAATATAGATGAAGTTGTTGCATATACTTAAATGAAATGACGTCGTTGCATAGACGCGATGCAGATGTTCGTCGTTGCATCGACGAAATATAGATGAAGTCATTGCATAGGCTTAAATGAAATGACGTCATTGCATAGACTAAACATAAATGAAGTCGTTGCATAGTCTTAAAATGAAATTACGTCGTTGCATAGACGTGATGCAGATGTTTGTTGTTGCATAGACGAAACATAGATGAAGTTTTTGCATAGGCTTAAATGAATTGGTGTCGTTGTATAGACGCGATGCAGATGTTTGTCATTGCATAGAAGAAATATAGATGAAATTGTTGCATAGGCTTAAATGAAATAACGTTGTTGCATAGACGCGATGCAGATGTTCATCGTTGCATAGACGAAACATAGATGAAGTTGTTGTATAGGCTTAAATGAAATGGCGTCGTTGCATAGACGCGATGCAGATGTTCGTCATTGCTTAGACGAAATATAGATGAAGTCGTTTCATATGTTTAAATGAAATGACATCGTTGCATAGACGCGATGCAGATGTTCATCGTTACATAGATCAAACATAGATAAAATTATTGCATATGCTTAAATGAAATGGCGTCGTTGCATAGACGTGATGCAGATACTCATCGTTGCATAGACGAAACATAGATGAAGTCGTTGTATAGGCTTAAATGAAATGGCGTCGTTGCATAGACGCGATGCAGATGTTCGTCGTTGCATAGACGAAACATAGATGAAGCCGTTGCATATGCTTAAATGAAATGACATCGTTGCATAGACGTGATGCAGATGTTCATCATTGCATAGACCAAACATAGATGAAGTTGTTGCATATGCTTAAATGAAATGACGCCGTTGCATAGACGCAATACCGATGTTCGTCGTTGCATCGACGAAACATAGATGAAGTCGTTTCATATATTTAAATGAAATGGCGTCGTTGCATTGACGCGATGCAGATGTTTGTCATTACATAAACGAAAAATAGATGAAGTCATTGCATATGCTTAAATGAAATGAAGTCGTTGCATAGACGCGTGTAGATTATCGTCGTTGCATAGACGAAACATAGATGAAGCCGTTGTATAGGCTTAAATGAAATGACACTGTTGCATAGACGTAATGCAGATGTTCGTCGTTGTATAGACGAAACATAGATAAAGCCGTTGCATATGCTTAAATGAAATGACATCATTGCATAGACGCGATGTAGATGTTCATTGTTGCATAGACCAAATATAGATGAAGCTGTTGCATATGCTTAAATGAAATGACGTCGTTGCATAGACGCGATGCAGATGTTCGTCGTTGCATCGACGAAACATAGATGAAGTCGTTGCATAGGCTTAAATAAAATGACGTCGTTGCATAGATAAAACATAGAAGAAGTCGTTGCATATGCTTAAAATGAAATTGCGTCGTTGCATAGACGTGATGCAGATGTTCGTCGTTTCTTAGACGAAATATAAATTAAGTCGTTGCATACGCTTAAATGAAATGACATCGTTGCATAGACGCGATGCAGATGTTAATCGTTACATAGACCAAACATAGATGAAGCTGTTGCATATACTTAATTGAAATGACATCGTTGCATAGACGCGATGCATATGTTCGTCGT